>CM032473.1:22099829-24499829 GCA_019059595.1 Marasmia exigua
CAGGTGATTGATTCGTCAGGTCATCTCTCAGGTATCACTTAAAAAAATCTAGCGTTAGGTGGAAAAAATATAAATTAACCAATTTTGCGATTCCTCAAAAACTGCTTCAGCTAATAAACGGTCGAATATAAGTGGAAAAAACTCCAGCTTCTTATAAATAAAGCTACTGCAAGCAAAAAGTCTTAGGCTGTATGATTTATAAACGCATAAAACCTTCGCTAAGGCTTTGCTGAGAAATATAAATAAGGGAAATGAAAAAGGGAAGACAAATGTGCTTTACTTTCAGAGGTTTAAATAAAAATAAAGTCGGAAAGCTTTGGCCTTAAGTTTAGACTTAATTGAATCCTAAGATAAAATACTTATACGTCAAAATAGGTGACATTTTGTTTTACAAATAATTTGCAAAGGTATTATGTTAACAGGCAGCTTTTTTTTAATCTGGCTCTAGGCGAAGATATTTCGCCAATCTCAAGTAACTTATTAAGAATAAGTAGGTAGTCAACAGTCGAAGTCAGTCAAAGTCACAGTCACTCAATAAAACGCTGGTGTTTTACGTTTTATCAACCAACGGATTCAGCGGATATCACTCTAAAAGCTATCGCGTGTTAAAAGACTCTATTAGTTCCAAGCAAGTTGTGACGAGACAACGCACTCGACATACAATAGCAGTGTTAAAAACGATACAATCCAACGATTCTTATTATTAGGATCACTTTGCGTCACTTCACTGCACAAATAAACACCACATTTGTACACTAAGAACCACTAGACACTAATTTAAATCCCTTAAATTACATCAGCCTTTGCAGCTGTTTTTAGCCCTACTCGCCGGATCCCGAAGCAGCTTTAGCTGGTTTTATCATTTCTGTTGTGTTAATCAACGAATGGAAGACAATTGTGACATAAGGTGACGAAGAGACGAAACTCGCACCGCCAATAGATTTGTATTAATTATGGACATTATGAGATTTGTTTTTTTAAGTACAACGGTGAATCTATAATAGAAAGTGTTAATAAATTGTGTCATAATTTCTTTCTACAAGTAACCATGAGTTTTTTATCACACCTTTTCTAAAAAGACAACTAGGTTTGCCTTGATGGGCACCAAAGATGTTGTTTTCTATAAGAAACTTTGAGCGGGGAAAATATCTTTTCCGTGCGCATTTGAAATTTGGAGCATCCTAGCACCAAAGATTAAATGAAACTATTTTGAATAAGGACTGGTTTGCGGCTACTAAAAAACGACTAAAACAATTTTTTTTTCTCGAAGTAGATTTGAACATCCCGAATTTTGTCAATTTTTTTTCGACGCAGGTTGCTAGAAATTCGTGGTTTTGAAAATGAATTGTTCAAGTGACAATTACAAATCCTAACAATATTACAACTAACGCAAGAAATGTGATAGATAATATCGTTCCTGTGTCACATTACCTGTGAAATCCCGGGAGAAGTGTATGAAATTTTAATTAATGGAAAAATGCGCCAAGAATTTTTCCGAATCAGCGATTTTGGCCTAATATTACATAATATTAAATTTAAGTTTAGTTGTAATTACTCTATATTTTATTAAATAATGATATTAAATTAAAAAATGAGGCGCCTTTTCTTTTCCTATAGTGGGTGATGAAAAGTAGGGTACAAAATCTATTTTTATCTGAGGCTCAGGATTCTACTGAAGAATCGCTCACTACGCTTGGAAATCTATTCTAGAGTCTCTCACTTTGCGCATGATTAGAAAAACGCCCTCATTTTTTTATTTTTCAAGGGAAACATATATATTGATCAGAAAAATTACATAACACACATTTCCAACACATATAACAACAACGTTTCCAAAGCTAAATAGTTCACATACAATAAGCAAACAAGCAAAACTCTGGTGTTAACTAAAGTACAATAATTCATCAAGATTTATATAAAAAAAGATAAAATCTGAGTAGGTATGGGTAGGAGGACAGTTTAAATTAATATAAGTGCATTCTCAATTTCCTTTCTATATCTTCCCTCTGAGAAGGCGAATGGGTCAATATTTGAGAAACTACTATTGTATGAATTGCAAGTTCGATCTATAAAGTTATTGCTGCCATAATTTTTAAGTACGCATAAGAGGAGTACCAAATAATAATTTAATTCTAGCACTAATTCTTTGACATCTATATCCCATCTTAATCAAAAGCGGTATGGAATCGACTTACATGTTAAAAATGTTATTTGGCTCCCTTATCACACAATCTATAAATAGTAATCATAAATATTTCACAACATCACACATTGTTCTGTCATTGATCTGACTCCGAGATAGGTAGCTCAAGCACCTGTGTTTCGGATATCAGAATCAACAGTGGGATAACAAATATAATACATATTAATACTTTTTTTTTGTAAATATATACTTTTAATACATATAAGACACCCAATTGAAATAACAATGTACCATTGTAATTGCTGAAAGTGGCCACATTATGCAATAATAAGATTATGGTTACTTCTACGAAGACAAAAAAATGTCTCATAATAGCCACACTTAAAACAAATCTACTGGTGGCACTAGATACGATGATGCCTCACCTTAAAACAAGATGTTTCGTTACAATGTATCAATAAGGGGGTTAACACGATATTTATTATGTGGAACAACATTGTGTACTCACATATTTGGCTCGACGTTTCGGCTACGTTACAGCAGCCGTGGTCACGAGTGGAGCGTGACCACGGCTGCTTTTCGTTGTTAGATGTTTCGTTGCATGAGTGAGGGTAACGGAGGCCCAATACGGGGAAAGGGGGTTTTAAGGTTGACAGCGCTGACTCCACTGGTGTCGCGCATGACTAAGGGTGGCGGCAATCGCTTACCATCAGGCGATCCGTCTGCTCGTCTGCCACCGAAGACGAAGCTTTATCGATTTTTTGAGGTGAAGTTTGCGCACTTGTTTTTAACTTTACTGAAGTTGTGATTGTACTTATGTATATGGGCTGTGGCAATTGATTACGTCATTAGTAGTATTTATGTCTAAATTGTGCGTATTTTAGTACACATGAGGACTACTCCATGTGTACTAAAATACTCACACATTAGCAAACAACAAATACCTACGTAGATGAACGACATTAATTAAGGCAATACGGGCAAATCAATTTGTCGTCGAATCCTTATTTAATCGGCAACACCCTCCAATATAAATATTGGAGCAATCACGCAAAAGCCGGAATGATCTGAATTAAAATGGTTCCCCGAATAAATTAGATGAAACAAACCTAATGAAAAGTACGGTATCGACAAAGGCCAATTCATTGAATCCAGCAAACCCTTTGGGCATTTAGGCCACACATTAATCGGAACACTTGGTTTAGCTAAGCGCACGGTAGTGAAACATCCAAGACATCGACGCTTTAATAGAAAATTACTAGCACACTTTTAATCATACCTACTTACTTCATTGCAAAAGCCGGCAACGCATTAGCGCCTCATTTGATATCTCAGACGTTGAATGGTGGTGATTTTGATGGAAAGTATGTATAATCTGTAAGTAGTATGTGTTCGTTACTGATTAGTAACGCATACACAGACGCGCAATGGTGGTGATTTCGATGGAAAGTATGTATGATGTGTAAATAGTAAGTGCTCGTTACTGGTGAGCACGTGAGTAACGAATACACACACTAACTCAATTCATGTACGCACGCACAAGCTTGTAACTTTCGCGATTCTTTCAGAGTTATGATCCTAAAGTCAATCAAAGGGGCTATGATTTCAAATGACAAGAAAAATACCTAATTTGTTCAATATAATGTTTTCGTTTTTCTTTTTTTTTTTTGCTTGAAAGGTAACGTTAATAGACAGCTGACGGCACCTCCACATGACCGGTCACTCATATCCCGTTCTCGCTACACACTTGGTGCGGTCTGCCATCATGACATTTTTTTTTGTCATAAACTTTTATTTATAAACATTTTTCTTTCTTTGTCTTTCTGTTTCTTTGTATCCTCGTCCTTTTTGATGTTCTTTGTTAGTCACATTCAAAATTGATTTCATCACTCAAGGTCCAAACTGAAAACCAACGCAGCTGCGGCTCCAAACCGCTGCAGCACATGCTGAGCTTGGGCCTTGCTGACCACTTCATTTTGTTCCTTTTTTTCTTCCTTGGTCATTAGCTTATGTATTCACTTATTTTATTTGTTCTTGTTTGACTATTTCTTTCCTATGTATTACTATGCAATATCTATTTAATGTTATTTGAATCTATTTAATGAGAGCAATTGTAGCTCAATGGATACGAACGCACCTTCCACACAGGTGGTCGAGGTCCGAATCCGAGCATGCACCAATGGTATTTTTTTTTTTCAAATCTATGTGCGTATTTCTACCATTACCATCTGCTCGGCGGTGAGGGAAAATATAGTGAGGAAACCTGCACATTTCGGAAAAAGTTTCTGAAACGTGTAACCATGGTTCAGTTGATCTGGTTCCCCTGTTAAAGGGTTTCAAAGGTCAGACGTGTGGGCGTGTGGTCCCCGGCAGAGTAGAATAGGCCACCTTTTCTCATATCGAGGTGTCGTAAAAGGCGACTAAGGTAAAGCTGCTGGCATGATCATCAGCACCCAGAGAAGGAAAACTCTGCATTTATATCAAAACCCTCGCCAACCCGTCTGCCAAGCGTGGTGAGTATGGCAATTATCTATATATTTAGGCGTTATCTATACCAGGCGTTATCTATATATTATAAGTATGTATTTACAAAAGAAAAGTAATATATGTATATATTTGTAATCCCACTGTTGATTCTTATATCCGTGACACAGGTGCTTGAACTACCTATCTCGGAGTCAGATCAATGTATGTGATGTTGTGAAATATTTATTTTATTTTATTTATTTAATTACCGCTCATGTGAGGGAGGCTCGTGCCCCAGCAGTGGGGACTTAAATGGGCTGACGATGACGATGAAAGGTCAGACGGCAGTCATTTTGTCATTGTCATTACCAGACCCCCCTAATTCTGAATCCTGGTCTACGCGTACCCTGGGCCAAAGCGACAGCTTTGGACGCAACCGCGAATTACACGCTAAGATGAAGAAGAGATCTATTATTTAATGTTATGTGTCCTATCCCTGTTATACTTCTAAATTATAATAATTAATTCTAAATGTGGTCAATAAATATTTACTTATTTACCTACTCACCTTCCATAGTTTACTAATCATGCGTCACGTATTATGGTTTCTACAAAAAATACATTTTTTTGTTGCAATTTAGATACTCATTGGTTCCCACATTATTTATAATTATATTTTAAGTAACGAGTTTTCCCTTTTTATTGTTGCCGAAATTGAGGTTTCTAATTAGAAGAGCTTGGCTGTTTTCGTATCCTACCCTCATATTTTGGCGAGATAAAATTAATACCCAGAACCTATTTCCACAGGCTCATTTGTCCAGTCGCCTTTGCAATTTAATAATGTATATATAAATTTGTATTTGAGTTGGTTGAGAATGGAGTTGCGTAGCTATCGATAGTTTCATTATCGACAGTTGATTTTGAAAAGAGCAAAATATTATTATTCAAAATTTTACTAACTGGTTACTTTTAAAAAGGAGCAGGTTATATGTTCGGCTGTATTTATGTTTTTTTTTCATGTATGTTAATTATTAACCGATTTGCAGATTTTTTTTATTTGAAAGAACTCACTCCTAAATTGTCACCATTTCAGGATCTTATGATGGGATTCCAGAGAAATCGAGGGCAACCCTCAAATTTTATAAACACATTTAGTGTACCTTTTTTCAAAGCCTCAGTGATGATGGAAGGTCAACTCCACTACGGTTAGGAGTTATAAGGTAACTCTTTCAATAATGCACTCACAATTAGTTTGTTAGTTATTTTGCGGGGCTGGGGAAAGAGAGATAGGGGGGAGGAGGCTGCTGTCAAAAATGAGATACCAAATAGCATGAAAACTAAAAAGTGTAGAATAATAAAATAATATTTGTAGCACTTCATAAAGGTGTTACTGAAGTCGGTGCCTTAATCCTGTAGAATAAGATCGTATTACAAGATTAGTATCTAGATAGTAAGTACTAAGCGCCGACTTTGGTTACCTCTTTTCTCGAGTATACTGTTATAAAATGTTACCTGAAGTGTATGAATTGATAACGGATTTTTTCGTAAAATTTTTGTCGGCTGAATACCATTTTTAGGTAAGTGACGAATGATTGATTGAATGAATGAATGAAAAATGAATGAATGAATATACTTTTATTGCTCTTAAAATAAAGTAAATAGATATACTTTATAGCACAAAAAAACACAACTTAAAAAAACTATGCATTACAGAAACTTAATTGTAAAACTACTTAAAGTATGAAAACTTAAAATAAAAACTTAAAACGAAGGCTGCCTTATCACTGTGAGCGATCTCTTTCAGGCAACCTTTTTGTAGAGGATACTTGATGAAGGTGTAGAGCGGTACAATCTTTAATATTTATATACTTACACAGAAAGTTTAAATATAAATACATGAATAAAATATGAATATACTAATACATACAATATAATATATATGATTAAATATAGCAAAATAATAACAATGGATCTCAAAGCAGACAACGATTCTCAGAGGACAGGAAGACATGGGGGAGAGGAAGTGGAAACAGTGGTCTCTAAGGTTTAGGGAAATGTAGAACTATGACGTCGGATATCAAGACCCACTTCGAATCACAGAGCCAGAATAGTAAGTAAGATTATTCTATACCTACTACAGTATAAAAAAGGCACCTGCATGTGGTTTTGAAAACCGGCGGAGCGAACAAGCCTTATGGTAGGTATTCCTAGATTACCTACCTAACCTATTTAAGTTAAGCCACGGTAATTATCGATAGACACAGCACTACTCAAAAGTCGGAGAGTTGGTATCAGCTGTTGATGCGGTTTCAATCCTAAGTGTTATAGATTGTGCTAATAGGTACGACTTAATTGAATCTGATTTGAATTTAGGGTACGGAATTAGTAAAGCAAAATTATCGAGGGTTCGACTATCGATAATTACAAACCAGACCAATTCAGTAGAAGGTTTTGCACATTTCAATAGAATATTAAATTAAATGAAGGGTGCACTATTTGGATTAATTGACTTTAAACATAGTTATATGAAACGCACATACCTTTATTGTAAATAGTAATAGTATTTGTTAAAAAACATATAAAAATCATAGCTATTTCTGTATTATTTCTTGACAAATGTTTATAAGATTTTTTCATATTCGGCTTGAGGAGCTCCAAATCAAATGTTGGTAATTTTTCCCCCTTAAACAGAATGATTCGCCAGTATAACATACAATCTAAAAATACTGATGTCGATATAAGTTGTGGTTCTTTAATTAAATTTAAAAAACTAGTTCTCCCCAAAAGGTGTCAAAAACACCTCTCTTTGTAGTGAAACTGATTTTAGTAATATTTAATTCATTCTTCAACAATACCTACTGTTACTGTTGTCAATATTGCATGCCGTTGTCACCTATAAATAAGATTTCGCTTAGATTGATTTATAAATTTTCTGGTGTTATTATTGTATCATGTACTGTAATGTAAATTTTGTTGGTGATCTTATTAATAAATATGCAATGCAAGAAAAATTGGTGAAAAAGTAAAAGTGTAATGGATTTATCCTCACTTATTAATCCTTAGGTTTAATTTACCTGCCGAATTTCACAAAAGATTGACTTAAATATGTCAAATACTTCAAATGGATTACGATTGCTGCGTCATTAAAAACGTGAAATATCAAACAACGAATAAATCATGCAAATTGAAGAGAATTTAAATCAACAGGAACGTCTAATTAATAAAATAGAACTGTAAGCGTTATGATGAAAAATAAGGCAGGCGATAAAAGTGAAATATGAGGGTTTTTCGTTGTCTTATCGCAACGGACATTGACGTAAAATCAAGAGCTTTCCAGGCTAGTGAAGTTATTATCTCTATATTTTACAATTTGATGAATACCCATATTTTCATTTGACCAATGGTAGCTTAGGGAACAAGATCATACGCTTTAATCCTAGGATGTCTAAAATTTTGTTAAATGTTTAAAACCTATATGCTTATTTCTACTATTAGTTCGCCGATGATGGAAAACATATTGATCTTTTTTTATGTGATTGGTAGCAGATGAACAGACGGACACCAGTGGAGTCATAAATGCGCTGCCAAACTTTTAACCCCCTTTCCCCCGGAATGGGCCTCCAGTACCCTTACTCATGCACCAAAACACAGTACAGTACTGCTTCACGCCAAAGCGTGGCTCTCCCACTGTTTCATCAAATTATTTCTTTCCTGAAAGTAAGTACACCTGTTTGTTATTTTGTACTTGTCAGTACATAATTATATATTTAATTAATGAAATTACTAAAAATAGCCCATTATAAAAAAGGTGTAATTTTTGCGACATAAGCTTTTAATAAATGGGCAGTTCCATTTTCTTTAAATTAAAGTGTCATCTCAGAAGAAAATTAGTACATACTTCAATTTTGAGGAACTCATATTTACGTATCTAAAATTGGTACGGAATCCTTTGTGCACGTTTGTCAAGCACTTACGTAGGTAATCAATGGATATATTTAATGAGAAGCAATTCAAAAATAATACAATCTTCGAATTCAAAATTGAGTAACAACTTCGTATTCGGATCTTCTTCAATCTTAATCAAAAAACATATGAGCAGCAAAAACTTGTTTGCACTCAGTAATGGGAGGGGAGTGGTGTAATTATTTTCTTGGTGAGATGGGTTCTTTCGATCCCTGGTCACGTTAAGTCTGTCTGTAACAAGTTTTTCTTGGTTAGCAGAAAATCATTCAAGTAATCCTAACTCTGATAGGCTGAAACTGATGTGATTAATTAAAATCAAGTTTTTGGATTGTTGTGAGAAAGAACAACTGTTTCACAAATTAAATATATTATGATACATTTTTTGTCTATAGATACTTACAGGGTGTATCGGAAAACATTTATAGTTTTTTTTTATAGAGGCTCAGTTTGATGGTAAGCTAGTGAGCCCAAGTTGCAATTACAACGGAAGCGACCGTTGGCACCGCCATACTGGCCCGCGAGATGCTTCTTCACGCTTCGTTTGAGGGAATTCATATTGTAGGAAGTAGAAAATACATGCGCTGGCAACGAGTTCCATTTCTTGATGATGCGGTGGTTTTTACTCCCCATTCAAAATGAAAAAGTCACGTGACCAACTTTGTATGAAATCCGAAATTCATCGAACAAATGCTGTTCAGAATGATTGGAAGAAGATGCGGTTAAAGAGATGTAAATGTTTACAAACACTCTATATTAGGTACTACTCTGTATTTATATTTACCCTGTTGTAGCCATGTCAAAAGGCCAAGGTCACAGTGCAACATAAGCAAGGAATACACAGACACACAGTGAAGGAAAAGTCAATACAATACGAAATAGGATAGGCCGGCAAAAATATCTGTCTCGAACTCCAGTTTCATGCAAATGTGTTTTCTTGCGCATTATCATCCAGGGGACAAAAACAGGATATCCGAAACAAACAAGAAACGAACTCAATTAGTAAAGAACTGTCGCTAATAGTCCATTATCATTGAAAAGAGATTAAAACTTTGTCATTATTGCAAAATAGGGAAGCGATCCTCCATACAGTCAAAGTTTTGACTGCCGTTAATTTTGGTTAAGCCGGGGTTTATATTTAACCTCATTTTTTTACGCGCGGAGAGGTATGGATGTTCTGTTTTTTAATGATGAAACGTAGTAATATTTCAAGAATAGTTTACACTCAAGAGTATATCAGGGCGATAACCCTAAGCGTGTTTTTATTCAAACGTGCTAACTTCACGGTATAAATTAAAAATAAAATTGTATTTTGCAATAATTTGTAAGTATATGCTCGTTTCTCAATCTTCCAATTTGCCCATAATTTTGTAAGTAGTGGTACGTAAATACTGCTAGTAATGCTCCTGCTACTGAATTTGGAAGTATGCAACCTTACTGAAATCCGAACTAATACGAACGAAGAATCAAAATAACTCTTGTGAAATCTAAAACCAATATTTTCTAGCTAACTACTAAGGACAGGTACTCCACGCAGGTCAATGACCTTTTAAAACAATTAAGCCACAAATAGAACTTTGTTCTCAGACTTTCGTCACAGCATACAATGAGGTTGAAGGACATGAAGTTTGTTTGGACATGATTAGGGTGAACAGATTGCACCTGCATTAGGTAGATGACTCGGCGCATTTTGCTAGGGGAATACTTATCCTCTCAGCCTTATGCAACTTTGGAAGTTGTAGAAACAGGGCTGTGCTAGATTTCCACAAACTTCTTTAGTATAGGGGTGCGTGTACTAGTCAGCGTATGCCAGGAAGAGATGGCGGGAGATTATGAAAAAAGCTGTATACATAAATGCAGATCACGGAAGGGACCACGATCGCTTGTCAAAACTAAAACGACGGAAATGAAGAAGGCGCTACTGCTACTGGTCTTTCAGAGTATTTCAGCATTTATAATAATTACAACAAAACCATTTTTCAATTTATAAAAGCTTGTAAAAAGTATAGGCTTCAATCCAAAACGAAGAATTTTTTTTCGCCACCGCTGATAGGATATGCATAAGACTTATTTAAAAAAGAAAGAAAAAAAAACGTTGATTGATCACTAAAAAATCACAACACTTAAAACAAAAAAGTAAAACAGAGAAGCAGTACAATTATAATGGCTCATCTATTTTATTTCAGGATAATGTTGACCTATTGGTCATTATAACAGCGAGATCAATAAAGGTTGATCAACTCTGCCGTTTTGTACGGGATCTTTGTATTTTCACCTATCCAGACATGGAGGCCACGTGCAGGAAGTCGCAACCGTAGCATGCCACCAGTGTTCATATTCTCTTTGAGGCCATTACAAGGTGGACCGACGATCAAGTGAAGGTTGCGGGAATCCGTTGAAGGCGGGCGGATCATTACCAATCTGTGTTGAGAATATTGGAGTAGGCTTACGTCCAGCATAGGAGTAACATTTTTCACTCAATAAAAGCTTGTAAAAACTAATTGTGTATAAGCTTAAATCTATTCATTTTTATCCTGGAAAATCGTAAACTTAATTCCTGGTGGTCACCCTATTCTCAGTACTTGAGGTACTTTACTACCATTTTATAAGCTGACTATTTAAGCTTTTCAACTCTAGATTCTATTGTTGTATGCTCTTGTTAGAATATAAAGAGTAAGTTATAAAGTTTTAGTATCATGAGAATAAAACTAGACTCAATATTAATGAATGCTTTTATGAATGGTATTTTGTTTTTATGTTAGAGGCGACACACGAGTAATTGAGTCATCTGATGGAAAGCAATCTTCTCCGCCCATGAACATCCGCGAAATCAGAGTGATCGCTAATTTGTTGCCGGCCTTTTTGAAAAGGAGTAGGTACTCTCTTCTCTTGAAGGTTTTAAGTCGTAGCCATCGGGAAATACTCACGCAGGCAAACCGTTCCAGAGGACTGAGAACGCACAGTATTAGACCGCTATCCATCGAGATGATGGGGATGGAATGACAATCGCTTGCGTGTGGTTAGATGTAGGAATTCAGCTGCAGGGAGTAGATCAAACAGTTCCTGAGAGCACTCCCTATGACAGATGCGCCATAGAATGCTGAGGGAAGCTTTATCCCGCCGCAGTGCTAGAGGATCAAGTTGACTGGAGAGAGTCATGTCACCGAAAAATCGAGCAGCTCTACGTTGTACTTGGTCAAACGGATGAAGATGGTACTGAGGTGCACCAGCCCAGAGGTGCGAGCAGTATTCCATATGGGGCCAAACTTGTGCCTTATAGAGTTGTAACCGATAAGCTGGTGTTGATGAAATTGTATTTGAATAAGATATTTTGAATTAAGGAGTTAATTTTTTTTTTACAGTGCCAAGAATATGCCTATTCTATATCGTGTTCTATATCAAGTTCTATATTGGTCAGGAAAGACAGACCGCCTAAAAAGTCAAGCAGTTCCAATCCTTAGCAGTTATAAAAGTGAAAGCGAATTTCTTCGTGTAATCTAATACGATGTTATCCTACCTTCATATTCTAGGCTATGGTACATTGTTAATCAAAGTTCCCTTGTTTACTTTTTTCTTTTGAAAGAAATAGACGACACCAATTTTTCAAAAAGCAGACTTATAAATTTTACCAAACTAAAATGTTCGCGCGTAATCCACGAACTCCCATCTAATACCAATTTCGTCCCAGCAAAAGACAGAAGTGGGTAAAAACTTGAGATTGCCACTTAATTATTACGGCTGGAACATTTTAAGGCCATCCCAAATAAAGTGAGGTAATAAAAAAATCTTCGCTGAATATTCAAGGGTTCCCGTTTGGTACTTTCACGAAATATCATCCCTAGCGAGTAAGTGGCTTCGTTACAAGCAATCTGAGAAGCGGAGCGGTCAACCGAAAATAATAATGTTAGGGTTTGGTAGTTAAAAAAGCTAATGCGCTTTTGAGTTTTTAAAACCGTGTTCATACAATCCAGGATCTTTTAGGCGTGAAGCGGCATCTCAGCAGACCATCTGGGTGAGGATGGCAGATTCAATGGGTACTTTGTTAGGTCTTTTGTGCCTGTTAACCTGATTTTTGCATTTCACGGCCGCTTACCATCAGGCGGAGTGAAGTCATCCTGATTTGCCTTTCTATAAAAAAAAAATGTGTGTAAACGGCATGATTTAAGTCAGAAATATGTTATATTTAACAGTCTAGTCTGGTTAATAAACCCTGTATGCTAGATTCAAAAATCAAAAAGCTATCAAATACCTTTTTGTAACGTTTTTGCAATACGCTTAAAGTAAAAAAATAATAATTAATTTTATGAAATTCTTAATCACTAGGGTTAAAAAACGATATGATTTAATTCCACGCGGCTTTTCACGATTTACAAAGTCCTATTTTTACAGGACAAAAACAAAGACTTTTTTTAGCTTGGCATTAACGTACTCGGGCTGATTCGGCATTATAGAAACATGCTGGTTCGGCTACGGTCTATCTCAACCATCATTCTTGTATGCAGAATATATTATAGTGTCCACTCTCCATTCCTTTACCTCCATATTCGGAGATATGACACCAATGTGACATGACTGAAAAAATCGGGCACAAAAGCATAACAGCTTGAAGTTTGCCTAAGCCAAGCTTAAACTTAATAAAAGTTTAAAGTTTACTCAACTTTAAAGCGACGGCTACGTTTGGGATCCAAGGTTCGATGCCTGGATCGGGCCAAAATTTATTCCTAAGTTTTTCTGTCAAGAAATCCTCAATGTCCGCCCGGAGTCTGGAAGTTGGCGGTCTTGTACCCCCGTGCCTCGGAAAGCACGTTATCCCTCCCCGGTCGTGTCACGCTGGTGTCCCATCGGAAAATGAGGGCAAGCGAATATAGAATGCACTTGTGTTTGCGCACGCACTTGAACACTATAATATATCCTGCGTAAGTGGCTGATCATTGAGATTCGCCGCATTACCATTATTATTATTGTATAGCTACAAAAAAGAGGCGTAAAAAAGATATTTATAGTAAACTATATACCTACCTACTTTATTCATAATGTTATCGATATTGTTATGTTACTGCCAGGCACCGTAAGTTGACAATAACAAATGGTAATGGATTGGTAACATTTAATGCGTTAATAATACATTCCAACTTCCATTCATAATTTTCCGAAAATTGAAAAACCTAGGAAATTAATAGATAATCAGTTTGCGATTGTTATCATGTTCTAGTGACATATATAAAAAAAGTTTTTTTTAATAAAATAGACACATGAAGGCACGTAAACGTCACCCTTTCCCCCCAGTCCTAGTTCTAGTCTAGGTCAGTCAGCACAGTAAGATGAAGGTACAGCATCAAACAACTCTATGTATAAAATGTACCATGTAACTCTGGAACAAATTGGATGAGACCTATATTGTCTTAAATTTTCATGTTTACTAACATTAGAATAGTTATTTAGTTAAATAGTGAGTTAGTGAACAGTGGTACCGCAGGTGCGCGTAGTAAAAGACTGCTAAGGTGGGTAGACCGATTTGTCTGCCAGTAAAAACTTACCCGCAAAAACTTCAATTACTCCGCGACTATGGTGCTTGCAACAGTGCCAAAATATCAGGAATTCAAAAATAAGGTACATGGTAAAAATCTCGTAAATAATTATTAATAATGGAGAATGTTAACAGGTATACCAAACCGCGTAAAACTAAAGTCTCAGTAGAGCTAATATCTATACAAATAGGTACACAAGCTTTTGTTTCATCAAAAAATCATCATCATCATCATCTTCAGCCCATTTAAGTCCCTACTGCTGGGGCACGGGCCTCCCTCAATCACATGAGGGGTAATTGCCATACTCACCACGCTTTGCAGACGGGTTGGCGAGGGTTTTGATATAAATGCAGAGTTTTGATGTGTTGAGTGCTGATGATCATGCCAGCAGCTTAACCTTAGTCACCTTTTACGACACCTCGGTAAGAGTGAGGGTGGCCTATTGTACTCTGCTGGAGACCACACGGCTGCATCAAAAAATACCAAGTATTAATGTATTAATAGAAAATTAAAATTTCGCTGGCGCGCGCTAGTATTTTGACGTCACCGTAAAACTCATTTTTTTGAAATGATGTATCTCGGGAAATACGACAACGAAATGACATTTTCAGTATTTTTTTTTATTTTCAACCAAGTTGATGGAGATACGGTCGATGTATTGCCGGGACACGCGAGTGGACTGAGCTAGTGTTGCGAAGTACTGGGCCGGCGATGATGTCAATTTACAATCCGTGTATTTTGAAATCACATATCTTGGAAACTACACGACGTATCGTTGTATGTTTTTCAATCATATTGTTTATTTTCAACCGAGTTTAAGGAGAGCTAAATAATGAAATTGGTGAACATTCTCCATTCTAATGGATGAGACCTGCTCCCTGCAGGTTCAATTGGCAAAATGAAAATAAACTAAGATTCATAACATGTTGACACCATTTGTAAAGCGTCGCTTACCGCTTTGCTAATCAACTCAGCATCTAAGGTCAAACCTCAAGCAAATTTCAACCGGATTAAACAGCACAAGACAGGTCGAAAGTTTACTTCGGCTAACTCAATTTACGGTCCAAATTTCACAACTCCACCACATCGCACGTCTGCCTCAAAAATCTCGTTAAAACTTAGATGGTAACCAGCTTTGATGCTAAGGTGCTTAACAAACAGATTTCAATACAAGTTCATTTTGTCGTAAGAGCCACGCTTGGGCATTAATGGGGCGGTTCGTCCGGAGTAACACCATGGCCTCACAAAAAACCGGCATGAAGCAGCTTCTGTGCTGCGTTCCGCTGCTTAAGTGAGGGTACCGGATACCTATGCATATGCGAGCCCCCGCGATCCGCAAGGCACGGAGGGGGAGGAGACGACGCCAATATGTGCGTGTCCTTTGTCTCCGAGGAGGGAGTCCGCTGGTGCGTGTAACGGGGGTTACACCACCGGCATTGCACGGACGCCCTCCTACGCCTGGTGGGGACGGCACGGCTCTCCCGGCTGTCCCCATCTTTCCAACCCCGGGGGGAGAAGCGCCCAGCCCGCCGTATAAGGCGGGCACCGTCCGAGGGGTGTCGTGGTGCTAGGCTAAGTGCCTTGGACCCATGACACTCGCCCATTTAAGGACGATGAGGGAGAGTCCCAGGAGTTTTAGTCGGTATACACCCGCCTTCTGCGGGAGAGAGTCCGACATAACCCGTCCGCCCTCCGGCGGCGGGTATGCGTAACGAATTTCTCCTGGGTAACCAAAAAAAAAAAATAGAAAAATCTGACCAACGGGGTAAAAATAATTAATGTACGGTGTCACGTCGAGTTACCCTTGTTGACCTTTGGACCGTCCTTATGTCTGGGGCACAAGTGCTATATTTCCACTGCAGGGGGGTAACTTGATCTGACGCTGACTGTACACTGGACTAAACGCGCCTCTCAATGGAATTGGCACAGGACCGCAAAAAATGGCGAACTTTGACGTCGGAGGCCAAGACCCATTTTGGATCGCTGAGCCAGCGAAGTAAGTATAACAGGGTAAATCTACCTGGAATAATATTGCAAAATCAATGTTTTTCTCATTCCAATGCTTACCATCTCAAGCTAATGAGATTTTTCACAGACACAAATCAAAGTACAAGTATGAAATCTGGTAACAAAGGTTTAAATTACAGCATTTCTTTAAGCCAGCGTAATGGGAGCCTTGTTCCAACAGCAATTGAGTTGAAATAAAAAATCTGATCGAGAGAATTTAAAACAATAGAAAGATTGATTAAAGCTACGCGATGGCCGATAGCGGAAAGTCTGTTACGGACGACTAGAGCGCAAAAAAGATTATTCCGTGGAATCAGAATATTTTCAAGTACGAGAATAATAGTACTTCTTCCCCATCTTAGCGTGTAATTCCCGGTTGCCTCCAAAGCTCTCGTTCTGGGGTACGCTTGGACCAAGATTCAGGATTTGGCGACTCTTGTAATTACAATGAAGCGACTGCCGTCTGACCTTCGTCGACAAACTCTTTGACAGAGGAACCAGATTAAGAGAATCATGGTTACACGTTTGAGGAACTATCTGACATATGCAGGTTTCCTCACAATTTTACCTTCGCCGCCGAGCTAATGGTAGAAACATATAGATTTGAAAAAATCCAGTGTTACATGCTCAGTCAAACCACGGACCCCCGTAAGGAAAGCGCGCTTTGAATCACTGAGCTACCATTTATCTTCATCATAGTATATAATGGAGAAAGTTAATACGTATACAAATCACTATATCTATGTATGTATGTATGTATGTATACATGTGTCACAATCTTGGAAACAGTTCACTGTTCCTCACAGGAAAGGCTTAGCCTAATGTGAGGACCAGCTTAATGTAATTCTTGCAAATAATGTGTATTGGTAATAAAGAATTTACTTACTTACTTATTATTTTCCCAGTAGAGCTTCTATCTATCAAAAATATCAAATCACAAATACTTTAGTTTCATTGAAAAAAAAAACACATTTCGAATTTCGCAAGCACGCAAGGAGAGTTTGACATTACGTTGTAACGCATTATAGGAAAAGCAACGCAATTTATTTATATTCACTTACAAAAAAAAACATAAGTTTCCACATTGACACCAGGAGATTAAATCTTCTCAAACTTACACAAACCACATTTGCAAATGACGTCTTTTGAATCTACTAGCATTCCTGATTCCTACCTAATCAAAGTCCCAGTTTCCAAACTGCCAACCGGAAACAATAACGCGCAGATTCTAATTTATACCCCGCCGCAAAGATAAATAAATCGCAAATCCCTTAGATATTCAGAGAGCGGGTCAAAGGTCATCCGAGCCGACCACAACAACGGTTGTCGGCAGTTAGTTGGGCCAACTGTATCAAGAGTTGCGCCACTCGGTTCAGAGATTTATTGCCTTATACAATTGGTTTTAGGGTTGGGAGTAGCAAAGTTATATCGATATTTTGACAACAGCAAATACAAGATGAATCCGTAAACATTCGACTTCTCTAAACAAAATGTCGGAAATGTACTATTACGCCATTTTTGATGTCGATGAGCGGCAGTTACTGTTTACTATCAGATAAGAATAAGAATAAGAAATCATTTATTCGACACTTAACATGGACATTTACAGACGAAATATCTTAAAAACTAAGTGCTGAAACGAATCCTACTCAGCATTTAGCTATGGCCTGAGCCATTGCGCTGATTTTCAGTAAAGACCGAATCGCATACTAATTTTTAGTAACTTATTTTATTGCGCTTCATGCATACATGCTTAAAATTAACATTAAAGGCTCAAAAATTGAGATCTTTGTTATTACTAATTATTGTAGCATTAAAAGTATTAATGACACTTATAGAATTACAGTAATAGTATTGCTGTTAATACTATTACAGTAGTAACAGTAATAGTATTAATAAGATCTTTTTTAAATGAATTATTACAGCATTAATAGTATTCTATTTATACGTGCGTATCGTGCAGAGTATGCCATGTCTATTTTTGTAAAATTGAACAGTTTGTCTGTGGCCTACCACATGTCAATACTTGCTGTATGTTAATAAAAAAGTTGTTATTAAGAATTTTCACACAACAATAATTAGAAAGTATTTAAAAATATCACGATACAAACCTACCTATTTTATCACAATTCAGAAACTAACCTGCTTAATCTTAATTTCTCCCTTTAATATTGTGACGTCTTTGTGTATGTATTGTTCTGTCTTGGTTTTAGATGGTGCTTGGTGAAAAACTCAATTAAAATAAACATCAAAAGGATTTAACTCGCCACACCGGTCAGTAATCATTAAATTAATGTGTCTTTTTAATCACTCGACATCACGTACAATGGACCGAAAGAGAGTCTAAGTGCGGAAAAGGGAGTCACATTACATTACAATCACTCGACATTGGCAGAGTTATTATGTGTTCGCCGTAGGCAAAACAGTAGCAGCCATAAAGAAAAAAAAACTAAATGTCTGTTAAATGCTTGGTTTATAATTACACAGTTTTGTGTGTGTGTTTTGGCTGCAACAGTATTTACCGATGGCTACAATTTACCTTGAAAATGAAAAGAGTACTCCTCTCAAAAAAACTAACAGCGCATCAGGAATCTCTTGATCTTGCATTTGATTTGATAATCATGGATGGGTAGTTAAGTACTATCAGGTCACCCGGCGTTTGCTCCTTTGTCGCCTCAAGTATATATAATACGAAAAAAAAAGTGAAAGTAAACTACCAAAAGAAATTTTATTAAGATAAAGATGAAAAAATCTTTATTCAATTTAGGTCCATACAGAACACTTATGAATGTCAAAATAGGTACATATTATCTACCGCTGGTTCTGAAATGTCCATTTCTACTGAGAAGACACCAGCAAGAAACTCAGTAGTTACTCTTTTCAAATATTGATGATGTAACACAGTTTCAATTGCGAAGAGAAAAAAAAATACAATTATGAAAGTTAATAGACTACTATGAATAACAACTCAAAAGATTAAACAATTGACATGATCAAGAATCCTTATCATTTAAATAGTATTGTACATATTGACAGCAGCCCTTGCTGTTATTGTTAATATATTAAAAATCGTTTACGAGGCAATCGTTTGGTGCGGTGTTAAAATAGCGTACTTCCTTTTAAAAGAGCCAGTAGCACACCTGTGAGTTTCTTTGACGTGGCAGGTGTTCATGGGCAGCGGTAATCGCTTACCATCCAGATGATCCGTCTGCTTGTCTGAGCACTGTTTTATCACGTAAAAAAAGTTACAGCTATCGATAGTTTAGTATGGACTTCACTAAAAGACTTCTTCCGATAGGCCTTTGATCGAGGAAGCGAAAGAAATTCAAGGAATGAGAAGCATAAGAAAAGTACGATATGAATTCGTTAACTACCCGGCTTCTGTATTGAAATGCAAATTAGAGAATTTTGAAAGCAAAACCAGCAATACCAATGTTTTACAAACTGTTTTTTAATAGGTGTCATTAGCAACAGAATAGTGCATAGTTTTTTTTTCAATGCTAGTGGTAGACAAACGAGCAA
This sequence comes from Marasmia exigua, assembly GCA_019059595.1. NCBI lineage: Eukaryota > Metazoa > Arthropoda > Insecta > Lepidoptera > Crambidae > Marasmia > Marasmia exigua. The sequence continues at coordinate 22,119,456 of CM032473.1, forward strand.
GCGAGTCACCTGATGGAAACCAATCAACGCCATCTATGAACATCCCCGAAATCAGAGAGATCGCTAATGTGTTGAATGCCTTTCTAAAAAAGAGTGCGCTCTTCTCTTGAAGGTCCCTAAGTCTCCTGCAGCCAAACCGTTCCAGAGAACTGAGGTACGTGGTAGAAAGTTCCGCGAGAAACGCACAGTATTAGACCGACATCCATAGAGATGATGAGGATGGAATTGCAATCGCTTGCGAGTGGCTCGATGTAAGAATTCAGCTGCAGGGAGTAGATCAAATAGTTCCGAGAGCACTCCCCAGAAGCAGAAAGTTTATGTTCTGTGACGCCACCAAAACATTTTACTGACTGTAATGAGATTAGGACAATAAATAAAGAATTGATGAAGACATTAATTTATAATAAAAAAGGATTAGTGCTTTTTCAAGCTTATTTTGCACACGCCGTTAATTTCATAAATCATCTCTAACAAGATTTAAAAAAAGCCGGCCAAGTGCGAGTCGGACACGCCCATGAAGGGTTCCGTAAATAAATTGCGGTTTACGGTTTATAACGTATTAAAAAAACTTGACCAAACCAATTTTCGTTGTTAGTTTTTATGATAATGAATATTATATTTATTTTTTTTAGTTTTATATTTCATTTATAATATAAGTTAGAGGGAAGGGGGGCACACAATTTACCACTTTGGGAGCGTCTCTTGCGCAAAGTATTGTGTTTAGAAAAAAAATATTTTAAAGGCCTATCCATAGATACCCCACACGTATAGGTTTGATTTAAGTATGGAGACCCCCTTATTTTTTATTTTTTCTAATTTTTGTGTAAAAATCGTAGAATACATCTATTTACCAAGTTTCAAAAGTATAGTTATTAAAGTTTCAGAGAAAAGTGGCTGTGACATACGGACGGACAGACATGACGAATCTATAAGGTAAAAAACTATAAATCTATAAGGGTTCCGTTTTTTGCCATTTGGCTACGGAACCCTATAAAGTGGCCACTAAAAATTTGCTAACGAACTAAAAAATATTACTAATAAGAATTTGTATTACCTACTTCTTAGTGGCTACACAAATTATGATTTTCTTCTTAAAGTGCCTCTCCGACTAGCAAAGGTTGACCGTCAATCTACTTCTCAGTCTCTAGCGAGGCGAGACAGCTCGGCGGCGCTATCCCCGTCCACTTCCGGATGTTACGCAGCCATTAATTTATCCTCCGACCACCCTCTTACCAGCTACTTTCCCCTTCATAATAAGTTGCAACAACTCGTATCTATCGTGTCTTGACACACGTGTTAAGTGCAATGTTAGAAATTATCATAAGAATCATTAAAAAAAACATTAATTCCTTTCATATTTGAACACACTAAATATAAGGAGGTGGCGATATTGGAAATAAAACTAACCAGGTTGATGTGGCACCAGAAATAGTTCTCTGGTAAATAAAAATGATTTTTATATTATTTTTAAGACTACTCATTAGGATCAGAGTGGTAGTTACCGCCAATGGTGGCGGGTTCGATCCTCGCACAGTGCAAACATTTGTGAGCATAGAAAACACACAGACCAATACAAACAGACATGTTCATTCTGTCTGTCTGGTCTTTCTTTCATTCTGCGGTCTGTGTGTTTTCTATGTTTTATAAGTATGTATTTATAATAGAAAAGTTTTAAATATACATATATATTTGTAATTCCGCTGTTGATTATGATATCCGTAACACAGGTGCTTGAGCTACCATCTTGGAGTCAGATCAATGTAAGTGATGTTGTGAAAAGACATAGGATAAGTATGTAGCAATTTTTGTATCTTCGACTTCAATTAAAATTAATTAATCAAGGTGATTTTAGTCTATTGTCACTTTGCTATGGAAGAGCGCTGTTACCTATCACAAGCAAATGAGATTAAAAAGAAGCATCATACGCAAAATATTGTTTACGACTTTGCGGGCCGTAGTGCACCGTCAGGGAACGACGCGAAGACGCCGGTCCTCAGACCCTCAGCGCGACAATGTAGGCCCCGTAGCGAAGTGCGCTTCGGCGCGGTCGCACGCCAGGGCCGGTCCGTCGGGTGTGCATCCTTCGACTAACAGGTAGCATCCACGAATGAATTACTACCCGTCATTGCCCAGGAAAAACTGTGCTCCGCGGTAACCGTTTCTGCCTAATACTAACCGAAGTTGGAATTAGGACAGAACTGATTACCAGCAGGGCCACTTGTGGAGGTAGATGCACTTGAGTCCCCTTCCGGCGAAACCTAGGTTGGCCAAGTTTATCTACATTAATGTTTTAATGTTCATTGTTAAAAATCATAATCATAATCCTGATCCTCCCTCGGATTTACGACATATTGCAGCTACTAAGAATAATCTGCTTCAGAACCAAATGTCATTTCATGCGTGGATCCCAATGACTAAGTCATTGCATAGACTTAGTCATTGGAATTATGCCACTTCTTGCGCCCAGTTGCGCGTCAAATCGATTTACATATCGATACAAATCTCCTTTCGCGCCTTCAAGAAGTATTTTTTAAAAACCAATTTGGCACACAAGAAAAAACAATGCTATCCCAAATTTTCAATCCTTCCCTCCCGTCATTCAGTGTTAGCGAAAGCTCAATCCAGAACCGTTCGTGCGTCAATCCAATCCTCTCACTCACATCCACATTTACCCATTATGTAGATACGTAATTCCAGTACATTCCGTCCCAAGTAGGATGCCTCCAATTTAATTGTCCGTAAAAGTAAATAAAAAGGCAATTTAAAAAAAGAGATCTCAGTAAAGCCCACTGAAACCATAGTGTAAAGATATCTAGTAGAAAGATTTCTGTCCTGTCAAAGAACAATATTTCACTCAAAAAATGTCCTCGAGTGAAAGTTGCTTATCGGGAGCCAAGGAAGCCCCACAAGGTGGACCGCCGATTCTGGTAAAGATTACAAATTTCTTGGCTTGAGGCAGCCCAGGACCGAGCCAACCAGCTTTGGAGATTAATGGCGGAGGATACTATGTTCGGCTATCCATGTCCATAAAGATAGGAACGGAGACGGTAAGAGGACCAGATCAGTCGATTGATTGTCGATTGATAAATGGATTGAATTACTTGATGTTGATTCTTATGATTGCATGGTTAGGTCAACTTGATTTTTTACCATATTGATTGATCACTCTCGGTCAATGTTCTACCAGTCAATGTGCATTGCATGTGAAAAACAGAGGTTCATCTACAAGCTCATTGGTTATTTTGGAACTGTCAATTTTTCGAATGAAAAGACCTACGATGTTGGAATTGAAAGAAAGAAAGAAGAAAGAAAGAAAAAAATATTATTTTGGACATCACAACTCTACACTCCATACGAGTACAACATTAGTTACAAAAGAACAAACAAACAAAAAAAAATAGATACAGAAAAAAAAGAAAACAAAACAAAGGAAAAACAAAATAATGAGTACAAATAACCAGGCAGTGCAAATAATATATTGTATGTTGTGACCTTGGGATTTGGATCTCAGTCCAACAGTATGCTATCTAGCGATTACCCCCTGGCTACCCCTTAGGCCGTCGACGCATCTGCTTTACTTCAAGCTGTAAGGTTGTCTAGGCGAGGATTTGAACTCTTTTAAACGGCATATCAACCGAGCTTTTTTGAAATTGGACTTCGGAATATTTTATGCATTTATCTACGCTATTGGGAATTTCTGTACTGTGGTAGTGCAGAGGCTTTGAGAATATTTATAGCTCTGGCAAATAATCTTTCGTTCAGTTTTCCGGGTACAAGGCATTCTTTAGCGATGCTGAAACAGGCTCTCTTGACGCGGGCACTTAATGGTGTCAAATTAGCCGCATTTTCTATGGTTCCATTTCTTTTCACGGGTTTGTGAGCAAAGTTTGCTAAAATTGGGATGGACGAGCCGTGAACGTGTCGATGACAATTTTACGCTTACTGTGTAACGTGGCGAAAAATTTGACGTATCTAGTATGTCCCTGTTACAGATTTTAAATAAGATTTTTTAACCTCTTGTTTGTAGGTCATCATCATTATCATCATTTCAGCCAATAGACGTCCTCTGCTGGACACAGGGCTGCCCAATGATCTCCACACAGATCGGTCCTGTGCCGCCCGCATCCAATGATCGTCGGTCCACCTTGTGGGGGCCTGCCACGGGTGCGACTTCCTGTACGTGGCCTCCACTCGAGGACCTTTCCGCCACAACGGCCGTGTGTCTAGGTAGGTAGTCTTCTCTACTAGACTACCTACCTAGTTAAATAAATATAGAATGAAACAGTTTCGAACGATCAAAGAATGAAACACAAGTTTATCGCATTATTGCTAACAATTTATTTCATCATTATCATCATCAGCCCATTTAAGTCCCCACTGCTGGGGCACGGGCCTTCCTCAATCACATGAGGGGTAATTGCCATACTCACCACGCTTGGCAGACGGGTTGGCGAGGGTTTTGATATAAATGCAGAGTTTTCCTTCTCTGGGTGCTGATGATCATGCCAGCAGCTTTACCTTAGTCGCCTTTAACGACACCTCGGTAAGAATGAGGGTGGGCTATTCTACTCTGCCGGGGACTACACGGTCATTTATTTACATTGTTCCAAATTTATTGGATCAAATAAGATTAACTTGAACTAATACGTAATATCTGGAGCACTATTACTGTTAAAACAACAGTTTTACAATGTCAATTGGCGAAAAAAGAAACATCTTTCTAAATACTTAATGTATTCATTATTTGGAACGGCTTTTATAAATGAGTTTTCAAGAAAATAAAAAAAAAAACTCCATTCATTGCCTACCTTTACGTTCGGTTTTTAGGAAATGCCAATGTTTTTGTGTTCAGAAGAAGTAAGTATGAAAAGCGATGGTAGCTCAGTGTTTCAGACCGCGCGTTCCATACGGGGGACCGGTGTCGAATTCGAGCAAGCACCTCTAGATTTTTCAAATCTATGTGCTCGGCGGTGAGGGAAAACATCGTGAGTAAACCTGTACGTTTCTGATAGTCTCTGAAACGTGTTATCATGATTTAGTTCTTCAGATTCCCCTGTAAAGGGTTGCGAAGGTGAGACCGGCACTATATTTACCAGACTCCCCAATCCTGAATTGTGATCTAAACGTACACTTGGCTATAGCAACAGCTTTGAACGCAACCGGGAACTACACACTAAGACGAGGAAGAGAAAAAGTACTACGAAGTAGACTACGAGTAGTACAAAGAATCAAACTACGAAGATAAAAAGGCAACAGATTCCAAACTCAATCAGAATAATTTTATAAAAAAAAAATTATTATTAAAAAAACAAAATACCCGACTGCACACTAAAAAAAGAGTAAAACAAGCCCCACAATAATATTGATCAATCAAATGCTAAAAACTAATTATGTAATACCGTTTAAACAATACCTATATTAAAATACACTACAATATGTGTTCGTAATCGATAGTTAAATAAACAGAAACTTATTTTGAATACAAATTTACTGAATATAATTTATAAATGTTGATGGAATGCATCGCAGGCGGGGACCAACAGAGGCTTACCAACAGAGGCTTATTTATAGTCATTTCGGTTGTGCACCATTTAGCAGAATTTTCGTTGGTGGCGGTCAAGGTGGTCCCCGCCTGCGATGCTTTCCATCAACATTTATAAATTATATTCAGTAAATTTGTATTCAAAATAAGTTTCTGTTTATTTAACTATCGATTACGAACACATATTGTAGTGTATTTTAATATAGGTATTGTTTAAACGGTATTACATAATTAGTTTTTAGCATTTGATTGATCAATATTATTGTGGGGCTTGTTTAACTCTTTTTTTAGTGTGCAGTCGGGTATTTTGTTTTTTTAATAATATTTTTTTTTATTTATAACTTTTTAGCTGTTTTTATTTAACGAAAATGTTGTAGATGTAGAAGACTATGTATATGTAAGTACCATTTTAAATTATTTCGACCACATTTGGCTTTAGATTACGAGTGATGTTACTCCGCAACATAAATTTACCGCCAATCTGGTAAGTTTCGCGTCAGACGACGAAGTATCGAAAAACCGCTATTTAGAGACGACCGTCAACGACGTGTGCCCTTATGCGTGTGCCCGCATTCGGGCTGTATACTCGAGCATATCCCCCTCCGCACCGCGCCGCGCGCCGCATGCCAGGCCACGCCCTATCTTTTTGCTTGCTAACGCATGAGTTGCTTTGCGTTGACGCAGAATTAACATGTTCCCGTGGGAATTTTGAGAAAAAACGTATCCTATATTAATTACTCCCGTGATTGAAATGAATCTAATGATACCGCATACATATTTTTTTAAAGGGAAATTTAGAAAAAATATTATTATGTCTTTATCCCGTGGGACTTTTAGGATAAAATGTATCCTATGACACTCCCGTAATCAAGACAAATCTAACGATACCTCATACATCAAAATCCATCAAGCCGTTTAGGCTACAGGAGGTCACAAAGGAAAAGACATACATACTTACATACACTCGAAAAACATTACCCTCCTTCTTTGGCAGTCGGGTAAAAACCGTAACCGCCAAAATACATGAAATAGAATTGTCTATGGAATAAATATGAAAAAAAAATACTGATACATATTATATTTCCTTAGCACGTTACCGTTGGTACTACATTCGTGATAGTGATGCGACTTGACTTCAAGTCACTTGTAAAAAAAGACAATTTCAGTTCTTTCCCGTTCTTGTTGTCTCAATCGTAACATTAGACGCAAAACATAATAAATAGGCATCTCCTTCCTATTAAAATGAATCAAGTGTAAGAGTGTTTAATCTAGACCTCTAGTGTATCTACTATATCAAAAAAATTACACCATGGGAATCAAAAAAAAAAAACCTTCAACATCCAAAATTTAACCTTTTTTAAGTTTAGATAGCCAAAATTTAACCTTTTTTAAGTTTAGATGGGCCAGACATACAGACTGATTACCTGATAGCAAGTGGTCTCGTTCAGCTGCAAGGCCAGCTTTATCCATAAGGACACAAGGATTGTAGTTTTGTTATGCCGCGGGACTTTTTGGTGGCACTGTCTCTAACTGTATGTCCAAACACCCTCACAGATTAAGAAATATAAAGCGTGTTATTGAAACTAATTGAGTCTCTACTACTTGTATCAGGTTTTTATTATATCAATCAGCCTGTCGCCATCCACTGCTGAACGTAGACCTCCCCCAAAGAGCGGCAACCAACCCGGTCCTTAGCAGTCTGCATCCAGCTCACACCACCATCTTTCTCAAATCGTCAGTCCATCACGCCGCCGGGCGTTCAACACTGCGTTTCCCCATGTGGCGACTACTAAACTCCAGTTTTTTTATTATTAATTAATATTTATGTAAGAAAACATAAAAAGATACGCCATTTTAAGCGTTGTTAACTTTTCGTAAGAGTTTTTGCAAACAACCACCGAACGAACGTCTAGTATTTTAAGGTGACGCAGCGGCGCTAGTTACGCCGCCAGTAGATTTGTGTCAATTGTGGCGATTATGAGACATTTTTAAAAAAGTACAATTGTGAATCCATAAAGAAAAGTATTAAGATTTTTTTGATTTTTTTGTGCTTGTTATATTTAATATTTATTTATATATTAATAAATAATAATAATAAATATTTCACAACCTCACATACATTGCTCTTGCACTTACTCACTCAGCGAAACACAGCATAGGTGCTTCACACCGGTTTTCTGTGAGGCAGTATTATCACTCCAGTCGAGTCGGCCCATTCATGCCAAAGTGTGGCTCTCCCAAAATTAAGTTTGCTGTTTTTCATGCTTATTTCCTTAGTAGATACTCATAGAATAAAGAATTTTACAAAACCATTAATTATTTTTAATATCCGAGGCAATCTGTAAAAATAAAAGCGGGGAACATTGTAGTATGTTCCACTTTCGACACTATGACCAACAGAAGTTCCGGTTACTAAAGTGGTATGTACCACTTCCAACATTATCGTGATTGTAAAGTCCAATGAATATAGTAGGATGTTCCACTTCCGACATGCCAGCTTGTTTTTCAGTCGGTTAATTATGTAGCATGTGCCTTTTCTCACTTTCCTATTATAATTTACGCTTTATTACCATATCATTCTGCCGTGTATGTACAAACATAGCACTATACCAAATTTTAACTCGATATCTCATTTAGATCAAATTTTGTTCAAGTTTAAAACTTTGATCGCCCGTCCTGTAAAGTAGTGATTTTTCACTTCCTACTTTGTTAATTGCTACCGTCGATATAACACCCAGACCAATACACACAGATATGTTCATGCACACAAATGTTTGCACTGTGCGGAGATCGAACCCGCAACCCTTGCACCAGAGGCAGCGTTCACTACCACTGTTTCAAACGGGTCGTGTATATTATTTTCGTACAAGTTACCCAAATTCATATTATTGCCTAAAGTGGCCACTTTTAGCAATTCCAAATAAATGGTTACTTGTAGGAAGAAACTATGACACAATTTTGTCTCAAAATATTCTTTTAACACCGTTGTATTTTTTGAAAAATGTTTTAAAATTACCACAATTAATAAAAACTAATACAATACAATAATAGGCGGCGCTACTTTCGTCGATGCGTCACCTTAACAAATCGGTTTTACGCTTGATCAAATCAAGCAGTGTGGACCAGATGTGTTTGCCCTAACCGAGCCGTCATCGAATCTCTCTGGTGTTTGATCTGTGATTGGTCCCCTCTCGAGTGGTATTTGAGCGCCTATTGTGATTGACTTATATGAGTTGAGTGGAAAAATTCAAGTGGTTTCGCAATCACTAATCTGTGGCAATATTTCGTGGGTGCCCCTGGCAGGAGAGTTGCAAATTACATAATTTATCATGTTGAGTCAGTATATGCCCGTTGAATAACATTTTCTCGTTGAAAAAAAGCCGAATTTCCCGGTCAAAGGTCGAACATGCCCGTAGGAGGCTTATAAAACGCGCTTTTCATACTTGTTACCAAGTTGATAAACTTCATCAAATATAAAAACCTTCTTTTGAACATTGCCTATCTTTTCATCTATGCTATATTTTTTGTGTCTATCGTATATGTGCGAATATTTAATGTAATTGTTTTGTAATTATTTTGGTTAGGGTGTGCCTAAAATAATAAATATCTATTTTATTATTTCCATAAAAAATTAAAATAATTTATGTAGGTTACATATCCGCTTTCAGCGATAAGACTGCCGAAATAATAAATGAAAAATCTATAATGCCTAGTACCTACTTAAGTACCTAGTGTATTTTGTGCAATAAAGTTTTTTTATAGCAGGTATATTGGCTCTCCTCAGCCTGATGGTAAGCAAGAGAAGAGCCCAAGTTGCAATTACAACGAAAGCGATGTCAAGGCATCACCTCTGTTGACACCGCCATACTGGCCCGCGAGATGCTTCTTCACGCTTCGTTTGAAGGCATACATATTGTAGGAAGGAGGAATCACATGCGCCGGCAACGAGTTCTATTTCTTGATGGTGCGGCAGAAATAGGAACTGCCAATTTTTTTCTGTGGTGAAATGTATGTATATCTATCTATCTAGCCATGCTTATATTAAAAATGTGAAAGTGTGTGTCTTTGTCTGTTTGTCCGTCTTTCACAGCAAAAGAAAGCGACGTATCGACATTTTTTTTAGAGGAGATAGTTGAAGAGCCCATTTTTGGACTAACATAGGCTACTTTTAGTCTCTTTCTAACAATAACCAGTAATAAAATTATTGTCTTTTCATAAGCCGGTAATGCATTTGCACCTTAACGGTGGCATTTTGATTACCTACTGGTTTGTCACATTTTGCTCTTAAAGACGTATCATTGCGAGGCGCTTTTCTTTTAGAAGAGAATTTTCGCTCGATCCTCTGTATTTAATTTGGCGCCTAAGTGCCATTGATTTTGTGCTAATTTTCTTTTTCCGAAGCAAAAAATGCTAGACGCTTTTCTAAGAGTAAATCCGATCTAGTAATTAGTTGTCTATCTGAAAAGTAAATAAGATCAAGAAAGTACAAATGTTTTTATTTAGAACTTATTTGTCTTATAAATATTTCTATAGTCCCTATTTTTTTGTTTGTTTCAACGCAGCTGGTAATCTGATTCTTTTTTTTCAGTTTCAGAACATTCATATCTGTCATGTCCCTGAAACGCCATGACGTTTCCCATGGCAACGCTCATTGTTAACTTCAAGTATGTGATTGTAAATAAACGTATTATCTTTACATGTTATTTATTTAACAACTGGCGACGAGGGGCAGCCTAGACGAGAAAATCTTGACGATTTCGTGCCGCTTACGGCGAACCCCGGGACCTACTGGAAGGTCCCCCTACGAACTGATGTTTGGCCGGGATGTAGGTACGTACAAGGCTACACGTCTTGTTTAAGAAGCCGTCTCTGGAGCAACCCAGAGAGCAACGGAACACGATCTCACCAAGATGATTTGCCCCAGGGACAGAGTGCAGGCTAGATAGAGTATACGAGGCCACTCCACAGAACGTGGGTGTTCAGCGACAGTGACACGTCGCATCGGACGCCTACATTATGAGGTGCAGTGCAGGCGCCACGTGGATACGCCACGTGGACCAGCACCTCTTGTCCACTCGGAGTCCAAGATTCGCCGCAGAGGCGTGTCATGTCCCTGAAACGCCATGACGTTTCCCATGGCAATATCTCTTTTGTAAATTACGAGTACTACTTTTGCCCGTGGCGTAGCCCGTGTTCTATTCGTTTTTATTAAGCCACAGAAACCTGGTATTTATACTGTCCTCTGATTTTGAGCTACATTTCCATCATCCTTCGGCCAAACAGTCAAGCCATTCTTGAGTTTAAATAGTGTAACTATCACGACATATTTTTATTATAAACCGTGCTTTTACACCATGGAAATACAAACTATCTTACTTACTTATCTAGGGCGCTATTCAAATGAAAACAAACTTTTTTTTTTTAAAAATGGTACCAATCAGCTGCTCAGTTTTGTGTGGAAAGGTGATTTTTTTTTCTGAGTTTAGACCCAATGTTCCTTGGGGAAAATGTTTGTATTGTTAGCATAATGCTTTAGATAAAGAAGTAAGGTGGTTAAAAAAGCACGGTGTATAGAAAGATACATTCTATAACAAAAAAATGTGCGAAAAAAACCGCCTTCAAAAACCACGAACTAAAAAGTGTAAAATAATATACATATCAAATAACATTTTGTAACAGTACACTCGAGAAAAGGTTTTACCGAAGTCGGCGACTAATCCCTGTTGAATAAATTGTGTTTTTTTTGAAGTCGGTTAAAAATAAATACATACTTGACCGTGGGAGAGCCACGCTTTGGCATGAATGGGCCGGCTCGACTGGAGTAATACCACGGCCTCACAGAAAACCGGCGTGGAGCAGCACCGTGCTGTGTTTCGCTGAGTGAGTGAGGGTACCGGAGGCCCAATCCAGGGGAAAGAGGGCTTTAAAAGTTGGCAGCGCTCTTGTGACTCCACAGGTGTCGCGGGTGTCTATAAGCTGCGGCAATCGCTTACCATCAGGCGATCCGCTTAAGCTTATTATTATACAAGCATTATCATACAATTAGGTTTTACTTAAAGATAAAGATAAAAATGTATTTATTGCACAGAAAAAATTACCACCAAGTTACACACATAAGATTAAAATTTAAGTGCACCACACATATTACGTCACAAACATTGAACAGGGGCCTCCAAACTAGGCAATGCCTGTATCTTGGACGGCCCGACTTATTACTTATATGTATATTCTCATGTTAGTAAATCAGGTTCCCGCTGAAAATCAGAGGTGTATATTCTTACCTAAGCTTTTTTGCTCCAAACGAAGTTTTTTTTTTTCTTTTAGGTAGTATAACTACTATGAGGTAACCCTCATACTAACTCAGAACTACGAATTTTTTTTAGCTAAACATGGAATATTAAAAAAGATATTAATAATTTATCCTTTACGAGTCATAAGTAACTAACGAAATAGTGCTTATCCAAAGGACAGTTATTTATAGAAAATAGTGTTATCTTAATCCCTCACTGAATAAACATCTTTGTCCTTTAAGTAAGTAAGTAAGTCAGTATTTATTGTGTAAGAACAAAGGTTACATAGGCTGTTACAATTACATTTCAGGCATCACTTCGTTCTACCTTTTCAGGTGTATACACAAACTGAGAACACTTTATTTTTTTTATAAATCAGTAACGGAGTACATAAGTTTTAGTACAAGACAGTACAAGAGTTTATCTTATTTATTTATTATATTTACATTTTTGCAATTATTACCTATACTGCATAAATTCTTGAATACTGTAGAAACATTTCTCTACAAGCCATATCTTAAGGCAAGCCATATCTTTTAGGCACCATTTAGTATTTCTGCTTCAAAGATTTTTCCGAAAATTTCTTATCCAATTTTCCTCAGCTTTGAGTTAACCTTTTTGTCCTTTAAGTAACATACCTACTGTATAATAACGTTGGTCAGTTTGATCTTTTCGTTAACCTTGTTCCGGCAATTTTGTAAATAAAACTTCTGGCTTCTTTATTTATAAGCAGTCAATAAATCTTTTTTTATTTATTTACCACCATAAAAAACCAAATATTATAATAACAATGTATACAGCAATTGATAAACCACTAAGGTTTGGAAAAAATGCTGCCTTCTGCATCGATACATTAAAAATACTAACTTAATAATAATATCTATTTTATATAGGTGCTTACTTACTCATAATTTATTTTATTTTGCATGTTTTTGTATCTTTACAAAAAAAGGATAACAATCAACCAAGCTTAAGCCTAACCTTTCCATCAGTGCAGCAGAAAGTGAGCCCAAAAAAAATGCGACTTTATTTAATAGAAAAATGCTTGTATAATGTAAACCAATTCTTCGCCTCAAAACTCTTTGTATAATGGAATATAATTATGAATTAAATACCTGCATGAAAGTTAAAACAGGAATTGTCTCTGTCTCCCCGGTGTTAAATTAAAATTAAATTTAAACTTATGAAATTGAAAGTGTAAATAGTCTTAAATATATAATTTATATTATTTATTGTTGATTGATTAATGATTGTAATTGTAATGAATGAATTTATTTTTACTTATATTGTTATGCCCGACAGGGCCCATATGTTAACTGTGCCTATTATAGTAAAAACTTTAACTACATATGGTATGCAATAAAGAATTGAGAATTGAAAATTGAGCCCTAAGCTTGTGTTTAATGTTGATTGGCGTTAGACAATCGCAGAGTTCCTGCGGTAACTCGTTTATGAGTCGGGGAGTGAGACATGAAGCCGCGCGTAGGTATTGTTCGCGCGGCTCGTAGCAAACCCTCCGCCACCGCGCGAGTGTATACAAGTTGGTTATGTTTCTTCTTTAGGATACTATCAAGGAAATACTTTTTAAGAAAGGTATTTTTAACTATAATGTATGAATACGGGGATTAACACGATCTTTATTATGTGAAACAACATTGTGTACTCACATATTTGGCCCGACGTTTCGGCTACGTTACAGCAGCCGTGGTCACGAGCGGACTAGTCCGCTATGTTGTTACGTAGTACACTATGTTGTTTCACATAATAAAGATCGTGTTAATCCCCGTATTCATACATTATAGTTATAATGCAACGCGAAAATCTAAAAAACTAAAAAAGGTATTTTTAAATTGTGTTTGCACTGGTAATATTTTGCAGTGTTTCAACAGACTAATATCATCTTTTAGAACGGTATCTAGAACGGTGTTATAAAGTAATTTTGACGTTTGAAAATAAAAACAAAAAAAAACGAAAAAATTATAAAAACACAATGGATTCACAAAGGCTTCAAATGAAGCCCAAAATGTATATGAATAATACCCTTAGAGTTTTTTCTAGCTGAAACCGAACCTGTTGCTAATTTCCTAGGAGGATAAACAAGATTGATCCCAGAGGGGGAACGGTAAAGAAAAAAAGGGTTCGTTAAGTCGATCGTATTGTATTCCATGTCAGGGTGTGGTGATGTTTATTAGGAACACTATTCAAAATTACCTCAACCGCTTTATATATTTGGCCCAAACCTCACTATATTTCGGAAAATGTGTTCCAACCTCTACCGATAGATGGCGCCGGGTGTCAGTTGTATCGCGCAAGTAGTTTATTTCCAAGCCTTGTAGTTGTTATCTTTTTAATATTAGTTACATATTTACATGGAGACAAAACCACATACATCGCCCTAGGCATAAACCAGAAACATCGAAGACACCACAAATACCCAGATTACTCAGAAACATAAATATTCTATAACAAACATTTATGTTTGTATACAAATACAACCAGATGCGACCATTGGGTTTGCGTGAAATGGTTTAAAGTTCTTACATAAAATAAATAAGCACTTGTAATATAGATTTCGGAATCAATGAACTATTCACCAAAATATGTACAATATTATTGTACTCGAACACTGAATAAACATACATTATTCATCAGGGTGGAAATCGAATGCACGACCTTTTGCGTAGGAGGCAGGGTTCCTTAAGGTGACGGGTAGGACACACTAGCGACGCCAATCGTTTTTTTTTGTACGCGAAAAATTGATTCACGCTAAAAGTGACCACTTTTAGCGTATTTTAGGATGTGATATGTGTATTCTCGTTCGTTACGGGACTCAAACGTGCTTTAAAATTAAGTTACCTTTTTTTTTGACGCTGGGGAATGCCTCCTTATGCATACACTCGCCTGCCCCCCTGCAGGGGGGTAGGCGAGTGATGTCGGGCTCTCCTCTGGCGGGGGCTTCTCCTAGCGAGAAGCCGGCCAGAGGCATACCGACTAAACCCCAGCGACGCTCCCTTTTCGCCAGAGTGGGGAGGGAACATGAGTACGGGTTCAAGAACCTTACTTCAATCGCGAAAAAAAAATCCGCTGTTTCATAAAAATAGAATATCCAACCGCCAATAACGTATGCAATAGCAGATTTATTTTTCGCTTTTATTGTCAATCTAACAAGCTAAATGGACTTTATCCTGTCAATTCATGTACGTCATGACATTTATCTTTTCCTTCAGTTGTTGAATATAATTTCTTCTTGGCGTTCCAATTCCCCATTTCTTCCACTTTCACTTTTTTATTGTTTTAAGGAATCTAGCCGTGCCGTGCCGTGTGGTCCCCGGCAGAGTAGAATAGGCCATCCTCACTCTTACCGAGGTGTCGTAAAAGGTGACTAAGGCAAAGCTGCTGGCATGATCATCAGCACCCAGAGAAGGAAAACTCTGCATTTATATCTAAGCCCTCACCAACCCGTCTGCCAAGCGTGGTGAGTATGGCAATTACCCCTCATGTGATTGAGAGAGGCCCGTGCCCCAGCAGTGGGGACTTAAATGAGCTGACGATGAAGGAATCTAGTATTAAGTGTCCCATTTATTTATTTTTTTAAAGAAAGGCCAATCAGGTTGACCTCACTCCGCCTGAGGCACAAAAGAACTAACAAAGTACTCATTGTGTCTGCCATCCTCACCCTAATGGCCTGCTGAGATGCCGTTTCACGCCCCGCCTAAAAGACCCCGGATTGTATGAAGGAGGAAACACATGAGCTGGGAGGGCATTCCATGTCTTGATGGCTCGGGGCAGGAACGAGGAGCCAAACCTCTTGGTGCGCGCCGCCATTGTCTGGATGGTATGCGGATGGCAACGCTGTCCAGCACGTGTTGTATTATAATGTTACCTTTAGATTAGAACACTATTGAAAAAAGGTTAGAAGGTCGGCAACGCACTTGTGACTCCACTGGTGTCGCAGGTGTCCATGGGCGGCGGCAATCGCTTACCATTAGGTGATCCGTCTGCTCGTCTGCCACCTATGACAAAAAATCTATAAAGTATACACTGGTGATGATCATGCTCCTTGACTGATTTCGGCCACAGCGGCTGCATCTTCATTGAATAGCCCTATCGATCCCTCTCATATGGCCGTAATCTTTTTTGAAATGCGCGGGCATATAAAAGGCATGTCAGGGACTCCATTAACAGTATTACTTGCCGGATTTTCTCGTCAGAATCAACTTTCCGATTCCGGTGGTAGAATCACATTATATTTATTCATTTCTTAGTATATTTTTTGTATCGACATATATGTTTAATTACTATGTATAATATACATAGCTATAATTTATATTTTTCATGTATGACGATTTGTAAGAGCTGTATATAAGCCTATGCAAATAAAGAACTTTAGAATTTTGATTTTTTTTTAATTTTATGGCTGTTGGTAAAACTAAAGTATCAGCCTATATAATGTCCCACTGCAGGGCAAAGGCCTCTATCACAGAAATCAAGTCATCGCTACTATGATCCGATTAAGCTTAATCACCACGCTTGCCTAATTCGGATTGGTGATCACAAACCCGAGCTATGTTCGAAAAATTCGAATCATACCTTTGCTCGACCCGGGAACCGAACTCAGGACCCCAAGAGCACGGCCCCGTACTTAACCCACTAGGCCAACAGGGCGTGTTGGTTGTCTAGCCTTTAAATTGTCTCGCTTGGCATCAAGGTGTATTCTTCGTGCTTTTTCGAAGTCTTGCACTTTTGTATGCACTAAGCGTCTCCATTCCGGGTGGGTGTGTAGTGGAGTGCCTAGCTGTAGTACTTTTCAGGTGGCACCAGCCAACCCCCATTCTGGGGGCGGTGCACACTGGTCCACCGGCGCTCTACAAACTCTCACCAGTGGATCCACGAAACTACGTCAGCTCGTAGGTGAAACCTGGTCGAGGGGAGTCTGCACGCTTCGGCGGTCAGATCAGTAGCTGTCACCTCCCGCTTACTAGTGCATGAAGACTGGCTAGGTATTGAAGGCGAGTCACCGTTGATAAGTAAACGATATTGGTGGACACGGCTAGCTAGCAAAGTATATACTATTTAATAGTTCAATCAAGCTCTCGTTATGTGCTATGTATTTATATGTACTATGTATATGCCAGAGATCCCGGCTTCGATCTCCGGGTCAGGGCCAAAAATTTGTATCTAAGTTTTCGGTAAGAAATTTTAGTAGCATCCCGGAGTCTGGAATCTGGCAGTCTTGTACCCCCGTGCCTCGGAAAGAAGAAAGAAAGGAAGAAAACACACACTTGAGCACTATAAATATCCTGCGTACGTGGCTGATCGTTAAGTTTGGCCACCTTAGCCGTAATCAGTTGGAGGATATTATTATTACCTACTATCATAATGATTTAGACCATTCATATGGTGGTATAACGCTCATGTCACGACATGAAATAAAAGTGCCTAAAGGTCATGGTTTTATGGGCGGCTGTCTTACCCCCTGGTGCGTTTCCTAGCATTTATAGATTTTATGGCTTGAAGAATGGCAAAGTAGGGACTGGTAGGGAACTGTATATTCTCGATTATATCTTTTTTATTCTTAGTCGGATGAATAGTAATGCCTTTTGATGATTTTTGTTCGGGACGACCGTGAAGAATAAGAAAATAATAGTATTACTTATTATAAATAGATACCTTTGTCACCTAAGTCGTAATAACATAATAATTACGTCCACTACTCTAAAAAAATGTCTTAATTTTATTAAAAACTTTATTGTTTAATTGTTTATAGTGTTAAGTTGTATATTAATAAAAAAAAGAAGTTGAGGTCTTTTAATTATAATAAATAGCATAAGTATATGTTAATAGATTAAACTAAAATAAATAGATTTATGTAAATATGATAGTGAAAAACTTAAATTAAAATAGTTGAAATATGGGGGTGAGACGCGGCTCTCTTTAAGGTAACGCCGCGCGCTTGAGACCAGAGCGCGGGGGGCTCAAAATTCATTCCAACGATACAGCGACTCAACCGACGGAGCCCTTTAGCGGAAAACATGGGAAAAAAGAAGCCTGCCTCTCGCCTCCTCAACATAGAAGGTATTTGGCGTTTTTCGTCACTCCATACCAGCACCCACGTACCGTCCCGTACAATTTTTATTACACGTTACGTGAAAAAGATATACCCTTTTTTGTCAAAAGTTGGCACTTGTATGACTGAGGACACAATGAATAAAAAAAACATACATACAGTCGAACATAGAACCTCCTCTCTTTATGATGGCGGTTAAAAATTATGGGCAGGTGAATGTCTTATTCCTCATTATAAAAAGACATTCACCTCTCACAAAAAAAATGTTTAGTCCAAAATTTAATTACCTATACTATTTAATAAGTGATATTAGAGTAATAGAGTATGAAACATGTCTTAATCTTGCGTAAATTAAATGAGGTAGGTTTTCTATAACGTCAAAATTTTGTTTTTGTAATTTAACATTCTTAAACAGTTCTTGTGCCTTCAATTTATATTCCTCAATAACGACACAGTTACAATGAAGCTAGTATTCAACTATTTTACAAAGTCACTCACCCAAACATAACATTCCAAAAGGAACAATCGTTTGCTACGTTTGCTATAATCTAGGACACTACATTTCCCGCTATACCAGGAATAATAGCCTGAGGCTTTCAGAGCTAGATTAAGATTTGTGACGTCCACGAGATTCTCGTTCCTGGCTTGCGAATAGTATATCAAATGCTGCTCGGCAGTGAGTGCGTTTTAATCAAGTCTGCATAGTGCATTATGCAGCAAATATCCTGGAGAGACATATTAAAATCTTAAAGCGTCACTTAATTCGACAAGAGCTTTAGCACTTGTATTTAGGATATCACCTCGGCCTCAGTGGCTGCGCAAGAAGTCCCGGGTTCGATCCCCAGTACGGGCCAAAAACTTGTACCTAATTTTTCGGTAAGAAATTTTTAGTGTCGGCCCGGAGTCCGGAACTTGGCGGTCTTGTACCCCCTACCTCGGAAAGCACGTTAAGCCGTTGGTCCTCCACAATCCCTCTCCGGTCGTGTCACGCTGATTTCCCATCGGAATATAAGGGAAAGGGAGTAGAGAGACCACTTGTGTTTGCGCACACACTTGAGCACTATAAATATCCTGCGTACGTGGCTGATCGTTGAGATTGGCCACCGTAGCCGTAATCGGTTGGAGGATGTTATTATTGTTAGAATATCAAATCTTAGAAGATTTACGTCTTCTACCATGAACTCAGTGATGAAAGATAACATCTTGAGGAAACATATATATATATATATATACATACATACTTTTCGCATAGATTGCGAGACGTGTAACCATAATTCAATTGGTTTGCATTTTCTGTGTAAAGGTTGCGAAGGTCAGACAACAGGTGCTTCAAAATGAAGAATTTTGATAACCAGACTCCCCAAATTCTGGATCGATGGTCCAAGCGTACTTTGGGATCCTAAGCACTTCATCATCATCATCATCAGCCCATTTAAATCCCCACTGCTGGGGCACGGGCCTCCCTCAAACACATGAGGGGTAATTGCAATACTCACCACTGCTTGGCAGACGTGTTGGCGAGGGTTTTGATATAAATGCAGAGTTTTGCCTTCTCTGGGCGCTGATGATCATGCCAGCAGCTTTACCTTAGTCGCCTTTTACGACACCTTCGGTAAGAGTGAGGGTGGCCTATTCTACTCTGCCGGGGACCACACGGCGCACTTAGATTCTTAGATTTTCTTTATTTTATAAGTAGATAGGCAAACGAACGAAATATTGCACGAAGATAGGTGATCATTAACGCCCATAATTATTTCTGAGATCAAAGGAGTCTCTGGAAAAAATTAAAGATTATAAAAAGTTAATATTGTCCAACCAATCAAACCAGTAAATCCTCAAACTTGTTAGCGGTTTGTGCAACAAAGCTTTCCTTAGGATTTTTCCGTGGATTGAATACGGGTCCAAAAAAAACCTCCGATCACAAACACAAAGAAATATGAACCGAAACATACAAAGGTACACCTTTGTTATTTTTTGGATTTCTATTCATAGTGTTTTATTCTACCCACCGGTTAAACCCACGTTTCACGAAAATTCATTGAAGCCTCTCTGAATGTAGTTTTAGGTAAATTTTCAGCGTGAATGCAGCAATGTGATTTGTTTCGCTGCGTGAGTGAGAGTACCGGAGGCCCAAAATGGGGGTACAGGTTGGCAGCGCACTTGTGGCTCCATTAATGTTGCGGGTGGCCATCGGTGGCGGTAATAGCTTTCCATTAGGTGATCCGTTAGCTCGTCTTCCACCTATCACATAAAATTATTCGACGTCATTGTACGTCCATATGATGTCATATGTCTGAGTAGATACAACGCCGTACGCGATGTTGTTGCGTACCGCCGATACCTGCTCAATCAATCATTTTGAAGATCGCTCGCTGTATGTGAACATGAAAGGGAGTTGAAGTTCTATGCAAAGCCCTTCGACATCCTTGCTCAAAGCAACACTGTAACAAATGAAAGGATGATGTATGAAACGAAATGCCGTCGTGGTGGAATGTATAAAGATTAATCTTGGTAACCAAGAAATCCAGGATATCAGTGAATTAAGGTAATGCTAATTAAGTATATTACGTAAGGATTGCGTGATTGTATCAGAAATGATAAGATCCGCAGAGACTAAGGTCACAGACGTAGCCCAAAGGATTGCATGCCTTAAGGCAATGGGCAGGGCATATTGCAAGGAGAACAGACGGCCGTTGGGATGGGAAGGTTCTCGTGTGGAGGCCACGTACAGGATATCGCAGCCGTGGCAGGCCCCCCACAAGGTGGACCGACGATCTGGTGAAGATAGCGGGTATCCATTGGATGCGGGCGGCACAGGACCGATCTGTGTGGAGAGCTCGGGCATCTAAAAAACTCGGTGTGCTGAATAGAGCAAAGCGTTACTTCACTCCTGAGCAGAGGTTTTTATTATATAAGTCACAAGTTCGCCTCCATATGGAGTACTGCTGCCATCTATGGGCAGGAGCACATGCCTACCAGCTTGAGCTATAATCAATCAATTGTATTGTATGCCTATAAGGCGTACAATACAAGTAAGGCACAGTGAAACTTACTTTATAATAATTCTTTCATCTGTATGTACTACCTGTGATTCACAATAAAGAAATTATGATTATGATTATAATTATCTTGAACCTGCCGGGTCGAAAAAAATATCGTCGTAAATTAAGTCGTAGAACAAACATGTTCACAGTCCATGTACTCAGTTCTCATATGTTTTTTGTAAAAAAACTACTAAAGCAAAGCTAGGATGCCCATATGTTATCAGTAACTAAATTGAAATTAGGGACATGCCTCGCGGCAGTGGAACGTGCTACAAAATGTTCCCAATTTGTTCAACGCTGAATAATACCCGTTCTGGCAGCGATGTGCCGCCAAAAGCATATTTTATTGTATGAATATTGGACAGATGTGCTAAACTAATTAGGCTTTTAAACAAAGCAAAAAGTAGCCTGGCTAGACCTTGCGCTGCTAAAGTTTCGCGAAATATGATTTCGTAGAAACATTATGTTCTACTTTTTTATTTCTTTAAGGTTAAATGAAAAGCGACCTACTAAAGTTTCGTGACGTGAAAATCCTATTGTTTGCCTAAAACAAAACCAAGGCATTCTTTTCTTTGTTTTACAATAGACAAAAGTATTCGATTTTGACTGACATATAATTCGATATCATTTTATTTCATTATAAACTGCGGCGTGGTAAATTAAAGTGACCCGCACTTACTTCGTTTCGGGGCATTAGTTCCGGCAAGACTATCGTGTTTTCGGATTACCTATAAGCATTGCCGCCGTCTCAAGGATTTAACCCTTTATAAATAAAAAATAATATAATAATAAAATTTAGGCATCATCTTTCCTGGTATGGCCATGTAATGAGAAGAGGGGAAGAACATGTAACCAAAAAAGTGATGAGTTTAAATGTAAGTGGTTTGAGGAACAGAGGACGGATGAAAAAGAGATGGCTAGATTGTGTGAAGAATGACATGATGGAAAAAGGGGTGGATGATTCGATGACGAATGACAGGGACGTATGGAAAAGGAAAACATACTGCGCCGACCCTAGATAACCTGGGAAAAGGGCAGGAGGATGATGATGAAATAATATAGAAAATTTGTTTAATTTTAATTATGCCTTAAAAAATCTAACGGCCCTACTCAATCAAAATTTTCATACAAAATGAAAACGAGCAATAGTTTAGCTGTAACCAAAGTTGCTATTCTAACTAACAAGAAGTAAGTTTCGACGCCACAATGGAACTTAGTTATGACAGCAGTCAGTGTAACATTTTAGCTGAATGTAGCATTTTAGTTAGAGTAAAATAGGAACTAGTAATAGAACATGTTGCTTGGCCAACTTTGATGTATTGTTCATTTAGTAGTGAATGCAAACAAGTTTGATCTCACCTATTATGCAAACATAATGTTTGTGATAGCACAAAGTGAGTTCAATGTACAATGTCAATACAGGCACATTATCAAGTTAGTCAGTCAAATTTATATTATTCATATATATTTTATGTGATATATCCTCCAACTGATTACGGCTACGGCGGCCAATCTCAACGATCAGCCACGGACGCAAGAAACATTATAGTCCTCAAGTGTGTGCGCAAACACAAGTGCATTCTCTATTACCTTAACCTCATATTGCGATGGGACACTACTATGACACGACCGGAGAGGGATCGGGTGCAGGACCAAAAGCTTAACGTGCTTCTCAATGCACGAGGGTACTAAGCCGCCAACTTCCAGACTCCGGGCTGCCACTAAGAAATTCTTACCGAAAACTTACCCGGGACCTCTTGCTACCACTGCGCCACCGAGGCAGTCAATGTGTTAGGTTGGTAGGTAATTTTCATGTGATAGGTAGAAGACGAGCAGATAGGTCACCTGATCATAAGCGATTTCCGCCGCCCATAACATTCCCCCCAATTCCTACTTCAATGTTGACCCATAAAAGTACTTTTATTAAGTACCGCGACACACCTCCTGTTTAATTATTTGAAAGAAATGTGGTGAGCCTTACGTCTCATAGCCACTTACCAGTAGATGATCTATTGTAGCAGCCCCAGAACCTATTACAGCACCTCATGTAGCTCCAGTTCCAGGATAAACCCAAGAATGGAGCTGATGGGGGCTAAAAGTCCCCCATCAGCTCCATTGTCGGGTTCTCCAATCTCGTCTGCCGAGATCGTGTGTGCTACCAGGTGCCGGCTTCTGCAGCGGTGCAGCGCTATGCGCCTGCCAAGGAGGTGGATAATCGTTTCCTCGTCTTTGAGACAGAACCTGCCGATTTTGGTATCTGAAAGGCTTACCTTCTGTACGCAAATGCTTGTTGACCGGCTTGAGCAACCGTATCGTATTATTACTTTTTTTGTTTCTTTGTCTCTCTAATTGTTTTTGTCTCCTTTTATTCTTGATATGTTTTTGTTTTAGTTTGTATTTATTTTTTTTTCTGTTTGTATATTTATACTTGGTGTCCGTTCTTAGGTGAAAAATTTGGTGTGTCGTATTTTCAGTGAATAAATGTTTCTATCTATCTATCTTATCCGACGCCCCTGCCTAAGGGTTCTTTTATGCCAGAGATGTCCAAAGCTACGTTGCTACGGATGCGTTTTATACCCACCAATCATGTTCATTGGTTCGTATAGCGTAATACTGGAAACGGGTTCTAGTAAGCAATGACTTTTGTAAGGAAACATGCGTGCTACGGGCCCAATGGAAGCGTGCTACGGATGCAATGGAAGCGTGCTACGGTCGCGATAGATGGGTGCTACGGATGGTTGCAAGTTATATAGCAATGTCAGTATTATCCTCGCACAGCTGCCTTACGATTAATCATATACCCACATCTTCGCAGAATAAGCGGAAAGTAGGGCTCTTGAGGATTCCTCTACCTCCTTAATCATTTTGACACGCTCCTTTTAAACCTAATCGATTTTTTTAAGAATCGAGAATATTTTCTTTAGAAATCGAATCTACTTTTTTTGTTTGATTTTTGATCTTAATCAACATTTATCTACGAATTTGAACTTTCTGGATATGAAAATGAAAAAAAAATATCTTTATTTACAATCACAATTTACACTATATCATAGGACTTGACGACCCGTTCGGAACAGTGGTAGTGAACGCTGCCTCTGGTGCAAGGGTTGCGGGTTCGATCCCCGCACAGTACAAACATTTGTGTGCATGAACACATCTGTTTGTATTGGTCTGGGCGTTATCTATGTATTATACGTATGTATTTACAAAAGAAAAGTATTATATGTATATATTTGTAATCCCACTGTTGATTCTGATATCCGTAACACAGGTGCTTGAGCTACCTGTGAAATATTTATTTATTATTATTTATAGGATATGGAATATAAAAAATGTTTTGAAAATTTACCCATCACAATAAATCTCTTTTTTCTTTCCCTTCCGCATTCTCCCCCTCATTAATATTTGTACGTATCCTCTTTCTCGGTATTATAAAAATTATCTTTCACTATCTATTCCACATAACCACCTCCTCAACAACCATATAAAAGCACCCTAAACGAGCTTTTTAGTTAAAGTGACTGATGAGGAAAAGTTGAAAGGACGATGAACAGCGAGCGTGACCTAGTAAAAAGACAGGCAGTAGTCTAAGTGCCATCGTCGCCAGCGGCAATTAGTAGTAGCCCTAAAGGATGCAACCGTGTAAGGATACTTGTCGCATATAGGAAACGCTGCAGTAAAACTAAGGAATGGTTAGGTTACATTTTTTTTCATATGATAGATGCCAGATAGAGGCGGATCACCTGATAGAAAGCAATTGGGGACCCGCCACACCAGTGGGGTCACAAGTAAGCTGCTAACCTTTAAAATCCCCCTTTTCTCCGAATTCGGCCTCTGGTACCCTCACTCACGCAGCGAAACACTGCTTATGTTTCACGCCGGTTTTCTGTGGGGCCGTGGTATTATTCCGGTTAAGCCGGCCCATTCATGCCGAAGCGTGGCTGTCACAGTCAAAAAAGGTGGCAGATTGAGCACACGGATCACCTGATAAAAAGCGATTAAGCACTTAAAACACTAGTGGCGTCACAAGTTCACTGATAACCTTTAACTACCATTTTCCCCCGTATTAGGCCTCCGGTACCCTCACTCATGCACCGTAATACAGTAGAGAGCATCATCATCATCATCATCAGCCCATTTAAGTCCCCACTGCTGGGGCACGGGCCTCCCTCAATCACATGAGGGGTAATTGCCATACTCACCACGCTTGGCAAACGGGTTGGCGAGGGTTTTGATATAAATGCAGAGTTTTCCTTCTCTGGGTGCTGATGATCATGCACGCAGCTTTACCTTAGTCGCCTTTTACGACACCTTGGTAAGAGTGAGGGTGGCCAATAGGCCACCCTCACTCTACCTCTCTCTCTCGGCAGAGTAGAATACTACTCTGCCGGGGACCACGCGGCCGAAGAGAGCATCAGCGGCTATGTATCTGGGGGCATATAGAACATTGCATTCCCAGTACACCTCGTCTTAACCTTTTGTCTATCGGCAGATAATTTTCTTCCGTCTGTGGGCTGTATTTTTAGGTAAACTAGGTCCCCCGCTTAAATACAGTCCACTCCTCTCATTCTTTTAACCGCCACCCTGGCTATTGTCTCGCATAACCAGCATCCCCCGCCAAATTTATTTTAAGCGTCACTAGTATGTACCTTTCCCTTGAAAAATAAATAAATAAACAACATGCGCCTTTTATCCTCGTAAGTTTGAGGCCAACCATGGACCTTTTCTACCACTAGCTCAGTGAGAGAAAAGATCTTGAGGTAACTTACACTTTTCGTAAATGACTTTGAACTTGTAACGAACGGTCTAAATACTCATGTTGAAGTGGGATGATCCAATGGACGGCAGTTGCTTCATTGTAATAACAAACTTTCCATATCCTAGATCATGGGTCAAGCGTACCCCGGGATCCAAAGCGACAGCTTAAGAAAAATATTCAAAGCATAGGTAAGAGTGATTTGACTGCCTCGGTGGTGCAGTGGTCAGTGGGTTGCACTTTAAACGGTTGCGCAAGAAGTCCCGGGTTCGATCCCCCGGTTGGACCAAAAATTTGTACCTAAGTTTTCGGTAAGAAATTTTTAGTGTTAGCCCGGAGTCTTGAAGTGGGCGGTCTTGTATCCCCGTGCCTCGGAAAGAATGTTAAGCCGTTGGTCCTACACCCGTTCCCTCTTCGGTCGTGTCACGCTGGTCTCCTATCGGAATACTAGGGTAAGGAAATAGAGAGTGCACTTGTGTTTGCGCACACACTTGAGCACCATAATATATCCTGCGTACGTGGGATCGTTATGATCGGCCGCCGTAGCTGTAATCGGTTGGAGGATATTAAGAATGATTTGACCAAAATCACACCTGATGGAAAGTGACGATGAGGTCTAGGATGTAACGCGTTTGCCTAGAAGATGCCTGTTCACTGCCTTGACGTTTTTTTTTTTAAATTGTGGCCTTAGATTTCGATATTGTGATAATGTTAATTTTACTTAGTTCACGAAGTTTTTTTGGCTTAGGTAATATTATTTTGCAGCATACATCTGTTGCAAATAATTATGGTGTCAAAATAGGTCAGCCTTTCGCCTTAAAACAAAGAACCAACCAGCCGATCACAAGGTTAAGAATTTTTAATAACTCGCCCAAATCCCTTTGATTCATCAAAAAATAGCGGCGTAAACCCCGCCTTTTATCGGAACAAATTCTTGCAAAGCCTGGCTTCCTAACGAGTTCTCATTGAATCGGCGACAAGCGACAAATTAATGTCACCGTATGTCTGTCGCCTCTGACGTCACGCGACGTTACCAGGGTTCGTGCAACAAATTGGGAATACCAATTAGTGCAGCGTTCAGCTGACGATGTGAATTCGTTGGCGTGATTGCTAATGCAAGTTTAATCGTCTTGAGTATGGATTTCATGCTTTTGGAGGACGCAAAATGGGGTTTTGTCAATGCCATGAGACTTATAGGTTACTAGTGGCCCCCCTCGCTTCGTTTCAACTTTATTAGTTCCCTAGTACCAATAGATGGCGCTAGATGTTGATTACATCGCGCTAGTGTTTTGTCTTTTCGGTTAATGTATAAGACATGTGGTAGTTTAAATAGTATATTCAGATAGATATAGACTATAAGCTACCAAGTAAATTGGGAAACATTGCTTAGAACACTTTGCTGACTTACGTTTTCCGAAAGATGCGGAAAGGATGCAATTCGCACAGGACCACTATAGTTTTTCTCGCTTAACGTGATGTGCTGTTTTTTTATGTGATAGGTGGCATGATAGGACGGATCATCTGATGGTAAGCAATTGCCACCGCTCATAGACACCAGCGACACCAGTGGAGTCAAAAGTGCGCTTCCAACCTTTAAACCCCCCTCTCCCCGGATTGGGCTCTCTCACTCACTCACTCTCCTTTCTCTCACGCAGCCAAACACAACACAGTGCTGCTTCACTCTGGTTTTCAGTGAGGCCGTGGTATAAATCCAGTCGAGCCGGCCATTTAAGTGTTGGTAGCGCACTTGTGAGTCCACTGATGTTGCGGGTGGACACCCGCCCATGGACATGGCCGGCAGTCTACTCGTCTACCATCTATCACATAAAATACCGAAATGAATAAACGTGGGAGAGACACGCTTCGGCATGAATGGGCCGGCTCGACCGGAGTGGTACCACGGCCTCACAGAAAACCGGCGTGAAACAGCACTGTGCTGTGTACGGGGCAAAGGGGGGTTTATAGGTTGGCAGCGCACTTGTGACTCCACTGGTGTTGCGGGTGTCCAATGGGCGGCGGCAATCGCTTACCATCGGGTGCTCGTCTCGTCTGCCACTTATAAAATAAAAAATTAACTTCATTCACATAGACTGAGTATAGGAAAAACCTAATGATCGAGATACGAGTAAGTACTCGTTAACCCGAGTTTTTCTAGTAAAAAGTTTATAAACATTTTATACGTCACTGAATTTAGACTAAATTGAATATTTACGAGGGCTAGGTAAATGTTTACGTAGAACTCCCCTCGGGTTCCTTTGTTGACCTAGGATACAATTCGGTTTGTGGAAATGCTGGAATGTTACAAGGAATATGCTTCCATTTGTTGTTATAGGAAGTTTGAACTAACCTTTTATGTAGAGTAAGGTTTTTTTGGTTAGATATTGCTTGTAGCGTGGCGCTAATTCTGCCAAGGTCCTACCTGTGATTTGAGTTATATTTCTTAGATTAATTGAGTTTTTTGAATGTTTTTTTTTTCAGTATTGATCAATGTTTTGCAATTTATTCTTAAGTAAATAATGCACTTAAAATTAATTGACAGTCGGATCGGATTCGAACCTACGATCTTTTGATGATCGGACAACTGCTTTACCGACTAAGCTATCAGGAGATCTTGGTAAGTCGACTAATTTTGTAAGTGCTGTTTTCACGTCGAAGCATTTACTAAAGTCTCTGGTAGCTCAGTCGGTAAAGCAGTTGCCCGAGTTATTTTTAGTAACAACAGCATTTTTTTTTACATATACATAGATAACACTATAAGAGGTAGCTCAATGTATACGAACGCGCCTTCCAAGCAGGTGGTCGAGGTTCGAATCCGAGTTCCATCCGAGAACCATTGGTGCAAATGGTTTTTTTTTTTAATCTATGTGCCTATTTCTACCATTACTATCTGCTCGGCGGTGAGGGAAAACATCGTGACGAAACTTGCACGTTTCGTAAAAAGTTTCTGAAACGTGTTACCATTCAGTTGGTCTGGTTGCCCTATTAAAGGATTGCGAAGGTCAGACGGCAGTCGTTTCTTTGTAAATACTGGACCCTCCCTCCTAATCCTGAATCATGGTCTAAGCGTACCCCGGGCTTCAAAGCGACAGCTTTGGACGCAACCGGAAATTACACGCTGAGATGAAGAAGACGAACATAACACTATAAGAGGGAGATTCGAGTGAATTCAACAACTTTTTTTTGTATACAAATCTGACAAAGTTATTCAATCGATTCTCACCTTAATGGCAAACACGTTTCGTAAAATATTTCTTGAGGATAGACAGTTTTTAGTAACCTGAAGTATATCTGTCTGTACATACATAAAAGTAGAGTATCAGCCTATAAACTGAATCCATAGAATTCAAGTCATCACTACTATGACGGGATTAGGCTGAATCACCACGCTTGCCTAATGTGGATTGGTGATCACTAACCCGAGCTATGTTCAAAAAACCTGAAACATTATTTTTTGCTCGACCTGAGAATCGAACCCAAGACCCCTAGATCATGACTCGGTATTTAAACCACTAGACTAACACATATATATCAAAAAAATTTCAAAGAATGTGGACTATTTAATCATTTAAAATGTAATTTTATAGAATTGGACGTAAAATAAATACAAGTATCATAGCAGAACTTATTTAAAGAATAAACATTAATACATATATGAAAGGGCAAATAATATATTCTTATTTAAGGACATAATTATTTACAAACCTAAATGTTTTGTTAATGGATGGATGAGCACAAAAATTATTGGCATTTTAAGAATGGGTACTAAGACTAACGAATCGTCTCGACTGCCAAGATATTTCCAATCGGCTTCACTCCTTGGAACTGCGTAGAGATGTAGCCTCGCTATGTATATTCTACTGTTTATACTATGAAGGATGTGCCTCAGCCGTGTGGTCCCCGGCAGAGTAGAATAGGCCACCCTCACTCTTACCGAGGTGTCGTAAAAGGCGACTAAGGTAAACTGCTGACATGATCTCCAGCACCCAGAGAAGGAAAACTCTGCATTTATATCAAAACCCTCGCCAACCCGTCTGCCAAGCATGGTGAGTATGGCAACTACCCCTCATGTGATTGAGGGAGGCCCGTGCCCCAGCAGTGGGGACTTAAATGGGCTGACGATGACGATGACTATGAAGGATTCCTGCCGCTTCATTCCGTCATGGTTCCACTCGTCAAGAGGTCCATGAGGTGCGATTGTGGTCCGTTATTGCGCCTATTGACCTAAAAAAAAGATATTTTTATTGTCCATATCAAGAACAGGTCTACTCGTGTTAAAATATCGCCGTACCTTTTATTTAAGTGGAATACTTATGCTAAGCTCAGTTTAATTGACATTATCTTGTTAGCATTTACAAAAAAATATTCTCACCTTTTTTATTTTTGTTTTCTTCCGATGGTATAAGTACTTTTTTCCCGTTTTAAGCATTATATTTTTTAACAACCTTCGTATCGTTTTTGTGAAGAGATCGTTAGTCTAAAAGCCTTTGGTTATTTTTATAAGTGGCTTAAATTTGGTTTGCAGATAAAAAAGTATGATTCGCAAGATCGTCTAATGAAAAGGTGATTCAGTACTTTTCTGGAGGGTAGGGTAGGTACGGAGGTAGCGAGCTTTTTCTGATCGGTGTCATTATACATCCAGATCAATTATAAGTACCTAGCTACATCTTAAACTAGGGCATTCTATCTACGCCCTCATTTAGTGATTTTTATAGTAGTACCTACAAGAGGTACAAGTTGCTTCAACTCGTCATGATGGGTAAAATAGAGGGTAGGCGACAAGTTCGATAAGGAAAAAGTCGTGGCTGCGCAATATAAGGGAGTGGACTGGCATCGCATCTGCAGAAATGCTGTTTCGTCTCGCAATGAACAGATAGGATTTTGGAAATCTGACGGCCTTAAGAACTGAAGAGGCACTCAAAGAAGAAGAAGATAGTAGAAGACGACGGAACTTGGTCGTTTAAGAACCGAGAAAAAAAATCTTCGATAATGACTAGAAAGGCAATGCACATTGCTCAGAACCTGTCATGCCTGCTACGAACCAATCAAAGAAAAGGAAACAACACGGGAATAAATATAAGAAATTCAATCAAAAATATGTTATCTATACCAAATAATTATAAATGTGGAAGAATGTGTGTATGCAAAACGGAGCGACGGATTAACGTGGTTTTTCAAGTCGAAAGATTGGAAACTGAAAGGTTACACTGTGCCAAACCGAATTGATAAGCGAGTGTCCTCAGAGGGGTTACCTACGTCAGTGCGAAAGCCGTTACATCGAATTTTGTTTCTTCGAAAACCTTTCATCGACATCACGATACTGCGATGCTTTGATACATCGATGTCTCGTTACTGCGATGTAACGTTACATCGAAAAACTTTACTTCGAATGATTTTACTGCGACGCCTTGTTTAATCGACGTCTTGTTACTGCGATGCTACGTTACATCGAAAACTGTACTGCGAAGTTTTGTTACTGCAATGAAATCATAGTTATAAAAAAATATTTTAAACGATCTTTCTGCGAAAATCAAGTACCACGGCGTCACGTGGAGCTACCCTTGTTGGACCTTGTACCGTCCTTATGTTTGATAAACAAATGCAATTTTATGATGGGTGATAATAAATAAGTAAGAACAGTGCCATAATTACAACTCTGTATTGTTTGCCACACCTCTTAAAATGTAAGCATATCCATAGTATGCCTTTTTTCGCATAGTTTCGATAATGCATGTGAACGATCCTTCATTTTTTTTCGGGGTGGTGTCCTCGGAATACACGATAAGGCCTTTTCAACGGCGTGGTTGGTAGCAATTTGCTCTTTCCTCATTTCCTGAATAGTTTCATATAGTTAGACCATGTCGATTATTATTTAATAGACTGTTCCATCTACGGTGCCATGCCTCAACTTTATTTTGGGTTCTAGGCAATCGCAGTTCATTGTGTGTATTTATAGACCACAATTGTGGGGGAAACATTGGGGCAGATCGCGAAATAAGGACCGAAGTACTGTTATTATTTACTTGGCACATACGTTTTCCCAAGATATAGTACGTTTCAAACCACTCTGTGATGCTACTCGCTTCTTCGGGTAGTACCTCTTCTTTCAGAATGTTTAAAGTTCAGGGATTTCTCCTGCACGTCCACGTGACGCCGTGGTACTTGATTTTCGCAGAAAGATCGTTTAAAATATTTTTTTATAACTATGATTTCATTGCAGTAACAAAACTTCGCAGTACAGTTTTCGATGTAACGTAGCATCGCAGTAACAAGACGTCGATTAAACAAGGCGTCGCAGTAAAATCATTCGAAGTAAAGTTTTTCGATGTAACGTTACATCGCAATAACGAGACATCGATGTATCAAAGCATCGCAGTATCGTGATGTCGATGAAAGGTTTTCGAAGAAACAAAATTCGATGTAACGGCTTTCGCACTGACGTAGGTAACCCCCTCAGAGGGATCTGTCTCTTGCATCCTAACAAATCCGTTTTGTTGTAGCCACTCTGCTTCGGCAACATGCAGGGGGTATCAGTGCTCATTAACGTCCCTTTAACCTTCTATTGTACTATCCATTCTGAAAAACATTTACTAAATAAGTATGACTTGGAAATTCTCATAAAACCTACTGGTGTTGAAGATGGACGCCCATGGGCGGCGGTAATCGCTTACAATCAGGTGATCCGTAGGCTCGTCTGCCACCTATATCATAAAAAATACAACTTGTCATAAAACTTGGCCACATGACTTGTTCATGTTGTAACGGGAGTTGAAAAAACGTTGAACCTAAAATTGCTCTATTTATTAGGCAGAATGAAGAAAGAAAAAAAGAAATAAAGAAAGCAAGAAACATGTATTATTTTGGACATCACAACACAACATACGAGTATGACATTAGTTACAAAAGAACAAATAAACAAAAAAAAAATAGATACAGAAAATAAAAATAAAACAAAGGAAAAACAAAATAATGAGTACAAATAACCAGGCAGTGCAAATAAAGAAAAAATCTACTAAAAAAAATTTAAACTTATTAACTATCAGGAATATACATCAGTCAATCCAATTTGGTCAGTTTAGGTAATCCACCTATTTAGTGTGTTTATCTTATCGTTTTAGATGTATTTAGTGTATTTTATAAATTCCACTTTTCCACTACTATAAAGTACCTTGGTGAGCAGAGTTGAATAATTCTATGGGGCAAGAAGGGTTTGTGTATAACAATATTGCGTTATTTCCTACCAAAGCATTGAACTGTGGAATAATTTAAAGTTATTACTCCGGAAAATTAGTAGAACAAGACAACTCGAGCGTGAAAAGCGAAGAGTCGTCCCTACGTAATAGAGATCCGGTTTTGGTTAAAATTGAGAACGGTATTTTGGTTGCCTCAAGCATTTTCATAAGTTTTTAAATACGTTTATATACTTAATTTTTTTTTGAGTTTGTCTGTGCTGTGTTTCGCTGCGTGAGTGAGGGTACCGGAGGCTCAATCCTGGGGAAGATGGGGTTTAAAAGTTGGCATCGTATGACTTTACTGTTGTTGCAGGTGTCCATGGGCGACGGCAATCGCTTACCATCAGGTGATTCGCCTGCTCGTCTGCCACCTATCACGTAAAAAATGAAAGTATACTGAACATGTTATATCCTTAATGACTGTATGTGTGCGTAGTAATACTTTAGACACGCGCATTTTTTCGAACGACCCAAAAAAATTTATCCGACCACAATTAGAACCCAAAACCGGATTCAGATTTTGCTTTAAATAAAAAGAATTCTTCAAACGAATCGTGAAGAAGCATTTTGCGGGCCAGTATGATAGTCCCAACTGAGGTGATGCCTTGACATCGCTTCCGTTGTAATTGCAGAGTGAGCTTATATACTGTGTGACTATAAAAAAAAATCCCAAGGAACATGAGGGTTTATCTAAAAAATAAGATTCATTTTTCCATACAAATTGCAGCAATCA
The DNA here is from genome assembly GCA_019059595.1 of Marasmia exigua. NCBI lineage: Eukaryota > Metazoa > Arthropoda > Insecta > Lepidoptera > Crambidae > Marasmia > Marasmia exigua. The sequence continues at coordinate 22,153,117 of CM032473.1, forward strand.
GCTGATACCGTTTACATAATAATAATAATTCTCACAACATCTCATACGTTGACCTGATTCCGTACTAAGTAGCTTAAGCACTCGTGTTACAGATATCAGACAACAGAGGAACACAAATATATACTTAAATACATATATTACACCCAGACATTGAACAAACACAAGTGTTCATCGCACGAATGTTTGTCCAGAGTGGAGATCGAACCAATGACCGATGGGACACCAGATTGACACAACTGGAGAGGGATCTGGCGCAGGACCAACGGCTTATCGTGCTTTCCGTGGCACGGGGGTACATGTCCGCCGATTTCCAAACTCTCCGGGCTGACACTGAGAATTTTTAGGAGAAATACTCAGGTACAAATTTTGGCCCGACCGGGGGATCGAACCCGGGACCCCAAGCGTCGTTTTTAAGGTGACGGGTAGGGCACACTGGCGATGCCAATCGAATTTATTTTTTAGCTACTAAACCGGATCTATTTTAAACAATTTCGGGGTTACAACCTCTGGGCAAACACTTATACTATTTATTAAATAACCATGCAAAAATGTTGGGTCCAACGCGTACACAAAAAATTGATTCACGCCAAAAGCGGCCACTTTTGGCGCTAATCAATTTTTCGGGCACAAAAGCGGACCCAACATTTAAGCATGGTTAATTAATAAATGAGAGAGCAATGGAGAGAGCTATGCTCGGAGTCTCCCTGCGTGACCGTATCAGAAATGATGAGATCCGCAGGAAAACTAAGGTTACAGACATAGCCCAAAGAATTGCATGCCTCAAGTGGCAATGGGCAGGGCACATAGGGAGGAGAACAGACGGCCGTTGGGGCGGAAAGATCCTCGAGTGGAGGCCACGTACAGGAAATCGCAGCCGTGGCAGGCCCCCCACAAGGTGGACCGACGATCTGGTGAAGATCGCGGGAATCCATTGGATGCGGGCGGCACAGGACCGATCTGTGTGGAGAACATTGGGGGAGGCCTATGTCCAGCTGCGGACGTCTATTGGCTGAAATGATGATGAACGATGAATTAATAAAAAGCATGAGTGTTGACCGAGACGTTGTAACCCCGAAATTGTTTAAAATAGATAGGTTTAGTAGCTAAAAATTAAAATCGATTGGCGTCGCTAGTGTGCCCTACCCGTCACCTTAAGTGCGAAGCACTACCCACTGTACCAACGAGGCAGTCATTTAATTATTAATAAAAGTACTATTATTATAATGACGTCATAAACTGGCAAACCACTTATTTGATAACGATCAATTTAGAGTCAGTTATTATATTCCGATAATATACTCATGTTAGTTTACAGATAATATTAATATTCATCACCTCATATATTCTGTTTAAGAGTTTGTTATTGTACGTTAATGTTTTGACTTCGTAAATGTAGAATGATAATACCGAATATTAGTTCGAAATTACCTTGTTGTTTCAATATCTAAAGTCATATTATGATGTATGCAAAATAACATTTCACGCCCTGTTGGCCCAGTGGTTTAAGTACCGGGCCGTGATCTCGGGGTCCTGGGTTTAATTCCCGGGTCGAGAAAAGTATGTTTCGAATTTTACGAACATAGCATTGATCACCAATCCACTTTTGGCAAGCGTGGTGATTAAGCCTAATCCTATCATAGTAGCGATAACTTGATTTCTATGATGGAGGCTTTTGCCCTGCAGTGAGACAGTTTATAGGTTGATACTTTTTAAAATAACATTTTAATGTTTTCGTAGAATTGTATCGGTTAATTCAATCCAAAGGTTTTATCTTTTAATTGTTTTCATAGCATAATATGCATATTTTTGTCAAGAGATTAACAGAATGTTGAATTTGATTTTGTGTATCGATTGAGACTTGGATAAAAATAGAGTATTGATAAGAAACAAATAAGTCATTATGTAATTTGAATTTGTCGAAAAATTAGGCGGGATCTAAAACTACATCATTCTATTGTTTTTATGTGATAAGTGGCAAACGTGCTGACGAATCACCTGATGGTAAGCAATTGCCGCCGCCCATGGACACCGGTGATATCAGTGGAGTCCAAATGCGCTGCCAACCTTTAAATCGTTCCCTCGATTTCTATTCGATTTCAGTGTTTATAACCAAATCTTCATCCCCGTCCTTTCACACGCACTATGCGTCTCTTTTATGTAATAAGAATGGAGTGTTTGCCTGCCTCGGTGGCGCAGTGGTTAGAGGGTCGCACTTTAAAGCGACGGCTGCGCAAGAGGTCCCGGGTTCGATCCCCGGGTCGGGCCAAAAATTTGTACCTAAGTATTCGGCAACAAATTCTTAGTGAGAGCCCGGAGTCTGGAAGTTGGCGGTCTTGTACCCCCGTGCCTCGGAAAGCGCGTTAAGCTGTTAAGCACGTACCTCTCCGGTCGTGTCATTAGTGTCCCATCGGATTATGAGGGCAAGGGAATAGAGAGTGCACTTGTGTTTGCGCACACACTTGAGCACTATAATATATCCTACGTACGTGGCTGATCCGTGTGGTCCCCGGCAGAGTAGGATAGGCCACCCTCACTCTTACCGAGGTGTCGTAAAAGGCGACTAAGGTAAAGCTGCTGGCATGATCATCAGCACCCAGAGAAAGAAAACTCTGCATTTTTATCAAAACCCTCGCCAACCCGTCCGCCAAGCGTAGTGAGTATGGCAATTACCGTGACTGGGAGGCCCGTGCCCCAGCAGTGGGGACTTAAATGGGTTGACATTGGCCGCCGTAGCCGTAATCGGTTGGAGGATATTAAGAGTGGATACTCAGTTACGAACTGCAGTCTGAATGGAAAAAAAAAAAAACACTTAGCATTTTGTTTCTAATTCCACTTCCCACATACATTAAAAGAAAACAGCACAAACGGTCACAGGTAATGAACAAAGGTTTTTTTGTCCAAAAACACACCTGTTAAATAATTCATTTACCTAAACACCTCAGGCTAAAGTGAACAGATGTTCACAGACACAGACAAATACGTTGGGAAGCTGCGTAAATTCAAACAACTGTTTAAATTTCAAAAAGAGCCAACATAATGCAAGAAGTAATTTAAAAGTACGTATATAGGCTGCGGTAATCGCTTACCATCAGGCGAGCACGCTTGGTTGCCTGCCACCAACGGTGTAAAAAAAAAATAAGTAGAAAAAACCTGTAGATATTACTAACTATATAATAGTTATTGTGGTTATATTATAGTGGTTTAAGTATCTTAGGGTCCTGGGTTCGCTTCCCGGGTCGAGCGAAAAGTATGTTTCGAATTTTTCGGACATAGCTCGGGCTTGTGATCACCAATCCGTATTTGGCAAGCGTGGTGATTAAGCCTAATCCCATCATAGTAGCGATAACTTGATTTCTATGATGGAAGCCTTTGCCCTGCAGTGGGACAGTTTATACGCTGATTAATAAAAAAAGTTATTAAACTAATTAAATTAAAATCACTATGGGAATGCCTTTGGGAAGGTTTTGCAATAATCCTGGAAAATAAACATTTTTGTATTTATCAATAAATTATCCTATGAGGCAAATGAACAAATGAGTCCTATTATGAGTACCTACTCGTATGTGCTGAGCTCAAAATACGCGCCGCACCAAAACTTTGCAGATGCGTTGCCAACTTTTTTGATACAGGATTCTATAGGAGTAAGTTCAAAACACGCGGTTTAATTCGTATTTCTAAATAAATTAAAAATTAATTATATTCGTTTTTGTATATAAGTAAAATTGTATGTAAGACTACATATTCCTTTTTTTTTTAAGAAAACTTTCTGCCCCGTAAAATTAAAACTGAACGTTCAAACCTTAAAGAAAAGTGCGTACATATTTCTTTATGACAGACTAGGTGTGTGTGTGTCTCCAAGTGTTGTATCCATATGCGGCGGCAATCGCTTACCATCAGGTGATCCATCTGCGAATCTGTTTCCTATCAAACAAAACAATGATGCTATGTTAGTTCTTATCAAAATATACACGCACTTAGTCAAAATATTTATTTTACTTTGAAGAATTCAAAGTAACATTGGACCTAGATTTCCTCAATATAATATACCTACCTACTCTTATAAGAGTCTCGACAAACAAACAGAAGGTTGACAAAAGAGGCTCATTAGGTTTTTCTATTAGATACCGGGAACACAAAAAAGTGTAAGTTTGAAGAAAAATCGGAACTATGGTTTGCCTTTATGCTGTTCTGAACCCAACGCGATTACTTTGCCAAATGAGGCAAGCATTTTAAATGAAGATTAACTATCTATTACAATGGCCAATAGTTTCTCTATCGACTCCGGTTCTTATTAAACTTTGGAGCTTTGTGACCGAGAGCGATCTTCTTTGAATGTTTTTGCACTCAAGTTAACTAATTTTTATTCCATTTTACGAACATAGGTTAGCAGATTGTTGATAGAAACGTCGACGGGCACTATATTGACGAGAATAAATAAAATATAATATCATCAATCAAGCATAATTGTATTAAAATTTTAAAATGTCATCTTCGCATACACAGTATATGAGTATTTTCTAAGATTCATTTATTATACGACTTTTTTTTGCTTTTTTTTTTCAATATATATTAAATCGGTTTGCACTTGACCTCATCTCAGCTGATGAAGGGTCTAAGATGTAGGTGCTTACCTAGAAGAAGTCTATTCACTCTCAACTTAAAGACACTCAAATCGTAGCTCTCTGGCAATACAGAAGCCGGCAAGTTGTTCCATTCCTTAGCAGTTCGTATTAAGAAAGAAGAAGCGAAACGCTTAGTACGAGCTGATGGAACATCAACAGTGTAAGGGTAGATTCCTGTCGTCATACGCAATGTCCGATGTTTTATGTGATAGGTGGCAGACGAGCAGACGGATCACCTGATGGTAAGCAATTGCTGCAGACAAACAAACATTCATGTGATAAACACTTATCTATTTTTTTTTGTGTCTGGATGTATTAAGAATAAGAATAAGAAATAATTTATTGACCACAACACATTACATACAAATCTGAATAAGGACAAAACATTATCAAGTTGCGGCCAACAAGGTTCAGCCTCAGCATGTGCTACAACAACCGCTAAGCCGCCGCTGCAGCGCTGATTTTCAGGCTGTACCTGTATTAATATATATTTTGTAATTCCTTTGTTTTCTGATATCCGGTACAAAAGAATTAACTACTTAGTTGGAACTGAATCAAGTTAGTAAATGTATGACATGTTGTATGTTTTTAACCGATTTCAAAAAAAGGAGGTTCTAAATTCGACATGTATAATATATTTTTTATGTTCGTTCGCCGATTACTCTGCCATTTATAAACCGATTTAGATGATTATTTTTTAGTTGAAAAGTAGATAGTCCCGGATTAATATCATGATCAGGATATCAGGATCTGATGATGGGATCCTGGAATAAAAATAAAAACGATAAAAAGCTTGAAAAAAAAAATTTCTGCCAAAAAAAAAACCGCCTTCAAAAACCACGACCTAAAAAATGCAAAATAATATTTTACACCTCAAATAACATTTTATAACAGTACACTCAGAGAAAAGGTTTTACCGAAGTCGGCGCCCAATATCTGTTTAGTAATTGAATTTTGTATTAAATTACAACATAGTATTGGGCGCACTTTTTAGTTCGTGGTTTTTGAAGGCGGTTTTTTTTTGGCAGAATTTTTTATATTACTATTTTTCAATTCAAAAAACGGTTTTACGTACCCATAAATTGTTTCTTGCTTCTTTTTGATTTTTTGTATTCAATAGTTTTAGAGCTATCAAGTGAAGACAAAAGCCAAGTTCATTCAAACGTACCAAAACCCACAATGAATAAAGAATAGGGCTCACGAGTATTGGTCTCATAAAAATTCGGCTGTGTCGGATTGGGTGATATCTCGGTGACACGAGAGAACCGCGACCTATATGTATATTTAGCTGATTAATTTTGATCTTTTAGGAATTCACACAAAAATAAAGATAGAGAAAAATAAATACTTTGATGCAATCATAAATGAAGCAAAATAAAATCATATAAATGGCCGTGGGAGAGCCACGCTTCGGCATAAATGGCCCGGCTCGACCGGAGTGATTCCACGGCCTCATAGAAAACCGGCGTAAAGCAGCACTGTGCTATGTTTCGTTGCGTGAGTGAGGGTACCGGAGGTCCAATCCGGGGGTAAGGGGGATTTTAAGGTTGGCAGCGCATTTGTGACTCCACTGGTATCGCGGTTTTCCATGGGTGGCGGCAATCGCTTACAATCAGGTGATAGGTTGCAGAAAACTGCCACCTATCACATAAAAGAATTCAAATTCAAATAATTCTTTATTTGCATAGGCTTGTACACAGCACTTACAAATCGTCATACATTTGAATAACTTAAAACTATTTATAAGTACTTATGTATAATTTACATGTTAATACATATATATGTTGATACATAAAATATACTAAAGAAATAAATAAACATAATGCGATTCTACCACCGGCTCGGAAAGTTGTTTCTGGTCGAGAAGATCCGGCAAGAAACTCGCCAGTTACTCTTTTTAATCGCCAACTTTTTTACAATGGTTTACTATCTTCATACCAAGTCATACAGTCTAATGCAACACAAAATAAAATGAAGCAAATTAAAAGCTAAATATGAGGTAAACCGAAGCGGACCAGTCCCCAAAGGTGGCACCTGTTCACAAGTATGACGTATGTGTCAGCCATCATTTCACTCAACCATATTAGAGGGAATGTAATGACCCGCCACATAACGCCACCACCTCAGAGACATTTGAGTGAGCATGACTACTTAGGTTCTCCTCATAGGTCACAAAGAGTAGTAGTTACTTAATCTAATACTAATAAACTGCAGGACGAGGTGTACAATAGTAGGTGGTTAGCATCTTGTCAATTATTGAATAATCAATATAAATCAATTTTATACAGTAATAAATGCTGCTAAGCCTAATTTAATTAAAATTCAGTAATTATATAATATTAATGATTTTTGTTAATATATATGAAAATGTTACAAGTGTGCAGGCATGGAGGTCATTATGTCCATGAATCCTTATCATTTAAGTAGTCTACAATTTTATAGTATCCTTTACTCATTAAACAGGCTTTGACGTGAGATTTAAATTTATGCGTTGGTAACTCAATAACATTTTGTGGCAACTTATTGTACATTTTAATACTTAGACCAACAAATGAATTATTAATTTTTTGAAGTTTCAGATTTGGAATCGCGAGCTTGTGTTTATTTCTAGTGTTAAAACCATGACAATCAGATTTTTTCGAAAAAATATCCATGTTCTTTCGCACGTACAAAATACAGTCTAAAATGTATTGAGAAGCTACGGTTAAGATGTTAATGCTCTTAAATAATTCTTTTAGCGAATCGCGAGGTCTAAGGTTGTATATGAAGCGGATGGCCCTCTTCTGCAATACAAATATAGTCTGTATATCAGCAGCAGACCCCACAACAAGAGACCATAAGACATTACACTATGAAAATAACTAAATAAACCAATCTCGCGGTTTCAATATCGGTCAGATGTCTAATCTTCTTAACCGCATACGCGGCGGAACTAAGTCTTTCCGCCAAGGCTGCGACGTGGGGTCCCCATTGCAATTTGGCATCCATGGTAATGCCAAGGAAAACTGTTGAATCAATGACTTCAATACGTTCATTATTCATAGTGATGTTAGTATTGACCTGTCTTACATTGGGCATTGTGAATTTTACACATTTAGTTTTCTTAGCATTAAGAAGTAAGTTGTTAGTGGTAAACCAATGGAGAACTTGTGACAGAGTGTCATTTACATCGTCAAACGTACTTTTTCTTCGGTCAACATTAAAGATCAACGAAGTGTCATCAGCAAATAGCACTACCTCACAAAGGTCTTGTGTAAAGTAAGGAAGGTCATTTATATATATCAGGAAAAGCAGAGGCCCCAATATCGATCCTTGGGGCACTCCCATCAATAGAGGAGTGCCTGAAGAATATGTCCCATTAATGTTTACTTTCTGAATTCTATCAGACAAGTAAGAATTTATCAAACTTAGTGAAATCTTGGACACACCATAATGAGCTAATTTTAACATCAATGTTTGGTGCGTAACGCAATCAAATGCTTTCGATAGGTCACAAAATACTCCAACAGCATCCTGCTTGTTTTCCCATGCATCAAAAATATGCTTGATAAGTGCAACTCCTGCATCAGTTGTTGACTTACCTTTAGTGAACCCAAATTGTTTATTATGAAGCAGGTCGTTAACTTTAAAATGAGACAACAACTGAACGAATATGACTTTTTCAAAAATCTTACTCAGTGCTAAAGTATATATACAGGGTGTATCTGTGAACATTTACATCCCTTTAACCACGTGTTCTAGTATTCGTTCTGAACAAAATTTGTTCAATGACTTTTCGAAATTCTTCGAAAGTTTTTTCGACTCCCCATACAAAATGTTCAAGTCACGTGACCAATTTTGTATAAGAAATTGCATTTTTTTATGCGAATTTCCAAATGTCATAGAACAAATGTTGTTCAGAATGGTTAGTAAAACACGTGGTTGAAGGGATGTAAATGTTCACAGATACACCCTGATACTTTACGCATAAATCGATTAAATTATTAATGTTATGATAAAGGCCTTGGATTTCGCGGTAAGGTGGTAAATAAAAGTATTTATTAAATAGAAAAAGATGTTATTCGGTTGTAATAGAGTAAAAGAACATTTTTAAACCTCTTAGAACAGAACACGTCATAAGAATGAGACAAAAGCATGCCAGTAGGCTCCTTAGAGCCTAGTTTATATAGTTGACATTAATAATCTACAACAATTGGTAAAATACTAAAGAACATATTATGTGCAATCACTTTACAGGTGGTTAGACGTTATTTTATTATAATTTAAGCACATTTAAAACCTAGTTTGTAAAACCTCATCATCATCATCATCAGCCTATCGCAGTCCACTGCTGGACGTAGGCCTCTCCAATTGTTCGCCACTGTGATCTATCCATGGCTTCTCGCATCCAGCTCTTGCCAGCCATCCTGCGCAGGTCTACCCCCCACCTAGCCAGAGGGCGCCCTACATTACGCTTGCCAAGACGCAGTCTCCACTCTAGAACTCGTTTACCCCATCGGTTGTCGGTTCTGCGGCTAATATGGCCAGCCCACTGCCACTTAAGCTTGCTAGTCCGTTGAGCAATGTCGATGACTTTGGTTCTCTGCCGGATCACCTCATTTCGGATTCGAAATTGTTAAACCTATTTTAAAAGAAATTATAACCAGTTAAATGTGACATGTTAAATTGTCTGTCCCGGGTCTGTTGTCCTACAAGCCAAAAATCCTGATAACGATGCGTCTTTATATATATATATATATATATAATATATATCATTGACATATACTATATACTATTATATAATAGACTGCATTGACATAAATTCGAAATTGATATAGCTGCATACAAAATACTTGTATGTGACGTCACATCTCAGTAGCGATTTGTATGGAGCGTTTTGGGTTTGCCCAAAATAATGTGATTTTAAAGTTTTGATATAAAATAATAAAAAAAATCAAATACCGTATTAAGACGGCCTTTTGTCTAGTGGTTTAAGTACCGGGTCGTGATCTCGGGGTCCTAGGTTCGATTCCTGGGTCGAGCAAAAAGTGTGTTTCGATTTTTTCGAACATAGCTCGGGTTTGTGATCACCAATCCGCATTTCGCAAGCGTGGTGATGAAGCCAAATCCCATCATAGTAGCGATGACTTGATTTCTATGATGGAGGCCTTGGCCCTGCAGTGAGACAGTTACCTATAGGTTGATACTTTACCGTATTAAGTCAGTCAAATAGTACTTGGAAAAGTTATCGGATCTCTGACCCCAGGAGTCCCAATTCTCCCACACCGGAGGGGGGAAAGCGAAAACACTAGACTATGCGGAGTTGTGTTCCATTTCCGGGCACTCACCGAAGTTTCTAAAGCCAGAATCCATTTCTACGGCGTGTTATTAATTATTGAACGTCATGATCAGATTTTCGCTCAAGTCTGAAGATTTCGATGATTCAAATATAAATATAACTGCGCTTTTATGTCATATAGAAATGTAAATAATAATAATAATAAGAATTCTCACAACATTACATACGTTGACCTGATTCCGTACTAAGTAGCTAAGCACTTGTGTTACGGATATCAGGCAACATAGGAACACAAATATATACTTAAATACATATATTACACCCAAACACTAAACAAACACAAGTGTTCATCGCACTAATGTTTGTCCAATGTGGGGATCGAACCCACGACCTTTGGCGTAAGAGGCAGGGTCACTACCAATTGCGCCATCCGGTCAGTCAAATGCGAGCTTGTTTCAAAAAAGAAAAAAAATGTTCTTATTGTAATTGTGTTATGGGTATCACACCATACACCATTAACACATCATCATATCATATCATGGGTATCACCCATAACACAATTACAATAGGAAATCCTCATCTTAGCGTGTAGTTCCCGGTTTATGTGAGAGGTGGCAGGCGAGCAGACGGATCAACGCAAGCGATTGCCGCCGCCCATCGACACCCGCGACACCAGTGGAGTCACAAGTACGCTGCCAACGTTTAAGCCCCCCTCTACCGCGGATCAGGCCTCCGGTACCCTCACTCACACAGCGAAACGCAACACAGTGCTGCTTTACGCCGGTTTTCTGTGAGGCCGTGGTATCAATTAATCTAGTAATATAAGTGTATCGCTAAACTTGGACCGTTTTATAACTATATTTCTAGTGAGATAGTAATGAATTGCTTTTGTATAACTATGTTACGGTACTTAATTATATATCTAGGGATATACCAATATTGCGGCTTCATATATCTAACTGCGACATATAGATTGAGCGGAACATGTGTGGGTGAGACCCCATTCGATGTACTGGCAAGTACGTATCTCAATTTTTTTTACATTTTCCTCAAACACTCTTAATACACAAGTAAAACTCTTGCGCAACGTAGACTCCAATAACTTTCCCAAACAATGAATATCTTTATCAACCCTCCCTCGAAAGCCCAAGAAAAATCGCAAAAAATAATCCGAACTGAGCACACATCCCTTAAAACGAGGCAATCAGTTGCGGCCAACCTTTCCGGGCGAACAAGCCCTGATTATCAACAGCCAACATCCCCGCAAAAACTGACCGCTGGCCCCAAATTGATATTAATCCGTCGTGGAAAAAGAAAATATCTTTAACAAACTTGACTTAAAATATTTGAGGGGTATTTTTTGGGTTATCTTTACTTGTTATGTTGGTAAGAACTGGATTGGGTTTTTGTTCATTGTGTGTTTATTGACGTAAATGTATTATGTGAATTGCGATAAAGGATCTGTGTAATTTAGCATTTGTAAAACATATTTTGGCGAAATATAATGGGGACAACCTTTTTTTTTTTTTGTACAATCTTTTGTATTTCATCTTCGCGACGTATGCTGGTTTTTTCACGACAATTACCTTCACCATCAAATATTGATATTATTTATTTATATCGGTTAGAGGAGCATATTAAATAGGGACATTAGTATTGGTATACGACATTATATTTTCTTGGTAAGACAAGTAAACACAGACATATTGACATACAGGATGTATTCTCAAATCCAGAGTCTTTGTCCAAAAAACTATGCAGGTTTAACACAACTCGCGACTTAACCTAAACTTAAACATACTGTACACTTACAGTTCTTCAGCTTTGGGAAACCCAATGCTCTGTTCATGGGCGGCGATGATTACTTTCCATCAGGTGACTCGCTTGCTCGTTCGTCCGCCTCTAGCATAAAAAAAAATACCAGATTGACCAAACCATGGATCAAGGTCCAAGCGTACCCCAGGATCCAAAGCAACGTCTTTGGACGTAATCAGGAAAAAGCTGAAATGGATAAAACATAACAAACGTTTGACCGTGGGAGTGCCACGCTTCGGCATGAATGGGCCGGCTCGACCGGAGTGGTTCCACGGCCTCACAGAAACCGGCGTGAAACTGTGCTGTGTTTCGCTGCGTGAGTGAGGGTACCGGAGGCCCATTCCGGGGGAAAAGGGGGTTAAAAGGTTGGTAGCGCACTTGTGACATCGCGAGTGTCCATGGGCGGCGGCAATTGTTTTTCATCAAGTAATCCGTCTGCTCGTCCGCGACGTATCACATAAAAAAAACGATATTTTTCAAAGTATATCTTTAACGTTAATACCGTTTAGTAAGTCCTTATTGTTAATTAATTATTCCCTATTGTAAAAACGGTCTAAAAAGATTTTCAATGAAACACCCCCGTTTCTCTGTTCCCAACAAAACATTCAAAAACTTTTAGAGACTTGCAAATTTTGGGTAAAAACCACTAAATAAATTAAGGGTGCTAAAGAAAAGTTTCTAAATCGGCAAATTATTTATTGTTTCGTAAAAGTTTTTAAGTAAAAAAGTAAAGCTATCCTAACAAGGGGTGCGTAATTAATAATGGACAAACCTTTCTCTTTAAATCTCAATATTTAAAAGTTGAATGCTAACATTAATAAGGGTCTTTGAAATAATTCAAATAATGGCTGTAACTTTAAATTGATAAAACCTTTTTCTTAGTTATATACTTTTGTTAACTCCGTAACAGATATCTGTTGTTGATGGAACGGCGACTTAAGGCCGATTCAACCAATCTTATTCCGATAATAAATCTATGGTATAGCGCTGTCATTATATCGATGGCTTAGTTCACAATTGTACTAACTACAGATTTGTAAATTTTGCTTGTACTAATATAACAATATTGGGGTATGTTAAAATTAAAGAATCACTGCAATGAATAGACTCATATTGTTTTATATTATATGACTTTGCTTTCGACCTGTCCACTTTCAAACTTTAAAAAACTAAAAAATGACAAATCTGTAGTTAGTACAATTGTGAACTAAGCCATCGATATACAAATCAGACGTTATACCAAATATTTATCCAAGGATAAAAATTGGTCGAGTCGACCCTTAATGGGGTTATTCGGTGGGACAAGTCTGTAAATGACATTGACAGGGGAGCTTACTATTAGCTGGTCAGTTAACTATCCACTGCACTTTTCCCCTTTGTATGAAAATAAGAATAGCGCTTTGAAGAATTAAATATTACTTGGTTCTAAGTAACCTTTTTCTAGAAGTGGCCGTCTGTTGGCTGAAATAATTGTCGGTACGAGTAGTGAGTCAAACATTGGCTTACAGGAAATATCCCTTGATAAATTATTGAATGTCAAATTTTCTTTAAAAGCACATTTCAAAAAAGTTGAGTTTTCAAAAAATCCTTTTATAATTATTATTATGATTCATCATAATCTCACCATTTCTTCCCAGTGCTTTTGATTTGGAGCCCGAGGTCCTTGATGCTATTGACCTTGGTTGGTCAATAGTAATCGTGTCGTATCTTATGATATCAAGCTAGACCTTTAGTTCTTCTTCTTCCGGGAGTTTGGCATAGAGTAACTTATATATAATGCGATAGAGGCTTCAGTCGGCTAGCCAGTGCTAGTATAGTAACTGTACGGCGGGAAGCGATGGTTGTAAGGCATCGCGTCCCGGCGAACAGAAAATAAGGAACCTAACTCTCTAGTGAGACTAAGACACTAAGTCCCTAGAGCCCTAGTCCTGCCTATCGGGAATTAATACATAAATAGATAAGGTGATGGGAGCTTGCTCCCGGGTTGCCCAGGGTAGCAAGCGGGAAGAGTCAGGATGGTAGGTAGGAGGGGAACCGCTGCCAGTCGAGCAGGCTCACTCGACTGAGCATAGTGACGGCTAAAGGTGTCTTGGCCGCAGCGGGAGAAATGAGACCCAACACAGACGGTTAAAATCAGTTTATTGATGTTAGTTACATAGTTTATATAAGAACGTTAAACTTATGAACACATTAAAAGGTGTTTGCTAGTGTGCCGTCGGTGTAGAGTGCCGACGGTGCAAGAAGACGGTCCATCGGTTTGCCGCGCGCATATAGGACGTTGCCGAGTTGGTCTGTGCGACGTAGCTCGTACAGTAACAGTCAAAATAATTTAATTAATATCAAAAATAATTTAACTTTTTTGCTATATGACAAAATTCCAAATACCTTCTAGATCTCTAGTTTATTTCCCATACCTTTTTTTTTAAAATTGATTATGTTGGCAGATGGCTAGAGGTCATAGTTTCGGAAACACGTTTTACCAGCGCAATGTAAACGAGGCATAGTGACATCTACCGATAAAACGCCGAACCATCTGCTTGATTGCTTTTTAGAAGTTCCATCTATCGAAAACCGCTAAACTAATTTCCCATACTAAGAAAAGTACTAAGTGAAATGACCCTACTGTTTGGCATGGCCAAACATTTGCTACCTACGAGAGCGATGATGGAATCGAACGCGCCATTCATGCGAGGGATCGTGGTTCGAGCTCTGCGGTGAGGGACATCGTGAGGAAACCTGCACGTTGCGGATAGTTTTGAAACTTGTAACCATGATACAGTTAATCTGGTTCCCCTGATAAAGATTTCTTTATTGGCCACAGACCACAAACCTAAGCACGAGCGACTTAAGTACACAAAAAAAAAACAAATTCAGTACCCAACAAGATTCAACCTGAGCATTTGTTTTCAAGCGGAGCCTAGGGCGACGTACATGCACACATACTTACAATAGGAAGAAAGACAAAACAAAGAAAAAAATACAATAAAAAAAACAGTATTAACAACATAAAATAAGATGATGTAAGTCTGCAAGTACTTAACATAAAAACGAAGGAACACATAGTAATTAAAATAAATAGTTGCGAAGGTTAAGCAGTCGTTTCATTTTATAACCAGACTTCCCAAATCTTGAATCATGGTCAAACTGACCTACCCAAATGAGATGACCCCCCCTCCCCCTGGTATTACTTTGAATTATAGCCTATGTTTTATTCTTTTATTCTGATGTGTAGCTGTGAGTATACCTATTGTTGTGAAATTTCATCAAAAAGCTTTCCACAAACTTTCACGTTTATAATATTAGTTGGTTTAAGGTTGAGTGGGGAGCAATGGAGGATGGAAAATGTAATAAGGTTGACCGTAATCTATTACACAAAATCACCTAAACTACGGTAAAGTCATTACGAATTGTATGACTACAAAATAAGGATTAAATAACTTTGTTTTATCATTAATGTTTTGTAATGTTCTGGTCAATTGTATGTTTTTTTTTCTATTTAGGAGTTTATCTGAATTATTATTATGTATTTTGCATGAATTTGATTTCTGATTCTCATGTTTACTAAGAACTAATGACGCGTGAGTCAAAATTTTATAATTATCATTATGCTAATTATAAATATTTCTAAGTTGAAGAAAGATTATGTAACACAAGATATAGCGTAAGAGCCCACAACGGCCAGATTTTTGCAATTTTTAAAAGATTTTTTTTTCTGTACATGTCTACAACACATAAGTGCGACTATACAGATTGACTTCTGGTTACTTTCCTAGATATCTTGATCTGAACGTGGTTATTACTACATAGTCATTTTATAAAGATGAATTAAACTTTTTCAGTTTTTAAAAACTGATCCTCTTGTCTTTCGGTCTAGCTCAACACGGTTTTTATCAGACACCTCTAAATTTAAATTTCAAGTCAAAATAAAAAAAACACTTAATTTATTATGAGAGCAATAAAAGTATACTCATTCATTCAACAAAATATGGTCATTATGAGGTTGTTCAAAAAGATTTTTTATGCAAAAATTATTAACCTTAATCATGTTTCTGGCAACTTAAACTTCTTCACCGGAATAACAGCTTTATTCCGGTGATCAAGTTTGCGTTGCCAGTTTTGGGTCCGAATTTCCGTATAATGTTACATAAGAAACTCAAACTCAAATTTAAAACTCGATTATTCAAATTAGATCCGGAAGGGACCGCTCCGAAGGTTTAGTGAATCTTTTAATACCAGTTTTAAGGAGATTTTTGGGCAGATCTTTCGTTCTTGACATCGTGACTTACATGATGATTGATAGAATTTATTTTTTTGTCAATGTAACAGTTTGTAATGTATCAAAAAATGTAAGCGTTCAAACCTTCGAAAAATATGTAAGCATTTGACAAAAGACTCCTGTTACAGTCCGATCGCAGTTATTCAGCACGTGGCAAAAGTCAGAACTAATGCTGCGTTAACATTTTCGCATAGAAAAAAGTTTTACAACGCCCTCCTTTCTATGTCACTGAAGTGCCTTCTGATCTTGGTCAGTCCGTTTGTCAGTATAATGGTTTATACACCTTGGTAGGTGCAAATGTATTTTCATTTTTGTTCGAGAACAAATGAAATTACACCTCAAACACTCAGATATATTTGATGGATTTGAACGCTAAGATATATTTTTTTCTTACTATACCAATTTAATATTGAGCTTCCATCGTAGTCTATTAGTAATGTTCAAGAAGAATAAAAAAAACATTTCCCCACTACATCGTTCGACGGTGCTGGTTAGTTAAGGGGCTAGACTGTTGATAGAATAGCTAATTAATCCTGTTAGCATACATGATATCGGGATAATTTAATAATTATTCCGATATTGAGATAATACTACTTTCAGCTTGTTTATATACATATTTATTTATTTATCAATAAAAAGAGCTTTTATTTGCCCAAAGCGCTCGTGTTACATACAATTTTATACAAATAGACTTTTGCATTATAACACACACAAATTAAACATAGAAATACTACCATTAAAATATATCAGCATGCTATTTGTGGTAATCTTTAGGATCGAACCCGCAACACTTGGACCAAAGGCAGAGTTCACTACCACTGTTCCAAACGGGTCGTCAAAAGTGCAGGTTACTTTTGACGACCCGTTTGGAACAGTGGTAGTGAACTCTGCCTTTGGTCCAAGGGTTGCGGGTTCGATCCCCGCACAGTACAAACATTTTGTGCATGAACATGTCTGTTTGTATTGGTCTGGGTGTATTCTATGTATTATAAGTATGTATTTACATAAGAAAAGTATGTATTATGTATATATTTGTAATCGCACAACAAAGTAACACAGGTGCTTGCGCTACCTATCTCGGAGTCAGATCAATGTATGTGACGTTGTGAAAATATTTATTTATTTTATTTATACTTCTTGAATAGTTTCTTAAAATTGTGGATTTCTACAATATTTGAGATAATGATTCTGAACGTGTAACCGCAATCCAGTTGGTCTGGTTCCCCTGTCTAAGAGTTGTGAAGGTCAGACGGAAGTTCATCGTCAGCCCATTTAAGTCCCCACTGCTGGGGCACGGGCCTCCCTCAATCACATGAGGGGTAATTGCCATACTTACCACGCTTGGCAGACGGGTTGGCGAGGGTTTTGATATAAATGCCGAGTTTTCCTTCTCTGGGTGCTGATGATCATGCCAGCAGCTTTACCTTAGTCGCCTTTTACGACACCTCGGTAAGAGTGAGGGTAGCCTATTCTACTCTGCCGGGGACCACACGGCCAAGACGGAAGTTGCTCTTTTGTAATTACCAGACTTTCTGTATTCCTCATCACAGTCCAACCGTACCCTGGGCTCCAAAGCGACCTCTTTTGAGAAGGATGCGAAGGAGTCTGTTTGTGGTAAAAGATATAAAAGGGTAATTATAAATCAACTGGTGACCCGAATCACTTAAGCTCCTGCATCTAGTTGAGTCACTATTGGATAAAGCCATTAGCGGACTCAAAAGGTGTACAATAAATCACGGACCTTCGATGGGGACTGAAGGCCCACGACCTTTTTCGACGTATCTATAGTAATTCATTTTCGTGCGTTTGATAACCGTACAGAGAAGTAAAGAGGGCCGGATGAGTATCATATATAATTTATCTTTTTCAGGGTGCCGAACCTCAAAAGGAAAAATTGGAGCCCTTTTATGATCACTTTGTTGTGCATCTGTTTGTTCGTCTGTAGGTGTTCAGGCGCATAACGCCTGCGTTTAGTTATAAGCAATTATTTGTTTTAAAACTTTGCATATCTGCGCGGATAGGAAACTTCTATGAGGTATAGACACATAATTGTCAAATTCATTCTTGCAAAGACCTTCGCCATGTACTACCTGTGCGGATAAAGAATGGGATCAGAAATGGCGGCGCATCTATTCACTTCTCGCTCGCACACTGTTTTCGTCTATACTCGCACTCGTGGGGTGCGAGTATAGGCGCAAATAGTGCGCGAGCGAGAAGTGAATAGATGCGCCGCCATTTCTGATCCCATTCTTTATCCGCACAGGTTGTAAATATTAATTTCTAATATTATAATCATCAAATTATTCTGGGCTTTCAATTACTGCTTCCATCTGTATACCCAAATATACAGTAGGTATGTCACAAGTACACGTGGCATAATCTCGGGAACGCGTGATGGTATCGAGTTGAATTTTCTGGGAATAGGGTATCAAAATCCATGGGGCAACTCCCGTTGATCTAGAACTATGAAATTTTGGCAAACAACATTGTATAGATCGTATAATAGAGAAAAATCTAAAAACTATTATTATTTATTATGTTTGAAATATATAAATATATTCTCCCGTTTAAGGGCACGCTACGCCGTGTGGTCCCGGCAGAGTAGAATAGGCCACCCTCACTCTTACTGAGGTGTCGTAAAAGGCGACTAAGGTAATTCTGCTGGCATGATCATCAGCACCCAGAGAAGGAAAACTCTGCATTTATATCAAAACTCTCGCCAACCCGTCTGCCAAGCGTGGTGAGTATGGCAATTACCCCTCATGTGATTGAGGGAGGCCCGTGCCCCAGCAGTGGGGACTTAAATGGGCTGATGATGATGATGATGATGATGAGGGCACGCTAACATAATTGCGGGCTTTTGGCCAAGGAAAGTTGTAGAGGAAAAATATTATGTGGTTATGATGTCAGAATCCGATTCTAGCTGTAAAAATTTGCGGACTATCCTGAAAGTGTTAAGAATCGCAGCTTTTTGGAGAGTTAGATAGGTGAATTTTGGCAACTGTAAATTGTTAAGACTAATATGCAACTGTTTAGGTATGACGCCAGTGGTAGACACTACTATTGGCACAATGATTACGCGATCCATCTTCCATACTCTTTTTATTTGGTCCAGTAGTTTTGTGTATTTTCTTATTTTTTCTGTTATAGTTGATTGAATATCGACAGCTCATGTCGAATCAAGCGCTTACAAATTTCGTCGGCTTGGTCGTTACCAAGTCGTTCAGTGGTCTAATTGGTAGGACATTCACCCGGATTGTGGAAGGTGTGGGTTCGAGTCCCGCCTGAACACGAGATGAAATTTATAAGTGTGTCATTTTCTTAAGAATAAATTGCAAAAGATTGCTATAAAAATATCTACTATTGATTTTGCAGTCTTATCTTAACTGGTGGTCAAATATTTGTAATTATATTTCCACTGGATATTGTAAATATACCTACAATATTTATGAGACTATCGACAGCTCATGTCGAATCAAGCTCTTACAAATTTCGTCGGCTTGGTAACACGTTCAGTGGTCTAATTTGTTTTTTAAATTAATATTTCACAATCATCACATACATTGATCTGACTCCGAGAAAGGTAGCTCAAGCATGTGAGTACAGTATTGAAATAGTTATCTCTTAAGGAGTTGACCCTCCTTTATCAGCTGAGCCATAAAATTAATACAATCAGGATACAAAAAAACATTACGTATGCCTATAACTTTTGAGGGTAGCCCTCTATTTCTCTGACATCCCATTATTAGATCCTGACATGGTGCCAACTTGGGATTGTGTTCGTTTTCCAATAAAAAAAATCTGCAAAACATACATAAAAAAACATATATACAGTCGAACATATAACCTCCTTTTTTTGGATACGTAGGTTCGGAACCCTCGGGGAGTGAGCCCGACTGGCGCTTGGCCGGTTTTTTTTTATAATAATGTAAGCTGTGATTAATTAGCAGGGACAGTAAGATTATTTTTTGGTAAACATTCACTATGGACCGATACTGTCAGTAGGTACTCGGAAACGGTGGCGATGGAGAGTTAGCACTAGGATAACATTTTCTGCGAACCGAAACTTTTTTCTATTTATATGTTGAATTTTGTATGATATGATAGCACTGTGCTGTTTTTTCCCTGCGTGAGTGAGGGTAACGGCTTCCCAATCTGGGGGAAATGAGGGTTTAAAGGTTGGCAGCGCACTTGTGACTCCACTGGTGTCGCGGGTGTCCATGGGAGGCGGCAATCGTTTACCATCCGTCAACCGTCTGCTCGTCTGCCACCTATCATATAAAAAAAAATATAGCTATCGTACTTACTTACTACCCTGGCTCAGCGAACCTAAGTGGATCTTGGCCTCCAACACGAGATTTCGCCACCTGTCGCCTGTCGTTCGGCCGTTAAAGGTGGGCAAGATCTTTGTCGACCAGGTCTATTCAGCCATAGGGCGTCCCACGGGGGCTTGCCAGTTGCATATAGCTATCATTGCTTGCTTTTATTTCTACATGCGTAAAATACAATTTTACAAGATCATTCTGATTTGATAAGCGAAAACCTAAGAACATCTTCTTTGTTTTTAGTTACGAAAAAGTTTTTCATTTAACTTTCTTTTCCTTGTTTTTATTAATTCTCTTACAATCACAACTTCAAACAACGTTTACGTTTGACTTAAATACACCAACGAATTTATTTATTTCACTAAACTCATTTTGTCACATACCTCAACTGAACGTACTTCAACACATTAAGTTCAAAATCCGTTGAGATATGTGACAAAATTAGATAGTTTTGTATGTTCTTAAAATATTATACAACAGTTTATTTACCCCAAGTTGCACTAAACATCTGAGCTCTCCGGGTTGTTTAAGCTTGTTTATAATTTCAAAGGTTTTATTAGGACTTTCTTGTTTGACTGGTAAAGTTACTTATAACTATATGACGATTTTAGAAAATTTATTTGTGGAGTTACATGAAAAGACGGCGTGCCAACAGCCTTCTAGTTCAAACTACAGGAGTACCGCCTGTGCTGTTACGGCTACTAACTAAAACAGCGACTCTCTGTGGCTTAGCGACCTTTTAGTTAATGGACGGCAGTATGCTAAAACTGGATAGCTAAATATAAAACAAATATCTGGCCATGCCACTATTCTTCTTCTTCTTCTTCTTCGGCAGCATGTGGTTGCCCACTGCAGAGCATATGCCTCTCCAATTTCTCTCCATTTTTTTCTGTCGTCGGTTTTCCTGCACCACGCTACTCCAGCTTGAGCCTTAATGTCATCGGACCATCTGGCAGTTTGTCCGCCAACACTCCTCTTTCCGTCTCTTGGTCTCCAATCAAGGACATCATTGCTCCACCTTTCATCATTCCTTCTGCACACATGACCGGCCCACGCCCATTTTAGTTTTGCGGCTCGGTACCCTACGTCTATAACTTTTGTGCGTTCCCTGACTGATGGTGTTGCGCACTCTGTCTTGTAAGGATATCCCGAGCATGATACGTTCCATAGCTCTCTGTGCAACTTTAAGTCTGCGCATCAGTGTTGCCGTGAACGGCCAGGTTTCACAGGCGTACGTCATTGTCGGAAGCACACATTGGTTGAACACCTTCGTTTTCAAGGACTGTGGTAGCTTTTTAGACTTGAATACCATGCCCAGTTTTTCGAAAGCTACTGGGTACTGGTCAAAAGTAAATCAGAGTATTATTACCTCACTCTATGGGGTAAACCTAAAAAGCTTTGCTTGACGTCGTAAGGGATAACATGCATGCCTATAACCGCACTGACTGCCTTGGTGGTGTAGTGGTTGGTGGGTCGCAGTCTAAAGCGATGGCTGCGCAAGAGGTCCTCAAGTCGGGCCAAAAATTTGTATCTAAGTTTTCGGTAAGAAATTCTTAGTGTCAACCCGGACTCTGGAAGTTGGCGGTTACCCCCGTGATTTAGAAAGCACGTTAAACCCTTGGTCCTGCACCCAACCGCTCTCCGGCCGTGTCATGCTGGGGTCCCATCAGAATATGAGGGTAGGGGAATAGAATTTGCGTACACACTTGAGCTCTATAATATATCCTGCGTTCATGGCTGATCGTTAAGATTGGCTGCCGCGCAGCCATAATCAATTAGAGAATATTATAACCTTACTACAAAGTAGGTATGCAAAAGACCGTGCGAATTGGAGGATACTTAGCAAGAAAGCGGACCCAAGTGGTTTACACTAATGTAGAGCACCCTCGGAGATCAGACCAGGGAAACGGTACAAAATAAAGACCAGTTCCATCTTGACTTGTTGCGATTTCATTTAGAACTGCCAACCTTAGGCCGGCGGCTTTGCTCCTGTGACACGCTTTGCTAGCGCAATGCAAAAATGCATAGTGTCATCTACCGGAACAACGACCAACCGCCTGCGTGTTTGCTTTGCACATTAATTTTCTATCAATTGTTAATAGTCTATCTGATCCTGTTATGTTTTCTCCTATAAGGTAAGCTCGCTCCATCGTAGGCTTTTTATAAACTCTAGGGTTCCGTGTGAAGCCAAGAGCTAGTAAACAATAAAAAAAATATTTTTCCAAATTTATTGACACAAGAATAAATCAAAAATGTCTTTATTCAATTTGAGTCCATACAGAACATTTACGAATTTCAAATATTATGTAATCTACCGCTGATTCGGAATGTCAATTTCTACCGAGAAGAAGCAGCAAGAAACTCAGTAGTTACTCTTTTCAAATAATATGGTAATTAAAATTTTCATTCTTATACAAAGTATGATTACAGTGACAGTATGACATACAATTGTTATAATCAATATTGTTTAGATAAATCGTCAAAGAAAAATTATTAAATGAATTATACATTAGAGGCCAGGCCAAGAGATCAACATGTCCAGGAATCCTTATCATTCAAATAATCATCTACTTTATAGTAGCCTTTCTGCATTAGGCAGTTTTTTAA
Organism: Marasmia exigua; assembly: GCA_019059595.1. Lineage (NCBI taxonomy): Eukaryota > Metazoa > Arthropoda > Insecta > Lepidoptera > Crambidae > Marasmia > Marasmia exigua. The sequence goes on from CM032473.1 coordinate 22,176,040, forward strand.
ATGCACCGGTAAATCAATAATATTTTGAGGTAACTTATTAAAAATTCTAATGCTCAATCCTACAAATGAATTTCCAATTTAATGAAGTCTTAGATTTGAGACAATAAGCCTACATTTATTTCGCGTGTTAAAGCTATAAAAATCTATTTTTTGCGAGTAAAGGTGCAAGTTCTTGCGTACAAATATAATACAATCAAAAATGTATTGTGATGATGTTGATGATGATTGGTAGTGACCCTGCCTCTTACGCCAAAGGTCGTGGGTTCGATCCCCACCCTGGACAGTGCGATGAACACTTGTATTTGTTCGGTGTCTGGGTGTAATATATTTATTTAAGTATATATTTGTGTTCCTCTGTTGTCTGATATCTGTAACACAAGTGCTTAAGCTACTTAGTACGGAATCAGGTCAACGTATGAGATGTTTTGAGAATTATTATTATACGGTTAAAATAGGGTCAATCCCTAACAATTATAGTCTACAGAACTGTCTAGAGTTACTTAGCCGAAGTTGCACTATAAACAACTGAGCCGAGTGCTAATTGCTACGACTTGTTTATGTTTTCGTAGTTAATTAATTCGGCTTTAATTAGACTGTCTTGCGAAATTATTTCCCCTTAAATTATCTTGTACAAGACAAACGAGGCTGTGCGTGTAATTTTGGGTACCGTCAGGATCAAATAAAATGTCTGAGGGACTAATGAAAATTGTCAACACTGCGTTATTAAACTAGATCTAACCTTGTGTTAGCCGGAAATGTTGTGAAAGGAGGCTTCAGGTGTAACAAATGTTCATCATTTTGGCCGTGAGAGAACCACATCATCATCATCATCATCAGCCCATTTAAGTCCCCACTGCTGGGGCACGGGCCTCCCTCAATTACATGAGGGGTAATTGCCATACTCACCACGCTTGGCAGGCGGGTTTGCGAGGGTTTTGAAATGCAGAGTTTTCCTTCTCTGGGTGCTGATGATCATGCCAGCAGCTTTACCTAGTCGCCTTTTACGACACCTCGGTAAGAGTGAGGGTGGCCTATTCTACTCTGCCAGGGACCACACGGCTTGAGGGAGAACCACGCTTTTACACAAATGGGCCGACTCGACAGGAGTGATACCACGGTCTCACAGAAATCCGATGCAAAGTAGCACTGTGTTTCACTGGGTGAGTGAGGGTACCAGAGGCCCAATCCGAGGGAAAGGGGGAATTAAAGGTTAGCGCACTTCTGACTATACTAGTGTCGTGGGTGTCCATCGCCACCCGTGGTTGACCAAAGAGTATGTATTGAATTTTTAGAACATAGCTCGGGTTTGTGATCGCCAATCCGCATTTGAAAAGCGTGGTGTTTAAGCCTTATTCTATTGTGGTAGCGATGATTTCATTTCAATAATTTTTTGTCCCTTGCAGTTGGATAGTAAATAGTATTAACTCTATGTTTGTGTGATTTTCAAAGATTACGTATTTTTGCAATTTTATTTGGAGTGCGGCTACTGTATTACTTATTGTGATAGTTGGCAGACGAGCAGACGAACCACCTGATGGTAAGCGATTGCCGCCGCCCATGGACATACCCACCAGTGGAGCCACAGGTGCGCTACCATTGGTTTCCGTTACCCTCACTCACACATCGAAACACGGCTTCACGCGGGTTTTCTTTGACTCTAGTCGAGCCGCCGGCCGTGGTGCTCCTACGATAATAATTTGATAAGTTACATAGTTTTTGACGCATTTTGCTCCTACGAGTAGATTAGTATTAAAGAAGAAGAAAGAAAGAAAAACTATTTACTGACCACAAAACATAATACATATCAAAATAGGGTATCAAAAGCCCTATTCCATTGTGGTAGCGATGATTTGATTTCAATGATTTCTATGCCTTGCAGTTGGATAGTAAATAGTATCAACTCTACTTTATGTTTGTGTGATTTCCAAACATTACGTATTTTTGCAATTTTATTTGGAGTGCAGGTACTGTATTACTTATTGTGATAGTTGGCAGACGAGCAGACGAACCACCTGATGGTAAGCGATTGCCGCCGCCCATGGACACCCGCTCCAGTGAGCCACAGTTGCGCTACCATTGGGCCTCCGTTACCCTCACTCATACAGCGAAACACGGATTCACGCGGGTTTTCTATGACTCTAGTCGAGCCGCCGGCCGTGGTGCTCCTACGATAATAATTTGATGAGTTACATAGTTTTTGACGCATTTTGCTCCTACGAGTAGGTTAGTATTAAAGAAGAAGAAAGAAAGAAAAACTATTTACTGACCACAACACATAATACATAAAATTAAATTTAAAAAACGGTATAGAGCATAAGATTTCGGCCAACAAGGCTCAGCCTCAGCATATGCTGCAACTGCCGCAAGCAGCAGCTGCAGCGCTGGTTTTCAGGCTGGACCTTGCGTGACGCCTTTGCATTAGAAGAAATATAAATATTGACAAGCAATACATAAGATAACAAAACAGATACAAAATTATCGAATACATAAAGTCCGACCAAGATCATTAGGCACTTCAGTGACATTGACAAGAGGGCGTTGTACAGCGTATTTTCTATCCGAAAATGTCTAAACGGAATTAGTTCCGACTCTTGCCACGTGCCATATAACCGTGATCAAACTTTAATAGACAGTCTAATATGCGTGAGACAGTGGCGCCATCATTTATTCGCTTTGTAACTAGTATATACTTTATTGTTTGTGGCACAGTATAGAAAAAGAAAAGAAAAAAAAATGACAATAATAATGAAATTTGGAAAATAATAAATTTACAAAAAAATTGTCTATGAAAAAAAACCGCCTTCAAAAACCACGAACTAAAAGTGTAAAATAATATTTTGCACTGCAAATAACATTTTATAACAGTACACTCGAGAAAAGGTGTTACCGAAGTCGGCGCCCAAAACTATCTTTGAATTTAATACCACATTCAATTATTCAACAGGGATTAGGCGCCGACTTCGGTAACACCTTTTCTCGAGTGTTCTGTTATAAAATGTTATTTGAAGTGTATAAACTGATAAAAATATTATTTTACACTTTTTAGTTCGTGGTTTTTCAAGGCCGTTTTTTTTCACAGAATTTTTTTTTCAAATTTTTTGTGTCTCATTTTTTGGCAAAAAAATGAACTACTAAAAAGACCTTTTTAAAATTTGAGGGTTTTCTTTTTTTAGCATACCTACTTCCAAACCAAAATTATTTATAAAGTTACTTATATTACGTAAACATGTTGCCACTTATAAGCCTACCTACATAATATGTATTTATGTGTTTATGATTTGATTGTTTATAATATAGAAGTTAATCTCAACATCGTAACTCTCAATTAGATGATGGTTTATTAGAGTTTCGTATCTATCAATGACTTTCATTGTGCTTAATCCCTAATTTTCTGATACCGAAACTTTCATCATTTCAACTAAGCCGAACAAGTTTATCGCTGTGCACAGTATACTCATTCTCAGCAGTACAATACAGAACGTATTAACGTGCGGGGTACATCTTCCTGTGACATTTTAAACGGAAGCATTAAATAGCTTTATGCAAGCTAGTATATTGCCCGATTGGTCTAGTGGTTTAAGTACCAGGCCGTGATTTCGGGGTCCTGGGTTCAATTCCCGGGTCGAGCAAAGGTATGTTTCGAATATTTCGAACATAGCTCGATTGTGATCACCAATCCGCATTAGGCGTGGTGATTAAGCCTAATCCCATGATGGTAGCGATAACTTGATTTCTATGATGGAGGCTTTTACCCTGCAGTGAGACAGTATATAGGCTGATACTTTACTTAAGCTTGAAAAATTGAAGATGAATATTTTGATGGAGACTCTCCAGGAATTTTTAAAACTATGAATGGATATAATTTTATTTCTTACGACATCCATAAGGTAACTTAAAACTTAAAAATACAAAACGAATGTACAAACGCTTTGACCATGGGATGGACATGTTCGCGCCGCTGCAGCCAATCGGAAGCCTCCACAAACTCCTCGCCGCACGGGGTGCGCGGGGGGCACCGATGACCGGTGATTCCTGCGCCTGCGGCCACACATGCCACCCGCGCACCTACCAAGTACTCGCCTCGTCCCTCTAATTTATAAGAATAATCCTTTGTAACATTTTGGAAGTATAAAACATTCTAAATTCTCAAAACATCTTTCTTTTGTCCCGTACAGGCCACGTTTCGGCATGAATGGGCCTGCTCGACCTTAGTGATACTACGGACTCACAGAAAACCAGCGTGAAGCAGCACTGTGCTGTTTCGCTGCGTTAGTGAGGGGACCGGGAGGCCCAATCTGGGAGAAAGGGCGGTTTAAAAGATGGCAGGGCACTTATGACTCCACTGGTGTCGCGGGTGTCCATGGGCAGCGTCAATTGCTAAGTCATCTGATCCGTCTGCTCGTCTGCCATCTTTCACATAAATAAATATTTGGTAAGTTAGTAGTAGGTATTGACCCTAGTTTATATAAGGTAGTCTGATGTATGATATTCTGATACTTAGTGCGGAACTAGGTCAATGTATGAGATGTTCTTAATGTTGAATGTACATATTTTAACAACTGAGGGTAAAAGTCTGCCCATTTCAGCCAATTTTTATGTGATAGGTGGCAGACGAACAGGCGAATCGCCTGATGGTAAGCGTATGCCGCCGCCTCTCAGTTTTTAAAAATCTTACCTTTATATCAGTGTTCTTAATTATACGACCACCACTGTATAACACTTTCTTTTGTAAATACATACCTATAATACATAGAAAACACCCAGACCGATAGAAACACTTTTACGCTTGACCACAATCGCACCTGATGGATATCGATGATGAGGTCTAGGATGATACGCGTTTTTCAAGAAGCCTGTTCACTCTTGCCTTAAAAATGTCCAGATTATAGTGGTCAGGAAAAACAGACCTCCTTTAGCCGTCTGCGATATAAATTTGAAAGTGAATCGCTTCCACATTTATAATGCGAATGTTCATACTCACAAATGTTTGTACTGTGCGAGGATCGAACGCGCAACCTTTGGACCAAAAGCAGCGTTCACTACCACTGTTCCCGTCGGATAAGTACCCGATGATAGCCAAAGCAATGGCTTTGCACGCCGAGTTGATTGTTTATTTTTTATTTCGATTTGATTTGATCATTAAATAGTTTTTTAGATTTTCGCGTTGCATTATAACTATAATGTCAAAACAACTGCGATCATCAAAAGATGTCATACCTTTTCAGACTCCAGGTGTTTACAAAATCGATTGTAGCTGCGGTAGTTCTTATATTGGACAATCGAAGCGGTCAATTGCAGAACGTGTCAAGGAACATATCGCAGCTGTTAAAAATCGACAAGCGAATAAATAGCAGAACATCTACTGGAAATGGGAGTTAATCATTGCATGGAACTACATGACCCGAAAATCCTCTCCACCGATCGTCATTATCATACCAGGATAGTACGTGAAGCGATTGAGATCAAGAAGTATAAGACTTTCAATCGGGAGGATGGATTTAAAATATCATCGACATGGAATCCAGTAATTAACAAGTGCAAACCCCGTGCTAGGCCGTTACTAACGCAAACAAACACCGATACTGTTAGTGTAATGTGTTGGAGTAGCTTTACAATTGTACAATTCATCTAGTGGCGAATTAATATCAAAAAATGTGAGGGTGTCCGAAGATTCACAGCCCGGCCCCAGTCGAGCAAAATATGTGAGTACGCAATGTTGTTTCACATAATAAATATCGTGTTAATGCCCGTATTGTTGATCATTAAAATTACATTGATCATTAAAATTGGCTGCCATAGCAAGAAAATAGGTAGCGCATTATAAATACATAGTATAAGCCAAACTGCCGTTGCCTTTCACCGCCTCGGTGGCGCAATGGTTAGTGGGTCGCACTTTAAAGCGACAGTTGCGCCTGTTGTTGTCGTATTTGTATGTTTTTCTGTTAAGAAATTCTCAGTGTAAGCCCGGAGTCTAGAAGTTGGCGGTCTTGTACCCCCATGCCTCGGAAAGCGGTTGGTCCTGCGCCTTATCCCTCCTCGATCGTGTCACACTTGTGTCCAATCGAAATAAGAGGGAACGGGAATAGAGAGAGCATTTGTGTCTGCGGAAATACTTGTGCACTATAGTATGTGCTGGGTCGATGGCTGATCGCTGATGTTGGCCGCCATGCCCGAAATATCGGGTTGGAGGACATTATAAGCCAAACTACTAGTAATAATTATACTGTGAATTCATACATTTTTCAAACTGAGGCTTATAAACCATCCGCATGCGCGAGTTCGGATAGTAGGATTTCAGAGAAATTAAAAAGTACTTATGTATTATGTGGTAGGTGTTGAATTTGCTACTTAACTAATGACAAGTGAAATATGGAGGCCCAATCCAGGGGAAAGGGGGGGTTTAAAGGTTGTCAGCGCACTTGTGACTCCACTGTGTCGTGGGGGTCCATGGGCGGCGGCAACCGCTTACCATCAGGTGATCCGTCGGCTCGTCTACCACCTATCACATAAAATAAATAAACGTACCATCGACACGTTAAGATGAGAGATTAGATTTCCATGTCTTGGTCTGGTATGAAAACATTTTAGTTTTTATATACTGACCGGATGGCGCAATTGGTAGTGACCCTGTCTCTTACGCCAAAGGTCGTGGGTTCGATCCCCACCCTGGACAAACATTCGTGCGATGAACACTTGTGTTTGTTCGGTGTCTGGGTGTAATATATGTATTTAAGTATATATTAGTGTTCCTCTGTTGTCTGATATCTGTAACACAAGTGCTTAAGCTACTTAGTACGGAATCAGGTCAACGTATGAGATGTTGTGGGAATTATTATTATTATTATTATATCCCCTCATCTTAGCGTGTAATTCCCAGTTACCTCCAAAGCTGTCGCTCTGGAGCCCGGAGTACGCTTGGACCATGATTCAAAATTTGGGGAGTCTGGTTATTAAGCGACTGTCGTCTGACTTTCGCAACCCTTTAACATAGGAACCAGACCAACTAAATCATGATTACACGTTTTCAGAAACTATTCGAAACGTGCAGGTCGTGATGTTTTCCCTCAACGCCGAGCTAATGGTAGAAATACACACATAGATTTGAAAAAAATCGGGAGGTGTATGCACGGATTCGAACCCGATCTCCCAGTTTGAAAGTAAAGTTTTAGTTTTGATATCATTTGCCGAATACAATCCAACTTCCAGACCATTATCTTTACAATGTAAGTAGTTAGTATCAATTAGAGAAGATTGCATGACCGTTTATGTGATGACTGTCGTTGGCCCTACTTGATTTCAATTTAAGATAAGGTTAGGAATTAGGGCGTGGTGGAACTAGGCTCATTTACGTCATTCTACGTCGATTACTTGTGTGAAATATAAAACATCGCACCCCGGCTAGAAAAGTGGGCGCGCTGTAGAGCAAGCTACCCAGCGGACCCATCAAAAAAATTATGTCACTGAAGGCTTTTCAAATTTGTTTATGATATCATAAAATTTAATAAACAATGTAAACAAATTTAGTACAGTGGGTAACAGTGGGAGAGCCACGCTTCGGCATGAATGGGCCGGCTCGACCGGAGTAATACCACGTCCTCACAGAAATACACCTCAGCATATGCTGCAACTGCCAAAAACAACAGCTGCAGCGCTGGTTTTCAGGCTGGACCTTGGGTGACGCCTTTGTATTAGAAGAAATATAAATATTGACATGCAATACAAAAGATAACCAAGTAGATACAAAACTATCGAATACATAAAGACTGACCAAAATCAGAAGGCACTTCAGTGACATTAACAAGAGGGCGTTGTACAGCTTATTTTTTATCCGAAAATGTCTAAATAGCATTAGTTATGCCACGTGCCAAATAACCGTGATCAAACTTTAATAGACAGTCCAATATGTTGGAGACAGTGGCGCCATCATTCATTCGCTTTGTAACTAGTATAATATGCTTTATTATTTATGGCACAGTATGAAAAGGGGAAAGGAAAACAATGACACTAATGATGTGGATTTTTGGAAAAAAAATAACACAAAAAAAAATTAACAAACGGAGACTCGACAACTACCGACTTCCAAACCAAAATTAATAAGGCATACGCTATAGTTGTCAATCATAATATGTTAGTATATAGGTAAAAGGTTTAAGCTTAGGTACGATAATACTAGATTGACTACCAATTTGACTACGCACCACATGCTAACATTATTCTATTGTCTATTGTTATTATATTGATAAATAAACAGATCACGTACCAAAACAGCTGTACCCTTAGATCGCCTGGGCAACTTAATTGGACTCATTAAGAAGTTCAATTAAAAAAAAGGAAACCAAATTGGCAAGCAAAGAAATTAAGTCTTAATAAAAATTAAGTCCTTATTTGCCTGGAGGCTGTTATAAGATTAAACCCATTTTAGTCAAGCTTATTTGCATGAATTTATTTTGGTCGACATAGCGTAAAACTAGTGAAGCGACGCGAATAAGCTGTTTCTAGAGTGACTCGGATGACATCAGAAAATGTGATCGGTATTTATTTACGTATGTAGATAGATAGAAATACATTTTTAAAAATTTCATCTCGTGTTCAGGCGACTCAAGCACTTACAAATTTCGTTGGCTTAATAAACGCGTTCAGTGGTTTAATTGGTAGAACATTCACCTGGATTGTGGAAGGTTTGTGTTCGAGTCCCGCCTGAACACAAGATGAATTTTTAAGTGTGTTAACTACTTAAGAATAAATTACAAAAGATTGCTATAAAAAACATCAACTAAAGAAATACATTTTTGCACAAAAACACAATATAAGTACTAGGCATTACGTACTTTCTTTTTTCTGTGTAGTATGAGTGGAATTTATAATTTATTTTTTTACAGAACATCAAGTCTTGAAATCAGTCATCAATAAGGGGAAAGACCTTATTACACATCGCGATCAAAGAAAAGTTCAAGAACTAAATTCATTTGAGCCCCTTTTAACATTGCGTGTTGGGACTGAGTTAGCATAAACTTTAGTACAAAAAACAAACTTAAGTTCGTGTTTTTTTTTTTGTACTCATTTTGTTTAAGTAATCTCAAAGCGGGTTCAGGGACTAAAATTTAAAATTTCTCTTCGATCTTTTGTGCCATTAATGCTCTTGTTCATTCTACAGTAAAGCAACAAAAATCCTACGCCACGCTTTCGATACTCCCTTTCATGGTTCATAGAATAAATTCGAGTCGACAACCATATACATTGTCTTACAGTCACCTAAGCTTGGATGGCTTTTCCGATTCATCCTTTTATTCTGGGCCGTGAAATGTCTAAATCCGTATAACGGGTGACTCTAATGTATTGAACGTGTAGAAGACATGCCGTGTAGAAGATAGGTGCTCACGACTATTTGTATCATCTTCTGTTGCATCCAAAGTCGTGGCTTCGAAGCCTGAGGTACGTTCGGAGCACACTCCAGGTTTTGGCAGGTTACAGTTATTACAATAACTACCTCGATGGCGCTGTGGATAGTGAGTCGCACTTGAAAGCGATGGCTTTTTTTCGGTCCCCGGGTCGGGTCAAAAAATTACCTAAGTTTTTGGTAAGAAATTCTTAGTACTAGCCCGGAGTCTGGAAGTCGGTGGTCTTGTACCCCCGTGCCTCTGAAACCATGTTAGGCCAAGCAGTTGATCCTGCGACCAATCCCTCTCTGGATGTGTCACTCTGGTGTCCCATCCGATTATGAGGTAAGGGAAAAGAGAGTACACTTCTGTTTGCGCTACACACTTGGGCACTATAATATATCCTTCGTAAGTGGCTGATCGTCGAGATTGACCGCCTTAGCCAAAATTGATTGAAATGACTTCTGACTTAATTTCATAACCCTAAAATAGAGGAATCAGTCCATGACGCTGTTAGCAAAAAGAAAATTCGTGTTTTTGTTTTGAATATTCAAGACAAAAAATATTATCGCATCGTTATGAGCATTTGAAACGCCGTGTACATTGACTCTGATAAACCTAATTTGACTCAGATCACATCACTATAAAAATCTAGAAGACGCGATGTAGAACGTGATGCGCAAACGAATCATGAATCTTGTCGGAATAATTTAAAACTTTTTGATTCTGCATCGCCGTGGAGATGGAATTGGCTTTAGTTTTTCTCTTTGTGCATTTGTTAGAGGCGACCAGAATAATAGGTAGCATGTAAACACTCAATTTATTTAACACATAATTTGTAAATATCCAAACTTCATCATCATCATCAGCCCATTTAAGTCCCTACTGCTGGGGCACGGGCCTCCCTCAATCACATGAGGGGTAATTGCCATACTCACCACGCTTGGCAGACGGGTTGGCGAGTGTTTTGATGTAAATGCAGAGTTTTCCTTCTCTGGGTGCTGCTGGCATGATCATCAATCATGCAAGCAGCTTTACCTTAGTCGCCTTTTACGACACCTCGGTAAGAGTGAGGGTGGCCTATTCTACTCTGCCGGGACCACACGGGATCCAAACTTCAGCATTAAATATTTTTATACCGTGGGAGAGCCACGCTGCGGCATGAATGGGCCGGCTCGACCGCAGTGATACTACGGTCTCACAGAAAACCGTTTAGCTGCGTGAGTGAGGGTACCGTAGGCCCAATCTGGGGGGAGTTTAAAGGTTGGCAGCGCACTTGTGATTCCACTGGTGTTGCGGGTATCCATGGGTGGCGGCAATCGCTTACTGTCAGGTGATCCGTCTGCTCTTCTGCCACCTATGACATAAAAAAAAATTAATAATTCCATTTCTTAGTTCTACGTAAGACGTAGATATCTCAATTATTATTTTTTGTTTTTTTAGGGGGATATGCGTTACGCATACCCATCCGACTTCCCCCGCATAACGGCACAGGTTTACCGACTTCAACCCCTGTGCTATGAGAGGCTCTCGTCCATAGTGAGGGATCGTGTATACGGGCACGAAGCCACGTGCACAACCCCCCAGACGGAGCTCGGCTACCGTCCCTAAAGAGCACTGGAGGTGACCGGTGCAACGCCGGGGTTGGTACCCCCGCACCGTGCGCTGGCTGGCCACCTCCAAGGACAGAAAGGAGACGCGCATATTGTCGGCGTCTCCGACCCCACCTCGCTCTTCGGAGAATCGGCGGAAGGATGTTCTTTCCCTGCCACCACCTCCACACAGAAGGTTGCGAAGGCCTTACAAGATATCTCAATCATAGTATAAGTGTAGAAACCTCTTCTGTATCTTGTATACATATGAGACACTTTTGTTTCTGCCTTAACAAATGATGGACTTCAAAGGAGCTGTTAAAATAAAATTAATTGAAACAAGTATCAGTACATTAATTTTAAGTTTTATCAAAGAGCAGTAATAAATAGATTCTTACAACGCGTAGTTTGGCCGATTATACACATAAATAAGTTACTTTCATTCTCTTCTTTAAGCATTATTTGTTTGTAAATGATTTGTGTTTGTAAGTTCTGTATATTTATAACATCGTTTATAGCGAGAATATTACAATTGTAAATTATTATTCTAAAGATAAGGTTATGAATTGAAGAATCTAATGTGTTTGAATGATAGGGCGGCATCCTATGTCTATAAAATTAATATAATCTTGTAATATGTATCTTATAATATAATTTGCTGACCTGTTTGGAACAGTTGTTGTGCACGCTGCCTGTGTTTAAAGGGTTAGCGAGTTCGACCCCCGCACTGTACAAACATATTTTGTGTGCATGAACATGATTGTATTGCGCTGAGTGTTTTCTATGTATTATAAGTATGTATTTACAAAAGAAAAGTATTAAATATACCTAATTACCTGTTTGTAATAACAATATTCATCATCAGCCCATTTAAGTCCCCACTGCCGGGGCACGGGCATCCCTCAATCACATGAGGGTTAATTGCCATAGTCACCACGCTTGGCAGACGGGTTGGCAAGGGTTTTGATATAAATGCAGAGTTTTCCTTCTCTGGGTGCTGATGATCATGCCAGCAGCTTTACCTTAGTCGCCTTTTACGACACCTCGGTAAGAGTGAGGGTGGCTTATTCTACTCTGCCGGGGACCACACGGCCTCTATAACAATATTGTTTCTTATATATGTAACACAGGTGTTTGAGCTACCTACCTCGAATCATATCAATGTATGTGATGTGAAACTATTTATAATCAAGTTATCGAGCGTGTGCTCGATAACTCGATCGTCAATCAAATTTACGCAGTAATTTTAATATTTATAGTATCGTACCAGCATTTAGTCATATTGCCTTATACTTTAACAAATCAACATTTTACTTTTTTCACTTCTTAAAACTAATAAATTCAATAATTTTATTAATTCTTAAATATAATTTCAAAAATCAGAACACTGAAAAAAAACCGTGTTGCCGTGTGGTCCCCGGCAGAGTAGAATAGGCCACCCTCACTCTTACCGAGGTGTCGTAAAAGGCGACTAAGGTAAAGCTGCTGGCATGATCATCAGCACCCAGAGAAGGAAAACTCTGCATTTATATCAAAACCCTCGCCAACCCGTCTGCCAAGCGTGGTGAGTATGGCAATTACCCCTCATGTGATTGAGGGGAGCCCGTGCCCCAGCAGTGGGGACTGTCTGCTTCGGGTTTACCTCATAATTATTTTATTTTATTAGTTATTTCCTTTAATTTTATTTTGTGTAACAATTAAACTGCTCTGGCTTTGGTATGATGATGATACAACATTGTATGAAAGTTTTGGCGATTAAAAGAGTAACTGGCGAGTTTCTTGCCGGATCTTCTCGACCAGAAACAACTTTCCGAGCCGGGTAGGTAAAATCGCATTCTGTTTATTTATTTCTTTAGTATATTTTATGTATCAACGTATATATCTGTATTAACATGTAAATATACATAAGTACGTTATAAATATTTTTAAGTCATTCAATTTATGACGGATTTGTAAGTGCTGTTGTACAAGGCCTATGCAAATAAGAATATTTGACTATTGACTATAGTGCCGCTGCCAACCCTTTAAGCCTTCCTTTCCCCTGGATTGGGCCTCCGGAACCCTCACTCAAACATGGCACAGTGCTGCTTCACGCGGTTTTCTGTGAGGCCGTGGTATCATATACAAATCTCTATCCTAATCTTGTTACGCCAACAGAACTCTTAACGTCACCAAGCCAACGAGAAAAAAAATCTACTTTGAAAACAACATTTCAGCCCACACAAATGAAATCCTTCAAATTAATATTATGTGATTTATCACACGTGGCAAATAGGTATTACGTTGGCTTTTTTTATGATAAACGGAGGCAAATGAGCAGGCGGGCCGCCTGATGGTAAATGATTATCGCCGCCATTGGACGGATATCCTACACGTGGATTAGCTTTTTGACTTTTGGGCGAAAACTTTACAAGCTTTATAATTATTCGATTTTCTAATTTGTAGAAGCTATATATTAGTTAATCGGGCACAATATGGGACCTAGAGGCAGAAGTCCCAAACGACGAACGGTCGAACCAAATAGCAGAAGAACTAAATATCATCATCATCATCATCAGCCCATTTAAGTCCCCACTGCTGGGGCACGGGCCTCCCTCAATCACATAAGGGGCAATTGCCATATTCACCACGCTTGGCAGACGGGTTGGCGAGGGTTTTGATATAAATGCAGAGTTTTCCATCTCTGGGTGCTGATGATCATGCCAGCAGCTTTACCTTAGTCGCCTTTTACGACACCTCGGTAAGAGTGAGGGTGGCCTATTCTACTCTGCCGGGACCACACGGCCTACTAAATATACCTGTAGAAGAACTAAATATACCTGTTAGTGAATCACTCCACCAAGCTACAGAACGGGACCGATGGACACAACTGGTTGACGGAATCAAACGGAGTCACGACCCTCAGCAGTGAGGGACCGACTTAAGAGGGAGAGATAGGAGAACAAAATGTTTTAATTGTCTTTGGGCGGTAACTGTCTTAAGCCTTAAAATAAATTGCTGTAAAATCAATTCAAAGATTTTTTTTTTATGTAGAGGAGGACAAACGAGCAAGCGAGTCACCTGATGGAAAGTAATCATCGCCGCCCATGAACATCTGCGAAATCAGAGAGATCGCTAATGTGTTGCCGGCCTTTTTTTTAAAAAAGAGTACGCTCTTCTCTTGAAGATCCCTAAGTCGTAGCCGTCCGGAAATACTCCTGCAGCCAAACCGTTCCACAGAACTGAGGTACGTGGTAGAAAGTTCCGGGAGAAACGCACAGTATTAGACCGCCATCCATCGAGATGATGAGAATGGAATGACAATTGGTTCAGTATGAAATAAATTACTCCCTTATTTCTGGAAACTAGTTCCAGCTCCTTTGAACAATTACGTGCTGGAACGGGATACCTTATGCAAAACAATAAAACCTTATCTAAATTAAGCTTTCAAAGTCAAAGCTTCTCAACGGAAGTATTGATAAGCACTTGTTACACGGAAATTTGAAATGCAACAAGAGAATACTTTAATTTTTTTGTAATAAGTATCAGAAGTAAACTCATCGACGGCTGTATTTTGCCCATCCTTACTTATGGAGCACAATTCGGTCGCTGACCGAAAATCAGAAGTCTAAACTCAAGATTTGTCAAAGAGCCATGGAGCGCAGCATTCTAGGTATCAAAATATCAGATAGAATGCGTAACTCTGACATACGCTCCAAGACTGGAATCGCAGATGTCGGTCGAAATGCTGCAAAACTTAAATGGGATTGGGCGGGTCATGTGTGCAGAATCGATGGACGGCGACTACAGGGTAGGCCCAGAAAAAGATGGTGTGACGATTTTTACACATATGTCCAAGATTGGCAAGACAGGGCATTGGACAGGGATCAATGGAAGAATTTGGGGGAGGCCTTTGCTCAGCAGTGGGACGCTGCAGGCTAACTTAAAAAAAATCAGATGTGCAGACGGATAACCTACTAACTCTTTTCTTAAAAATTCATCATTCGTACTGTTACGCGGCACCCGGCGAATGTCTTTTTAAAAAAAATGAAATACCAAAGTTCCTAACACCGAATTTATTCCCGAACCGAATTCACTACATGAAATTTAGGGGAACCTCACTTTTCTTTTTAGGGATTCGCAGACACGGCTGATTTGCAACTGATTGCGGATGGTAGGCAACTGGCAACGGATTACTGGCAACTAGCTTGACCGCATGGCGGCAATTGGTTTTATTAAAAGACAAAATGTCTACCTAAGCAATTGCTATTAAGTAACTAATATCGGATATAACAGTACACAATTCATTGATTGATGTGATTCTTTTTTTATGTGATAAGTGGCAGACGAGCAGACGATCACCCGATGGTAAACGATTGCCACCGCCCATGGACACCCGCGACACGAGTCACAAGTGCGCTGCCAACCTTTAATCCCCCCTTCCCCCGGATTGGGCCACTGGTACTCTCACTTACGCAGGAAACGTACGTTTTCTGTGAGGCCGATTCCCCTTTAAGGAACTTATATCCAAACGTAGAAAATGAGTGAAAAAAAATATGCATTTTGATCATGAACGTTGGTTGGCATCTGATTTTAATGGTGATTGAGGAAACAGAGCACTCGTTTTATTAGATATCCCACTAAGATAAAGATAATAAATAATAATAAATATTTCACAACATCACATACATTGATCTGACTCCGAGATAGGTAGCTCAAGCACCTGTGTTACGGATATCAGAATCAACAGTGGGATTACAAATAAATACATATAATACTTTTCTTTTGTAAATACATAATTATAATTACATAGGAAACACCCAGACCAATACAAACAGACATGTTCATGCACACAAATGTTTGTACTGTGCGGGGATCGAACCGGCAACCCTTGGACCAAAGGCAGCGTTCACTACCACTGTTCCAAACGGATCGTCAAGATAAATAAGAAGAAGAAAGATAAAAGATAAAGATTTCTTTAATTGGTCACTGAACACAAATTTCAATTTAAATTAAACACTATAACTTTAAGGGTAGTACTATGGACTAAATATATAAGTAGTACGTACTTAAAAATGAGGATGAACATGGCTTGAATATGACAGATCAACCAGAGTGATGCCACGATCTCACAGAAAACCGGCGTGAAGCAGGGCAGTGAGTCCTGGAGCCCATTGATTAAAATTCTGCAAGCGTGCTGTGCCACTACTGCACTGATGTTGCGTGTCTTTATGCGGTATGTTTATGGGCGGAGTGACACCAACTGATGAGCCGTCTGCTTATCAGAAATCTCTTAAAAGAATTGAAAATTTAAAAAACCCTCGACACAACTAAAGCTCTTTCATTTGATACCTATATTGAGGCAGTGGGAACAACAAATAGGTTATTCGTCATTTTCTGACGGCGGCTATCTTGGATTTGAAATTTTTCACAATTAATATATTCTGCTACTCAAGCCCTTTTATATGATACCCATATTGTGGGAATTGTGTTAAAACATAAAATCCAAATCTTTGTGACGGCGGCCATCTTGGATTGATTTTTATCCAAGATAGCTAAGAACACTCCCTCCTTATTCATCTTTCAAACAAAAAAAAAGACAAAATCAAAATCGGTTAATTTGTTCGGGAGCTACGATGCCATAGACAGACACATAGACACAGACACACACACACAGACACGTCAAACTTATAACACCTCGTCGTTTTTGCGTCGGGGGTTAAAAACAGCGCACTTGTAACTCAGTGTCACGGGTGTCTATGGGTGGCGGCAACCGCTTACCATCAGGCGATCCGTCTGCTCGTCTGCTACCTATCACATAAAAAACAGTTTACCCAAACCTTTCCCGCACTCTTCAGAGAGCAAAGGTTTCAAACTTGTACAACTTACTTCGTGTTTGTCTTACTGTTCCGTATTGATGTTACAAGTTTCAAAGAGTTTCAACGATCTGATAGATATTTGAACGATAAACAACTCCTTTCCTTTCTTTATTTATTGGAAGCTCTTTAGCTTTAGTTTTAACCATAGTAAATATAATTATACCGTGGGAGAGCCACGCTTCGGCATAAATGGGCTGGCTTGACTCGGAGTGATACCACGGCCTCACAGTAAACCGGCGTGAAGCAGTACTGTACTGTGTTGCGCTGCGTGAGTGAGGGTACTGGAGGCCCAATCCGGGGGAAAGGGGGAAGGTTGGCAACGCACTTGCGAAAAAATATGTATGTAGTTTGAGTTCTACGCTTAGAAGTAGATTGCCACAGGTTTTTATAATCTCTATGTAACACGAAAAACTAGAATCAGAAATAAAATGGTAATTACAATTTTCATTCTTATACAAATTATATTACAATAAATTTTGAAATGAATTATACTTTAAAGGACAGGCGAAGAGATCAACATGTCCAGAAATCCTTATCATTCAAATAATCATCTACTTTATAGTAGCCTTTCTGCATTAGGCAGTTTTTACATGCAACTTAAACTTATGTACCGGTAAATTAATGATATTTTGAGGTAACTTATTAAAGCATTCTAATGCTCAATCCTACAAATGAATTTCCAGTTTTATGAAGTCTTAGATTTGGGACAGCAAGCCTATGTTTACTTCACGTGTTAAAAGCTATGAAAATCTGATTTTGCGAGTAAAGGTGTAAGTTCTTGCGAACAACATAATACAATCAAAAATGTATTGAGATGATACGGTTAAAATTTCCTTGAATACTTCTCTGAGTGAGTCACGTGATCTAAGACCGCAGATGGCACGGATGGCCCTGTTCTGCAAAATGAAGATGACTTGTAAGTTAAGTTAAAGCACCGGATCCCCACAGTAGTAGACCATATGACATCAGACTATGAAAATAGCTAAAATAAACCAGTCTCGCTGTCCCGATATCAGTCAGATTCTTTATCTTTCTAACTGCATATGCAGCTGAACTAAGTCTTCCTGCCAAGACAGCAATATGAGGGCTCCATTGCAATTTTGTATTCAGAGTGATACCTAGAAAAACTGTGGAGTTTATTATTTCGATAGGTTCGTTATTCATGACAATATTCATTTTGACCTGCCTTACATAAGGCATTGTGAACTTAACACATTTAATTTTCTTTGAATTAAGAACCAAGTTATTAAAAGTGAGTTTTCTTTTGTCTATCAACCTCAAAAATCAGGGATGCATCGTCAGCAAATAACACTATCTCACATAGATCTTTGGTATAGTAAGGAAGGTCATTTATATAGATTAAAAAGAGCAAGGGCCCCAATATAGAGCCCAGGGGCACACCCATGGTTAAAGGGGCGCCAGAAGAGTTAGTTCCATTGACATTGACCTTCTGAATCCTATCTGATAAGTAAGATTTGATTAGACTTAGTGAGGTGTCTATGACACCGTAATGCTGTAACTTCATTAGCAATTCATGATTGACGCAATCGCATGCTTTAGACAAATCACAGAATATTCCAATAGCATCTCGTTTTTTTTCCCACGCATCAAATACATGTTTGATAAGCGCAACTCCAGCATCAGTAGTGGATTTCCTTTTTGTGAATCCATATTGCTTACTTGCAATATTTTATTCAGGTTTAAATGAGACAATAACTAAGTGAATATTACTTTTTCAAAATTTTTTGCTATTTTGATTGGCGTCGCTAGAGTGCCCTACCCGTCACCTTAAGCCTTAGACAGTGTTAAATTGTCTACGCCTTAAGCAAAGGATTTGCTTGTGTTAGGAGGCACCGCTCTTCCTTAACAGTGGTTTACAATAGTTATTTACGGGATTTCTACCATGTACCTAATTTATTTCGGGAGTAATGTTAGTGAACATGAAGGTTTAAAACAATATCAGAGACTAAGTTCCAATAGAAAAAAAAAGATTTCCAGTGGTTCAAATACAATTGATGAGAAAATAATTTAACAGTATTGACATTAAGGTGTAGGGCACACTAGCGACGCCAATCGATTTAGCTACTAACCGGATCTATTTCAAACAATTTCGGGGTTACAACCTCTCGGCTAGCACTTATTCTATTTATTATATAACCATGCACAAATGTTGGGTCCGTTTTTGTACGCGACAAATTGATTCACGCCAACAGCGGCCACTTTTGGCGGTAATCCAAAATTCGAGTGCAAAAGCAGACCAAACAGTTAATTATATGTATTAAATAAATAGTATAGGTGTTTGCCGAGAGGTTGTAACCCCGAAATTGTTTAAAATAGATCCGGTTTAGTAGCTTTAAATTAAAATCGATTGGCGTCGCTAGTATGCCCTACCCGACACCTTAACCTCGAAGATCCCATTGGTATCACCAAAGGTATCTTAACTTGGGCTAACAAAACACACAACATATTATCTGCATAAAACACCAATTTCACAATTCCCCGGGCTAAATCTAGAGGCACGTAGGCAATGATTTAGTCAGGGTACCGGTGAAATGTAGCCAAACTTGAGGACCCGGTAAGAATACTAACGGCCATGTAAATGTTGTTCTTGATATTTATCCTGACTATTTTTAGTACAAGAGGTCACGGCATAGTTTAATCTACAACATCGAGACTCTCGTGAAGTTGAGTTTGCAACATTTTTTTTTATTCAAAATAAATTAGGTAGTCCCTCTTGTGTTGCCTTGGTTTGACATATACCTACCAACTACAGAAAAAAGTTTCCGATATTAGCGGGAATAAACAGACAGATATTTAGTATAGATAGATAGATACAATTTATTGCACAAAATTTCAGATCTTAGTCTATGTTATTATACTAAAACAATGTAGGCGGTATAATTAACTCAATTACTTGTGCGACTGTAGCTCAGTGAATAAATAAATGTTTGTTTTTAATAACTATTATCACTATTATAATTTTATTTTTTTATCAACCATTAGTATGCTTTATTTTAAATAATATTTTTCAGATATTTGCTGTCTACTTTTTAAAAAAATCTGTTTTTCATACGATTCATAATTCCAGATTACAGAGAAATTACAAATATATACTCGTACCTAAATAAATAAATATAGCACCCAGACACCAAATAAACACAATTATTAATCACACGAATGTTTGTCCAGGGCGGAACCTTTAGCGTATGAGGCAGGGTGACTACCAAATACGCCATCCGACCAGTTATTGTGATGTGACTACCTGAACTATTCAAGCAAACTTAAGGGTCTCACGCACGTTCTGAATGCGTATTATAAATCATACACCTTTTTGGAACAAGTAGAGTAATTTGAAGTTTTTTTGTTACCCTCAGGAGTTAAGACGTGACATCGCTACGCATTTTTAATAAGGTATTCTTATATCGACGCCCTGTTGTTGTTGTAGTTAGAGAATACTAGGCCCCCCAGATCTGTGACTAGGCCCTGATCTCGAAAAGTCCAGATTACAGGGTTCAATTTATTGGTCGAAATAAAGTATGTTTAGAATTTGACGAACATAGTCCGGGTTGTGAACCCTAA
The DNA here is from genome assembly GCA_019059595.1 of Marasmia exigua. Classification (NCBI taxonomy): domain Eukaryota; kingdom Metazoa; phylum Arthropoda; class Insecta; order Lepidoptera; family Crambidae; genus Marasmia; species Marasmia exigua. The sequence continues at coordinate 22,196,446 of CM032473.1, forward strand.
TTTGATTTATTCCAACATAGTAGCGATGAATGGGGATCCACACTGCGTATTTATCCCGTCAGATGGCGTATCGACTATGGTTAGACTGACAAGCTGTCAATTTCATACATTTTCACGATTCGTAAGCAGAAATTATTAAGTTTCTTTCTAATAAGACACTAATATGTCTTGTACAGTACCAGGCTGTTTAAATATTGGTAATCACCGTTTCCCAAAAGACCCAGCATTAAAAGAAAGTGGGAAAGAGCTATAAAACGAAAAAACTTTGTGGCAACATGTTTATTCAAGAATTAGCAGTGAACATTTTAAAGACACTGATTATCAAGGAGAATCTGCTTATTATCTATGTTTTTATCGTTTTTAATTGCAGATATTATGATCATATTAAATTAGTTAGTTACTATCTCACCACTTTAACCTGAGATAATACAATAAAATCGGGAAATAATTGTTAATTTTGTGGAACCGACACCTACCTTTCTATAAGATCAGCTTTTTTCCCTGTTACTTTCCCCCCTCGCTTTTTTAACTTTTCTTTAGATACAACACTTTCCAATTGGAATACATTTTAAAATTAACGCATACACACAGTATTTTCTAAAATCCACTAGAATAAAAACTTTCGCAACAACAACAAAATTTGACTACTTACGCACCGCCGCTAGCGACATCTGGGAAAAGCTTTGCGTGTGTATCTCCATTGATTTCTACGTTTATTTATTTATGAAAACATGGTATTTTACAGTGCTACTATACCAAGGTATACACACGCTAGATTACAATAAAATGATTATAATTTTTTACTTAAAAAAGTTACAACACATTTTAGAAATGCTTCTAAACTGTCATTATGAACGTCCATGTCAGGAAAATGCGTTAGCAACCCGTTGAGCGGTGAGTGTCCGAGCCGTGGTTGCGATGGCGGCACGGCGTGTGCGCACATTATTTGCGGTTGTGAACAGGTGCATTCTACGGCGTGGGCCTACGCTACCTCTAGATACTCCTATATGCTTACGGGGTACAAGGAAGCCTATAGGTTCCAGTGCGGTTGGATTACTCACCTTATTATTCAGAAGTAGGTAATAGTGCTATAGTATTAAGAGCTTACGTCTCAGCTCTAAAGTGTTTCGACCTATCATCATCATCAGCAACCCACACTCGTCCACTGCTGGACATAGGTCTCCCCTAATGAACGCCACTGCTCCCGATTTTCGGCCACTCTCATCCAGCCCACACCAGCCAGGGGGTCCTACACTACGGCTCCAATAAGTCAAGTCTTCTCGTCACCTATCTCTCAAAGTCTTAAGTCGAAAGTCTTAGACCAGTGTGTCCTTCCGGTCATGTACGGTGCCGAGACGTGGACACTCACGGCTGGACTAGTCCACCGCTTCAAAGTCGCTCAAAGAGCTATGGAAAGAGCAATGCTCGGAGTATCTCTGAAGGACTGCATCAGAAATGATGTAATCCGAAAGAGAACCAGAGTCACCGTCATAGCCCACCGAATTAGCAAACTGAAGTGGCAGTGGTCTGGTCATATTAGAATTGTACCTGAATTTTCTGTTAAGAAATTCTCAGTGTCAGCCCGGAGACTACAAGTTAGCGGTCTTGTACTCCCGTGCCCCGGAAAGTACGTTAAGCCGTTGGTCCTACACCCGATCCCTCTCCGGTCGTGTCACACTGATGTCCCATCGGATTATAAGGGCAAGGGAATAGAGAGTGCACTTGTGTTTACGCACACACAGGAGCCCTATAATATATCCTGCGTAAGTGGCTGATCGTTGAGATTTAGCCGGAATCGGTTGAGGATATTAATCGTAAACCTTTTAGCTTTTAAAAGCGACATTAATTATAATATTTACCTAGTAGATTACTCGCAAGTATTCACTATTCATACAGAATTACAGTTTGTTTTTCGAAGCGCGAAATACCGGTTTGTCAATATACGCCAGCTGTTCACATAACATTTCACAGAGTAACGGGTCAGTAAAAATGTTAGCGCATGGGAAAATTACGTAGACTAGACAAGAAAAAAGATTTTTTCATATTTATAATAGTAAACTTGATTTACAAAAACCGCTTCGTTTATTTTATTTAAGAGATTTGCTGTTTTGCCAACAACGGTAGAACAACTGAGTGCGAGACTTGGATTTTTTCACAAGATTTGTTTTTTATGGGATATCATTTCTTTTTGTAGTCCACCTACTTTTTTTCTTTCCGGTACCTTCACCTTCAACTGAAAACGTAACTTTGTAATCCTATACATTTATATGAGATTACAAAGTTATTCGTGCAGTTGGTGTATTTAGAAAACGACCGAAATTACAAAAAAATAAGTTTTCCCATGATTAAGACACGAAATTCTATTTTTATTCTAAATTTGAAACTTCTGTGTCTGCTTAGACTTGGACTTATGCTGATGGGTGAGTCAGTGAGTCAGTCAGTAAGTGGCAAAATTTCTAAAACATAACAAGTTGTCATTCTTAAACTACTGGTTCAAATTGACTGAAATTTTAAATGTACAGTGTTTATACACTGCCTAATTATTTACTGAAAATTCAAGCTTCTTGTTTTATCCACAACGAAATTATAGGTTGGTCAAAAATAGCCTGTATTGCTTTGAGAAAAGGATGGTACGACTGTGGCGCTTTTTTGCTCGACTTTTTTTTATGATATAGGTGGCAGACGAGCAGACGGATCACCTGATGGTAAGCGATTACCGCCGCCCATGGACGCCTGCAACACCAGTGGCTCGACTTGGCGGGGGCACTGCCGTCCCCCCCGATTAAGCTATATTTTACGGAGTATAAAATTAGCTTTTAAAATACTAAGATACCCACCTACATTATATTCAGTGTTTAGCGAAACAATAGGTGGTGTGTAGTGTGTACGTACCATTTGACACCCGTCTGGATGTAATCCTAACGTAATTACTTTGTATGAAGCACTTATATTTTAATTCAATTGCGTTACATTTTAAATTGTTAAAGAATAGTTGACTATAATTCATCATCATGATCAGCCGATAGCAGTCCACTGCTGGAAGTAGGCCTCTCCAATTGTTCGCCACTGTGATCTATCCATGGCTTCTCGCATCCAGCTCTTGCCAGCCATCCTGCGCAGATCGTCCCCCCACCTAGCCAGAGGGCGCCCTACATTACGTTTGCCAAGACGCGGTCTCCACTCTAGAACTCGTTTACCCCATCGGTTGTCGGTTCTGCGGCTAATATGGCCAGCCCACTGCCACTTAAGCTTGCTAATTCGGTGAGCAATGTCGATGACTTTGGTTCTCTGCCGGATCACCTCATTTCGGATTCGATCTCGGAGAGAGACGCCGAGCATTGCTCGTTCCATAGCCCGCTTAGCGACCTTTTTTTTTTTTTTTTTTTTTTTGCGCTGGCAACCCTAAGCGTCACACGTCAAATCGCCAGCTGATAATAATTTAATTAATTTTATTATGTAATTCATTAAACTTTGTGTTAAAATTAAGTCAATTATTGTGTTAAGTGGCTAATTAATTAGGATAAATGTGCGCAAGCCTGTGGCTTCGATAATTCCTTGTATTTATACCAAGGAACTGTTCGGAGGCAACCTGTCAAGGTGATTCAAACCCACAACGGACAAACCGGGGAAGTATAAGTGTTATTTCTATCATTTAATTACATATTACTTCAATAGTGTAATGATAAAAACGTAATCATCAATATTTGACTTAAGTCAATGCAAACAATAACCTTCAAACACCTACCTACGAGGAGTTTGCAAACAGGTTATTTACGGTCCCTTTTGTTACGTGTTAAAACTTTTCACAGTACTCAGTGCTGATATCCTAATTGAATACTATCAAATCATATCATAAACAGAACTTCTAAGTATTTATTTTCGTCCCAAAATCTCAGCTTTAGATACCTATTATGCATGTATATGTATAGGTAAATCTGACAACAAAACAGGTTTGTGTACTTGTCGCAGTCCAAATAAATACGATTTTATTCCTTTTGAGTGAAATATATCTCAATTTTATCTCCCTAAAGTTCTTTTTAATTTTGTGTTGTACCCTCCTTTACTCATAAGTAGTTACTTGACAATTATTTTATTTTCCTTTTAAAATATTTCATTGACTTACCTAAAATTTAATAATATTACATTATATACCTACCTATTCTCACATAACAACATAAATAACTTCAAATTCATCTGCTGTACACCTGTCTTTGTAAATAATTCCAGGATTGCCTTTTGGTGCACATTACCAAGATGATGACTCGCAAGGCCACCACTCAACAACTGGAAACAAAACTAAAGCGTGCCCTTGAGGAACTGAAGGAACAAAGGGAGGACAAAAACCAGCTTCTTAGGGAACGTGAAGAAAATGAGGAGGAGTCTATGAAAATAATAAACTTAAACACCCAATTAAAAACGGAAATGGCAGACATTCATACCCAGCTTATGGATGTCACAATTCAACGTGATAACCTTCTCACAATAGTCAGCAGTTTCGATGAATGCCGGAACACATACGAGCAGGCCCTAACTCGTATTCAGGACCTCGAAGTGGAGCTTTGTGACGCAAACAGGACCATCAGACTGTATGAAGAGGACAAACAATGTCAAGAAGTTTTAAACACTCACAGCCTTTATGAGGAGTTGATAGGGTCACCAACTGGGCGGGACATCTCTCATATTGATTGTCTTACTCTAAATAATAGTCATACTAAGTTAAATAGTAAAAATAAAATTAAGAAATATATTAAAATAAATAAATACATTACGAAAACAAATAAATTAATTAAAAGGAAAAAATGTTTTAACCAAAACATACTTTTAAGAAAGGAACGGATAGATTTAATTGATAGTTTAGAATTATATAGTATAAAATTAAAAGAAAGTAGGCTTAGGTACGAGACTGATGTTCGAGAACTACAGACTCAGCTCGAGCGTCTGGAGAGGTCATTAGAAGTAATGACTGGAAATTATACCTCAGCCCAGCGACAGATACATGAACACATCCTCGCTGCAAACAGGTACATGGCCCAGTGCAGCTGCAATCTGGGTGCGGCAGACGAGCCCCAGGTTCCCACTGTAAGTAGCGGCACAGAGGAAGGTAAGTGCAGTCAGGGTGGCAGCCCAGCTGCCCAGTACCAAGTGCCAGATATGTCAAATATCCTCTTAGACACCAATAGGGATGTACCGAAGTGTACTATGACTACTACTAGTACTATAAATACAAACAATAATGTACTAGTATTTTCAGATTCAATTGGAGTTGGCTATGCTCCCCTTTTACACAAGCAACTCAATTGTAAAATAATTAATTATTGTATGCCAGATGCATCTCTTACCCAAATAATAGATAGGGTGGTAAATTGTAATTATGATAAAGACTCAATTATTATATTAATGCTGGGGAATGGATTAAATTCAAATAAAAAGGACATCATTAAAGGGTTCTCCCGTTTAAAAGGGATTGCTGTAAAAAAAATAGTTGTTTGTGCCTTCCCATTTTCTAGGCACTACTTATCAGAACAAAATAACAGCATTCACCTATTGAATACTACATTATATAATTTAGTTACTAGTCATAGCGACAACTTTGTGTTTTTTGACACAAATAAATTTATTAATTATAAGTTGATAGTGACTGGCAAAAAGTTTTATTTGCCTTATAATGTAAAAAAAGAAGTAGCTACTTTGTTAGCATTTAATATAAATAATATATATAGGCAGACTTTGGAAATTATTCCAAACAATTTAAATTTAAGTCTAAGACAATAGAGGACGCCTCTAGCAATTTATTGACCAGGGAAGATAATTTAAAACTTATTCACCAAAATATACAGGGTCTTCCTGGTAAAGAACTAGAACTAGAATTATTTTTAGAAGAAATAAATGTTGATGTACTATGTCTCACCGAACATTGGTTAAATAAACATCAATTAACTTGTTACTATTAATAATTACAAAATTATCAGTTCGTTCACGAGAGACTCTGCAATAAGAGGAGGGTCACTCATTTTGTTAAAAAGTACTCTTAAATGTAAACAACGTAAAGATATTGAGTCACTATCTATAGAACGAACTATTGAAATTTCGTGTGCAGAGCTGGAGCAGCATATCATTGTCTGCGTTTATAGACCCCCTTCTGCAAATTACGACTCATTTGAGACTAGCATGGAAGAAGTCCTGAGAAAAGTATGTGCAACTAGTAAACAAGTTATCGTGTGCGGTGACTTTAATATTAACATCCTGGAGAATTCGCAGAACTCGGTTAGGTTTCTGAATCTTTTTAAGTGTTTCAATCTGGTGCACCTCTTCAACGAACCTACCAGAATCACCCCCACTTCAGCTACATGCTTGGACAACATATTCTGTGATTGTATTGTAGGGGAGAAATCTATAATAAATTTCATAAACTCTGATCACAGTGGTCAGCTGGCTGTTATCGACTGTCATCGAAATGATCGGTCTACAAGTTTTACATGTAGGCCTATTACTAAAAGACGTATAGATAAATTCAAAGATAATATTTATAATAAGGTATCCTTAATGCCTGGTAATAAAAATAGTGTCGACCAGTTGTATGAAAGCCTTTTCGAAATTGTTGAAAAGGAATTTAATGATATTTTTACAAAAAAGACCATTAAAGTAAACAGTTCTAAAAATAAATTTAGTGACTGGGCCACTCCAGGGATTCACATAAGCAGGAGAAAATTGTTTGAATTATATGATATTAAAGCTAATTCACGTGATCCTGCGATAGTTGAATATGTTAGAAATTATTCTAAGTGCTTTAAGAAAGTATGTGCAGTTGCTAAATCTACTTACATTAAAAACAAAATAAGTAAAGCAACTAACAAAAGTAAAATCACGTGGAACATCATCAACAAAGAGACTTGTAAAAATAAAACACAACAACACAAGTTCTCTCTAAAAATAAATGGCAAATGTCTTGACTCTGATACTGAAGTGGCAAATGCATTTGAGTCGTTCTTCACTAATATACCAGTGGCAACAACAAGTACATTAAATTCAAGTTCGTATCTTGCTATCTCGTTACTTAAAGCAAATGTTGACGAGTGTCAAACGCCTTTCAAATTTTACCATGTAACCTCCGAGATAATAGTTAAAACTTTCAAAGATCTGAATATGAAAAAAACTGAAGATCTTTGGGGAATATCAGTGGACATTCTAAAAAATATAATACTAGCTATTGCACCCCATTTGGCAACGATATTCAACAGATGTATTGATGAGGGTCAGTTTCCTAGCTTAATGAAGTACAGCAAAATCATACCGTTATTTAAATCAGGTGAAAAAAGTGACCCTCCTAACTTTAGGCCTATTTCTATATTACCAGCACTGAGTAAAATTTTTGAAAAAGTCATATTCGTTCAGTTGCTGTCTCATTTTAAAGTTAACGATTTACTTCATAATAAACAATTTGGGTTTACCAAGGGTAAGTCAACCACTGACGCAGGAGTTGCACTTATCAAGTATATTTTTGATGCATGGGAAAACAAACAGGATGCAATTGGTGTTTTCTGTGACCTCTCGAAGGCGTTTGATTGCGTTGAGCATCAAACATTGTTGTTGAAGTTAGCTCACTATGGTGTTCTAAATAATGCATTAAGTTTGATAAATTCTTACTTATCAGATAGACTTCAGAAAGTCAGTGTCAATGGAACTGACTCTTCAGGCGCCCCTTTATTAATGGGAGTGCCCCAAGGATCAATATTGGGACCTCTGCTCTTCCTGATATACATAAATGACCTCCCTTACTTTGCACAAGATCTTTGTGAAGTAGTGTTATTTGCTGATGATACCTCGTTGATTTTTAACGTTGACCGTCGAAAAGATACGTTTGACGACGTAAATGACACCCTCTCACAAGTGCTACATTGGTTTACAACTAACAACTTGCTTTTAAATGCCAAGAAAACCAAATGTGTAAAATTTACTATGCCCAATGTAAAGCAGGTCAACACTAACGTCGTTATGAATAATGAACATATTGAAGTTATTAATTCGACAATTTTCTTAGGTATTACACTGGATTCCAAACTGCAATGGAAGCCACACTTGGCAGCCTTGGCGGGAAGACTTAGTTCCGCCGCATATGCGGTTAAGAAGATCAGATATCTGACTGATATTGAAACCGCGAGACTGGTTTATTTTAGTTATTTTCATAGTATAATGTCATATGGTCTTTTGTTGTGGGGGTCGGCGGCTGAGATACAGACTATTTTTGTATTGCAGAAGAGGGCCATCCGCTCCATATACAACCTTAGGCCTCGCGATTCGCTGAAAGAACTGTTTAAGAATATCGACATTTTAACTGTAGCTTCCCAATACATTTTGGACTGTATTTTGTACGTGCGAAAGAACATTGATATTTTTTCTAAAAAATCTGATTGTCATGGTTTTAACACTAGAAATAAACACAAGCTCGCGATTCCAAATCTGAAGCTCCAAAAGATTAATAGTTCATTTGTTGGTCAAAGTATTAAAATGTACAATAAGTTGCCACAAAATGTTATTGAGTTACCAACGCATAAATTTAAATCCCACGTGAAAACCTGTTTAATGAGTAAAGGATACTATACAATTGTAGATTACTTAAATGATAAGGATTCATGGACATGATGACCTCCGTGCCTGCACACATGTAGTAATTGTATAAATATTTACTGGAATCATTATTATTATATAATTAATCATTTTTAATAAATTAGGCTTAGCAGCATTTATTAATGTATACAAATTGATTAGTATTGATTAATCAAACAATTGACAAGATGCTAACCACCTACTATTGTACACCTCGTCCTGCAGTTTATTAGTATTGGATTAAGTACTCTGTGACCTATGAGGGGAACCTAAGTAGTCATGCTCACTCAAATGTCTCTGAGGTGGTGGCGTTATGTGGCGGGTCATTACATTCCCTCTAATATGGTTGAGTGAAATGATGGCTGACACATACGTCATACTTGTGAACAGGTGCCACCTTTGGGGACTGGTCCGCTTCGGTTTACCTCATATTTAGCTTTTAATTTGCTTCATTCTATTTTGTGTTGCATTAGACTGTATGACTTGGTATGAGGATAATAAACCATTGTAAAAAAGTTGGCGATTAAAAAGAGTAACTGGCGAGTTTCTTGCCGGATCTTCTCGACCAGAAACAACTTTCCGAGCCGGTGGTAGAATCGCATTATGTTTATTTATTTCTTTAGTATATTTAATGTATCAACATATATATGTATTAACATGTAAATTATACATAAGTACTTATAAATAGTTTTAAGTCATTCAAATGTATGACGATTTGTAAGTGCTGTGTACAAGCCTATGCAAATAAAGAATTATTTGAATTGAATTGAATTGAATTGAATAACTTGTGGACCATAATTGACTATAATTAAAAGTGCCAAATATGGGGTAGTATTTATTGTTATTTTTTGGCGTTTACATCCGGAAAGCACATAATAGCTATCGAGAATGAAGTCCATTTGGCATGTCAGATCAACAAAATAAGCGAAAATTACTTAGACTTAATTGAGGATACTTATTTTGTTTTGGGATGTAAATGATAAAAAATAACCATGAAATATAAACATTCACTGTAGTGTTTTCATCATCATCATCATCAGCCCATTTAAGTCCCCACTGCTGGGGCACGGGCCTCCCTCAATCACATGAGGGGTAATTGTCATACTCACCACGCTTGGCAGACGGGTTGGCGATGGTTTTGATATAAATGCAGAGTTTTCCTTCTCTGGGTGCTGATGATCCAGCCAGCAGCTTTACCCTAGTCGCCTTTTACGACACCTCGGTAAGAGTGAGGGTGGTAGTGTTTTCATGAACCTACAAACGGTTTAAGTAGGCACTATCAAATAATTTTAGTACAAAAAAAAACTTTAGTACAAAAAAAGGTAAAATGAAGCATAATGCGCCTTGTGATGGGGCATTACAGTCTGCGATATTTTTCTTAGGACAATTTTTTTCCATCGTCAGATAATAGATTTATGAAACCTATAAAGTACAATTCAAAAAGACTTATTTTTTTAACTTTTATCTGGTTAATGAAATTCAAAATTAAGTAAAACTTAAATTAATTCTCCTATGTTTTCGCCAGTTGTTGTCGACACTCAAGATTTATACAATAAATAAATATAATAAATATTTCACAACATCACATACATTGATGTGACTCCGAGATAGGTAGCTCAAGCACCTGTGTTGCTGATATCAGAATCACATATATACATATAATACTTTTCTTTTGTAAATACATACTTACAATACATAGCAAACACCCAGACCAATACAAACAATCATGTTCATGCACACCAATGTTTGTACTGTGCGGGGATCGAACCCGCAACCCTTGTATCAGAGGCAGCGTTCACTACCACTGTTCCAATCGGGTCGTCGTTATACAAAAAAGTACAGTTAGCTAATTAATTGTCCTGTTTATTTAGGACTGCGGACGCCGGGTCGAAACAGCTTCTTCATATATCTGGATCATATCTGACATTTTATCAGTACCATCGCGGCCTTCACTTGAAAGTGATCGTTAGACATGCAAACTTTGATCAGCATTACACGTTTAATTGAACCACGTTCCACACCAAGTCTATCAGTTGGAGATGCCACAATAATGTTGACAAACAGTATACCCACTATGTTAATATGGTTTTGTAAGCGAAACCAAAATCGATTGCTAAAACTTTGTCAAAACCAAATGAAAAATTATAAGACGCAAAAGAGCAAACAAGTTATTTATTAAGCCACCTTATTGTACCTTATGGTAAGCAATAAACCATTGAGTGTTGAGTGTTTGATGATAAGTGATAGTGTCCTAATGATTCATCATCATCATCATCATCATCTGCCTATCGCAGTCCACTGCTGGACGTAGGCCTCTCCAATTGTTCGCCACTGTGATCTATCCATGGCTTCTCGCATCCAGCTCTTGCCAGCCATCCTGCTCAGGTCGTCCCCCCACCTAGCCAGAGGGTGCCCTACATTACGTTTGCCAAGACTCGGTCTCCACTCTAGAATTCGTTTACCCCATCGGTTGTCGGTTCTGCTGCTAATATGGCCAGCCCACTGCCACTTAAGCCCTAATGATTGGGGGATGTTAATATAAATAAAAGCGGACTGTAAATTTAAAGGTGCTGTAATTCTGCCGGTTTAGCTACAAAATTATCTTAAGACGCGTAGGGCTGGTGTGTACGTGGGGGTCCCGGGCAGAGTGATGCTTCGTCGCGGGGGTCATCCGCGGCGGCCGCCGTGACGTCACCGGTGCTCTGCCTCCCGCACCGCTCCTCCCGCGCGTACGATAATGTTGTCCCAACAATAAGTTTCAGTCCACTCAAATAGATACTTTTTTTATATGAGAGGTGGCAGACGAGCAGACGGATCACCTGATGGTAAGCAATTCCGCCGCCCATGGACACCCGCAACACCAGTGGAGTCACAAGTGCGCTGTCAACCTTTTCCCTTTCCCCATTGGGCCTCCGGTAACCTCACTCACACGGCGAAACACAGCGCAGGCGCTGCTTCACGCTGGTCGCCTGTGAGGTGGTATCACTTCAGTCAAGCTGGCCCATTCATGCCTAAGCGTGGCTCTCCCGCGGTACTATCTACTCGTACATTCATAATTTAATAATAATAATAATAATAAATAAATATTTCACAACATCACTTACATTGATCTGACTCCGAGATAGGTAGCTCAAGCACCTGTGTTACGGATATCAGAATCAGCAGTGGGATTACAAATATATACAAATAATACTTTTCTTTTGTAAATACATACTTATAATACATAGCAAACACCCAGACCAATACAAACAAACATGTTCATGCACACAAATGTTTGTACTGTGCGGGGATCGAACCCGCAACCCTTGTATCAGAGGCAGCGTTCACTACCACTGTTCCAATCGGGTCGTCCACCAAATCCGTCCCAATAATCTATCCTCCAACCGATTACGACTGCAGCCAATCTCTACGATCAGCCACGTACGCAAACACAAGTGCACTCTATTCTCTTACCTTCATATTCCGATCAGACACCAGTGTGACACGACCCGAAAGTGATTAAGCGCAGGACCAACAGCTAAACATCCTCTCCGGGGCACGGGGTACAAACCCACCAACTTCCAGACTCAAAGCTGATACTTAGAATTTTTACCGAAAACTTAGGTACACACTCTTGCGCAGCAGTCGCTTTAAAGTGTGAACCACTAACTACAGCTGCGCTACCAGATTTCATAATATCAAGTTTTAAAAGGAAGAAGGTTGCAAGCCTTAAATACACTTTTTTTGGGGTAAGGGCTATGGAATGGAACTCCTTACCAAGGAGTTTTTCCGGACCTCTACAATCTGGACATCATTAAGGCAAGAGTTAACAGGCATCTTCTAGGCGAACGCATTACGTCCTCAACTCCTAGTCGGGATCCCTTTAATGCTTTTGTGCTCTGCTTTTGTACACGAAATTTGAATTACTTACAAAACGGCCACTTATGGCGTTAATCCAAATTTCGAGGGCAAAAACATATCAAAAAGTAGTGCTTAATTATTAAATAAATAGAATAAATGTTTACTTAGAGACTCCCGCTACGAAATTGTTTAAAATAGATGCGGTTTATTAGCTAACAATTTAAATCGATTGGTGTCGCTAGTTAGGCTACGCCAAAACGCCAAAAGTGGCCGCTTTTGGTGTGAATCAATTTTTTGCGTACGCGTTGGACCCAAAATTTGTGCAAGTAACCAAAATTCTTATTATTGCCTAAAGTGGTCACTTTTAGCAATTATAACAAAAATATATTTTTACGAAGAAAATTCTTAATACTTTCTTTTATGGATTCACCGTTGTACTTTTTTAAAAATGTCTCATAATCGCTACAATTATTACAAATCTAATACTGGCGGCGATACGTTACTTTCAGAGGGTTCACATTTTTATCAAATGAGATACCGTCGTTCTTTTCACGTTAATCTGTACTGTCAATATTTTACTGTGACCATGTTACAATATTATTGTAGCTATACCAATCGCTATTGTCTTAGGTTCCATCACAAACCGCAAATTGTCGGATGAATCTTGCAAGCAAATTGAGTATAAATATTTCTATGGAGTCTGTTTTTATAGGCTTAAACCAATCCTAAGAACGAAATTGACAAGAGTGAGACGAGTAAAAAAGCAGTTTTTTAATACAAAAACATTGATCATCCCCGTCTGAAATAACAACGTAAAAGCAAAGATTCTTTTAGCATTTTCTTCCGATAGCGGCAACGCTTATAATTATGTAATCCAAAAATACGAAACGCTTGCATGATGTAATCGACACCTAACGACATCTGTTGGTAAAAAGTGGAACTAATATTTTCACGAAATGCAGCGAGGGCGGGGCACTAGTGTTTCTATGTTTAACTCAGTCTTATTTTAAAAGAACGATAATGATTAGCAGCACACTTGGGACTCCACTATTACGCGCAATGATTAAGGGTGTCACCGCAATGGCTTATCGGTGATCCGTGTGCTGGTCTGCCACGATCACGTATAACTCTTATAATCAACATAAAAATACTTACTACGCTGGCTCAGCGACTCGAAGGGGATCTTGGCCTCCGACACGAGAATTCGCCATTATGTTCTGTTCTCAGACACCTGTCACCAATTCGGCCTCTGTACCTAAGTGACCTCGTTTCTCGATCTGATCTATCCAGCGATAACATAAAATACAAGTTTTAAAAATAATAAATAATTACAGAAAAATAACACAAGTCAACAAGAAAACACAACCTGAATAAAAATATGATAAATATGAAGAGCTTAATATGCTGAATCTAGATCTGTTATCAGAAATTTCATATCACGTCAAGTTATTAAGTTACAGAGGGTTGAAAATCTGAAAAGTGGCACTTAGTGTTTTTTTTGGGATTTATTTTAATAAGTATCAATTGGGATGTAACAAATTTCAATAGATATTTTGAAAATAAAAACCCCAAATTATGAAATGCTTTTCAATTTATAATTCTACCTGATTTCCCTGCAACGCTACAGCCAATTAAGCTATCTTATGTTTTTTCCATTACAAGAATTAAGATGATTTGTATGCGCTATAAGTACACGGATGTTGATATGAATATTACTCAATATAGATTAAAGACTTCAAAATAAACCTTATTGATATATAATTGAGAAAATGAGCTTTACTGATATGCCGAAAACATTTTATTAAAGTGCCTGTACTTGTTTTGAAATTGCCAATGAAAAAGAACTTAAAACCAAATTTTGAGATATTTCACTATTCTATAAATCTATAAATCAAATCATCATCATCATCAGCCCATTTAAGTCCCCACTGCTGGGGCACGGGCCTCCCTCAATCACATGAGGGGTAATTGCCATACTCACCACGCTTGGCAGACGGGTTGGCGAGGGTTTTGATATAAATGCAGAGTTTTCCTTCTCTGGGTGCTGATGATCATGCCAGCAGCTTTACCTTAGTCGCCTTTTACGACACCTCGGTAAGAGTGAGGGTGGCCTAAAAAATCAAATACTAGACGAGGTATCAAAATTTTGAAAACAGATTCATTATCAGAGAGTGCAATGTAGTAAAATTATAGACCTCTGTTATTTGTTGCGAAAAAAAGTTAAAAATTTGTTGACTAGTGAATTATTCAGTGAAGGTACCAGCGCAATCCGCGGGAAAGGGGAGTTTAATGGTTACCACTTGTGACTCTACTACTGGTGTCGCGGGTGTCTATGAGCGGCGGCAATCGCTTACCATCAGGTGATCCGTCTGCTCGTCTGCCAACTATTACATAAAAAGAGTATGTTTTGAATTTAAAAGTATTTTAGCCAGTCATATTTTTTAGACAAGATAATAATCGTTTATTCCTTTTAAATATGGTGTTACAGAATGGTGTTATATAAGTAATACATTGATCAGCATCATCGTCAGCCCATTTAAGTCCCCACTGCTGGGGCACGGGCCTCCCTCCATCACATGAGGGGTAATTGCCATACTCACCACGCTTGGCAGACGGGTTGGCGAGGATTTTGATATAAATGCAGAGTTTCCCTTCTCTGGGTGCTGATGATCATGCCAGCAGCTTTACCTTAGTCGCCTTTTACGACACCTCGGTAAGAGTGAGGGTGGCCAATTCTACTCTGCCGGGGACCACACGGCCATTGATCAGCATATTTTGCCTTATTTGGCGTAGGAATGTCATTAATTATATGTTATTGTTTGTTTATTATTTTTTGAGACTAAAATTACAAATCTTGACACCCTCATCTTGGCGTGTGATTCGTCCAAAGCTGTCACTCTGGAGCTCGGTGTACTCTTGGACCATGATTCAGAATCTGGGGAAAATGGTAATCACATTGAAGCGACTGCCGTCTGACCTTCGCAATCCTTTTTCAGGGGAATCAGACTAACTGAGTAATGTTTGCACGTTTCAGAAACTATCCGAAACGTGCAGGCTTCCTCACGATGTATTCCTCTTCCGCCGAGCTAATGGTAGAAATACGCACATAGAAAAAATCAAGAGATGCATGCTAGGATTGTAACTCGGTATGGAAGGAGTGTTCTGACTGAACCACTAAGCTACCATCGCTCTTCCTTCCAAATTACGAATCTTAACAATACTTACGAAAAGAACCCAGAAATACAAGTATAGATGTACAAAATGGAGTACAGGACCCCAAAAACCCAGAGTTAAAAATTAATCAAATTTCCTAACACAAGGTCATCAGTTGCTTTAGTACAAATCGAAACGTACAAATTCTTGTGCGATGCACGCTACGCGCAGCGCCATCTCTTACGATGCCGCGGAACTAATTATCACAATGGCGCGTACAATGGCGGTTTTACAGTATGAACTATACATATTTTACTTAACATTATTATTTATAACGATGAAATTTTTTTTATGTATTTAACTTTATTCATTTTAATAATTTTATTTATTTATGCGTTTATCTTTATGTATTTAAACATTTCCTAGTAATAAGACTTAACAATAGAGATGATTCTAAAAGCGTTGGATAGCTCTATAGCGTTGGAAGTTTTATAGCTCTCTTTTTAAATCATTTGATTGTTCAAGGTTATGTTTTATAGAAAATCAAACTAACTTACCTCAAGTGACGTTCGATGATTCTTAAACGATATGATTCGCCCGAAGAGTTTTACATTCTTATTCACTTGCTACTTAGAATTGTTACCCAATTCTTCAAACTTCAAAGCATTTTGCTAAAGTTGCGTATTGACGTCGAGTTGTTTTTGTAAACTTGGGGGGCAATTCTCGTGCACTCGACCTTGAAGTCAAATCAAGATATTTCATACATTTGTCCATACAAATCTCTCACTCGCTGTGTGAATGATTAAATTACTAAGACTTACATAATCTTAAATAAATGAGATGAAAATTCTCTCATGCCTGCAATTTCTCTAGCCTGCTTACGAAACCGCAGTGCCTACAAGAATTCAAGCACTGTTTCTCGCAGCCGAATAACTAAATAGCGGTAGAGCAGACGTAATTTGACGGTAAACTTGTGTATTACAATCACAATATTATTATAAACGGTGACTCAACTCGACTTATATTATCTCTAAATGTCTTCATAGTAATGAAGCTTAATGAGCATTGATCCTTTAGAGAAATATCGTTCATTACTATTAATAGACTACCCAAATCTTGGATCATGATAAAGCGTAGGATAAATAGCGGATAAAGAGCAGTGGTAGCATACAGTACAGTGGTAGCAGCTCCATAGCGACAGTTTTGAATGCAAACGGATATAACGCGTTAAGATTATAGAAAGATATACTTATTGCACAAAACGCACAGCTTAAGTAGCTACTAGGCAATTCAGAAATTCAGTATTCAAATTTGGCGGTCGATGATGATAGATAATGCTAGTGAAGACTTGCCGCCGAGGGTTTGGGACCAGACTGATGTGTTGGGAGCTAACCCGGGGGGATGAGGGCCTGCTTTAGGCCTGCGACGCGGGTGGGATTAGTGCCTCAGCAGCAGGCCTCTCCACCAGTTGTCTTATGCTGGACCTTATCGTTGGGCGGCTCCAGGCGCCACTCCCCAGATTTATGTGGGGGTCTTTTTTCGCTGATCTGCGCTGCGTCCCACAGTCAGTTGGATAC
This sequence comes from Marasmia exigua, assembly GCA_019059595.1. Taxonomy (NCBI): domain Eukaryota; kingdom Metazoa; phylum Arthropoda; class Insecta; order Lepidoptera; family Crambidae; genus Marasmia; species Marasmia exigua. Next base: position 22,213,620 of record CM032473.1, read on the forward strand.
GGCAACGACCGGCAACCTCCGCTTTTTCTCCCACCGACCGACTGGCGCAATCCAGCGTACCCAGCCATGGGGCTGATTCGCGAGGCTTCTTTTGGAAACCTGCGGGTTCGTCTCCTCTCCTCACCTTGCAGCCAGCAGCATGTAGACCTGTGGGGTGTCCTGCAGGAGCCCAGTGACGCCCGTGTTACAATCCAGCGATCTGGACGCCACAGGGATTATTTAGAGGGCCGAGGAAGCGGATCTAGAGGCTTTAAGCCTCGGTGCGATGGGGAGAGGCCGAGCTGGCGCGCCTCTCGGTCTGTAGGGGGTGCGTGGTGCTATGTTTCGTACCACTTCTTCTTCGTCTTGTGGGTTTAGTGGGTATGACTCCAGACGGGCTCTGATTGGCAGACATCCGACCTGGAGGAGAGGCCCACACTATCCGTCCGGCTCCCAACAGACGGGTGTGCATAAGGCGGCGCTGACCTACGGCGTCGACGTCGGCTCTAGTCAGCGAGATGGCGGCATTCCCACAGTGTTAAATCGTCATGATTAAAATTAAATGTTTGATAGTCGTAACGATTAAGAAAATCGTGTGATGAACATTTTAAGGAACAGTCTTTTTTTGTCAGCATAGCCCGCTTAGCAACAACCTGCCCAATTCATACCTCGACTTAGTCTTAAAAAAATCAAAATAAAGATACTACGTCTCAATCAAAACCACCGGCACTATTAGTGAGCAAAACAAAGTTTCCTAGCCGAAAGTTACCTTGGACGTTCGCATAAAGAAATGGAAGCTTACTTTCGACGGGACAAAAAACATCTTTATTTACCGGGAAGGAGTTTCCAGTCCCACATTTTGTAGCAGCCGCGACGCTTTGAATTGAAAAACTGGGACGAGTTGACATACTCGTACTTTTAGGTAAGTTATGGACATGACATTTATACGACACGATTATGGATTTAAAACTATTTCGGTTGATTTCAGTTACTAACGGAATTCAGAGTTTACAGAAAATAAATTGGTCTCTGATTTTTTTACATTATCGGACAAACAAGCAAAATGCTGAGGCCACAGATTTAATAATTGTGGCTGAGGCCATTGAGTACGGATTCAGTTTAAATAATTTAAATTTTCTGTGAATGTATTTATTTTATACACTAATATCTATGTAAGTAATTAAACTAAAAAACAAAAAATACCTTATAATTGGTTATCATGACTATAACTAATTGTGAGACTTTACTTCTTATGATTCTATGTTGTCTACTTTTTATAGGAATGTTGTGAATGCTTGTAAAGGCTTTCATATACCTAGGTCCCCAATAGACAAGTGCTACCTAAGTAAATGTTTGTATGTCAAGCTGTAAGTATTTCTAATAAATAAATAAATATATAAGATATACCGATCAGCGGTGGACCTATGTACCAGATTCGACAATGACTTGACTTTAAAAAAAATATTAACAAACATTTTTGATTTACAATAATTCACACACACACGGAGCCGTGTGGTCCCCGGCAGAGTAGAATAGGCCACCCTCACTCTTACCGAGGTGTCGTAAAAGGCGACTAAGGTAAAGCTGCTGGCATGATCATCAGCACCCAGAGAAGGAAAACTCTGCATTTATATCTAAACCCTCGCCAACACGTCTGCCAAGCGTGGTGAGTATGGCAATTACCCCTCATGTGATTGAGGGAGGCCCGTGCCCCAGCAGTGGGGACTTAAATAAAGAATATTTGAGTATTTTATTTTTACTTGAAAGTCAACAATTTTCATGGATATAACTTTTTTCTAAAGTTTCTATATGCAGTTAATAAGTATAAGTTGTATCTAAGGAAAATGTTATCTTTTATGTTGTTTTGTTTTTATTGTGATAGGTGGCAGACGAGCAGACAGATCACCTGATGGTAAGCGATTATGGACACCCGCGACACCAGTGAAGTCAAAAGTGCGCTGCCAACCTTTAAACCCCCCTGTCCCCGTATTGGGCCCCCGGTACCCCACTTAAACAGCGAAACACAGTATATTGTTTCGTCACGCCGGTTTTCTGTGTGTTTCGGGTCCCATTCATGCCGAAGCGAGGCTCTCCCACGATTTTTCAGTGTGATAGCGTTCATGGTAAAACTTACAAGGAATGAAATTCCTTGTAACATTCCTGGTTTTGCCCGCTTTAATTATTCTTAAAGGGAAGTCTTTTCATGGTGCTCGTACATCATCATCCTCCTGCCCTTTTCCCAGGTTATCTGGGGTCGGCGCAGTATGTTTTCCTTTTCCATACGTCCCTGTCATTCGTCATCGAATCATCCACCTCTTTTTCCATCATGTCATTCTTCACACAATCCATCCATCTCTTTTTCGGCCGTCCTCTGTTCCTCCACCCACTTACGTTTAAACTCATCACTTTTTTGGCAACATGTTCTTCCCCTCTTCTACTTACATGGCCATACCAGGAAAGACGATTTGCCTTCAATTTATCAATGATGGGGGCCATTTTCATACTTCCTCTAATATATTCATTCCTTATCTTGTCCATTCTCGTCACTCCACACATCCATCTTAACATTCTCATCTCTGTTGCATGCAATCGTCTTTCATCCGTCTTCTTAACATGTTATTGCTCGTACATGTATTGTTTATTTTTTTTGACGTTGCAGAATGGATAAAAAGATTCCAAATTGCTTAGACAGTCAGAAAATCTTATTTATCGACAAGGCGTCACCACCGTCATGCTTTTACGATTTATAAATCTTTTCGCTTCTTGTACCTCCCTTAAAAAGTTACCTTACGATTTATATACCAATTTTCCCTATTACGACCCTTCGTTTCCTTTTCTCAAAATATGCGACTCAACTCGTCAATTCGATTGAAGGCAGAAATCTTTAACAATATTACATATGAAGACGAAATTTCGTACCCAACGAACCGAAAACAATACGAGCTTGAAGAAAAAACACTCCTGGTGTAGCAGAAAAAGCTTGGAAAGCATTTAAACAGGCCTTTGAGTTTCCCGAACAAAGTAACTCAATTTCCATACTAAAGGTTCGTTTCATGTGTTGATTATGTTACAAACTTAGTACCGACTGAGGTGTTACGGCCGCGGCAAATGTAATAGGCAGAATAAATTGAAAATTATTTGAGAGTGTGACAGGAATAATTGTTACTGTTAGGCATGAGGTGGTTTTTAGCTAATTCTGGACCTACATATGTAATTTAATATACCTAGACATAAGTTTCTCGAGATGTGGTGTTGGAGGCGCCTGCTTAGAGTGAAGTGGACGACGACGACCTGATGACGACCCAATTGGAACAGTGGTAGTGAACGCTGCCTCTGATACAAGGGTTGCGGGTTCGATCCCCGCACAGTGTGTGCATGACCATGTTTGTTTGTATTGGTCTGGGCGTTTGCTATGTTTTATAAGTATGTATTTACAAAAGAAAAGTATTATATATATATATTTGTAATCCCACTGTTGATTCTGATATCCGTAACACAGGTGCTTGAGCTACCTATCTCGGAGTCAGATCAATATATGTGATGTTGTGAAATAATTATTTATTTATTTAAAGTGGACTGCTCACTGCACCAACGTTTCAATCTTTAAGGAGCTTCGAATCAAACAAAGACATTCGTCGACTGTGCAAGTGCGAATACTCACCATGTTTGGACATATCCGAAACGAGAGCTCTTTGGAACATTTAATGGGACAGGGAAGAGTGGAAGGTCAACGCTCCTGAGGCAGATCACCTACAAGGTGGACGGACAGTATCAAGTCTGCTACAAAGCGTTCCTTGACTGAAGGTGCACGCAGTGCCACAAACAGAGAAAGATGGAGAAATCTCGCTAAAGCCGCTAGATACAGACAATCCATAATCACGACCACTCCGTCAGGAGTGTACGACTGAGAAGATGAAGAGACTTTACATATTCTAGATGTAAGTTAAAATAAATAATCCTCCCAACGATTGCGGCTACGACGGCTAATCTCAACGATCAGCCACGAACGCAGGATATATTACAGTGCTCAAGTGTGTGCGCAAACATAAGTGCACTCTCTATTCCCTTATCCTCTTCTATCCTATCTTATTATATTATCTTAGATGTAGGTTAGTAATAATATTAATGTGCTTGATCGTGGGAGATCCACGCTTTGGCATGAATGGGCCACAGAAAACTGGTGTGAAGCAGGTCCTGACTACGCCTGCGCCGTATTTTGTCGAGTGAGTGAGGGTACCGGATACCCAACCCAGTATAATAGTTTATGTAGGTATCTAAAGTTATTAATCACCATGATTAATGACTATTCGGATGTCTTAAAATGTTGGGTTCGTTCTTGTCTCTTGCATGGTTATTTAATAAATAGTATAAGTGTTTGCCCAGAGGTTGTAAGCCCGATTTTTTTAAAAATAGATCTGGTTTAGTAGCTAAGAATTAAAATCGATTGGCGTCGCTAGTGTGCCCTACCCGTCACCTTTATGTGGTTACATTTATAAGGAATAAATTATTTGATTTGAAATCCACACTTTTTTCATTTATGTGATAAGTGGCAGACGAGCAGACGAATCACCTGATGGTAAGCAATTGCCGCCGCCCATGGACTCTCGCGACACCAGTGGAGTCACATTGTGCTGCCAACCTTTAAATCCCCCTTTCCCGCGGATTGGACCTTCGGTACCCTCACTCACGCTGTGAAACACAGCACAGTGCTGCTTCACGCCGGTTTTCTGTGAGGCCGTGGTATCACTCCGGTCGAGCCGGCCCATCCATGGCGAAACGTAGCTCTCCCACGGTAAATAACTTTAATGACTACACTATCGTATATTAGCTCGGGCCGTTTAGATCCGTGTTTGTGATAAGCCACAAGATTGCCAATCCATTTCGATGGACCCTCTGAGACCACGCCAGAGGTGTAATTTGTAAATAAACTTTATCTGAGCCTGTTGAAGCGGAATCTCGATTAACCTAATATTAAATTATACAAAGTGGTTCATTGTATTTTACGGCTGATAACGCCTATGCTATTATTTTTTATTTGAACTTCTTTTTTCATTTAGACCTCTTTACCACCCATTTTGGACCAAACAGTGGTACGGCAAACTCAAAATGATTGTTATTAAGAACGCCTAAAGACCTATTTGACAAACCATGTTGGCCACTTTTGCGCAATAAGTACTCACGGAGCTGGTAGCTCCTCAAACCGGAACACTTCACATTTTCCTGTAACGCATATATCTTATAAATAAATCAATTAATAACTTATGCAACAACGCGTACACTGCCCTGATTAAGTACTCAGTGGCATACGCACTGCGTCACGTATTTCAAACGACACAAATAGAATACTGAAATACATGCGTGTAGGTATTTTACAACTAATTACACAACATCTGACAGAACGTGTTTATCACATGAATTTTTGTCCTAGAATAAGAATCAAATTCGACGACCTGTTTGGATCAGTGGAAGTGGACGCTGCCTCTGGTGCAATGGTTGCGGATTCGATCCCGCACAGTATAAACATTTGTTTGCATGAACATGTATGCTAACATTGGACTGGCTGTTTACTATACTTATATTATAAGAATGTATTTACAAAAGAAAAGTATGTATTTTTAATTGCGTTGTTGCTTCTGATATCTTGACCGGTATAAAGTCGAAATCAATATTGAAATAAAACTCTTTTTCAGAAGAGCCATAAATGTCGATTTTTGTTCTTTTTAGGGTTCCGTACCTCAAAAGGAAAAAACGGAACCCTTATAGGATCACCGTCCGTCCGTCCGTCCGTCTGTCAAGACCCTTTTTCTCAGGAACGCGTGGGGGTATGAAGCTGAAATTTATATCAATTACTCAGGTCTACTGTCCCTTGAAGCTGTGAAAAAATCAAACTTCTAAACCAACGCAATCAAAGATACAGCCGTTTATGCCGCAAATTTTCGACACTTGCAAGGGAATCAAAACCTACGGGGTGCTTCCCGTAAACTCAGAAACTTGAAATTTAGTATGAAGCAACGTTTTATAGCATAGATAAAGGAAAAATTACGAAAACCATAAATTTTTAGTTACATCACATAATATTTATTTTTTTAATAATTTTAAACTTACTACCCATTTCCTCATAAACGCGTAAAGGTATTAAATTGAAATTCATACCAAATACTCAGGTCTCTAATACCTTTAAGCTGTAACAAAATCAAACTTCTATGTCAACGCAATCAAAAGAAACAGCAATTTAAGCTGCATATTTTGAAACTCGCAAGTACTCGCAAGGGAATCAAAACCTAAAGGGTACTTCCAGTCGACCTAGAATCTTGAAATTTGGCATGAAGCAACGTTTTATGGCACACATAAAGGAAAAATTCCGAAAACCTTAAATTTTTGGTTACATTACAAAATATATATTTTTTAATAAATATAAACTTATTACTTTTTTCCTCATGAACGTGTAGAGGTATCAAGTCGAAATTCATATCAAATACTTAGATCTAATTGCCTTAAACCCGTGAAAAAAAATTCTAAGTCAACGCAAATACGCAAAAGTACAACCATTGATACCGCATATTTTGAAACTCGCAACTACTCGCAAGGGAATTAAAACCTAAAGACCACTTCCCGTTGACATAGAATCTCGAAATTTGGTAAGAAGCAATAGCTTACAGCACAGGTAACAGAAAAATTCCGAACAGCTTAAAATTTTAAGTAGTTATACCACCATAAAAGTTGTGATAAAGAGATCTTTGTCTTAAATTTATGCTCCTCCATCTTTCCCCATTGTAATGTTATGAATTTCATTTTGCAATAAAAATACCGTAATGAACGAACTTTGCAAACCTTGCAGGTTTGTACGGAACCCTCGGTGCGCGAGTCCGACTCGCACTTAGCCGGTTTTTTTGTATACTTTGGATTTTGGTCAGACGTAATTAAATAACTTAATCACAGATGGAGCCCAAACTTCGCCTTACTAAAGCTTGCAAACTTTGAATTCATAACTTTTTATAAATTAAATAACCACGACACATGTTATTTTATACGAAATATTTCACAAAATCTTATTATAAATTTATGAAAGGTGCGTGAGTGGTTTCTGCAACTTATTTATGTAAGACGGAATGACCTTAGAAAAATATTTTGAATAGTGTCTAGACGAAATTTTAAATATTTACTAGCTAAAAAGAAGAAAAAATTTATTTTTAAAACTACCTTCCAGCCGAGCTATAAACTTAAAAGCTAAACCGTGTTCTAAAAGTGGCGAGAGCCAGTCACATGAAATTCCAATACCATAACCGACAAAAGATAGCTAAGACAATCGCTTTTGTCTCAATGTTAGGTTAGATTTTAGAAGTGACTCCGAAATTGTGATAGTTTAAATAAGACACGAAACTAATTCCGGACGTACCGTGCAAGTCCAAATGGTTTCGACTTGGGAACAAGTAGTAAGCTTCGAGCTGATAAAATGGACAATACGACGAAAAAATATTTTACCGTTTTTATATGCTTTGCGAATGAAGAAAGAAAAAAAGATGACCTGTATTTTTTAGTTTTCATTTAATAAAAATAAATAAAAGATGCAGGAAGTGACGTAGTCCTGAGGCTCTACATAGGTGATATCTTTGCTATGGAATAAAAAAAATTGACTTTCTCTGTCATTATCCACTAGTCATTGTCAGCCATTTTTTTTTGTCTTAAGTCAACGTGAGCAAAGGCGTCATTATTTTTGTCATGCCGAGCTGTGACGTCACACGGGGAATTTTACATTTTATTTAATGTGTCCTTAAATATCTTTTAAAAATTCTAAAACAATTTTTCTTACAATCCTAAAAGGCTAATCTAGAAAACAGTATTTATCATTTGGAAAAAAAATATTGTCGTGCTATCCATTCATGTCATGTGTATACACCTAGTAATAAGTACAAAGTTTTCTTTTTTATCTTTTTTGATTGACTGCTATTAAGAATTTTGTCTTTTTTTAATTCCTGATGTGCGAGTTTTTCACTTTCCCCCGGATTTGGCCTCCGGTACCCTCACTCACGCAGCGAAACACAGCACAGTGCTGCTTCACATCGGTTTTCTGTGAGGCCCTGGTAACACTCAGGTCGAGCCGGCCCATTCATGCCGAAGCGTGGCTCTCACACGGTAAATGATTATTTATTAAGATTAGACCATGTTCCTTGGGGAAACATGTATGATTCCCATAATAGTAGTGGAAACTAATTAGGTTAGTGAGTTACTTATTAAGTCTGTATTAGTATTTAAGCTGTTTGTTTCCTCAATAAAAAATTTAGAAAAAAAAAATCTGGGATCCCATCGACTGCAGAAGAGCCACGCTTCGGTAGGTATATCACAGAAAACGACGTTAAGCAGCACTGTGCTGAATTATTGCTACGTGAGTGAGGGCACGATCCGGGGGATAGGGGGGTTTAAAGGTTGGCAGCGAACTTGTGACTCCACTGGTGTTGCGGATGACCATGGGGCGGCGGCAATGGACAACATTTCATATTTTTAACATGTCCATATTGTTTTTTTATATGAAAATAGACATAAAATGAACGGACCCATATTTTTTCTTTTTTCAAAATTTGTCCATTGTCATGCATAAAATAATTATTGAAATTCTTTTATTCTAAATAGACGTAAGCGCCAAATGACGTCATCGGACGGCTGAATACAGCGATATTCCTATGCTAATCATTGTTTTGATAAAAAAAAGGTACTACTGTCAAAGGTAAATAATACTAGTGTCAACATTGTCAACGTCATTCATACATTCAACGTTGACAAGTTGTCTTTTTTTTACAGTTACATGTCATGGGTTTGGCATTTCATAAATTTAAAACTATAATGTGCTAAGCAAAGAAATATTTTACATTCTGCCGTCCGATGACGTCATCTTACGTTTTTTAGTTTTTAATTTTTTTCTCAGTAAATAAGCAATATAAAAAATGAATAAATATATATTCGAGCAGCGGAAAAGTAAACAAAGAATTGGTATTTTTTGTTTCAGAGCTTAGCAATTTTGAAATGTTGTCCATTGCTTACTATCAGGTGATCGGGGTGCTCGTCTGCCATTTGACATATAAAAAAATCTAATCTTGGCATCTGAAAATGGAATTCACCTTCTTGGGACGGTAACGAGTTATCAGGAGCGCAACAAAGCGGAACGATCCAGTCCAGGCTGTGTGGTGTCATACCGCGATGATCTATGGTGGCCACGCTAGAAAGTAGGTAGGACCATGAAAGAGCCACGCTTTGACATGAATGGACTGGCTTGACCGGAGTGATATCACGGCCTCACAGAAATCCGGCATTAAGGTTGAGTGACGTCTCTGCTGTGTTTCGCTGCATGAGTGAGTGTATCGGAGCCGACCTGTCTATTTGTCAGCCACATATCACATAAATAATTAGTTAGGGTTAGAGTCATAGACACCACCTTTGTCCCTATTATTTGACGGAATGATGGCATCATGGTGATGATTCATAATCATCACAATCACGACGTCCCAAAAAAAAAGAAAATAAAAGATTCACTTTCTTTTATTATATGATTATTATATTGCCTTGTCTTATTTATTGTACAGTTATTAAGAGAAAATTAAAACCTATCGAAAACCATTAACAGTAAATATCTACTTCCTTTTTTCTTAAAATAGGCCCATGCAAAACAGGAACCATTCATAAAATATAACCCTAAAACGTGATCTACACATGAAATTTTTGGTTTATTCACCGCTGTCCACCCCTTCTTGGTTGAAAGAGGGGGTGGACAGCGGGAGTATTTTTAACAATTGTTTCACTGTCCACCCGGGGTGGACCAGCAGAGGGTGGACAGCGGGAAAAGACCAATTTTTTTAAGGTGATGGGTAAGGCACACTAGCGACGCCAATCGATTTTAATTATTATGCTACTAAACCGGATTTATTTTATAATTTTTTTTTTTTATAATTTACAACCTCTCATCAAAGACTTATACTATTTATTATTAATATGCTTTTAGAATAGACTTAGGATGACGCCCTGCTAATGTTTTCAGCATAAACTCAGATACGGCCCTGGTTTTTATTCTGTTTGATGTATAATTATTGCATGATTTGGACAAGATTGCAAAGACAAAATAATATTAGTCGACAGAGAAACTTTCGAGAAACATTAGTTTTCAAATTGGCTTGTGTTATTTTCAGCAAACTTATTTCTTCGTCTCAAAACTAATTCTAAACTTAGCCCACACACAAAAACAGACGGCAAAATTCAACTTAAGTACTCCTCAGAAAACAAAGTTGGAAATCAGTTTATATAGTTAGCTTTAACATACCAATATTATTCTTGAAGGGACTTCATCCTTTCTGTTATTGCAATATTTGGTTTTCTATTCAGTTCCGGATCACGGGTAGAACCCAGTGTCAGCTGATGCAATTCAAAGGTTTTAAATTGATAGGTATCTAGTGGTCTTTAGTGTGCTTTGGTGTTTATTTGTACAGTGAAGTGCCGCGAAATGATTCTAATATACCTAAATATTAATAAGAATTGTATCGTTTTTAACGTTGCTATTGTGTGTCGAATTGGACTCGATTTGATTGGGATTGATGAAACTTGTTCGGACCTACAGTCCGATCACGGTTATTTGGCACGTGGCAAAAGTCGGAACTAACGCTGTTACCTTTACAAGTGCCAGTGCTTTTGACATTTTCCCATATAAACAATATTGTACAGCGCCCCCATGTCAATGTGACTGAAGTGCCTTCTGATCTTGGTCGGTCTGTAGTGGGTATTTATGTAAGTTATACTTCTTATTAGTTTATGATGTTTGTAGAGGCAAAAAAAATTAAAGGTAAAAGAATTATTTGACATCAAAACTTCTTTGGAACAAAAAAAAAGAGAAAGATCACCCTGTTTATAGAATCTCTTAAACATTATTAAATGTTCACTCAAGTAAAATAATCTGCCTTAAACCATCATAAAAATCATCCTTCGATTATCTCAAAGTTGGTTTTTCTGTACTAAAAGAAAAGCTACCCCCTTTCGTCTATAGAGGATTAATTAAAAACGGGTGCCACAAAAAACGGGCCAAGTTATTAATACCGCTCCTCGAAATTGTATTTTACCTTTTGGGAAATTTTCAAAGAAGGTACTTGTCAAGGGACTCATTTCATCTTTGTTGTGGTTTGGCCTCCGGAAAACATTGAGTAAACTTAGTTACAGTGAGAGCATTTTGTGGTGACCCGAAATAACTTTATTATGTCCAAAAACTACGAATCTGTAACGGTGTTTTGATGGAAAGTGGTTAGCAGTCGTTCAGATTTGGACTTTTGAAGATGAGTAGCCCACGTTGTTTTTATAACCTCAAGTTTTTACCGTTTTAATGACTCCTCAAGTACTTCTCCTCCCAGCTGCTTTGCCCGTTAGGCTATTCATTTGACATATTTGTAAAGTTTGACTGTTTGGAACAGTGGTAGTGAACGCTGCCTTTGGTCCAAGGGTTGCACGCAATCCCCGCTCAGTACAAACATTTGTGTGCATGAACATGTCTGTTTGTATTGGTCTGGGTGTTCCTATGTATTGTAAGTATGTATTTACAAAAGAAAAGTATTATATGTATTTGTAATCCCACTGTTGACTCTGATATCCGTAACACAGGTGCTTGAGCTACATATCTCGGAGTCAGATCAATGTATGTCATGTTGTGAAATATTTATTAAAAAAAAAAGCTTTTTTTGTAGTCACGATTGCCCTATTAACCTTTAAATCCTTTTTCCGGATCGGGGTTCAGATACAGGGTCACTAAGTACTTTTTTCATTAGTATAGGAAAAATATTTCAGCGGCTTTCGTTAGATGGAGCTTGTAAAGAGTTTTAGCTTTTAAAAGCAATCAAGCAGATGGTTCGGCGTTGTTTTGGTAGATGTCACTTTGCAGTATTACATCGCGCTAGTAAGCGTATGTTTGTCCAGAGTGTCCTAGAGTATCACGATCTTTGGCGTATGAGGCGGGGTCTACTAAATGCGCCAGTCCAGCCAGTATGGTGTTGGTTTAACCCTGTCCAGAGCAACGCGGGAATGGAGGGCATTTTTTAATATATAGGTTACTTAAAAGGGAGTGTGTAAAATCGCACATCAATTCGCCACTGCTGGACAAGGTCAATTACGTACAGACATCGGGTCGTTCTGTATCTTTTACCGCCTGTATCACGGTGAGTGCTCTGAAGAGCTATTAGCTCCCTGATCTCACCCTTCCTTTTCCGACACAGAACTACACGTGCCGGGCAACGCTGGCACCGTTTTACAGTAGAAAACATTTATACTCGGACTACAAAAGTGTCACAGCTACAATTCCTGTCATACCATAAGAAATGAAACTCGTTGCCTTGTGCGTGTGTGCTGTGAATGTGTTTCCTCAGTACTACAATATGGACTCCTTCAAACGAAGTATGAAGAAACATCTCACGAGCCAGTATGACAGTGCCAACGGATGTTATTTAGGTGAGATAGATAATGTACTGTGCACTATAAACAATCTAAGGGTTTGTGTTGTTTAACGCACACAATGAAAAATTTTGACTCTTTGATGAATGTTTGACAAAATAAACTTCGATTACTCAACACTTATAATCTTACCCTTAAAAATTCAACGCCATAACGTCACTCCACCACTTTGTCAGACGCGGGCTAAATTATAAATCAACGAAAACAACCGGCAGACCTGACCTAATTTATTATTACTTGCATTGCCGGCCTCCCTTTATTCATTATTCACTGGCATGTCTGACAAATTCAGCTCTATGGCACCACGTAGTGTAGAAACTACCAGTGTATTATGTTCTCGCAAAGATACTTTTTTTCCCAGGGGAAACCATCATGGCCATCATCTTGTCACATGTAAAGAACAACATGATGCGTGGGACTCTGACCCTAACCAAATTCCCTGGGGTGTTCCATTTCAGCACAATCACGTTCGGAAAAGCTACAGCCGGGACTGATCTATACCGCTAATTGCACTCGCCACGCACGACGACGACGACTTGTCTGACGTACGACGTACCAGGACACCCAATAACGTCGTCCCCCGCGGAGTCGTATACTGAGCAAGCCACTCCCCAATAATAGTTATGATAGCGTACTCTGAAGGCCCCATTATTCGCTTCTTACGACAGGCCGGAATAATTTGGCTGTATTCTAAACGCCTCTAGCCACAGGGCTCTTCCAAAGATACTTACTACAAAGGCTATTTATTGTATTAGAGAAAAATAAATACAGTAGACTTTCGCAACTTACACTCATGTGAATGTAGAAAGTATCCACGCCACATTATATTGTAATTCCGCCATCCTTCAAGATGGAGCCCAAATCTCGGGACGTGATATTTTGTCATCGTACTATATATATTCATGTGACATTCGCCAGGTATTTTCATATCTAAGATCCCAAGAATTAGGCGCATTGAACTTTCGTGGCGTTCAAATCAAATTTAAAAAATCGGAATATTTAAAAACAATGTAAAAGTTGGATAGTTTTTATGGAGGAAAACGCTTTAGAAAACGTAGGACTATTGGATTCAAACAGTGCCACGAAAATTATATCCCGAATCCCAATAGTGGTATCATTTATATTTCTAAGGCTTTCATTGAAATGTCTTTGTACTGGAAATGTTATACTGTAACACCGCGTAGGACGTGTTCAGGAAAGTTATTTGATTTATAAGTCGTCTTGAAGGTTGAGAAACTAGTGTCATTCAGCGAATTTTGCTCTTGTTTTCATATTAGTTTGACTCTGTCAAGTTTTAGAGGAATCTTTATTTTTATGTGATATTGTTAAGTGATTATGATGTATTCACTGTGTACGAAGTCTTGTCACTTTCATATGACAGACATACTTTATATCTCATTTTGGCTTAGGTTAATACATAAAAATTAAATTGAAAATTTATAAAACCCCCGACGGCGGCCATCTTGGATTTAAAATTTGTTACAATAAATGTATTCTGCTACTCAAGCCCTTTTATATGATACCCATATTGTGGGAGTTGTGTTAAAACATACAATCCATATCTTGGTGACAGCGGCCATCTTGCATCAATTTTTATCCAACATAGCTAAGAACACTTTCGCTTTATTCATCTTTCAAAAATAAAAAAACAAAATCAAAATCGGTCGATTTGTTCGGGAGCTACGATGCCATAGACAGACACACAGACACACACACACACACAGAGACACGTCCAACTTATATCACCCCGTCGTTTTTACCTTTAATTAGACAATTGAAAACGGACTCGATGCACAACTACATGCACACGTACTCACAGCTCTATTACACATTTTGTGTACGATATTGGAAGACAGAGACAAACCTATTTTTTTCATATAACCTGAGTGAGCCAAGCGTGCTCCGCGCAGCTACGCCTCAGAGTTAAGTCCTGTCAAAAGGGCGTACGTATATCGTATTTTTCTATCTCACTGTGAAAAATGGTGACCAAATCATTACTAAATTTAGAAATATCATGAAAAATTAAAACTTTTCATCTACTTATGAGTGAGATGTACTTAAGTTATTATATAAGATTTTTTATTTCTTTTTGAATAATTTGTACAACGCGTAAAAGCGCACAAAGGCATTTTGGCAACCTTTATCCCACTAAACACAATTAAAGATTTTTTTTGTGTGGCAGGACCGCTTGTGAGACTCGTCAATTTGCGACTGCTTGCGATTTGGCTATGACGACCTAATTTTAGCGGTCCACGCGGTGGAGACGAGTCACTTTTCTTCCGCTATTTTGATTTAATATAAGCATCTTGGGCTATGATATGTTACGATTATCTTGGTTCCAAGGCACATTTAGTATTGTATCTGCTTTATATGCTAAAGGTCTTGGGCTTGATCCCCACTCTGGACAAACATTCATGTGAAAACTTGTGTTTGTTCAGGGTGTAGGTGTAGTTTATATTTTTTTATTGCTGATGGGTTTACTCTTGGCTTCACACTGAACTCTAGAGTTGAGAGGAAACCTACGATGAAGCGAGCTTACCCGAAAGTAGTCTATTCACTTTAGCTTTAAAAATATTGGGGTTGTATTTACTGGGAAAAACAGACGCTGGCAGGGCGTTCCACTCCTTGGCAGTGCGCATCACGAAGGAAGAAGAAAAGTGCTTTGTACGCAATTGAGGAATATTCACCAAGAAAAGAGTTTGCCTTTTAAGAAAGTCAGTGTATAGTAACATTTTCTATCGACTCTCAGCTGCTAGTACTACGTCAAGGGATAAAGAGAGTTGCCACACTGGCGGATTGCGAATGTGTGACGGATTCACCGTGTAGATAAATCTGAACGTCATTGTTTTTTTGTGGCGGCCACGCAGAAACACGCGGGCGAACCCAGTGCGCATCCGCGGAGTGAACGCTTTGTAGTTGCGACTTAGTCGCTGCATCGTCGCTCTACTTTGAAAACAATCGCAATCCGCCAGTGTGGCAACTCCCTTATGACTGGCTTACATAGTGCGAGCTAGCGTATGTGACAGTCGGCCGAGTAGCTGCACTGCCGTGACTCGCACTGTTTGGACGTCACATACGAGTTACTTGCGTGAGCGAGCTAAAAAGTAGCTCATGTGACCCAGCCCAGTAACTGTCTTCTGGTTAGGCAGCAGCTTGCACTGTGCGAACCGTCTACGCAGGCATGATTACTGAATGCCATCCTGTTGACAGCTGCCCTTTGGTTAGTGCTATCCATCTTCTTCTTGTTTAGCCATTTTCACCTCCAGGATCGAAGGTCGATCTTGGGCAGTTTCTGACCACTTTGTTCCGGCCAGTATACTGATGTCGTCATTTCAACGCATTTGAGGCCTCTTCGGCGTTTCTCACCACACAGTATCGACTTTACGACTGCCTTGCAGCATGACCACTTCCACTTTAAGTTCAATACAAGTTTGGTTTTCTGTCCTCCTACTGAAGATGAAGACTAATACAGGCGTAGATTTATTACAGTCACAGAGTAAATTACACCTCAACTATAGTGGGTGTTAAATAAATAAATATTTCGCAACCTCACATAAATTGATCTGACTCCAAGATTGGCAGCTCAAGTATAATAAATAATAATAATAATAAATAATATGTGTGTTATGGATATCAGAATCAACAATGGGATTACAAATAAATACATATATTACTTTTATTTTGTAAATACATACTTATAATACATAGAAAACACCCAGACCAATAGAAACAGACATCTTCATGCACACAAATGTTTGCACTGTGCGGGGATCGAACCCGCAACTCTTGGACCAAAGGCAGTGTTCACTACCTTTGGTCTAAACGGGTCGTCAAACAACTTTAGATGCTTTTTTACTTTCTTATCCCAGCTTGTAATTCCAGGTTGTGTGTAAAGTGTATTCATCCACATAAGTTCAAATTAACGCAGTATACTTATGAATCAATACCATAATAATATTATTACTCCATACCGATATCAATAAGACGTTAAGCTATATCCCTTTGCTAAAATAAGGCCAATCCCAAGCTCAATTGTGCACAGCTGATACAGAAACTCAAGCGATCGCTTCGGACCATAAACCAGATCCATTTCTCCGTTCATAAACGATATAGTACTTAATATTCAAAAGAATTCAGAAAATACTAATTGAATTGCAGGGTTTGATTAAGTATGTAAAAAATTGCTCGTGTAAATCTACGGACCGTTTTACGTAAGTACTTACCTACTTACGTGGTGGTATTTGGTGGCGTTATATGGCGGGTCATACATTCCCTCTAATATGGTTGAGTGAAATGATGGCTGACACATACGTCACACTTATGTACAGGTGTCGCCTTGGGGGCTTCCTCTGCTTCGGTCTACCTCATATTTCGCTTTTAATTTGCTTCATTCTATTATGTGTTGCATTAGACTGTATGACTTGGTATGAGGATAATAAACCATTGTATAAAAAGTTGGCGAGAATAAGGGTAACTAACCCGCCAGTTTCTTGCCGGATTTTCTAGACCAGAAACAACTTTCCGAGCCGATGGTAGAATTGCATTATGTTTTTTAAATTCTTATTATATTTTATACTAGCTTTTGCCCGCGACTTCGTCTGCGTGTAATTCGAATAAAAGCAAGCGCAGACGAAGTCGCGGGCAAAAGCTAGTATCTTTATAAATTATAGCCTATGTGTTATTCTGATCTATAAGCTACATTACTGTAAAGTTTCATTAAAATCCGTTTAGTAGTTTTTGCGTGAAAGAGGAACAAACATCCATCCATACATCCATCCAAACAAACTTTCGCCTTTATAATATTAGTAAGGAAAGGATATAGTAAGGATATCAGCATATATATGTAACTACATGTACATTCATCTTTTCAGCCAATAGACGTCCACTGCTGGACATAGGCCTCCCCCAATGTTCTCACCACAGATCGGTCCGGTGCCACCCGCATCCAAGGGATTCCCGCGATCTTCACCAGATCGTCGGTCCACCTTGTAGGAGGCCTGCCACGGCTGCGACTTCCTGTACGTGGCCTCCACTCGAAGACCTTTCCGCCCCAACGGCTGTCTGTTCTCCTCGCATGTACATTATTATTATATCTATCAACAGTTTCAAAATATGTTAATAATGTATGACGATTTGTAAATTCTGTGTACAAGCCTATGCAAATAAAGAATCTTTTGACTTTGATTTTGACATACTGCTTATTTCTAAATCTAAGTGCATATTTCTACCTAGGCTTGAGGAAAAACGTAATTGGAGCGTAGGTAGCTCAGTAGTTAAGAACGCGATTTCCAAACGGGGGGTCGTGGTTTGAAACCGAGCCTTGGTTTTTTTTTAAATCTATGAGCGTATTTCTATCATTAGCTTCAGAGTGAGGCAAAATATCGTGACGAAATCTGCAGTTTCGGATAGTTTCTGAAATTTTACCGCGGAAGAGCCATGCTTCGGCATGAATGGGCCGGCTCGAACGGAGTACCACGGCCTCACCGAAAACTGGCGTGAAGCAGCATTGTGCTGTTTCGCTGCACGAGTAAGGGTACCGGAGGCTCAATCTGGAGGAAAGGGGGTTTAAAGGATTACAGCGCACTTGTGACTCTACTGGTGTCGCGGGTGTCGAATCGCTTACCATCAGATGATCCGTCTGCTCATCTGCGACCTGTCACTTTAAAAAAAAAATGTTGAAGTTGCAAACATCAATGTCTACGAAGCTACAAGAAATGATTAACGCTTGCAATTTAGATTTTACGAAAACTCGCTTTTATCGCCGACGCTGTTGAAAAATAGCACACCTTACGATTACCATTAGGGGCGCTCTGTTACTACTTATCTTATCGTATTGGTCTGAATAGCCGAACTGGAGTTATCAGATGAGTTGCTTTCAATCTTTAAAAAAATATATATTTAAGGTGGCAGACAAACAGTTCGATAACCTAATGGTTTTTTATACTAGAGGCGAAATCAAGCGAGCGTAATCAACGCCGCCCATGAACATCCGCGAAATCAGAGAGATCGCTAATGTGTTGCCGGCCTTTTTAAAAAAGAGTACGCCCTTCTACCTATCCTTACTGGTATAGGTAGAAGGGCGTAGGTGGTACTGAAGTACCTATTGGTAAGCAATAATTGCTTGTTGCTGCCGCCCTTACACACATAGCAGTAATGTCACAACTGTCAATTTTTGGCATATGTAGATAGATAGATATTCTTTATTGTACAAAAACAAAATACCAGGTATGACTTACAATAAGTATAATATATTAAAGTATTTGACGAGCCGTTTGGAACAGTGGTAAAGAACGCTGCCTTTGGTCCATGGGTTGCGGGTTCGATCCCCGCACAGTACAAACATTTGTGTGCATGAACATGTCTGTTTGTAGTGGTCTGGGTGTTTCTATGTATTATAAGTATGTATTTACAAAAAAGAAAAGTATTATACGTATATATTTATAATCC
Source organism: Marasmia exigua (assembly GCA_019059595.1). Classification (NCBI taxonomy): domain Eukaryota; kingdom Metazoa; phylum Arthropoda; class Insecta; order Lepidoptera; family Crambidae; genus Marasmia; species Marasmia exigua. The sequence continues at coordinate 22,232,517 of CM032473.1, forward strand.
CACTGTTGATTCTGATATCCCTAACACAGGTGCTTGAGCTACCTATCTCGGAGTCAGAACAGTATGTGATGTTGTGAAATATTTATTATTTTATTTATTTATAATAACAACAAAGACAGCAATTACTCGGTCATATCGCTAGTAGCGATTTATTCCATAGAATCTTTGGGTAGGTAGGGAGGAGAGAACGAGTATATTATACTGATTATACTCCTTTCGCTATATCATGATATCGGTGACAGCAGGACAGAGTTATACGTGAGTCTCACGTTAGAAAGAGACTAAACTTGAAAAATGTAAAGATTTTGACATCTGTCACCCATATCATCATGATAAAGCGAAAGGGGTATGGTAATTTAAATGTAGGTAATTGTTGGTGATGTTGCATCATATTCTTGAAAATCAGATATGATCTTCCTTCAATAAAAGGGCTTATTCATTTCTTCGAAAATAATAAATAATAATAAAAATAATAATAATACTGGTCGAAAGTCTTCCACCAGTGTGTCCTTCCGGTCATGACTTACGGTGCCGAGACGTGGACACTCACGGCTGGACTAGTCCACCGGTTCAAAGTCGCTCAAAGAGCTATGGAAAGGGCTATGCTCGGAGTATCTCTGAAGGACCGCATCAGAAATGATGTAATCCGACAGAGAACCAGAGTCACCGACATAGCCCACCGAATTAGCAAACTGAAGTGGCAGTGGGCTGGTCATATTAGCCGCAGAACTGACAGCCGTTGGAGCCGTAAAGTCCTTGAGTGGAGACCGTGACTCGGTAAGCGTAGTGTAGGACGCCCTGCGACAAGATGGGATGATGACATTCGAAGGCTGGCTGGTGTGGGCTGGATGAGAGTGGCCGAAAATCGGGGGCAGTGGCGTGCATTAGGGGAGACCTATGTCCAGCAGTGGACGAGTGTGGGTTGCTGATGATGATTCATTTCTTCAGAGCCATCCATGGGCGCCGGAGCTTGCTTATCATCAGGCCTGCCGTCTGTTCATTCGTCCTCCATAATGTAAAATAATCACAAGTCGGTATGTGATCTTCTGTGTGATTTTTTTTTTGTGATAATTGGCAGACGAGCAGACGAATCATCTGATGGTAAGCAATTTCCGTCGCCCATAAACACCAGCGAGACCAGTAGAGTCACAAGGGAGCTGCCAACCTTTGAACGCCCCTTTCCGCCGGATTGGGCCTCTGGTACCCACACCTACGCAGCGAAACACAGCACAGTGCTGTTTACGCCGGTGTTGTGAGGCCGTGATATCTCCCCGGTCAAGCTGACCAATTCATGCTGAATCGTGGCTCTCCCACGGTCTAAAAAAAGTTAGTATGGAAAATACTACATCTAAGAAAATTGCCATACAAAACGGCAATTTCATAGGTGTCGCTTGCACGTACAGCACACAAATGGCGTCATTTCAAACAATAAACTATGCAAGCTACAAGCGATTTTAGCTCTTAAGGTGGCAGATTCCCCCACTGTACCTACTGAAGTGTACATATACGTAATTTTGCAGCCGACTGAACATTTCCACGTACACGTACTTAGTTATAACACGAAATTTTCAAAACAAAATCCCCAAATTGCTTGTATACCTAATCCTTTTTACGTCACGGCATAAATGAAAGAGGAAATGTCAGGGGAGATCAACCTTTCCAACGGAATCATTTATCCCTTTTACAATTTTCTCTGAGTAATTAACGGATTAATCCAGAAATATGAAACATACAAAATAACGATGCATAAAAATAAGAAGTCACTAAAGTATTTAACCGACTTTTACAAGAGCGGTAAGGACACTAAGAGACCCTGAGAACCTGAGTGGCCTAACTCATATTTTGGCAGTATTGAGTTTAATATATATTTCTTTTTAATATTATGGCAGACTAACGAGCACACGGCTTGATGGTAAGTGAATTACCGCCGCCCATAGACATCTGCGACACACGGGGCATCACAGATGCGTTGCCGGCTCTTAAGGGAGGAATAAGCTCTTTTCTTGAAGATCACCAGGTCGTATCTGTTCGGAAACACCATCGTTGGTAGCTGATTCCATAGTTTTACTACGCGCGGTAGGAAGTGGCGTGAGAAGCGCACTGTGGTGGAGTAAAATCCATCCAAGTGATGTGGGTTAATTTGTATAAATTATCGTTTACCTACAGAGTGTATCTGTAAACATTTACATCCCTTCAACCACGTGTTCTACCAACCATTCTGAACAACAAGTGCGCTGCCAACCAATGGATTGGGCCTCCGGTACCCTCACTCATGCAGCGGAACACAACACAGTGCTGCTTCACGCCGGTTTTCTGTTAGGCGCGGCATCACTCTGGTCGAGTTGGCCCATTAATGCCGAAGCGTGGCTCTCCCACAGTCAATTGTTACGAGCTATATTTTTCGAGGAATGTTCTTTTGCATTATCTCCTACCCTAACAGACTAATATTATCTTACTCTATGCCCTACCCATTACTTTGAGTAGGTTGTACATTAGTTCAAACAATAATCCCTAGTACACTACAACTATGAGAGAAATGTCCAAACTATTTTTACTTTATGGACAAAAGGCTGTATCCATGGCTGTATCAAATCATAAACAAATCTTTTTCAAAGATAGCGCTATCTATATGTTAGAAGTGGAACTAAATTGTAATGTAGAACCATGGGTTCAAATCATCCATGAGAAAAAGCGTTGAACATTTAAGCAGTTAGTTCAAAACTATTCATCAAGATGTCACTCTATCCAACTACTTTAACAATGAAACTCACTTTTATAGTTTTATCTTTTATTAATTCTAGTAAATTAAAAATACTTATAATTATTAATAACTTAAAACATAAAATTGAGAGTACATCCTTACCATATTTTTTTATTTACAAGACTGGTGCTCTATTTTACCATCCAGTTTCAGGAACGTCCATTGAAAATCATATTACCGGTAGTACACATTTTCAGTTTGGTAGCAGCTACAGCACGACTACGATCAGAAGGCACTTCGATGACACGGACAGGAGGGCGTTGTACAATGTTTTATTTATGGGAAAATGTCAAAACCACTGACACTTTTAAAGGAAACAACATAAGTTCCGATATTTGCCATGTGCCAAATAAGCGTAGGGCGACTGTAAGTGCATATGTCTGACTATGTTATACATGATCGCTAATAACATAAAAGAAGTACCTACTTACTAACATATACGGTATTTGACTATATTTCTTATATTTTTTAATCAAAAGACCTCTCAATGATAGAAACATCGTTGAAAGAATTACTACTTGGAGCCAAATTCTCGAGCTCGTGATATTTATTTTCATACGACTTAAATCACTAAAACACAGTTTTTTTGTATGGTTTTCAGGTGATATCCGCCATGTTTTCAAAATATCACGAGCACGACTATTGGGCTCCTGAGATATCACAATTCTAAAATCACATTATTTTGGGAGCTCCATACAAATGGCTACTATGATGTGACGTAACACCTAAATATTTTGTATGCATTTCATTTGAATTTTGTATGGTAGCTATAGCTACCATACAAAATATTGATATATCAAATGTTTCGTTTATGTCAATGGTTATATTATAATAGTTGGTGAAAATTATATGGGTTATTCAACGGTACAATTATTTTTTGATAATTTCATACTTTTAAAATGGACATGCCCATGAAACTTTGAATGACCATAAAACCGGCTAGACGTTATATTTTTAACTGAGAATTTTTGCTATTGGCAAATATTTACCTATAATTTCTAAAATCTCGAGCTTAGTCAAATACCCTAAAAAAACTGGAGGAGATAAGGTGGCGAGGAAAAAATATATCGATATTCTAACTACTTAAGCTCGATTAGATCAATCTTTTTCCATTGATAAATCTATGGTATAACGTCAAATTTGTATAGATTTATTTAGACTTACATCACTTGGACCTTGGATGGATTTTATTTCCATCACACTGCCACAGTCTCACGCCACTAGCTTGCTACATATATAGTGATCTGTACACGCCACTTCCTACCGCGCGTAGTAAAATTATGGAATCAGCTACCAACGATGGTATTTCTGAACAGATACGACCTGGTGATCTTCATGAAAAGAGCTTATTCCTCCTTCTAGAGCCGGCAACGCATACCCCGTGTGTCGCAGATGTCCATGGGCAGCGGTAAACACTTACCATCAGGTGAGCCGACTGCTTGTTTGTCCGCCATAATGTAAAATGAAACAAAAAAGAAAGATTGATAGTGCTATACCGTATATTTAGTATCGGAATAAGATTGGTCTAATCGGGCCTTTGTTGTCCGTTAAATATTATGCCAATGTATTGCACGAATGGGCATGCATTATCTAATATACACATTTAACTAGTATTATTAAAAAAAAACTTATGAAAGTCACATATCGTATGATACATTAAGTTGTTGACTCACGCTTTATTTCATTAAGTTTTTATCACAAAATGAGATATGTGCGTAATAATCGCTTATGTGTAATGTCTTTGATTGATGGGGTTTTAATTTTTTTTATCGCAAAACAATGTGATTTGGATTAGTGTAAATAGGTACCTATATAAACTTCTGAAGATCTATAGAATTACAGTTTAGTTTTCTTTTCGTCATCAAAATCCTTAATACTTGGTGACCTTGGTGGATTTTGTACGGGTGCTTCGACAGAAAGAGATGGCTTTTCCTTCGGTGCTGGACGTCTTCTTGGGCCCGCTATAAAATACAAATTACAAGAAATTAGAATATGAAGGCCTCAGTTTTACAACCCAAGACTAATAATTTCCTCTCCAAGGAATAATAATGATTAATAAATTCAGACAACATCTTGTAAAAAGTAAAAATACCAACAAAAGAGGAATTACAAAGTATAATATATAAATCTATTATGTATAATACCCAGACAATGATGATGTGAACGCCCTGTTGGTCAAATGGTTTAAGTACCGGGCCGATTTCCGCATTGAGCAAAAAGTACCTATGTTTCGAATTTTTTGAACATAGCTCGGGTTTTGTGATCACTAATCCGCATTTGGCAAGCGTGGTGATTAAGCCTAGCATAATAGTAGCGATTACTTATTTCTGTGATGGGGCCTTTGGCCTGCAGTGGGACAGTTTCTAGGCTGATACTTCACTTTTTTACCCAGGCAATAAAATAATACTAGGTAACACAAGTTTTTGTAACACGAATATAAGTCCACAGTATTGTTCGAATCTTTGGCGTATTAAGCAGGGTCCTAACCAAATGCGTCATCGGGTCAGTTAATTAACAGTTGTGATGATGAAGAAGTTTATGTAATAAAATTAATAACCCTATTTACTTATTTGAAAATAAAGAGGGACAAAACACGTTGATTTATTTTTTCATCCCAGTTATAACAGCATGTAAATTATAATCGCTTTTGCCGTTATTTTTATTATTCTAACAACAATCTATTTGAATTTGTATCTTTATTCCAGACGACACAGGACCAATCTGAGTGGAGAAGATCTTTAAAAATATTAAAAAATATGACTTACGCATTGCCATTTTGATAAGATTTGTGATTGGAAAATCTATGAATATCGTCACAAGGAATGCAGCAGTCACAGCCAATGTGAAATCACAGAAGAATCGGTAGAACTGAAAACAAAATAAAATTGCTTATTTCAACAAAAAAATAAAACAAAATTTTTTGAATCTCGTTCTTAGTCGTTCAATCTTGACACAGTGGTCGTGGTTGACCCATAGACGTGCACCCTGAACAGACTGAGCCTTTTCATAGAAAGCGATACTTGAAAAACCGCGCGTAGCCGTTAGCACTGGGGTGACGTCCTGGCGTGACGTTCTCTCTCTACCGCACCCGTATAGAGGTGCATTAAAGCTGCGTCAGGGCCAGATACATCTCTTTTACACTCTGTGACGTTTTTTTCCGAAAATAGCACATTCCGTTTCCTAGTTCCATGGGTTGACCACGTTGCATTTTCGTGTGCTGATGTGGCTCGCGCGATGTGTCTCCACTTTTAAAGAATCTGTCTTATGAATAAAGTTTTTTTTCTTTTAAGCGTGACAAACGAGATTATGTGATGGATCTGTACCCTTACCATGAGTTTGAAAAACTGTTCTCGCTATAGAAAACTATCGCTTTGTCCCTTTCATTGTGGTGTACATGAAAGAGATATAACAATAGTTTTGGATAGCGAGGATAGTATTTCAAACTCATGGTAAGGCCTCTGATGGATTATGCAGTTACAAGGGTCACCCGTGCAATGTTCTTTTCAGAAGGCTGTTGCATGGCACAAACCCCGTACCTTTTTACTTTTAACACTAAAGTAATAAATAATAATTACTTATTACTTAAGTGTTAAGAGTAAAAAGTAAAATAAAAACTAATGTATACTTACGGAGAAATTCACAGAGAAATAGATAGGAGTCAAAGTTGTGGCGTTGATCAGATAAATCAGGGGATAATGTAGAATATACATCGCGTAAGACAAACGACCCAGAATCTTGAATACGTAGAGCGACAAAACCCAATTGACAGGACCTGAAATATAGTAAATGTGAAGGGTGAGACAGCAAACAGTGGAGAGGTTTTGTTTGTTTGTAGATGGAAGGTTGACTGACTCCATGGTGCAGTGTCTAGTGAGTGACGACTGCGGTTAGGGTCCTGGGTTTTTTTTATTATTGGATAATTACATACCATAGCTGTGTGGTCCCCGGCAGAGTAGAATAGTGCACCCCCACTCTTACCGAGGTGTCGTAAAATGCGACTAAGGTAAAGTTGCTGGCATGATCATCAGCACCCAGAGAAGGAAAACTCTGCATTTATATCAAAACCCTCGCCAACCCGTCTGCTAAGCGTGTTGAGTATGGCAATTATCCCTCATGTGATTGAGGGAGGCCCGTGCCCCAGCAGTGGGGACTTAAATGGGCTGATGATGATGATGACATACCATAGACAGCCAACGCCCCAACGCCCTGTAGGTCTAGTGGTTTAAGTACCGGGTCGTGATCTTGGGGTCCTGGAATCGATTCCCAGGTCGAGTGAAAGTATGTTTCAATTTTTTCGAACATAGCTCGGGTTTGTGATCACCAATCCGCATTTGGCAAGCGTGGTGGTAAAGGCTAATCCCATCATAGTAGCGATAACTTGATGTCTATGATGGAGGCCTTTGCCATGCAGTGGGGCTGTTTATAGGCTGATACTTTACTTTATTTTTGCATATCTCTACTCTCTAGGACTCTAGGTCCGTATCTTCGTTTGCTAGTTACAGAGTTTGTTTGCTTGCTTATACTACTTGAATTTCTCGGCGCACAAAAATTACTTTTCTTACATTAATACCTTGACTTATTTGTTTTCTTGCTAACTCAATAATGCCGCCACTAGTCTAACCTAAAGTGCTAGTTTTGTGTTTTAGGAGAGGCGTAAACGACCTCCCTCTTTGAATAATATATTTTTTAAAATATTTAGGTAAGTAATAGTACTACCCAATGTGCTTATAGAATATTTTTGTGCTACTTAATTAGATTGCTTAGTACTAAAATTACATGGGTCCTGGGGTCCTGGGTTCGATCCCCCCGGTTTGGACTAAAACCTTGTGGTACCTTAGTTTTTCGGTTACGAAATTTTCTGGGTTAGCAGAGTCTGGATAATGGTTGGTCTTGTACTCGTGACTCGGAAAGCACGTTAAACAAGAGAAGACCACTGGTTTAACGTGTTTTCCGAGTCTGTGAATGATCCTTGCGCCTTTGGTCGTGTCAGACTGATGTCCCATCAAAATATGAGAGTATTGAAATATAGTATATTTAAGCCAATATTTTCAAAGGTAGAGTGAATAGGCTACTTTTGGGTAAGCACGGTCCATCGTAGGTTTCCTTTAGAGTTCAGTAGGAAGCAATAGAGCAAACCCATCTTTAATAAAAAAAAAAAAAAAAAAAAACGTGCACTTGTGTCTGCGCACAAACTTGTATTGTAATTTGACCTGCTGAGTCATGGCCCTGATCGTTGAGATTAGCGGACATAGCCGAAATATCAGTTAGGAGGACAGTTATGTAGGTGTAAGCAGTGAAGAAATACAATAAGACAGGCCAAAGATTATTAAAAAAATCATAATGTTAATGGTGAAAGTACCATTACAATTACGATGTGTATAATTATAAAATAACATACCTCCATAACCATTATGGCAAGCAAAAACAATCCATCCAACACTTGTTGCCCAAACACATCTCATGTACGAGTTCAAAATATTGTCAACAAGCTGGTTGTCCCAATCCGGTTGAATGTTCCAGTAAGTGGTCATTACCACACAAAAAGTACCACCGATTGAAAGGGCCCAAAACAAAGTAACTATTGGCTGAAAAAAAAAAGTTTTTAGCAACTGCCGTGTCGCGGATTAATAGAAACAGTTTTGAGTTCAAATGAAATGAACTATTCTTATCTACCTATCACCACCTTTGAATACCATTAAGGAGATGAGGGCCTTTCAATAGTGTTACAATCTATTTAAGCCGTCTACCAGATTGATGAGGTATAGAAGTGAGATGGGTAAAATAAATCGATTATTTTTTTCGTAACATAAGTTATGAATACATTGATATGGAGAATCAAAACTATCCCCGGCTCTTCACCAGAACGATACTAACATTATTAAGAAATTCTTAGTGTCATGTCAGTCCGAAGTCTGGGAGTTGGCGGTCTTGTACCCCTGTGCCTCGGAAAGCACGTTAAGCCGTTGGTCCTGCACCCGACCCCTCTCCGTTCGTAACACACTATTGTCCAATCGGAATATGAGGGCAAGGGAATAGAGAGTGCACTTGTGTTTGCGCACACACTTGAGCACTATTAATATATCCTGAATAAGTAGCTGATCGTTGAGATTGGCCGCCTTAACCGAAATCGGTTGGAGGATATTATTATTATTACTGACATTATTTTAAGACATAGGTAAATGTGTTATTAATGTAGAAATTTCATTAACTTACAGCTGATAGCCTGGGTTTTTTGGACCGGTGTAAGTTTAAAAGGTAACCAAATATCATTCCGATGAAAAATGGCGCTGCCCTTGGCAAAGTGTGAATGTAATATCCAAACATATAGGTGTCAGATTCTCCAGGACGTCTGTGAATAAAAATATTATATATATTATGTATTTAAAGAATAAAACTAAGCTTATAAAATCAGACTTGAGTCGAAAATCAACATAATCAGATATTGTTGACGTAGTAACTAGGTCTAAGGAATATTTTTTTAAGGTTTAGTCAAGTCCAACTTAAGGCGACGGGTAGCCCTAACTAGCGACACCATTCGTTTTTAATTGTTAGCTACTAAACCAGATCTATTTTTACAATTTCGTGTTTACAACCTCTTGGGGTTCGGGGTTACATTTATTAATTAACCATGCACAAAATGTTGGGTCCGTTTATGTACGCGAAAAATTGATTACTGCCAAAAGCGGCCACTTTTAGCGTGAATCAATTTTTCACGCTCAAATGTTGGGTCCGCATTTGAGCATGATTATTTAATAAATAGTATAAGTGTTTGCCGAGAGGCTGTAACTCCGAAATTGTTTAGTAGCTAACAATTAAAATCGATTGGCGTCGCTAGTTTGCCCTACCTGTCACCTTAATTCGAATATTTGTGTGTTAAATACATTATTAGTTTCTAAATATCTGACGGCTATTAATTTTATATCTAAGTATTTTGAGCAGGGTCTATTTATATTTTCTGATAGGTTTTTAAATTCAACATAGTATTTACTAGCATTGAAAATACGTACGACAATGCAACAGTGGCTGATTGGAAATCATTTAAGAAGTTGTACACTGAAGATCCAGCGACAATTGCAATGAGAGCAGTCCACAAAGCCAACCATGCTTGTGCTTTCTTTCCTCCAAGAACCCAAAACAGCACTATAGGAGAGACGAAATAGAGTTGCATGTCAATGGCCAGATACCAGGTGTGAGGTAGACACTAAAAAAAACGAAATGTTATTTTCCCAAGATAAGATTATAACATAACAACTCAATAAGTCTTTAGAAAAACCAACTCACCATATTTGAGGGGTTTACAAAGTTCTGCACATATAACAAGGTGTACCACCAATAATTTCTGCAATCATCGACAAACTTAGCCATGTGATTGAAGAAAGGACCATCCGTTGTTCTATGTTGGAAGGAAGCTAGCATTAGGATTCCGAAGGCTAGAACAGGGAACATTCGCAGAAGCCTGTTTATGTAGAAGAGATGGATGCTCTTGACCAGTGTACCTGCGAAATAGTGATGATTCTCAAATACGTTTTCAAATTTATTCATCACCACCTGGCGTTTCAACTGCAATAGTTTTCAAAGCTGTCATTTCGAAGCCATGGAAATCCATGGAACATAATCCAAAATTTGGTAAGTCTAGTAAGTAGGTAACGTCGCAGCGCGTCGCAGAAGGCGCGGCGTCTCACTTTCGCAATTTTGCGTTTTAGAACCCAACAGGGCTCAGTATTGGGACCATTTTTTTGTGTTTGTAATGTTATCCACAGCTTAAGAAACTATTTGGAACGTGCCGGATACCTCACAATGTTTTCCCTGCCCACACATATAGCATAAAAATTTAAAAATCCTTCTACCTACTGACATAACTACGACCTCTCTCACATATCTTATCCTTAATCTGTCATCGCTCTTAATTTTTAAATAAACATAATTATCAGATGTTGATGTTATCATCACATTGTTTTCTTTAGAGGTTATACAAATATTGTTATTATTATGATGACTTTAAATTTTACTCTTACGGTTACATTTTGGTATTGCACCAGTCTTGCGATATATGACTCCCCCACTGGTCCCGATTATGCGCGGTTTCGCGCCTGTTTATGATTAACCAAATTCACGTCGTGCACGATCGGGACCAGTGGGGGAGTCTTATATCGGAGGCCCAGACACATTTTGGGTCGATGAGCCATCGGAGCGAGTGTGTATTTACATTATTGCAACATTTAGAGGTTTGTCGCTTCAGATATATTTATCAAGATGAAACATTAACTTACGTCTTGAAACTTTAGAGGCTGTAGTATATACCAGCAGTATCCCGCTAATGAGGAAGAAGGTGTCTACTGTAATAGGCCCACTAGTTACCCATATTGACGTAAACTTCCTAATAAACTGGAAAAGAAAGAAAAATACCATTTGATTGAATACGTCAGTGTAAAATCGACCAAAATGACGATCTCTCCAAACCAGGAGTTCGAGTAGCTGAGCCAGCAATGCAAGTTATTATATATTTACATACTTTTCTCATTATCTGTATAAATAAATAATCATTTATTTCAGATCACAGTTAATACATATATTGTTAGTACAAAGTCTTAATAGTAAATTAGTAACATTCAATTTTAAATTTAAATTGTTAGTAAGTAAGTAAGTATGTAAGTATTATATATAGTTAGTAGATGAACATATACCATCATAACACATCTCACAGTTCGGCTCTGAATTAAGACACAGAAGAAATCGGAACAGGGGATCCACGTAAGTCAATTATGCCTGATTTGGTCATGAAATGGGCTTAAATCGATAAATACAGATAATCCCGTGCCAAGTCAGTGAGTGCTGGCTATACAACCAAATGGCTCATCTAAAAAGTTTTTTAGGTTTTCGCCTTGAATTATAACTATAATAAAGACGGCCAGGAGTGATACCACTGCCTCACAGAAGACCGGTGTGAAGCAGCGTCTGCGCTGTGTTTCGCCGTGTGACTGAGGTTACCGGAGGCCCAATGAAGAAGGGGAAGGGGAAAAGGTTGGCAGCGTACTTGTGACTCCACTGGTGTTGCGGGTGTCCATGGGCGGCGGAATTGCTTACCATCAGGTGAACCGTCTGCTCGTCTGCCACCTCTCATATAAAAAAAAGACGCCCAGCCGTTACTTACACTAACAAACACAGATACTGTTAGTGTAGTTTATCGGAGTAACTTCATTGACAATTCGTCTGGCGAATTAATATCCGAAAATGTGAGGTGTCCGAAGATTATAGCCCGCCCCAGCAGACGACGTTTGGCCGTGCACCTACAGTCCGCTTGTGACTACGACTGCTGTAACGTAGTCGAAACGTCAAGCAAAATATGTGAGTACAAAATATTTTTATCTCATATCTAATAAATTTCGTGTTGATCCCCGTCTTAATAGTTACAAAGCTCATCTAATAGTAAACTAAGTACTTATTACAAATACATAAGCTTTCCTAGACTAAAGTTCAAACTAAGTCAACAATAAGTTTGATTATACGCACAGTCACCAAGTCCAGAGGGTTTTCCGGGATGAAAGTCAACTGAGTGACAAAAGTGTGTCCCAGGATGACCCAAATCATGGCAAAAGACCTCACTCCATCCAGGCAGTACACCACACTGGGCCCAGATGGGAAAACGAAGAAGTTCTTGGTATTAGTAAACATGGAAAAGGATTGGTATAGCTTGTTCGCTCTCTTGGGATCTGAAATAGAAAATTTATATTAATACATGTTGTATCGGTAAACATCTGAAGGCATATTCTCGAGCACAGAGATTTGTATGGACGAATGTATTAAATCTCAAAATTCGACTTCAATATCGAATGCACGAGATTTGCCCCTCTGATCAACTTTTGTTATTCAACATGTATAAATTAGTTTAAAAAAATTTTGGCTTCCCTATACAAAACTCACGTGTTCGACTTTGTATGAAAAGTAGATTTTTTTTATGTGATAGATGGCAAACGAGCAGACAGATCAGCTGATGGAAAGTGATTGCCGCCGCCCATGGACACCTGCGTGTAGTCACAAGTGCGCTGCCAACGCTTTAACCCTCTTTTCCCCCGGATCGGGCCTCCAGCACCCTCACTCACGCAGCGAAACACAGCACAGTGCTGCTTCACGCTCCGGTCGAGCCAGCCTATTCATGTCGAAGCGTGGCTCTCCTACGGTCAAAAATGTTTCTTCATGTATCTACAAGTCGTACCAAATCGAACCAATAATGTAAAATCAATCAATTATTTGGAGCCGTAAAGTCCTTGAGTGGAGACCGCGACTCGGTAAGCGTAGTGTAGGACGCCCTGCGACAAGATGGGATGATGACATTCGAAGGCTGGCTGGTGTGGGCTGGATGAGAGTGGCCGAAAATCGGGAGCAGTGGCGTGCATTAGGGGAGACCTATGTCCAGCAGTGGACGAGTGTGGGTTGCTGATGATGATGATGAATCAATTATACAGTTGCGTTACCTCTTCCAAGAAGAACTGTGTGTCGGATGTCATAGGCTGAACTAAGAATAGTTATAATCCCAATAGCTGAAAGGATTGTCCTGAAATAAAACAGACATTCTGTAAAGGACATATACTTAGATGCCACCTTGCTAAATTCTATGGTAAAGAACAATTAAATATAGAAAATACATAATATAAACTGTACCAATTATTTTTTTTTATTTATTAAAGACACACCAACAATACATGCATGATCTGTTCGCTATATATATATTCCAATTCTCACTACAGTTCTGATACATGTATCAATTATAGGTGAGTACAGCTTTCTTAATATAAATGTGTTAGTTTATTTATTAGTTAAATCTTAAGATGACTTAAGTATTTAATTGAAATTACAATTTCTTTCATTTTTATTCACTTAAACTAAAGTGCCTCTGATTTTATTAAGTGTAAAATCTTCCCTTTGAATTTGGCGTAAGTATCATTAAATATGTCTAAATCCTGCATATTACCACAGAGTAAGTTGTAATCGGTTTGAATTCTGCAGGCCAAGATTAGTTTTAGAAGCTGGAGCTGTAATTTTTTTTTATTTTGGTTCTTGGGTAACGATACGGCACAGAGAGACACACACGCTGAAGGAGGTTGCTACATTTAATTTTCCCTGTGATGAGTTTGTGGAGGAAACACATGCCCAACAGGAGTCTTCTATTTCTAAGAGAGACCATTTTAAATCTTTTTAGGCGATGCGTATAGGGATTCCTATAGGAGAATCCAATGGAACAGAAAGCAAGGTGTCTGGTAAAGGCACGTTGGATGCTTTCAAGCCTTTGTGAATGCACAATGTAATGCACAGTGTAATTTAGTATAAGATGTTTTGTTTAAATTTGTCATTGTAGAATCAACTTCCCGCAGCGGTATTTCCGAACCGGTACGACATTGAGATCTTCAAGAAACAAGCCTATACCTTCCTAAAAGGCCCGCAACGCATCTCCACTCCCCCTGGTTTAGCTGATGTCCATGGGCGGCGGTGATCACTTACCATCAGGTGACTCGCTTGCTCGCTTACCTCCCTTTATCATAAAAATAATTAGACCCTATACATAAAGTATCAGCCTATACAGTATATAGGCTGATACTTTTTGCCCACTGCAGGGCAAAGGGCTCTATCATGGAAATCAAGCTATAACTACTATGATGGGATTGGGCTTATTCCCCTCGCTTGCCAAATAAGGATTGGTGATCACAAATCCGAGTTCGAAAAATTCAAAACAAACTTTTTGCCCGACCCAGGAATTTAACCCCGAGATCACGGCCCAATACTTAAATTACCAGATCAACAAGGCCTATGCCCCTTGGGAAACAATAAATTATTTCACCAGTAGAATGTCCTCTAGAAGTTACAATGACGGTTTTAAGCGTTACATGTTTTAGATAAAACTAAGAGGATCATATTGATAAGTCTTGACCGTGAGTGATGGCCCTTTTTTGAATGTTTCATTATTATTCGTGGAGTTTTATTTGTCTTTTTATTAATTTTTCTTATGTTTATTATAATTTTTCTGTTTGTGTTTGTAATTAATGCGTGTGTATTTTTCTTTTTTGATCATTTGTGTTGTGGTGACCATATTAGTAAATTTACTTTCTTTTTTTCTTCTTTCTGACGATTCTTTACAAACACAGTGACATCTGCATGTAATTTGTATTATCGCATTTCTCCATAATTTATCAATATGGTTTGCCTATAAACACATTAGCAATCTCTCTGATTTTGCGGATGTTCATGGGCGGCGATGATTACTTTCCATCAGGTGACTCGCTTGCTCTTTTGTCGCCTCTAGCATAAAAAAATGCAGATTATAGTAACTAAGTTCTTCTATGAGTAATACATTTTCATAACTTTTCCAAATACCTAAGCGGGGGTCTTCCACAGTAGATTAGTAAAGATGGCAAACTTTTGAAGAGGCATACTTTGAGGGTCTGCGTTAGAGCATGAACTAATTATATATTTACTTACACAGCGACAGTGTCAACAGTAACCCATGGTTTGTCATTGGGCAATCTGCAGAAAAGTTCGGTGTACGTCAAGTTGTTGATTGGCTTCAGTTGTTGGTTAGCACTCCTAAAGAACTCTATAGCTTCTCTCGATGTGCACACTTTGGGGATGCAAAATGCCAGTTTATATGACATTATCATTTGTTGAATCGGACCTAGAACATCACTTCTGGAAAATAAAAAGTAATAAAATGACAGTTATTATGGTTGTTGTAGTTGTAAATTTTCGATTGGATGCTAATTGTATAGAAACATCCTGCGGTTGGTCTTTTGGGAAGGTCTACCTTCAGAAGTAAACGACGATTGGCTGATTTATTGATTGAAATAAAATGAAAAGTTGTCAAATCTGAAGAGATTTTTTAGACGAGACGGTAACGTTTTTGTATGTGATAGGTGGCAGACGAGCAGGCGGGTCACCTGATGGTAAACGATTGCCGCCGCCCATGGACACTTTGGGCCCCCGGTACCCTAACTCACGCAGCAAAACTCAGCACATTGCTGCTTTACATCAGTTATCTGTGAGGCCGCGGAGTGATAACTCCGGTCGAGCCGACCCATTCATGCCGAAGTATGGTTCTCCCACGTTTAAAATATATAAATATGTTAGAAATTCTCTTGTATACTATAAAGAAACACGCCGTAGTCAGTAATAGGTACTAGCGGTCTACGCGATTTAAACTGCAGCTCGGTTTGCCAAAAGTATTTTTATACGAAATCTTATATGATTCCTTTAAAACAGCAGGTATGAAAAACTGACGCGGCAATTTTTTTTCCTAAGCCTAAAATGAATTCCACGCGAGCGAAGCTGTGGGCGACCGCTAGGGTAAAGAAGCTGTCGTTTCATACAGTTTAAATAATACTGCATTTTAAGATTGCAAGAACAGAAAGTGCAAGACATTAATATCCGTCAAGTATCTTCAAATAAATAAGTCTATTTTAAAAATAGTGTGTAAGGTAATTTAGGTATTTAAAGAATTTAAGTTATACTTCCGCACTCAGAGACGTCAAATTAACTTTAAATTGACACTTATTTTAATACGCATAAAGGCTTTCCATAATAAAGTTAACGAAAATGTATGACCTATCGTCAACTTTTGAGAGAATGAAACTGAACCATCAGTAGGTTACCCTGTTTAAGGATTACGACAATCGGATGGCATATGCAACAATGTACTGCCATGGTCGATGTCAAATTCTGGTAAAATCCTACTCATTGTAGAAACAGGTTTAAGGGCTAGTAGGAATAATGTAAAATTTATACCTTGCATCACGACTTTTGTCTGTTGAAGAATCCCCAAAAATTTGTCCCAAATCGTACTTCAGCATCTCCATTTGGCCATATTTCTCCAAAAATTCTTCAGTAAAAAGATTTCGCTGGTTCAGCGTGTTCCACGCAAATCCCTGTACCCCTGGTTCTGGCCAAGTTATTTCTGGCCAGGTTATATTTGGCCAGGTAATGTTAAAATCTGGTATTTCAGGTAAAGTGGGAAAATTGAAGTCTTGGTTTGTAGGGAATTCGACGGCACAATATTTTCCCTCAAAGTACATTGATTTATCTGGAACATCTTGAGAAAGTTCTAAGCACTGGAAGTAGCTTCCAAAATCAAAAGAGCCTCCTCTTAGTAAACTGCGTGGTAGTCTCCAACTCGCGTCAATAACTATCAATAAAGAGAGAAAAATAAATAAGTATAGGTCTTTGAGTAAAATATTTAGAGATCCTTTTTTTCACGTCATCTAATTCTAGTTGTTATCATTTGGCTAATACGGTACAGCTAATATGATAGACCACTTTATTAGCCGGAAGGTCACCCAACCGTTGGACTGACCAAATCCAGTCTGCCATTGGAGACTCAGTCAACGAGTGCAGCAGAATGACCTCGAGCAGGCAGCGGTGGCGGCATCTGGTGAAGCGCATCACAACTGCCCCTACCCCACATTATGAGTACATGACGATCACGACCACTCTGCCAAGAGTGTACCGGATAAAAAGAATAATACGGTACAAGGACATTCAACTCTGTGTGACCTTTAGCAAAGGCATATGGGACATATTCATCAAAAATCTAAAGGTGATCTAAAGGTAAAGCTGATGATCCAGCTCAATCAAATTAAAGTGGCAAAGGTCTGGCCACATCTGCGATAAACCCAAAATTTGTTGGAGTAGACGAGTAATTGTGTCTTGTATTCAAGATATTTAAATAAAAAAGGATTTTGTAAAATTTCAAGCTTGTTTTGCACACTTTATTCATATCAATACAATATCTCTACCAAGAATTTAAAAAGTGGCTTCTAGAAATTTAAATCTTGCTAGAGATGATAGTGAAATGAAAGGCATATTCAAAATAGCTTGGAAAATCAGAAATCCTTTTTTATTTTAAATGTTTGTAACGTAATGTAAATATATTGGTAATTTTTTCATGAGGACTACTGCAGTAAATGGATAAGCTAAGCCTGGTAAATTTGTAGAGTCTAATGGATTGATTGATTAATTTTAGTAAAATAACTGATGCATTACGTATAAGAATTTACTGCCTCGGTGGCCAGTGGTTAGTGGGTCGCACTTTAAAGCGATGGCTGCGGAAGAGGTTCCCGGGTGTGATACTCGGATCGGGCAAGTACCTAAGTTTCCGGTAATAGATTCTTAGTGTTAGCTTGCAGTCTGGAAGTAGGCGTTCATGTACCCCCGTGCCTCGGAAAGCACGTTAAGCCGTTGATCATGCGCCCAATACCTCTCCGGTCGTATCATGCTGGTGTCCTATCGGAATATGAGGGGAAGAGAATAGAGAGTGTAGTTGTGTTTACGCAGACACTTGGCCACTATAATATATCCTGCGTACGTGGCTGATCGCTGTGATTGACCGCCGCAGCCGTATTCGGCTGGAGGACAACTATATTATAAGAATTTAAAATGTAAACTTCTTGCACTGTGGTAACAAAAATACTTACATCTGGCCATTAATAGAGAGTTATTGGTCATGTACTCCAGTTGCCTATTACACTCCACAGGATCTAACACGTTTTGATACAATTCCAAATCAAACACATTTCTAAAATTGGAACTTACTGCTACAGTATTTTTAACACATAAAATAACTAGCGCGTGCGCTACAAAGTATTTCAAAATTGAATTCATTTTTGTTGCTTCATTTATCTTTTAAAAAAAAACACAATTTTTTACAAACTACTTGGTAGATGTGTGCCCTTGGTCATTTAGAAATAAGAATAAACCTCTAAATTCAGTGGTAGGAACTTAATAAATCAACAATGTTGTATCTTATCAATTACCAAAATGATTTCACACTAAGATTTAAATTGATGACAATTTTTGGAAGCCATTTTAATCCTGATTAGATAATGCAAGTTATTAGACATCGAAAAATGTGAAATCGTTTGATATAATCACAGAGAAACGTGTTTTATTGGATTGTCGGAGGTTAAATAATCCCGCAATAAATTTATGATTTTTATTTGGGTATTAAATAGAATTACTTTTGATCTGTAAATGTTCTATTGTCATAGCCGATGATTGTGGAAACATGCGTTTTTGCAATGATACAGTTTGTATGTGAAAACATTGCCAACTTTTTACGCAATATTTAAATTATTTTATTATTTGAAAGAAATGGGGTGAGCCTTGCGTCTCATAGCCACTGCGGCCAGTAGATGATCTATTGTGGCAGCCCCAGAACCTATTACAGTACCTCATGTAGCTCCAGATCCAGGATAAACCCGAGAATGGAGCTTTTGATCTCGTCTGCCGTGATCATGTGTGCTCCCAGGTGCCGGCTTCTGCAGCGGGATAGCGCTATGCACTCGCCGAGGACGTGGATAAATCGTTTCCTCGTCCTCGCGACAGAACCTGCAAATTTTGGTATCTGAAAGGCCCATGTTGTGCAGGTAATTTGCAGTGCCCCGTGAGGGTCTGAGTGAGTGCCATAACATGTAGAAATAATATAACTTATTATTTCTACAGCTCGTTTCTGATCAAACGCCTGTATCAACGCCTTGGACTGTTCTAGTCGAGGTATTCTTTTCCAAAATTCAGTGCCTAGCTTATGCTCCTATTCTTTTAACTCGAACCTGACCATGGAGGCTGGAACGCCACTTATTGGTTCCGGTCCGAGTAGTGGGCTCTCTACCCCGGCTTTTGCTAGCACGTCAGCGACTTCGTTGCCTCTATATTGCAGTGTACCCAAATCAGCCTTACGATGTTGGCATTGCCAAGCTGGTTTATGAGTAGGACACACTCGCTAATGAGTTTGGAGTCCATTTCTTAGGATGATAAGGCCTTGATGGCAGCTAGACTATCTGAGAAAATGAATATCTTCTTATTCTGGAGATTCATTTGCAGACTCTCTAGATAATATCATACAAAATAATAAAAATATTCTTTGTTTTGTATCAAGTTTATACAATAACTTATTAATAATTGAGAGCTCCTTTTAAGTACATCATGCCCTTGTGTTACTAGGAGATCTCGCCATTTCTTTGTCTTTTTATGGCCAATCTCGGACAAAGTTTTTCAGGTCATCGCACCATCGTTTTTAGTCCTACCCCATTGTCGGTGTCCGACGGGTTGCTATTGAGTGGCAAATCTGATATTTCCGGGTTCATTCGGCAAACGTGACCCCTCATTCCCACAGTAGTAAGTAATAATTATAAACAACTTTTATTGTATATTTCAAATGATAATATATTTTCCTTTTCCTAGATGCGACGACGCGTCTAGATTTTTTTAAATTGTTGTGTCTAGAAAAAACATCAATTTCATAGGAAACCTATTATAAGCTGATCTGTAGAGTATCGACGCGATTTGAAATTCATCACCTTAAGTAACGCATGTTGGGCTCTTTATATATCCAAAAGCCATGTCTTAAACGCACCTAACAAAATTGGAATGCAGTAGACTATTAAGGACTGTACTAATGCAATATAAATTGCATTTAAGAGGCTTCTTTTTATGCCTTGTTCACTGCATTCCCTCTTAGGGATAACGTGCATTAACGATTTAAATATCCATATTATTTTTCTAGTTCTATTTGATATCTGTTCAATTTGTAAATAACAAGTCAAAATTTAAACAATCATGCCCCCTAAATATTCACTGTCTTTCATTCTATTTATACAAGCACACTTGCAGTTATTACTTTTGGTGTATTCATGAATTTTTATTTCAATATCTTCACAATGCTGTGTGTTATTAAGGATGCTAAAAATAATGTTACTGGTATTTGTTACATTTACTATGAGAAGATTACATTGCAACCATTTAGCTATTTGTGCCATACCATTTTCAGCATGTAGCTTTACATTTTCCCAGGATGATAACCCGGAAAATAATATGGCAGTATCATTTGCATATCGTGTGTTGACAAGACTCATGCTGCAAAGGTCATTTATGTACAGGGAGAAAAGAGTAGGACCTAGCACACTCCCTTGTGGGACGTCTTAAATACGAAATTTATTTAATTTTAAAATAAAAGGAATCCTATCATCAAACATTAACATAACAATAAACAAATCTAAAATCAATTAATTTCTAAAATAACATTCTTAGAAGTAAACAAATATTTTTCTGAATTCAACTGATTTTATGTAGAACTTGTTAAATCCGATTATAAAATGACGTTAACACTATGTTATCTTCAACAAACTTTGTTTGTAAGTGAAACTAAAAATGTTCTAAAACAACTTTAATAAGTAGTGTTGTTCCCGTATTAAAAGTATACAGAAAATTAGATATATATAATGCACAAAATACACAACTTAACAAAAACTAGGCATTACAGAAACTTAAATATACAATTTTTGCAGTCTTATCGCTGGCAGCGACAAGAAAGTCACGACAACGCATATTTGAGGAACTGACTGTCGATATTCGGATGAATTTGAAAATATTTTAATTTTACTTAATTATTGATTGAAATTAGGTATTGTTAATATATTTTCAGATGTGTTCTTTTTTTCATTATCTCATGCGTGGCATCAAAACGTCATAAATGATAACGCACCTGCAACACACGGATTTTTAGAAGAATCAAATTAATCTACAATTAACATCTAATCTTGAAAAGATAAAAAAATTGAAAATTTGGAAACCCCAACGTCACGGGGCTTATAATCATGTAACTATGTACTTTAACATGCGTTAGACGGGTGATATGTATCAAAGATAGGTACCTATAGCAGGTATCATTCACACACAAAAGTATTTATAGTTTACTTTATGGTAGGTATAGATGGCAGATGAGTAGACGGTCGATAAGTATGGGTATGGACTAATGGAGGCTAACGCGTGCGAAAAATCCGCAAGATGGCGTACCATAGGACTGAGCTCCATCTACAATTTGATTGTGTATTTTTAGGCGATATAATCGCACCCTTAGTAAAATACCGACCTAACTCAAAATTTTAATATAGATGCTAAGTGAAAATAGTATAGGCTAAAATCCAGGGATGAAAGGTCATCTAAGAACAATTTTGAGTTAAGGAAATAGGTACACTCACATATGAACACGAGATGAAATTTGAAGTGAGTTTTTTACTTACCTACTCAAGAATAAATTGCAAAGAATTGCTATAAAAATAACAACAATTTTGAGTTGGGTCGGTATTTTACTAAGAGTGTGTCAAATTGCCATTTTACGAATAAATCAGCCAATGATGTTGAAGTTAGACCTCGGTTCTCAAGCACGCCATCTAGCGAATATTTCACACGCGATTTCCCATTATGTATGTATGCTGTGCATTAATCGATTTAAGAAGAATAGTAAAGTAAAGAATTGTACAAAAAAACTTCTTTGTAAGTCATATAGTTTTAAACTTCCTCATACTGACCGATTTAAATGCGCCATCCTGTATTTTCTCTATTTATACATATATTATTACATCTCCCTGCGGATGGATTGATGGATTTGGATGGAGTTAAATGGTGATGACGATGATGATGATGATACAGTTCAGCCCAAAGCAAAGCAAAGTTTAGTCCAAAGGATTGCATGCCTCATGTGGCAATGGGCAGGGCACATAGCGAGGAGAACAGACGGCCGTTGGGGCGGTAAGGTCCTCAAGTGGAGGCCACGCACAGGAAGTCGCAGCCGTGGCAGGCCGCCCACAAGGTGGACCGACGATCTGGTGAAGATCGCCGGAATCCATTAGATGCGGGCGGGACAGGACCGATCTGTGTGGAGAACATTGGGGGAGGCCTATGTCCAGCCGTGGACATCTATTGGCTGAAATGATGATAATGATCATGGACATCTCTCTGCGACACAACATGTGTCGACGTACAGGAAAAATAAATGCTATTTTTCCTGAACATCAAACGTGGCCGCGGTTCTAGATTTTTGAACTTGATGATTATATTATTCATACAATTGTTACTCATTCTATGCCATCCAGTTATATTTCAAAATTGAAGTTGATATTAAACCGGATAACCGATAAAATGGATACCTTATATCGTGTTGACGCGACTAATCCGCAGATTAAAGTAACAGCAAATGTATATATTCAATAGTTTTTTTTTTTGGCAGACGAGCAGACGGATCACCTCATGGTTAGTAATTGCGGCAACACCTGTGAAGTCACAAGTGCGCTGCCAACCTTTAAACTCCCTTTCCCTCCGGATTGGTCCTTCGGTACCCTCACTCACGCAGCGAAATACAGCACAGAAAACCGACGTGAAGTGGCAGCTTCACGTCGGTTTTCTGTGAGGCCGTGGTATCACTCCGGTCGAGCCGGCACATTCATACCGAAGCATGACTCTCCCACGGTAAAAAAGTTAAGTTGTCATTTGAGAATCTTCTTCTTCTTCGGGTGCCTCTTCAATCTTGAAGGTTTCTTAAACTTCTCTTTTAAGATTCTTGAAGTTTTCAGCTTTAAGATATAATATCTAGAATAAAATTATCTAAGCTTGAAAACCTAATCTAGGCTGGAAATCTCAAGAGGAAAGCCAAGTGTAAGATGCCCTGCCACTGCAAGTTGACTTAAGGAGGACTGCATGAGATGAAGACAGCCTGAAATACTTTCAGCAGTTGAATAAAGCCAGGCTGTTGAAGAATTTAATGATTAATTTTGACAGACCAGGAGCCCAATTTTTGCGCTCGTGACATTTATTATCATACGACACATATCACTAAAACAGTTTTTTTGTATAATTTTCAGGTGATATCCGCCATGAGGCCGGTCAGCGCGTGGTACGTGGGTACCAGCGTTGGCATTGCACAGGCCTCCTTCTCAGCTCGGTAGGGACGGCTTGGTGCTCCCGGCTGTCTCTATCCCTCCCCCCAAACCATCTGGGGTAGTTAGTGTAGCGCCCGCGATGTAAGCGGGCCACCGCCTGGGAAGGAACGTGTAGTTAAAGTTCATTAACTAGTACACATGTCTCCTTCCCACTCTGGCGAAGAAGGGAGCACCGTCGGGCTTAGTCGGTAGGCCTCCGGCTTCACCGTAGGAGAGCCCGACATAACCCGTCCACCTCCCGGTGGTCGGGTATGCATAAGGCCACGTCGCGACGTGGCC
Organism: Marasmia exigua; assembly: GCA_019059595.1. Lineage (NCBI taxonomy): Eukaryota > Metazoa > Arthropoda > Insecta > Lepidoptera > Crambidae > Marasmia > Marasmia exigua. The sequence goes on from CM032473.1 coordinate 22,256,310, forward strand.
TTATGCAGGCCGACGCGTCGGCCCACTACACAACTGGCCGGCTGCATTCCCCCGACGCAAAAAAAAAAGGTGATATCCGCCATGTTTTCAAACTATCACGAGCACGTGATTTGGGCTCCAAGAAAGTTTGACAACCCTATTGAGTTATGACTGTGATATAGAAAAGAGTGTGAGTGAGTGAAAACTGTCCTAAGTAAATGCTTAGGATAGTGGTGATATTCCTTTTTATGTGTATCGCCTAATCGCTAAGGATTGCGAGTTCGATCCCCGCACGGTACAAACATTTGTGTGCATATACTATCTCGGAGTCAGATCAATCAATATTGGTTAGAGGAGCAAATTAAACAGGCACATTCATATTGATACACGACATTATAAGTATTTTCTTTGTTAGACAAGTGAACACGGATATATTGACTTACAGGATGCATTCTTAAATTCATAAGTGTTGACATTCTCTATGGAAACCCAAGTAGGTTTAACACCCCATCGCAAAGTCAACACTTTGTTTAAAAAAAATTGATAAAATACAGCATGTAAAAAAACAGAACACACTATACACCTACCCTATCTACATAAAAAAACGCACACAAAAAAAAAACATCTTATAAAAACACCTGAACCTACTTACCACACCTATCTATTATCTATACAAAAACAGGATTATTAAAACATACACGTGACTACACCTAAACCTAACCCAACTATACACTTATTGTGCTTTAGCTTCAGCAAAAGTTTGGTGAGGATGTCTGCGATCATGTCATGTGTGGATATACAATCTGTTCATACAGTCACGTGCACTAATGTCCTCCAAACCGATATTTCGGTCATGGCGGCCAATCTCAGCGATCAGCCATCGACGCAGGACATACAGGGTGTAAAAAGACCCTTAACGAAGCCGAAACTCGCGTATTCAGCACATGATCAGGACCATTTTTTTTTTCTAGATCATACCTGGGAACTCAATACTTTCCAAGTTATTGAAGGTCAAAGTCAAAATTAAAAAATCTCAAGATTTCGATGTAAGTAAATAAATTTTATTTGCGTAGACGCCGGCTTCGTTAAGGGTATTTTTACACCCTGTATACTATAGTGCACAAGTGTTTGATTCGATATTTCGATGGGACACCAGTGTGACACGACCGAAGAGGGATTAGGCGCAGGACCAACGGCTTAACGTGCTTTCCGAGGCGCGGGGGCACAAGACAGTCAACTTCCAGACTCCGGGCTGACACTGAGAATTTCTTAAGGTGACGGGTAGGGCACACTAGCGACGCCAATCGATTTTCATTATTAGCTACTAAACCGGATCTATTTTAAACAATTTCGGGATTACAAACTCTCGGCAACACTCGGCTCTCGGAAACTCTCGGCACAGGATCCAATGTTCTTCTGTGTGGAGAACATTGGATCCTGTGCCGCCCGCATCCAATGTATCCGCGATCTTCACCAGATCGTCGGTTTACCTTGTGAGGGGGCCTCCACTCGAGGAACTTTCCGCCCCAACGGCCGTCTCTTCTCCTTGCTATGTGCCCTGCACGTTGCCACTTGTAACATTTTTCCTTTTCATTTTTTTTTTAAATTTTAGTACAAAAGTTGTAAATATTTGGAAACAAACGCCAACTAGTAGTGATAGTATCACAACTAAGCGTCTGCATCTCCAATCTGTGGAATAATAAAAAAATTAGGCGGCCTGGGGTCATTGTTTCGGATTTCATCCAGACAACCTTTGGTTAGAGGAAAGAAATAGTGTATTCGTAACATGGGAAGGCAGTGCAAAGCAGTTAAAAAATGAAATTGAAAAAGGTTGGCAGCGCACTTGTGATTCCACTGTTGTTGTGGGTGTATAGATACCCACAACACCAGGGGTCACAAGTGCGCCGCGGCGGCCATAGTGGTGGCGCGGCGGCGCAAATCGCTTACCATCAGGTGACCCGTCCGCCTGTCTATCACATAAAAAAAATAGTTTGTTGTTTGAATCGTAGATAAAATTAAATCTCATAAAATCTAACCTTGAAAGCCTATCTATGAGTCAGACATGGATAAGATTACAGTCAGTAGCTAAACATAATAATTGTCTACAAAAGTTAGTGATAGGGGCAGAATAGGGCGTTGTTAACTATATTTTTACATTTCCATTAACAGTGGGAGAGCACGCTTCGGCATGAATGGGCCGGCTCGACCGGAGTAATACCACGTCTTCACAGAAAACCGCTGTGTTTCGCTGCGAGAGTGAGGGTACCGGAGGCCCAATCCAGGGGAAGGGGGGTTAAAGGTAAGCAGCGCACTTGTGACACCAATGGTGTTGCAGGCGTCCATGGCATCTGTAATCGCTTACCATCAAGTGATCCGTCTGCTCGTCTGCCACCTATATCATAAAAAAATATATATATATTTTTGTAATTAGATTACTAACTACGATTAAAAGTAGTTCTACATGTAGATATAGGTACATGTAATCTATGATTCATAGATTATATGTATAATTACATGTAATCATTACTACATGTAGTTAACTACAAGAAATCCAAATTACATGAAGTAGTTGTTAATTTGATTACTGTAATCTAGTAGTTATGATTACTTGATTACCTACTGATTGTACATTATTACACAGGTCTACAGTGTATTTGTTGCCGCCAAAATGATAACTTATTTTTAGTATACTGGGTACCCAGATTAAAATGGCATACTTATTTTTTTAATGTTACGTGTAGTTTTTTAGATATGACATTTAAACACAATTAAACAAAAAAAGCTAATTTACACATTTAATTACATGAATTTACAGGTAAGAAGTTTATTTTTCTAGTTTTTTTCGGCTAGAGCCGTCGCTTTATAGTGCGATGCAATACCCACTGCGTCAACAAGGCGGTCAACATAAAGATACCCATAGAGAAACAGGGAAAAAACCCTAGACATTTACTCAGATACAAAAATTTACCAAAAAACAGGCCTACATAAATGTTCACTTACCAAAAAGTTAACTAATCGACCATCGGTAAACATGGACACAGAAAAAAAATCTGCTACAAAATGTTTTACAACTTAAATACTAGGCATTGCAGATTTTTTTGTACAATTTCAGCAGTCTTATCGGATAGTCTGATATCATATGGTCTACTACTGTGGGGATCCGGTGCTTTAACTTAACTTACAAGCCATCTTCATTTTGCAGAAGAGGGCCATCCGTGCCATCTACGGTCTTAGATCACGTGACTCACTCAGAGAAGTATTCAAGGAAATTAATATTTTAACCGTATCATCTCAATACATTTTTGGTTGTATTATGATTGTACGCAAGACTTGCACCTTTACTCGCAAAAATCAGATTTTCATAGCTTTAACACGCGAAATAAACATAGGCTTGCTGTCCCAAATCTAAGACTTCATAAAACTGGAAATTCATTTGTAGGATTGAGCATTAGAATGTTTAATAAGTTACCTCAAAATATCATTGATTTACCTGTACATAAGTTTAAGTTGCATGTAAAAAACTGCATAATGCAGATTTAACCTTGGCAATGCATTTGTGAATCACTGGTGTTGTAGGTGTCCATGGGCGGCGGCAATCGTTTACAATCAGGTGATCCGTCTGCTTCTCTTCCACCTATCAAATAAAAAGGAATCACGTATGGTCGCTGTTTGCATGAAGCGTTTAGGGAAGGTCTATTTCGTTGTGATCTTTGAATTGTGATATTTCGGCGAGTTTCAGGCTAACATAGTCATTATTTTACAAATGTTTCTAATTTCGAGAGGTCCTTTGATTATTTATCAGAAAAAAAAATGTAAATTAGCCTATTCTACTACTGATGACGCAGTATTGCGATTAAAAGTATAATCTGGTAGTAAGTAGATATGCCAAGATTTTGTTAATAAACAATGAAAAGCGATTTCAGGTGTTTGCGATAAAAATCAAGTGTAAATGATAAACTTTAATTTAGCATAAACATTTTTTTAACTAACTGCCGCCTGTAGCTAAATTATACTTGGAACTTGAGCATGACTTAAATCTTACTTAACCACATAAACTTTGTACATATTGTTTATGCTTATTTGCAGTCATAACTACCTATTATTTAATTTATACGTACTAAACGTGTTTACGTTTTTTACCCAACTACGGCGAAGCAAAAAGGAAGGTTATGATTTTGACCTGTATGTATGTCTGTATTGTTGTTCATCTGTTCCCTCATAACTCCTAAACTAGTTATCGTATTTGAACAAATGAGGTGTCGTTAGAAGCGTCTTGATTGTTTTCTGGTTATACGTGACATGACGTCTCGTTAAATTGACTACAGCGCCGTCTAGGGGACTTAAAGTAAGGAACTAAAAAGAATGCTTGAGGCTACCGTGTGGTAAATGAAATTTTAGCACATTTCAATTATGTAAATTTATTTACAAAACTAAAAATATGTTAAATAAAAATAAAGTTTAAAAATTCAAACCCGACTACCAAATAAACACGCTTTAAAAAGTACGAAACAAGAAAATTGTCTCTACTGAAATTATTATGCCGTATCGCCGTGGTCGTATGCCACCTATTGTAGAAAAACAGATTCATTTTAATAATAAAATAAAATGAATGTGGCATACGACCACGTCGATACGGCATAATAATTTCAGCAAAGACGATTTTCTTGTTTCGTACTTTTTAAACTGTATTTTTATTTATGTTGAAAATATCGTATGGTGGCGGCGGAAAAATGTTTCAATCCTCACCTTACCGTGTGATTCCCAGTTGCGTCCAAAGCTGTCGCTCTCGAGCCTGGCCTCGCTTTTGCCATGATCCTTGATTTGGGGAATACTGATAATTACTATGAATCTGTGTTCGCAACGCTTTAAAAAGGGAACCAGACCAACTAATTTATGGTAATAAGTTCCAGAAACCTTTTGAATCATGCAGGTTCCCTCACGATGTTTTCCCTTACTGCCGAGCTAATGGTAGTAATACGCACACAGATTGAAATAATCAAGAAGTAAGAGCCGGCCCATTCTCTTCCACGATCTATAGTAGTGTAAACCATAGTTAACCTTAGCGCAAAGATGTAGAGACGAATGAGAATATTCCTGTCGCGTCCAAACAAAAGAGATACACAGCGCATGTGAAAGAGACAAGAACACCGAAGAAGTCGTAGCGTCCAGATTGCGCTGAAATCTGTGGTTAAAAAGCCCACCATTGAATCCGTTGTAGAGTGGGCAGAAACTGTCTGTTAATTTCACTTGATAAAGATGATTAATATCTTTCTATGCCAATTTGATAAGATTTGCAATTGGAAAATTTATGAAGTTCGTCATAACAAAACCAGCTATCAAGGCGAAATCATAAAGGGCGTGGTACAAAAAAGGATCTGGTCCTTGGTGGAAAGAAATATTAGACCCTGGAGGGAAACAACCTTAAATTAGCGCGTTTTAATCAAACCTCAATATTTTTTTAAAGAAACAAAACTGCATTCATCGTTTTTTTTATTGAAAGTGGTAATACGAATTATTATGGTTTCACAAATTACGACTCAAACAACTATTAATACTCTCATTTAAATATCTACTAGAGCTCTTTTCTTCTCGCAGAAAGAGGTCGATCGACAAATCCAACTCGGCTGGGCAGCGTTCGGGAAGCTACGCAGCATATTTTCGGCTCATCTACCGCAGTGTCTCAAGAAGACGAAAGTCTTTAATGCGTGTGTGTTGCCAGTGATGACATACGAAACCGAAACGTGGCCGCTCAGTCAGCCAGAGAGCAATGAAGAGGGCTATGCTCGAAGTCTCTTTGCGTGATCGTATCAGAAATGATGAGATCCGCAGGAGAACTAAGGTCATAGACATAGTCCAAAGGATTGCATGTCTCAAGTGGCAATGGCAGGGCACATAGCGAGGACGCCCTGTTGGTCTAGTGGTTTAAGTACCGGGCCGTGATCTCGGGGTCCTGGGTTCGATTCCCGGGTCGAGCGAAAAGTATATTTCGAATTTTTCGAACATAGCTCGGGTTTGTGATCACCAATCCGCATTTGGCAAGCGTGGTGATTAAGCCTAATCCCATCATAGTAGCGATGACTTGATTTCTATGATGGAGGCCGTTGCCCTGCAGTGGGACAGTTTATAGGCTGATACTTTATAGCGAGGAGAATAGAAGGTAGTTGGGGCAGAAAGTTCCTCGAGTATTGGCCACGTAGGTACAGGTAGTCGCAGCCGTGGCAGGCCCCCCACAAGGTGGACCGTTGATCTGGTGAAGGTTGCGGGAATCAATTGGATGCGGGTGGCACAGGACCATATGTGGAGAATATTGGGCGAGGCCTATGTCCGGCAGTGGACGCCCATTGGCTGAAATGATGATGAGAGCCCTTATGGCTCATATTCGCCACAATAAATTAAAATCGGCGGGTAGTGAGTTACTGCTAGTAATAATAATTCAGCGCGTTCGGCGGCGCCAGTTTTGACAAGGTATCGCCTTATGATTAAGGATTTAAGCATCAGCTTAAATCAATCCAAAAATTATATTCCTCACGATGGCGCCGAAAACTGTCTACTTAAAAGTGGCTAGGCAAGCACCACAGATATATGACAAGTGGTAAGTAGATACAGTTTCTTCCTCTGTTGAACTTTGTACCAAAGTGTGTAAGGTATCTATTATTTATCATTTTAGCCGTGATTATTATAATCTTTTTATTTAAGCTGCTATTTCTATTATGGATTACTAATAATCCGGAGGCCCAATCCGGGAGAATGGGGCGTTCAAAGGTTGGCAGCTCACTTGTGGCTCCACTGGTGTCGCGGGTATCTATAGGCTTGCCTAAAGCGGATTACTGATCACAGAACCCGCAAACGCGAGCTATGTTCAAAAAATTCGAACTATTTTTTGCAATTTATTCTACACTTAAAATTATAAGTTATTAATATTAGCAAGTAAGGGCATTGGGCTGGAAACAATCGTAGAATTTGGGGGAGGCCTTTGTCCAGCTGTGGGATGCTACAGGCTAACTTTTAAAAAATCTGCAATTCTACGACAATTTTTGAGTGCTACTGCTACTGTAACTGTAAATCAAATAAAAATAAGTTTAGCACGCTTCTTGTTTTATGTTATAAGTGGCAGACGAGCAGACGGATCACCTGACACCAGTAGAGTCACAAGTGCGCTACCAACCCTACTACCCTTTAAACCCCCTCTCACCCGCATTATGCCTCCGGTACCCTCACTCACGCAGCGAAACACAGCATAGTGCTGCTTCTCGCCGGTTTTCTGTGAGGCCGTGGTATCACTCCGGTCGAGCAGGCCTATTCATGATAAACAAAATCTTGAGTTGTTTTTTAGATTTTCGCGTTGCATTATAACTATAATGTATCAATACGGGGATTAACACGATATTTATTATGTGAAACAACATTGTGTACTCACATATTTGGCTCGACGTTTCGGCTACGTTACAGCAGCCGTGGTCACGAGCGGACAATGTTGTTTCACATAATAAATATCGTGTTAATCCCCGTATTGATACAATATTATAGTTAAAATCTTGAGGTATAAATTAATAAACTACCATGATCTCAAAAATACCTATTCATGTACAAATCTATGAAAAAAATAATTCAAGGGCCTGGAAGAATTAAAATCAAGTTCAATTCGAAGTTAATTTGAATAGTCGTAATAAAAAATCTTCAAAGATAACATTTTATCAGACATTGATTTATTGACTTATTTGACGTTTAGTAAGCTTATAGTGTTATGGAACAAATATACTTATAAAAAAAACCCATAGAGCCAAAATAACGAAAAGAAAATAGGTTAATAAGTTTAGTAAGGTATACAAACCCCCGACCAAAAATTAAAAAGTCTCAAAATATTAATTAAAACTGCTGGTGCTGTTTTTGACTGCCATATGTACTCGTATGAATATTTTTGGTCAAGCATTGTCTGTTTTGGCGGTAATCAATATTAAAAAAAAATGAAAATTATTTCAAAACAAATTAAAAAACAAAATATATATTTTTTTAAACAAAATATTGTTTACCGCCAAAAGCGACCACTTTTGGCGTGAATCAATTTTTCGAATACAAGAACGGACTCAACATTTGTGCATTTAATAAATAGTATAAGTGTTTGCCCAGAGGTCGTAACCCCGAAATTGTTTAAAATAGATCCGGTTTAGTAGCTAATCTTTAAAATCGATTGGCGTCGCTAGTGTGCCCTACCCATCACCTTTAAGCACACATTTTATGGGTAGGTGAGAAGCGGTTCCCCGATATGACAATATGCAAAAAAATTTTCATAGGCAACCGCAGTTTCAATTTATTTTTGGAATTTTAAATTTTTGGTCGGGGGTTTTGAAATTTTTGATTTTTCGCTTATTACATAGATAGATAGAAACATTTATTCACTGAAAATACGACACACCACATTTTACAGAAACGAAAGGACGCAGCAAGTATAATTATATAAAAAAACAGAAAAAGAAACAAATACAAACTAAAACAGCAAATGAAACATTACAAAAATAAAAGGAGACAAAAAAAACTAAAAGAGAAAAAAAAGTAATAATACGGCTTCTCAAGCCAGGCAATATGTATTTACGTACAGGTGCGTGTGTGTAAGGTATGTCGCGATAGTCAGTGAAAAGTAGCTCACTCAGCTTCGGCCATGGCTTTAAGGTGACGGGTAGGGCACACGAGTGACGCTAATGAATTATTTTTTTTAGTTACTAAACCGGATCTATTTTAAACAATTTCGGGGCAACAACCTCTCGGCATACACTTATACTATTTATTAAATAACCATGCACAAATGCGGACCCAACATTTGTACGCGAAACATTGATTCACGCTAAAAGTGACCGCTTTTGGCGGTAGTAAGTTTTCGCGGACAAAAACGGACCCAACATTCCTGCATGGTTATTTAATAAATAGTATAAGTGTTTGCCGAGAGGTTGTAATCCCGAAATTGTTTAAAATAGATCTGGTTTAGTAGCTAACAATTAAAAACGAATGGTGTCGCTAGTTAGGGCTACCCGTCGCCTTAAGTAGGAGTACCTTTAGGCGATGGCGCTGGTTTTATGTGAGCCCTAATGTGACGCACGGACGACATAAATAGGTACCTACATAAATAGATATATAGGTACATATATTAAAGAGACTTTCTAATTTTTATTTTACTTCAATCATTAAAAACTTAGGTTATTAACCATTATTCACGTTAGTTCACGGACTAAACATGGTGTTAAAGATAAATCGCCCTGATGCCTAGTTTGACTTCAGTACTAACTTCAAAATGACAGTGTAAGACTGTCCAATTTCCACACATGAAATACAGTCTCTTGATATACAGTCCTACAGGCAGACTTATTTTAACCCTATATAAGTATGAGACCTTAAATTTGGAAGATATAGACCTAAGGAAGTTTTACACATAAGACCTACAAAATGGAAATGCCACCATTTGCCCTGTAAGTGACCACCCATTCTGCCACCGTGTTTAAAATAAGGTTTACATAAAAGAGTTCTTCTTTTACGGTAGGCATCAGCATGATTGATGTCTATGACCGGGCTGTTAACTTTTACCATCAGATGGACATGTCTTTTTCATTTTCACAGTACTTTTTTTTATCGTTTACATCCCGGGGACTCCGTAACGGGTATCGTGTCAAAAGTCAATTTAGCATGTAAGATCAACAAAATAAGCAAAAAAAAAATCTGCCTATCCATACATTACCTATTGCCGGGTGGAAATTCTACATATTTTGTATGGAACAGCAGATTTTTTTTGTGTATTCCGCAATAAGAAAAAAGGTCCGTCGGCCAATCACCGCAGGAAGAAATCTGTCACTAGAGTAGCACAGGCTCACTTGCGGAGAAGACGGTTGAGGTATTCATATTCATATTCTTTATTGCTCTCCATAATGTTACAAAAGGATATGTTGTAGAGGTAAGAGGATGTTATAACATAGTACAGAACAATTATGGACCCTGTCGGGCACGGCATAGATAAGAGAGGGGAGGAGTCATCTTACACTTTCATCTACAAGAATAATTTGAATAATATTTTTTTATTAGACAGCTAATTTTATTTAAATATATAAATTATATTAAACTCTTATACTGTATGTATGTAAAGTAAATCTATAGTATTATGCTGTATTCATATCTTAAAATATATGTAGTATCATTATGTTCACTTTAACTAGGTTTCAAATATTGCACGTTTTTGTAAGTATTATTTAACATCTTTCTTGTTACTTATATAACTATTTAAACTTATCTTCTAAATATTCTTGCACAGAGTAGTAATTTTTGTTATTGGGTATTTTCTTAATTTGCATTACAGTATTTTATATTTTTCAAAAAAAGGTTTACAACTTTCTGTATTTTTAATATTAACTATTATACGGATAAGTTTCTTTTTCATAGTGAAGAGGTTGGGAGCGTTTGTGCTGTTTCCCCACATGATGACTCCATAGCTGAGCCATGAGTGCGCGTATGCGTAGTAAGTATGTAGTTAGAGCGGCTTCTACTGATGTCGTTTTTTTAACTTCATAGAGTGCGTATGCAAAGGAAGATAGCCAAGTTTATATTTTTTGTATGTGGGACTTCTAGTTCAAATTAGTAGATACCTATTTCTATGCCTAGTAGAGTAATTTCGCTAACTTTTTCTAATTGTACGTTATTACATTAGGCTCTTCTACCTAGGCTATTCACCCCAGCCAGATCAACACATTTGATATTATTATTTTAAAAAATCCAATGCGCCACGTAGGTACAACTGTTTTGAAAAACGCCTAAATGGTAATTCTGTTACAGCGCCACCTAGTTTGGACACCAAGAATCTCGTGTTCCGCAAAGATTGTTACTGCTTTTTAGCCCCTACACCTTTTTGTTCATACATTATGCCATAGATGGCGGTACTATACATGAAATTGAGCTTGCTGTGCAACTGCTTCTGGTGCAAGGGTTGCTGGTTCGATCCCCGCACTATACAAATATTTATGTGCATGAACATGTCTGTTTGTATTGGTCTGAAGACCTATTTTTGATTTACTCGTATGACTTAGCGTCGTCGCATGCGACGTATGTCATACTCGCCTTCTTAGTCGCATGAAGCCGATTTTCCTTATTTTTTAATCATTCGATTTCGATGTTGCCAATATAATACGGTAAATTGACATTCTAACCCTTCCTGCCTTCCCTCCCTTCCATGCAGAATTTTACAAAAACCAGTAACTTTCGCATTGCAAACGGTACGCAAAAACCATAGACTATTGGCTGAATATGAAAATCTTTGCTTTTTTGCCGCAAAAAAACTATGAATATCACATTGTGTCAAATATCATCATCATCATCATCAGCCCATTTAAGTCCCCGCTGCTGGGGCACGGGCCTCCCTCAATCACATGAGGGGTAATTGCCATACTCACCACGCTTGGCAGACGGGTTGGCGAGGGTTTTGATAGAAATGCAGAGTTTTCCTTCTCTGGGTGCTGATGATCATGCCAGCAGCTTTACCTTAGTCGCCTTTTACGACGCCTCGGTAAGAAAGAGGGTGGCCTATTCTACTCTGCCGGGGGCCACACGGCCGTCAAATATCAAAATCAGTCAAATCAACGTTTTGAAATTTATAATATTTTGTTTATGCTTGTTGCTATTGACAACTATTTTGACCTTGCTTCTACCGCTCGAGCGGTAGAAGCAAGGTCAAAATAGTTGTCATGTGATTGAGGGAGGCCCGTGCCCCAGCAGTGGGGACTTAAATGGGCTGATGATGATGATGATGATATTTGACACAATGTGATATTCATAGTTTTTTTGCGGCAAAAAAGCAAAGATTTTCATATTCAGCCAATAGTCTATGGTTTTTGCGTACCGTTTGCAATGCGAAAGTTACTGGTTTTTGTAAAATTCTGCATGGAAGGGAGGGAAGGGAGGAATGACTTAAAGCGAGCGCGCTCGCTTTAAGTCATTCGACCAACGAGTGGGTGGGGTCACTCGTTGCAGACGAATGATTAAAAATGCGGAGTTTCGTATGTCAAAGGAAAATCAGTAGAAATCGTGCGCTCGTCACGACGCTAGGTCATACGAGTAAATCAAAAATAAGTCTCCTGGGTATTTTCAATATATGTATATTTACAAATGAAAAGTATTAAATGTATTTATTTGTAATTCCTGTTGGTACTGATATCTGTAACACAGGTGGTTGAGCTACCTATCTCGGAGTCAGATCAATATATGTGATATTGTGAAATATTTATATTTATTTTTAAAAAATCATATGCGGGGGCGATTGCTCACCATTAGCTTGTCTGCTCATCTGAAACTCATCTGCCACTTAAAAAAATGGTCAGAGTAAAGAAGTATTCTGCTGTAGAGTGCTGCATTTATATATTTCTCTTCATCGTCGTCAGCCCATTTAAGTCCCCACTGCTGGGGCACGGGCCTCCCTCAATCACATGAGGGGTAATTGCTTTACTCACCACGCTTGGCAGACGGGTTGGCGAGGGTTTTGATATAAATGAGTTTTCCTTCTCTGGGTGCTGATGATCATGCCAGCAGATTTACCTTAGTCGCCTTTTACGACACCTCGGTAAGAGTGAGGGTGGCCTATTCTACTCTGCCGGGGACCACACGGCTATATTTCTCTTACGCACGCTAAATCTAAATACCCATATTTCCTAATTATACGCGCACATTGATCAATCATTCAACGTGCGCAAATAAATTACTTATCGCAACGATAAATCCAACAAATCAGTGATGATCGTAAGCTTTTCAGATTGTATCGTAATATTCAAATAATTACATATCTTGAGCACCTGTCTTATTTTGACAGATAAGGATAGAAATAACACCTAAGTACATACTTAGCGTAAGTACATACTTACGCTTATCTAAAACTACATACAACTTTTCAATATGACTGCACAAAAAAGAATAGAACAATTTTTTTTCCAGGAGTACAGCAGCCCGATAGGGCATATTCACTATCTCCTACGACCTGGTGATCTTCAAGAAAAGAGCTTATTCCATCCTTAACAGCCGGCAACGTATCGGCGATGCCTGTGCAGCAGATGTCCAAAGCCGGTGGTAATCACTTACCATCAAGTCAGCCGTCTGCTCCCTTGTCCCCCATAAAACTAAAAAAACCTCGACACGAAAGACTGAACACAGTAGTAGATGAAACTCAAAACTACTAGTTATTTGCAAAAATCTTGTGTGTGTGTGTTTGTGTGTTCAGATGGCAAAAACATAAAATGTTATTATAGTAGAGCCAAACTAGTAAGCCAAATATGAGGTTTTTGAATTTTAGCTTCATAAAGAGGTGACCTATTAAAAAACTTCGATTAAAGTGAATAATCGATATGTACTTTAAACAAACGTGACTCCAATACTATAATAATAAAAAAAAGTTAACAGCACTTATGTATGTAGAAATATGAATCAAAATTAGTAAAAAGAAAGAGGAAAGTAGGTACCGATCATAGATATCAATCCGCGGCCAATTTATTTCTTTTTCTTCGAAATCAAAGCGCTTATATTATGTGTCGTATATTCTTTTTCTTCTTACAAAGTTATTAATGTATTTTTTTATTTAAACAAGATAATAATACGTTTTATTTTAATCAGAATGTGGCTTTTTATTTACGGATGAATATTCCTACACGATTAACATGGTATTCGCTCGATTACTTGGAGTACATCACTAGAGCTTAAAAAGAATATGGGTTGACACATACAACATTGTACCAACGTTCAATTCTCTAGAAAAGTATTTTTTAATAAGTTAATAAATAGGTCAACAGAAAGTAAATCGTGAAACTATCTTTTTTGTCTTTATTGAAATAAATAAATGCAAACATAATTTTAAAAAGTTAATAAATTGTACCATTTTGGGTTAAAAGATTGATCAATTCAAAGACCGTTGTAACAATGTTACGTTATCGAATTTTGTTGAAGTGTCAAATGTGGATTTTTATTTTGCCCCAACTGTTATTTTGAGTTTCACCCATTAGACACGCATGTAACCAGTCTCTCGTGTTTCGATAGTGATCTGTGCTCGTGTCCCCTAAAAAAGGAAAATACCTAAAGTTGGATTCATAATGAGACCAATGAGACGAAGTAAACTGACAGGTGCCAATGTATCATTCCCATACATTTGCAACATAGACAATGTCAAAATGTACCTATAGGGACTTGACATTTGAAATTTTGTAGATGCAAAATTTCAATTGTCAAGTCAGTCTGACAGATGTCAGTTTACTTCGACTTCATGTTATAAGAGCGTGCGTTTTCTAGTTCCATGGTTGCAATAGTAAATTTTTACTAGGAATACTTGACTCGTAAACCATGGCAGATCCCGTTCATTCAAATATTACCCAAATGATGCAGGTTATCATCCGTACATAAGTTAATACCGTAAGTCTTATGCGTCCTCGACCTCAACTAGAACAGTCCAAGGTGTTGATACAGGCATTCGTCCAGAAACGAGCTGTAGAAATAATAAAACTGAGTAGACGACATGTTAGGGCTCTCACTCGGACCCTCACGGGGCACTGCAAATTAAACAAGCACCTGCACAACATGGACCTTTCAGATACCAAAATCTGCAGTTTCTGTCGCAAGGACGAGGAACCGATTATCTACGTCCTCGGCGAGTGCATAGCGCTGCACCACTGCAGAAGCTGGCACCTGGGAGCACACAATATGATCTCGGCAGACGAGATTAAAAGCTCCCCCATCAGCTCCATTCTCGGACGTATCCCGGAGCTGGAGCTAAATGAGGTGCTGTAATAGGCTCTGGGGTTGCCACAATAGATCATCTAGGCTCACCCCATTACTTTCAAATAAAAAAAATAAAAATCTTCTGTGATACCTGACAACGACTAAGTAAAACTTGAAGCAAGGTGTCAATCTAGAAAAACGAATTGTACTTGGGAACACCGAAGGCTAAAAATCGCGTGGTTGCTCACCAGCAAGGTGGACCGATCGTCGTCTCGTCTAAAGACTCGTCGTCGTCCAAATTTGCAAAGACGACGACGAGTCTTCTAAAAGAAGCGCTGGACAGAAACCGGTGGAGTCAGCAGACTAGATCGTTCGTTCGTTAATCGTTTTTATTTGACATTATTTTGTATTCATTGACTTAAAGTTTTAATTGACATAAAATATTTGATGTCTGCTCCTTAGTCGTTCACTCTTCACAGAGTGGTCGTGATTGACGATGTAGCATTTTCGTGTGCTGATGCAGCTCGCGCGATGTGTCTCCATTTGTTGCGGTCCATAGCTTCATATTATATTATATTATACAGCAAATATTTAATTAATAATTATTATGCTATGCTGTAATCACACAATTTATAACACCGGAAAGTAAATGATTTCTGATTTCTGACATGAGGGACCACTCCAGAGAAAGAGAGTCAATTGCAATAGATGCTAACAATAATATATCCTTTCATCTCCGCCCTATGTGGTTAAAGGGACGTATTTCTTAAAAGAAACGATTTAGAAACATTTCGCCGTCAAAAGCGGAGATCAAGAAAAATGTCCATAGCCACCGGGCAGCCATAATGAATTTATAATTCGTCCGAACAATTAGAGGAACGTTTATAGCCTCCGGAGTGAATTTGAATGTGAAATCAGACGTTCACGGGAGCGACCCATCGCGCATGGTTTTTCTGACCATTTGGAAGTTTGCCTCAATTTTTTTGTTTGCTATGTAGCACTGACCAGATGCATCATATATTGGTAAGCTTTTACCGCCGCGGTGGATACCCGCAATACCAGTGAAGTCACAGGTGTGATTAGTGCCTACTCGGGTATGAAACATCAATCTTAGATTTCAGACCCCGTTACCTTAGCCAGTCGGCCAATTGGAGTTGAGTCACAGGTGCGGAGCCAACCTCTCTTCCTCGCTGACGCTGCTTCACGCCAGTTTTCCCTGAGGACGTATCACTCTGTTCGAGCTAGCCCATATTTTATGCCAAAACGTATCTCTGCTACGGCCAAGCTATGGTACACTATTGTACATTTTTATCAATCAGCAAATTTTAAATTTGAATAAGTACCAGGAAGAGCCCATTGCTGATGATGTTGACCAAACAAGAGCGATAGTAGAACGTTTAGCCTTCCTAAGGAGAGGTCGTTGGTTGGAATCCGAGCATGAATTTATTATACTTTTTAAATGTAATATTGTGCATATTTATAAACGTCTTGATGAAACCTGCAAGTTTCGAATAGTTTCTGAAACGTGTAACCGTGAATCAGTTGGTCCTGTACAGTTGCGATGGTCAGATGACAGTCGCTTCATTGAAATATCCAGACTCACCAAATACTGGATGATGGTCCAACTTAGGCTTCATAGCGATACTTTGGATACAACAGGGAATAATACGCTAAGTATGATGTCGACCAGGAAGAACTTTGGTAGAGCCAGGGTCTGGTAAAAAAGCTCGTTCGATCGGAATCAAACGCGACTCGTTTTAGGACGCTGAACTGGAGGTGTAAATAAGGTATTTACGTTAAAGATTTTAGACTTCAGAAAAAATACAAATATAATAAATTTTACATTCATCATTACACTAAAAAACACAATCATCATTCGAATGTTTGTCCAGGGTCCAGGGTTTGTCGTATGAGGAAGGGTCACTACCGAATTCGCCATACCCGCGATAATTCATACCATTCACACTCAAAACTATGGGGAGTTTCGTTAACACTGAGTAATCGGTAATGAGATCCGCAGGAGAACTAAAGTCACAGACATAGCCCAAAGGATTGCATGCCTCAAGTGGCAATGCGCAGGGCACATATCCAGAAGAACAGACAGCCGTTGGGGCGGGAAGATCCTCGAGTGGAGGTCACGTACAGGAAGTCGCAGCCGTGGCCGGCCCCCCCACATGGTGGACCAACGATCTGGTGAAGATCGCAGGAATCCATTGGATGCGGGCGGCACAGGACCGATCTGTGTTGAGAACATTGGGGGAGGCCTAAGTGCAGCAGTGGACGTCTATTGGCTGACATGATGATGATGATGATGATGATGATGATGATGATGATGATGATGATAATGATGATGATGATGAGTAACTAGGCCATTCTCTCCATATTGAATGTGTCATTAAAATATGCCTATTTAAAGTGGAACATTTTCACCAAATTTTTACTCTGCTCCACCAACTGCTCTGAAAGATCTAACATCGATCGACTATTTAAACGAGCACAAAGAACCTTAAAGTGATCTATTACACAAATTAAGTTCACTAACCTTACCGGCATGTACAGATGTCTTGTCAGTAGCAACATCTCATCAAGTAAGACGTCGCCGTCGGCAGGTACGCCTACTAAAAATAATAATTGTTAGCTTTGTATGGACTATTTTTCAACCCATACAGTACGGACGGTCTCATTAAAAACGCATAGAGCGTACGGTAATGATTACTTTCGAGTTCGCTCGATGCAGCAATGTGTGCGTCATTGCAGTCATTTATCAACAGCATTGTATAGGTTAAATTGATATATGAATACCTAATTGATGTTGCTACATGGACCAATTTGGTAATGAACGAGCTAAAAACTGCAATCATATACTTGCAACATCGGGGCTTTTTACAATCTCGATCCCTTCACTGATAATTATATTGTATTTATAGATATTTATCCAATCATTGGCATGGTATCTGTATAAAAAAAGCATAAATAAGACACAACTAAATATTTAATTAAAATGCATGCTTTTGCAACGCCCTACCAGGGTGTTATGGAACTTTGATATTTGTAAGACCTACGTAATACGTATACCAACATGTGCATAAATGAATTGAATTGAATAAAATTCTTCCACTAGTAGCGAACATATTTATTTCATGAGCATTAAGTATGATGCCAAACGCATGGATAACTTTTTGAGAACATTCTGGTCAAAAATATTTAGCAATGAAATAGGAAAAAACGATATAGGTATGCATTGGTATCCGATCTGGTAAAATTTTCCATATCAGACCACAACATAGGTGACGTGATGATTCATTACGATGCAACAATTGGATCCACTAACAAAATAATTGCACAATTAGCTAGTGTCATGTGGCGCCGAGGTACAAATAAGTACGCAGTACCTATTCGGAGGAACAGGCGGGACAAGCCATTTCTAGCAATAAAACCCACCAAATTATTAGTAAGTTTGGACTATCATTCACGACTTTGCAAGTCTGGTTGTTCAATGTTTTGAACAGTTGAATTTTTTTTTAACTGAAACCCTTCAACTAAGAAATCACGCCAAATGGAACATAGTAACACGTTCCAAAAGTTATTGTCATATTAACAGTCTGATCTTTATTATTCACTAGCTATTAAAATATATCAACAAAAACAATAGTCTGTAAAACCATACTCGAACAATATCCCCCAAATATTCGCGTGCAAATTTAAAACTGAGGCAATTTTTTAAAACATAGCCCACGGTCAGGGAATGGCAACTACCATTTAGGCAATACCATCATGATGACTACTGTTCGGATGGAATCCGTAAACGGCAATCAGAATTGAAAACGAGGAATTTCATATGCAAAACGAGAGTTTTAGATGGGCGATTCTGTTAACTTATTTGAATGAACTGGATCGCTTGGTCACGATCTGTTCTCAGTATAGAATTAGTGTTAGAAACGTAGGTATGTAATTATTTGTATGCATTTTTGAGGATGGTTCTCTTTATATTTTACTAGATATTGGTAAATTCTATTTTTGACCTCAATTTATACTTATATCTAAGTTTTAATCAAAATGAAGTCAACATGCAAGTTATGTATCTTCTATTACTTTTTCTAATGGAGTACATTCTAATGACAAAACCAGGCTTTAGATTATCCAAAAAGTTGCGCGTTTTAATTGACACCCAGCACTATCTGTTGGTAGAAAATGAAAATAATGTCCTGAAATGAAATTATTGGGGGCCACTAGTTTATTAATAAAGGATCTACGGTTGACTGCCCCGGTGGCGCAGTGGTCAGGCCAAAAAATTTGTACCTAAGTTTTCGGTATGAAATTTTTAGTTACAGCCCAGAGTCTGGAAGTTGGTGGCCTTGTACCCCCGAGCCTCGGAAAGCACGTTAAGCCATCGGGCCTGCGCCCAATCTCTCTCCGGTTGTCACGCTGGTGTCCCATCGGAATATGAATAAAGAGTGCACTTTTGTTAGCGAATACACTTAAGCACTATAATATATACGTGGCTGATCGTTGAGATTGACCAACTTAGCCGTAATCAGTTGGAGGATATTATAAAGGGTAAACTTCGCATAATAATTGATCTGATTTCCAAAGCAAGAAGCATTAACACTTGTGTATGGGTATCATAATCTCATCATATCGACCACCCGTTTAGGATCAGTCGTAGTGAATGCTAGCCTCTGTTGGCTTCGATCCCCACACATTACAAACATGTTCATGTATATGGTCTGCTTGTATTGGTCTGGGCTTTTTCTATGTATTATAAGTATGTATTCACAAAAGAAAACTATTATATGTATGTATTTGTACTCCCACTGTTGATTCTGATATCCGTAACACAGGTGCTTGAGCTACCTATCTCGGAGTCAGATCAGTTGGTATGTGATGTTGTATTCACTATGTTAATAACATCCGATAGATACTCAATAAAAAAAAGTGCACATCACTCGCTTTTCTAGAGTGGGAATCAAATTTACAAAGCTAGAAGCGTTGAGCAAGATCACTAAGCTGTCATACACATATTGGGCTAGTCTTCTATTCATATATTTGATCCAATTAGGTATCTTCTATTGATCAAACAATTACTTACCTAAGCTGCATAATAAAAAAAAAATTGTACTTGTTTTTATCTTTCATAAAACATTAAAATTCACAACGGCACATAACACGACAAAGAAATAAAGTGAAATAAAAACTCCTATGGGTTGTCCGAGAATTTGATAATATGCACAGGACACAGGGCTAACAACGGAACGGAGTTCACAACCGTTTCTTTATTCGTGTCCCTTTCACACGCGCTGTGCATTGCTTTTGTTTGGAAGCCACAGATATTCTCATTCGGGTTTGCTTTGTAGGCCCTGAGTCTAATATTATGACAGACTTTGACTTCGGTGGGCAAGACCCATTTTGGATCGCTGAGCTAAAGTAGTAAGTAAGAAATAATCTATTTTGGATCGCTGAGCCAGCGCTGTAAGTAAGAAATGATTAAAAAAGCTGTGCAAATGTTAGTCAGAATCGTTTAGCGAGGGTTCCGTACTTAGGATCTATTTATGATTATTTTTAATATTTTTCTATTTGAATAGAAAATATGTTTTAAAAAAATTTATAGTACTTACCTATATTATTTTTTAATTTAATACCCTATTGGACTAGTATAAAATATAAATATAAAAAATATAAAAATTTCACAACATCACTTACATTGATCTGACTCCGAGATGGGTAGCTCAAGCACCTGTGTTACGGATATCAGAATCAACAGTGGGATTACAAATATATACGTATAATACTTTTTTTATACCTATATACTTATAATACATACAAAACACCCAGACCAATGCAAACAGATATGTCCATGCACACAAATGTTTGTACTGTGCGGGAATCGAACCCGCAACCCTTAGACCAAAGGCAGCGTTCATTACCACTGTTCCAAACGGGTCGTCTAGTAGTACTAGACGAACTACGTCTAGTAGACTAGTAGCTTCAGAAATTGGCTCAACTCCTTATTTTTATAAGGCTTATATTTTTATTTAGCCCTCCTAAAAAAATTAAAAGTAAATTTCTCAAATCTATTAATGTTTTGAGAAATTTCCTATACAGTTTTTAATTTATTTAAATTACTTTCCTCATGTCACTCCATGAAACTAATACACTTTCTATAGTAAAGGAGTTGGCAAACAAACACGAGATCAGAAGAGTCGCTGATACGTTGCCAGTACTTGAGACAACCAACCCTAACATAAAACTTTTTGCTCATAATTTTAAATAATCTAACTCGGTTCCCATTATAAAAGGGCATGTTAAAATAAACTAAAGACTTATTTGTAAGTAGCATTCTTTAGAGATTTACCGGCCATTTCACTTATTAAATCGCGTGCTAATTGCAAGCAAAATGGACCTGATAAAGCGGTCTGCTCACGGGTATACAAGTTTATTGGCTATAAATTGCATAATGGATAATCTCGATAATAGTTTTTCGACTAAAGGACGTGTGGAAAGAAAACATCAGTGACTTCTATGGTATTCATTTAGCTGGTCCCACTGAAAACTAGCGTCATTACTTTCTTCTGGGACAAGAAGCTTAGACTGAGTGAGAGGTATTATTGGACATTACTACACACGAAAAGATTTGGCACTACCGTGACTTATTTTATCTACTGTGTAGACATTTTTGAAATCTATGATTATCTATTGATTTATTTTTTTTACCTACGATTATTTACTTTCTTAAATTTTTGGAAATTTGTGCTTAGTTTGCAAGTTTTTGTACCTTTTGGTTTAATTGTTTCTAGCATAACGTTTTGCTTGTTTTGATGCAAGTTGGTCTTGTAAGGCTTCTGACACTATGAGCAAAAAATGTAGTTAGACTTGCATGCCTATTTGTATTCAGATTGTCCCTACTGAAGTAATCTATTTTGAGTTTTTATGCAAAGGTCTTATTATTATTATAATTGAATCTTGTTTCTCTGTTACTTCTTCTTTAGCAGCATAATGTTTTCCCAATGCAGAACATATGCCAATGCAATCTCTCTCCACTTTTTTCTGTCATCGGTTTTAATGATCCACTGCCCTAGCATCTAGATGTCTTCAGATCATCTGCTAGTTTATACGCCAACACTCCTCTTTTCGCCTACATTAGTACGGACATGTTCTGCAAAAATGTGGGCAAGAAATATCTGGCCATACCACCACCATAGACCTAAAAAGGTGTTGTTCGATATCGTAAAGAATGATATGCGTGCCAATAAATTGATCACAATGGATGCACAAGACCAAGCGAAGTGGAAGAGTCAAAGCAGGAAAGCACCCCGGGCTCCAAAGCGACAGCTTGAGATGCAACGGCGACAATACGCAAAGATGATGATGATGATGATTTCTCTTTTCGTCTCTCATCTAGTATTTGGCAAAATATTCGTAGATAACACACGCCTTCTATCTATTTCTATCAAGTCACAAAAAGTCGCCTACCATCGCCCCTTCAACAGCTCGCCTTACTAGACGGTCGCTCGAACGCTCCTACAGAGATAAGGCGGACGTGCCCAAAGAGATCCGCCTCCGATATCCCCCGGCTAACAATTAACAATGAGACATTATACTCCGGAGTAATGCTGCCGATAATTACCGCGACCGGCCGATTTGCAAGCCTAAATTATAGCGTCTTGTTACGCTGCATGTTTTAATTGACCGAGTCCTTGTCCTTCTATGGGTTCCATCCTTTTTATGTTGGATTCCCACCATCAGAGAGAATGAACTCAGACCCATACTAGCTCAATGGGTAAGAACGTGCGCCTTCCGAACATGAGGTCGTAGGTGGAGATGAAGGAGAACTGAGCATGCATGAAAGTGGGAGAGCCACGGCATGAATGGGCCGGCTCGACCGGGGTGATACCACGGCCGCACAGAAATCCGGCATGAAACAGCACTGTGCTTTGTTTCGCGAGTTAGGGTACCGGAGGCCCGTTCCGGGGGAACGGGGGTTTAACGGTTGGCAGCGCACTGGTGACTCCACTGGTGTTGCGGGTGGCGGCGGCAATCGCTTACTATCTCTCTGAATTTTTCTGGATGTGCGTATTACTACCATTTTTTGTTAGATAGGAGGCTGACGAACAGACGTTTCACCGATGATGATGGTAAGTGATTACCGGCGCCCATGGACACCTGCAACATTAGAGGACTCCTAAATACGCCATTAGGTTGGCAGGCGAGTGAAAACATCGTGAGGAAATCATTATACTTTCGGAGATGCTCAAACTGCAGATTCCAACCCACAAAATGATTCTCAACGAGTAGGTAGCCATGATCCATTAGGTCTGGTTTCTCTGTCTAAAAGTTGTGCAGATCAGACTAATAGACAGACAGATTTTTATTTCTGTTCATAAGGCCAAGTAACTAATTCTTTTTACGCTGAATTTAAGTTAAAATTGCAGTCGTCCTGTAGGAATCGGCGGACTATGCGGCATGTGTTGAGGATGACCGCTTTCTGCATAGTAATATAAGAATTTTCGGGGAGACCAAGTATACACTGGGAGAGATAGTATGAGCCCATAGTGTCCCACTGCAGGGCGAAGGCCTCCCTACCTTTTTTCCAACTCTCCCGGTACTGGGCTGCTGTCACGCCACCTCGCCTCGGTCTGCCGCGATACTCTTTATTGCACCAAATTTTACAGAACTTAATGGTATTGTCACTGGTAAATACAATGTCGGCGGTCTTATCGCTAGTGGGTAATTAGACGCAAACGGTAATGACACGATGAGGTGAGACATGAGACTGTAGGTAGGTAGGTATACTCCAGAGTAATGTTGTCGATATTTACCTACTGCGATTAGCCTTCTTAGGCCCTATGTTTTAAATTACCACGGTTTGGAATTGTTGTCATCTTTGTCTAGAGTCCATCCTTTTTTATTCTGAGTTCTCACTTTAACCTCGAAGCACGGAGTAATAGGGCTTGAACCAACGTACTTAGAAAAGCTGATATAATAAGACTGGCTCATTGGCGCATTTGATACTGCCTCGTACGCCTAAGGATGAATATCAGCCTTACAACAGAAGTTCTTCATGTTACTAAATGTTTTTTGTAACTCAGTTAGTATAGCATTTGTCTATCTTTACTGTCCGGTCTATTATTTTACCTTGACACTATTTTGCCTACAGATAAATAGATGTAATCAATAGGTTGCATTACTCTATCCTTATAAGGGATTCAAGTTATTTTTCAAATAGCCCTGTGACGGAGTAGGCAGCCTCAGGGCCGGAAGAGGACAGGCAGCAGCCGTAATGCTTTAGTTCTTATTTTGTGGCCGAACACGCGATAGGGACGTGTAACGCCGGGAGCCACTCACGCGCACCCGGTTAATAACATGAAACCGCTTTGGTTCGGAGCTTATTTTAAACGTTTTGAACAGGTATTTTGGTAATTTGAACATTTTGTTTTTAATAGTACGGTAAGGCTTTTGGCGGATGACTGGGGAGGTGGCGCAGGACTGACCTAGATGGTCTTTTTTTTATCGAAGAATCAGACTTATACTTTTGGTCGCACCAATTTAGTGTCTGCATAGGTTCAGTTTTTAAAAATTGCCAAAGGTTCTGTTGTAGGCGTTACGGGTTAAAATAGACAATATTCATTTATCAATGCTAATAATTATTAATACTTCTTGCCAGTTACTGACCAGGACCTGGCGCAGATCAGTCTCGATGACGTCCTTACAGCGATACCTAGGTCGGCCAACTGGGCGTTTGCCCACGGTTCAGCCCTGGTATGCTTTTTCCACGAGACGATCTTCGTCCAAGCTCTCTAGATTATGCAGGATCGACCGAAGTGGCGATCTCTTGTTTCTTAGGGCTAAACTATATTTGGGCCGCTGAGCCAGCGGAATAAGTAAGTAATAGTATTATCCTTACTTCATGTCCTCCACTCCCGCATGGTTTCTGGCATCTAAGTCACAGTAGATATATTATATATTAACTGTCTAAGTGGCGAGGTTATCGGCACGCATTTCATGTTTTATAACACTTTTACAACGGTATTACCTCTCTACCTAATGGCCAGATATTTGTTACTGATGTGTCAACTCGGTTTTTGTAGGACATGAACACATCTATATTAAACACAAAATCTCGTGGAAGTCGGTGCCGTATTTTATTTATTTCATCGTCATCGTCAGCCCATTTAAGTCCCCACTGCTGGGGCACGGGCCTCCCTCAATCACATGAGGGGTAATTGCCATACTCACCACGCTTGGCAGACGGGTTGGCGAGGGTTTTGATATAAATGCGGATTTTTCCTTCTCTGGGTGCTGATGATCATACCAGCAGCTTTACCTTAGTCGCCTTTTACGACACCTCGTTAAGAGTGAGGGTGGCCTATTCTACTTTGCTGGGGACCACACGGCTGACCACAGCGACAGCGACAGGCGAGTGGCGAGGTTTACCAACTAAAAACCCTGGGCACCCTCTCTTCGTCCGTAGTGGGGGGATCGTAATCTTTTTTTTATTGTCTCAGGGGGAATGCATTACACATACTCCCTTGCATAGCCCAGATTCTTTTGACTCCCTCCGCATGACAGCGGAGGTTTACTGACTAAAACCCCTGGGCACCCTCTCATCGTCCGTAGTGGGGGATCGTAATCAGCCGAGGGTTAGCAGCCGTGCCCAACGAGCACTGGCGGTGCAATGCAAGCGCTGGTACCGCCGTACCGTGCGGTGCACGGTCATACTAGAATATGAAGATTGCCTTGTACCAATGCGAGAGGATTTATTTACTTATTTTAGTAAGGATTTATTGAATTCTGTTTTATTTTCTGTACACGTCATTAAAACTGAATTAAAACGACATAAATCGGCTGGAAACGTCATGAGTCGTATCAACGAACAATACTGGTTTAAAACTTTAATGTCGGCATGCCTGTATGATAAACCACAGTTAGTCCAGAGGCCTGTATTGAAACTGCTTACAATACTGAATAATTATGTTTTATTTGAAGACAGTCCTTACTGAGCTTTTGCGAAATTGCTTTTCAATACGATGTTCTAAACTCAGGACATAGTTTGATATTACAATATTTTAATTAAGTACAACCTGTGCGGATAAAGAATGGGATCAGAAATGGCGGCGCATCTATTCACTTCTCGCTCTCACACTATTTGCGTCTATTCTCGCACTCGTGAGTGTGCGAGCGAGAAGTGAATAGATGCGCCGCCATTTCTGATCCCATTCTTTATCCGCACAGGTTGTAAGTATATTCGCCTTTGAAAACCTAAATACTTATTTTTGATAGGTAGGTGTAACGTAGTTAGGCTACGTGTATACATAATAAATTAACGTAATTTTGATCGTAGTGCATTTATTTTAATGTGCCAATTAAAAAAATCTTCGCGTATGCGTTTAGTGTCTGGGTAATTATATCTATAAATATTCGTATTAACTGTGTTGAATCGTATTCTGGATAACAAACCGTAACACAAGTGCTCAAGCTTATTATTGTGGGATCTGTAAGGGTCTTGGGGTCTGTATATTTAATTATATATTTTATTCATTAATAGTATTATAATATTATAAAACGGTGGACAACAACTCATATCTCTTAGACTAAAATGAAAAACGATGGCGACCCAAAAATGAGTTGAAATTAATGACGATTAAGCCGACTGTACACCAGACATGTGACGGAACCAATCCGCTTAGCGTCATCTCACGTGGTCGAATGAAAACATACGAGAAAGAACTCTTGACGGATCCGCGACTGTAGGTATAAGAAAGGGGTTCAAGAATAATATTACATCATTTTTTTGTTAATGGAGTGTGCATCTATACGCATTTTAAATACAAATAAATGTTTCGTGATGTTTGGTCTAGGTGTTTCTGGTTTCCATACTGGAAGCAAAAAAATGAGTTTGGGACGAGAACAATATGTGTGATGTTTTCACAATTTATTTATTTTGCTTAGCAATTAATGTCGATACCAACTCTTTGAATGTTGGACGCCCTGCGACAAGATGGGATGATGACATTCGAAGGCTAGCTGGTGTGGGCTGGATGAGAGTGGCCAAAAATCGGGAGCAGTGGCGTGCATTAGAGGAGACCTATGTCCAACAGTGGACGAGTGTGGGTTACTGAAGACCAACTAGCCCTCCGGGTTCAAGGCTCAAGACCTCCAAGTCCATTTTAGATAGAGCCCGGTGTCGTTTTCAGGACTCACCTCTTTTATATGTTAACCAGTCGGAAGTATTCCCAGAACCACGGCTTGAGGCTATCTCGGCTAGGTTTATATCTACGAGCCTCCGAAGCTCATTGAGTCTCGCAAACCCACCTCGAGGCTTAAAATCTTAATGCCTTGAAATATATCACCCACCGTCATTCAGGCAATGGGCTTCTAAAGAGGTTGTGAGTGTCATTGTATGGCTCCACTTTTTTATGCCCGATTTGAGCGTGGAGGAAAAACTCCAGTATATCCGGCATGCCCTGGCTGGTTTTTTATTAGAAGCCCTGGCAAGGGAGAACTATTTTTATGAACGACACATAGTTATACGTAAGGAGCCGAAAGGCTAACTCCCTATTGCTTCAGGCCTAGAAAAATAAATAAAAAGGTCATGATTTATTACAAAAGTGAACTGTGGAGTGAACTGTTTTTCCGAAAGGATACAATCTAAAAAAAAAATAGGTACTTGTTTTTAAAAAGGCCGGTTGCGCATTTAGTATTTATGAGCGACGGCGATCACTTCCAACCATTGCTCCCAATAATCGCAAACCATCAGATCATCCATCTGCTCATCTGCCCCTTTAACAGAAAAAAAAACAATTAGTAATTAATTACCAGGTAATGTAGGTACCATGCCATGACCTCAAAGTATTTTTTTTGAAATCCCTGTAGGCGTCTCTGGTAACAAAATATAACCGTATATTTACATCAAAAAGATTGACACGCGTTCATTCATAAGTAAAAATGAATATGCAATAAATAAAATCCCTTCAAATTATTTCTGGCAGGAACAGTAAGAAATTAGTGATACTCTCTGAGGATGGTAACGCATCTGCAATCCATTTGGCGTCGCGAAGTACAAAAACAACAATGTCGAATTACTTACTCGACGACCCGTTTGGATCAGTTACCTCTGGTACAAGGGTTGCGGGTTCGATCCTCGCAAAGTTCTAATGTTTGTATACATGAATATGTCTGTTGGTATTGGTCTGAATGTTTCCTATGTTCCAACTACGTCCCTCACAGGGTCGAACCCAGCCATATTGCATCAAGCGTGCTTAGGCGCTTGCCTAAACCACTACACCAGCGCGGCTTATGTTTCCTATGCTCCACACACAACCACATGCAACCACATTATCCCTACTCTTTGTTTCTGTGTCTGTCATGCCTACTGAATTTATTTTTTTCTGAGTTGTGATGGTCAATAAATGTATTTTATTTCTTTCTTTATATTATAAATATGTATTTATAAAAGAAAAATAATCAATGTACGTATATATTTGTTATTCCGCTGTTGGTTCTGATCTTCGAAACCCAGCTGCTATCTCGGAGTCAAATCAATGTTGTAAAATATTTATTATTTATTTATTTACCCGTGGGAAAGTTACGCTTTGGCATAAATGGGCCGGCTTGACCGGAATGATACCACGACCTCAAAGAAAAACCAGCGAGAAGCAGCGTTTTTGCTGAGTTTTAACAAGTGGAGTGTACCGTAGGCTGAGTTCAGGGAGAAAAGGAAAAGGCTGCGAGTGCATTTGTGACTCCGACTGGTTTTGCGGGTGTCTATAGGCGGCGCTAGTCACTTACCATGAGGTGTCCCGTCTGCTCATCTGTGAACTGTCACATAAAAAAATAAAAAGTCTAGTCACGCGTAAATGGCCTTCAGCACGATGTACTGACAATACCAGAAAGAAGGGTAGTGTATGTTGGATGCACATTAGAGAACTATATGAATGTTATTGGCGTTGATTAGGGCGATGTGGCGCTTTTTGGCTGATAGCACAATTTAATAGAGTTATTACAAGACTTCTCGTTGCAGGAGAACTAAGGTTACAGACATAGCCCAAAGGATTGCATGCCTCAAGTGGCAATGGGCAGGGCACATAGCGAGGAGAACAGACGGCCGTTGGGGCAGAAAGGTCCTGGAGTGGAGGCCACGCACAGGAAGTCGCAGCCGTGGCAGGCCCACCAC
Source organism: Marasmia exigua (assembly GCA_019059595.1). Lineage (NCBI taxonomy): Eukaryota > Metazoa > Arthropoda > Insecta > Lepidoptera > Crambidae > Marasmia > Marasmia exigua. The sequence goes on from CM032473.1 coordinate 22,285,180, forward strand.
AAGGTGGACCGACGATCTGGTGAAGATCGCGGGAATCCATTGGATGCGGGCGGCACAGGACCGATCTGTGTGGAGAACATTGGGGGAGGCCTATGTCCAGCAGTGGACGTCTATTGGCTGAAATGATGATGATGATGATGAAGACTTCCCGAATCCTAGACCATGGTCCAGCCGTACAGGGTCCGAAACGACAGCAATTGCATCCAAAGGGATGCAACTGGGAAGTACACGCTAAGATGAGGAGGTGAGCAATTTTATAGAGTCCTATTTTATAGTAGATGTCGATGAGCGGTTTGGATTAATTGAGTTTCACTTCTTAGTTAACTTTTATGTGTTTTACAAAGTCTCAATTCTAGATCTATTTCAAAACTGGTCTGTCAATTTAAAGAAATTTACCTATATATTCCAATCAAAAATCAACAAAACACTGATCCACAAAAAGAACGTCAACAATATTTATTTATTTATTTATTTATTTATTTATTTATTTATTTATTTATTTATTTATTCTTTATTGCACAAGAAAGTAAAGTACAATTGGCGGACTTAATGCTACACAGCATTCTCTACCAGTCAACCATTAGGCGATGCAGAAATATGTATGACGGCTAACTAAATTTATATCCATAAACATACATGTGAGTAATATATAATATCTTACGATAACACCTAACACCTAGAACTAGTGCAATGGATATGATGTTATCTTATTAAATCAATAAAAACAATTTAAATATCTTTGACTTTTTTTTGATATCCTGTACAACAATTAATAAATTAATTAACACTGTACCTGCCGAGAGTATTTGCATGTAGTAGGTATAGTTAATTCGTGGAATGGGCAGAATATTTAGGCTAGAAATCATAAATAAAAAAAGAGAGATGAAAGAAAAAATAATTGGCTTTTTTAATGTTACTGCAAAACAAGTTTGCCTAAAACCAAGGCACCCGATCCACAAAAACCGACAACAATACCTGCCGGTAACGCACGCGGCGCCGGCGCAGGCGCGGCCGGCCGAGGCCACGCCCAACTAACCCCGCCCTCGCGGTCTTGATACTCGCGCGGAAGTGACGTACCTATGCTTTTTCGTTCGTTTTCCAAAAATTGACGTTTACTTGGATGTGACGTCCACTTTTTCATTTATTTTGAAATATTAAAGTTGATATACTGATGCCGTGTGCGCCGGTATGAGAACGCGCGGCCCGCTCATTGTTTTATTGTGAGGCTGACAAAGTTAAAAGATACGTACGTACCTACATGTGAAAGACATCGCAAACCAGGTATTGGGATATTTTTATAAATTATGAGAGTAGGTTTAAATAATTTAGATGTTACTTATTGATAACGGTAATGCTATTAATTTTTCAGCTATTTATAAGCATAAAAAAGATATGCAGATACCTATTACCTATTGTCATTATAACTTGAACAGAATTAATTTATCACTTGTATTTTTTTATTTTATTAGTGGCAGACGAGCAGATGGATGGATGGACGCGACGTCCATTGCCATCAAAGAAGGTATAAGGAGCTGAAAACACAAACACTGTCATCACGATGGCATAAAAACTTCGAAATCGTAAATGGGAAATTTTCTTGTACCTTAAATTTTGCCGTGTGGTCCCCGGCAGAGTAGAATAGGCCACTCTCACTCTTACCGAGGTGTCGTAAAAGGCGACTAAGGTAAAGCTGCTGGCATGATCATCAGCACCCAGAGAAGGAAAACTCTGCATTTATATCAAAACCCTCGCCAACCCGTCTGCCAAGCGTGGTGAGTATGGCAATTACCCCTCATGTGATTGAGGGAGGCCCGTGCCCCAGCAGTGGGGACTTAAATGGGCTGACGATGAGCAGATGGATCACCTGTGTATTTTATCCTACTTGTAATAAACATAGCCAAACCTTTTACTGAAATCCGTCAAAGTTTTACAAATTTCACCTTAATAGTTTTTGAAATTACGTTTAAGAACCAGGATCATCCGTATCCATGAAAGCACATAGTCAAAATCGAACTTTAAATCTACTTATGTTATGTTCAAGTTTACAAACCTCAAAAACCTAGATAAATGTTATTAGTTCTTAAACGTCGTAAGTTAAACTTCTCTTACCTGTCACTTGTTATAAAAGTAAAATATTAGCCTACATCAAGCTGGTCGCAGTGACACTGGTCTGTACCTGCATAGCCGCCCGCTTGAAAAAAAAAAACTTAGTGTCATAGAAATCAATTCATCGCTATGATGGGATTAGGCTTAATCATCACCCTTGCCAAATGCGGATTGGTGATCATAAACCCGAACTATGTTCGAAAAATTCGAATCATAGATACCTTTGCTCGACCCGATAATCGAACTTAGGACCCCAAGGTCGGGGGCGTTACTTGTTATAAAATAAGCTTAAAATCCTGCAGGTAAGTATTTATATTAAACTGTATTTAGAAAATTCATAGTCCACAGCTTTTAATCAAAATAAAACTGATGTAAAAATGTATGTTTATATACTATTTTTAGATGGGTTGTGATTGGATCAAGATAACCTGATATAAAATTGAATGCATAACATAAAAGAGGCCTACGAGTAATTTTGGATGGACATAATTGATACTAACCAATATTTACTAGAGAAATCTATTTGCTTTGAAAATTAATTTTAGCAACAAAGTTTAGCAAATATGGTGTGCAAAATAACATTAAGGATAATATTTTAATATGATTTTCTTGCCTTTACTCGTAATCTTTAATATTTAGGATAAATTTCATTAGGAAACGTTAAAACAAAATCACTTCCTTATTTATAACGTATCGTTTGCCGAAAATTTAATCCAGTGTGTTCGAACTTCAAAACCAACGTCAGTTAATTGAGACATCTCTATTTCTATAGGTATATGAATTGACGCATGTTGTCTGTCAGCTTACTCACGGGTGGTTACGAAACATCAATTCGTGCTAGCGACAATTTGAGATCAATCGGAGTTGACGCTTTTTTACCCGACTTGAGACTAGGGTCAGAGCGGTGATACCACCAAGAGAGGCCAAGACAATTACGGAACTATCAATGGTAGGTAAAAAATTTCTTTCTCTACACGTTTTATCAAATTAGCGAAATAAAATAGGTATCTTATTTATCACTTCTCTCATCTTAGCATATAGATCTTGATTGCGTCCAAAGCTGGCGCTTTAAAACGCAAGGTAGGCATAAGTCATGATTCAGAGTTTGGGAAGTCTAGTAATGAAACGACTGCCGTCTGACCTTCGCAACCCTTTAACAGGGGAATTGAATCATAGTTACATGTTTCAGAAACTATCCGAAACATACAGGTGACAAATGAGATGATCACTTAACAAAAACATATCAGGCTGAGGAGAGTCATTATACTGGATCTTTATATAAAAATACACATTTATCTACTTTATATTTTATGTTTAAAAAGTATTCAGGACTAATGTAATGTTAAAACCTAACTTGATTAATTTTCGACCGAATGTCAAACATCCCATCGCGAAAAAGTCAAGCAAACGCCATCACGTATACCTACAGCTAACAATTCCTCCCAACCCAGCTATCATCATCATCAGCCCATTTAAGTCCCACTGCTGGGGCACGGGCCTCCCTCAATCACAGGAGGGGTAATTGCCATACTCACCACGCTTGGCAGACGGGTTGGCGAGGGTTTTTTGATATAAGTGCAGAATTTTCCTTCTCTGGGTGCTGATGATCATGCCAGCAACTTTACCTTAGTCGCCTTTTACGACACCTCGGTAAGAGTGAGGGTGGCCTATTCTACTTTGCCGGGGACCACACGGCACGGCACGGCACGGCAACCCAGCTCTATGTGTAGGTATACAATACTTATACTAATTGTACAAGGAGAATCCACCTTTATACTAATTATGATATACGATAATTATCCCCATCTAACTCCTAAACACTACGTGGCGCACAAAAATGACTGTTTTTGATGACGTTTCTTCTGCAATAATTAAAACAAGCGACAGTTGTATAATGAAAAATTACTCATAAATTATAGGGGAGTTTTTACGAGCACTATATAGAACTATTGCATGAATGAAATGCAACCAGAATGTAACATAATCAGTTGAATAATATGATGTCGGTTTTTACTACGTAAACGTAAACGTCAAATTACAAAAAAGTTACATCTCAAATGTATTCCATTTATGAAATTTAATTTTTTAATGTTTATTACTGTAATTGGCCAGCAGTTTTCTTTGCTCAAATGTATTATTACTTGTCGCTAAGAAAGTAAAACAGTGATTTCTAAAATTCAGTCTTTACAAATCTTGTTTTAAAGTTAAAACTTCTACATACATACCAGTAGTCTGAGTGGGATTGCGGTTTGCGGCAGGTGTGTATAGGTCGTCGACATTTTCTGTATCATGTGTAACCAGTTCTGTTTCTCTAAAACAAACTTTAACCACTCGGCTTTAAATGCGGTTTTTCAACTGCGATCTCAATGTCAGCTTCTGCAGTAGGTTTGTGATGAGGATGAGTTGTTTGGTGTAAATATGATACCTAGTATTAGTTATAACAGTATAGCAAGTTGTTGCTTTCCTGCTCTTATGGTTGATACCATAAAATGTGCTAATCTCTAAAATTATTTAATTTACTTCTACACTAACTGCATACTTAATATTGTTAATAATAATCTAGTAACATATTTTATTCTAATCCAAAAGTAGGTATATGATGTATTTTATGTAGGTAATCAAGAAAGAAACTATGAGTTTTGTATCTTTGAAAAACACCTAGAAAATTAATTGTTATAATTTGTACAAATATTTTTGATTTTCGCAAGATAGGTACATCAAACTCAGAAAAAATGCTTATCTTAATTTTTAAAAGCCATTTATTATGTTTGGTATATTTCTATCTATAGGATATTTTAAGTACCTATCACAACACGTTAGGTTAAGAATAATTTTATTTCCCCTAAATAATTTAATTCAAGTTATATAAAAAAGAGTCAACTTATCTATTTGCCTACAAAAAAGCCAGATCATCCCCTTTGCATTATCCCCAATAAACATTTCAACGGGACCGTTTGATCCTTACATGTCACAATCGACGCAAAAACCAATTAGACGCGCACCTAAAAACTGTTTAGAAAATCACCTGCCCCATTTCAAATGTCATCGTAAAAAACACGTTAAGATAGCTAATCGTTTGAAAAACGAACAGGTGGCATCAGGTGCGTCTGCGCACCGCGACGCTCTATGCCGCTGTGACGGGAGGCGCGCGAACAGGCAGGTGCCGCCTCTGGAGGGGAGCACCTTACTACACAACTTACAAACTTGTTAACGACAACTCAGTAACATTTATTGCACGGACATAAGATTCGAAATCGAATAGAACTTTAAATCTTTTAGTTGTAGGGCTATACTCCTCTCCTTTTTATCGAACAAAAAATGAACTGTAAACGCGATCACGGCCGCCACTAAGGTCAATGTTAGCGCTTCCTTCAGTGCACGTTCAGAGAAGAACGCGCGCGCATCCTGCGTATGCGCTGTGCTGTACCGCCCTTGCTAATATAGTACCGAATCGCCGGCCGGTATAGGACGGGTTGACGAACTTTTTGACACTCACAAAGAATTAGTGCTGGGAATATAAAATTCTAAATTTAAAACATCGAGTGATTAAACAGATTAATCGGACCCGACGTTTCACCGGGCGATCGATCACCCAACGAACCGATATTTGCTGGTGACATCGCCGCCCGATAATCGAAGCGACGTTCCTTTTTTCTTCCCGTATAATTTATTTATCCTCATTAAGTGTGATGGACGAGACCAGTCACATTCTTAAAGATTACTCATATATGACACTCTGAGGACTGTGGGTGGATTCGGATTACTTTGAGACTTAAATTGGACTTCGAGTTTTGCGATTGATGTGCAAGTGATTGAAAATGGAGACATTGGTTTTGATTCCTCAAGATCTGAGTTTGGCGTTGAGGCCTGGAGGCGCGAGGGGTCGGGAGGCGTCGGTCAGCGTGTGGACATCATCAGAGCTGCAGAGGGGGACCTTGTTGTACCCATTCCAGGGGACCATTAGGATTGACAAGCTACACGTCTACTCGTACATACCAGATCATGACGTGAGTAATGGCTTATTTGTTTGGTGGTGGTATTAGTGTTAAATACTGTACATTATAGATAGATAGATAGATATACTTTATTTTTATTGCACAAAAAAAAACACAACTTTAAAATCTAGGCATTACAGAAACTTAATTGTACAATTTCGGCGGTCTTATCGCTGGAAGCGATTTCTACCAGACAACCTTCAGGCAAAGGACATTTGATAGTAGAGGAGGGGTAGGTGGTGCAATATTGAAAATGGAAATAGGAGTGAACTGTAAATATATATTAAAATATTTATAATGCTAATACATAAATAAACACAATATTATATACTAATAAATAAATATGTTTTGCTTGGAGAAAATAATATAAAGTATTATGTTTATTACGTTTTATAAATAAAACAATATAAACTTCATGTAGAGTTATAACATTGATGTTTTTATTCATTTAAGTTATCGATTAGTAATTTTGTCGTTTATGGTTAACTGAATTAATTTAAGAAAACTTCAATATAAATACATACTGTAATAAAATGTTTGATTAGGTTTCCAAGGATTATGTTTTCACATTATGAAAGTTTTGTTATGTTATGTTAGGTTATGTTTTTGTTCGGTACTTTATAATCTTTTTACAAAAAAAGAAAACAGCCACATAGATATTGTATTCATATTTCTTGAATTGATATTTTGATTCGGTAAGTAATATTTGTATCGTAAAATTAATGACGCCAATTCTCACAATAAACAATTTTAATATATGCTACAAGATACGATAAAAAATTACGAGGCTGTATGAGTTTTTTCGTGCATGTACAATTTTATTCATTGATTAAACATAGAGTTGCAATCGATCATCTCATTAATAGAAAGTGTTGACACGATCTAAGATAGACAATTTTTTATAGCGATCGAATATACGCGCTGTCTACATATATGTTGAACGACATGAAATTGTATCTTAATTTTATGCAAAACCTATATTTGACACAACCCCATAATCGGCTTGTGTTATCAATATTCAAATTGGAGCTGTTTCCTCTCGACAAGTGATCTTTAGAATAGGTAAGTGAGAAACAAGATTTTTTATTCAACACTATTTATTAGTTACTAGTAACGAAATCCAAACAAGTCAAATTGTCATGGCCGTTCTGTTTTTAATTATCGAATATTATTTTAGTCAAAGGGAGATAGGTAGCATTTATTGCGTCGTCTTTATGCAAATATAACACTAAAAATGGTAAATTATTCAAAACACGGACAATTTGTATAAATTATGTAATCCTGCATGGTTACAGAGGATAAATGTTTATATTTGACAAATTTGACTCTAATATGAAAGGGTGGCACTACTGGTTGTAATTAAATCAAATATTAATAAGTTTATATCGAGCACGTCAAGTATGTATATTTTGTAATTTATATTTTTGCAAAACTGGCTCAGTACAACCGTTAATAATTTGATTTAAAGTGAACCTTAAACAACCAATTGGTCCCGAACTCCCAGGGAAAATGACTCATAGGTAATTTAAAATCCTAATAAATCAATTATACTTTTATTTCCTGTCTGTGTAAAAAAAATCAAAATGTATCTGATGAATTTATCAATTAATTTTATTAATATTCTTTGACTCTTCTGAAAATTCATGCAAATAGCAAATCCGTGTTTTTGCAAACGGAATTGTTTCATTCACTGATATTAGCAAAATTTTTTTGTTAAAGATTTTAATAGAAACGGAAATAGTGAAAACTTTTTATAGTATTTCTGCTATGTCTTTATATCTCTCTGCGGCGTTTTCCATAATACGAACCTCCGGAAAGCGTACGATCGTGCGGTCTGCGTTATGATACAGTTTTTGTGTGGTTGTTTGTAAAAAGGCCCATCTCGTTGGCAACCGCTGAACGTGCCATAGTATTGGATCTAACAGAACCCAGTTGCGGTTTGAGGCAGACTTCTTGATCGTTTTGTAGGGACGATTGTAGGAAAACAAATAGCGGTCTGAGGGACCGTAATGATGGTTTATTTGATTTTTTAATGAGTTATTTTTTGATGATCCGTTCATCTGGTAGGCACCTATCGATTTAGTTGACTAGACTTAATCGGTAAACTAGACTCTTTCTTAATTGACAGAGAAATATATTGTTGAAGTAAAGGAAACAAGTAAATCACCAATATAAACTTAACGAAAATATTAGCTTACTAGAAAGTTTGCAAAAAATATACTTTAAAATCATCATCTACAGGATGACGTAGTCTATTGTTAGATAATTGTAGGACTCTCTTTCGCCACTATCAGCAAATCTCCACTAGTATCCAGCTTCTGCGCAAAGCGCCCCAATAAATGATCTACTTCATAAAGGACAATACAAAAACACAATCCATAATTATATAGCTATACCATAGTAGATTTTAAGCTTGCAACGCCCTTGCTGAAACAGGCATTTGTTTATTATTTTCTTCATCTAATAAAAACTTTTGTCTTTGCTCAGCAAAATAGCCAGTTTTGACTGCAAATTCTTTTATCAAAATGTGATACAGGTTTATTTGGATTCCGACACACATTTTTTATACTTAAGATAGTAATTGCGTAATGTATGCGTTAGTTAATTTTTTAACTCCGGCGTCATGACAACTGACATTTCACCAAAATTGCTAATATTACGATCAGTTACGAATCAGTTTATTATTAAATTTATTTTCTTTTATTTTTTTTTGTCTTCTTTTATTTTTGTAATGTTTTAGTTTGTATTTGTTTCTTTTTCTATTTGTTAAAATATTATATAATTATACTTGTTGCGTCCTTTCTTATCTATAAAATGTAGTGTGTCGTATTTTCAGTGAATAAATATTTCTCTCTATCTATCTATCTAATAAACATTTCAAATTATACCCATCTTTCGTAATAACATTATGCAAGACTTAAGTCGGCTACTCGAGTTTTAGAACTGAAGAGACATCTTTGATGGGACATTAAGTAATAGACGGTTAAGGAAAAAACCACGGATGTACCCACGTTTAAGGAAAAACTGGATTGAAATATTAATTAAATACGGTGTAATACTGTAGAGTTGTTTAATTTATTTGCATATTTAGACCAAATATTGGATTTAACCGGGACTAAACCTGACGTTATTAATTAAAAAAGCATACATATAACATATAGCATAGCATGTTATACTTAAGTTATTACATTTAAGTCTACTTCTAAGCTTACCTGTTTCATGTTTAATTTTCCTTTTTTGTGATGAGAAAATAAATTTTTATTCTATTTAATATATTTAAATGCTTACTGCTTAACTATTTGCATTATAGGTGGGTACCTAATGCGGTTAAATAAGTGGTTGAGTTCATGGACTATTTAGACAGTTTTTAGCAATAAAGCTGGCCATATTTCATACTTAATAAAGTCAGTTGGCCGTGTGGTCCCCGGCGGAGTAGAATAGGCCACCCTCACTCTTACCGAGGTGTTGTAAAAGGCGACTAAGGTAAAGCTGCTGGCATGATCATCAGCACCCAGAGAAGGAAAACTCTGCATTTATATCAAAACCCTCGCCAACCCGTCTGCCAAGCGTGGTGAGTATGGCAATTACCCCTCATGTGATTGAGGGAGGCCCGTGCCCCAGCAGTGGGGACTTAAATGGGCTGAAGATGACGATGAAAGTCAAGAAATCTGTCAAGTTTTTTTAAACAGCTGTTACAAAAATTGGCGAACTCCGACCTAAGTACTAAAATGTACTCGTTTAATATCGTCGCGTTTAGTCCCGGTTACATCAAATAATTTGGTATAATGCAACGCGAAAATTTGAATCGCAAATTTTCACCATTTCGGTAGATATGTTTATGAGTGGAAGGACTCGGAAAACGTAGCGTATAGGACGCTGTCCACCTAGATAAGTGACGAGCTGCCATAGGCTCTTGGTAGACTCTGAATGCGCCAAGACGAAGACAGTAAAATGGAGAACGTTGTACGTGACCTATTTCTAGAAGAGGACTGAGGCAGGTTGATGATTGGTGTTTAGGTCACAGTCATATTGTTCAATCGATGCGCCAAGACGCAGACTGTAAAATAGAGAACCTTGAAGAAGACTATGTCTAGAAGAGGATTGAGGCAGGTAGAGTACAGTCACAATCAGCTCTTGTAAGATTTTAAGTTTAGTGGCCACTTTTTTTAATCTATCCGTGGGAGAGCCACGCTTCGGCATGAATTGGCCGGTTCGACCGGAGTGATACCACGGCCTCACAGAAAACCGGCGTGAAGCAGCACTGTGCTGTGTTTCGGGTAACGGAGGCCCGATCCGGGAGAAAGGGGGGTTCAAAGGTTGGCAGTGCACTTGTTACTTCAATGGTATTGCTGGTGTCCATGGGCGACGGCAATTGCTTACCATCAGGTAATCCATCTGCTCGTCTGCCACCTATCACATAAAAAAAATCTTGCTAGAGATAATTGTGCTATGATTACAGTTTCCAAAATAGGCTTGAAAAATCACAAATACTTTTTATTTTAAATTAGCTGATGAAATTTTTATTTTCTATCTTAATTTCATTAAAATCAGTGAAAAACTAGTGGTTGCGCCACTGAAGCGTAAAAAGGCTCCTAATATATAATTTTGTACTTATTAAATTGATGAGTAAACTGAACACTTTGTATAAGGATGTCCTAATTTCATCATATTTTTAACCGATTTAAAAAAAAGGAGGAGGTTCTCAATTCGAAATGTATATTTTCATGTCTTAGTGCTAACTTCTAAGTTCGTATTACACACCCAAACTTGTCGCCCAGACTGTGTTGAAATGTTTCATAAAACTTAATTACTTATCAGATTTTATTATTATTTACGCAAGTATTAATAATCAAGGCTACTGTTTTTTATAAAGTCGATATAGTGACAGGATGTCATATTTTTAGTTTAATCGTTGTAACTTATGTTACGAAGAAAAAAAACCTGCCAAGCGTGAGTCGGACTCGCTACCGAGAGTGTCGTACGTTTTCCTTTTTATAAAATAGTTTGAGAACTTGCGGCACATAGCGAGGATAACAGAGGGCCGTTGGGGTGGAGAGGTCCCCAAGGTGGACCAACGATCTGGTGAAGGTTGAGGGAATTCATTGGATGCGGGCAACACAGGACCGATCTGTGTGGAGAACATTGGGGGAGGCTTATGCCCAGAAGTGGACGTCTATTAGCTGAAGTAATGATAAAATGAAGGGTCTTAACATACAGACGGACAACAAAGTGATGTAATACTGGTTCCGCTTTTTTTAATTTTTCGGAATTCTAAAAAATGGAACATCATTATTTTTCCAATATTATCATCTACTACCCAAAATGGACGATAACAGTTCCATGAAGTTATTTTTGATACATTCAACACATCAAGTTACCACCATCTGTCAAATTTCCTAAATTCATATTGAACCAAACGTGTTTGAAAGGCGAGAATCAGTTGAAAAAAATTACAGATTAGTAGATATACATTCATGTATGGAAATTGATAATACTCATTCTAAAATGTCGCGTGGCTAAATACTGAGCTAATTGCATTATCCAAAAACCCTAACACTGGAACTAAACGCGTTGAAGGCACATACATAGGGAAAAGTAGCGACCAAATTATAAGACGAATAATGAAATTTTAGACCTAGACATATATTTAACCTTTTTGAGGGATTAATGAAAAAACAAACGCTTAAGTAATGTGCTATTTATAAAATGGTGAATCCTATAGACAAAGAAAAGGCTCGTAACTAAAGCGAAAGGGCGAAACATTTGTACAATGCAGTCGACACTGTAACTTTTGATACAGTGACCTGTAATGAAATGTATACACCATAACTCTTAAGGCGGAACTATAAGGATCATATTTGAATAAGGTTGTATACTTATTGGTGCACGTGACTGTACATCAGTGTGGAACTAATGTCCCGAGACGAAGTGAGGGCGAGCGACTAGTAAATTATAAACAAACAATACCAAAGATACGTGATGTTCAAGCCTCGTTGAATAAAATAAAGCCTATTCCACCCCAATCATCTATTCAATCCGTAACACCCTCATTTCGGACCGCCCTCGGCCGGATGGCCCGCGATTTTTTTTCCATTATGGCGGACAAACGAGCTCATGGTAAGTGTGCTCCCCGGCAGAGTAGAATAGGCCACCCTCACTCTTACCGAGGTGTCGTAAAAGGCGACTAAGGTAAAGCTGCTGGCATGATCATCAGCACCCAGAGAAGGAAACCTCTGCATTTATATCAAAACCCTCGCCAACCCGTCTGCCAAGCGTGGTGAGTATGGCAATTACCCCTCATGTGATTGAGGGAGGCCCGTGCCCCAGCAGTGGGGATTTAGATGGGCTGACGATGATTGACACATGTGGCAGCACAGATGCATCGCCAGCTCTTAAGGGAGGAATAAGCTCTTTTGTTGAAGATCATCAGGTCGTTTCTGTTCAGAAACACCGTTCAAATTCGATAATAATTTCCGATAGTTGAGAATATAACTGTTAAAAAATTTGCTGAATCCGGAACGCCCCCTGTATAGAACGCTCTTAGCTGGATCGCCCGCAAATTTCTCTCATTCGAACTTCTTCCCGTTTGAAGGGTGAATATTCTTATCCATTGAGCAGCCCTCAGCTCTTAGTGGAAGCCTCTATTTAAACAATAGGAAAGTATTGCGGATGGAATAACAAAATGAAACTGCCAATTATATCAAAGAGAAATCACCTTATCGAGCAAATAAGGTAAAATTATACCATCTTTATAATTTTTCAAAGTCATCGACTAGCTTTCCTCACTATTAGAATGACATAAAGAGAATCACAATTATTGTTGTTAGAAAACACCACCTGGCTTAACGGCTAATCCGAAACCAATCTAAATATAGCACAGTAATTATCAAAAACAACACCCAAGGCGCTATTTAACCGGAAACAGAGCGATCAAGTGTTAGCGTATGCACAAAACTTTCACCTCTATGGACTGGTTTGGGCAAGCGCAGTCGGGGCGTGAGGTAGTGAGATTTTAATGCGCAAGAGTGTATCAGGTTACCATTTTAATTACATATGGTCAGCTTTCCTATCCTCCTTTTAGAGTTCTGGAGTCTTTTTTGAAATTAATGTGCATATTCATATCATGAGCTCCCCAGTGAGGAAAATTTCGTGAGCAAACCTGCACGTCTCGAATAAATTCTCAAAAATTATGGATACCTAAATAATGATTTTGAACGAATAACCGTGATTTAGTTGGTCTGACTCCCCTGTCTAAGGGTTGCGAAGGGCAGACGGCAATCTCTTCATTGTAATTTTTTTTTTATAAATATTTCACAACATCACATACATTGATCTGACTCCGAGATAGGTAGCTCAAGCACCTGTGTTACGGATATCAGAATCAACAGTGGGATTACAAATATATTCATATAATACTTTTCTATTGTAAATCATCATCATCAACATCATCAGCCCATTTAAGTCCCCACTGCTGGGGCACGGGCCTCCCTCAATCACATGAGGGGTAATAGCCATACTCACCACGCTTGGCAAACGGGTTGGCTTTTGTAAATACATACTTATAATACATAGCGAGCACCCAGACCAATACAAACAAACATGTTCATGCACACAAATGTTTGTACTGTGCGGGGATCGAACCCACAACCCTTGTATCAGAGGCAGCGTTCACTACCACTGTTTCAATCGGGCCGTCGTAATTACCAGCTCAGAAGCAATAATTACTTCGGACGCCACTGGGAATATACGCTTACAGTTCAGTCTTTAAAGATGTGTTGTAGGATGTTCCAGGTCAATGGAGTATTTGCGCGAAATGCCTGCAAAAGCTGGTGCAAGTAGCCGAGGATCGATCAAAGTGGAAATCATTTAGAGAAGCTTTTTTTATAGCAAACGGATTACCCGATGGTAAGCGATTGCCGCCACTTAAGGACATTCGCAACACGAGTGGAGTCACAATTGCGCTCCTACCATTTAAACCCCCCTTTTCCTCGGGCCTCCAGTACCCTCACTCACGTAGCAAATCAGCACAGACGTTGTTTCATTTCGGTTCTTTATGATTCTTTGGATCGACTGAGCATAACTAAAAACTATAATCGTAGTTTAACTTTTAACACCATGTAACTCATTTGTACCGACTTCAGGAAAGTCAGGAAAGATTAAAACTAGGATCCCAATTCTCGTGCTCTTGACATTTATTTTCATACGACATATATCACTAAAACAAAATAGTTTTTTTGTATGGTTCTCAGGTGATATCCGCCATGTTTTCAAAATATCACGAGCACGGGAATTGAGGGTACTGATTGGGACTTTACGTGGTGACTTTTAAAGCCTATAATTTGATGACTTCAGTGCTAGAGTACTTTTCTGAAATTTCTAATGTTTTTATTGGTCATATCTGAATTCTTATTAGACAACGCGTCTTCCAATTCTCTGTCTGATTTACGTCAAAATGTAAAAACCATAAAAAAAGGTAAACAACGGTATAATGCAGTTGACTCCCTGAAAACTAAAAGTTTAACCTGCCTAATGAAGAAAGTTTACTATAGTATACAAGAGTATTTAAATGATAAGGATTCTTGGTGATGTTAATCGATTAGTCTTGTGAGTTGTTATTCATAGTAGTCTGTTAACTTTGACAATTGTATTTTTTTTTCTTCTCAATTGAAACTCTGTAACATCATCAATATTTGAAAAGAGTAACTACTGAGTTTCTTGCTAGTGTCTTCTCAGTGGAAATCGACATTCCGAACCAGCGGTAGATGATAATATATGTTGACATTCATAAGTGTTCTGTATGGACCTAAATTGAATAAATATTTTTTTATCTTTATCTTTTATCTTTATTTTCTTGCTATTCATCTCATCGTAAACTATGAACACATTCAAGTATATGTTTTTACTAATGTACCAAATATATTTACAATCACATGTCTAATTTTCAATTAAAACCCATCTTACTACTACGCACAGTACGTTCCAATAGCCTTTATAAAGGTTGCGCGTACTCACGTACTGTGCATAAAAAACGATCCCATAACATCACGACGATACTTTCATTATTTTTTTTATTCTTACCAGTTGAGACTTCCGATTGTTCAAGATTGAACTTCTGATACTCATTGCATTTAGATTGTAATAGTTATTAAAAGAGTTTTGATAAGACAATAAAGTACTGAGTTTCCTGACTGCGCATTTGGTAATTATCTTATTTTATGTTCGTTATCGTCGATTTATTTATCTGGATAAAAGTCCGACGCTCTCTCTTTCTTCCGTGACTTAGCTAAGCGTCTAATCGAAGTCACGGGAGAGCCAAAGGCTGGCAGCTAACTCGCCCAGCGGGGTTATGCTGCCAGCATATTGAGGACATTGCCACGGGGATCTTCTTTGTTTTAACTTTCCTATTTATTTACTTTAACCTTTTTTTTATTTCTCAGTTATTATTTTAATTTTCTTGTGTTTTTGTTCATTGTTTAAAATTCGAACACTTATTTTGTTCGTGTTGTAACGAGCATATACTTGTCAATGGTCATGGCAGTATCTTCATTGTAATTACCAGACTCTCTAAATACAGAATCATGATCCAAGAGTATTCCGTGCTCCAGAGTGACAGCTTTGGATGCTACCGAGAATTACAGGCTAAAATGGAGAGATGAAGAGGACTTGTCAATTATCATGTTGACAGGTCAATGTCCACGTTTTGTTTCTTAATTTATAAAACCGTGAAGTGAGCAATTTTTACCATTATAGCGGACATACAAGCAAACGGCTCACGATGATGGTGGTTTGTACGAAAAACACGTTATAAGCTGTTAGATGTGGCTCTGAGATTTGATCCTGACATCACAAGAGCTTAAATACTTAAGATTGGATCAAGTCGATTTAACTGTCGCCTTTTGTTTATTTATTTCTATTTAATACAAACAAAACAGTATGCATATTTCCGATATCTAAATTGCAAATCCAGAAAACCGACATAAACAGCGCAGCGCCTGTGGTGTGTTCTGCCGAATAATAATAATAATAATCCTCCAACGGATTACGGCTACGGCGGCCAATCTCAACAATCAGTCACGTACGCAGGATATATTATAGTGCTCAAGTGTATGCGCAAACACAAGTGCATTCTCTATTCCCTTACTCTCATATTCCGATAGGACACCAGATTGACACGACCGGAGAGGGATTGGGCGCAGGACCAACAGCTTAACGTGCTTTCCGAGGCACGGGGGTACAAGACCGCCAACATCTAACTCCGGGCTGTCACTAAGAATTTCTTACCGAAAACTTAGGTACACATTTTTGGCCCGACCCAGGGTTTGAACCCGGGACTACTAACCACTACGCCATCGAGGCAGTCATGCCGAGTAAACGACTGTACCAGAGGCCCAGCACACTTGTCAGCACACTTGTCCATAAGTGATGGCAATAGTGTGCTCATCTGCCACTTATGTCATAAAGATTTCTGATCACGCAGATGAAACACTTACCATCAGGAGCCCATTTTTTTTTTATGAGAGGTGGCAGACGAGCAGACGGATCACCTGATGGTAAGCAATTCCTCCGCCCATGGACACCCGCAACACCAGTGAAGGCACAAGTGCGCTGCCAACCTTTTTCCCTTCCCCCCCATTGGGCCTCCGATAACCTCACTCACACGGCAAAACACAGCGCAGGCGCTGTAAGTTTGTAATTCTATAAGATATTTTGAATATCACCTAAAAACCATACAACAAAATATTCTTTAGTGATATATGTCGTATGAAAATAAATATCACGAGCACGAGAATTGGGGTCCTGGTGACCAGTTATCATAGAAAATCACCCGTTACTTATAAACAAAAGTCACTTTTCCTGACCTTTCGCACCTTGCTACCGAAATGGCTCGATCTAACTGGCCAACACTTTTTTACTCTTAATTTTTTCTTCCCATCTCAACACTTTGACTTCACCACAGATATTTAAGTTTGTAATTAATTCACCTTCGTTAGCCATACATTGAGTTATCTACAGATACCGAGGAACTGGCTGTGGCGGAAGAGGAAGCGATTTGTATCAATGATATACGACATACTATTGGTTTGGTGTCGTTTTCTATTTTTTTTTCGGTAAATGTAAATAGTAACGGTGGTTCTTAAGTGTTATGCTGATTTGGATTTTATTGGTATTTTTGGCGCCGTCGGCCATTTAAACTGGGGCACTTGTGATTCGAATGGCGGTGATTAGATTAAATGTGACTTGAGGAATGGGTGAATTCAATTATAGAAGTAATTATACTTGAATACAAAAAATCTACCCACCAGGTAATTTTCTTACAGAAATGGCTGAATGTGGTAATATCAGTCCTCAGAAAAAAACCAAACGATAGGTATAAAGTGTTAATTAATTTTAAGCTGAATTGCATACACAAAGTACTTACTCTAACTTCGATTCGAGTATAACAATAGTCTGGGTCTAACCCTTTTGTCTTTTGGATTTGGCGACTCTAGGGACGTTTCATCGAGCCTTGATTACATAGTCTAAAATCAGGTGTTACGTACAGCAGACACAATAGAGGCTTAACATATTTTGATATCGGTGCTATATGTACAAAAGTTTTGGTGACTTAGTTACTTTACTGTCACTGTCATTGTTTGACATTTGTTTTTTGGATTACCTTATTTAACCCCCGACGCAAAAACGACGGGGTGTTATAAGTTTAACGTGTCTGTGTGAGTGTCGGTCTATGGCATCGTAGCTCCCGAAGAAATGAACCGATTTTGATTTTGTTTTTTTGTTTGAAAGATAAATAAGGAGGGAGTGTTCTTAGCTATGTTGGATAAAAATCGATCCAAGATGGCCGCTGTCACAAACATTTGGATTTTATATTTTAACACAACTCCCACAATATGGGTATCATATAAAAGGGCTTGAGTAGCAGAATATGTCAATGTGAAAAATTTCAAATCCAAGATGGCCGCCGTCAGCAAATGATGAATAACCTATTTGTTGTTGCCTCAATATAGGTATCAAATGTAAGAGCTTTAGTTGTGTCGGGGGTTTTTAAATTTTCAATTTAATTTTTATTTAAATCAACGTATGTAAGCAAAAGCATTATTAATTTGTCATGCCATATCCTGTTTAAAAATTCTGAAATTATTTTTATTAAATTCCCATTCAGAGCCTAATCTAGAAATAGTATTTTTATTTCAGAAAATGTATTTTTGTCGTATTGTCCATTGTGTTCTTTAAAAAAGTTTTTTTTTAAAGAACACAATGTATTTGTAATATTTAATAATAAATAAAATTTCCCAGTTGTATTTGCAATCCTTTTTAGGACAAATTTGTTGTTAAGATGTTTATTTTCTCATACATCTCGTATGAAGTGTGATAAAACCAAAATAACAAGGTATGAATGTAACCACAGACGCGTTGAAGTCTTTTCTTCTGGGAATCTCTAATCGCGGCAAAAATAGAAAGGCAGTGTTTTTGTGTATCCTTGTATCTATTAAAATAAGAAACTTACATTGATGAGTTACCTTAATTACCATTAATACCAATAAATACGTTTATGTGATGTAAACAAGACAATAGGCGTATAAAATAAGTTCTATCAAAAAGTGTGAGCCAATAAATAGAAAAGAAGTTGCTGTTGTATCGCTTTCCGGTTGTATCTAGTTCTAAATAAACAAATTGAATTTGTGTTTTTAAAAAAAAACTTAGTTGTGTCCACTTTGTAACTTCTTCTTTGTATCTTGCCTAAAAATTTTTTTTTTGATATTTCAGAACATCACATACATTGATCTGACTCCGAGATTCGTAGCTCAAGCACCTATGTTACGGATATCAGAACCAACAGTGAGATTACAAATATATACATATAATACCTTTTTTAAATATATACTTATGATACCTAGAAAACACCCAGACCAATACAAACAGACATGTTCATGCTCACAAATGTTTGTACTGTGCAATTCATGGCATGATAAAAATATATGCCACGAAAAAAAGAAGTTCCTACCCGATGGAAAACCCGCTTCGCTTATAGTTCGGCCCACACAAACTAGAGTCACGAGACACCAAAGAAGTCCTGTGAAACGTGTTCATGCACGTGTCTTATTTCTAGTTCCCGCATTTCATGGGAAATCCTTGGGGCTCATTTGCCACTGTTTCACTCCGATTTCCATTGAGGTTGTGATATCGCTTCAGTCCATCCGGCCCGTTCATACCGTTCAAGCGTGGCTCTACCACGGTCAAAGTCCATTTATCAAACTAGACTAAAAAAAGGTTGGCAGCGTCCTTGTGACTCCACTAGTGTCGCGGGTGGCCATGGGCGGTGGCAATCGCTTATCACCAGGTGATCCATCTGATCGTCTGCCACCTATGACAAAAAAAAGTGAATCGCACTTCAAAGCGACGGTTGCACAAGAGTCTCGATTTCGATCCCCGGGTCGGGCCAAAAATTTGTACCTAAGTTCCGGTAAGAAATTCTAAGTGGCAGCCGTGCCTCAAAAAGCACGTTAAGCTGTTGGTTCTGCGTCCGATTCCTCCACGGTCGTGTCACAGAAATGTCCCATCGAAATATGACGGTACTGCCACCTATCACATAAAAAAAATCGAAATAAAAAATACCTTTTTAGTAGTGATCCTGTGGGAGCGATTGGTAGTGATATTCGATCCCCACCCTGGACAAACATTCGTGCGATGAACACTTGTGTTTGTTCAGTTTCTGGGTGTAATATATGCATTTAAGTATATATTTGTGTTCCTCTGTTGTCTGATATCTGTAACACAAGTGCTTAAGCTACGTACGGATTCAGGTCAATGTATGAGATGTTGTGAGAATTATTATTTTTCTTTTTACCTTGTCCCCTTATACCTCGACCCACACAAACTAGTAGCTTTTTGTAGCTATTGACGCACACGCCACTCTCCGTTCATTACAGCCGCCGCTGCGTTCGGCTCAACAGGCTATTACGAAAGAAAGTAGGTATCAGCGGACGCCGGAAAAAAAAAACATGTTTTTTAATTTTACCTCCGCGTCCGCTTATGCGTCGCCCCACACAAACTAGTATCTTTTCCTAGCTTTTGACGCACGCGCCGCCCTCCTACATTACAGCCGCCGCTTTGTGCGGCACAAGATGCTATTACGAAAGAAAGTAGGTATTAGCGGACGCCGGAAAAAAAACATGTTTTTTATTTATCTCCGCGTCCGCTTATGCGTCGCCCCACAGAAACTAGTAGCTTTTCCTAGGTTTTGACGCACGCGCCGGTCTCTGTTCATTACAGCTACCGCATTTTTCGGTACAAGAGGCTATTACGAAAGAAAGTAGGTATTAGCGGACGCCGGAAAAAAAATATTTTTTTTATTTAACTCCGCGGCCGCTTATGCCTCGCCCCACACAAACTAGTAGCTTTTTGTAGCTTTCGACGCACGCGCCGCTCTCCGTTCATTACAGCCGCCGCTTTGTTCGGCACAAGAGGCTAATTACGATTGTTCCGAATATTTTGACAACGGCCATTTATAATGGTATTTGCGCCAGTTTATTAGGCCGTGAAGTTTGTACCCTTAGAAACTAATATGGGATCTTGATGTGTTTTTACGGTTTGAATGTTGATGGTTCTTTCATATGAAAAGGCGCAATGGTCGGTCTCATAGAAAGTGACTGGTTGTATTTTAATGTTGGCAACGTGTTTTCAAACAAATTAAGTACCATGATATTTCTGTTGAAAATGTCAAAACTGTTTTTTATTTTCGTTGTACGTATTTCATTTTTTTTTGTTTATTTGATGGTAAGCGATTGTCGCCACCTATAGACATGCTATGGTGGTCACCAACATAGTGTCACAAGTCCGCTTTCCAACCTTTTTAACGTCCTTTCTCCTCCTTGTATTTATCAATTGAAACCTAATTTCAAAGTAATAATGATTGCCTAATAACTCAGCGTATTCGCCTGAAACATGGATTGTTTTCTTACAAGATATGACCTCAATTTTAATTTTAATGTAACTTTTTTAACGAGGTAATGATATTTTTATTATTTTACTATACATTTTTAGTAATTTTTTTTTAAATAAATGTTCTTATCTAAGAAGCAGAAAATTTTAAAAATCGATCAAAAAACTTTGTTATAGTTTAAACCGGACCGGTTTTTGGTACCGGAGAGACCCAATCCGGGGGAAAGGGGGGTTTAAAGGTTGGCAGCGCATTTGTGACTCTACTGGTGTCACGGGTGTCCATGGGCGGTGGCAATCGCTTACCATCAGGTCTGCCCGTCTGCCACCTATCACATAAAAAAAAACAAAAAAAAATTTTTTTTTACATAAATTGAAAGCTTTTAAAATAAATGTAATTAAATTACTATATTAGGAAATAATACAGCCGTTGTTATAGACGCGTGGATGGGAAAAACGTGGGAAAATTTAAAACAATAAGATTGGATTATTTAACGCCGTACAAGAAAGAAATCTCAAAGAGCATTGACATTGAGATTCTAGCGACAGTGTGTTTTATTAGCTTTAGAAATTTTGTTAGATTTTTTACTGAGATTAAAAAATCTTAAAAAAGTAGCTTACATCACCCTAGAGGGAGCACAGTCAATGACAAAGATAATTGACCCTTATGTCTTGTTAAATAAGAGTCAACAGTGGGTAGGTACTTGGTTCCATAATTACAGATTGTGTAACATAGCTGTTCCGAGATTTCTACCATGTACCTCATTTTTGAGTTTCTGAAATTTTGGCGCTATTGCAAGCATTATGTTCACCAAGTAACTGATGAGTCAGTTACTCCAGTCAGTAACACAAAAATACACAGCCACAAATCAAAGTAAATAAAACTGACAAATTTCTTCAATCAACTCTCACCTTATTGTCAAACATGTCTGGTTCATTATCAATTGAGGAAATTTGACAGATTTTTGTAACCTGACGTGTGGCTTCTGTACATGAGAGAAAGCTCGTTAAATTACAACGTGTAAAAAATTATCAATAGTACTTAAGGGTGTGAACATATACCGTGTAAAGGCTTCACTGCCAAAATAAAAGCATCATCTGAGCAAAACAAATCAGCTGTTCTCTACATTATTGACGCGCGAATATTCTATTTACTATGGTACAGCTGATTTTTTATTCTTTAACCATTTTCAACCTCTAAGTGTAGGCTTCGTTTAGTTGATAAAGTTTTTATCGGTCTTGGGCGGTTTCTGTCGACTTTGTTCCTGCCAGCCGTTTGATATCGTCACACCCAATGCATTTGGGGTCTTCCTCTTGGGCGTTTCTCGCCCCACAATCTCCTCTCTACCACTGCCATGCGCCACTTGGTTTTTATCATACCTATCATATATTGGTTTCATTCTCTAACGCATCGTGCATACAACCACATGAATCGTAGATTGTATAAAATATAAAACCTTTTTTCATTAAAAGAAATGCAACGGAAAGTCGTATCGTACCAATCGAAACGCAGAACATTGGCCTTGCAAAACTTCCGACATGTCACACAACAATACACTTTATAAAAAGCGACTTTTTCATGCAAGTTCACTGTCCAAACAATCAGAGAAAAACTAAGGCTGTGACGTAATCGGGTGAAACACCTAATTACTTATCTCGCATAACTATTGAATGGACTTTCGCTTTTGTGTTTGAGACAATGAGTACTCTCTTCTAGTGTGGTAACACATGCGTTTTTACGTCGTATTATGTTGGTTCTCAGCTCGGGTAAAGAACTTTGAGGCATGTGGGTGCAGCCAAGATTGGTGATTGTTTAGTAGCCTTCCGTAGTTTTTGGCAGTGTAGCTGATATTGTCTTTGTTCAGATCGCAAAGCACGTTGACATTGTGGTACATAGCTACTTTCTTTTTTTATCAATAGAGCGGTATGTTTCGCTGAGTGATTAAGTTTACACGAACTGAGGCCCAATCTGGAGGAGGGAGAGATAAAAAATTAGCAGCGGTGATTTCTATAGTGTAGCGGTAGTCATTTTCCATCAGGTAATTCATCTGCCTACCCATCACATGCACCCTGCGTGATCGTATCAGAAATGATGACATCCGCAGGAGAACTAAGGTCACAGACATAGCCGAAAGGATTGTATGCCTCAAGTGGCAATGGGCAGGGCACACAGCGAGGAGAACAGGCCGTTAGGGCGTACAGGTCCTCGAGTGGGGGCCACGTACAGGAACTCGCAGCCGTGGCAAGCCGTGACAAGGTGGACCGACGATCTCGTGAAGATCGCGGGAATCCATTGGAGGCGGGCGGCGCTGGACCGATCTGTGTGGAGAACATTGGGGGAGGCCTATGTCTGGAGGCTGAAATGATAATGATGATGATGATGACCCATCACATAAAAAAAACATTTTTTTTTTATGTTAGAGGCAACAAACGAGCAAGCGAGTCACCTGATGGAAAGTTATCTTCGCCGCCCATCAACATCCACGAAATCAGTGAGATCGCTAATGTGTTGCCGGCCTATTTAAAAAGGAGAAACATATTTTTACGGGGAATCCCTAAAGCATGCTATAGGATTTGCCAAGTCTGGTTCCTAATCAACATTGAACTTAAGGAAATGAACATATTATGTAAGTAAATTGTTTTGGATCTAGGTGTACTTGAAAGATTTTTCAATGTACAACCTACTCATAGTACAAGGAGTTACCTAGTTTGGGATAATGGTGATAAGATTGGTGCAAAAATCTGCTGCTGTACTGTACTGTCTTTCACTACGTGAGTGTGGGTACTGGAGGCCCAATCCGGGGGAGGGGGGTTAAAAGGTAAGCAGCGCACTCGTGACACCACTGGTGTTGCAGGTGTCCATGGGCGGCGGCAATCACTTACCACCAGGTGATCCGTCTGCTCGTCTGCCACCTATGTCATAAAAAAAAGCCATAATTTGTAGCTGACTATTTTTCTGACCCTTCGAAGCTTGTTGAATTAAGAATGTGATCTTTACCCTGCCTTCCGGAAAAAGCCGTGACTACCAAATCATGACTTCATTCAATAATGTTAATTTTGATTGGCTATTAATTCCACACGCTCATCGAATCCGCTTACAAAGTCCACAAATAAACAATTAAGATTATGCCATTTTCGTTGCATAATGATGTTACGTTACTTACTACATATGTAGATCGTTTATTCAGTATCACTCAAATCATAAATCAATTAACTTATGCCGTCAATTATATGATGGACAGTCACGAAATTCATAGGCCAAATTCTAATTATTACGTTTGAGTGAAGAACATGATTTGAACATTTCAAAATCATATTGACTGGTGATTTAGCTTAAAATCGGAATTGAAAAATAATAATAACAAATTCATTTTATATTTCATACGTGGACTACACCTGGTAAAAACACATCTTTCAAAACATTGGAACATTTGCATCTGGATAAGTGTAGAGATGCGGAACAGTGAAACGCTACATGTGGAACATCGACTCAGATAGATCCGAGATTAATTCCGCTTATTCGAATAATTCGGCTTATTCAGATCATTCGGATCATTCAGCTCATCGGATCATTCAGCTCATTCGGTTCACTCGAACTCAAGATCCATTTGAGTCGAATGATACATTCGTAGCGAACATTAGAGATTCGGAGCAGTGTATCAATTCAATTTAATTCAATTCAACTCAATTCAATTTCTAAAGTGGAACTGATTCTGTACTAACATCCTTATGCATCTGTTTTGTGGGTAGTGCTTTTAAATAGTTATTTGCAAAGATTTTTATCATAAATTTGGAAGGCTTTATTGATAGTACTTCATTTCCCCGCCAGAATAAAAAACAAAAACAGTTAATTGACCATAAAACTAAAGGATGAACCTCAATTCCTCTGAGATCCCATCATAAGACCACAACATGCTGACAATGAAACCACCAGCATCCACACCTTTTGAATATAAACAAAAATCCAAATCGGTCTAGGCGTCTTCGATAATTTGGGGAATATACATAGAGTCCTGGACCAATTGAGATCCTTAGAAGTTGTTTAAAAAAAAGCTTTTCAAAAGGAAAATTGTATAGGTACAGTCGTCTGCAATGAAATGTAAACACTTTGACTCTTAAGGCGGAATAATAAGGTTCATATTTGAGTGAGGTTGTATACTTATTAGTATACTTGACTGTACTAGTATCCATACTGCTTATAAAAACATACAGTCCTCATTAGAAATTCGTAATAAGTATCCGTTTATAATTAAAAGCGTTCATAAACACAGTTCGGTAATTACGGACATCCGTTTAATTGATAAATCACGAATATTTACAAACAGATTTATTTTAACTGTAATAGTTCGTGCGGGTGCATATAATTTTGAGCAGTAAATAAGCATGAAGTTTATAGCGCATAAGTAGACACAAATTAAGTACCTGGTTTATTTAAATAGTAGGAATTAATTGGAGGAAAGCCAGTGATAGATTTGTAACGAGAGTGGTCACAGTAAATTGAGTATCAGCGAGACATATTCAAGACAAAATATTTTTCCTCGTAAATTATAACTAAACTAGGACCATTTTCATATGCATAATTATAAAGATTTAATCGTTATGAAATATTGTACGTAGGTTTACCCCTTCATGGTTTTAGAAATTGCGTGTGTCAACTGCAATATCAAAGTGGATTTGTGCCATGATCAACCTTTTATACGAAAGACATCATCATCATCATCAGCCCGGTAGAACCCACTGCTGGGTATAGGCCTCCTTTCCTTTACCCGGTATTAAGCCGCTCGGATCCATGTAGTCCTCACGATTTTGGTGATGTCATCGACCCAATCGTTGCACTGGACGACCCAACGAAAGACATTTTAAATAGTAAATATGAGCAGAAATTTATTATTTTCTTTTTTATTTGTAACAATGTAGTAAACTTTATAACGCTCTGACGATATTGGTCACCATATTTAAGCCTTATTTATTTCTAATAAGGTTGAAATGCAATTAATTAAACTTAAATATATTGTCCATTAAGTATCAAGTGCAATACTTACTATCTTTTTACTGTGGCTTTACAATGAATGCTCACAGAGTACCTAACTATGAAACTGCGCATTGCGCAGTGAATTCTTAATGAGTAAAAGCACTTAAAGCTAATTTGTTTTGGTTTTATTGAAAAGCATTAAAAATATATTTACCTACTTATTTTAAAAAAAAGTAAAGTGTGTGTGTACATATAATATATAAGCTGCTGGCATGATCATCAGCACCCAGAGAAGGAAAACTCTGCATTTATATCAAAACCCTCGCCAACCCGTCTGCCAAGCGTGGTGAGTATGGCAATTACCCCTCACGTGACTGAGGGAGGCCCGTGCCCCAACAGTGGGGACTTAAATGGGCTGATGATGATGATGATGATGATATAATATACATAGCTATGTAACAAATAAACTTTAATTACTGTACCGATTTAAAAAAAAAACCATTAAAATGCAACATTATCTTACACAGTTTCTTTTATATTATATTTCCGTAAGTTTTAAGACTGTATACCTTATTTGTAATAAGTGGCGGACGAGCCGACGGATCACTTGATGACCTTACCTAAATTTTTCCTCATAATTGATTGATTGCGCATCTCACACGACCTAACCCTGTTTTTTGTAACAAGTATCTTGTTATAAAATTCTGAATCGGTATCCAATTTCACACCCAGCTCCTACCTGTGTTGCCGTACTGTGTATTTATGTATAATAAAGTCAGGAATTTCATTAGATCAACAAGCTGGCTTGTTATTATTCATCGTCCCATACTGCCCTCATACAAGTTTTACATGGGCATGTAAAATGGTCTGGAAGTTGTATGAATAATTAAAACCGGCTTAGAGTAGGGTCTTTATGGGTTTGAAGCGAATATTATATATCTTCACATACCTCGTCTCTACAATAGATCACGTATGAAGGTAACTTTTTATCGATTTTCAAATTTTCATATCTATACAATTTATAAAGACAGCGGTAACGCCTTTATATAATCCAAAATCACGAAACATTTGCGCGATGTAATCGATACCTAGCGCCATCTATTGGTACAAAGTGGAACTAATGCCCCGAAACGAAGTGAGGGCGGGCCTCTAGTAAATAATGATTTTTGAAATTCTCAATATAGTGTACCGTACAGCTAAGTCTAAGATCGTAAATGTTTGAGACAGCTGTTACATAGCTTTAGTTTATTTTAATTTAGTTTATATAAGAAACTTTGAATCGTTGTGTCTCTGTAAGAGTGAGGGTGGCCTATTTTACTCTGCCGGCCGTGTGGTCCCGGCAGAGTAGAATAAGCCACCCTCACTCTTACCGAGGTGTCGTAAAAGGCGACTAAGGTAAAGCTGCTGGCATGATGATCACGCCAGCAGCCAGAGAAGGAAAACTCTGCATTTATATCAAAACCCTCGCCAACCCGTCTGCCAAGCGTGGTGAGTATGGCAATTACCCTTCATGTGATTGAGGGAGGCCCGTGCCCTTTAAAAGTAAGGATCGTAGTTTGACATATATATATAAGCTGCTGGCATGTCATATCAGCCAACCCAGAGAAGGAAAAACTCATGCCATTTAATATCAAAACCCTCGCCAACCCCGTCTGCCAAGCGTGTGTGAGTATGGCAATCAATTACCCACTCACCGTGACTGCGGGGAGGCACCCGTTGCCCCAACAGTGGGGACTTAAATGGGCTGATGATGATGATGATGATGATATAATATACATAGCTATGTAACAAATAAACTTTAATTACTGTACCGATTTAAAAAAAAACCATTAAAATGCAACATTATCTTACACAGTTTCTTTTATATTATATTTCCGTAAGTTTTAAGACTGTATACCTTATTTGTAATAAGTGGCGGACGAGCCGACGGATCACTTGATGACCTTCCCTAAATTTTTCCTCATAATTGATTGATTGCGCATCTCACACGACCTAACCCTGTTTTTTGTAACAAGTATCTTGTTATAAAATTCTGAATCGGTATCCAATTTCACACCCAGCTCCTACCTGTGTTGCCGTACTGTGTATTTATGTATAATAAAGTCAGGAATTTCATTAGATCAACAAGCTGGCTTGTTATTATTCATCGTCCCATACTGCCCTCATACAAGTTTTACATGGGCATGTAAAATGGTCTGGAAGTTGTATGAATAATTAAAACCGGCTTAGAGTAGGGTCTTTATGGGTTTGAAGCGAATATTATATATCTTCACATACCTCGTCTCTACAATATATCACGTATGAAGGTAACTTTTTATCGATTTTCAAATTTTCATATCTATACAATTTATAGAGACAGCGGTAACGCCTTTATATAATCCAAAATCACATTTGCGCGATGTAATCGATACCTAGCGCCATCTATTGGTATAAAGTGGAACTAATGCCCCGAAGAATAAGTGAGGGCGGGCCTCTAGTAAATAATGATTTTTGAAATTCTCAATATAGTGTACCGTACAGCTAAGTTTAAGATCGTAAATGTTTGAGACAGCTGTTACATAGCTTTAGTTTATTTTAATTTAGTTTATATAAGAAACTTTGAATCGTTGTGTCTCTGTAAGAGTGAGGGTGGCCTATTTTACTCTGCCGGCCGTGTGGTCCCGGCAGAGTAGAATAAGCCACCCTCACTCTTACCGAGGTGTCGTAAAAGGCGACTAAGGTAAAGCTGTTGGCATGATGATCACGCCAGCAGCCAGAGAAGGAAAACTCTGCATTTATATCAAAACCCTCGCCAACCCGTCTGCCAAGCGTGGTGAGTATGGCAATTACCCTTCATGTGATTGAGGGAGGCCCGTGCCCCAGCAGTGGGGACTTAAATGGGCTGATGATTATATTTACGACAAACTGAATTTAAATTTGCGATCTAATTAAAGGTTTTATACAAATAAAAATGTCAGATGATTTCAAATAATATTGTGTAGTTACAAATATGTATCTTGTAATATTTGTATTTACCAGGTTTCATTAGTTAGAAACCTCTCAAAATAGAGTAATCACAACAAAAACACATTGAAAAATATTACAACTTTTCACATTAGGAGCTCTACAAATATCTTATTTATAAAAAAAAATGTTAAAAATCACAGTCCGGTTACAGAAAAACCTTACCCGTTCAAGTATTGGAATCTTTCTCGGTACCTATAAATATGTCATGGTCAGTATAATACAATAACGCATCAGCGCAAGTTTACGAGACGAGCTTTCCGAATGGAAAGCGATATGCGAAAAGGAGCCAGGAGCGGTGCTAGTGTCCGCCTCTCAGTATTCATGAGGACGGGATTATGCGAGAAGTATAAATATTTAGAGCACGCAAGTTGCATTCGATTAGAATGAAACAGTAAAGTATACCATTGTAGCGTGTTATCGGTTTTAAAAGTGGACTGTCAGAAACAGTTTTCTCTGATTGTATTGTATTAAAACTATATCTTTAAGAAAACGTCTTATCTTACGCTTCAATGTTTAAACTTACCTAATTAAAAGATTTTTAATTTAAATAACAAAATTAGCAGATAGATAGATAGATATTTTTTATTGCACAAAAACAAAACACAAGTATGATACAACAACAACAGACAGTACAATAAGGTGGTCTTATCGCTTGTAGCGATTTCTTCCAGACAACCTTTGGATAGAGGAAAAAATTACGTATTCGTAATGGGGGAAGGCAGTGCAAAGCAGTTTAACAAATGAAATTGTTAATGTACATGTGTTGCATTAAAATTACTACGGTACATTAGGATATAATTATGGCTCTTTAGCTATATAGGTAAGGTTCAGATTATATTATCTACAATGTCACTTGGCACAGAACATGTAAAAAATACATTAACTGCAAAATATTTATATTTTACAAAGTTTTGATCTATTTTCGTTCATGTATAGAGAAATCAGTTGCATAGTTTATATCAAGAGAAAGGTAAACCATATTTCAAACAGCATGTCCGCCAATATCACGTAGAAACTCGTCCAAGAATTTCCATAAATTATTATCATTTCATGCCACTTTTTGGCATTAAGCGCTCCCTCTACTCACCTCGAGCATACTCAAGATATGAATAAGCAATCTTTGATACTGTGATAAACAACGATTAGCCGATGAAGTCTATTGGAAATTTCATCCTATCTCCAGGACTACATTATAAAAACTGTATCGAATTGTGCGGATAAGAACAGAATGGGCTTCGAGATACGGAAATTTGTATTCGGTTTTATATTATCTACCTGTAATTTGAATTCAATGTTTATGATAAGAAATGGTAGCAGAAGTGAAAGGTTCCAATGGAAGGTTTGAAGATGGCGAAATGTAACTTACAAGGGTCTTTTGACCTAAGGTCAAATGGGTTTTGAGTTGAGTGTTATTCGTGTACCTATCTTCATTTTTGTTTAAAAATACTGCTATGACCTGACTCTGACCTTAGGTCAAAATGGAAAAAAAAGGTCTTACATAATTAAAAATAAGAATTTCGGAGAACTGACTTTTTGTTCAGTTGGTTCTTACTATTAGAAGATCCAAAAAAAGAAGTCCACTAGAGAAAACTTTGGTAATATTTGTATTATATTTTATGCAAGTGGATTAGTACATTAACCTTCTATAATATAATCAAAAAAGTGAATCTAATATCAAAACTAGAAGATATGAATGTCAATAGATATGTTTCTATAACAATCACTGGCCACAAAAACATTTTAAAAAATCAATCACAGTGCAATATTGTACTACGCAGAATTTCTACACGACTGCACAGCGACAAAAGATAAGGTTAAATAAGGTTAACTTTTTATAATTCAATCATAAATCTATCAAAACAATACCCCCTGGCTATTTCTTTATGATCAAGTCAAGGTACCTATTTAAGTACTTATGTACCATGGAATAAGTGATGGTATTAATGTACTTGGTCCTATTTGTAATTTTCAATAGATTCATCCAGTTGAGTGGCTGGCTATGAACATCGCGCAAGCGCAGAATAAGTATTATTTGTACACCGTTATTTTTTCAACGTTTACATCCCGAAAACCTCTTAATTTAATAGAAAAAAAAATCTGCTGTTCCATACATTGTTGCCGGGTGAATATTCTATTTTTTATGAGACAGCTGAATTTTTTTTTCGCTTATTTTGTTGATCTAACTGATAAATGAAATGATAAAACTGTGTATTTATAGACAAGATTTTAAGAGACTACTACGAGAAGAATATTTGCGACTCGATACCCATATGAACGAGAGTATACTGAAAACTGGCCAAACAAAAGACCACATGTGAAAAGCTCAGGGATACAAATTCGATCGCGAATGTCACTTTACTGGAGGTCCCAAGTGTGGAGTGTGAGACTTGAACCAACTAAAACCCATGTTGATTACTTTCCGCGATGTTCAAGTAACTTAAAACTCATCTTAAACTCTTAATTTTTAAGGACCGATTCGATCAATCGTATTCCGATACTAAATCTATGGGTGAATAATAGAAAAGACAATGCTATATGTCATTCCACACAAATCTGTCGTTATACCATAGATTTACCCACGGATAATAATATATAATTGTTCAAATATTGAAATGATGCAAAACTTATAGACTAATCAATAATAAAAGTATTTTCTTTGTCCGTTAAATTTGAACAAAACTACCATTGCTGGTTTACCGACTTGCCCATACCGCATAAAATCAATTGGAACAATCAATAAAAATATCAAAATCAACATCGGCTCGATTGAAACACAATACTCTCCCGTAGACAAAACGCCATTACGGTTGACCGGGGCAATCTCTCGGCTATATTCTAAGAGTGTAATTAATTGAAAACAGATGGTTCCTTGTTAGCCGGTCGCATCGATCTGTAATTGAAATTTTGATCGTGCGATTCATCGGAGTAGGGTTTACAATAATCGATTGTTTTGGAATATTGATAATATGCTTAAGGTTGTCCTGTTGTTGGTTCATTTTACTCCGTGACAATGTATAGGACAATGTAAAGTAATTGATCTGTATACCAAGAATTTTAACATGGATGATGATTTAGAGTTAATTAAAATGTTATCATTTGAAATTTCACTTCTCTGAATGTTGCGTTTACCTGCTTAATTTATAAAATTGGTAAATATTGGCATAAATCTGTCTCAAAATTGTATAAAGTCGATGCTATTTTGATGTTAACACATGTAATACTCTTTGAAAATAATTACAAAATATGTGAATCTCCACCCAATAAATGATATATAACATTAGGGTTGTTATGTTATTCACGTTCAAATATTCTAACGCTTTGGACTGCTGCGGGCACTGAGTATTGAGTATGGTATTATTATATTCACACATTTTGTATTTCTTTTATAAGTGAATAATGTTATTCTTTTAGAGAAATAAATTTCTTAAACCGTATAAATACCATTTACAAAAAATAAATGATTCAGATTTGATATAGGTAAGAAGAAAAATCAACTTTTTTATGCATGTGCTGTTAGTGGGAATGACTATCTTTAAAACAGCTGTTTAACAACCATTTACGGCTTGCTCGACCTTAGTATATGAGGTCTCTCTCTCTCTCTCTTTTATCTCAGTATGAGATTTTCGATTGATTGATTTGCGGAGTCTGGTAATTACAATGAAGCGACCGCCTTCAGATCTTCGTAATTCTTTAACAGGTAAACCAGATCAATTTAATCATGGTTACACGTTTCAGAAAATATACGCAACGTGCCGGTTTCCTCACGATGTATATAATATGTATGTTTGAAAAATCCAGAGATTCGAATCACGACCCCGATGACGTACGAAAGCCGGATTCTTATCCAATTGTATAATTGTTAAACAGCGGTTATAAAGGTCGATGAACTCCACTATTAATCGGCAAATGTAAACCGCACTTAACCCCATGTTCTGAACGCACAAGCACAATAACTGTCCCGCCGTGCATCATGCCACAAGGCTTTCTATACGGCATTATAATCACCTATTGTTAGATACGACTAAAAGTACAATTAATTTCGCTTGCAGTTCCAATTGAAAAGCCAAATGTTACGATCGAAGTCGATACCGCAGTGTTAAATTGCCAATAGATTGACATACTCGTAGTGTGGCAAACGTATCATGACTGTTGGAATGCAACGTGGGCCGGCTCAACTGGAGTCATAACATGGTTGTACAGAATACCGACTTGCAGGAAGCCCTATGTTTGTACCGAAGACTAAATTCGGGGGCAAGGAAAGGATTGGCAGGAATCTTGTTACTCCAGCGCTGTTGCGGGTGCCCATGGGCAGTGACAATTTCTTATCATGCCGTGATCCATCTGCTCGCATGCAACCCTTCACACAATAAAAATTGAACTGTGGATATTGAGGATAGTAGTAGAATTGGGATAAGTGAAGCGGCGATATCGGGGCTGGCAACGCAATTGATGTATGCATTTGCCGTACTACACGCCGTAAGCCTGGATTCCATCCATACCATCTGGATTGGTTACCTCCACCACAGTGCGCTTTACTCGACATTTCCTGTCACGTACTGATCATTGTGGATTCAACTTACCACTGCATTTCCAAACCGTTAAAACATTGAAATCATTAAGGAAAAAACCTGCAAGGTCGGCAAAGCATATTTGTATATTCTTATATTTTGTATTTCTTGTATTTGTGTTTGTTCGGTGTCTGGGTGTAATATATGTATTTAAGTATATATTTGTGTTCCTCTGTTGTCTGATATCTGTAACACAAGTGCTTAAGCTACTTAGTACGGAATCAGGTCAACGTATGAGATGTTGTGAGAATTATTATTATTATTATATTCTAGTGATTGCTTCACATCAGATAGACATATACTATTTGGTGCACGAAAAGATACAAATTCAATACTATTCTCATATATTATACTAAGGTCTTGGCTCATCAGATGTCTTCCTAAAATGTGGAATCTCAATAAAGTTCAAAAACATTTATTTTATGTAAATTGTTGTTTATAAACGATTATAGCGACATAATATCTCTTGTAAATCAGAAGTCCATAGTTAACTATTAGCTAGCAATCGTATTAATCAAGTAAAAAAAAACAAATATCATACATTCCTATAGTCATCGTGACCGATTGAATCGCTCTGTGGCTTCCGAATACCATTAATGTTGTTATCTTATATCTAGTGCCATATTCCGATATTATATGGCTTCTAACCTAATGGCGTTATCGCTAAATTAACAATTTATTTTAGTATCTTAAAAGTCTGCTATTTTATTAGTTGAAACGTTTTAGTCAAATCTCAAGGATTTTTTATTACATATTTACCATGTTTATGGCTTCATTATGAAGAGCTATTCGTAATTTAAAATGAAAAACAATAAATAACTTTATTTTAATGGCTAATTTTACAAGTTCGATAACATTCTTTTCAGTACGAACAACATTCTTATAAAACTTTCAACATACTCTTATGAGAGTATTAAATGTATCCCTGCATTTTCTCATAGTTTAAATTTTTTACCCTAGTTGGCTCTATCTAGACTAATCCAAATTGCCATTCAAAACACAAAACAGAATAAACTTAAAAAACCGTAAAGTTTTTACTTTAAAGATCGTTAATTTATTTCTAGTAATCAAACAGGAAAATAACAAGTTATCAAAATAAACAGCTAAATTTCTGTTGACGCTTATATATCATGTGAACAACGATCTGACAACCGTTTATCAACGAGGTAATTAGTTACAACAATCTAAATCGTCATTAAAGAGCCATATCAGATATGATCTGACGGTAAATTTACAAGGCGCCGTTAACACGCATATGATCTCGTTCGGAACGGAAGACATGTCACCAAGTGTTTTCGAAAATCTCGTGGGAACATATTGACCATCTAGTAGGGATGGAAAAAGTATCGATGTTGGTCCAAATATTCATAACACGGGTTCAAGAGAAAAGCTAACCAAAATGTACGGTAAAAATAAAAAATGCATATGGAAAATAGATCAGTGTTATTTGAGTCTCAAACGGGAGAAACATGACCATTTAATGAAAATGATGCGCAACAGGTAAAAGGTATCTTACTCGTACTGATACAATATTGAGGTTTCTAAGAACATGTTATAAGTAAATCAATAACAGACAGTAATTAATGTATATATTTTTATGGATTACAACATACTACCATATATTATATATTTTTATGTAATACCTTGTCTTGAGTTTTCATACTTTACATTGAGTGCAATAAAAGTATCTATCATTAATTCTAAGATAATCTTTAAAGATCTTGATAAAATGTAGAGCGTAACAAGCATACATATTTGGAAAATATGGAGCTTTTTCTGATTTTCTCAACTCTGTGCAACAACATTAAAAGTATAAAGCATGGGTGCCTAAAAATAAAAAATAAAATCAATTAAATAAAAATAAAATTTTATGACAACTATAAATATCATCGATATCGAAATTCACAGCACTACATTTACGTATTCGGAAATTAGGAAAGTGCCCATTATAAAGTTGCTCTAATCATTCTGTTCATTATGCCATATTTATGGCTAAACAATCGCCTATTTTGTTGTTCCATTGTAAATCCGATCCTGCCCGGTAAGGTTAACTAGAGTTACCACGTTATCAATCTGTTGGTGTTTATTCTTTGATTTATTGACATGGTTATAGTTGGTAGTTTAGTGATCTTTTTTAATTAGTATCTATTATACCATCTACGTTCTTGTTTGTTTTAGATTCTTATTTAGTTGGACGATATAAATTCAAGTTATAAATTCAATCGCTCAATCTTAGTGAGTGTCATCAGCTTTTTGGGTGTTATATTTTCAATTTGAATATATGTATATTAAACGAGCTTGCTAATTACTTTACTTTAGGATCAGATCGATTTTTTCTGTAATAAAAATAACATAAAAATCCAATTTTATTAGTTTTAAAATCTACCGATGTCATTTTTTCCAATCACAGTAAACATGAACATAGACATAAAAAACATAAGGCGAGTGTTAAGCATAAATTATTATCTTAATCGGATTTTGTTTCATTTTAAAATACTAGTTCAAGAACAAAATGCCATTTACACATTAATAGTTACTTGTACATGTAACACTAACGATAGTAAAACTAGAAACTAGAGCACACTAGAACTAAATAGGTAAAGTAAAATAAGTATGTAGAGATATCAAAATTATCATAATTAGATCATTCTGACTAAAGCGTATTAAAAAGAAAGTAAACTATTGAAGCATTACAAGAGATCTAAGTGTTCTTGTATGGAAATACAATAAATGGCTCAAAATAAATTCAATAACAGACTCTCACTTGAACTTCACCAGCCGGACTAGTTAGTTAGGGTTCTGTTACGATAGGGCTGTCATACATATTGCTTGTATGGTAGTTTAAATTACATATTTTAGTTTGTCCTCTTTTAATATTTTATTTTCAGTAATTTTATAAAAAATAATAATAAATATTTCACAACACACATATATTGATCTGAGTCCTAAATAGGTAGCTCAAGCACCTGTGTTACAGATATCGGAATTAACAGTGAGATTACAAATATATACAATTATTATAATACTTTTCTTTATACTTTTCTTTAATATTTGGAAATTTTAATTGGTCATTGGAAATATGTATTGTCACGCAATCAATTATTAGCTATGTAGGAAAAGATCTCGAGCTTATCAAAAGCTGTAATCTTTTCCTTTCCTTTTCGTCGTTTTGTTACAAAATTGTGCGTTTTGTAATTGAATAATCAATATTATTACATTTTATACACGTACCTCCTGAAATATCATGTAGGATCATTTTTACTCGTGGACAAGATCTCTGAAGACAATAATTTAACATTTTTGCCAAAAACTATTTCAATCGTGGACAACTTTCTTAAGATAATTTAACATTTTGTATCCGTAGATTTATTGCGTATTTGGCTTTCGTGAGTATCTAATTTAAAAATTAATACTTAAAGACAATTCTAAAATATTGGGTTCAAATTTAAAAAGTGAACAACCCTGACTTCGAACTGAGAATTATGTTCTTTCTGCTATCTCTCCAGACATTGCTATAAAATATAATTATTTGTAGGAAACCAATTTGTTGTTTGTTCTATTGAAATTGTGATTTGTGGTATTTCTAACGAACAGCTGATTACAAAACCGATACCGTTCCTACCAGTTTGAGTCTTAGCGTTGATGCTTTAGGGTTTATATTTATGGTTCACCTTTATATTACTGAGCTGTAAACCATTGTGCCTAAGTGATAATCTTTGGTTGTCTTCTAGATTTATGACTTTTACATGACTGTTTGGATCTTTGATGACATGATTTGATTGCTTATCGTTAGGTCTATTAATGGCTACCTGTTTCTCTTATCCAAGTTAATCTATTTTAGTTTTCATTTAATTATCACCGTGATTTAGTTTTTATCAATCTACGTTTAATATGATATTGGTCTAATTTTAATAATTATTTTCTAAAAATGTATGACCAAAAACAGATATTGAGCAATATTTATGTATTTAGTATAGACGTTATTCTTTTCAGATATTGTTACCAAAAGGCTCTCTTCAAGATTCATGGAATGTATTTTTTTTTGGTAATTTCTATGCTTAAATTTTTATACCATTGATGACTTTATCAGTAACAGTTTTGATAAATTAAAAATTTAAACTTCATATTATAATAACGTTTTTATAACAATCCCAATTGATCAAAACTTATATGATTCTTTTATTGTTTCATTCACTCCATTTTTTTTCGTCCAATCCATAAAAAAAATAACAGACACGATAAAAATCCCGGAAGTGCACCATCAAACGCATCGTTAGTTTGATAAAAAGAATAAAAGCGTTGTTACGTTGCGGTGCAAATTTGAAAGTTGCCTTTTTGCCAAAAAAACGCTACCTGACGAAATGGTGAAATTAATTGACATGTGCCAATGTGAAAAAGGTCTGCCTAATGCGTTATAATGACATATTGGTATATCAGGTGTTCCCGAAAAAATGTTTAGATAGGTTCTGCCAATTTCTGTTTCTCTTCAAAGTGTTCAATTTTTTATGTTTCTTTAATGTTGAAAAAATTATATTATACTTTAAGAGCAAGAAGATTTTAGTAAGATACTTGTCATTTGATACTTTTGTACTTCAATTAATTAAGTAAAAGCAGTGGTTGAAGGGATGTAACTGTGTTTACCGATACAACGTGTAAGCGATTCATATCATGAGATATCAATGTCATATGAGAGTCTGACAGTAATATGGGAATGGGAAAGCCACGGGATTTTGACCGTGACGATACTGGGTACTGTTACTAAAGTATCAAGTGACAGTAGTGTATCGGAATCACTGGTTAGTATTTGGTGTGAAAATGATTTAAGGTTCAAGTGTAGTGTACACTTTTAAAACTAGCTATATAAATATTTTATAACATCACATACATTGATCTGACTCCGAGATAGGTAGCTCAAGCACCTGTGTTACGGATATCAGAATCAACAGTGGGATTACAAATTCATCATCGTCAGCCCATTTAAGTCCCCACTGCTGGGGCACGGGCCTCCCTCAATCACGTGAGGAGTAATTGCCATACTCACCACGCTTGGCAGACGGGTTGGCGAGGGTTTTGATATAAATGCAGAGTTTTCCTTCTCTGGGTGCTGATGATCATGCCAGCAGCTTTACCTTAGTCTCATTTTACGACTCCTCGGTAAGAGTGAGGGTGGCCTATTCTACTCTGCCGGGCACCACACGGCCAATACAAACAGACATGTTCATGAACACAAATGTTTGTACTGTGCGGGGATCGAACCCGCAACCCAGCGTTCACTACCACTGTTCCAAACGGGTCGTCGAATATAGATTGTTATATATTATTTATTTCATAAAAATAAAATACAGGTATGAGTAACAACATCAAAATACTACAATCTTTGTCAGTTTTACCAGACTGTAAATTTTTTTTCGCCTTTTAGAAAAGATGTTTCGCTAATGATTTTATTTAGTTGATTTCAATATATATACTATATTGAAGTCATCTAACTTAACTGAAATTGGGACCTCATTGTTATAATTATTATTTTTTATGTGATAGGTGGCAGACGAGCAGCTTACCTAATGGTAAGCGATTGCAGCCGCCTATCAAGTCAAGTTTAGTTTTTTATAATTTTTTTACTTATATTGACAGACAGACAGAAGTTGTCAGTTTTTTTTTTGTTTCGTTCGTGTCGTAAAAATCTTGCTTGGAAATTTGGTTTGTATTTTTATTTATTTATTTTAATCTATTCTTCTACTATTTTTATGCGCGTTTTATTTCGTCTGCCACACCCAACATTAGTGGAGTCACAAATGTGCTGACAACCCTTAAACTCACTTTTCTCCAGGAAATGAATTCTTAGCGTGTAGTTTTCTTTAATAAATTTAAATATTTTTGCCATAGAAAGAGTTAGAAAGTTAGTTATTTCACAATTATTGCAAAACTTTTTATTTCACAAAAAAACCTAAAATTAAGATACAGACATTCAGTAGGTATACAATTTAGGCGGTCTTATCGATGGGAGCGATTTCTACTAGACAACTTTCAAATAAAGAACATATACACCCAATACTCACCAGTGATTTCGATACACTAATGTCACGTATATTATTTATTTAAATACAAATTTAAATATATGTAAGAAAACTATATCATCGTTTTAATAATAACAGTAATCTAACGTAAATTAAAATTAAAAGTCCCCAATTTATGACGACAAATTTGTTATGTCTTTGAACAGGACCGCTACACCAAAAAAAAATTCTCACAGTTAGGTAGGTCGTTAACCCATTAAAAACAAGAAAGATCTGTTCTCGTAAGCCAATATTCACACTCAGAACCAATAAGTTCCCGTGCAGAACTAGATTTAATAAATTTAACGTTGTAATTATGCTAAATAGCCTTGAGAAACTAGACAGGACGTCCGTCGTTACATGGCGACCAACCACTATTATCTTGATACTCATGGGAATATGTTTTTTTATGTTGATTGACTTTTTTTTGCTAAATTATGGCATTGATTATATCAAAGGTACGTGACTTAAATATTTTTCCTTTTTTTAAAGTAAAAATTTGTTATATTGATTTCTCTAGAATAAGGAAATCTTAAAGTAATTAGTAACGAATTATATGAAAAAGTTTTAGAAAGATTTCAAATAATATGAATATTCTATCGAAGCTTAAAAAATAATATATCCCTAGATGATTCTTCCAATATAGTTAATAAAGAAGACAAATACAAAAAAAATATTGTTTTATTTTGTTTTGTTTAATTCTGTCAATCAAACGATACTTAATCGACTGAGTCAAATGATTTTCTTTCGAATATACAAATAAAACTTTTTTATTTCGGCGTTAATTTGCATATACTTCCACTTGGCTTCTTAAAGCAAATATGATTACATCCATATATCATTACCTCTTTACGCATTAATAAATTATTTATTCTATTTACGAATACATACACAAAAAAATTGAGCGATAGGTACTTAAATTGCAATAATTAATTATACAACATTCTCACGTACTTTCTTATTTAAATGTTCATAAGTATAGAAATGAAAACACGTGGTAAATATTCTATTAGCACTATTATAATACAAGTTGTATCATTCTATCCGTAAATGATAAACAATCTAATAACAAGATTTACTGTAAAGCTGTACAAAATTGACGCAAATATATTCAAATATACTCTGTTAATTGTGAAACTGGTGTTTATTATAATGATTTTACCGTTGACGTGTGTCGATACATCACACTCTCCTCGCACTCAGATCAATCATTATCGCGACCCTTAAAATCTGTTCTCTCTTTAACACTGCATCAAAAGAGAGTAACTTGAACGTAGTTCGAACAAAACCGGTAATGGTTGTTGCACTCGCCAGATGTACATGTCAACTGATGGATGACCGTTAATCCTAATACGATTTGTCGTGACTGCCGCTTCTAAGATAATGGGAAATGTTTAGATGGTGATTCGTGGGTATATTAAGAGCATAGTTTAAACTCTAACACCCGTGGACGAGAGGTCAAACGCATTAGCCACCTAGTGGGCTCACTCGAGTAAACCTATATTAATCAAACGTGCTTAGTCGTTTTTTTACGCTTTCATACGCATGAGAATCAAAACTTTGGCTAATAGATACGGTAACAAGCTATTTATTACGCTAATAGTTTGGGAACGTATTGGATGGGCAGAATTTAGTGTTAATCGATTTGAGTTATAGTTATATTGAAATTATATTTATATGATAATTTTACACAAATACACAAATGTGTGATGTTAATGCGGGTTTGATTTGAGTTTGATGAATAAATTGACAGGTTGAAGACAACATAAGAATGTGGTAATCTCGAAACATTTATCACTCACATAAATTGGCTTAAGCGTAACTTTAAAATTTCCCACATCTAATAATAGGTATATGGTATCACAAAAAAGCAAAATTTCCTTTTTAATTTAATTAATTTTTATAAAATTCTATGTGTTGGAATAAAGATTTAGGCAAAGTAGTAGGTACACTCAAATTGGATATTATTAAAATTTTCTAGGTTTTTTTGGATTATTGTATAATGGCATGGCTAATGAATATATAGAATATATTTTGGAAAA
Source organism: Marasmia exigua (assembly GCA_019059595.1). Taxonomy (NCBI): domain Eukaryota; kingdom Metazoa; phylum Arthropoda; class Insecta; order Lepidoptera; family Crambidae; genus Marasmia; species Marasmia exigua. The sequence goes on from CM032473.1 coordinate 22,326,859, forward strand.
ATTGAGTTACTATAGACATGGATTTTTCGCTTGATTTAATTAACTGAGAAGGTAATCTGATCTATATTTATTTTGCAAATACTAACAGTAATTTTTCGTGCAATGATCACTACTTATGACTAAATCATTTATTACATATAAAAAGATATTACTCGAATACCTACTCGCTGAGGTTACCAGTATGTAGGAATACCTACTTATACCAAAGAAATATAGGAATCAATTAAAGTAATGTGTTAAGTTTAACACAACTCTTTACTATTCTATCTGTCCAATGTTAGAATGCGGTCTACTAGGATGCATAACTTCAAAAAACACTTAACAATGTCATCGATAAACTATAAAATGGATAACAACAAGTTTTTTAAATTAAATCGATTAGTTTATTCGTCACCAAAAATAAGTAACTGTCAATGGCATCGATTTCTCAACAGATTTTTCAATTTAATATAGACGTTTTGTAAATTATAACCATTTCTGGCGCTTCGACTTACAAGATGTTCTCACATTTTTAATAACACATCAAATCGCTTGTAATCGTAAAAGAATCGTTCGTGTCCATAAATATAATATTAGTGGCGAAATTAATGTGACAAATTACGTAAATTTATGGTGACACAAACGGAAGCCAAATCATAAATAAAATATGTATTCACAGAGATACTTTGTCCCCACCGTTAACTATGAATCGTTCGAATTTATATACTTTTACTTTTGCCCATAATATTTTAACTAATGCCCAATAAAAACTCAATTAAATAACATCACTTCCTGCAAGAACAACGTATCGGTCGGAAGCTTACCGTCGTTATAATTGATATATGTGAGATTTTAGGTATTTTACCGTAATTTTGTATTAGTGGTCTCATAGTCCCATAATGTTGCCCCGCCATAAATTCTCTGACTTGGTATATTAGCATCTTTTTACATTCTAAAGCTTCTCATTATATTATCTTTCGTCTTTCACTTTATTGTTCAGTTGAAATTAGATGGTGATTCATTGGGTTTATGGTAATGTATGGAGATGCTGAGGCAAATGATATTATACACCAATTATCTGGTCTCGAACTAGAGTATTTCCTGTAATAACAACATCAGGTAGTTCTCTAAGACTTTTTTTATTACTAGTGGATGTGAGAATATTGAGTAATTATTGCATTTATGACGGTAATTCATGCTTAATGTAGATAGTGATTACTAAACTTTTTTTATATAGTTATTTTGGAAAATAGCAGAAGATGCAATTTAACTGTAGCACTTTGATTTATGAGTACAACTTAAGTACCTATATTCTCATCATTTTATCTTTTAATTTGTGACGAAATGCGAAATTGTAAATTTGTGGTCGCGATAAATACTAGGCTTACATACTAGAATAACTAGAATGCCATCCATACCCTATTGATTGGTGGCGGCCCATCACCGTTCACTTTACCTATCAATTCCTGCCACGCACCTCATTGTAGAATCAACATGCCGCAGTGGTGCTTCCGAAATAACATTGAAACGAGCCTGCAATACCTTCCTAAAAAGCCGGAAATGCATCTGATTCCTTCAAGTGCAGGGGATGTCTATGGGAGGCGGTGATCACTTACCTTCAGGTGACCCGTGCGCTCATATTTACCATCGCATAAAAAATGTACCTAACCTTGTGTTTTAAAATTCGCTTACATAATTGACGTGGGGAAACACAGTGATGGATGCCCTGCCACTTTATGTATTGACATGACGATTTGAGAACGATGGCTAGTGTGAGCTGGATGCAAACTGCTCAGGACCGGGTTGGTTGGAGGCCTATGGTCAGCAGTGGACGGCCATAGACTGATTAATTGACTAACAAACTACTTATTTTCACGCGTCGCGTCAATATATCGAGTTACTATAACACTTCAAACCTGATTATACCGCAAAATATGCACTTGATTTTTTTAAAATAAAACTAAAGCTACCTATCTAGTGAGTCGATCTTGAACCATGCTCATCTCTAGCCGCAAGACGTAACTTACCGCAAACAATTCACTCATATTTCACCACAGTACTATACCAGATGGTATTTGATATCGGATAATATTCCTGGGGTAACTGCGTAATCATACTACTGTTTCGTTTCATAATAAACAATTACTCGTTACACTGAAAAATATAAGAAAAGAGCAATTATTATTTTAAACATGAAAAATTTTAAATAACTAAGTTCAAAATAAAAACTAAATAAAGAACCATGTACATTCGTAAAGCAAAATAGAACAGCTGACAGTTTTTGGATCTTCCGTGTAAATAAACGCTTAACAATTTTTTTTTTTACAAATTTTTGGAATATTTACAGCTAGATTTAGGGATACAGTCACAGAGAAAAAAACATTGAGGGCCAATTACAAGTTTCCACTGATAATCACTTGGTTGTTTAACAGAAATGCAAGTGGATTTTCCTATTGACTTTACTAAATTAGTAAAATTTGATTTAATAAATGTACAAATAAAACAACATCACATGATAATATCTATGTTTAAACAATTGTGTTATGATTAGTGTCAGATTTGCTTATTATTCTAAAAAGAAGTTAAGACATCCTATGAAAAAATACAGTGGGAGAGCCACGCTTCGGCATGAATGGGCCGGCTCGACCGGAGTAACACCACGTCCTCATAGAAAACCGGCGTGAAGCAGTGCATGCGCTGTGTTTCGCTGCCTGAGTGAGGGTACCGGAGGCCCAATCCAGGGGAAGGGGGGTTAAAAGGTAAGCAGCGCACTCGTGACACCACAGGTGTTGCAGGTGTCCATGGGCGGCGGTAATCCCTTACCATCGGTGATCCGTCAGTCCGTCTGCCATCTATATCATAAAAAAAACATAAGTATTCATAATACGAATGTTTATCCAGGATGGGATTCGAACCCATCCTTGGAAAGTCAAAGCAACTTCGCAAAATGCGTCATGCAGGCAATTCTCTCGTTCAGCCTTACCTTACGTCTATCCCTAGTTTACATTTAGTCTGGCGCTAGACTGGTCCTATTTATTGGACCAGATTCCCCGTGGACCAGTTTGAGCTATTTGTGAGATCGCTTTATGAATAAGAATGATGGTGTACGATCAGTGGCTGTTCGAATTAAAATTTTAATGCAGTTTTAATTCAAATACTTTCGAAAATAGAAAGAGCAAGCGTTGGATTTGGTAGATTTACATACTTACTGTTGTAAGACGATTGCATTATTAACAATAATAAATTATCATCTTCATAATTGCAAGCTATCCGTCTTCTTTATTCTTACACGGAAGGTTTAGTATTGTCACAGATGTTATAATAATAATAATATCCTCCAACCGATTTCGGCTAAGGCGGCCAATCTCAACAATCAGCCACTTACGCAGGATATATTATAGTGCTCAAGTGTGTGCGCAAACACAATTGCACTCTCTATTTCCTTGCCCACATTATCCGATGGGACACCAATGTGACACGACCGGAGAGGGATCAGGCGCAGGACCAATGGATTAACCGTTAATCCTTTGGTCCTCGGGGCTACAACACCGCCAACATCCGGACTCCGGGCTGACACTGAGATTTTTTTAATAGAATAACTCAGGTACAAATTTTGGCCGGATTGAACCCGGGATCACAAGCGCAGTCGTCGCTTGAACGCGCGACCCACTAACCACTGCGCCACCGAGGCAGCCAGTATTGTGACAAGTTACTAAAGTATATAGTTACATATTTTTGCAGCTGACTGTAAGTATAGGACCTACACAATAAATAAATAAAAATGGGTTATACGGGCCAGTGACGTAACCAACAGATTTTTATTAATTTTAAAATGAAATTAACATTATACACATCATTTCAGCCAATAGACGTCCACTGCTGGACATAGGCCTCCCCCAATGTTCTCCACACAGATCGGTCCTGTGCAGCCCGCATCCAATGGATTCCCGCGATCTTCACCAGATCGTGGGTCCACCTTGTGGGGGGCCTGCCACGGCTGCGACTTCCTGTACGTGGCGTCCACTCGAGGACCTTTCCGCCCCAACGGCCGTCTGTTCTCCTCACAGTAAATAACAAAATATACAGATACGACCTGGTGATCTTCAAGAAATGAGCTTATTCCTACCTTAAAAGCCGGCAACGCGTCTGTGAAACCACATAGCTGTACTTGTGTTGCAAATGTACACACAGCGTCACGAGTTACCCTTGTTGACCTTTGGACCGTCCTTATGTCTAGGGCACAAGTGCTATTTTTCCTCTGTAGGGGGTAAACTGATCTGACGCTGACTGTACATGGGGGGCGGTAATCACCTACCATCAGGTGAGTCGTCTGCTCGTTTTTCCGCCATAATGTAGAAAGAAATAATAATTAAATGATAAAACATTCTAGACATTTAGTATAAAAAAGAATTTGTTATTATCAAAGATATCTTTTACAAGCCATTCTTGTCACAGTCTTCAATTTTAATTATTCATGCTAGATATTGTTATATTGAACGTCCTTGGTTATACTTTTAGCTCCGCTCACTTAGTCCTTGATTGATAAATGTTTTGTTGAAAAATCTATGTACTTTTTTATTACGTTATAAATATTAACTCCCATTTGAGAACCCAAAATGTACGGTTAGAAAGTCACGAATTCGCAATATATTATTTGGCAAGTGTATACTTTGCTAAATCGTTCTGCATTAGGTCATCCGGTTGCTTTTTTAATATTTCATTATACCTACACTCACTTTCATTCAGCTAAAATTAAAAGCCTGTAGATCCTTCACGAGACATCCATAATAAATAGTTTAAATTAGTAAAAATATCTTTGTTCAGTGAAAAGTGCACCAACCAAAATGTTTATTTTCTATATTTGAAAACGCACCTTTAAATTTTTGTGCGTGAAAACACCGTGATTAAATTTGTACGCAATTATTAAGTATTGTCTAAATACTCTGTAAAAATGGGATTTCGAGAGAAGGAACTAATGAGCATAAACTATATGAAAACCAAAAAAAAAAGATAAGTGAAACCGCGGATGCTAGTCTGACAATCAACAGACTACTGTTGATTTAGTAAATTTAATTTTATAGGAAATTGACTAATTGACGATTTCGCCAAATTAATTGGCTATCTTAATAGTAATCTGTGCCTCAATCCACTAAAAATAAATGCCATTTAATCAAGTTTGGACAAAATTAATATTTTGTTCGCTATGATTTACTAACATAGATATTATCTTTAAGTATCATAAACGAATGAATTGGTAATTTGCTCCTGTTTTTAGATATTGAACACGTTTATCAAAAAATGAATAAGTGTCATTTCTAAATACAGTTACGAAGGCCAGTGCGTCACACATGACGATTTTGAAAATAAATTGCATAGATAAAAAACTTCTAAAAATATTACAAAAGGCAAAACATGTTATGGCTCGCCAAGATGCAATCAAGTCTCTATAACACCCCGTCGTTTTTGCGTCGGGGGTTAAAAAGAAATCAAACGATTTTATCACAAGAAATCAGGCTAATTCCATTTACCCAAAAGTTTTTATCTAACCCATTAATTCTGTTTTGGTTAATTTACCACTAGGCTAAGAAATACATTAGTCAAATAGTAAAGTCGTCATGTCTCCGTTAATGTGTCACAGATTTTATTCCTAAACTATGAAGATTTCATAGTCTGAACTCAAAGGAAACAGATTTACAATTAAAAATAAAAACACTTTTCTATCATATTACGTGATAGGAAACGAATTTATTTTTAAGTAAGCACCAAAGTAACGATATAGAAGGCAACTAGGAATGATACTCGCCGAGTTAAGAGAGAAATAAAATCTCATAAGTCGACCCGTGTAAATGTTCTTTTAGTATCTGACGAAGTTGGGTCTATATATATACATAAGTATATGCCCAAATCAACCGATAACATAGAAAGAAATTATTAATCTTTTTTTTTTACTTTCTCACGCATTTAATTGGACATATCAAGTTTTGCACCACTAACACACGTTGATAGTACTTCCTGTATACCTTATTTACTGGTTTTCTTTACAGAAATGTTGGACCAATAAATTTGATTATACAGGTTATAATTTTAGAAAGTTGTACGAAATGTTAGCTTTTCTGAATATTTTTATTGTCATAACTGAGTTTTGGCTTAAGAAGACTCTTACTTTTTCAAACAGTTATCATGATCTACATACTTGCTATGTATCAGAAATCACAAATATTAAAATGTACCCACATTTTTAAGATATAATGCTCTTTACTCTCAAAATAATTAGCATTAATATAATTAGTAGTCATAATAAAATAAACAATGTAATGCATTTTTAAAAAATGTTAACATATCAATTTTGTTAATTTATTTTGGGTAAATAAACAATTTTAACCTGTTACTACTCGCCATCATTGGATATAAAATTTCAATAAATTATAATAAATAAATGTTAAAGGCACAATATTTACTTAGAAGAGACTAATCGTTGTGGAATTAATTTTTGGATACTTTGGCAGTATCGGACACATCTTACGAGCCGCTCTCTATACGTTAGACAAGAAAATTTATGTGTACATTCAAGAAAATTAGCGCTACCTTTTACTAATAAAAATATATTTTAAATATATTGAACATTATATTATTTCCAAAGGTTATTTAAATACTTTTTAAAACTTTTAGATGCTGAGATAATTTTGATGCAAGCTTCGCGTTTTAAATTTAAAATTACTACACCCTAACTTAATAATATAATTCGTGTCCATTATTCGTCAGATCATTGTTACATAACAAGTATTGACGTAAAATTAATTTTGTGAACTTGTTCAAAAGTATTTAACGTGTCTTATAATAATGTCATGCAAATTTCTTAATCCATCCATACTAATATTATAAATGCGAAAGTAACTCTGTCTGTCTGTCTGTCTGTCTGTCTGTCTGTCTGCTACTCTTTCACGCCAAAACTACTCAACGGATTTAAATGAAATTTGGTATACAGATAATCTAGACCCTGAGAAAGGACATAGGCTACTTTTTATTGCGAAAAGGGGGTTGTAAGGGGTTGAAAGGGGGGTAAAAAGTTACTTTTCCACGCGGACGGAGTCGCGGGCGGCCGCTAGTATAAATATATATTATACCGATATGACCGTGGTACAGTCACGCTTCGGCATGAATGGGCCGACTCGACAGGAGTGATACCACGCCTCACAGAAAACCGGCGTGTTGCCGGAGGCCCAATCCGGTGGAAAGGGGTGTTTAAAGGTTGGCAGCGCACTTGTGACTCTACTGCTGTTGTGGGTGTCCATCGGCGGCGGCAATCGCTTTCCATTAGGTGATCCATCTGCTCGTCTGCCATCTATCACATAAAAAAGTGAAATATGAATATGTCTACTACAAGTAATTGGGTCGTTTATATCAGTTAATCTCTTTAAAAAAACAGATCATTTTGAACTCCACTGTCATATTTTTTTATTTAAACAAAAATAAGAATTTTTACAATTTTTATCAGATCTTGTGGTCGGTTTATATGAATGCTTAGCGTCTTAAACATAGCGAAATTTCATAATTTAGTAAGGTATTTAAAATTTATTAAAATTTAATTTTACAAAAGTAAAACATGAGTTCGGTGATAGGTAAATAAATAAATCATTTATTTCTCGTCACAAATAGGTCTTAAGGGCTAGGAATTAGTTGCTAATTTTAGGTATTTATAGTTTACGCTCGCCTCATTACGTATTTGATTAGCTAATGAATTAAATGCTCTACCGACTGCCACGAGTCTTTGCGTGCAGTATACGAGTAATTCGTCCACTGGGCATTTCTCTCGCGACTGTCACAACCCTATCGCTGTTTCTGGTCGAAACGCATTAACGTCCCGTCTTGGGCACTTCTGACCCGAATCAGTAGCTTAATCGACTGTTAATTTGTTAGAACCGAGGTCAAAAGTGCCGGCACCAAGAATTTATGGCTTCATTTTAGTCACCTTGTTTATTTTATTCACTTTTTTTCACTAAAAAGTCAACATTTATGCCTCGCCGACGAGATTTTTTAGTTTATTAGCACTTTCCGAAGTCGATAACGATGCAATTAATAAATATTTTTTTATTGGAGAGTTCTTTACACATGCTAAGTTTTAATCAGATTTATGTTTTACGTGGGATTATTAAATATGTATGGTCGTTCACGACGTGGACACTCACGGCTGGACTAGTCCACCGGTTCAAAGTCGCTCAAAGAGCTATGGAAAGGGCTATGCTCGGAGTATCTCTGAAGGACCGCATCAGAAATGATGTAATCCGACAGAGAACCAGAGTCACCGATAGCCCATCGAATTATCAAACTGAAGTGGCAGTGGGCTGGTCATATTAGCCGCAGAACTGACAGCCGTTGGAGCCGTAAAGTCCTTGAGTGGAGACCGCGACTCGGTAAGCGTAGTGTAGGACGCCCTGCGACAAGATGGGATGATGACATTCGAAGGCTGGCTGGTGTGGGCTGGATGAGAGTGGCCGAAAATCGGGAGCAGTGGCGTGCATTAGGGGAGACCTATGTCCAGCAGTGGACGAGTGTGGGTTGCTGATGATGATGGTCGTTCAGTTAAGATTTTTTAAATAAGACTATTTTCGTATTTGCGCGTTGTTATCAGTTTTATTGTTTGTGAACCTCATTGTATAGCGAATATTATTGTTATCTACATAGGACATTTTATTGCATGTCTATAAATATGGATGACATAAAATGACAAATTTCATTAATTGTCATATTGTTCTCGACATTAGAACAATTTAAACTATTAAATTGAAATGGTATCTGATAAAAACCACAGTGAGATATTTTACTTCAAAAGTTAGTTTAGCAGTGATAAATGTCCAAGTCATATTGGAATAACCAAGAGGCATGGATATTTGTGTTTTTTTTTTACATTTGTCAAATCTCCGAGTAAAAAATAAAATACCGGAATAATAATTCTCACAACATCTCATACGTTGACCTGATTCCGTACTAAGTAGCTTAAGCAACTGTGTTACCGATATCAGAGAACAGAGGAACACAAATATATACTTAAATACATATATTACACCCAGACACTGAACATACACAAGTGTTCATCGCACGAATGTTTGTCCAGGGTGGGGATCAAACCCACGACCTTTGGAATAATCTTTCAAGTAGAGCCGCAAGCATTTTTTATCTTAAAAATAATCGAAATAGGAATGCTGTTAGATTTCAAACTTGAAAGCTGATTAAATATTTCGTTTTCATTAAAATATCAAAATTTTTGCTACATTCTGAACTAAGGCTACTGTTACACATGATGATTTTTAGCATGCTTAGAAAGCATGCCAAAAATGAGCATGTTTATGAACTGTCTACATTTGCCATCAAAAAGCATGCTATTAATTAGCCATCGGAGCCGTATGGTCCCGGCAGAGTAGAATAGGCCACCCTCACTCTTACCGAGGTGTCGTAAAAGGCGACTAAGGTAAAGCTGCTGGCATGATCATCAGCACCCAGAGAAGGAAAACTCTGCATTTATATCAAAACCCTCGCCAACCCGTCTGCCAAGCGTGGTGAGTATGGCAATTACCCCTCATGTGATTGAGGGAGGCCCGTGCCCCAGCAGTGGGGACTTAAATGGGCTGACGATGAATTAGCCATCTATTAGCATTTAAAGATTTTAAACTTTCGCGTTGCATTATACAAATATTTAATGTACAACAAATCGCGGTTATTATTATATGTATGTGGGACAGAATAAGTTAACGTGCGTCTTATTGTCTGGATTCCTGCGATCTTCTTTAATATATAACCGCCCTACGTCTTTACGCCTATCACAGTCGTCGACCATACGTCGTCTATCTCCCTCTCGCACGTCATTCCATAATTCAAATATCGATCTCTTACACGTTCCTTACCATGCATCTACCGATCACCAATCCTACATGTAAGTACATAAATCAATAACCGCGTGTTATCCCGTGTACATTAATTATTTATCTATTAGTATGTTTAAAATAAGCAAACCTTTACGCGTCCTTAAGTACTCCGCCACTCTCCCTCTTCCACCGGGACTACAGGTGGCAAGCTTAAAAATCGACCGGTGTGCAAATTTTGAGCATGCTCTAAATTAGAATGGCTTATTGATATTTTTTAAATATTGCTTTCCTATGAGATTGGGGCAGACGAGCAGACATATCACCTGATGGTAAGTGATTGAACCCATGAACACCTGCACCACCGAAGGTGTCAAAAGTGAGCTGTCGGCCCTTTAAAAAGGATAACGCTCTTTTCTTAAAGGTATGCGTCGTATCGTATTCATCATCATCATCAGCAACCCACACTCGTTCACTGCTGGACATAGGTCTCCCCTAATGCAGGCCACTGTTCCCGATTTTCGGCTACTCTTATCCCATCTTGTCGCAGGGCGTCCAACACTACGCTTACCGAGTCGCGGTCTCCACTCAAGGACTTTACGGCTCCAACGGCTATCAGTTCTGCGGCTAATATGATCAGCCCACTGCCACTTCAGCTTGTTAATTCGGTGGGCTATGTCGATCTACTAGAGTCTAGTTATCGTATCGTATTATGTCCAGGAAAAGCTCACTGAAACACGCCTTAGATGGTACGGCCATGTCATGCGGAGAGACAGCGAGCATGTAGTGCAGAGGGCACTGGCAATCCCAGAGGGCAAGTAGGGAAGATGACAGCCGCCCTTGACCTGGTGGACTAGTAGAGCCAATCTGGTTGGGATATCCCAACTACCTGACCCGACAACCTAGGACAGATTGTCCTGGTGCAAAAGGATAAGGAGAGCCAACCCCACCTGACGAGGGAAGTGGCAAAGAAGAAAAGATTATTATGCTAAGTAGTAGGCGGTGCACTTGTAACTCTACTAGTTTTGTAATCGCTACCTGATGGTACGGACGGATGGATGGACGGATCATCTGATGGTGATCAATCTCCCACTTATCACATAAAAACGATAAATAGATTGCAGATTTCCTAAACCTAATTAGAACCCAGGTAATCCAGAACGATTGAAACGTAGCCGGTTTTTACTGCAACAAAGAAAATAAAAGTACATCAACACTTACACATGGCGTAAGTGCGGACTCGGCCGTAGATATACTTATTAATAAGTCCGACAAAGAATCTGTATCGCGTAACGGTACACTGGGAAGGCTAATACACAGCCCAGCGTTGTTACATTATTGATAAAGTAAGTATCGATAATACTAGCTACTTATCGGTTAACTGAGAATTGATTGTACTAGGTATTACTAGTAGCAATCTCGAATAAACAAATTAATAGAAAATAAACATGAATCAGGACCCAAATGTGATAAAACTGGACCTTACATAAAAACGATTGCCATCTTTTTTTTTTCTCCAATTTTATCTGCAATCGGCTTCTTAGCCATGATCAGATATTATCTGGGATGGATTAGTTTGAAGTGATTCCATTGAATGTATCCATAAAGTATGATTATGCATCATTGACCTTCACTTTCGCTTTCCATCGGACCATTTTTTTGTGATAGGTGCCAGACGAGTAGACCTCACCTAATAGAAGTACAATCACCTAATTTAAACGATTTATGCCACCAAATAGAAGGGTGTCTACTGGTCGCAGAAAATCGACCTTTTCCCTTTCCCCCGAATTATTTATTTATTATTTATTGCACAAGAAAAAAAAAGTACAATTGGCGGACTTAATGCTATACAGCATTCTCTACCAGTCAACCATTAGGCGATGCAGAAATATGTATGACGGCTAAATAAATTTATATCCATAAACATTAAAGACTCCGATACCGACACTCACAGGCAAAATTGTTAAAATAAATGACTTAGTAACAAAACATTCTTATGATGCATGTAGTAGATGCAGACAATGCTAGCGCCATCTAGTGTCAATACAGGTGTAATTTTTTGAATTCGTCCACCATATTTTATGAAAGAAATATCTGCCAGAGCGCAGGTTCTTTAAACTCATTTTTTTCTCCCTTTCCAATTTTATCGATAGTCCAACCTCAAAAGAGAGCAACACTACACGCACCGAGCAATACTCATTTATTTCAACATGACGCTTCGCTAAACGTAAGCGGTGCATATTATGATTCGGTAGATAATCTATATTAAAAGACCACGAACTGTGAGCGTGAAAAAGTATGCCGAGTCCACACGCTTGTTGTGTACCACAAACATCAAACATGCCAAATACTATATACAAACAGGAAACAGAAACATGCATCTCCACGCTTGGCAAACAATTTTATTACATTTACTCCTTTTGCCAAGCACTGGCCAGTACAAACAGCAAACACATGGGTGTTGGCCAAGCGTTTGTGTTTGTTGCTTGTACTTTTTGAGCAGACCGGCTGTTTGCCACGCGTATGGATAGGGCAGTACGTACACATGGGCTAATTATGTCTATGTTGAATCGAAGAATTTCGATTACAGCCGCTTAGCTTGTACCGTAATGGTGGCAATGGAATGGATTGGAGAAGCGATATTGGGGCAAAAGCAGTGTACGCTATAAATGAAAATTAGATGGGATGGCCACTGGGCGTTAATATGAAGTGTTAAAATTTGTTCTTTTAAAACAACTTATCTATTTACTAAAATTCTAACTTTACCTATCCAATAGGTTTAAGTATAATCATTAAAACGCAACGTTAAGCGTGCATTAATTAAAAAGAAACGATTTTTATGAAGATTCATATATTTTTCTTATAAAAAAAAACAAAAAGACTTTTAGGTAGAATATTTTGTAGATGGAAGTAAAATAATGAATAACAACCATTTCTTAATCCCAATTTCTTAAATTGCTTTACATACTTTTTTCTTATTACGCACGATATAATTAAAAAATAATAAATACCTAATAAATAAGCTCAATATAGCCAGACCTCATAAAACTAGTACCAATATAAAAGCTCTATAATTGTCTTTTAATTTATCTAGTTAATGGAAATTGGCTTTGTTGGTAATTATGTTAATGACTTAATGATAAATGAGCAATTAATAACCTAATCGCTGGTAAAATTACTTCTATTTGCCGATGTGAAAGGATTAGAACGTGATTAATTTAATTCGTGTGAAAAAAAGGTATCTAACTTTACTTTTAATTTGGTGTTAACGGTCTCGCTTTTATCTTACTGATATACATGCATACTATTTTCGACCGACTTTAAAATAAGATGGTTCTCAATTCGACATATATTATGTTAGTTCGCCGATTACTCTGCCATTTATGAACTGATTTAGATAATTCTTTTTTAGTTAGAAGATAGTCCCGGATTGGTACCATGATCAGAATATCAGGATCTGATTTAACAGTACACTCGAGAAAAATTTTACCGAAGTCGGCGCCTAAATCCTATTGAATAATTGAATGTTGTATTAAATTACAAGATAGTATTGGGCGCCGACTTTGGTAACACCTTTTCTCGAGTGTACCGTTACAAAATGTTATTTGAAGTGTATAAAGTGTTAGATAATATAATTTTACACTTTTTAGTTCGTGGTTTTTGAAGGCGGTTTTTTTTTCACAGGTTTTTTTTTTTTAGATTCAATAATGTATAGTACACTTGGAATCCAACACAATACCAATGTTTTACTCATGGTTTCGCTTGTTCCGAGATGCTTTATGTACCTACGTATTTTTTTGTCGATTAGTATCAATATTCTATCTACTATTGAACTATACTTTTTTTAAAAGTTTTGATTTTATTATTAAATAATAATTTTATAATTTTTACACTTGGAATCCTACTTTTCACAATACGAATGTTTTACTCATGGTTTCGCTTGTTCCGAGATGCTTTATGTACCTACGTATTTTTTGTGTCGATTAGTATCAATATTCTATCTACTATTGAACTATACTTTTTTTAATAGTTTTGATTTTAATATTAATCTCATTATTGTATAGAATCTCATTATTGTATCATCTTAACACAACTTGGGTTACCAAATGACATCAACACGTTCCTCAATAGAATTTGATCATTATTACTTCTACGTTCAATTACTAATCTTCGACAATGATTGACAAAAATGAGTGGTATGGTTGGCTTATCCTGCTGCTTGTTGTTGTAGCTTGTCGGACAAGACATTGGTTCGCCCAATAAACAGTAATGGACGTCTCCAACTATACAGTCCCTTTAATTGATCGGCCGACGTGTCGAATAAATTAAGTATTCATTATACTGTGTCGCTTTGAGGGCGGACATGTTTTTGTACTTGCTTGGAGCAATAAAATTACTATTTGTATTCCTTATTTCGATTGCTTTCATAGGAAAATAGTATTGCATTATCAGATCACTTCATTTATAAGTAACATTTATAATTATTGGTTTAGCAGACTAAAGCACCAGAGTCTTATAAACTTTGTACGAGATTTATGTTCTTTAGTCTGCCGACTAGAGAATAACAGAGATTAGTAAAATACTTGTGTAGGTAAATGAGGTTTTAGTACCTGTCTAAAAATAATAAACAAACAATATTTGTTTCACTCAAACGAAGCCTTTTACAAAACTACCAAAACCATATATATATTTATATATATATATATAATATTTTATGTATTTTGTAAATCAATCGATACCATTTTTATACGTATATACAGTCGCCTACAATGAAATATAAACACCTCTCCTCTTATATCTCGTATATTTGAATGGGGTTGTATACTTATTAGTGCATGTGACTGTACAAAGTGGTCCCAAACGTGACAGCAAGCAGAAAAATTTGATGTTGATGAACCCATAACTATCCAATACCATTTTGACGAATGTACAGATCACATTTCTTTCGTTCTCCATCATCATATCAATGCAACATCTCATTCCCGATAGATTCCAAAGCTGTAATTTGAGTCTGAATTCAAGCAGTTTGAAATCCATTATGGAGATGCATTTTTAAACTATTGAACGGATTCTGCATTTCCGAACAGCAGTCCTAAGTCGTACCAATGTAGGGAATATTTTTAAACGATAAATTCTACTTTTAACTCCCCGCTATCTCAACAACAGACAAAGGAATAAACCCGTTACTTTATTTGCAATGTTTCGATTTAGTCCTGTGTTGAGTGTCTTTCACTGAATTTAATGCTGCTTGTTTTCCCTAATGCTATTTTCTAAGTAAATTTTGGAATTGTGAGAACGTTACCGTGGCTTTATTATTTCCTTTCCTTTTGTTTATGTCTTATTCCTTTTGTTTAAGTTTTTAAATTAAATAAAAACTTAATTTTAGATGTAAATAATAAAAAAAATATTAGTCAATTTCACTGTTTTCAAATACTACTCCTAATACACCTATAGATAGCCACTAGATTCAAATAGCGAAAATTCATTAACTTCATGAATAATATTTGCATGAAGCTAACCCTAACTAACTGCGTTACCCTTTTTCAATTCGCTTTACTTTTCCTCTATCCTCAGGTTGTCTAGAAGAGATGGCTATTGGCGATAAGACCACCTGTACTAGTACAACTATAGATAGCCACTAGAATCAAATAGCGAAAATTTATTAACTTTATCAATAATATTTACATGAAGCTAAATACCCTATCTTACCTTACTCTTTTTTAATTAGCTATGCTTTTCCTCTACCCTGAGGTTGTCTGGATGAGATCGCTACTAGCGATAAGCCTGCCAACATTGTACTATATAATACCATAGAAGATCCGTAAATTTTGTGCATCATCATCATCATCAGCCCATTTAAGTCCCCACTGCTGAGGCACGGGCCTCCCTCAATCACATGAGGGGTAATTGCCATACTCACCACGCTTGGCAGACTGGTTGGCGAGGGTTTTGATATAAATGCAGAGTTTTCTTTCTCTGGGTGCTGATGATCATGCCAGCAGCTTTACCTTAGTCGCCTTTTACGACACCTCGGTAAGAGTTAGGGTGGCCTATTCTACTCTGCTTCTATTGTAAATTTTGTGCAATAAAGTGTCTCTATCTATTTATGTGCTACTATGTCTTTGTCGTATCAACTATGGTAAAGTCACATGTGGAGAATATCGCGTAATAATCTCATCATTTAATTCACACTTGCAACTCGATAATCTAAAGCCTGTAAAGGGACGCGGAATTAAAATAAATCAAACAAAACATACATGCTATCTACGGATCCAATTCCAACGTAATCTCAAGCCGTGATATATCTGCTACCGCGCCTCGCCATCCTACCAATTACTAAATAATTACAAACCTTTGGAACTTGAATTAAAATACTCGGTGGATGTACCATTGGACTTTGATGTTTTAAATGATCCTTGAATTCAGTGGGTTCTGGAGAAACCTTTCATTTAAAACTTCGTTCAACGCAATTCAGCAGGGAAGTGTTGCCAGTATTTTAAGATCACAGTGACTTACTTTATTATAGTGACTTTTTGTTTGGCTTCAGCTTTTATTTTGCTACGTTTTTGTTCTTTTGTAAATGAATAACATTTGATATATGGTTATCAATGGTTGATTAATATTATGTAATAAACAGCACAGGCTAGAACCTGATGAAGAAGTCTGTCTTATTTTTTTCTTAATTCTTAGACCAGCCTTTCAAGTGCTGTCAATTTCACAATTATTATAAAGTATACTGTTGAATCTCTGTGGGAAGCGGCTTCCAACTCGCTTCTGAACGAGCAAGCTGTATCCAGTTGACACCCACTTATTATGTCAAATCGTCAGTCTTTGTTATTTAAAGGGCGTTTGCATTATCGGTTAACGATTTTCTTAACCCTATTATCCAATGTTGCGGACATTGGACTAGTGAATTTTTATTCTAAAACATCACACCAAATCCAACTAGGTGGATCCCTGCCAAACCGAAGCCAGCCGTTTAGTGCAATTACAGCGTCGGTCAGGCATCCAAAAGGAAAAAGCCTTAGAATACGGGCCCTTGATTAAAATTGTGACGGGTTGATTGTGGATTCGAGGCATTTTCTGGATCATCAAATCTTTTTTAGCAATTCGTTTTACGGTAGTCGTCGGATGTAAATTCTTTTGCTTTTTTTCGGCATTGAAATGTCAATGTTTGAGTGCGGTAAGGTAGCTATTTAGAGGCGTATTGTTAATTCCATTTCCTTTCCTTCTGATAGTGAGTCCATACTTTCTCATAATATGTCGCAGATCGCCTTAAATACAAAACTCCTGTAGATATTTCGTACTCTATTATAAGATTTTAACTCGTGAGCAGCCGATCTAATCATTTATCATGACTTTGGGGCCTTTTGATCTTCTATCGCCTAACTGATCGGTTTCTGAATTTCTTGCCAAAATATGAATAATTAGACCGGTATTCCATAATTTTCTCCTTTGTGTCACTCCAGTGCCTGTTGTATTGTAATTTGTCCACACCATAATTTTAGCCAAAGAACGTCCTTTGCTGGACATAGGTCTCCCCTAAATGTTCTTTACACAGATCGATGACATGACCTTCACCTGATTGTCGGTCCACCGGTCGGCATACCACGGCTGCGACTTCCATTATGCTGGAAGGTAGACTAAATGTTCATCATCATCATCATCATCAGCCCATCGTAGTCCACTGCTGGACGTAGGCCTCTCCAATTGTTCGCCACTGTGATCTATCCATGGCTTCTCGCATCCAGCTCTTGCCAGCCATCCTGCGCAGATCGTACCCCCACCTAGCCAGAGGGCGCCCTACATTACGTTTGCCAAGACGCGGTCTCCACTCCAGAACTCGTTGCAATGTTGCTTTCTTTCAATAAAACTTCCTCCAGATCCATAACGAACCAAATGCTATTCACTCTTGACACTATCAGCACCAAGCGGTACTGACGCGTCGATCACGAGCGGAACGGTCGGGTGCGACAAACAGACAGCCGGACAACTAACACAATTTAACGGTCTAATGTTTATTACTGGGGCAGCGATCACGATTGTGGCATTAGGTAGGTGCTGGATTGTTTTCGTTTTTGGTTGTTTTTCAAAGAGGTCTTAAGGTCTACCAGTACGTGGATGAGCTACCGGTGGAACGGTAAGTAGTTAATAACTCACTTTTTAAACATTTTGTACCGTACCACTCAGGAACACCCAGTTTTTTAAAACTCGTGCGTAAAAAACATGTGTTAAAAACATCGTGAGGAAACCTGTATGTTTCGTATAGTTTCTGAAATGTGTACAACCTGTGCAGATAAAGAATGGGATCAGAAATGGCGGCGCATCTATTCACTTCTCGCTCTCAAACTATTTCGTCTATACTCGCACTCGTGGGTGTGCGAGCGAGAAGTGAATAGATGTGCCGCCATTTCTGATCCCATTCTTTATCCGCACAGGTTGTAACTACGATTCCGTTGGTCAGGTTTTCGTTTTAGTCGTTTTATCGTACATGACAGCGTTGGATGCAACCAGAAATTACACGCAACGGTAAGGAAGACCGCTCAAGAATAACCAGTGTCCAACACTGGCAGTGTTGGACACTGGCTATTCCTGAGCGGTCTTCGCCTTCGTCATATAAATTATGCCCACCTTATGTAACTAGGAAAACGCAATAAGCTACCAAACGGTATTCTTACGTGACAGTAGCTTTAAATCCGTTTGACCGTGGTAGAGCCACGCTTTGGCCTGAATGGGCCGGCTCGACTGGAGTGATACCACGACCTCACATAAAAACCAGCGTGAAGCAGCACTGTACTGTGTTTTGCTGCATGAGTGAGGGTATCGGAGGCCCAATCCGAGGGAAGGGGGGTTTAAATGTTGACAGCGCACTTGTGACACCACTGGTGTCATGTGTATCCATGGGTGTCGGCAATCGCTTACCATCAGGTGGTCCGTCTGCATGTTTGCCACCTTTCACATAAAAAAATCGTAGACTACAGTTAACGGTCAGATATCATCTTCTTTTATGTGGAGACAATAAAGTAACATTTGTCTGCCAGGTGGTATCTATTTAATCTTTAGGCTATAAGTAAGATGCTAAAATAAACTTCTTTGTGTAATCGTCGCTGTCGAATTAGCCATTTTTAGGGCGATTTGACCACTGGTGTCATGTGTATCCATGGGTGTCGGCAATCGCTTACCATCAGGTGGTCCGTCTGCATGTTTGCCACCTATCACATAAAAAAATCGTAGACTACAGTTAACGGTCAGATATCATCTTCTTTTATGTGGAGACAATAAAGTAACATTTGTCTGCCAGGTGGTATCTATTTAATCTTTAGGCTATAAGTAAGATGCTAAAATAAACTTCTTTGTGTAATCGTCGCTGTCGAATTAGCCATTTTTAGGGCGATTTGACCAAACTTTATCTGTGAATAAATCCATGGTGTAACGTCAGATTTGGTATCAAAATAAGGGAGTATATTTTAACTAAAATAAAATTTAATTAAAGTTGCTTTTAGGGCTGTTGCATCTCAGCACAGACGATTGGATGACGTGTGTTAATTGTGACTGCATTATCAAACAAAATGTTTGATGCGCTGTTTTGACAACATCAATTTACTGTTAACATGGTCACTAGAACAGTGATGGTACGTTTTGATACTTTGCTACTTTTATATGTCTGTATAACTTATCAATCTTCATTCTCTCTTATCATCATCTCATCATCATCATCATCATCAGCAACCCACACTCGTCCACTGCTGGACATAGGTCTCCCCTAATGCACGCCACTGCTCCCGATTTTCGGCCACTCTCATCCAGCCCACTCCAGCCCGCCTTCGAATGTCGTCATCCCATCTTATCGCAGGGCGTCCTACACTACGCTTGCCGCCGCTCAAAGCGCTGGAAGTCGCTTAAAGAGCTATGGAAAGGGCCATGCTCGGAGTATCTCTGAAGGACCGTATCAGAAATGATGTAATCCGACAGAGAACCAGAGTCACTGACATAGCCTACCGAATTAGCAAACTGAAGTGGCTGTGGGCTGGTCATATTAGCCGTTGGAGCCGTATAGATAGATAGATAGATGCACAACATACAAAACTTAAAAGCTAGGTATACAGAGATGCAATGTACAATATAGGCGGTCTTATCGCTGGGAGCGATCTCTACCAGACAACCTTTAGGTAAAGGACATTAGATAGAAGAGGGGAGGGTGGTGCAATCCTTTTGATTTTGAATATTGATTAAGTAAATTTATAGTATAAATACATATATCTAGATAATAAATAAATAAATAAACACGTTATCATCATCTACAATGACTTAATTCCCCACATCATGCCATAAACGATTAACAAGCAAATAAGTAAGGTGTTGTCAGCAATGACATGGTCTGTCACCCACCCTATGGTTAAGTGTAAGGCTAACCGTGCCATACCAATTCGTTCTGGTATTGCTCACGCTACTAGCTATAAATTATAGGCGCTTAGACTGTTTACATTGTTGTACTGGGAGATATGAATTCATGCTTCTTCATTGCATTATTATGAGTTTCTAAGTAATATTTCGAAACGTAAAAACATATCTTTATCTCATTAGGTGTAAAACTAAACATGGTACAAAAAAAGTCTATTAACTCTACAATTAATAGATAGTTTAGTATTTAAAATTTTCTGCGAAAAAAAAACCACGAACTAAAAAGCGTAAAATAACATTTTTAACACTTTATACACTTCAAATAACATTTTATAACAGTACACTCGAGAAAAGGTGTAACTGAAGTCGTCTTACCATTGAAGAGTTGACCTAGTATCATCAGCAGAGCCACAAAATTAATATAATCAGATGTAAATACTGGTGCAGTTTAAAAAAAAATACTAAAACATTACGTGTGCCTTAATAATTTGAGCATCATTGGATCCTAATATTCTTATCATGGTACTAATCCGGGACTATCTACTTTTAAACTAAAAAATAATCATCTAAATCGGTTCATAAATGGGAAAGTAATCGGCGAAGAAACATAAAAAAATATATACATGTCGAATTGAGAACCTCCTCCCTTTTTTTGAAGTCGCTTGAAAACACATTAACCTCAGTAATTTCTATTTCTAAAAGCCTTAACAGTTGGCGTACTTTGCGTGACAATCAATTAACTACTTAAGTTAGGCACCTAATTGGCATTATCAATATCATCGCTTACACGCTCGTTGCGTGCCATACCGACCGTGATCGTCACGGTCCGGTATACCACGCGGTGAGCGGTAAACCGTAACTGATGTATTGACCATGGTAAACACCTGTTTGTTTTACAATGGGTTGTAAAATGATTGTGTTTAGTAAATTTTTTATGAATAAATTTTAATACGTTTTACGAATTATGATCATTATATTAATATTCGATTTGTTATTGCTCTCGATAAAATGAATTGATAAAATCAAATACGTTTTTTGTACCTATTCATAAATTGCTATAAGCAGATGGAAATTTAGCAAATTCGAAAATACCACTAGCAAAATGTTACACAGATATTTAATGTAGCATTTGAAGATTGCATTAAATATAGCACAAGTTTTAATGGGTTTAGCCATTAGCCATTTTTTTAAATTGCACTGCATTTTAAGGAAACTAGTTAAGTGTGAAAATAAAAACACAAGTCATGATACTAAATTCCTTTCAGCTTCAACAGAGGCGATTATATAAATCGATTTGTTAAAACAACAAAAAAGTAACATTGACACAAATGTACAACCCGCAATAAAAAGGTCGCTACTTGCCTATTAATATCAGCGAACAGGTGTATCTGTCACGGTTCGGTATACCACGTGCCGTGCAATACTGAAGGGTGTGCGATAGACCATATCACCCTCTTCACACTTATAAATCATGAGTAAAGTGCATGCATTTACACTTTAGTTCGTATTATCACACATTACATCGAAATCTTCACTCAGTAGCTGGCGTAGAATCGACAGTCGTTGGAGAACCTTCTATTCTGTCTTGGAGAGGAAACTGCGGTAGGTAAGAACATTTTGCTATTTGATGGATTTCTGAACACAGTTATTGTATGGACAGCCGTGCAAACTGTGGAAATTGGATCAGTTCAAAGACAATATCTTATTTTAGGAATTTCTATATATTCGGTTGTCTTATTTGGACACAACTATACTTCAATGTGCATACCATAATATTATTACACAACTTTGATACCACTCAACGAAAGTCAAATAAAGTGTGGTATAATTAGATGTAATTAGGTACTTAGAAAGTTTGTGTTACTCGTCTACTTTCGTTTGATTGCATAGATACAATCAAATTGTATGTATATCATTTAAAATCGTCTTCATAATGTTTCCTACATTTTAAGTTTCATATTTGTATTTTTTTTTACGAAATCGAACCTTCAACGACAAATCAAGTATCAAAGATGTGATTTTATCGGGCTTAAGATATATTGCTTCCTTTCTATAACACGCTTTTTGCATGCAATTCAAACTAGTTTTTCCGTTTCCTGCATTTATTGTGAAACCGTAGCATTGGGTGTCCAAATTATACCTAGCTTTTGAATCGGACACAATCACAGGCTACCTGGTACAGTGAAACAAAATGAGCTACAATCTGAGATCATGATTGTACCATTTGTACCTGCAGAGTCACCCTCAAGCCACGGGAGTTGCAAGCGAGGGAATAAAAGCGGAATGTTGATGGTCAGTGAAAGGTTTTTAGTGGTGTTCGCCAAGGAGTCTTCTAGCGCCACTGTTATAAATGTTGTATTAGCTTGATTTGAAAAATTATATTGTTGCAAAGTAATTTTTATCGAAATAATAAAACGTTTTATGATGTTTTATTATTACTGCTTATTGTATCTGCATTTTAAAATCATCTTATAGACACATATTATTTTATTTATTAAATGCAATATTAACATCAATACACCGTCGGTGTTAAATGTGTACTGTTGCGCACTATTGCCAGAGTGTCTAAAATTATTTAGCTAACATTTAAACGTCATTACTGCGACAATGAAATCATTATATGGATATTTAAAGTTTTTATGTATTCACTTAAAACTATATTCGCTATAATTTATTAAGAGATCAATTAGTACTTTAAAAAGTATACAAGCAGTTTTTAAATTGTTGAAATTGGAATGCTATGTTAATGTTTTATTATTCTGACATTTCTCTGATTCCGCCATCTCTTGTCCTTCACAAACCTTTGGCTTTCCAGTTGCAGGTAATATTGTGTGATTACCGTTTACCCCCGGCCTTCACGAACTCGTACCAATTCAGAAATTGTTTCGAACACTTGTCTTCAGGCACGTGCTGTATCGGCTGAGAAATTGTAGTAGTTTCTAGGAAAGCGTTCCAAGCTGCTTTTCCGATAACATTATTTGTTATTGGATCTTCTAGGTTTTGAGATCAAGACATTTTGCTTGCTTCTTTTGGAAATGTTTACGACCTTCCTTTTTTGTAGTGTTTTGATGGTTTTGAGAAGCCATAGTTGCCTCTAGTGGCCTCTTTTTGCAAATTATAGACTATAGCTTATCGCATTCCTAAAGTGTAGTTTCTAAAACATTTATTTCAAAGCTGCTTTTTAGTAAGATTACTGTTTTTTTTGTTTATATTCGAAATGTGTCTTATAAAAATAATGAGTTTGTTTGTACGAATAATTTCACCACTTTAAACACATGTACAAATCGATGCTGAAGTTAAAATGATAACAGTTCTAAACGAAATATGACTACCAAGTGTGTCAGCTGTTACATTCTTAGGGGTACTTAAACAAGGTCTTTAGAATTTAAATTCTAACTGGACGTTTTTTTGGCCGAAATCCAACACATAATGGCATATGCGCACGAACATCGCGCGCAATTTGGTGGAAGTGCGGCAAATAATCGCCCGAGGGCAGACGCGAGCGCAATCGTATGGTACGCGTTTCCATTACTGGGGTACAGTACGACTACGCATCTCTTGACGCGTGTTCAAAAAAGTAACGCTTTATAAAATGATTTAGCAGTACAGGAGGAGAGTTTACTTATCTTTATATTTTAGTACGTCCACTGCTGGACATATGTTCACCCCAAGTTTCTCTACATAGATCGGAGCTGTGACGCCTGCATTCAAGGAATTTTGGTGACTTTCACCAGGTCGTCGATCTACCTTGTGAATACAAACACGTACAACCACTTATACGCAGCCTCCACTCGAGGACCTTTCATTTCCGATAACCGTCTATTCGCTTCGCAATGTGTCCTACCCAAGCTTGCAATTCTTTGAGCTATGAATGTGACCTTAGTCCTCCTGCAGGAACTTATAATTCCTGATACGATCATGCAAGGTGATTCCGATTATAGCCCTCTTTATTGCCCTTTCGGTGACTTTGAACCTTCTTAAACAGGCGATTGTAAGCGGCTACATTTTAATTCTGTAAGTCATCATTGGCAATACACGCGCAAAAGAGTTTCTTCTTGACACTGCAGTATATAGGTCGAAACAAAACATCATTCATCATCCTCCTGTTACCATTGCTGGATATAGGACTCTATAAATGTTCGCCACTCTGATCGATCTTTGGCTACTCGGACCAGGCCCTGCCAGCCACCTTGCGCAGCTCGTTACTCCAGCTGGCATGAGTACACTACGTTTCCCGAGACGTGGACTCTACTTAAACTCGTTTACCCCAGTAGTTGTCAACTCTGCACACTGCCACTTCAACTGGGTAATCCGGGGAGCTATGTCGATGACTTTGGCTCTCTGCCGTCTGCCGTTTCTGATCGTTTACTCGTCAAATATTAATCCAATGGACACGTACCAGCTAAATTTCAACCGCCCATCAAGCAGGGACGGCAGAGCACGCCCCGGGCCCGGACGTTCATTTCGGCTTCTGTTTAAGAACGCGATCTCAAAATTGATGTATTACTTACTTATGCACTTATAGTTGGAGTTATTGCGTTTCTTATGACTAGTAATAAGTTTCATCTACACTCGTGTCACAAAAAACCGGCTTAAAACAGCGCTTGCGCTATGTTTCGCCCAATTTGGAGTAAGGGGCATTTAAAAGTTGGCAGTGCTTAATACTCTACTGGTGTCCATCCATGGGTGCCGGCAAATCACTAACCATCAGGTAACTAACTAAGATGGCGCAATGATCAAAAATGAGCCTTGTAATATGATTCTCCGTTAAGGACACTCCTTTTTTTTTTTTTGTTGACTCAGGAGAAATGCGTTACGCATACCCATCCGTCTGTAAACGGATGGGTTATGTCGGACTCTCCTCTGGCGACGGCTTCTCCTAACGAGAAGCCGGCCAGAGGCATACCGACTAAAACTCCTGGGACTCTCCCTCATCTGTCCATGAGTGGGCGAGTGACATGGGGCCAAAGCTCGGAGCCTTTCACCACGTCAATGTTAAGGACACTCCTGCGCCAGCTCTTGCTAAGAAGTCGGCCTAAATCCTTTACCTTGGACAGCCAGTTGGCCTACGACCATTTCACCCGTCAGGTGGTCTATCTAATCTTTTACTACCTATCACATAAAGGACCGCTACTTTACATATAACATGGATATATCAGATAACTTGGGCACTGGGATGACGGTTAGCATAAAAAAATCATACCTCGAGTCGGTTTTGTTGCTTAATTTGGGTGTCCATGAGCGGCGGCAATCGCTTACCATCTAGTGATCCGTCTGCTCATCTACCACATCTACCACATATCACATAAAAAAAAATTGAAGCTCAATTTTTGCGTTACCTACATTAAGTACCATTTTTTTTACTCTTTCAAAATTTACTTTTACTTTGTTTCTCTTGAAGGAAGTGAAATACTGGTAACATACACTTTCTTACGTCACCTACGGGCAAGACATGTTCTTGAACTTTGTAATGAGTCTCATTTAAAACGTAACTACAGTATGCTTTTAGCCGTTGCAGTGGTAATACGAGCTAGGGGCTAAACGGGACAGGTTATTTTACTTTGTTGTAGAATAATGTAGCGTTTATATCTAATTTGGAATTGAGGTAATCCATCTTAATACTGAAACATTGTCGAACTGTTAAAAATGAGAGAAAAATGAAATGGATTCCATAGACAACGACAAGATATAGATATACCCAAAGATTTGATAATAGTATATACCGAAAAATCGAAACTCTTGCGAGATGTGTTTAATCGACAAACAATCCTACCAATTAGTATATAACTCCCATACATACTGTAACTGAGCTGTTCCATACAAAATGGAACCCCTATTCGACAATAACGTATGGAGTAGCCGTTTTTCTTCGCTTATTTTATTGCATAAACATGATATTAGGACTTTATGTATACGTTTAAATAGATATTTGTCAAAGCTACTTAGTACGGAATCAGGTCAATGTATTAGATGTATGAAATTAAAAAAAACTACTTTTAAGATATCACAAAGTACAAGAGAATATATTCTTCCTTTTTTTAAAAATGAAAATTAAAAAAAAAATTTCGTTGGGGGTTAAAAAGCATTCACATACTTTGCCATAAAATATATAACATGATTGCATATAATATTAGTACCAATTTAAACCTCAATAACAAAACACACAAACAACCCGCCTGCCTCTATAGAATAGATTACTCAATGTCAAGGCATAAAATCATAATTTCCCTTATCACATTACGAATGCCGGCTCGACGGCAGCGCTGACCGCGAGCGATCACGATCGCAACAGAAGCGCCGCGGCCGATGGCGTCGCGTGCGTGCGCGCAGACTAAAAGGTGTTGTACACTACCCCAAGCAATAGTGAGTAGGTGAAAACCATAAACAAAAAAAATAAAAATTAATAAAACATCTCGTACATTGTCATAATTCCTTACTAAGGGCCGATTCGACCAAACTTATTCCAATAATAAATCTATGGTATAGCATTGTCAATCTATATAATAGAAGATTTACAAACATACGAGTATAAACACATATTACATTTCATCCAAACATAAAATAAATACAAGTTTCCATCACACGAATATTATCCAGGGAGGCGAACGAACCCACTAAAATAAAATTATAATAAAACAATGAATTAAAAAAAAGATCTTTCTTCCGTCGTAAGAAAAAAAACACAACTCTACTTGGAATAGATAAAGCGAAGATAGAAAGTCAAGAAAAATGTATATATCCTAAACACACACAATACACATATTATCCTAAAATTTGAACAGTATGCTTTTAGCCGCAAAAAACGTTTAAAAGATTTTTTGCATTTTTCTTTAAAACTGGAATGTTTTTCCTTAGCTCGTAAGACCTTTTTGTGTCACGTTTACCTATTTTTTGCAAATAGATAGATAGTTGATTTTTTTTCCTTTAAAAACCTAGTTTAATAGTGTATACGGTTCCTTGAATTCTCAAATGAAGTGAAATACTGACAGTTACGGCCACTGCGCCGGCTGAACCTATTCCAGAACCAGTAACGAGTATCATTCACAACTGCATGTTGCGTACAGACAACAGAAGTAGCTAAACATATTTCACAGTTTGTAGTTCTTATTCTGAGGAGCATAAGAGTCAGTAGCTTTTAAATTGTACGTCGACTTTTGCTGTTAGATATATTTTCAAAGGTTTTTTTCTACATTCCTAGCACGAGATACGGATATTTGAAGTCACTGCATTCTCTTCCTATATTCTACTGCATTTGTACCTCCATTTTCACTTAGGTACACTTTTAATAGCATCTACCTAAGATCAATTAATTTAAATTCTCTCCTTGTACGTTTAATCCTCCTTTGTAACATCTTAATCGAAAAGTACCTCTTCTGTCACATTCTATATGTTTTCTTCGCTACAAAGTCGTACATATTTCTTCATCGTTATGGTCCAGAATCGTTTTATAAGGTGAATTACATTTCATAAAGCTCAAAAGCAATACGATTTTTTTTACCTTGTACATTTTTTGATACTGACCAGTTACTATATTATTCTGAACAAGCTCATTATCTTATTCACAGTAATTGAGAATCGATTCACATTTTGTTTTACTCCTGTTGACATCAATTAAATTGATAAAGATCGTATAAGATATCGATTTCAAATTCGATTGGAATATAGACCCTCGGGGTTGACTGTGTTTTGTTATACAGGCTGCGTTTTTAAAACAGAATTGTAGATTATGGCCACATAGGGCGAATCTAAATTTTTAATACAAAATGAAGACATTATACGTACACTGTTGTATAAAATCTTAAATGGACATGAATTTATTTTTTGTAATTAGAGTTGAATTTATTATTTATTTAATGCAGACTTCGTCATGGTAAAGCATATTTTGTGAAATACGATCACAGAAGAATCGACTCTTCTAAAATGTGTGCCTACAGAGTTTACAGCATAAAATTTCAACATCAACTTTTTTTTTATTTAGGTTCACTACTACTTGATCTAAATCTATTTTACCTCTTCTCTCCTTTGCACTTACGAAAGATTTTCCACTAGCGTCACTTCCTTGGGATTGAAGTGCCTGTAGTCTTCTGTTTTCACTGCGACACGTCGCGAGGGTTACTATACACTGAAATAGAGACAGGTTGGCAAGACTATACTAACGGATGGTCTAAACGTATCAAGCGAGAAGTAGTTACCATGTAAGTCATCGTAGAGGAGAATATCCTTGCAGCATGATGGATTAAAGAATTGAGAAATAAGTTTATACAGGACTAGAATGGAATGTCACCAGCTATTTACAAAGAGCTCCAAGCGCAAGAGGAAGATTTAGGTTTAGCCATGGATGGCCATTATTGTTATTATGCTCATAGTTTAAAACTTAGTTGCTTTTTTTAATATAACGTGAAAATCTAATAGGTACATAAATGTATTCATTGCATTGCTTTTTATCTTTCACTAAAATACTCCACCACTCTGTATATTCACAAATCCTATTCAGTGCAAAAACTACGCCACAAAGGAGTCCAGACCGGCCCAATTTATTCCATCCCTGGATAACGGTACACTAAATTTATGAGCTCGACAATCGGGATATAAAAGGAAACTAACTCCATATACGCCCTAAAACTGTAACATTCTGTGTTTCTTTGGAGCCTGTATCGGCAAAACGGAACACGATGTTGCGAAGAATTTAGGTTATAAAGTCGAATTTTGTGCGTTTTCTGAGATATCTCTTTTCGTTTACTGTTGTTAAATATCGAGACTGGACATTATTACTTCTAAGTGTTTCTATAATAGACTGTATTCTTTCTAATATCGGGGAAGTGCTAGATGTTAATGACTGTTTATTATTCTTTGTTACAATTTAGAAAAAGTGACACAACTCGATGGATAGAGGTCTAATACTCTCCGTTCCACGCGGAACTTTCTACCAGGTACTTCAGTTCTGTGAAACGGTATGGCCGCGGGAGTATTTCCCAACAGCTACGACTTAGGGACCTTCAAGAGAAGAGCATTCTCTTTTTTAAAAAAGGCAACACATAAGCGATCTCTCTGATTTCGCGGATGGGTGGCGTTGATTACTTTCCATCAGGTGACTCGCTTGTTCGTTTGTCCGCCTCTGACATAAAAAAAACAACGATTGTACGTACTGACACAATCATTTATTATTATGTTACAACTTTTCATTAAAAATAAATAATTTTCTTTAATGTATGGAATAGTCATTGATATTTCTATATTGTATCATTTAAAATTCAGTCAAGTTTTAGTTCTTTAAGCCTCGTAGTTGCCAAGAACGATGTTATTTTATAAATTAAAAATCTGAACCTACCACCTCCAAAGGTAATGAAATTAACTATCTGAAAAGATGAAATACTAAAGGAGACTGTAAGCGACAAAACATATATTGCTTTCCCAGCTACGGTTAATAGTTTTAAAATAATTATGTGCGCATTTCAAACCCACTTAATAGTCGTTCAGAATCATATCAAGCAAAATAACTTGAGTGCAATATGCATAACCGCATTATCATAACACGATGTAAATTGCGTGCATTTCTCTAATCGCCCATGTCAAAGATTATCGCAACAAAAATGTGGATGGGGCGAGCTTGAAAATAATTATGTAAATCTGTGAGCAGTTTATTTATTATTTCCTTGACATACAATATTGCCCTAAAAAGCCATGAAATAATTAATTTTACAAAATGTATTAACATAATTATTATATAATTTGTTTGTATGAATAGTGTTAACAAAAACTTCTTTGTTTTCATTAACATTAAAAGCAGTGAATTTTTATCACTACATTTTGAAGATGTATTTACTCTTTATAGTTAGGTATATATTGAGATGTTAATGCCAAAATAATCACAACTTCATTTCTTCTTTTAATCTTCTCTCTCTTCTCTATATTGATATAGTTTCCACATAATATATATTTTTTGTGGCTTGTAAAAAGATAATGAATAATTATTACAAAATCAAAATGATTTATATGTCAAGGCAAATACAACACATGCATGTTAGTAAAAAATATAATTGAAAAAAAATCAAAACGAACATAGAACTTGACATAAAAAGCAACAAACACAATCTTCGTAATTAAATCAAAATTAGACTCCCTATGCCTCGAACTAACTACGGAACCAAGACAGTACTCTTTGAGGGGGCAAAACTATTTAATGAGTTACCCGATGAGTTAAAGACATGTGAGTGTATGCTGACGTTCAAACACAAACTCAAGCAACACATTTTGGAAAACAGTGCCGGTCGATGATTAAATACATCGATACTTTAATTTAATTATTTTTTTGTTTGTATTTCTCATTATAAGTGAAATGTAAATTTCTTATGAGAATAAATTTCTTTAAACCTAAGTCTGATAGAAATCTGCATATTATTACGTAAAGCTTTTTGCTGTCACTTTGGGTATCTATTTAAGTATAATATTATCAGCTATTCAATAAAGTACCATTTTATCATTATTTCGATTGTAAAATGAAAGTTCTTACTTTGGCTATTGGAAAGCTACTCATAGAAATAACATATTTTTGAAAGATACATTCAAAATCCGCTTTGAATTTTCCAATCTAATCTTTCGGGTTAGCGCTCGCACAAATGCCATTTCCAATTTAATATCAAGTTATCCTATTTGCTTTTATTTCTCCTATCTCAAAACGGACTGGCCTATCTGCGTCATTTAGTTTCTAATCTATGGAAGTCAGTTAGCTTTCAACTAACCGCCGGAGCGAAGAGGTTATGCGTAATGACGTGAAAATTACAACAAATATGAGCAACTCAAGCGCATGCGGCCCGCAAGATTCAATGTGCCATTTTGCAATTAATGGATAAGACGGGCCGAGGGGATTTGCAAGGAACTATTTTATGGGGATGACAAACGAATGGATTACAGGATTAAAAACATACATTTCAAAAATATTACATAAAATTTTGGAAGGTACACCTCTTCCGGTCACTTTGCCCAAAAAAAATTTAAAGACATTACTTAATATTGTAGAGGATATGTTTCTTTTGTGTATTAGTGCCTAATATGACGGCTATTTATTTTGGTGTGACTATGCTGAGATTTTTCGTCCTTGTTCACAGATCCGACATCGATTTGGGCTCTTCGATGAAGTATGCACCTCAGGCGGTGTTCAAGTCCGGCATTGCAACTGGGTGCGGTTTCTGCGTGTCTCAGAAAATTATGGTCCACAAGTAAGTTACCACGAGTAAATATGATTTAGGTTGAATTTCTTTGGTTAAATTAAATATGAATTAGGTGTTTATAGCAGATGCATGGAATCATATTTAAGCAACCGTTTGCAAGGAATAAGGATTAAATTTAAAATTTTGAGAGAGCCACGCTTCGGCATTAATGGGCCGGCTTGATCGGAGTGATACAACCCTCTCACAGGAAATCGGCGTACAGCAACGCCTAGTGTGTTTCGCAGTTGTTGTATTAATTTTAAATAGGATCTACTTAACAATGAATTTAACTGGTTGACGAATAATAACCATAACATCATGTAAATTATATAGTTGGTGTTCCAAATTAAATTTAATTTAAATAAGTAAAATCTTCTGTCTAGGTAAATTTAGTCTGCACAAAAGTAAAAGGCGAACCCGTCTACGAAGCTGTGAAGCCAGTCTCGGCGCACACTGAGCTGGTGGTCTACTACCTGCCCGAAAGACCAGAAGAAATGTTTTTCGTCAGAATGAGAAATAATCTTTATAGACAAACAATGGACTCTATATTAGAAGGTAAGGTTCATCGTGACAAATTATTTTCCAAATATTCTTATTCGAATGGGGTATAGCAAAACATATCCACACTATTACACTACGATATGTAGCAATAATCATATTTTTCTTCTCTTCCCATTGTTGCAATAACTTCTTATTTTTCACTGCCTACAACCTAGGGATGCTCGACTTGTCACCAATTTTTTTAGTTGGCTTGATCTTTACCTTTGTGGCGGAATAAAGCATCCCCATCCTTGCTTGCTGGTTTTTCACTCGAGCATAAAAAGAAATAGGATCAATAAATAAGCCGACATAAGAAACAGCAAGTGCTATAATTAGATTAATAAATTTATATTCAAAAGTATTTTTAGTAAAAATATAATATTAAAAAACAATAGCATCTGATAATAAAGGAAATAGAACCAAACAAATAGAAAAGCGAAATTGCTAACTGCTTCGATAAAAGCATTCATTCTACTATGCATGTTAAAACAATAATAGCTTTATAATAAAAAGACTACAGACAGATGGTATTATTTAACACGACTATACGAGAGAAAGTAGATCAATCAGTTAAAAGTGCACGTCCGGTATTTATGGGTCCCATAACATTATTAAGTTAGATGGTTATAGACCTTGCGTATATAAAACCCAGGAAATTGCTCCAGAATATTAATCGATTTAAACAAGTGATCGAATGGAATTTCGTCTATACTGATTGAATTCTGACCATAAACGCGGATACCCGGTTGTTAAAATAAAATTGTTTAACATTTTAACTATTAGTTTTAAGACTTACAATAACGGTTTTAAATTTGCTAGCAAGAATGTTTAATCTTATTCATGCCACATCATACTTTTAAAACAACGTTGGAAAATCTCTGATCTACAAATGTACAATAATATCGTTGCTGACAATCTATTGATCCACTTTCTTTTATTAATTCATAATCATAATCTTTATTGTCATGTCAAGCTTACAAATTCTAGATCTTAAATTGTACCTATCAATGACTATGCAGGCATTGGTATTTCAGGTATCTATCAAATATTCAAATGCATGAATATTTGATAATTAACAACATCGTATTAAAAAAAAAAGATTATCATCATTAGATGATCGAAATGCGAGATTAACAATGTACACTAAAATAACAATGAACCTAAATGTTTATTAGAAATCCGTATCTTCATTTTGATGTCACTATCCCCATATTAAAAGAGAACAGAAAATATCTGTCATTAATTTTGTCTTGAGTTTAACTATTTTTATTAATTTCTGCCTATCGCATCGATAGTATAAAAAGACCAATGAAAATATTGAAAGCTTCATTAATAAGATAGTATTTATTAACATTATTGGAAACTTTTACTACCTCGACCAGACCTAGTCTACATTATGCAGTGTCATATTGTATGCGTTCAGATTCTTAAGAGACCTAAGATAAAACTTTTATCAGTCGTTTTCTATTCAGTCGATGGCTTTAAGTACTAAAGTTAATTGCGTTCTCATGTTCACGATCGTTTTATGACTCGGATTAGACTGTTTTGTAAAATTCTAATGATGTGGCTGGTTTGATGAGATTCTCAAAAGACCTAAATAGAGTACCTAATTAAGATACTTAAATACATTGTAAGTGTTTGTAGCCTTAGTATAGTTTTCTAATGCCAATAATTTATTCAGGTAGGAAATGGTAAAGTCGTACCCACAAGCGTAAGCATCTCATACCTATCTGCATTATGAGGTTAAATCACTGTTTTTGCTTTTTCTTCACATTTTATTTTACAACACGTATATTTTGAATATGATAGGGTTAGTTGAAAAAAAATGCATGAGATTTATATAGATCCAATACAGTGCTAACTTTAATTATGTTTCTACAAATTTACAGCATGTTGAAACGTTGTTTTGTTAAAATGTTGTTAAAAGATTATCATGTCAAAAAAGATCCTGCTGGTTTTTGTCTTAATTCATCGTAAATTAATTATGTATGGGTTATTAAACGACTTCAAAAAAGAAGAGGTTCTCAATTCGACATGTATATATATATTTTTTTTATGTTTGTTCGTCGATTACTTTGCCATTTATGAACCGACTTAGATGATTCTTTTTAGTTCGAAAATAGGTAGTCCCGGATTGGTACTATGATAAGG
Source organism: Marasmia exigua (assembly GCA_019059595.1). NCBI lineage: Eukaryota > Metazoa > Arthropoda > Insecta > Lepidoptera > Crambidae > Marasmia > Marasmia exigua. The sequence continues at coordinate 22,360,994 of CM032473.1, forward strand.
ATATTTTAGGATCTGATGATGAGGTCAGATCAGGAGGTTTTTGTATCTTTTTGCAAAACAGAGCGGGGCTGCCAAAAACTAACACACTAAAAAGCTTGAAAAAAAAAATTCTGCGAAAAATCGGCGCCCAATCCCTGTTGAATAAATGAATGTTGTATTAAATTACAAGATAGTATTGGGCGCCGACTTCGGTAACACCTTTTCTCGAGTATACTGTTATAAAATGTTATTTGAAGTGTTATCAATATTATTTTACACTTTTTAGTTCGTGGTTATTGAAGGCGGTTTTTTTTTCGCAGATTTTTTTTTCTAATAAAAAGGATGATCCATTCGTAACTTAATTAATTTAGCCTAATGCCTTATTTAACATAATGCCGTGATATCTGCTGTAAACTTCGGTAATTTAAATGCCAATCCTTGCCAGAAAATAATTACTTCTGGTCTTTACATACTAAAAATGATTGGCACAAAGACAAAATTCAAAAAGGCGTTGCAAAAACTGTAGTGATTTATTCGGCCGTTAGTTGACATCTCGGAGCACTATTCCAATACCGGTATGGTCTCGTCGCGGGCGCATCAAAGGACATTCCGCTTTGCGCAGGCGTCTTGGTTCAGTAGTCTTAGTGATGCTACTTGAGTCCAAAGACTACTTGATTAATTTTAAACATCGAGTCGTGTGAGTCATTTTTACTTGAGACATTAAAGTTATCACAGATTTGTATGAGTCATTTAAAATTTCCCTTGATTCATTAAACAATGACAGTTCTACTTAGATATCGCTCAACGAGGATTCGCTCCTGTCAGTTGATTAGTTCTAAAGAAAGTTTTATTAGTTCTTTCTTATGTAATCTAGTAGAAATGTATTAGCCATGAGTGAATTCAGAAATACAGGCATCTAAGTTCTTCTTCTTAAGATTCTGTCAGGGTATTTTTGACATGAGAATTTTTAAATAAAGATTTCGTTTAGAATAGTCATTCCAATACAAAATTCATCATCTTAACTTACTTTAAAATCAGCAAATGACATATCACTTACTCACTCCGCTGACTCAGTGACTCGAACAATTACCATTTGTTATTTTCTTATTTGAACATCATCATAGGTAGCACACACCTTACCGCATATGTTGCCAGTATTACTAGATTGCAAACATTATTACCTACTACTTTAAACTGTATTTGCTTGAGTTAACTCAACACATCACTAGACAGTATGACGTCATGATTGCTTTTTATCGAAGCAAGGCTGTGAACAGTATGTGTGTTGGAACTTATAATAAACGATGACTTGGTTTTATTTATGAAACACGAATTAGATAACACTAACACTACTTTGGTGATTTGTCTATTTATGTTGAAATATGAATCCTAGTTTCTAGTTTATACAATTTTCATGTTTAGACAGACCTTATCTGGTTTCTTGAAACGATTTATTAAAAAATTGGTTAGTTTTAATTTGAATTAACATATAATAAATTCTTCAATTAAGTAAACTGTTTTCATAGTTTGATTTTATATAAGTAGTAATAAATACGTAAGATAGTCATGATATGATGTGTTTCATTATCATAATTATTATGAAAGTAGTTTATAAAGTAACTTTTCTTTAAAATTACTGTTACACATGCAGCATGTGTAAATATGAGTATGCTTAAGGAACTGTCCACATTTGCTATCAATAAGCACGCTTTTACCCATATTTTAGCATGCTGCTTATGAATAAGCAAACTTGTTTACACATTCTAAAGTACTCCGCCACACTCCCCACCCGCACCCGGTAGCATGCTCTAAAATCGACTGGCACGATGCTCAAAACTAGCATGCTTATTGGTAGTACGTCCGTCCACACATGCTATTATGTAGCACTTGCTCAAAAGTAGCATGCTTTAAGCATGTGTACCGTACCTTTACTCCTTCTCTACTTTGATCTACTTTATTAATCGTGTTTTCTGGTTAATTTATATTGTTTTCTTCTTACCTACATATTTTAGGTTCTACTTCATATATTTCTCGGTTTTATCGTTCAGATTTTTAAAATCCAGAAACAAGCTTATTAAAACAAAAAGCATATGTTACTTAGCAGCTATCTCCTATCCCCGTTCCCAACATTAAGATGTGGACTCACACAATGCTCACATATTTCAGGCATTGTGTGTACGACTTTACCAACCAGTTAGGTTACACACGATAACCAAAGCGGCTTCGTTTGCCTTGCCGCGATCCGATCGCCACCGCATCGATAATGCAAACGCAACTGTCAGCGGATGTTGTATAAACACTTTATATATCTGCTTCACTTTTGAAAAAGCCGCCGGAGAACGTTTAAGTGATAAGAACAATGAATTCGGTGTTGCGGAGGAGGACTGCAAGGAGAGATTAGGAACTAGATAAAAAAATTAAACTTTTGTAGATCAAAGAGAGTCTAGCCAAAATATGATTCACAATAAAAAAAGAAGACAAGAAGCATAATTTAAGTAGAATTTTAAAAGACTAATGTTATATACAACATAAATTACTAATATTGATGTGATACGTTAGTTTTGTAAGTTTTTATATTTGATTCTTGCATACTCTTTGGGTAAATTGTTTTAATATTCTTTTATCTGCAATGTCGCCTTTTTCTGTACTGAAACAGTGTTTTAGAAATAATTATCTGGTTCTTATACAACTGGAAGTATGTACATCGAATGAAAAAAATGGTGAGCGTTTCCTAAAAAACGTTTGTGAAATTAATTTGTAGAAGATGCTACGTACATTTCTATTACATCAACTCAATTCAAAATAAAAAATAGGTCCTTAATTTAATCTTGATTTCAAACACAGATTATCAGTCAATGCTTCTAGTATTACGATAACCCATTGCACTCCTACACAGAATAATCTTGAAAGCTTTTTACGATTTCTAACGTTTCCAGTTTCACGTAAATTGCCTTAATGATTGCTTTATTACCATTTTAAAAAGTGTGCGAAAGAAATCATTAGCTCTTTTAATATAATATTCATGCTGCCATAAAAGAGAATTTGGAGTACTCTATTTATGAGCCAACCAATTCGCTTTAATACTGTTTTTTTTTTACATTTTTGTAACCATTAGTGATATATTTAGTGTTTAAGAACTACTTTATGATCATTCTCAGACAACTTTTTTACAGACTTGTTTAATTTTACGTATGCTTTCCATTTATGAGTCGTTAGACATATATAAGTATCAATAAATTAATAACGTGGTATTGAATATAAGATAGTGAGACATTACGTACCTCCTACATTAAGTTTAGTTAAATAATATAACATCATTTCGTGTTTTTATTTAATAGGTACTTAATAAATTTAACTTTCCTTAAAAAAGTAAAACTAGTTAACATGGGGCCAGTAGTGTTTAACTTACAGGAAAATGGGTCTATCTTCGGTTCAAATATGCTTTGAATTTTACTCTGTGCTTTTGACTCTTATGAATAAATTTATATAAGATATTCACTAATATGTTAAGAGTTGTGTAGGAAGCGGAATGTTATTGCAAATAGAGTAGGCAAAACGAAGCGCGGACAGCTAACTAGCGAAAGATGCTATCGTCCTACCATCTGTCTGGTCGTCGCGCCATATCGAGAATTTCCTATGCTACGATCTTGAAATAATAATATAACTAACCCTACTGCGGATAACGAAATATACACGTATCTTACCATCTGAAATAGAAACATGCAGCAACTAATTAATCCGCTCCATCGCATGACAGTTCGCTACAAGATTTATTGCAAATCTCTAGATATTAACTTAGTTGCAATTCCGTAAAACTAAAATTTTAGTCACCGATAAGAGTCAGTAAAACGAAACATTAATTAGGACAAGTTCCAAAGATCTAAGACGGGTCGTAATAAACATGAACTGTCTAGATTTCCATAAAGAAATTTACGGTTGTAAAATATTGGCTCATTAAAGATTTCGCTTGATTGGAGCGAGATTTTTAATGTCAATAATTTGATCTGAATTACAAGAGGCGCCCACTCGCAACTAATCACCGTGAAATTTGCATCGCTAAAGAACCGCGCGGCCTCAACAAGGAAATGGGGGCCAATATATCCTTTGATGTTTGCCTGGACTGTGATCGATGGATTTGTTGATTTAATTTAATGCATCTTTTATTCAAATTGTCATTAATTCTTAAGTATACAATTAATGTCTTAACAGATTTTATTATCATGTTTGAATTTTCTCACAGATTCGCCGTTGGATCTGTCGACGTCACTGCTATCGAGAGTTTTATTGCCTATATCTCCGCCTTCGGGTAATGAAGATGAGCATAAGTCAGTATCTGGAGATTCGTTAACATCATCGTCAGCTGGTTCATCGAATGAGCTATTAGAAATGACTACCCCGAAAGTTCAAAGAAGACCAGCGAAGTCAGAAAGAGCGTTATTACCTTGCGAAGTTTGTGGGAAAGCTTTCGATAGACCATCACTTTTGAAGAGGCATATGAGAACACACACTGGTAAGTGATAAATCATTTTAGAACCTTTTAGCGAAATTTTAATTTAATTGACCCAATCGCACTATCTAGGAAGAGTCGATTTTCACCTGTATTAAAGTGTTATAACGCTGTCCTACGTTTTATAGACTCGAAATCCGAGAATTTTTAAAAATAATATGTGTGAACTCTGGTGTTTTTTGGGTATGTTTTTATTATTTATAATATAATTTATGTTTGGGTCTCTAATCAATAGCCGCTATAACCCACACATTTTATTTCAATTATTTAATAATCAAGCATAATTATTTGGGAATCAAAACTTTTTCGGTTTAATTACACTAACAACTTAATTAATATTTGACAGACTTTTATGTGTCGATGAAGTAACATAATTATCCAATTAAAATGCAATTCAAATTAACACTTTGTGATTACAAAAACGTGGATGCATTCCAAATGAAGTAACAGCTAATTAAACGAACTGAATATTGTAGACACTGAATTAGAAGCATACAATTACATTTTCTTATGAACTTTTCTTAAGTAGGCAAAGATTTAAGTATTTGTATGTAGGTCTATGTAAGTCTGGTATCAGACAACATAATGAATCTAATCCACTTGCATTATTATATTTGTTATGAATGTAGATAGATAGATATAATTTATTGCACAAAATACTCAACTTAAGTACCTACTAGGCATGACAGAAATTCAGTGTATAATTTTTATGTTAATTTTGTTATAATGTTATAAATAAAATTATGCTTTGTAACACTTTGAAGCAAAAAATATTGAGTAAGTATCTGCCCTATCTTTGTAGGAGGTCCGAAATATATCCCATGAGGCCGATGTGCTTCATGGATATAGCCCCTAATAGATAAGAAAAGCTAAAACTAACCGTAGAAAATTTCACCAGGTGAGAAACCCCACGTATGTATGGTATGCAACAAGGGGTTCAGCACATCAAGCAGTCTCAATACACACAGAAGAATACATTCAGGGGAGAAGCCACATCAATGCCAGCACTGCGGAAAGCGGTTTACGGCCAGTTCCAACTTGTACTATCATAGGATGACACATATAAAGGTATGTCAATCTATATAGCACCACATAATATATAAAGGGACAATACCATAATTATGATATCTCACTAACGAATTATTTGGCAAGTAGGTTCCTTATCGAGTATAAACATTCGTAAGGAACAGATTTTATGAATCTCCACCATTAAAGGGGTAAACAGGAGGTTGCCTCACTCCACGCATACGAAGTCGCAGGTGACCGCTAGTCTCTTATATTTGCTCTTTTCTATTATGAAACTATAAACTGTCCCACTACAGGGCCAAGGCCTCCATCATAGAAATCAAGTCATCGCTACTATGATGGGATTAGGCTTAATCACCACGCTTGCCAAATGCGGATTGGTGATCGCAAACCCGAGCCATGCTCGAAAAATTCGAGACATACTTTTTGCTCCACCCGGGAATCGATCCAGGACCCCAAGATCACGGCCCGGAACTTAAACCACTAGACCAACAGGGCGATACTACATTATTAACCGGAAAAAACTATACCCTCAAACAGAATTTGAATAATCTATAGAACAAAAGGAACATTTCAAAGAAGTCAAAAACGCTGCAAAAATCTTTATAAATCAAGAATACAAAATTTACGTAAAAATTAATGACAATGATTTTCATTAATTTGAGCAATGGAATATTTTAGGTCTAAGTTTAAGCGTCTTTGTGTTTAAATCTGCACATTTGCATTTGTAAAAAAAGAGAATTCAGAGTCAGATCAATGTATGTGATATTGTGAAATGTCTATCTAATTGAAGATTGGTGTGATGTATAGAGTTCTTCTACACAGTCTTCTTATTGAGCTTTTAATTAAACACCTACTTATTTCAAGTAAGTTTTTAATAAACACAAAAACTAGTGTTCCAAACAATAAAGTAACTCATCATTATGACGTGATTTCGAAAACATCCACCATACGAAGACGTTCCCACGACCACGGTCCAAGACGCATGACTTTTCCGCCCCGGTGCGCACGCGCATAACACCACTATATGGCCCTGTGTGAACTATATTATGGTGGCGAAACAAAGGTGAATCGCGTAATTGAGAAGATTCTGGAAATGATTTGACAGATGTTCGTCAAGATGATCGTTTGCCACCTAGATTCGTACGATTATTAAATTACTAAATTTTTTCAAAACTACAAAATTGGAAACTTATCTTTTCAAAGTTCTAATAAATAGAGAAGTTTACATAACAATAAATGCTATGCCTTTACTCTTGATTCCGTCACTCTTTGTATAGTGGCCGTGATGGCCTGTATTTCATTTACCTACTATGCTCATCGTCGTTTTTCTTTGCAAATTTCCTCCTCCATTTTCAATTGCCAGCTATGCAAATGCAATCTGTCAATGCATACGGATAAAAAAACTTAAATACAATACGAAAAAGTATAACTCATTTTATGGAAAAGAAAATAATTATAATAAAATGTAAACCGTAGGAGCCACGCTTTGGCATGAATGGGTCGGCTCAGGCTCCGGACCGGAGTCATACCACGGCCTCACAGAAAATCGGCGTGAAGCAGCACTGTGCTATGTTCCGCTGCGTGAAAATTAACTTAAAGATTAAAACTTTAAAGGTATAAAAACAGGCCGTAGATTGGTTAGTGTAGAAAAAAATTTACAAAATTACTTCTAAGGAAACTATCTTAGTATATTATACTAACGAGTCGACTAACAACAATCAATGTATCACAGAATTCAACGTAAAACATGACAATAATTCTGTATTACACGATATAATTACTCTTAGCCATGCAAACTCGTGCAGCGGTATTAAATATGCAATATACTGTCATTAAACCATTGAAGACTTACTTACTAACTTACTCAATCACGGAAATCCAGGCACCATAAGCATAATCGTTTGATAAAACTGTAACAAAAACAAGACATCCTTGATGTTAAGACAATGGACCGTATTATAGTTTTTCTGAAGATAATTCACATGATTCTAAGGATCATATCCTTTACTTTACTTTAGAATTTTTCATTGCGTTTTTATCGCAAAAAGTTTATGAATCGCTTGCGTGATTAGACATCATGTCATTAATCGTAAATTAAAAAGATTTAATCACACCTTATAAATAAGTGGATATCAACATAATCTTCGCTAAATATGGTAAAGAGAGATTAAAGTGTATAGGTATCCAATATCATGTAAGAAGACCAGCAGCACATTAAAAAAAATGCTAGTGTTGGATACATTCTACTCAAGATCGGGTTATTTGGTGATATTAAGGAGAAGCCACATCTTGGAAAAAGTGCAAAATTTCATGCCCTTTCTTTCATTACCTTAGAAAATATTTAAGATGCTTCTAAGATAAACTTTAATAAAGTCATTAATTAAATACAATTTACAGCGATCTTCAAAACTAAAAAAACATTGGTGCAGTTAAAAAACTCGTTAAAAATGTATGAGATGTTCAAAACAAAATCCTATTAAAAACAAATTCCCATCGAAATCTAGACGCTTAAAAACATAATTACACATAAGTAAACGACGGTAATATATTCTAAGTGCTATATTACGGGTTGGTAAAGCTTGGTACACATTATACGGTGATGTTACCGTGCTCAGTTCCCATAACGCCCCACCTTAAGTTTTTACTTATTTAACTATGACCTCATGTGTCCGCGACTTAAGAAAATCACACAGCGTTAGGGTTGCCACTTTCAATTTAATTCGAGCTTTTAGTGTTAATGTATTTTAAAAAATAAGTATTTTTAATTTTCTTAATAATTTAAGATTCATTAATCTATCCATGTTTTATTTTCTTTTCTGTTCTTATTTTATAGTAATTTATTAGAATAGAATAGAAAATAATTTATTTCCTGGCAAAAGACATAGAAATATTTATACAAAGAAATACTTATATTAGATGTTTCAAGCCTTGCACATCTGCTTTAGACCTATGTTTTATTTATTGCTATTTAATTTCTTTCTTTTACAAAGTATGTACATTTTATTTCTTTTTTTTTTCAAATCAAGTTCGAAATAGACACGCGATAAATTTATTGTTACGGCACAACATTATGCTGAGTTTCAGCTATAAACCCTGGCTAGATTAGACAAACCTATAAAACAAAGTGGCTGTGAGCTGAGCACGTCTTATGTCCATAATTAATAATGATAAGTTTTGTCGAAACCACATCTTTTGTCCCTGATTAATAAGTGTTGTAGAATCTACGAAGCGCCAGTCGTAGAGGCCGCGGTTGTGAACTAAACAGGCTGCTGTTCTTAGGATGAATTCCAATGACTGCATGAGGAAAGCCAACCAGTAGAGTCACAAGTGCTCTGCCTACGAGTATCTTTGAACTTTCCTTGCCCCAGATTGAGTCTCCGGTTGCCTCACTCTCTCGGCAAAACACAGATCTTATTTGGACACAAACCTTTATCAATATGTAAAACAGCATTTAAACATCCGGTTAACGCATCCATCCTACCAATAAATTAAAATTCACCCCCGCAAACATCTTACTCGCAGCCACCACCCCTACCGTCTTAAGGTGCACCTGCGGTCACAGGTAGTTATACTTAAGGCGGCGACCAGGGGCCAATAAATTACGCAGGGTCAGGTCAACGTGGGAACACACATGCGCAGGCGACTGTGACGGACCCGTCAATACGATGCGCCAAGAATCGGTTCGTTGCTTTGTTATTCGATACTGGAAAAGTTTTGGATATTGCTTTAAAGACTTTATTTCTATTTATAAGTAGTTTTTGCTTTAAAGTACTACTTTCATTAATGATATATTCTTAAAGTGTGATAAAATGTATTTTAAACTTGGTTTTGGCCGTCCAACTGTCGAAAGCTTTAAGATTTATGAACGGAGATAGTTCAAAACCATCAAGATCTCACGTCAAATTCCCTTAAAATTTTAAGGGACATTTTTAATTTGTGTGCATGAACATGTCTGTTTATATTACTTTTGTTGTTATTAAGGTGCCTAGAAAATCAGTTTTCTAGCATGCTTCGGTTTGACCAATCAAAATTATCATCCGTAAATAAACAACCAATGAAAGGCAGATAGCAGTGCCTCTTTTACATACTCGTATGACGTGTCAAATAAGATTTCACCAATCAAAACCAGCAGTCATTACACGATACACGTGTATACACTATTATTAAAACAACTACCAATAACGATCGTCGGTCATCTCATATAGCAAGGTTCACACACGCCGTGTGAAGACACGGTCTAGCAACCGCGACGTCTTTCAGTATCGTCTTCGGGCCACGGTTCCGTGATCACTGTGGGAATACGATTTTTGGACGCTCTTTGTGAGGTAAACTTGCGTGTGGTAAATACCATAATGAATACAGATAATGGGATTGGTAAATTATCTAATTAAACGTAAAATTTAAGATAGGAGTTATTGAACACTGAAAACGTTGTCTACAAAGCGGCCGCATGCGAATTTGTCTCCGTGAAATTAGCCAACCCCTATTTTACCCCTTTAGGGTTAGAATTTCATGAAATTCTTAGTGGATGTCTAAACAGTCATCGTCATCATCAGCCCATTTAAGTTCCCACTGCTGGGGCACGGGCCTCCCTCAATCACATGAGGGGTAATTGCCATACTCACCACGCTTGGCAGACGGGTTGGCGAGGGTTTTGATATAAAGAGTGCAGAGTTTTCCTTCTCTGGGTGCTGATGATCATGCAAGCAGCTTTACCTTAGTCGCCTTTTACGACACCTCGGTAAGAGTGAGGATGGCCTATTCTACTCTGCCGGGGACTACACGGGCCTAAACAGTATAAGGAACCAATCTGCTAAATTGAAAGCTTGTATGTGTTATATTCCTAAGATTTAGTGAATATTTATTTTTGCTCACGCGCTCCTGGAAAACATGGGAGTTAAGCACACTGGCCAAAAACCGTATGACAGTAATGCTTTAACGTAACTGCCTATATAGCGCAGTGGTAAGTGTGTTGTACTTTCACCGGTTCGATTCCCGGGTCGGGCTAAAAGTTTGTACCTAATTTTTTAATAAGAAATGTATAGTGTCAACCCGGAGTCTGGATGTTGGCGGTCTTGTACTCCCGTGCCTCGGAAAGCACGTTAGGCCGTTGGTCCTGCGCTCAAACCCTCTCTGGACGTATCACGCTCGTGTCTCATCGGAATATGAGTGTAAGGGAATAGAAAGTGCACTTGTGTTTGCGCACACACTTGAGCACTATACTATATGCTGCGTGCGTGGCTGATAGTTGAGATTGTCTGCCGTAGCCGTAATCGTTGGTAGGATATTATTATTAACGTGACATCTTGTGAAGTACCAATTCATGTGATGTCATATAGTAATTGCAAAGCAGGTGTCCACCACAGCCTTTATCAACATTGTGGTTGTAGTAAACAGAAGCCTCTCTAAATAAATTACTTATCAATACCTCGTTATAAATCAGCTTAGAATCGACTTCACCAAACAACGGAACGGCCATCTTTGGCTTTGTCTCTCACCGGTCAGCCTGATTGATCAGACATTCTCCCAGTTTAAGGACCTTTAAGCTGTCGCTATGAATTAAATCTGCCGATACTTCTAGTTAGTTGGGCAATAATGCATCATTCACAATAGTTGGAGTGATTCACAATAGGCTTTATATCTGTTTGAGGGGCTCTTGGTGGGCATTTATCGATCAAGTTGGAGTTAAGTCGTGGTCAACCGGTCACCGAACTGTGGCTGGCTTATGGCTCTTGTGCTTGTTTTAGTTCTAGCAAAATAAGAATCTAGACTAGACGAGAGGTAAATTACGATAAATATTGGATTTGGCTGGAATGGGTAACATTGTTTCGTTTCGTTATTTTCAAATTTGACCCTGAGAGAGCCACGCTTCGGTATGAATGGACTCGACCGGAGTGATACCACGGCCTCACAGAACACCAGCGTGAATCAACTCTGAGCTGTTTCGCTGCTTGAGTCAGGGCCCAATCCAGGGGAAAGTGGGTTTTAAAGGTTGGCAGCGCCCTTGTGACTCCACTGGTGTCCCGGGTGTCAATCGGCGGCGGCAATCGCTTACCATCAACTTCAACTATGCGATTCTCAAGAAACTTTCTACTTCGTACTACAAAACTATGGAATGAACTATCGCCTGCGGTGTTTCCGGACCGATACGACCTGCAAACCTTCAAGAAAATAGCGTACTCCCTTTTAAAAGGGACGGCAGCGCACCTGTGACTTCTTCGACGTGGCAGGTGTCCATGGGCGGCGGTAATCGCTTACCATCAGGTGATCCGTCTGCTCGTCTTTTTTTTTTTATATGAGAGGTGGCAGACGAGCAGACGGATCACCTGATGGTAAGCAATTCCGCCGCCCATGGACACCCGCAACACCAGTGTAGTTACAAGTGCGCAGCCAACCTTTTCCCCTTCCCCCATTGGGCCTCCGGTAACTTCACTCACACGTCGAAACACAGCGCAGGCGCTGCTTCACGTCGGTCTTCTGTGAGGCAGTGGTATCATTCCGGTCGAGTCGGCCCATTCATGCCTAATAAACTATTGCATTTTAAATCTACTTGCAGAGTAGATTTAAAATATTAACTAAGCGCTGTTTTGTTGATCGATGTTACCTACTTAAAATCGAATTTATTTTTTGTTACAAATACTAAACCGAATTTAGTTTTACTATTCGCTTTATACTTACTAACAACCTGTGCGGATAAACAATGGGATCAGAAATGCCGGCGCATCTATTCACTTCTCGCTCGCACACTATTTGCGTCTATACTCACACCCCACGAGTGCGAGTATAGACGAAAATAGTGTGCGAGCGAGAAATGAATAGATGCGCCGCCATTTCTGATCCCATTCTTTATCCGCACCTGTAGTACCAATTATGGTGCAAGTACCGTTCTTTAATTTAAAAAAAATCATTGATACTTTCTTCTATTGTATCCATTCATTTTTCAAGTCAAAACATGTCATCACTGTCAGTGATTTTGTTAATCATACTTACTTTGTTGGTTTTTGTAAATCATTATGTGCACTCAGGGTCAATTGCCACAATGCCGCGAACAATCTGCTGACAAACGTCAGGGTTTGAACGTGCACAAATAGCATGCTGATTTGAGACAGTCACCAATCTTCTTGGCTCCTCGTTACATTGTCGCGCTGGTCAAGTTAGAAGCGATGAGCGTTTTAAATAAGTGATCTTCTAGGCCACCTTGACATTAATCCCCTTATTACAAATCACGAACCAAGGATATTTTTTATTTTCTTTACTAAGGAAAAATACAGCTGTTAGCCGTGTGGTCCCCGGCAGAGTAGAATAGACCACCCTCACTCTTACTGAGGTGTCGTAAAAGGCGACTAAGGTAAAGCTGCTGGTATGATCATCAGCACCCAGAGAAGGAAAACTGCATTTATATCAAAACCCTCGCCAACCCGTCTGCCAAGCGTGGTGAGAATGGCAATTACCCCTCATGTGATTGAGGGAGGCCCGTGCCCCAGCAGTGGGGACTTAAATGGGCTGATGATGATGACAGCTGTTAAATAGTACTCTGTTCCAAAATGACATAAATAATACATCAGCAATTTGAATTGTATACTATAAATTAATACGTTTAGTGTTGTGAGACAAAATACAAAAATAATGCGAAAAAGGATGATTATTTTAGGTACTAATATTCTCGGAACAAAATTCGTGCCAGCCCCTTTTAACATTGCGAGTTTTAACGAGATGACATGAGCTTTAGTACGGTAATAACTATAGATCGCATTTTGTAATAACGTGTAGGAATTCCCACTAATTAGTTTCACTGTCATAGTGATGAATATTTACTATATCCTTCTAAAAACTGTAAATAAACTTCTATTGCACACCTTCTTTATTTTGCCTTATTTATAATCTGATATTCATATTTTACTATTACGCCTAAAAGCGTTTTTATTCCTTTTTCATTTAAAGGGCTAGTAGCGTACTTGTGTCTCCTATGGTGTTCATGGGCGTCCATGATAAAAATAAATATATAAAAGTGATCTCTCTAGTTTTGCGGATGTTCATGGGTGGCGTTGATTATTTGCTTGCGACTTGGCATGCTTGCTTGTGGTGGTGGCTGCGAGTGAGATGTTTGCGGGGGTGAATTTTAATTTATTGGTAGATGGGGGGACGATCTGCGCAGGATGGCTGGCAAGAGCTGGTCATTCACGGTGGCGAACAATTGGAGAGGCCTACGTCCAGCAGTGGACTGCGATAGGCTGATGATGATGATGGCATGCTTGCTCGTTTGTCGCCTCTAGCATAAAAAATAATGTGATTGAACTCGAACGTATTTCCGCTACTTTTCCAACACTTGACTCCTATCTCGATGCTTTGTGTGGCCACCAATTGTAAAGCTCACCGTCACGTCAGCAGACGGACGGACAGTGACAACAAACAAATAACGAACCTAACGAGTGGAAAAGTGTCGAGGTAGATCTTCAGGATTGCTATAACCAGCCAGGAATGGTAAAGTTTAGGCCGCAGTCTGGTGCCCTGAAGAAGGGATTATATGCCTTGTTTGGGTCATTTTACTACACCAAAGTTTAGTAAAATTAAACCTAGATGGTTCAGGTGTAGATGAGGCCAAATAACAAATATTGCACATAAATAATTCAAGCCCGTCATATCAGATCCAGCAAAAACAATTTTGCTTTATATGAAACAAGTCGCCTTTATTCTCGGACATAAGTTCGGCTTTATACCAATAGATGGGGCTAGTGTAATTGCTCTTTATAAATTGTTTAGATAAAATAAATACAAATAAAAATCATTTATTTCGGGCATAACCCATATCGAAGTTAGTAACAGCGACCTTATGTTAGTAATTATTGTGAATTAAATTTGAATGTCAAAATGCATAATTCAGATTATATTATTTAATAAAAATTGAAATTATGCATATTCAAAATTATTGTGAGAGGCCTAGTCACAGGGATTCATCATCATCATCATAATTTTAGCCAATAGACGTCCACTGCTGGACATAGGCCTCCCCCTATGTTCTCCACACAGATCGGGCCTGTGCCGCCCGCATTAAATGTATTTCCGCGATCTTCACCAGATCGTCGGTCCACCTTGTGGGGGGCCAGCCAAGGTTGTTTCCTGTACGTGGCCTCCACTCGAGGACCTTACCGCCCCAACGGCCATCTCTTCTCCTTGCTATGTGCCCTACCCATTGCCACTTGAGGCATGCAATCCTTTGGGTTATGTCTCAGGAATTAATTTGATTGAAATCAAAATGGGAATGGTAGTCTGATTTGACTTAATATCGTTGAAATTGTGCCAAAACTATCGTTTCAATCACCTCATCGTTTGCCTGAAAAATTGTCAAAACATATAGTTACCTTAGTATCATCAACCATGTATTAATACCGAATATTATCATTTAAACCACATTGAAACTTGAAATTCACAGAAACAACTAGTACGATATTTCTATCGTATTTTTTTTATACTTTTTATCAACAATTTGATTTATTGACATAAAACTTTCTTATATTTCTCCGTTATAAGTTTTCAATGTTCACACTCCTTAATATTTTTTAACTCTCAACAAAAGTTCTGGTATTTGTGAATCATCTTTTACACTCTGTTTTAGGCATGTGAACAATTAGTGACTGTCAGAAACATCGATAGTTTTTATTACAGAATTATTTAACATCATCATCACATTTGATATGACCAAATAGATGACTAAGATGAGATAAATGTTCGGGGTACTATTAATTTGATAATTAACAAAAAATAGGTTTCTTAGGAAAACTGACGACCATAAGACCAATAAGATTCGATTACACAAATACAGAAATAAATAATATTATTACTAAAGTTTTATGATAATTCAAGGTTTAATTATTTCATTTTTGCTGATTTACACTTTTTCGTACTATTCTGTATTAACAGAAAGAGATTTCTCTTGTTTAAGAAAATGAAAATTTTATGTTGGCCTCATATGCCTAAGATTGTGGATTTTATTCCCCACTCTGGACACTGGTTTTTTTCAGTGTATGGGTGTAATATATGTATAATATAATTATATACTGTAATTCCTCTGTTGTTTGTTATCCATAACATAAGTGCCTAAGTTACTTAGTACGGAATTAGGTCAAAGTATGAGATGAATTAATGTATAATTTTATTATTATTAATTTATTAGCATTGTTTTCTCTGTAACAAGAGTTCATACTAATGTGACCGCAGAATCGATATGAGTACATTCGTCATTTATTTTAGTGGTCATCCCTAACCCTTCTCCACTTTACGATCGCCATATTGCTTTTATAATCCCATTAATGTCGCAGCCTGCGCTCGCGCAGGGTGCGCTTGCACCTGCCTCCCGCACTGGTTCGGGCGCATTTTGAAATAGGTGCTTTTAATTGTCCAGGCTTCGTTTCCGTTGCGTAACAGTTTCTTGTTGGAGAGATTTATTTATTCATTTACTGAAAGTTGTGGTCGGACAAAATTTCATTGACACCTTTGACACTTGACTCTTATGCCATTGTGATAAGATGAACTTCATCATTTCAGCCAATAGACGTCCACTGCTGGACATAGGCTTCCCCCAATGTTCTCCACAGAGATCAGTTCTGCGCCGCGCCCGCATCCAATGGATTGCCGCGATCTTCACAAGATCGTCGGTCTTGTGGGGGGCCTGCCACGGCTGCGACTTCCTTTACGTGGCCTCCACTCGAGGACCTTTCCACCTTCAAGATGAACTTAGGCATTGTGAAATAATTTGCAGTTGATATGATATAAAAAACTAAAATTAATGGCATCTTTGGCATTCTTTTATCTTTTTATATACTAGGTCTCCTACATAATCATGAATAATTCCTTTTTGCAAGATAAAAATCTGCTGTTTCACTTCTCCAAAAAACTTAATTCATACCTTTTGAAGAGTTAAGGAAAGTTAAATTTGCTACATTTTATTGATGACGTCTTTCCTTCCACTCTTACTAATCCTGTTAATTCAAATGCAAGTATTTATGTAAGACATTTCAAACTGTCTGGCGCCAGCTTTAGGTACAGACAGTCAAATTATGTCTTAAAAATTCACTAAGCGGTAATGTCAACCTCGTTTATCACTCCAGAATGAGTCCGAAAATTTATATTGGCGGCAATCACGAAAGCAATGTAACAAACTAGTCTTGTTGTACTGGTCCGTCCGTCTATTCGCTCGAAAGTTGTTGCTAGGCCAATAAAAAACATTAATTGACTTCCTGTATGTATTACGAACAGTTTTCTTAATTTTGTCGTTTGGTTTGTAAAGATTTGATGATTGAAGCATTATGGGTGGTTCAGACATGTTCGCAATGGCGTGCGAGTTCATTACGATGTTTTTTTTTATTATTATTATTATTAAGAAAACCAACAGCATTACAGGTTGCATAAACATTGTTTTTTAAGTTACAAAGAGTAAAGCTAATAACAGGTTTCCCTTATTTATACAATTAATAAAAGTACCTTAGTATAATGTGTTTAATAGAATAGCCTAAACAATGCGTTTACCCATAAGCTGCACCATGCCAAATCATACAGAGTTTTCAGATATAAAGAGAAAAATTAAGGTGGAAAATAAGATAATATAGAAAGTAGTTAAACGACAAAGCATGTACCATCGGTTAAGTGTGTTTGTGAGTTCTACGTAGTAACATAATATAATGTGTGTACTTGTGTGTGTGTGTGTTTGTGTGTGTGTGTGCGTGTATGCGCGTGTGTGGTTGCGCGCGGGCGCGCGCTTATTTGTGTGTGTGTGTGTGTGTGTGTGTGAGTGTGTGTGTGTGCGTGCGTGCGCGTGTGTGTAGGTATGTTTATTTAATATGTTCTTGTTTAAATTAGTGTAATGCGTAACGAAGGGTTATTTTAATGGTATAAATTCGACTGTATGATCAATGCTTATTTTAATTAACAAAAATGATGATGAAAAGCTAGCGAATTAATAAGTATTCCCAACGTTTGGAAATTTTAGTCATTGCGTAAATAGGTTCATATTTTATGGCACTAGAATAATTTCTTAAGCGATAATTAATGACCTACTAATTTCAATTGCAACGATATTTTTCAGGGTGAATCCAAAATCTATTTAAATATAGTACAGCATCTTTTTTGTTTTTGTTTTCTTTTGTTCTTATGAATAGATACGTTA
Source organism: Marasmia exigua (assembly GCA_019059595.1). Taxonomy (NCBI): domain Eukaryota; kingdom Metazoa; phylum Arthropoda; class Insecta; order Lepidoptera; family Crambidae; genus Marasmia; species Marasmia exigua. The sequence continues at coordinate 22,378,669 of CM032473.1, forward strand.
CCTGTCATTTTCGTTGCGAATCCAAATTGTTAACTTTGAAAACATGATTACTATGACCGAAAAAATATAGGGTGTATACGCCTTAACTGTTACGGTTTTCGTTACACATATTTTTTATTTTACAATCAGAATGAAATTGATTTAGTGAACAGCTCATTATAGACTTCTTTAAAAAAGATAATTACGTGTATCGAAACGTATGGATAAGACATTAAATGCATGTAATCATCAGAAATCCATCGATAGTCGTATTTATTTTAATAATTATGTCCACTTATATTTCCCGTCTATAGCTAACATAAGAAATTATTAGATTTTTATCGTCTTCCGGTCTCCGGTCGGTTATTTTGGAGACGGAGAAAATTATAAAAATATGTGGATAAACGCAAAGATCGTTATATTTTATAAAATTTGCATTATTAATCAAGATCTATAAAAATGTCAACATTTATAAAATATGATATGGTTTTGGACGACCCGTTTGGAACAGTGGTAGTGAACGTTGCCTTTGGTCCAAGCGTTGCGGGTTCGATCCCCGCACAGTACAAACATTTGTGTGCAAGAACATGTTTGTTTGTATTGGTCTGGGTGTTCCCTATGTATTATAAGTATGTATTTACAAAAGAAAAGTCTTATATGTATATATTTGTAATCCCACTGTTGATTCTGATATCCATCACACAGGTGCTTGAGCTACCTATCTCGGAGTCAGATCAATGTATGTGATGTTGTGAAATATTTATTTATTTATGACGTAAATGTTGTTTTAGTTTAAAGTATTATTTATTTGAATGTGGCACAGAGGATTGGTTATGACATTAAAAAGTTTTAAAAATCAACTATAATATATGATCTTTATTAATATTTTCGAATACAGTAAACAACGTAGTCTACTCAATGAGGACATATAATTTTTTAAAAGATAATTTCTGTATGAAGTTTAATATTTGATTATATCAGAAATGTGTACAGCAAATGTCTCAAAAATTACATATAATTTTTCCAGTATAAATAAATAATATAATGATATAATAATGGGTTATACGGCGTTAGGTGCACGTAAAAATGTCGGCTCCTATTGACCTCCTTTCAACAACAGAACACTAATAAATTATAAATATTATAAAGAAAAACTATGCAATTATTATTCGATTTGAATTAAGTATTAAATTCATCATCATCATCATCAGCCCATTTAAGTCCCCACTGCTGGGGCACGTGCCTCCCACAATCACATGAGGGGTAATTACCATACTCACCACGCTTGGCAGACGGGTTGGCGAGGGTTTTGATATAAATGCAGAGTTTTCCTTCTCTGGGTGCTGATGATCATGCCAGCAGCTTTACCTAAGTCGCCTTTTACGACATCTCGGTAAGAGTGAGGGTGGCCTATTCTACTCTGCCGGGGACCACACGGCCCAAGTATTCAATACCCGTCTTTAACTAGGGTAAAAGTGCCAGTCTCTGTCATAGCCAATTATTGCTTACATTCCATTAAAAATATCGCAACACACTAATTTAATTTAAAAGACATTGCATATCAACCGCCCATCGCAGATCGCGTGCCAATACCACCTGCATACCCTTGATCTACAAATAATGACTGATGTTGTGTTATGAACAATCATAATTTTAATCAACCAGAGATCGCGCGTGTCTGACTTTATTTTTTTTAGGGATCCGCCTTCTTGCTTGTAGGTAAGTAACTGAATCTTCTAAGTACGCACCGACACCTCCGGTTCCAAAGGGCGTAAAGGACATGAATGCGATTAAAGGTGAGGCTCCATAAGTACAATGTTGCCTCGCGTCGTCTCGTATGAAAATGCTTATATCGAAAACGACGCAGCATTGATGTAGCATTTCACTTTGTTGCGTCGCGTTAACATTTTCCAAGAAATTTACCGTGGGAGAGCCAGACCGAAGTGATACCATGGCCTCACAGAAAGCCGGCGTAAAGCAGCATTGTGCTGAGTTTCACTGTGTGAGTTAGGGTACCGGAGGCCCAATCTGGGGAGTGTACAGGTTGGCAGTGCACTTGTGACATCAATGGTGTCCCGGGTGTCCATGGACGGCGGCAATCGCTTACCATCAGGTGCCGTCTGCTCGTCTATGACATAAAAAAAATAATGAAACAGACTTCAATAACATTATCTAAAAAGCGAAAAATAATATTTTTATCCACCCTGTCTCGAGGAAAGACTCGTGTTACTCTAAGACTTTACATAACGCAATAACATATCGCATGAAAAGATGGAGATATTGAAGCCAATGACGCAGAACTATATCATCTAAGTGCCACAAAAATTTTTCCAAACAAATGAAACCAAATACGGACGATGAAATTTTGGTAGTAAATTTGCACTTATAAGGGACATATCCTAACAGAGCCTTGGTCTACCACAAAGTTAACTTTTAACGGTACGGATCCCTTATACCATGCTTTCATTAATGTACCTATTGCCATACCACCATGAAGAAATGCGTGCAGCTAATACCATTTTCCGCTTGACTGGAGAGCTCATAATGATGCGATGGTGACTTTATAAAAACTGAAGCGATGTGTCAATTAAATATCAATTGTTAGTGCTTCCTCACAATACATCGAATGATTGCCTAGTCCATTGTTGAGTGATTTTGTCACAGCGATTACTGATAGTCAATTATTTTTTGCCCTTCTAGAATAATGTACGCGTGTATTGTTAATTGAAAGTATTGTTGATTGCGATCTTATGTAACAGCGAATAAGATTAAAGAAGTAAATCTTTTATTGTTTTAATTTTTGAGCGTGATAAGCAACTATTATTGAATCAATCAATGCTTGCCTGCTGGTTTTTTAATAATTACTATAAGATAATACAGAGTTTATCCATTGACAATCACAACTATTCAAATACCTACTTATTATTTTCGTTAATGAAAACAATTTTTACTATTATGTTTAAAATAAAAATGAATTTCAAGCAACCAAATGCCAATTGCATTATTGCATATAGCCAATTGTAATAAAAGCTATTGTAGAAAAGTATTTTCCAAATATACGAAGAAGTACGTAACTGTTTACTGATGTTACATTTATAATCATTACATACTTGTTACTTAGTTACGAAATTTACTTGTTAAATATAATAAAGCCAGTTATGCATTGCTGGCTTATCGACAAACACATACAAAACTAGCTACCATCGATGTTTTTTCCGAAATGTAAAACCAGGTGATAAAGTAACAGGAAAGAGCTAATTATTTCTTTCTTCATCTTTTTTCTCTTCTTTAGACTGTTTCAACTACTTCTGTGTAGGCCTCCTTCAGCAAAAAGCTCAATGCCAGAAAGAGTGGAAAATTCTTTTTTTTTTAAATCCGGAAACGCTTTTGTGACGCATAGGGTGTTTAAGATAAGGCGCTGTTGATAACTTACCACACAAACAAGATATTTTTATTGCTTTTTGTAAACTGCTCATATAATGTAAAAAATTACGCTTTGAAAATCCTTAATTCCTATTTAATTTAAAACCTTCTTTTTCTTCTTTAGCCATTTTCTACCTCTACGGTGTAGACCTCCTTCAGTTTATGCAATTATTGTAGATTTTGGGTGGTTTCTATTCACTTTGTTCCTGCTAGTCTTTTGATGAAGGAGATTGATTGATGTGGAACTGCCCGAGCGCGAGTCGCTTGTGTTGTGGTGTTTCACGCCCCATTTGGGGAGAAGTGACATTGAGATGGGACACAGACACAGACTTTGTAGGGAGTGAAGAAACGCACCGGGGAAAGAGCCCTTAGCAAGTACCTGGTGAGCGTCTCCCAAGATTCGGTCCGTATGCCGAGACGGTAGGAAGGACCATGGGCTGGTGGAGGGACTGTGTCTAGTCTTTTGATGTCGTCACACCAACGTATTTGGAGTCTTCCTTTTAGGCGTATCTCGCCCTACGGTCTCCACTCTGCCACTGCCACCATGAGCTTTGTTTTCAGGCGACATGAGCCCACTCCCACTTCAACTTCAAGACCCGTTTCGGAATGTCGCTTAATTTGCTCTGGTGACCCACTCATTTCTTTTACGATCCTTGAGTTTTACTCCTACCAGCTTCCTCTAATACTGAAGATAAGGATTGATTTCAATACCAAAAGATTCAAATTAGTGTCCTCCCAATAAAATTCCGATAGCAATTAAAACACAAATTACCATGTTACAAGTACGACTTGACGCTATCTAACACTTTCGGCACGATGAAATGAATATTAAAATATATGGTACGTCGCTTGTTAAGTGTACTTTTTGGATGTGTCATTCAATACTTAGTAGTGCTTAAAATGATTTACATCTACACACCTTCAATGAAATATCAACTTTATGCGTAAAGCTATAGAATTCAAAATGTTTATGAGAGTTGGACTGGTAAAGTGCCCTTATCATTCACATATCAATCTCTTCACGTTCTTTGGTTTCTGTTTTTTTATCGTTTGTAATATTGATTTATTGGAGCGCGTTTGATGACTACTTTTGGATATCGGATTAAAGAAATAATCTTTAATTCTATTTCAAAACTTATAAACCGCAGCAGTTTCGTTCAGTAAATTAACCATTAAGGTTCTGCAAAAAATATACCCTTGCAATAAGTCCGAACCTATGAGATTTTTTTTAATAATTCGGTTTTTTTTATAATCAGGCTATAAACTGTCCCAGTGCAGGGCAAAGGCCTCCATCATAGAAATCAAGTTATCGCTACTATGATGAGATTAGGCTTAATCACCATGCTTGCCAAATGCGGATTGGTGATCACAAACCCGAGCTATGTCCGAAAAAGAATCCGAAACACACTTTTTCGCTCGACCCGGGAATCGAACCCAGGTCCCTGAGATCACGGCCCGGTACTTAAACAACTAGACCAACAGGGCAATATCGATTCGGTATATAAAATTCGCTATTCTACCCGTTTTTCACAGCGACAAAAAACAAAGTAATTAAAAATGCCACAAAATTCTTTAAAAACATTGCCAAAAAAAAGGCGTCTTAATATCTATCCTACATAATTGGACGCGATAATTAAGTCAGATGTGTAAACTTAAATTTAATTTCAAAAATATCTAGGTATTCCTTTATTCAAACAGTAGACTGCGCGAGCCTGGTGATGATGATTAATTTAAGACTTCTCTCTCTTCTAAAAATCCTCATTAGCTTAAACTTTATGGAACCACTTTAACTAAAGTACCTGCCTAAATGCGTGAACATGTTCTTCAAAAGTTCAAGAAAGAATTTCTCCTCAAATGCGATAATGATAATCCTATCCCTCGTATAGATTGGTCGAGCGAAATGAGTCGCATACGCAGTCGCACGGCGGCAGATTGCATCGTGGCCACAACACTATCAATCATGGTTTATCGTTCTTTTGCTCGGCCTGTATTGATTAAATTATTCCCGAGGTGACTTAATGAAATAGCCCGCGAGTTAGGGGAGTGGTACACTGTTGCGGTAGCTAGAGCATGTAAAATATGTCTTTACATTTAATGTTTGTTTTTTGGAAACAATTTTCTAAAAAACATTAAATACATAAAATTTGATGACATCTTTAATAAATCAGGTTTAATAATAAAGCAAGTTTAAGCTAATAAATGTGTTAAGATTGGAATCAAGACATAAAATCACAAATACATTATATCATGAACCTTATCTCAAATCTACTCGAAATCATTGACGCAGTATATGAAAATAATGTTGATTTTTTTGAACTTTTTTTGAACAAATCGAGTCATGATAAAACTTAGCATATCAATAGTTTTCTTTTTATATTCTGATACAATGATTAGAAATTTTCTTTTATTTTACAATATATCTTTTTTACATTTAGTTTTCAATATCTTTAAAAAAATAAACTGTGATTGAATTTGAATTCAATTTCCATTCCGCAGCTACATAATATTTGTAAACTAAGCTGACTTTGATTAAATTGAAAAACTACTTTATCACATATCTTCATTTAAATAAAGATCATTAATTTAGCCACTCTTTAAAATAAAGAATGATGTTAGGCATTTTTTTGCCGCTTTTCAAGAAGTTTAATATAAATGCCTGATGACTTTTGTATGTACCAGCCCCTTAACAACCTATATTGGAGTAATCACAACACAGAACTATCGTGATATACGAGGCCCCAATTAATATGCTCCTTGTCTTAGCCGACACAATATTGATTAACTTGAGCTGAAGATAATTGGCCACGGTCATTAATTGGGTACTTCATCCTAGGATGGATTATTATTGATCGGTCTCGAGAGTGACACTTTGTTTGTATTTTGTATACCAGTTCGAAGATATTATTACCATAAGTATGTGATTATGAGCTAAGACGCTCTACATAATATTTACATACAGACAGCCACATGTTGGGCTTTTTTCATTACAGACGTCTACTCATACGGATGAGACTACGGTTGCATGTTCAGAAACATTATTTTAAAAATTGTAGATGTCCACAATTTTGATGGGTTCGAATCTAAGAATGCGACTCTGGATTTCAAATAAAAAACATTGTGAAAAACCTGCACGTTTCAGATAATTAGTTTCTGAAACGTGTAACCATAATTCACTTGATCTGGTTCCCCTGTCAAAGGGGTGTGAAAGTCAGACGCCAGTCACTTCATTGTGATTACCAGCCTTCCCGAATCCTGGTTCATGCTTGGGTCACATCCGGGACAAAATCTAATAATTTTTAACCAAACTGCCATTGCATTGTCCATACAGCAGTGCATTGCTCCTTCTGGTTAATCACAATAAAGAGAAACCTGAGTCACGTTAGTCCTATTAGAGCAAAATATTAGGACCGTCAAGTAAGTCACGCATAATAGGATCCACAAAATATTAGCCAAGACACCTGAATCCCATCTAGGCCTGCTAAGGAAAGCGGACGGATCTTTCACGGAATCCCCGGAGGAAACACTGAGACTGCTTGCTCAAACGCATTTTCCGGAATCCGTGTACATTAATAACGAAAGAGAACTCCAGGACAGTAAGTCTCCGGACAGGAGACCGCGGAATGAAGACTGGAGGAGAGCTTCCGTTATTTTTCGTCCCCAACAGATAAGTTGGGCCATTAGGAGCTTCAAGCCTTATAAATCTGGTGGGGTCGATGGTATTTTCCCGGCTTTATTGCAACGGGGCGAAGATATCATCATCTCAACGCTGATAAAACTTTACCGTGCAAGCTTTGCTTGGAGTTATCTGCCATCAGCGTGGACTCGGGCGAGGGTCACTTACATCCCCAAGGGAGGGGACAAAGACAAATCACAGCCCAAGTCCTACAGACCTGATAAGTCTCACCTCATTCCTACTAAAAACGATGGAGAAGGTGTTAAACAGTCACATCAGGGCAACATACCTCGTTGAAAAACCCCTGAGTGCAAGACAACATGCCTACCAAACAGGCAAGTCCACGGAAACGGCACTTATTGATCTGGTGGACAGAATTGAGAAAGCCATAGAAGACAAAGAAATTGCACTCTGTGCCTTTCTCGACATCGAAGGGGCTTTTGACAACACCAACTTCGATGTTATAACACGTAGCATGGTGAATCGTGGAATCGACGATACCACCACCAGATGGATGGGATCCATGCTACAAAATCGAACTGCAACAACAACGTTGATGAATAAAACTCTTCATTATAGAGTGACCAGAGGGTGTCCACAGGGCGGAGTCCTATCACCCCTTCAATGGTCATTGGTTGTTGACAGTCTCATCTGTGAGCTCAATGAAGCCAGATTCCTGACTCAGGGTTACGCAGATGACATAGTTATAATGGTCATAGGAAAATGTCCTAGCACCATTTCCAGTCTTATGCAAAGGGCCCTACGAATAGTAGAAAACTGGTGCGCAAGACACGTGCTAACAGTCAACGCACGGAAGACGGTCTTAATCCCGTTTACCAAAAGAAGGAAACTAGAGGCGCTTCACGCCCCAACACTTCTTGGTACGAAGCTATGCTTGTCCAACGAGGTCAAATATCTCGGAGTCTTTCTAGACCAAAAACTAACATGGAACAAGCATCTCGACTACATTACTAGAAAGGCAAAAATAGCGATGGGGGCAAGCAGTAGGTTGGTGGGGCTAAAATGGGGGCTACGGCCCAAGGCCGCACTCTGGATTTATAAAACCATAGTGAGGCCGATCGTCACTTATGGCTGCTGTGTGTGGTATAAGAAGACGCACCAACTCAACTGCGTGGAGAACCTCAGCAAAGTTCAAAGAACAGCCTGCCTTATAGCCACTGGCGCTCTTTCGTCCTCTCCCTCTGCAGCACTGGATGCCCTCCTGAACATTCCACCTCTGCACATTCACGTGCAGATGGAAGCGAGGATGGCCATTACGAGAGCAAAAATCAGAGGAAGGACGAGATGGCAATCTAGGGTCATAGGTAACCTCTACAATGAACTAATGAAAATTCCGGTCATGGATATGCCCTCTGACTCCATGATCCGTGAATACCGCTTCGATAAGCGGTTTACAGTCTTGTTACCTAGTAGACAAGACTGGGAGGCTGGAACTCCCGGAAATGTTAAGCAGAATGACATCGTTTGGTATACGGATGGTTCCAGGAGGCAAGGCGTATCCGGGGCGGGATTTTGTAATGATCGCTTCAGAATACGCAAATTCGCCAACCTGGGTCGCTATACCACAGTGTACCAAGCAGAAGTCTTCGCAATAATTGGCTGTGTCCAAGAGAGTCTGCAAATGAATCTCCAGAATAAGAAGATATTCATCTTCTCAGATAGTCAAGCTGCCCTCAAGGCGTTAACATCCTGTGAACTTGACTCCAAACTCACTAGCGAGTGTGTCCTGCTCCTAAACCAGCTTGGCAATGCCAACATCGTAAATCTGATTTGGGTACCGGGACACTGCAATATCAGAGGCAACGAAGTCGCTGACGTGCTAGCAAAGGCCGGGGCAGAGAGCCCACTACTCGGACCGGAACCAATAAGTGGCGTTCCAGCCTGCATGGTCAGGTTCGAGTTAAAAGAGTGGGAGCATAAGCAAAGCACTGAATATTGGAAAAGACTACCTCGACTAGAACAGTCTAAGGCGTTGATACAGGCGTTCGATCAGAGACGAGCTGTAGAAATAATAAAACTCAGCAGAGGACATGTTAGGGCACTCACTCGGACCCTCACAGGGCACTGCAAATTAAATAAGCACCTGCACAACATGGGCCTTTCAGATACCAAAATCTGCAGGTTCTGTCGCGAGGACGAGGAAACGATTATCCACGTCCTCGGCGAGTGCATAGCGCTGCACCGGTGCAGAAGCCGGCACCTGGGAGCACACATGATCTCAGCAGACGAGATCAAAAGCTCCCCCATCAGCTCCATTCTCGGGTTTATCCTGGAACTGGAGCTACATGAGGTGCTGTAATAGGTTACGGGGCTGCCACAATAGATCATCTACTGGTCGCAGTGGCTATGAGACGCAGGGCTCACCCCATTTCTAACAAATAATAATAAAGTCACGCATATCCTGACTGCCGAGAAGAACGCTAACGAGCTATACCGAAACGTAATAGCCCTTGCTTGCCCGATCAATTTATTTAGTTAAATTAACCGAGGCACATCACATTTGCATTCGATTTCCATAACGCTGCGCGGGAGACGGGGGCGTATCTGCCGGCCATACGTCACTGCTCAGTGTACACGGTCTGGAGCGGATTGGTGATCGAGCGTGCGATTATGCTATCGAGTTTGTCTCGATGCAAAACTTCTCGATCTTGATAAATTTTTGACGTTTACTTATTTGTCTGGCGATTTCATTGATGAGTCCGTTTGCGGAGCTCGAGATGCAAACCTGATTGGTAATAGATGCATGAATAAACATAATGATAAGTGCTTTATATTTTATTGACACTTTGCTAATTAAAATCAAAAATCTGTTTAACAGTCAGTTCAGTTTCAGATCAGTTTTCCCAATGCTCACTCATTGTTCGTTAATAAAACTTTTTTTGATATAAATTTTTTCTTGGGAGAATATATTTGGTAACATAATAAATGATAAAAACAAAATATAAGTTCATTAATGCTTGGGTACCATCTAGAGATTTGATAGGTTCATCAACACATCTGTTTATCAAGAGTATTTAATACTTGGACTACATCCGCTACCAAGAAGGAATATGTTTTAAGTTATCGCTTTAAGTATACGGACTACAAATAGATGGAAATAAGTTCCCCATGTACCAGCAATACCTTTTATAACATGGGGTGCAAAAGCAACAAGACAAGTACCGCGCTACTTGCGTGGGTCGAATCTTGTTTTATGTAACGCATAATCAATTTTATCTGCAAAATTAACACTACCACTAGTTAAGGCGAGCGAGTCCGTATCTTAATGCCTTCCGAGCTTAGCAAACAAATAAATCTTTAATTAACAGCTGGCGAATAAATATTCAATTTACATTGCTATCGCTGAAAGGCTCTAAGACTGAATAAAGCCAAGAAAAATGTCTCATATCGTTCCAATGTCAATCGTTTGGTCTGCGTATTTCACCTTCATTACCGAAGTACGGGACCAGTTTTTTTGGCTTCCTTCGTGATTTATCCAACGGAAATTGTTGGACAACTAATGGGTCTTTGTTTATTGATTTATACACCGCAATAAGCGGTAGCGGGAAAGGTCGAAATTATATCGGGAGGAGCTTTTTTTTTGCGCTTCTGATTGAGCTACTGTAACCCGCCCAATTTCGGAAGGGTCTTTTGAAAAGGAACTGTGAAGTTTGTAATTATGATTTTTAATTTATAAGCTTTATTCGTTATGATTGCTTTTTGGTGGGTGTGAACGATAGGATAGTGAAAATGAGATGGGTGGGTTTAATTGAACTTTTTATTTGAAGTCATTAACAAGTTTTTGGAAATATGCTCGCACAGGATGTTAGTGTAACTGTATCAGTTTTTTTGCTAATTAATGTGCGCCAAAAACGCTTATTATGTTAAATAATATAATTTGTAAAAGCTGTTAGGTAATTAAAGCGAAATAAGTTGATTGGAAGACATTTTTAGCAGTTACTTAGTTGTAATCTAGTTTAGTCGTAATTTAGATATATTTTAAATCTTCTAATGCAGGCATTCACTTAAAACTTGAAATTAAAGTGGCTATTACAGTAATGTAATCATTAAATTTAAAACTTATTTAATCATTTTTTTTAACGCGTAACATCCTAGATTACATCGTCGCTTTTAATCAGGTGCTATTGTGGTGTAGCGTTAGCCTATAAGTAATAAAAACGATGGGTTTTTGAATCACATTGAATAAAAAAAGATATAATATCAACTTTATTCTTTACTAAGTAGCGGAAGATTTTTTCTAAAAAGTAGCTTAAATTTTTGTTATTTTCAGATATCAGGCTACTTAGGAATTACTCACCTAGTTCCTTAAAATATCTAAACATTTTAGAAACTACTAGAGAAAACCACATCGCTCAAATGTTTCCACATCCATTTGGCGTTCGAAAAAAGTAGAGTAAGCTGAGGTAATTTGGTACAAGCCCTGGGAAGCCGCAGGGAAATGACGATATGGTATTCAATTCAATTTGTCGACGGTGCGGTTTACGGGTCATCAGAGTATTTTTATTGTCTTCGGCCTTCTGTGGCGATTTGATGTTGATTGTCTTACGACACTTTTTAGATATATTTTTTAAAATTCTTGTCTTAGTAGCATGTAGCTATGGCTTTTTGACCAAATTATTGTCCCACTGTTAGGCAAAGGCCTCCACCGAGCCTATCTTAACTGTTATTTCTAGTCTCACTGTTTTGTCTTTTATCATAGTTTTATCGTATTCTTGTTCAGTCTATTTATTTGACTAAATAAAAAAATAATTACACTTTTCAATAAAAACTTTCACAGTTTGTAAAATTAGTTTTGCCTATTCTAGACAATTTCATGTAGGTTCAATTTCTCAAAAAGTCAAATATTAAATATAAATTAACTTAATAGTATTATGTTTATTAAATTGAGGTGATAAGCGCATCTTAACAAATAAACTATTAAGCCGCATCCACACATCACGTCGAGATCGCATTCCACTTTTTCCATCATACTAATGTACAGTGAATGTACAACCCACTGAACGGAGGCCAGTCGTTTACAACCACTTAATGTCACCTAATGATCCGTAAACGAAGCCATTGTTTAGTGGTTTGAGTGGGATGAGGACTTATAGAGGTGCCTTTATGAATTCATTAAGGTGCCGGGTAGGGCACTCTTGCGACGCCAATCGATTTCAATATTTAGCTACTAAACCGGATTTATTTTAAATAATATCGGGGTTACAACCTCTTGGCCAACACCAAAATTATTTTTTGAATAACCATGTAAAAAATGTGGGGTCCGTTTTTGTACGCGTAAAATTTTGGCGGTAATCCAAAATTCGAGTGCAAAAGCAGACTAAAAAGTTAACTATAAGTATTAAATAAATAGTATATGTGTTGCCTCGGTGACGCAGTGGTTAGTGGGTCACACTTTAAAGCGACGACTGCACAAGAGGTCCCGGTTTCGATCCCCGGGCAGGGCCAAAAATCTGTATCTAAGTTTTTGGTAAGAAACCATTAGTGGCAGCCCGGAGTCTGAAAGATGGCGGTCTTGTACCCCCGTTCCTCGCAAAGCACGTTAAGCTGTTGATCCTGCACCCTATACCCTATCCCTCTCCAGTCGTGTCACAGTAGTGTCCCATCGGAATATGAGTATAGGGTATAGAGAGTGCACTTGTGTTTGCGCACACACTTGAGCACTATAATCTATACTATATAAAGCTATTGGCCGCCGTAGCCGGAATTGTTGGAGGATATTATTACTTAATATCCTCCAACATATTATCCTTATTGGCCATGTGGTCCCCGGCAGAGTAGAATAGGCCACCCTCACTCTTACAGAGGTGTCGTAAAAGGCGACTAAGGTAAAGCTGCTGGCATGATCATCAGCACCCAGAGAAGGAAAACTCTGCATTTATATCAAAACCCTCGCCAACCCGTCTGCCAAGCGTGGTGAGTATGGCAATTACCCCTCATGTGATTGAGGGAGGCCCGTGCCCCAGCAGAGGGGACTTAAATGAGCTGATGATGATGATGACGATTATTACTTAATGGTTCTGAATATTACACTTAGTTAACTGAAATAAGGTGATTCATTTTTGCCGTTTGATCGATGTTTCGTTTACGGAATACATTTCATAAATCGTGCACAAATGCACATACACACACTGGTCTATTCTCTATTAGCTCGGCCTTATTTTGTGATGGAGCACTTGTGAGATATATACCTTATTGGATCGAGCGTAAGACCAATAGCTTTAGATATTTTAATACGCTATGGCACTTTCTTTTTTTACATTATCATGGACTAACGAGCAGACGGCTCACCTGATGGTAAGCGACTACTGCCGTCCAGTGACATAATGAGATAATAAAAATGCACCACTTACTCCGGCATAGGGATAAAGGACTGCCAACTTTTATGCTCCAAGTTAAATTGAGTTTAAACTTAGGTACAAAATTTTACTTTATCGGAGACTCAAAATAATTGATACTTTATTTTTTTATATTAGATTAAACTTATGCATCGAATTGTGTAGTCTTAAAAACATCATCCTTTTTTCTCAACAAAATTTACAATAGAACCTTAAAAGTAATTACATGCGATAATAAAATACAAAAGTAAGCTCATTTACAAGTTGCCTACACCACGTTACTGAGTTACTCGCATAAAGCGCTCTACGAAGCGTCCTAGGAGAGCAAATCAAAATATCGCATAGAATATAAGCTACTTGTAAGTAGGTATAATAATATACATAGAAAAGAGGAGTTTAAATACTGGAAATGTAAAGGTATTAGTAAGTATTGCTCTACAAAGCCTCGTAAGAGAGATAGTATTTAACTTGGCTTAGGATGTATAAGAAAGATTTTTATAATTTTTAGTATTACGAACGTTATTCATACAAAGGTTGTTATTTTTAAGTTTGATGAATTTCCTTTTATTTTGTTTTAAATTCAGATACACTGATCAAACTTATAAATTTACAATAAAGATTCTTTATTTAATTCATTACAATTGATGAAAACGGGCAGTGGACTTATGCGATCACCGTCTTTTTAATAATAACTCACTTGATAGAGCGGTCGTAGTTGTCATGTAGTGACGTTTCTGGCAGTTATTCAACAAAATTTTTCGCTTATTGTACCTCATTTGTCAGGTTCGCGCATTTATTGTTTATTTATATCTACAGGTAATAATAAATAACGTAATAGTAGTTTATGTGACTCTCTTAATGATTTTTTTTATACCAAGTAATGTGCAGTCTCATAAACAACTTTATCTACATTCATCTTTTAATCTTCAAAGTAAGAAATCATACAAAAACTATTTTGACGTTTTTGGTATTATACATTATGATAACTTTGTCCTAATTTTGTCATTTAAGAAATTTGGTTCTGGCATAAAGTGCAAAAAAAAAACGTTATTGCAACACTCTAACTTTTTAATTTTTTTTAAAGCTATCAATATTATAAAGCCTTTCAAAATGTGTTTACTTTTGATTTCTTCATTTGAAGACTATGACATGAGTGTGGGTAAATATTATTATCGCCTACCTAGTACATCGGCACGCCAGCGCCTATGTTCCATTATAAATTCATTTGCACCACGCATGATGTGCAATGTCATGACTTTGATTATTGGTGATGATGATTATTAGCCGTTTTATTGTCTCCCAAGATTGATTCTGTGTTCTTTTTCTGGTCATTACCTGAGGTTTATGGATGTAGGGATACAGGTTTTAGACTGGTTTGGGCAAGCGATGATGGAGTAGGCAGATGGCTGGCGTTGATTTGTCCTTTTATTTGTGCTAGTCCTGGATTTAAATTTGCATTTGAAAGTGAGGAATGCACGCAAGTTATTCCATTATTGTTTAATAGTGAACTTTAATCTGAACTTTGGTTGTAAATTCAATTCTGCAAATATTTATTTTTATATGTTATGATTATGGCAAAACTGAATTAGAGTGGATCTGTTTAACTGCTGCAACGTCGCAAATACTTTGTTTTATAACTCAAACCCAGTCACCAACCCTCTTATTACAAAAAACCGGCCAAGTGCGAGTCGGGCTCGCGCACAAAGGGTTCCGTAGCAGCAAATATACATTATAAAGATTTTATATCATCGCGGATTTTTAAAGGTGTACAATACTGTAGTATATTTTTTGATCTATCTTATAAGGTTCAGCCATCGTTTTCAGTGTAAGCACAATAACTTAACCAAAATTACAGTTAAATCAACCTATCTCAAAAACTATAAGAGATACTTTGATCAAACCAAAAATCGTTGAAAGAGTTAATTAGCATGCATCACCTCTATTTTTTTTAGAATTTTATACCCCGTAGTTATAAAAATAGAGGGGGGGGGACATACTTTTTACGACTTTGAGAGCTGATATCTCAAAAACCGTTCACTTTAAGAAAAATGTTTTTTAGAAAACTTTATATCATTTTAAAAGACCTTTCCATTGATACCCCACACGGGTATGTACATCGAAAAAAAAAATTTCATCCCTCAGTTACATGTATGGGGGGCCCCACCCCCAATTCTTTTTTTTACTATTTAGTGTCATATTTTTGTAGCGGTTCATACAACACATATTCCCATCAAATTTCATCACTGTAGTACTTATAGTTTCCGAGTAAATCGGCTGTGACAGACGGACAGACGGACAGACGGACAGACGGACATGACGAAACTATAAGGGTTCCGTTTTTGCCATTTTGGCTACGGAACCCTAAAAACTGCTCTGATACCGGTTATAATCCTAAAGTAGCAAGTTCATGATTATTACGGAATAATGTTAGTTCTTAAATTTTTATTACAAATCCTCGACTAGCCATAGACCACGTAGTACCGCAGGATACTGTCAAAATTGATCGAATCATCCAATCATTCGTTCAGTGACATTTAATTTTACATAACCTTATTTTGTTGTCTGAAGTAAAAATATTTTAGAATTGTTTTAAAGCAACAATGAATTAAAATATTAACCTAAATAAGGTTTCCAAGTAATATGCATAGGAATTACTTATATTTTTGGGATTAAAACCAAAACTAAATTAACTACTTTCTCACAAATAACTTTGGTGTAAAACGGAATGAACTGTCACAGAGATAAGTTGTCATGGTCCGGGTGGTTTAACTTAAGTATTATAGTTGATATACTAAATAACGTTAAACTTTAATTTTAATAATGATTACCCTAGTTCTTCAGTTATTGCCAATATTAATCCCACTACTTATTTTAAACCACGTTTTGGAATAAGAAGGCAAGAGACAGGAATACCTACTTTAGGGGCTACCAGTAATTCTTACGTTGAAAAAAACTTTTTCTTATAAACAATTTTAATTGTTATTTTTATGGTCTGTTCTATACTTCAACGTGCGCAAAACTCTTGCAGTGTTACTTATCTGAATGTCTTACTAAACGTTGGTCGAGGTGGCTGCCAACTTGCAGTCACTTGAAGTCTCAATTAGCTTGTGCAGATAAGTATAGTATAATATTTTCCAAATTTAATCTTCTCTATTTTTTGTCCACAGGAGAAGCCCCACAAATGCAGCCTCTGCTCGAAGTCCTTCCCGACTCCCGGAGACCTCAAGTCACACATGTACGTGCACAGCGGCTCGTGGCCGTACAAGTGCCACATTTGCTCGAGAGGCTTTTCTAAGCACACCAATCTGAAGAACCATCTGTTCCTCCATACTGGTAAGTTTCTATTTATCCTTCTTCTTCTTCAGGTGTCTCTACAGCCCTAAAACTTGACAGCTTCTAAAAGGCATCTCTGTAGAATCAGCGACCAAACAGCCGTTTCACAAGTGTGATATCGGTCCCATTCGTTTATAAAATATATCATGGATACGAATACACGCACAAATATTAAGAGATTTGACCGATATACGAGTAGATATTGCGTGACCAGTGATAGATTTATCTAGGTGTTCAGTATAGAGAAACACTATCAGAACGTCTACATAATATTTAATTGATGTTCAAAACATACAAAACTTTTTAGCAGACTTTTTTGAAATAACAGTGCAATTTACTAATTGGTATTTTATTTTATTACAGCTAAGCATCAAAGAAACAGTGCAAGAGACGCAACCTGAGTCGTCAAAAATAATATAATTATTTTACTGCAACATAAGTTATATAATCTATAAATTATACAAGATAAAACGTGTGATACTAGCTCATAACTAGATATAAGTATTAATTTATTTTAAAAACATCTTAAGACTTGCACATTAGAATTAAAAATAAGTTAGGGTTATGCGGTACAATTTTGCATTTCTATTATTTTTAGAAGTCTAGGTGTTAATTTTATAGCTACTCCAAATTTTTAATTTTTTACAACGAATTGGAGTTTTATGTAAGTGTAATATGTTTACGGAAGCACAAATAAAGAGCGTCTGTTCGCTGCTAACAGTTGGAATTCAACTGATGACGACATAGATAGAGAGGAGACAACCATAGACTATAGTAACTATATGTTAGATGCAAAAATAGAAATAATTGCATCTAATGGATATTATGTATTCTGTTATGCGTAATACCTGTAGATACGGCATTATATCGATGTAGAATACGCCTGTTTGTCTATTGTTTTATTTTCTTCTTTGACTTTATTTATCAAGATAATGTTATTAAAAATAAACATTTCCACTTTTTCCAAATCAATAAGTAAAGGTTTTTGATTGTATTCCGAGTATGTAGTTTTTCTAGATATTTGCTTAATATTTTTAAATTGTCGCGTATCTAAAAGAATTCAGAATTACACATAGAGCACACGTACAGACGGGGTCAGTTCAAATCGCCCAAGCTATGCAAAAATAACACTTGTATCTCAAACATAAGGACGATTCTAAGTCCAACAAGAATAAGTCCGCGCGACGCCGTGTATACAATAAAGTAGCAGAATGCGGACACCAAATTAGTTTTACATTTCTTGAAATTATTAAAATTTGTTCACAAATAATTTTACTAAACTTTATACGGTCATAAATCAATCATAGTTGAAAGTGGGTCTGGATTTGCTGATTCTGGTGTATCTACAAACAAAACTCAATCGTACATTCCATTTTTATGATTCCAGCGTAGCAAAGTATTTATTGTGTAAATAAATTCGTAATTCTTAGTATAAGGTTGTAAAAAGTTAACAATATTAAACTACATATTTATATGTAGAATAAAAATTTAGTATACTTACATTGTGTACGTATATTGTGATTTATATACCGTCCAAAATGATGTTAATATTTTTTCTTTCTTGCAGCAAATTTATTATTTATGGAAACTATTTATATTTTCTAGATAAGTTATTCGAGTAAATAAACGTTTCTCTACATAATTTTGTTTGTTTGGTTTTTACTTACCTCATACATGGGCTACAATATC
Organism: Marasmia exigua; assembly: GCA_019059595.1. Taxonomy (NCBI): domain Eukaryota; kingdom Metazoa; phylum Arthropoda; class Insecta; order Lepidoptera; family Crambidae; genus Marasmia; species Marasmia exigua. The sequence continues at coordinate 22,397,122 of CM032473.1, forward strand.
TTAAAAATTATGATAATGATTATCAATTTAATTACTTATCAATATCCGTTTAAGCTCAGTACAGGTTTAACCGTGGGAGAGCCTCGCTTCGGCATGAATGGGCCAGCTTGACTGGAGTCATACCACGGCCTCACAGAAAACCGGCGTGAAGCAGCACTCTGCTGTGTTTCGCTGCGTGAGTGAGGGTACCGGAGGCCCAATCCGGGGAAAAGTGGGGTTTAATGGTTGGCAGCGCACTTGTGACTCCACCTGCGTCGCGGGTGTCTATGGACGGCGGCAATCGCTTACCATCAGGCGAGCCGTCTGCTCGTCTGCCACCTATCACATAAAAAAATATCTCTTGATTTCGCGGATGTTCATGGGCGGCGTTGATTATTTTCCATCAGGACTCGCTTGCTTGTTTGTCCGCCTCTAGCATAAAAAAAAAACCTAATCGTCATCTTGTTGCGTCCTAAGCTGTCGCTCTGGAGCTGAAGGTACGCTTGGACTATGATTCAGGATTTAGGGAGGCTGGTTAAATATTAATATAATTCTTAAATCTACCAGCGGATCGAAATGTCGTAACCTACCGAAATGATCCGTGAAGCAACTAGATAGTTTTATTACTGTTTTAAATCGCCAAATTACAATATTAGTAAATTACATTATTTTTATCTGATACGAGACACTTAGTAAAAAGTGTCAAAGTCACCACACTAAAAGTACGGTGTACTCATGTGAGCCGTAAAAATTGTAAGATCTAAATGTCAGTCGCCAAAGTGATATATGAGTAGGTATTAAAGATTGACAATTCAATAACGATCCTTTCGCATCGAATTGGGATTGGGAAATGTGGGAGAGCCACGCTTAGGCATGAATGAGCCGGCTCGACCGGAGTGATACCACTGCCTCACAGAAGACCGGCGTGAAGCAGCCTGTGCTGTGTTTCGCCGTATGAGTGAGGTTACCAGATGCCCAATGGGGGGAAGGGGAAAAGGTTGGCAGCTCACTTGTGACTCCACTGGTGTTGCGGGTGTACATGGGCGGCGGAATTGCTTACCATCAGGTGATCCGTCTGCTCGTCTGCCACCTCTCATATTTAAAAAAAAAGTCTAATAAACAGTGTATTGGTAAACATTTGTAACCAATTTAGCACTTATTATCAATCAGCTCATTTTAAAAGTATATTTATTAATGCAACTTAAAACTTTTGGGGTGAATTTATTTCCCTCTCTCTCTCTCTCTCTCTTAAGTCTTCGACGAAAGACAAACATACTAATATACTCTAGATATTGAAATTCAAGAATACACAGTTTGGTTGAGAACAGACTTACTTGTCTCACTTCTTTTTTTATTATTATTATTAGAATAGCCAGATATTTCGCCACAATCTCACCATATGGTAAATGATGATGTGCCGAGGATGGATCACGTCTTTCTAGTAACAGCCTATACATACACTCTTTTCTTGATTATGTCCAGATCAACACATCTTCCGGCAGAGAGTTCCATTCCTCAGCCGTACGCAACATAATTGTACATTTGAACTGTTTGGTGCGAATTGCCGAATGGTAAAGTTACTTAAAAAAAATGAGTTTAAATTAAAAGAAGAAATATCATATTTTCTCGATTTCAAATTCAGCCAGATTTAAAAAACTGTGCACACAAAGTTGCAGCACACGAACTATCAAAGCCAAAAGTCCTTAAACCTATCCGACCAAATCCTCGCCCTCCAAACCCAGACCAACGAGTTACCAGCGAAATATTTATTGCCGCTTTTAAATATACTCCTGGACCGAGTAGGCGTCTCGAACACGCAATCCTCGTACCGATTTGCATAAAACAACTTCAGTTGGAGGTATTAAGTCTTAATTGTGGCTGCCGTGGAGCATGCCCTGATCCTGTGGGACGCAACATGCTCCTGGGTCTCGATAAAGGCAATTCTAACATTTCATTCCCTGAGGAAGTGCTGGGTATTTATAGGACGGCTGACTAGGTACGCGAGTCTTAATTTACTGTAGTGTATGAAGATGAGATAGTTAATATTCTTTTGATAGTTGGTAATTGGTATTGATTTGGATAGTAATGAATCTACATTTTTAGTGGCTGTGCTGTATTTAGTAGCTATGTAGATCGTTCTGTATGCAGAAGAATGGTCTGTATGGTTTTTATTATCAAAGACACAATAAAAGGCGGTTGGCTAAAATTTGATCCGAGTAGCCGAGGATAGATAATAAGGACATACAATTTGGAGTATGATGATAAAGGGGTCATTATAACTTATTTCCTGGCTACCTCGCTGGTGTACAGTCACACGCACTAATGAGTATACAATCTCATTCAAATATGAACCACATCGTTCCGCTTTAAAAGTCAAAGTGTTTTCGTTTAATTGCTGGCGATTGTATCTAGAAGCTAGAAGGTTGAATTTCAAAGCAATGGCTGCGCTAATGCTCCTCTTTCTCAAGTCTGGTCAAAATTAGGATCAGAGTTTTTCAGTAATATAATTCTCAGTTGTCAGTGTTATTATTAACGCTCTGTTGGTGTAGTGGTTTAAGTACCGGGTCCTGGGTTGGATTCCCGGGTCGGGCAAAAAGTAAGTTTCGATTTTTTCGGACTTGGCTCGGATTTGTGATCACCAATCCGCAATTGGCTAGCGTGGTGATTAAGCCTTATCTCATCATAGTAGCGATTTCTATGATGGAGGCCTTTGCCCTTTTTTTGCGTTGGGGGAATGCCGCCGGCCCGATGTGCAGTGGGACAGTATATAGGCTGACACTTTCCTTTTTTACTTTTATTATTCTCAATGTCACATGAGCACGCCTAGGTACTGTTTTTTGGCTGAATAAAGATTGGACAACTGACATGACATCGAACATCAACTTTTGGATTCCAGGCTGAATCAGCAGTATTCGTATCGTATCAATAGTTTGTACACTTTACAAAAGTCGTATTGAAATATGTAATGATTGTAGAAATCATTGTTTCAAAAGATTAACTTATACTTAGTATTCTCTTATTTTATGCCAAGCATTACCGATGATAGATAATGATATATTGTAAGAATAAAACCTTCAAACTAATTTTGACAAGATCATTAAAGCAAACTTTCTCTGAAAACTTAATAAATTAGTCAGTATCATAATTAATAGTTTTTGAAACAATGATATTGATTAATAGAATGCGTGTTTGAACAATCTACAAACCGTGAACATAGTTAATAAGAGTCTATTTATAAAGCAATAAATGAAAAACGACGTTTTTATTCATCCAATTTAGTAGATTCGCATAAACAGGTGTTTTAGAATAGTTATTTACGGGATTTCTACCATGTACCCTATTTTTGAGTTGCCGATATTTCGGCACTGTTGCAAGCGCCATGGTCACGGAGTAACTGAAGTTTTTGTGGGTAAGTTGTTACTGGCATGGTAAAAATCCCGTAAATAACTTTTTTTTTTGCTAAAAGGAGGCAAACAATTCTTCTTTCGATTCTTTTTTTATGTGATAAGTGGCAGACGAGAAGATGGATCCCTCGATGGTAAGCGATTGCCGCCGCCCATGGGTGTCCATGCAACACCAGTGGAGTCACAAGTACGCTGACTGTCCTTTCCCTGGGCTGGGCCTCCGGTGCCCTCACTCACGCAGCGAAACCCAGCACAGTGCTGCTTCACGACGGTTTTATCTTCACTGATGGTATATAATCACTGATCACCGACGCCCAAGGACATAGGAGTCTACATCAGATATGTAAGTAGCTTTTAAGGGAAATGTAAGTTTATTTTTCAAAGATTTCAATTTGGTTAAGTAATAAAATAAAATCTTAATCGAATGATAGAAAAAGAAAACATTCGAACGCCATTTTTACCCAATACCGACGAAACCAGTTAAAACGAATCCAGAACTCGTTTACAACACAGTCAATCACCGCCATTATAAATCTTTACACTAAAACAATTATAACATTACCGGCATTGGGTGGTCCGTCTAACTGGACCACCGAAACGTTTGTTCTATGACTTAATGATATTCTGAAGCGATCACGATTGTTACTCAGAAACTATTAATAGAACAACATGATTGCACCCAACTGTAACTAGCGTGGGTGTTGTTAATTTCAAATAATGCACTTTCTACAATTGCTTATGGATTAAACAATGTGTTGGGTCTGATCGGAAATCGTGATCAAATTAATCGATTTGAAATGTGCACTCGAACCAACGAAAATTGTTTAGGATATTAGACGGAAAAATGACTTCCCATTTTCAAAATTGAATGAAAGAAAGCATTTTTTTATTTAACCAAAATCATAATTTTACATATTATTTGCACTTACAAACAATAGGGACACAGAAAACTTAAAACTACTAGCATAATTATCATTAATTATTTTATATTAGATGAATATATACATTGATAAGTAACAAATCTGTTTCCAAGGATTTTTCATATATGTATACATTCAAAATTCAATCTTATCTAAGTATAAGAATAGTTTATTATCGATTGGCTACGGATTTAACAAAAATTGCAACTTCCACCTTTAATTCTATATTTAGACGTAAATCACCAATTTTATGGCGAAAGGCAGTTGACTTTAAATCCGCCAGAATTCCTCTTTTTTATGTGATTGGTGGCAGATGAGCAGACGAATCACCTGATGTTAATGATGATACTGATGATGATGTTAAGCGATTGCCGACGCCCATGGACACCCGCGACACCAGTGGAGTCACAAGTGCGCCAGAATAGGCCACCCTCACTCTTACCGAGGTGTCGTAAAAGGCGACTAAGGTAAAGCTTCTGGCATGATCATCGGCACCCAGAGAAGGAAAACTCTGCATTTATATCAAAACCCTCGCCAACCCGTCTGCCAAGCGTGGTGAGTATGGCAATTACCCCTCATGTGATTGAGGGAGGCCCGTGCCCCAGCAGTGGGGACTTAAATGGGCTGATGATGATGATGATGATGATGATTCATGCCAAAGCGTGGCTCTCCCACGGTAAAACTACATATATGCCGCTGTTTATACTTTGTAGGTACTGTTTTTTTTAATCTGAGTGTTTCAACGTTTGCCTCTGACGGCGAAGTGGATAGTGAGTTGCACTTTGTATCGTTGGCAGCGCCTGGTCGAAGTAATAGGTATACTGTGATAATCTCTCTCTTTCTCCAGTCGATTTTGTCACTGCTGAGGATTGCAACTCTTTCCAATTTTGTCGACCATCTGTCACCATACTAATAATAAAAAAAAAATATACTTGAATTCTGTTAAAAAAAGACAATTGGAGACCAATTAGTCCACTTCCAGACTTTAAGTCTCATGTTGATTAACTGGTGGTCTACCCCGGATTCCTCATTGGTCGTGTTATGCTATAGTGGAGAGTACACTTAGTGCAATGACCTGCGTAGATTTTATGCTCAAGATTGGCTACAAAAAATATTTTTTTGGTCATAAAGCTAACTCTTGACCACAATGGATAGCGACGATGAGGTCTAGGATGATAGGCGTCTGCCTAAAAGATGCCCGTTCACTCTTTCCTTAAAGATGTCCAGATTATAGTGGTCAGGAAAAACAGACCTCGGCAGGGAGTTCTTCATAATAATTAAGTGGTATCGTGTTAATTCCTTCTAATTTAATTACAGTTCAAATAAAGAAGTTTATTTTCGTCACTTCATAGCCATTGCCACCATCTATGTTTCACTGAATAAATACTGACTTGCATCCAAATAAACCATCATTAGATAAATAATAATATCCTCCAACCGATTACAACTACGGCGGCCAATCTCTACGATCAGCTACGTACGCAGGATTAATTATAATGATCAAGTGTGTGCACAAACACAAATGCACTCTCTATTCCCTTACCCTCATATTCCGATAGGACACTACTTTGACACGATCGGAGAGGGATCAAGCCCAGGACCAATAGCTTAACTTGCTTTCCGAGCCACGGGGGTAAAAGACCGCCAACCTCTACACTCCGGGCTGCCACTAAGAATTTCTTACTGAAAACTTAGGTTCAAATTTTTGGCCCGACCCGGGGTATCGAACCCGGGACCTGTTGCGCATGCGTCGCTTTATAGTCATCAATAGATAGTGGTGGTATAAATTGTAAGTCACTGTGTTATGTTGTATTTAGCAATTTTTATATCAGTCGATACAAATAAACAACCCAGGTAACTGTATGTAAATACATTGTAAACTTTCAATTTGACCTCAGATTTTAAAAAGCACTCTTAAAAGAACTCGTGCAGAAACATCAACATTATTTTCAGTTAATCGATACTTACCGGTACAAATACTTTTTTCGCTGTCCTCGTTTCACTTTTTACCTTCAGACTGTACTGATAGAAGTATTGCATTCACCTTTCAAACTGTGATAACAAAAAGCTCGATTAAACCAACAATTTAGATCGGCGCAAGCGCACAATACCATAGATCGCGCTCCGGGAGCCAACGCATCGGTTCCTACACGACTAGATTATAGCTGATCCAACGACGCTAGCTATTTATAAGTGACAAAGGATCTTGTTACACTGGCCGAGTCCAATCCTATCAACCCATCTACGGCACAAAAAAATCTAATAAAGCCCAAGCAAAATAGACAAGTTGTTTGGATCAATATGGAGTTTTGTACAGAGCAAACTGCTCTGTCATAGGGCGTAATCGAAGCAAGCCGGTGGCGTCTTTGTGCGGGGTCCGTCATCGGGTTTTTGTTGTGTTATCTGATGAGTATTGCTCCCATTTTGCCGACAAAAAACTGATCGGTCGCACGTCCAAGGCTCGGTACAATCACCCACAAAGAATTTGTTTTACTTGTTACTGTTTTGTGCCTTCGTTTCGCAGTTCATTCACTAGTCGTTTGCATCCATGGATGTACTTTTCTTGATACTATCGATATCAAATAGTTTTCAACTGTTTTGAAATATAGAATGTTTAAAAATTGATGTTTGTAACAGGGATGTTGCGAATATCTGCATCCGCATCTGCATCCGCAAAAATCGATGCGGAGCTGATGCGGATGCGAATGTGTTGCAGGTCAGGACAAGAAAGAAAGGGGCGGGGATCCCGAAAAGGCAGCCATTCTACTTTTTATCAAATATAATGCTCCCTTATTTAAATTTAATTACTAAAATGTATAATTAGTACTTAATAGTACTTGACTTGCTTCTTTATAATTAAAATAATAAATAAAGATGTATAATTACTGATTATTTGACTTGTCTTTTAAATTTTTCTCCCAAAACTTAAGATTTTTGTAAAGATCCGCTTCCGCATCCGCATCCGCGGATGTTTGCCCCCTGGAATCCGCATCCGCATCCTCATCCGCGGATGTGAAAAAATCAGCATCCGCAACAACCCTGGTTTGTAACTAACTATGATTTACAGCTTCCAAATGTAAAATACAATTAAGTTTTTTAAGGATCAAAATTGAAACAATAAAAGGCTAATCAATAATACCTACCAAAACTATATTTCTATATAATAGCAATATCTTTATTTCAATGAACAAAATATTTTTATCGCGTTTGCATACACATGCATAGAGCGAATTTGTAAAATGTAGGAAAATTAAAAACAATTTTAAAAATTAATTCAACAAATTAGAAAATTGTAAAATAACTATCACGTAAGTCGTACAAAGGCTTATAAAACTTGGTGGAAGAGTGGCATCTAAAGGAAATATTCTGAAGATGGTGATTTTGAATGGTTTTATAGTTAGGTAAGTTATAGAATCTTCGAGGGTTATACGAATATTTTCATCTGTGAACAAATAAAATACATTCGTTACTGAGACACATGTATTGAGTGTTGCACTTGCTGAGAACAAAATCTATATCAAAGCACCTAATTTCATAAAGAGATGATTAACTGAGTTCAATCGCAAAATATTTGCAAGTCCCAAAATATAACTAACATAATGCTTCTAATGTCGTAAGTACAGTGATTCTGGAAGTGGTTTCGCCTTCAGTGAGGAAGTTATTACGGAACATGAAAACTATATGTATAGAAGGTAATATGTACTTAATTTGACACTAATTAGGTGTATTTTTGAAAATCAAGACAATGAAAACCTTCGAAACTTCGGCTAATAAATACAAATTTTTGTTACCAGTACAGTCCACAAGCATGTCAGTAAGAATTAATTTTATATGGTCCACTTCTTTTGACCCACATTCTGCTATCAGACTTGGTATACTTGGCATTATGATAGAACTCAATAGTTCATCTAGACAATCTAGAAGATAACTCTGAAACATGCACATTTTCACTATTAACCACTGATGCATTAGCAGCAGACAGCATCATATAGACTACCAGCGCTGCCGCGGCATTTCTCGGCAGCACCATGCCAAGGCCTGATTGTCCTCACACTTCACACACGCCTATTTATTTGGAATATTTTTATTGGATATCTGTCTTACCTACCTATCGTCTATTTTCGTACTCACCTTTATCTGTAATATTTTTATGTATGTATATTACCCGGCAGAGTAGAATAGGCCACCCTCACTCTTACCGAGGTGTCGTAAAAGGCGACTAAGGTAAGGCTCCTGGAATGATCATCAGCACCCAGAGAAGGAAAACTCTGCATTTATATCAAAACCCTCGCCAACCCGTCTGTCAAGCGTGGTGAGTATGGCAATTACCCCTCATGTGATTGAGGGAGGCCCGTGCCCCAGCAGTGGGGACTTAAATGGGCTGACGATGATGATGTATATTACCTATACTTTAATTTATATATGTATTGTGATGGTCAATAAAATGTTTCTACATCGATCTGATATCAAAGCAAGTCACATTAAGTGCTCTGGACATAGGTGTCAAAATTAATGAAGTTATTAAATAATATCCAAATAGACGTGATTATAATAGACATTGCACAAGATTAATCATTCATCACATAAATCGGCCGCAAAAATATCGAAACAAAAATTTATCGGGCTGTTAATTCATTTGCTGTTTACAGATGATTCTATCTTTGTTGAGAGTCAAAGACAGGAACGGGTAAAAACAGCTTACTAAGGTATTAAGTTTGACTATATTGTTGATGAAGAATGTGATTTTGATTATGATTTTGATTATACATAACTAGATTGTTGATGAAGAATGTGATTTTGATTATGAATGAAGAGATTTACTTACATTATCTGGTGACTTCTTCTCCAACCCTTGCCAAACCAATATTAAAACGTTTATGAATGCACAAGACAATGTTGTCAATATCTGTAACAAACATGTTTCAATATAATCTACAAAATTTATCCGTAAATTATTTAAAAACATCTTTTACTTGATTTATGAAGGCAGACTTTTTATATTAAGTTTATGAGAAATGTTGCTATCTATATTAATCTCTGGCACCACAATACAGCAGTATACAAAAATTAAAAAGAAAAACATTGTATAGCATACACATATTTACCATACATTTATTAATTCCACTAATACTGGAAAACACCCTTAAAATGTCCCTATAAGCTAACATATTCTTTTCTATGTAATCTATTAGCGCAATTTTTCCATTATTTTTTACTTCTGATAGCTTCTGTAACCTTGACCGGATCATAGTCATTCTTTGCCAGATCGTTTCCAAAATTATAGTAATGTGTATCAACTTTACATTGATTGACATGAAGAGAAAAAATCGACCAAAAAGAAACACTGGTAATGGCAAAGAGGAGATATTTAGATGTACCTCCATGTTGGTCATCCAGGGGAACATAAAACAACTAGCTGCAATTAGAACCATCAAATATAATAATGTGTAAAAAGAAGCCATATACGGGACTGTTTTGAAATTCATTTCAACATCAATCGTGCTGATTTTGTCTTGAAATTTAAAAATTAAAAAGCCATTCGAAAAAAAAGCCAAAGTGACATCGAAGATATATTCAGTTGTAACGAAAATGTGTGTTTGGTTATCACTTGAAAAAAATATTGAAAAGGCAGCAAGTAATGCATTTATACATAAACAGTAAACTGCTATTATTGCATTGACAGTTTTATTTGGACTAAGATTAGAATAAAAACCGAATATCGCACAAACACCAGCAATATTTTTACATGAAAATATGTGTTTCTTATTCATTTTTCCCCTATTTCATTGCATTGTCAATACAAATAACGTCATGGAATGCACTAAGCACTTTAGAAAATTGGTTACTTAGCTATAATACTCTGTAACTTTTATATTGTATTCTATTATTTAGAGTACCTAGTATTTAATCTTACATCAATTTATTGTGAGAATTAAAATTAATGAACGCATTAAATGTACCGATATTCGATTTTACCTTTTTGAATTGAATAATTTCACTCTGTTATGCTAAGGGATCCAAAAATACGATTCATGGAATAATATGAAAGTGCTTACTGTTTTTACTTTTTAGTCTAAGAGTGGACGTAGTTAAAGAAACCATGTGTTATTATTACAGAGATCTAACATCAATATTTTGTCATCTACGGATATTTGATTCAAAGAAAAAAAGGAATTATTAATAGAAATATGTAGGCTAGTTTTCAGGAAAATTTAACATCATTATGAAAACACTGCAGGAAGGCACATTCTGTGACTATGTTTAATCTGGCTTCTTTAAGTCAAGAATGAACACCCATCTTCTAGGCATATTCGTAACATCTTAGACCTCATGGTCGTTTTCCATCAGGTGCGAACAGTCGCACCTGATGGTAAACAGACCACAGGGTCTTTTCTTCCAGGTTAGACAGGAGGTTTGGTACAGTTCTTATTTCACGGTAGGTGACTTGACTTCATGACTGTACTCCGGCATTGTTGATGTCTAATGGCGGCTGTTACCAAAAGATAGGGCGTTTACTCATCTGCCTATTTTTTGCAATAAAAGAAAAGGTCTCTTTAAAGGACAGCTTGTCGGGACGTTCCGGTTATTATGGTCCTAGTACCTTTAATATGGATTAAGACCGAAGTGAGATTGCCATTGCCATCTTTGTCTATTTACTTTATCTCCCCGTTTTGTACTGGACCATTCCTAAACCAATAGCGGCACGACGCAACAAAATCATAACCAACCAACTGCTAATTACCCAACACGTTAACCGACGGTTTGATTTAAGCTCTGTCGACGAACGAAGCGTCGAATCCGGCCCTTAATAATCTCGATTAAACTTACGACCGCTGCTTGAATTAATCGATAATTGTTCATAAATCATCGATGTTCGATTTGCACAAAGCACTATCAGGGTGCGAAGAGTTAATTTATCGATTGGGTTCAGACCTTCGGGATGGCGTGCTAAGAGTACATAACTCGCGGTTGGATCCCTGTTTATGATGGTCGCGTATCGGGCGCGGATTTTTTTATCGATAACGCTAGGTGTGACTAATCGTACTTTTTATGGAGATAGCTGTATTTCTTTTTTCTGGTAGAACTATTTTATCTGCGCTTTTATGTGTTTGCCTATCAATGCCGTTGTTGCGACGCACGCTGTTGCGATTTTTTTTCCACTGCCTCATAGTTTCGAAAGCACATGGACTCGAATGATGTAGTCGCGAAAGACGCTGATTCGAAAAACATTTGCACTGCTTCATACGCTCGAATGCTTGTGACTTCGATCTATTAGTCATAATAATACGCGTAAAAATATTCATATAAGTAGGTACCTAGTAATTAAAGAAACAAGATATTTGGTTCGTCGATATTCATTATTATACAATAAACATATTGGTATATATTTACTTACGTCATGTGGTACGTGGTGTGTGGTTACAACAGGTGGTGTTTTTTTCATATTTACAATTTGTTGATAATAATAAATATGTAAGTAAGTAGTAAGTAAGTAAGTATTTAGGTATTAACCAAAAATTGCACGTACATATAAAATTTTGCTGGTCCGCACACTAGGCAAGCCTGTCCTGTGGGGAACAGTAAACGATTAACAGGGTAAATTTAGGGCACTTGTGGAGAAAAAAACAAAAAAATATATGTATATTATTAGGAACTTAAGGTAAGGTGTTTAACATAATATGCGAGAGATAAAACATCTAACAAAAATACAAGAGATCTGTTCATTACAGAGGGCAAGGTTTAATATGTGGGTGTGTATTGTGTGGTGGGTGTATGTGTGTGTTTTGTGTTGAGTGTATGTGTGTAGTTGTTTGTGTGTGGTAGCTGTTGTGTTTTTTTTTTTTTCATTTAGATAGAACCGGTACGTTATAGATAGTTCCTGAAAGGTGTAACCATGATTCTGTTGGGCTGGCTCCCCTGTTAAAGGGTTGCGAATTTCAGAGGCAGGCGCTTCATTATAATTACCAGACTCCCAAAATCCTGAATCATGGTCTAAGCGTACCCCGGACACCAGAGCGACAGCTTTGGATGCAACCGGGAATTAACCGCTTACATAAGGTATTTTTTGCCCAAAAAAGCTATGTAATCAGATAGATATACAACCGCATTCGAGATTAAGAGGCAGTGCAATTTTTTTCGAATCAGCGTCTTTCGCGACAACATCATTCGAGTCCATGAGCTTTCGAAACTATGAGGCAGTGGAAAAAAAATTCGCAACAGCGTGCGTCGCGACAACGGCATTCGAAACTACGTAGGGGACCCGTCCCCGGCCATACCACGTGTTACTGCCGCGCTCTTGCCACTCAATATTTGGACGTACCTTTGAGCATGGATTTTTCATTGTAAATACTAGATTGCTATAGGTATAGTTTTGTCATTGGAAAAGTAACACGAGTGTGGTACGAGTACAACATTATACGCGCGGGCACTGTGACCACACATTAACATCCCCGTGACTAAGATACGGGAAACCGAATAGCATATACCGCCCTCACATCTACCTCACTCAAGCTATAGTTGCCTTTAATGGCGAGCCACTGGCTTTGGATATAATAAGATTTTGCTGGTATCCTAACCATAAAAGCAAATAAACCATTTTGTATAAGATAATCCTTGATGGAAACCCAACAAGCATCCATTTGACCAATGAACCATAGAAACCAACACCATTAGGGTACAGGAAGAAACAAAGTAGAGTAAAGGTATGATTTATCTAATACTGGAACAAAAACCGTACAATGAGCGGGCTGTGTGCTAATATCGTTCGTGCCTTTTTCCGAGCAGGGCTGTCAAAGTAGGTGTTATGCTCTATTACCAATATTTCAGCTATGACGATGATCAGACATTGACTGATGTTCAGCCAAGAATAAAGGATATACGTATGTAATGAATAGCTTCTGCACATACACAAAGGCATTATCTATTCCCTAACACATATATTTCTAGATACACCAATGTATGACACTACCGTAAAGGATATCGGGCGCAGGACCAGCCTTTTAGCGGCAAGAGGGATGGGAGAGCCTACTACCAATTAAACACAAAATTATTTAAATCTTATAAAAGTAGTCCCCATTCTTTAGCCAGCAACCCATCACAACAAGAGTGAAGAAAAAGAAAACTAGAGAGTACCGTTGGTCTGTTGGGGTAAAGGAAAAAGGGTTAACAGTGCACTTGTGACCCCACTGGTGTAGCAGATGTCCTTGGGTGGTGGGAATCGGTTTTCATTACGTAATCCGTATATTTGTCTGCCACCCATCATATGAAAAAAAAAGACTGGATTTGAACCCTAAAAAGGATTCGTGCCTCAAAAAAAATGCCTATCTAACAGACACTGTAAAGTGATGATACATGGGAGTCTTGTTAACTCTAGCTGTCCGTCTAGTCTTGAATCCGAAAGAAAACTATTTACCTCATTGTGTTTTCTCTATACTTTAAACATTTACAAGTGACAACCCTACGTCAAAGTTGGCAACTTGGAACTAGACTAAAAAAGGCACGTGCCGCAACCCGCAGCGAAAACAATTTTACTCTAATGCACCTTACGTCACTGACGGACAATTCTGAACCGAATTCTTAATAGTCTTAACGACCAATATTGAACTTACAGCAGACTGGAGCGGTACTCACGTAGCGATATTATTTTGTTTGTAGTGCTGATTACCTTAACACTTTGTTTGTTTTGTTCTTGAAAGTCGTTATTTTAGGGACGATTTTTACTACGCGTTTGAGTTATGGTAACAATTTAAAAACATTTAAGATTAGTAGCAACCTTATAGAAAAAGATTCAGGATTACATATATTAAAAGTGAAGTTATACATAAATAAATAAATATTTTTAGCATAAGAATTAAACTGAAAATTAAGTTATTGAGGATTTTGACACTAAAGTACTTTCTTTTAAAGTCTTAAATTTATTACATTTAACAAAAATGGCAACTGGTGGCGCCAACCAAACATGCGCTCTTTATGTACAAGTAAAGAGTAACATATATATACAAGTTACATACTTGTAAATATATGTTACTCTTTACATTAATCAGATGTTTTTTTGTTCCAATCTAACTACTGATAGATGGCGTTGGATGTCGGTAGCACCGCGCAAGTAATATCCCTATAGGTAAATCGAAAAGATGAAACTATGTAGTCGTTTATCGATAACAATAATATGTATCTTATCATAGTACATATAGATTGTTTTCTTGAACGAAACACTCAACACTTTAAGTCAGGCGCACAGTTGGTGTGTACTTTATTTATCCTGCTAGCACTTCAATATGAATGGCCTGCTGAGATGCAATAAGAAAACTGCTTACTCTATAGTTAGGGTCTTTGAAACATAATTAAAATATAGTCGATTTACATGACCAATTATTACGAATAAAATATTATCATCAAGCTAACGATGTTATGAAATAGTTTTCAAGTTCTTCACCTTGACTTTTGAAGAAGGAGAAAAGCACGATCTTCACGTAACATGCCATCAATGATGATTTACTAAGACTATGTTCCTCAAATTGACTGCCTTCGTGGCGCAGTAGTTAGTCGGTCGCACTTTAAAGCGACGGCTGCGCAAGAGGTCCCTGGTTCGATCCCCGTCAGGCCAAAAAATTTTTCTTAAGTTTTCGGTTAGAAATTCTTTGTGACATCCCGGAGTCTGGAAGCTTGCGGTCTTGTACCCCCGTGCCTCGGAAAGCACGTTAAGATGTTGGTCCTGCGCCCGATCCCTCTCCGGTCGTGTCACAATAGTGTCCCAGCGGAATATGAGGGTAAGGGAATAAAGACTGCAACTGTGTTTGCGCACACACTTGGACGATATAATATATCCTGCGTACGTGGCCGATCGTTCAGATTGGCCGCCGTAGCCGTAATCGGTTGGAGAATATTATTATTATTCCCCAAATAAAAAGCGGTGGTAGCTCAGTGGATCCGAGCATGAACCACTGGATTTTTCATATGTATGTACACTGTGCGTATTTCTACCAGTAGCTCGGCGGTGAGAGAAAACAATGTAAGGACAAGTGTATGTACATCTCATATCGTTTCTGGATTGTATGATCATGATTCGATTGGTCTATTTCCCCAGTTGTTCTCCTGTTAAAGGCTTGCAAAGGTCAGAGGTAGTTGCAACATTGCGATTGCCAGAATACTGAAATTTTGAATCATGATCTAAGCGTACCCCGCGCTCTAACGGTTGGATGCAACGGGGAATAAGACACAGTCCCTCCACCAGCCCATGGTCCTTCCTACCGTCTCGGCATACGGTCCGAATCTTGGGAGACGCTCACCAGGTACTTGCTAAGGGCTCTTTCCCCAGTGCGTTTCTTCACTCCCTACAAAGTCTGTGTCTGTGTCCCATCTCAATGTCACTTCTCCCCAAATGGGGCGTCAAACATCACAACACAAGCGACTCGCGCTCGGGCAGTTCCACATCAAGAGTCTGCGCAAATCCTTATCGACCTCATCTTGCCAGCGCTAAGTTCAGATGAGACGTTCCCCAAATAGTCTAAATAACTTGGCTTATTACATTATGATATCCACGTAGATGTCTACGTCAAGTTAAGATCAGTACCTAATAATTAAGTTTTCTCGGGTTTTAAAAAAAAGTAAAGTATCAGCCTATAAACGATCCCACTGCAGGGCAAAGGCCTCCATCATAGAAACCAAGTCATCGCTACTATGATGGGATTAGGCTTAATCACCACGCTTGCCAAATGCGGATTGGTGATCACAAACCCGAGCTATGTTCGAAAAATTCGAAACATACTTTTCGCTTGGCCCGGGAATTTCGCAGGACCCCGAGATCACGGCCCGGTACTTAAACCACTAGACCAACAGGGCGCGAAAAGTATGTTTCGAATTTTTCGAACATAGCTCGGGTTTGTGATCACCAATCCGCATTTGGCAAGCGTGGTGATTAAGCCTAATCCCATCATAGTAGCGATGATTTGATTTCTATGATGGAGGCCTTTGCCCTGCAGTGGGACAGTTTATAGGCTGTCTCGGGTTTTACTTAAATAATATTTAAGGAAAAGATTCCCAATACGAGTACATAAATTTTTAAAAATACGCTCTTGATTGATTCACGCGTTCATCCATCAATCATACTCGTACACTCCGATACCTTAAAACAAGGATTTAATAAGACGTTACGTCACACAGCATGTACGGCCGAATCGCTTAACGGTCGCCTTGCCAGGCGCACGCGCAACAGGTGATCGTGCACCTGCGCCAACGGTCGTCGCTTCCTTTATGCGGCTGACATTACGATGGTTAGATTAGACTTATGGACTGCGGGTACCGCAGGTATATGGCTGGCCTTTTTATAGCACCCTCTTTGAGACAATTAGGTTTCTTGAAAGTGCAGATGAGCAATTAGTTTGGAACTTGTCTAATGGATGCGAATATCATTTGTGTGCGTATGACATGAAATATGCAGCGACATTCTTGAAATACCTAAATTTATCTATGTAAGTACTAACTACCAACCAGAAATCTTTTCGACTCTGTAGCGCTCTGGCTAATGGCTGCGCTTAGAGTCTGGGTTCCATTGGGGTTTCGAACCAATACCTATGTTACTGAAAATTTCTCGGTTTCTGACAGTAGATAATCCTGTAATGTGAAAGCTGATGGTCTTTTTCCGTTTATTATGTGATAGGTGGCAGACAAGACGAGGTGACAGACGAGAAGGATTGCATGCCTCAAGTGGAAATGGGCAGATAGCAAGGAGAACAGACGGCCGTTGGGGTGAAAAATTCCTCGAGTAGAGGACCGATGATCTGGTGAAGGTTGCGGGAATCCATTAGATGCTGGCGGCACAGGACCGATCAGTGTGGAGAACATTGGGGGAGGCCTATGTCTAGTACGTCTATTGACTGAAATGATGATGGTGATGAGGTGGCAGACGAGCAGACGGATCACCTGACACCCGCAACACCAGTAGGGTGACAAGTTTGCTGCCAACCTGTAAATGCCCCTTTCCCCCGAATTAAGCCTATGGTCCGATCTGGTGCGTGATGAGGGTTCACTCACGAGGTGAAACACAGCAGAGACTCCGCTTCATGTCGGTTTTCTGTAAGGAAGTGGAATCACTCCAGTCGAGTCAGTTAGTCCCGCGTATATCCTACAGCACGTTAAGCCATTGTGCCTTCGCCCGACTGCCTCCTTAAAACCGTAACCCTGGCGGAAATTAAAAAAATACATTTCTACTTGAATAATAGACTTTGCACTCAAGGTGTTTTATCCCCCGAAAATTTTGTGTACATACTAAAAATATTTGCCTGTCAACACTAGTTTCCTCGGTAGCTAGAAGCTGGGGTGCAAGCGAGACAAGATGACGGATCAAATTAAATTTTGCATCAAATATTTAGACATCAAACTTTCCGTCGCGGAAGCAGCGTGCCAAAACCTTTATCTACAGCAACATAATACAACCGATGCCAACTTCCTCTCATTAACAACGTATTAAAACCTCAATAGCATTTCACAATAGTAATGAGGCAAATAATGGTAACCACGCGGCCTAGGGTCGCGGGACAGGTGGCGGGCGCACGCGCCGACCGTTAGCAGTAGAAAGCTCGCGACCGCACTGGCACGCGAATAGGGTGCCCATGGTCACATTTATGGTGGAGGGATTGGGATACTTATGCAAATTTTAGTTATAGATGGATAATATGTCATATTGACGGCCTACATTCGCTAGTTGGAGAGGACGCGTATCATCCTAGACCTCATCGTTGCTTTCGATCAGGTGCGATGATGGTCAAGCGTTAGCCTATTGACTAAAAAAAAACTTTATGAAGGAAGGAAGGAATGTTAGTTAATAGTCCGGTCGCGCCCTTAAAAGCCTTTTTACGAATCAGTGGCACCGCCACTAGTTTTTTTGGTTGTAAAGAAAATTTAGACAATAAATGCAAAATTTTTCAAGACGTCATGAAATTTTTACGTGCAGGCTTTGGGTTAGGCATACGACAAGAGCGCTGGATTCTCTTCGCGTTCAATATAATAACGCATTCAGGGCGCTGTTGCAGCTGCCTGGCTTCTGCAGTGCGTTACAAATGTTCGCGGAGGCGCGTACGGACTGCTTCCGAACGATTATGAGCAAAAGGGCTACCTCGATGGCGAGGCGGACACGGGCCAGCGGCAACAGCCTCCTCGTTGTTGTAGCGGACCGGATAGATGGTCCATTTTTGGGACACTGGTGGAACATTGTTTTAAGCACCAGAATGTTACTAACGAATTTTTATGGATTTATTTATCTGAAATAAATACTTAATAATAATAATAATTTTTAATGACAGAAAATTGCCATTCCAAATGAAAATCTTACTAAACATGATAGTGTCATATATGACGTGTGCAAAATAAGTTTGAAAAATTACAAATGAACAAAATAATAATAATAATAATAATTCTCACAACATCTCATACATTGACGTGATTCCGTACTAAGTAGCGTAAGCACTTGTGTTACAGATATCAGACAACAGAGAAACACTAATATATACTTAAATACATATATTACACCCAGACACTGAACAAACACAAGTGCTCATCGCACGAATATTTGTCCAGGGTGGGGATCGAACCCTTTTTTGGCGTAAGAGGCAGGGTCACTACCAATGGCGCCACCCAGTCAGTCAATACAATAGGCGGGATATAGTTGAATACGAGCAAAAGGCTCGAAGCGAGCTCGTGTTCTGCTCGTCTAGCGTATATTTAGATGTAGACCAAAAAATACTTCTAGTACTAATCAAAAATCCACTAAATAAAAAATGACATCCCCCCCCCTCCCCCCTCCTTTGTGTTGCAAGAAATATCGATACCGTTAGTCGGACACATTTGCTTGTCGATATATCGACTAAACATGCGTAAATGACTACTAAGAACACCAATAATGTACCATGTTTTATGCAAATAAAGATTATTTGTATTTGACACTGCGCGCTTCCGATACCCTTATGACCACGGCTGCTGTAACATAGCTGAAATTTCAAGTAATCGCTAGTCTAATTAATCATTACTTAAATGCAGTGCCGCTACTCTAATTCATCATCATCAGCCCATTTCAGTCCCCACTGCTGGGGCACGGGCCTCCCTCAATCACATGAGGGGTAATTGCCATACGCACCACGCTTGGCAGACGGGTTGGCGAGGGTTTTGATATAAATACAGAGTTTTCCTTCTCTGGGTGCTGATGATCTTTCCAGCAGCTTTACCTTAGTCGCCTTTTACGACACCTCGGTAAGAGTGAGGGTGGCCTATTCTACTCTGCCGGGGACCACACTACTCTAATTATTTGTGATGAAATAAGGATTTCAAATTATAAAAAAAAACTGTCAATTCTACCTCAAGTTGATAAAACTTAAGTAATGATTTTATTAAGAGAGTTCGATGCGGGATTTAGTGGCTAAATTAAATTAAAAGTATAGCTTTTGTCCGTTCGTTTAATCCGTCATGGCCAACCTAGCAGCTTAGCGAACATACTAGTGTGATTAATGCTTGAAGAAAATTTGACGGCTGCTGTTGTTTTATCTACTTAGCTGCACGCCTTCGTGTTTTTTGTCCGTCTGTCTGTATGTAGAGCAGTTGTTAATGTCTCGGAAATATTATTATAAAGTCGTTTCAGTGAGAGGTGAGGTTGCATAAATTTGAAATGGTTAGACCTGGTTCAAATGCCAGCGAAAGAGCCACGCTTCGACACGAATGGGCCAGCTCAACCGGACTGATCCCACGGCTTTACAGAAAACTAGCGTGAAACAGCGCTGTGCTGTTTCGCTGTGTGAGTGAGGGTACCGTAGGTCCAATGAAAGGGATAAGGGTTGGCAGCGCACTTGACTCCACTGGTGTTGCATGTTTTTGTGGGTAGCGGCAATCGCTTACCATCAGGTAATCCGACTGCTTGTCTGTAACCTATCACTAAACAAAAAAATACTTTTTGGGCACTGTTTTCAAATTTGTCTTTGGAAAATTTTACTCAGTGGAGATGTTGTTAGTTCAGTCTACGTTAAAAGTATTTAGAGCAAAATCTGGTTATTTTGATCCCGCGGTCTGAGAAAAAAATTAAATTCTATGTCATCTCTTAGAGTCTGAAAGTTGGAGGGAAATTCAACTCATTGGAATAGTGGCTAGTGGGTGCCACTTAGAGGCGAAAGCTGCAATTAAAATTTTAAGTTCGATCCCCGGGTCAGGACAAAATTTAAGATCTTCATCAATTCCGAGAGTCTCGAAATTGGCTTATCATCAAGCGATCCGTCTTCTCATCTGCCACCTATCTCATAAAAAGTATAATTATACCCCTATACCATGGAAATCCTGCGCCGGATCTGTTGCCAGTTTTGTCACACTGGTGCTCTCACTTGTGCAATATAGGTAATAAATAATAGTAATAAATATAGATAATAAATAATAGTAATAAATATAGGTAATAAATAATACATGGCTCATTGTTATCTTCGGTTACCTACCGTAACTAAAATGGCAAGAGCATGTTTTTTTTTACAATTTGGCTCTACCGGAAGATACCTTGCCAACGTCAAGTAACCTATTGAGAATAAGTGGGTTGTCAAACGTCGAAGTCACAGTCACTCAATAAAGAGCCGGTGTTTTTCGTTTTATCGTATTCTGCTGATACCACACTTGAACACAATCGCGGGTTTTAAGACTGTTTTTGTCACGTGACAACTCACTCGACACTCAATAGCAATGTTTAAAACGGTACAATTCAATGATCCTTATTATTTTTTTTTATATGAGAGGTGGCAGACGAGCAGACGGATCACCTGATGGTAAGCAATTCCGCTGACCATGGACCAGTGGAGTCACAGTGCACTGCCAACCTTTTCCCCTTCCCCCCTATTGGGCCTCCGGTAACCTCACTAACACGGCGAAACACAGCGCAGGCGCTGCTTCACGCCGGTCTTCTGTGAGTGATGTTATTATTAGCATCACTTCACGGCACTACACTGTACAGATAAACATCAAATTTGTTCACTAAAAACCAAGTTAAAACCTTTGAATTCCATCAGCCCATGCGGAGTGTCTTAGGCCTACCGCCAGAATCCAGGAGCAAGATGTTTTGAAGAAAACTTGCAGTACAACGCCCTGTCAACGACACATCTGTCAAAATAGACTTGTCGCTCTGTACAGGTGACATCAGTTAGATTTATCCCCCGCAATGCAAAAATAGTACTTGTGGCTCAGACACAAGGACGGTCTAAAGTTCAGAAAGGTAACTCTGTGTGACACCGTGTGTACTTATTTATAGCTTGCCAGCGTGACATAGGTACAGTAGTCCAGTAGTTTATGATTCGCTTGTCGACTGTAAGATAAGTCAATACGATACCGGACTAATAGAGTCACGTTTTGATTCCGAGTGAGCAGAATAGCTCAGTATGTTTTACGAACTTGAAGCTATCGTATAATAAACCTATTTTTGCGGTTGGAAGACGTAACTAAGTCTTGACTGAGGAGTCATGCATTGAGACGTAGTGCATAAATGTTTGGTTAGTTTTTCACAGGACAAGAAATGAGAAAGTTATTTTATAACATTTAGCTTAGAAGCTGATAGCAAGGAAAATCTCATTATAAAAAATTTAAAAATGAAGCTTAGCCAAAAAACACAAACAAAAAACTATAAACATAAAAGATGTCAAAAAAGAAATGTTCGTTTTTTTTTCAAAGAATGAAGCAATGAATTAATAACTATACTTTATTGTATACAAAAATATAGGTGTTAAAACTTATAAACTAGTTACTTCATGAGTAAAATACAAAGTATTAATGGATGTACAGACATTTCTTGCACACGCGCGTGGAGATTATGACATCACACCGCTGCAGCAGCGCCGATTATGACAGCAGCGACGCCAATCGATTTTAATTTTTAGCTACTAAACCGGATCTACTTTAAATAATTTCGGGGTTACAACCTCTAGGCAAACACTTGAACCATTTATTAAATAACCATGCACAAATATTGGGTCCGTGCACAAACGCGAAAAATTGATTACCGCTAAAAGCGGCCACTTTTAGCGTAAATCAACATTTGTGTATGGTTATTTAATAAATAGTATAAGTGTTTGCCAAGAGGTTTTAACACCGAAATTGTTTAAATAGATCTGGTTTAGTAGTTAAAAATTAAAATCGATTGGCGTCGCTAGAGTGCTCTACCTATCACCTTAAACGAATACGTATCACTGCAAGTCGATATATTGTAAAGAATAATATCGATACGGTATAGTTTCGATTTGTTTCGCCCATCTCCCCTTTTAAGGCTGACGATCTTACTTTCCACGCGGGTTTTTGTGTACCTATGCGCACCCAGCGTGCGCCGTCACGGTGTCGCGTGGTCAGATTCACCGCGGTCTGCCGCACCTTGTCCGAGTAGGAGTAAAAAATGCAATAGGCTTTAGTGGGGTTCTGTAAAAGACCCTATAAAACTCTTAAAATATTGTGAACCCGTTTTTTTTTTAGGCATGTGGCAGACGAGCAGACGGATCACCTGATGGTAAGCGATTACCGCCGCCCATAGACGCCTGCAACACCAGTGGTGTCACAAGTGTGCTGCTTACCTTTTAACCCCCCTTCCCCTGGATTGGGTCTCCGGTACCCTCACGCACGCAGCGAAACACAGCGCATGCACTGCTTCACGCCGATTTTCTGTGAGGACGTGGTATTACTCCGGTCGAGCCGGCCCATTCATGCCGAAGCGTGGCTCTCCCACTGTTAAAAACGATGTGCTAGTACAAGCTGTTTTTCTCAATTGATATTTAAAAAAAATACGGATTGTAGTAACCAAAAATAGTAATGCATTAATGTAAAAAAAAAACAACTGCAGTAGTCAACCAAAGTCACTAACACTCAATAAAACACTAGTTTTTAGCGTATATATCGATCCCAGATTAGGTATAGGTCTCAAGTCGTCTAATCGCAGGTTTTATGACTATGAAATCCAATGTAAGCTATCCACGTGACAGTTCAGCCAACACTTATTATAAGGTTCATTCCACTGAAGTGCATTACCACAAGTCTTTTAACATTTTCTAATGTTTTGCTTTTATGAAAGCAATGATAATTACGAGTTCTGGGAATATCGAAAATCGATCAAAGCATGAAGCACACATGAAAGAAATATGATTATTTTTAAAAAACTCGCCATAAGTTGTTTATTACATGAAAACTGTTTTAAATTTATATAGATATAAAAAATGGACAGTAAGATCGCCGGTGCTTCAGAAATGTCCCATCTAGCAAGAGATCGAGTGAGATATGTGAAGCTGAGTGCCAACTTTCGCTATATAGTTAGAGAGGCACCAGAAAAAAAGAAGTTGCTATTGGAGTATATAAAATTAATATACCAGCATTAAGAAAAGATACAATGACATTTTATTTAAAATTCACAAAACTCACAACTTCTTGGCGACTCGTTTAGCGCAGTGGCAGTAACGTTCGATTCCCGCACAAACACAAAATAATTACCTCTCATGTGATTGAGGGAGGCCCGTGCCCCAGCAGTGGGGACTTAAATGGGCTGACGACGACGACGATGCTATACATCATTCTCTACCGACTGGTAGGCGTTGCAGAAATATCTATGACGCCTAAATAAATATATATCCATGAGTGTAATATATAATATGACTAAATTAAATATTATGTTTGTTGATGAAATATATATTTATATTGGGTCTGGGTGTGTACGGCGCCTTTTTTGTTCCTGTTTTCCATAGGGACAAGGGAAAAAAATTGTTTGGGACCAAGAAAATGTATTTTATGCTGTCTTAATTTATTTATTCAATATTGTGTTTTTAAGCCCTCATCATCATCATCAGCAACCCACACTCGTCCACTGCTGGACATAGGTCTCCCCTAATGCACGCCACTGCTCCCGATTTTCGGCCACTCTCATCCAGCCCACACCAGCCAGCCTTCGAATGTCATCATCCCATCTTGTCGCAGGGCGTCCTACACTACATTTACCGAGTCGCGGTCTCCACTCAAGGACTTTACGGCTCCAACGGCTGTCAGTTCTGCGGCTAATATGACCAGCTCACTGCCACTTCAGTTTGCTAATTCGGTGGGCTATGTCGATGACTCTGGTTCCCTAATAATAAGGTTTTAAGCCCTAATGTTACGTAATTTGTTTGTTTCAATAAAAAGTGTTCAGTATGGACCTAAAAATGCATTTATTTCTGAATAAAAAAAAAGAGACACTCTCGTTTACCGATATTCGATACCGATATCAACCTGATAGACCAAGGAATCCCATTTTAACCCTCCAGTAAATGGTGACGACAACACCGTGGTCCTAGCACGAGCTACGTAACGGGAGCGTGAAATAAATCGTTCCACCACATTTTGACAACGAAGAGATCGTGGTCCAGAGTTAATTCGATTGATATGCCATTAACCGGTACAATCTTCAATTCAATCCAATCAGTACAAATGGTTAGGTAAGTCACAGTAGAAAAATTGGCGGTAGCAATGTTGGACGTTGTGAAAATGTAATCGCCACTACTTTTAATGTAGGAGAGCCACGCTTAGACATGAGTGGTACCATGAACTCACAGAAAATCGGCGCGAAGCAGCGCCTGTGTTTTTTTTTATGTGACAGGTGGCAGACGAACAGACGGAGGAGAGTTTAGCCGAATGAGTAAAATAAGATAAGATATTCATTTATAGCCAAAAACTGTGTATAGAGTTGTTACATTTAATGAGTGAGGGTACCGGGGGCCCAATCCGGTGAAAAGGAGAATTTAAGGGTCCGCAGCGTACTTCTAACTTTATTAGAGCGCAATCCTCGTGCTCGTGATATTTATTTTCATGCGACATATATCACCAAAGCATAGTTTTTTTGTATGGTTTTCAGGTGATATTTGCCATGTTTTCAAATTATCACGAGCACGAGAATTGGGCCTCTGGTGCTGTCCTTGGTCGGCGGAAACCGCTTAACCATCAAGTTTAAAAAAAACGATGGTAAACGGTATCTCTAGGTTGCTAAAACTCTGTGTTGGGCAAGTAAAATATTATGATTACAAGAGCATTTGCCAATGAACATTTTCAAACCGCTGAAATCATACCAAGGAGTAAAACAACCACGCTAGTTTACTTACCGTCTCTTGCGTAAATCATTAGTACTAGGCCTGGCTTCTAAAGTATTTACACTGTAACAAAAGTTTGTGTGTCAAAAGTCTATCGTCGTACAATAAATTGCCAATTTATCTGAATCGCCAATGAGTAAAAAGATTTAATTTAAACGTTAACAAAAGTGTACCGCAAAATTTTCTTAATGTGGCGTTTAAAAGAGCTACGAAAATAATGCTTAAATAATAGTATTTTGATTCCGCTTGTATTCATTTTGGCAGTATTAAATCTCGTCATCATTGTCAGCCATATACATACACAGGGATATGACCTATTTATTTACTTCCAAAATTTCTGGTTGCAGGTGGGGTAATCTCCCGCAACTCTTACCAAGTTTTCTGTTCATCTTAAGGTTGTGTGTCTCAAAATTTGGTCTACACTTCAGACCCTCATCATACTTACTAATCGTCCAGCTATGTCAATTATTTTGCTACCTACATCTCTACATTCTTGATTTCAATGAAGGTAAATGGTAATAACGGCTTTCTTCGTAGCTTATTTAATGTGAGCCTTAACAATATCTATCTAAAGATAATAATCCCCCTCCAAACGATCAAGGATATGGCGGCCAATCTCAACGACTGGCCACGTACGCAGGGTATATTTTAGGGCTCAAGTGTGTGCGCAAACACAAGTGTACCCTCTTTTCTCTTGCCCTCATAATCTGATAGGGCACTAGTGTTATGACACCGACCGGAGAGGGATTGGGTGTAGGACTAACGGCTTAACGTGCTTTCCGAGGCACGGTGGTACAAAACCGCCAACTTCCAGACTCCGGGCTGACACTAAGGATTTCTTACCGAAAACTTAGGTACAATTTTTGGCTCGACCCGGGCATCGAACCTGGGACCTCTTGCAACGTCTGTTGCTTCAAAGTGCGTCATACTACACACTGCGCAATAGAGGCAGTCAAATCTGTTTTTGTTATCAAAGGATAACAGACAGAACTTAAGACCTTAGGTGTTACTTTGCGCAAAATTACTATTATTTTAATATTATGTGGCATGCAAAATGTGGTTTTACCTAACTTCTGTTGGCCCATTTCCGTTTTCAAGACATGTGTTTCATTCTTGAGGGTCTTACATTTTGTTTTACTTATTGAAGACATTTTATTGGACATAATAATTTTAAATTATGTTATGAAATTGAATAGCATGCGAATGTAGACCAATTAAATACGCCTTATATTTCACACAAAACATCTAATTTCAAACTATAAGGCCTTTAACTATGATTTATACTATAACGGTAGGCGAGAAACTCTTTCAGCGTACTAAGGTCCAAAACAATCTGCAAAACTTCTTTCTTATTAAACGAGTCGAGAATCAAATTCAGACTTTACCATGGGAGAGCCACGATTCGGTATTAATCGGCTCGACTGGAATGGTGAACGCTGAAAGACAAAACCAACACGAAATAGCGCTTCGACTGTTTTTCACCGAATGAATGAGGGTACCGGAGGCCCAATCGGGGGAAAAGTGGGTTAAAATGTGTTTAATAAGATATTCAATCTATGCTTTTCCGTATTACCAGTACATCGAAAGTTAGATTACTTAATATAAGTAGTCATATTTTTTCAAAGACACAAACATATGTTTCATATAAATAACATCGATAATCTATCTAGATAAAAACTTAGACAATCCCTGCATTAATGAATAGGTACTTAAACGCAGAGAGTATATAATCTCCTAGGGTATTTCAGAACATTCGAACCCCGGACAATTTAGAAAACGAAAAACAAAGGTTTACAAAAAATAAAGAAACCCCAAATCATAAAACAAATATAGGAAAATCTAAAATACGATTATTTACAAATCAACCCTTCCATAAAAACGGCGGTACACTACTCAGCACTAATTTTAATTGGTACAAAAAACGCCCATTTCCTACGCCAGGGCACAAAAATAACATCCAATACTATCAATAGGCCTTATGGTCCATTGACCATGTGTCGCCCATATGTTCCTGTAATGATACTTACATATTCATAAGAATCGGGCAATTTCGACTTATAACACCTTTGTCGAGTTTTTTTTCCTCATTCTACCCTTTGACATGTACCAGAATGGTAGCGTACAGTGGATCAATTAGGACTATTGTGATGATGATTGAAGATAAATCGATGTTTCGAAGTTTTCTAATGCTGTTAATGGTGTATGGAACGTGAATGGCTTTTTGGTTCAATACAGTGAAAAGAAAGAAGCTGTTAGTGATGATGAATGAGTGGGAATAAAAAAGACGTTTGTAGATTAGTTGAAACAGCCTGACTGATTTGTATCAATGTTTTATTTATTAGCTAACGTACGATTTTTAAATATTGCAAGACTTTAAGTGAAGAGAAACTCCGTGGTTAAAAATGCATTACAAACTAAATAAATAAATAAAACCTAAACGTCTTGGAAAATATTCTGAACGTGTATTCACTTATTTAGGTTTGATTGATTGAAACCAAATTGACATGTGTGATTTTAGTTGTATTACAATAATATAGTAACCTTGTCTTAATGCTATAGTATTCTTGTCATTTTTCTGCAGAGATCTCGTAGTTTACGTCATTAGATATGTTACAGATACTCGTGTTAGAAAGAAAGATGTTGATTTGAGGTTATTTTAAACTTAATAAATTTAAATCATGAAATACAAATCAGATAATTTATTAATTTGTGATCAGATAATCTGACAATTATTAAGAAATTAATGCGTGGTTCATATAAAAATCTACTTAAAGCTAAAGAAAACGAGCAGAAAGCATTATGTATCTACTTTTGTTATTAGGTAGCCATAAGTAGCAAAATGTCTTGTATAATGAACCTTACAAAAACGCGACGCCTAACAAAATAATTATAAATCGATATTGTACGGTAACGCCTTTTTTTTGTTCCAACAGGAAATTGTTTCTGCCAACAAATAATAAAAATCAAAACTACTTAGGTGTGGCTACCATCAGAAACCTCTGCACTAAGATTGTGATTTTCTTCAAATTTGGAGCGTGAATTAAGTTTAACGTCTTCTTGAAAATTCATTGCATCTTTTAAATGTTCAGAACTGTGGTCAGTTGCTTTCTATGCAGCAATGTAAAAATATTATTGCATGAAGTGTTTTTGTCGTAGCTGTGTAGTATAATAGAAAGTTTAGTAAAGGTTTCTGTCTCTTCATAAATTGTATCTTCGTGTGAATTGGCCACGCCCGCCGAATGATATAGTTCAAGCAATCAGTAGACAATAATTATTTTATTAATATACGGCACCTTTTCGCCTATTTTTCTGAAGTGATTTAGTGTTAATTATTAAGTAATATCATCTAAACGGTTTCTGCTATTTGTTAGGTTAAATCACACCTGTTGTATTTTTGCTATTTCAACCGATTTTATTTTCATATTTTGTTTTCTGGTATGGTCAGTTTTTAAAGGTTAAACAATATTATTTTATGTTATTCATTTGTGACAACACTTATAAATCATTAATTGAATATTTTATTTTATTTGATATTCCATTGCGCAGAACCATCCGAAATAGTTGCTAATAAATTATCTGATTTGTATTTCATACTTTTAAATGTATTTGTATTTATAAATCGTACTACTTACCCATCTTTTGCACAAGCACTCTAATTGTTAAACTTTAGGACTTAATGAAATAATGCACTCAAAACATGTTAAAAAATTAAATTAAAATTTTAAAAAAAACCCCCGACAAAAACAAATAGGTTATTTGTCATTTTCTGACAGCGGCCATCTTGGATTTAATATTTGTCACAATAAATATATTCTGCTACTCGAGCCCTTTTATATGATATCCAAATTGTGGGAGTTGTGTTAAAACATAAAATCCATATCTTTGTGACGGCGGCCATCTTGGATTGATTTTATCCAACATAACTAAGAACACTCCCTCCTTATTCATCTTTCAAACCAAAAAAATAAAATCAAAATCGGTTCATTTGTTAGGGAGCATACACAGACACGTCAAACTTATAACACCCCGTCGTTTTTGCGTCGGGGGTTAAAAACCTAGAAAATAACCAAGTTCATATCATAAACGCAATACTTACTCGACTGGAGAGTTAGTTTAAGTATAGCACTTACATAATGAGGCTTAGTCAAAAATCAGTGGGTGGATTTTGACTGACTGGTAAACCAAAAATGGTATCTTATATAGACCCGTTATAGCTATCATTGATTTATCTTAACAAATATTTATAGAAGTAATAACAAATTAAAACAAAGTAACCAATAAGCTGTTAATTAATAGTTACTAATCGAGTATAGTAGCTCAGAGAATAACATGTACCTTTTAAACCGGAGGACTTTGGTTTGAATTTGAGCATGTAACTTAGACTCTGTGTCCACTGCCGCGTCTCGGTCCAAGCAATTGTAGATTTTTTTTAGATTAAGAGAGTTACCAGCTAGTCCAATTTTACAAGGACTTCTTACCACAGAGGAGTCACTGAACAATGATGAATGATGACCACATATCATAATATAGAAAACAAGACGACATTAGCAAAAAGTCGAAGCAAACAAAAATTAAGAACAAAACCAACGTTACAAAAGAATCACAGGTGTTTGTTAATCAACACACAGACTATTTTCACACATTTCTCAATAATCAATGTGGGCGTGATTAAAACGGATCAACGTAAAATATGCTCTTGGACAAGCCACCGTCATTATTGTGATCGATATCTGGTAACGCTAACTTTAATTACGATCGTCTATCGCCTACGCAGTCTTTAAAAAGGCCGCTCTGGTTATCAGAGGAGACCACTGGTAATGATTTATAGCACCACATTACTTCTAGTAGATACTTATGTGGCATTTTACTCGATTGCCGCAAAGGTAAGTAAAATTTAATGGATTAGTCACGATATTACTCAATAAATTGCCTCGGATAACAAGCGGAGTGTAGGAAAGTAATTTCGATAGGGGCATCCGAGTTGAAATTAACAGTTGAACTCTATACACCTGTTTATTATTGAGATTTATTGGCCTAGACTAGATAAAAAGTTTAGCATACGTGAAACTAAGTAATTAATGGATCTACCAAATTGCACACCATCGATCAACATTATTGTATGATTACTGATATTCTCGCCTTCAAAAGTATATAATTGTGTTTTTTATATGAAAGTGTATTGATTAACACCTACATCGTTATAACCAAAAACCAGACTTATCGGATTAACTTTTACTTCATGTTAAAAACATTACCTTAAATTTGATCAAAAGCATTTCTTTTTTCCAAAATAGATATTGAGTCTGCAAAAAATCTACAAGCGCTGGATATTTTGTAGTTTTAAGTGAATAATTTTCAATAATATTAGAACCATTTTAGTGGTAATATATATTTACCTATTTACCAATTAATTTTTTTATGACGGGAAAAAGTTAAAAGTGTACCTATTACTTTGGAAAAGAATATGTTTAATTATTTACAAAAAAGTCGTGGTGAAGGGAAGAAATGCTGCAATGGAAACCCAATAAGATGGAGAGACGACAAAGCAAAGATTGGCAGGTACAATTTAGACTTCAAAAGAATAGAATGGCCCAAAAAAGAATAGAATGGAGAAGATTAAAAGAGGCCATAGAATTTTACAAACAAATACAAAGGACCTTAAGAGTATCTAATTTAAACTTGAAACTGATATTTTGATTTCTCAAAAGCAAATGAAAACATAAAACCTAAGTCATAAACTACATAAATGAATCCATAAAATAATCATAATTCAAAAAGCTACTTTTCAATTGAGCAACAAAGGATGCAAAAATATTTTTATGACAAGAAGCTAAAACTGGAAGTGATTGAGAAGCTAACGCAAGGTTCTATTATAGGTCCACTTTTATTAAATGTCTTATTAATTCACTGATGCACCTATTCATTCCGTCAATAATATTATTGATTCTGCTTTCTATTTTCTTCACGCTAGTAAAAAATATGTGTCGTGCAATCGCAATGGTTTCATAAAAACAGCATCACGGTATTCATTAGAAAAGTTGCCCAACCATAAAATCGCATTAAATATATCACAAATCAATCTATTCATTATTGTCCATTATAACGGCACAAGTTGATCACCCAATTTTAATTAATTTATTAAGACAACAGCTTGGTTAATTCGTGATCCGTTTTATCGATGTGCGAGTTATAAATCAAGTTTTTTGGCCCGTGGCAGTTTTTGGGTTCCGTGGGAAATTGGACAACATATTTCATTTGTTTGTCTTATATGTGAACTTCTTTATGGGACACAAGGTTTGAATAACTGTTTTAATTACAAACTTTCACTACTATTTCCAATATTGAAACTATTGCAATCACTTCGATTTCGTCATTTAAAGTATAGGTACATTTTCTTTGTTCAAAAAGATACCATGTTAAAAAAATCGTAATGAATTAATGCAAAGAAGAGTTATCTTGTGTTTCATCTCCAACATGTTATAAGACATATGACAGATTATGATGTTACTTGTACATTGAATAACAAATTAATTACTCATTCCATTATAATACAGTTACTCAATTAACATTTTACAAAGTAATGTTTAGTAGGCCGTGTGGTCCCCGGCAGAGTAGAATAGGCCACCTTCACTCTTACCGAGGTGTCGTAAAAGGCGACTAAGGTAAAGCTGCTGGCATGATCATCAGCACCCAGAGAAGGAAAACTCTGCATTTATATCAAAACCCTCGCCAACCCGTCTGCCAAGCGTGGTGAGTATGGCAATTACCCCTCATGTGATTGAGGGAGGCCCGTGCCCCAGCAGTGGGGACTTAAATGGGCTGATGATGATGATGATGATGATGTTTAGTAGGTAGATGTAGGTACCTTAATTTTTAACTGAGGCTTTATGGCACCTAGATAAAAGCCTGGTAAAAGATCATGATGCACGCGCGATGGTAGCTCAGTAGTTCAGAACGCACCTTCAATACAGGTGGTCGTGGTTCTAATCCGAGCGTGAACCTCTGGATCTTTCAAATCCATGTACTTATTTCTACCACTACCTCGGCGGCGAGGGAAACATCGTGATGAAACCTGCACGGTTGAGATAGTTAACGTGTAACCACGATTTAGTTGGTCTGGTTCCCTTGTAAAGGGTTGCGGAGGTCAGACGGCAGTCGCTTCATTGTAATTACCAGATTACCGAAATCCTGTATCATGCTCGAAGCGTACGCCGGGTTCCAGAGCGACAGCTTTGCATGCAACCGGGAATCACATTAATAAATTACGGGTATTATATTTTTACCTATTATGGATATCTAAATATAGTCAAAAACATGGTCATTTAAGTGACATTTGCAAAAGAGAATTTCTCTTTTGGAAATGAAAGCTGCCCTCACATTTGCGATTACCTAAAAGATACTTAGCTACCTTTTAGGTAATCGCAAATGGTACAGGTACTTATAACCTGTTTACTAAAAACATCTAATATTTGTATGTACGCCGTGTGGTCCCGGCAGAGTAGAATAGGCCACCCTCACTCTTACCGAGGTGTCGTAAAGGGGCGACTAAGGTAAAGCTACTGGAATGATCATCAGCACCCAGAGAAGGAAAACTCTGCATTTACATCAAGACCCTCGCCAACCCGTCTGCAATTCAATAAATATTTCATTTCATTTCAATGTCACTTAAATACATGATTTTGTTTATGGTTTTTGTTCTGAGTTTTCTAACTGGCAAATTCAACCTTGTACTATGGACTAACTATAATAACATCCCCCAATCGATTTCGGCTACGACGGCTAATCTCAACGATCAGCCACGTGCGCTATAGGTATTATAGTGCTCAAGTGTGTGCGCAAATACAAGTGCACTAACTATATTGCTTGTACGTAGTATCTTCTTATTAGTTTGAGCACTATATAGTTGTATTGTAACGGTGTGACCTCGTCAATATTAAATTCATTGAGAATTGTAACTTTTTTTAGTTCTTTGGAAATAAGTTCTTTGGAACGTGCGCCGGCGCACGAGCTCCTCTTACACGTTTGCTATGTATATTCAACACACATTTTAATACCCTGGACTTTTCTATGAGCCCTGGCATTTTCAAACTAGCCATAGATGCACTTCAACCTTAAAACTTCTTTACTGCGTTACTGCTTTTAAATATTATGGTTTTATTTTCAATTAGTATTTGTATACTCTTTTGTTAACATGGCTTTTATACCTACTAACTGGAACACTACAATATTCGTTTATACTTAACATGTGGATAACGCTGTTGGTTATACATTTAATTATCATGTAATTGTACAGTGTATTGTTTAAGTTTGTAATGTGTAACTGTTTGTTGTCTCTAATAAATCGAAAAAAAAAAATTATAAGCTAATAGTTACTTAGTCACAATCCAAGAAATGTATTTTTATTATCTTATATATACATCTATTATGTGTAGTTTTATAAGTACTTTATGATACTAAACTTTATTATAAAATAAAACGGAACGTTCATGGCGTACATTTTTTGTATCAAAATCACTACCTTGATTACAAAATACCCAAAAATTGCGCTTAATAAATCCCTGCAGATGTTATTTTAATCGCTGCTACTCGTGTTTCTGTCGGAATACACCACGATGGCAATTTCACGGGTGTGTTTTGATCTGTTTAATTGATATCTAATTCGATATTTTGATTCATCAAAGAAGAGCGCCGGTACACTATTAATTAAAGCTAAAGAAATTTCTTCAATTATCGCCTCAGTCTTACTGTGATTTGGTCAGGCCACAGTGCAATGCTGCGCCCAATGCTACCAGCCAGAGATATGTGAGGAATGTGCTTTTAAGAACCGATACAATTGCTTTATATTCCTAAACGCCGTGTGGTCCCCGGCAGAGAAGAATAGGCCACCCTTACTCTTACCGAGGTGTCGTAAAAGACGACTAAGGTAAAGCTGCTGGCATGATCATCAGCACCCAGAGAAGGAAAACTCTGCATTTAAGTGTATCAAAACCCTCGCCAACCCGTCTGACAAGCGTGGTGAGTATGGCAATACCCCTCATGTGATTGAGGGAGGCCCGTGCCCCAGCAGTGGGGACTTAAATGGGCTGATGATGATGATGATGATGATGATATTCCTGAATTCTCTCAGTGAAGCGATTCTATTCTTCTCTCTTCTTCGTGAGTAGCATGTATTTTCCCGCTGCAGAACATATGCCTCCGCGGTTTCTTCTGTCATCGGTCTTTCTGTGTCAGTTTGAGCCTTGGAGTCATCGGACCTTCTGGCAGTTTATCTGCCAACACTCCTCTTTCCATCTCTCGTTCTTGCTTATCTCCATATCGTTTGTCAATATCTCCATATCCTTGCTCATCTCTGGTGGAAACCCAGTTAAATTATAAAGGTACTCAATAGATTGCTATATGTCAACCAATGTCAACGATTAGATATTGACGCACAACATAGTATAGTGCACAAGTGTGTAATTTGACAGAAGTGCACTCTCTATTATAATAATTTTATTTTAATGAAATTTCAGTGTGACACAAACGAAAGTAACAAACGCTTAACTTGCTTTCGTAGGCACGGGGGTACAAGACCGCCAGCTTTCACACTTGGAGGACACTAATAATTGTTTAGCAGACCCGGGGATGGAACTCGGAACCCCAAGCGTGTCTAGAATTGAAATCGTTAAAGTGCTACTGCCCCATCTAGGCTTTTAACTTTGGTAACATCAAGTTTCCATTTACAAGAAGAACAGAACATGTATCATTGACCTTTGCTACTGACTATCATTATTCTCTGGTCAGACTATATTGGATTTAACGAGGTGATCATCGATATAGCTTAAGCATTGATTGGCCACTCCACTCCCTACCTTAGAAGTAATGCCCAGTGATTAAAATTTTATCTAAAAGTGTTTTCTAAGAATTTGGTACGTATGACTTCATTCCTTAGACTTTGCATATGCCTATTCATTTTGAAGATGTTTTAGTAATTTAATTTATTCTTAAGTTTTGATTTTTTTTTTGAATAGCCACCAGATATGTGGCTACTATTCGATAAAAAAATCGTGTTATAACCTTTTCACTCTTTTTGAATACTATAAATAGATAGAACACTTTATTTCGCCAGTGAGTAAGGGTACCGTAGGTCGCCGCTTAAGGGCAAAACCATTGAGTCAGAAGTGTGCTGTCAACCTTTTAAATTTCCTTTCCTCCCGATTTGACGTCAGTATCTACCCCTATTCATTCGGCAAAGAAAAGCGCAAGCGCTCCTACATTAAGTTTTCTGTGAGGTCGTGGTACCACTATAGTCGATCCGGCCCATAAGGTAAAACAGATAGCCTAAATAAACTATTCATAGAATCCTAAATTAAAGGCATAATTTTCATTACCTTCATACAAATAACAGGGTCTGGTTTCGTATTGACTCGCATATTCGTGTTATGTTATATGTATGTGTTATTTAAACTAAAACACTATTGCAAGTAACAATTTGGCCCGCAGTACCGTTGGAGCTATAGATCAGTTCAGGTGTTGTCTGCCTGAGGGCCTGCACGCTGGCGCAAGTTAAAGACTCATGCGCAGGATTTTTTTTTACATTATTGCGGACAAACGAGCAGACGACTCATCATCAGCCCATTTAAGTCTCCACTGCTGGGGCACGGGCCTCCCTCAATCACATGAGGGGTAATTGCCATACTCACCACGCTTGGCAGACGGGTTGGCGAAGGTTTTGATATAAATGCAGAGTTTTCCTTCTCTGGGTGCTGATGATCTTGCCAGCAGCTTTACCTTAGTCGCCTTTTACGAAACCTCGGTAAGAGTGAGGGTGGCCTATTTTACTCTGCCGGGGACCACACGGTAGACGACTCACCTGATGGTAACTGACTGACCGGATGGCGCAATTGGTAGTGACCTTGCCTCTTATGCTAAAGGTCGTGGTTTCGGTCCCCACTTTGGACAAACATTCGTGCGATGAACACTTTTGTTTGTTCAGTGTCTGGGTGTAATATATGTATTTAAGTATATATTTGTGTTCCTCTGTTGTTTGATATCTGTAACACAAATGCTTAAGCTACTTAGTACGGAATCAGGTCAACCTATGAGATGTTGTGAGAATTATTATTATTATTACCGTTGTCCATGGACATCTGTAACAGAAGGCATCATAGATACGTTGCCAGCTCTTAAGGAAGATAAAGGCTCTTTTCTTGAAGGTCCCCAGGTCTTATCGGTTCGGAAACTTCTTTGGTACCTGATTCCACAGTTTAACGACACGCGGTAGCACTATGGTGGAATAAAATCCTTCCTGAAGGAATTTGTAATTATAGCGTGATGTACGATGGCTGGAACTTGGAACACTTCCTACTGTAGATGCGATAGAATACACATAGCTATACATCTCTACGCTGTAGCAAAGGATCGAGCGTGTCGGAAAGAGCCTGGTCGTCGATAATTTTGACTGCTCTTCGCTGGATACGGCGGAAGAAGCTGATCCTTGGGAGCTCCAGCCCAAAGGTGAGAGCAGTTTTGCATATGATGCCTCACCAGCGCCTTATAAAGTTTCAAGAAAAGCCAAGGCATGAATTACCCCCTCGACCTATTGGCTATATGGCTCACAATGCTGAATTGACCCCTTTGTTCCTCGTCGTATCTCGTCGACGTAGTAAGTAAGATATGATGCCCGAGCGTAAAAGATTACGAGTTTAATAATAATAATAATAATTCTCACAACATCTCATACGTTGACCTGATTCCGTACTAAGTAGCTTAAGCACTTGTGTTACAGATATCAGACAACAGAGGAACACAAATATATACTTAAATACCTATATTACACCCAGACACTGAACAAACACAAGTGTTCATCGCACGAATGTTTATCCAGGGTGGGGATCGAACCCACTACTTTTGGCGTAAGAGGCAGGGTCACTACCAATTGCGCCATCCGGTCAGTGTGATATGCGGTCGGGTAAGTTAAAAAATATTTATAATAAAATGTTGAAAGAAAACGCCTTGGCCTCACGCGTGACTGAATAAAGATCCGTGGTTATGTAACAAATGCCAACATTTGTCTAGAAATAAACCAGGAAATATTTATTCCATAGCTATAGAGCAATAATAGATCAGTGTATAAGAACTGTAATTTTCAACTCTATGTGCATATTTATACCATTAACTCAGCGGTGAGGGAAAAAATCGTGAGGAAACCTGCATGTCTTGGATAGTTGTAGATACCTACAATATTTGGGATAACGATTCCGAGCGGGTAACCGTGATTCAGTTGGTCTGGTTCCCCTGTCTTAGGGTAGCGAAAGTCAGACAGATGTCACTCATTGTAATTACCAAACTTCTGGACTATGGCCCAAGCGTACCCAGGGATGTTGCCCACTGATGTTGAACACCTGATGGTAAGCGATTGCCACCGCGACACCAGTGGAGTCACAAGTGCGCTGGCAACCTTTTAACCCCATGGATTGGGCCTCCATCACGCAGCTAAACACAGAACAGTGATGCTTCATGCCGGTTTTCTGTGAGACCGTGGCAACATACACAGATGAACATTCTTAACTTAGACCACACGAGGATCATCTGGCAGGTGAGATGGTATGTTATTGTAGCCACCACGCCCGTCCATATGGAAGAATAAATTTGAAGTTGTTGGTAAAATATTATTGTTTGCCATGGTTTACGACAGTGCACTGTCAACGGATTCGTTCATGAATATCATTATTTACAACACGATACTTTACAAGGCTTCGTTATCCTTGCCTATGTGTAAAACCATTATTTTTACAACTTCAACGATAATTTCTTATTCGCTTTCAATGTTTTCTTTTGCCCGTAGATTCAAGTTAAATTTTTGTAATATCTGTGTCTCTTCTGGCTCTATTGCGATCCGCGGCAAGTTTGGAATTATTTTTAACACATATTATCATTGCGTTTTATCTCAGTTACATCTCAAGCGATTGCTTTGGAGACTGAAGTCCGCTTTACTGCTTCGACTCCTCCATTTCGCGTGCGAAGTGCCACGTCTTGCGCATTCCGAGTGGTCAATTTATTTCGCATGTCATCCTTCACTATATACCTAAAGCTACACCTATTTAGGTCTATCCCTTCTGCTGGGACTGGGTGGTGATGGCATGGCCGGACATTTGTTTCCTACGTAGCTGTCTGATTTTCTCAGGAAATGACCGTAGCAATGTAGGCGGCTGTCCAGCAGTTTGTATACTATGTCACGGACATGAAGTTTCACCAAATAATTTAGTTAAATGGACATTACAAAGTTTTTTCAATTCACTTATGAGCATAATTTTTTTTATAATTATATCGACTTACATATTGGCTACTAGAGGTCGCAAAAGTCTGTAGGCAGTTGCTTCATTATAATGGACAACATTTCATATTTTTAACATGTCCATATTGTTTTTTTATATGAAAGTAGATATAAAATGAACAGACCCATATTTTTTCTTTTTTCAAAATTTGTCCATTTTCATGCATAAAATAATTATTGAAATTCTTTTTATTCTAAATAGACGTAAGCGCCAAATGACGTCATCGGACGGCTGAATACAGCGATATTCCTTTGCTTATCATTGTTTTAATAAAAAAAAAGTACTACTGTCAAAGGTAAATAATACTAGTGTCAACATTGTCAACGTCATTCATACATTCAACGTTGACAAGTTGTCTTTTTTTTTGATAGTTACATGTCATGGGTTTGGCATTACGTAAATTTACAACTATAATGTGCTAAGCAAAGAAATATTTTACATTCTGCCGTCCGATGACGTCATCTTACGTTTTTTAGTTTTTAATTTTTTTCTCAGTAAATAAGCAATATAAAAAATTAATAAATATATATTCGCGCAGCGGAAAAGTAAATAAAGAAATGGTATTTTTTGTTTCAGAGCTTAGCAATTTTGAAATGTTGTCCATTAATAAAACTCACCGAATGCTGAAAACGTGAAACCATAATATGGTTGGACTGATTACGCTATCATATGGTTATGAAAGTTCGTAATTACCAGCTTCACCAAATCCTGGAGTGGTTTGAAGCAGCGTCTTGCTGTTCGCTGTACGAGTGACGGTACACGAGTCCTAATGGACAACATTTCAAAATTGCTAAGCTCTGAAACAAAAAATACCATTTCTTTATTTACTTTTCCGCTGCGCGAATATATATTTATAAATTTTTTATATTGCTTATTTACTGAGAAAAAAATAAAAACTAAAAAGCGTAAGATGACGTCATCGGACGGCAGAATGTAAAATATTTCTTTGCTTAGCACATTATAGTTTTAAATTTACGAAATGCCAAACCCATGACATGCAACTGTCAAAAAAAAAAGACAACTTGTCAACGTTGAATGAATGAATGACATTGACAATGTTGACACTAGTATTATTTACCTTTGACAGTAGTACCTTTTTTTTATTAAAACAATGATAAGCAAAGGAATATCGCTGTATTCAGCCGTCCGATGACGTCATTTGGCGCTTACGTCTATTTAGAATATAAAGAATTTCAATAATTATTTTATGCATGAAAATGGACAAATTTTGAAAAAAGAAAAAATATGGGTCTGTTCATTTTATGTCTCTTTTCATATAAAAAACAATATGGACATGTTAAAAATATGAAATGTTGTCCATTCCGGAGAAAAATGGGTTTGAAGGTTGAGACTTCTTGTGACTCCACCTATCTCACCAAAAAGGCAGGTTTGAAGATTTTTAATCACGTTATGTGACGATTGAGAACGGATTTCCTGCGACCGACCGACAGCGGATATGTGCAATGTTCATGTCTAATAAATGACAAAATTATTATTAGCAAATAATATGCAATAATATTCTAAGAAAGGATATTGTAAAATGTCGAGTGCTCGAAAATAGGCCTTTAAAGAGGTCATTCATGCGTTTTCAGAAACTCCAGCGCGATCTACTTACCATAAAAACTCAAGTAATTGAGCCCAACAATTAGTTAATCTGATCTAGAAAATTAAAAGAATTTCTTTCACGCACCATTTCTCATTTAGCGAATACCCTGTCTTGATGGCTTTATGGCTCCCGCTGACGTACGATTTGAAGTAATTAATATCTCTATAAATTAAAAATTTGCTACGTCTTCAAATCAACAAATAAGAACATCCAACGAAGAAACGAGAATCAATATATAGTATCAATCTATAAATTGAATAACAACGAATTATTAGAACTTTTACCTCTGTAGATAACATCTGGCGCATTCCGAAATAATTTTAATGTATGGCTGGCGCGTGCGCGTCTATCGCCTTTCATCTGGATGTAATAACTATTCATTGTGGATAATAAAAAATTCGTATCTATGTTTTGGATTGCCGGTTTACCGTAATAGCTGGGAGCCGATTTCGGCGGCTGTTTATTGCTCTTTTTATTATGAGTAACCACAGTAAAGAGAGATTTGTTTAAATCATTGTTATGATTACGTGCTGGACACATATCATTATTGTCGCGCTCGTTTTGCTATGGTCGTGCAATTTTGTTCGAGTTAATATGGACCGTTGTTAGTGGCTCGAATGGTGGCACGCGCAAGGTTTACTAATTT
Source organism: Marasmia exigua (assembly GCA_019059595.1). Taxonomy (NCBI): domain Eukaryota; kingdom Metazoa; phylum Arthropoda; class Insecta; order Lepidoptera; family Crambidae; genus Marasmia; species Marasmia exigua. The sequence goes on from CM032473.1 coordinate 22,438,094, forward strand.
TGTATCGCATTAGTGACGAGATGGCGAAGAAAGTACGCCAATAGAATAGAAACATTAATTAGACATCACAAGACATGAATTAAGAACGCTTGTTTGATTTAGCATTTAATTTTCATCATCATCATCATCAGCCCATTTAAGTCCCCACTGCTGGGGCACGGGCCTCCCTCAATCACATGAGGGGTAATTGCCATACTCACCACGCTTGGCAGACGGGTTGGCGAGGGTTTTGATATAAATGCAGAGTTTTCCATCTCTGGGTGCTGATGATCATGCCAGCAGCTTTACCTTAGTCGCCTTTTACGACACCTCGGTTAGAGTGAGGGTGGCCTATTCTACTCTGCCGGGGACCACACGGCCTACTCTGCCGGGGACCACACGAATAATTATTCTAATTAATTTTCATGAATAGTGATAATTATTCTAAACGTGTAAATTTGAGTTGTTTCTAACGTTTCGGAACCCGGGATGCGCTAAAACATAGTGATGATTGTGTCATTTCAATGTCTCACAAATTCAAAATTCAAATTCAAATTTCATTAATGTGCAGTAACATGGCACATTTTACAGTTCTTATCTTATGAATTGCTCATACATGTTTAATCGATCTATCGAAATACAAAGATTTTAGTATCGTCATGCATAAATAAGATCTTACAAAAAGAAAAGTATGTGAATTTTTAGACTATTTTGGCAAATGTAATTCATCATCTTAGCGTGTGATTCCCAGCTGTTGTTCTTCGGGGCCCATGGTACGCTTGCAGGAACCAAGGTCCAAGATTAGGGAACTCTGGTAATAACAATAAAGCGACTGCCGTCTGACCTTCGCAACCTTAAGACAAGGGAATCAGATCAACTGGTTCACAGTACTCATTCAAAAATCAGAAAAATTATCTTAAATGTCATTGGTATTCACAATTTTGAGAAACTGTCCGAAAAGTGCAAGTTTACTCACGATGGTTTCTCTCGCCTCCGAGCTAATATATTTGTTTTTATGTGATAGGTGGCAGCCGAGCAAACCGATCACCTGATGGTAAGCGATTGCCGCCGCCCATGGACACCCGCAACATCAATGGAGATACAAAAGCGCTGCCAACCTTTAAGCCCCCTTTTACCCCGGATTGGGCCTCCGGTACCCTCGCTCACGCAGCGAAACACAGCACAGTGCTGCTTCACGCCGATTTTCTGTGAAGCCGGAGTGATACCACTCCGGTCAACCCGGCCAATTTATGCTGAAGCCTGGCTCTCCCAGGGGCTAATGGTATAAATACGCACATAGACTTAAAAAATCCAGAAGTGTATGCTCAGATTGGAATCACGAGCCCGCGTAGGGAAGACACATATGGAACCATTGAACTACCATCGCTCTAAACGTATAAAACACTATTAACAGAAAAGCGGATCAGAGCTCCAAGCGACGGTTTTATATGCAACCTGAAATGATTCCACGCTCACACACAATGCTGTTGCATAGACAACTTTATGGTAAAACACACTAGGTTATTACAATCTTATTTATTCTCGACTCTACTGACCAGATGGCGCAATTGGTAGTGACCCTGCTTGTTGCGCCAAAGGTCGTGGGTTCGATCCCCAACCTGGACAAACATTCGTCCGATGAACACTTGTGTTTGTTCAGTGTCTGGGTGTAATATATGTATTTAAGTATATATTTGTGTTCCTCTGTTGTCTGATATCTGTAACACAAGTGCTTGAGCTACTTAGTACGGAATCAGGTCAACCTATGAGATGTTGTGAGAATTATTATTAAGCTTATTTATTCCCAATACGGTAAAAGGAAAGGATTAGTCAAATAATAAACCTAAAGCCATTGATTGCACAGGGTGCGCCAAAACATATAGCTCAGTCCACGTCCCTCGAGGTAGGTCTTTTCGTGCCATCGAGCTATAAACAGATAAATTTATTGGCCATGACTGCCTATAAGAAAATATGGAATGCCCCTTTAAAGTAACTTGATTAGAATGACAAATAAATAAGACGAGACAACTTTACAAACAGCTTCCAACAGCGATGTTGATCCAATTCTGCTCAATTACCTGAGGATCCTTTACTAAGTTGCATGCCGCTCCCCTGATAGTAGGCGATTTCCGTAGCCTAAGAAAGAAATAAAGTAAGAAAAGTTTATTATTTTGGACTTCACAACAATATATTCTTACATCAGTTTCGCAAACACTAATTCCAAGAAAAAAAAATGAATGCAGAAAATAAAAACAAAACAAAGCAAATAAAAATCAGAATTGTTAGGGTACAACCAGGCAGCGCATATATACTGTGTGCTGTGACTTCCAATACAAATGGCCCTCACTCAGCTTATATGATGGCCCTGAAAAAGGTCATGACGCTGATTTTCAGTAGGACCAGCTGAGTGAGTGCCACGGTCGTTAGCCTCGTGTGTCTTATATATAATACGGACGTCTGCAACTGTAAAGGGCCTGCATCCGCGCTGTAGATACCTTAACAATCCTTTTTTGTAGAATTTCATGCTGTATTTCCTCCTTCCTGGAAAAACACAGCTGGAGCGTTTCCGGGAGGAAATTCATCTAGAACCGTACTGTGCGCGATCATTTTGGTTTCCAATGCGTGAGGGTGGACCCTCTGACGACGGCGAGCCGTGCAGTGTGGTTCAGTGTAAGTATCCGCGCTTAGGCTCATGAAGGAAGATTTTGGGTCCGATTTCAACTTGGTTCCACTTAGAAAACGAACTTTTCGATATTGACTTTTTAGGGTTTGTTACCTAACTTTTTTATGGGCCTGTCCCGCGTACGGTTACATGCCGCGCGTGTTTTGAAACGTTTCTTTGATATAAAAAAAACCATTGTAAAGTCATTTAGGGAACTCCATAATATTACATCAGATGACAATTATTACCTGTCAGATATTCTAATCTAAGTTAACAAATTGTCTGTTTTCTCGATCCAGCATCGTTTTCAAATCTATCAAACTTGATTGATATTGTCATGGTGTAGGTGCTCAATTGTGCCATAACTCAAAAATAACTTTGAGGTCTTCATTCTTCGGAGAAATCTCGTTCGGTTTTTGTCTAATTTGATCTATCAAAATGTGAGTACAAGAACATTAATAAATTACTGCCGGGGGCTACTAAGTGGCCGGATATAGTACCTTCAACTCTGTGTCCGATCGAAAAGGGACTTTAAAAGTGGACGTTTATGGTTGATTATGGGAGAGTCAGATTATTGATTTGCATTCACAAATTCAATGACTAAAATTAAGGCAGTTTCCGATTACTTTGAGCATTAAAACCGTAGCCCCAAGCAGGAATGTCGTGTGTTCGATATATATTAGACACTTCCTCTGAATTGACTTGTGTTTTGTAGGCGTAAGCTACACCGAACATGATTTTAAAGTAACGTGATCTTTATTGTTATTTCTTAGAATCATTCACCCGTAACTTTTGGTTAGGAAATAATTTTGTTCAAATTAAAGCAGGCACTGATGGATCCGTCGGCTCGTCTGCCACCTTTATCATAAAAAAATAGAATCACGTAATAAAAAAACGTTTTGCATACGTTATGTTTGTTTTTATTGGGATAAGTTACATACACAGACTCTAGGTCCGTGCCTTTTGTTTGTTACAATTCCTTGTAATATAATTTGTTGATCCGCGCACAATATTTTTTTTATGTTAAAAACCCTGTTGAAATCTTGAAAGGCATTTCATAAAAGAAATTTTAGAGAAACACAACCATTAACAACAGAAAGTGAAAAAAAAATTACGGGCGGCGCGTCGCGTCGAGTGCCCCAGCAGTGCAAAAATAGTAGTGTGTCAAACAATAGGACGATCGAAAATCCAAAAAAGCTTCACGTGACGCCATGTTTACATAAACCGATTTGATTGAAAGTTCTCTTTTTCATCTTAGCGAGTCCCGCTTGCGTCCAAACCTGGTGCTCTGAAGAATAGGGTTGCTGATCGCTTAGTCGATGATTCAAGGTTTGGAGAGTCTCGTAATTACAATAAAGCACCTGCCATCTGACCCTTGCCATACTTTAACAGGGGAATCTGACCAACTGAATCATGGTTACAGGTCTAAAAACTATTCCATGATGTTTTCTCTTACCGCAGAAGCTAATGATAAAAATACGCTCTGGATTTCCCAAATCTATGTGATTTGAAGAGCCCAGGGGTGCATCCTCGGACCCGAACCATGATCCCCCTTTTGGAAGGCTTATCCACTTAGCTTTCCTCTTAGCTGCAGATCGATTATCGAAAGGTGACCACAAATGACGGCCATTTTTTCATGATATTACATGCGTATCTACGCATGTAATATCATGAAAAAATGGCTCATTCTCAATCAGACACATTATAAGGACTTAGACTAAACACATTCTATATCTCATTAAACATGTTTTTTGTTATAAGTCTTTTCTTCATGTGATTACATGCGTAGACGCTGGCCACAAACCGCTACCATAGATTGAAAGTAACTTACTAAAAGAGAGTGAATTAAAAGTAGTATATTTAATCATAGGACGAGAACTACTCTCGTCACCAGTATTTCAAAGTAGCATCACCACTATACTGCGATAATCTGCCATGTAGCCGCCCAGCTTTTGAGACTCCCTTTATAGCAAAACGCTTGTACTTTGACATACCTCTAGAAGAAGCCTCGTAAAATCAATAAAATAAAACGTCAATACCATTCACATCTTAAATCATTGGGCACTTTAAACATTTTTTATTTTCCTAATTTAACTTTAAGTATGTGAAAAGCTTTTATGTTTTATAGTTTCGTGATATAGCTGTATGCTACCGTTCGGAGTTCGTCAATAATTATTTATTTAATGTTCAATTAGACACTATTTTGTCTAAGCCCGGGTTTCAAAACGAGGTATATTCGTCAATTTGGTTCACATTTGATTAGTTTTACTGCCTATTCATAAGGTGAGGCCATTAAATTTGACTAATTTCAAGAGCTGATTCAAAGGATCAGTGAGCCAGTCAGTTTGTGGTAGCATCCTATCCGAGTAAGTTATTATCATCGGCTAATACTAATCGTACAATCATTTGACACGTGTCAAAAGTACGTGACATAATGTAGACGAGTGTTTTGACATTTCCTTACTGTCACTAAAGTGTCTTCGGATCGTGATTCAAAGCGAAGTAAGTCTAGTCATAGTACAAAATACTTTTCGATTCTGACCTACAGTAGACTGTTTTGATTAATTAAATTATATGACAGATTATAACCCACGTGAATTCCAGGCCATCGAGTTCAGTGCCATCAGCGATGATAACTGAGAACTGCTTGTAAAGGATGCTACAAGCCGTAAATAATTTAAATATTCCACTATATTACACAATAAAAAATCCACTGTTACACTACATTTACCTTGGGAGAGGCATACTTCCACATGAATGGGCCAGCTCGACCGTAGTACTGGAGACCAATCCGGGGGAAGGGGAGTTAAAAAGTTGGTATCGCACTTTTGACATCACTCGTTTTGGAGAGTCAATAAGCGACGACAATCGCTTACCATCTGGTAATATCTCTCATACTTATTCTACTACTTATTCCAGTGGAGTAATCCACTGGTTCAGCGACCGGAACCGAGTCTTGGCCTCTGAAACAGGAAAGCTCTACTTTGGTTCTACTTTTTTTTTCCAGGGGGAACCATCATGGCCGTCACCTTGCTACATGTATTGAACAAGGTGGTGTGTGGGACTCAAATCCCTGGGGTGTCCATCTCCGCGAAATCTCGGTCGGAAACCTCACAGCCGGGACTATTAGTTCTACTACCTTAAGTTCTTGCAGATCAATCTTGACAACATCTTGCCAGCGTTACTTAGGTCGGCCAACTGAGTAATAGAGAAGATTGTGGACACACCCAACTTTATGGGCGTACCGTCTTCGCTGGATTGGCCACCTCAAAAAATTTGAATAGGTTCGTCTCGTGAAGAGACCTGTTATAATGGTAATGTCAATTTAAATCGCCAGTTTTGTGGCCCAACCTTGCAGCCCACGTTACAGTCAAGCCTCCGTATTTATTGAGCTAATTGGTTGTAAATCGAAGGCGGATTGTTCAAAATGGCTGCCAACGATTTTGTGTAGTAAAACTCATAAACCTCCCTACGTGTTCGTTGTCGGTTAATGGCTTCATGATAAGACCCCGTTTATAGTCTAATTGGAGATTCAAATGTAGTTCTTGGAAGTTTTTTGTCTCAATCATTATTAATTTAAACGCCAATTAGTCGGATTTCGTCGTCATTTTGTGTTTTTTTATTGCGGTCCATTTCTCTTGTCGTTTGGTACAGATAATACCTAGGTTTGGGACTTTTCGAAAATGTAAAGTTTTAGTCGAAAATTAACGATTTATTTTAATGATTTTTTTTGTATGAGAGATGGCAGACGAGTAGACGGATCACCTGATGGTAAGCAATTCCGCCGCCCATGGACACCCGCAACACCAGTGGAGTCACAAGTACACTACCAACCTTTTCCCCTTCCTCCCCATTGGACCTCCGGTAACCTCACTCACACGGCGAAACACAGCGCAGGCGCTGCTTCACGCCGGTCTTCTGTGAGGCAATGGTATCACTCCGGTCGAGCCAGCCCATTCATACCTAAGCGTGGCTCTCCCACATTTAAGTGATGTGACATTAAAAAGGAAAAAGAGAGCGGTGCTTTACTTTAACGCAAATATGTTTTAAAAGAACCCTTATATTATACGCATTCTACCTGCATGTAAGTTTTGCTGCTTTTGAACTTAGCTTTAAAATATAAATTATAGTTACGAAGGCGCGATTAGAGGTAAGGTCCAGTCCTGGCTGTGGTATCCGACCGCGAATGCGCTGAGATGAGATGATGATGTGATGAGAGTTAGGTGGGTGGTTAGTGTTTGAGTCACACAACACGTTATTCTCTACGTATTACAAGACTGACAAGAGATAATTTAATCTTAGAAACCAAAAATAAGGTACAAATTAATGTCTAATCAAACTATAGCTCTACCATAACAAAGTCGACCTTCTCATGCTTCGCGGGAAGCAGGGCTTGGAGTGCTCTCGACCAACCCAAACAGTTTATAAAATAATATATTTGGGCCAATCGCATCTAGAACTCTGTGACTGCGCGAGCTCCAAGGAGAAGTTTTTCGGTTGTAGTCAAGCACACTCCGCCTCCTGCTGATTAGCACAAAGAGAGAATAAACTATTTCGAAGCGCAGGGGGAGTCGCAAAGTAAACCCGGGGCTCCGACGCAACTGGGACAATACAAAAATATGATGATGATGAAGAAGCCCCCCGCCCCCCGCTCCTTACTCCCCTCATCCTGCGGATCATCGGAATGTCGAATTTGTGACGGTAATGCTATAGTGACCTTTGAAGTATGAGGCAGAGTGCGGAGAGGAGGCCAATCATGTTTAGGTTTATGGTTGAAGCATTTTTTTCTGATCACTACAGGTTTACAAATTATGTTTCCATAACCAAGCCAATTTGGTTTTGGACAAGGCAACGACCGTCGTCATCGCATTATTACGTCATTACCATAATGCACCCAATGCACCCAAAATTTGTGGGTGAACAATATGAATAAAACACCCATTTGTATGTATGAGGCTGCTTTTAACTTGTGCCCATAATGATTCCTGTAATTTCCAAATATTGTAAAACTAATTTTAGAACTTGATGCATTTAAAAATAACACTGATTGAACAGTGCGCTGCAGGTAAAAACATATTAAGTATGTACAAAATGGTATTGATGGTAAAATGTTAGTCAACAATATTTTGCTATGGGCGGCCTAATTTACCGATCAATCGAGAGTGTAGGACATAGTGCACAAGCGTTTGCGCAAATACTAGTTAATTTTCAATTTCTCTATATTCAAATTAAAGAAGGTCAGCAGATGACTTGTATCAAATAGCAAGTCCCACTTCCTAATATGAAACCAAATACATAGGAAAAAAAAAAACAAGCCATCGAGCCCAGGACCCAAAGCGCAGCCATCGCGGTTGCTTTAAATTGCGAATCACTTGGCACTGCACCACAGAAAAGTTCTATCAGGTAATATCTACGTACCGTATATAGTACCTGTATCATTACTTGTTTTGTGGCCGGTCCTCACTTTTGGGATATCAGTTTCAACTTATACCACTAGATGGCGATGGGCGTTGATTACATCGCGCATGTGTTTTTTTTCGGTTTCGGTTACTTTGTCTGCAGAATTTATAATTTTATTATGAGTATATAAGACCGTATGCGTATAAATATATCCAGTGGGACATGTATATCGATGTTAACAGACAAGCCGAGATTTTTTGTCACTTGACATAACAGCAATCATGCTGCACATCATTAAAAAATGAACGATATTGTCGACGCAAAAAGACATCCTTCTAGCCTGTCGCATGTCGTCTGGATAAATGCTCCATAGACTACACTTGCCTGCATATATATTGAGCGCTAACTTTATTTTTAACCAAAAGAAAACATAACGTACGACAACTCTTTTTTTAAAAGGCCGGCAACACATTAGCGATCACTCTGATTTCGCGGATGTTCATGGACGATCTTGATTACATTCCATCAGGTGACTCGCTTGCACGTTTGTTGTAAAAAAACTATGGATATCCATATTTTTTATGATAATTTGAAGCATCAGTTGGGTCTGCTTCCCTGCAAAAGTGTTTTGAAGGTTAGATGACATTTTTCAAATTATTATCAAATCATGGTTCATGGTCCAAGCGTACCCGTAGTTCCGAATGAACAGCTTTGTATATAATAGTAATGACTAATGATACGCTGACACGAGGTTTATCAAACATTTAAGTTTTTTTTGGTGTTGCGGGTGTCCATGGGCGGCGGAATTGCTTACCATCAGGTGATCCGTCTGCTCGTCTGCCACCTCTCATAAAAAAAAAAAGTTTAGTTTTAACGTAGTTGCTTAAACAACACAAGTTTTCGTTTGTTAAGTCGGTCTTTTTTTACATTTTTTCAGAAGTCATAGCCATTATTTTTTGAAGTCAATTTGTAGAGTGCGCGCCGTGAAATAGGCCCGCGGAAAAACACTGAACTAAAATTTAAGATTCATTCTGTCTATGAATATAAAGTTCAAATTTGAATGTTGATGTCGACTCAAGCGCGGTTTTCACGGGACTGAGTGTAGCAGACTCTAGATAATATTTAATAAAGAACGGATCATTTCAGACATTTATTACTTAAGCACTAAAACTTTAGCAATTCGTAAGCATCTGAACTGAGCACGCTAGTATAAAAACGTGATCCTTTGCTCGATTTATTCGCGGCGCAGTGTACACGCCCGCCCGCCCCTACGATATGAGACCACACTTCATAATTCCATGTTACCAACAAATTGCACTTCTACGTCTCCAGGGTTGTCACGTAACATCATAATGGACCCCACAATAATTACCACCAGGTAATCTTGAAACCGGTCCGGCGACTCCATTCATACGCGTACGAGTCGATAACTCGATTAAATCGATTAGTGATGTTCCTTGATCCTGGTGGTGCTATCGATATGTATCATTGGCTTGGTTGTTTTGCTTTTAGGTTCCTCATTGAAAATAAGTATAGTAATTTGATTGTAGGTATTGGTACTGAAGTCATCATCACATCAAACACAATAATTTTTGTAATACATTTTTAGGGGCCTCGTTTTAAGCATTTCCTGTTAGATGGCCGCATGCAGTTGTGTTGCGGGTGTTAATGGGCAGTGGCAATCGCTTTCCAACCATCAAGTGGTCCATCTGCTCGTCTGTCCCCTTTCATATGAAACGGCAAAGATTTGTATCCCTTTTACATAAGAAATAAAAAAAAATCATTAGGAATTGTATACGCGACGCGTCTATAAAATAACAATATTTTGTTAATTTCCATTTCTAACTACAAGCACCAAATGATAAGAAAAATAATATTGTCCGGAAGGGCTAGAAGTAAAAATGTTTATTTATTCATAATATTTGAATTGATAAATGAATAATTTAACATTTGTTTTTTTTACAGTGAATCATTAGATTTTCTCCGGAATAAAATAATAAATAAATAATAATAAATATTTCAAAACGTCACATACATTGATCTGATTCCGTGGTAAGTAGCTCAAGCACCTGTGTTACAAATAAACAGGGTGTATCTGTGAATATTTACATCCCTTTAACCACGTGTTCTATCAACCACTCTGAACATCATTTGTTCTATTAATTTTGGAAATTCGCATTAAACAATTTCAACCTCTCATACAACGTCGGTCACGTGAGTTCGTCATTTTGTATGGGAGTCGAAATATTTTTCGACTAATAGAAAGTCGTAGAACAAATGTTGTTCAGAATGGTTGGTAGAACACGTGGTTTAAGGGATGTGGGTGTCCACAGATACACTCTGTATACATTTAATACTTTTATTAATATTAATAATTTTTAATAATTTTTTTTTATAAAATTATTAATAATTTTTTTTTGTATATAAATACTTATAATACATAGAATACACCCAGACCAATACACACAGACGAGTTCATACACACAAACGACTGTACTGTGCGGGGGAAAAGCGGCGTTCACTACCACTGTTCCAAATGGGTCGTCAAATAATAACGAAAACAGGAATTAAAACAGATTTTAGTCTTACGAGCAACATGTTTAGTTACTTATTTGACGGAACTAATACACACATCCATATTTATCACGACTCTGTTATATATCCAGCAATTAGCGAAATCCCAAAGATTCTTAAGGAAAATCATGACATCTCACTTTTTAAGAATCCTCATATCGATATTTTCAGTACCTACCGTTACTTCGACAACACTGCATACCTAGATCGTATCGATGATCGATTCTGCAGGTCATCGATGACTATTCATATTCGATATCAATTACGAGTCTTTGATGCGCGGATCTTGTAATTTGAGCAGACACCTATTGTTCGTGACCGCAAAAAGTGTTGATAATTATTTTTTAATGAGCAACATTTTGTCTTAAGGTTTATTTTCATTCAATATTGTTACTTTACACTCGCACTGGATCCTTAAGGAAAATTAAGATTTGCAGTTTCAAATATTTTGTTATTATTTAGAAAGTAAGTAAGTAAATATTTTATTCAGTGAAACATACACGTTTACATACAGACATAAAACAAATTTAGTAGGTAGATAGAACATTAACACACAATTAATAATTATCTACTAACACGTTCATAGCGTTAATAATCATCTATGAACACTGAAAAGGCACATACTCAGCATTTGACGGGATGTCACAGACGCCCCAACACTGGTCTTCCAGTTTTAGGTCCTATAGTACAGTTATAGGATTATTTAGGTACTTTAATTATTTTTTTTTACTATAGTCTAACGCCAACCCGTCTGCCAAGCGTGGTGAGTGTGGCAATTACCCCTCATGTGATTGAGGGAGGCCCGTGCCCCAGCAGTGGGGACTTAAATGGGCTGATGATGATGATGATGATGAACGCGTTACCACAACCGCTCTTGTGAAAAGTAACGATAAATTATTTCTAAGATGATACGCGTTTGCCTAAAAGATCACTCTTGCCTTAAAGTTGTCCAGATTCTAATGGTCAGAAAAAATATATATTTTCCGCCCGTGGCAGAGCCACGCTTTGGCATGAATGGCCCGGCTCGACCGGACTGATACCACGGCCTCACAGAAAACCGGCGTGAAAAAGCACTGTGCTGTGTTTCGCTGCGTGAGTGAGGGTACCGAAAGCCCAATCTGGGGGGAAGGGGAGTTTAAAGATTGGCAGCGCACTTGTGACTCCACTGGTGTTGCGGGTGTCCATGTGTGGCGGTAATCGCTTACCATCAGGTGATCCGTCTGCTCGTCTACCACCTATGTCATAAAAAAAGAACACGCGGGAAGTCCCATTCTATAGTTTTCATTATGTTTTAAACTTTTAATGTGTCTGTTTTTATACATAGTTGGTAGGTAAGTAGAAATTTGTTTACAATAAAGTTATATTATTTATTTATTTAAAACTTTATTGCACAAAACGATACAATAGGCAAACTTCATGCCCAGATAATTATTATAATATGATTAAACCACAATAATTACGTAGTATTTTTTATACCAATCTTAAAAGTCACTAACTAAATAAACTTAAAGCCTTCTAAATTACTCTAAAACCTCCAAAAAAGTGATTGCTTTAACATTTATTTTTTTATTTAGGTTAAATTAGGTTTAAGGACCTGTGTAATTAAATAAATAAAATAAATAAAATAAAATAAAAATTTAGTTTTTTTAGCACTACCGATAGTGGTAAAAAATACTAAATCGTATGTAGGTATAGACCTACCTACATACGATTCCCAAAATGCACAAATGGACCAAACATTCCACTCATTTCCATACCGTTACCAAATCACATCGTTCCGTGCAACATTTAGAGATCACACAATTATTTGGCTAAAGACCCCCAATTATCCCACCTTTGTGTCAGAAAATGCACACATTTGGCTATTTTCTTTACCATTTAACACAGCATTCCATCTCTTTGTACAATTACATGAATGAAAGACGAGCTAGTGGCGTGTGTTCGTACATAACCATTACTAACTGAATATTAGAGCACGGTTTTAGTGGCATAAGCGAGAGCGGAGACACATAAATCCTGAAGACCTCTTAATAGGTATAGTAAATATGACAATTACAATATTCTTTATATTATTCATCATCATCATCAGCCCATTTAAGTCCCCACTGCTGGGGCACGGGCTTTCCTCAATCACATGAGGAGTAATTGCCATACTCACCACGCTTGGCTTGGTGAGGGTTTTGATATAAATGCAGAGTTTTCCTTCTCTGGGTGCTGATGATCCTGCCAGCAGCTTTACCTTAGTCGCCTTTTACGACACCTCAAAAAGAGCCGTGTGGTTCCCCGCAGAGTAGAATAGGCCACCCTCACTCTTGTATTCACAATTTTGTATGGAACAGCATTCTTCACAATTTTGTATGGAACAGCATTCTTCACAATTTTGTATGGAACAGCATTTTTTCATTTTTTTCGCTTTTAATTTTGATCATGCTGAATGGACTGTATTCAAGATACCTAATAAGAAATGAAAGAGGGGATGTAAACGAAAAAAACTAACGGTGTATAACTGAGTCGATTTTATTATGTTGTCTCGATTGAATGTTAAATTGTATGAGCTGGCTTAATAATTCTCACAACATCTCATACGTTCACCTGAATCCGTGCTAAGTAGCTTAAGCACTTGTGTTACAGATATCAGACAACAGAGGAACACAAATATATACTTAAATACATATATTACACCCAGACACTTAACAAAAGTGTTCATCGCACGAATGTTTGTCCAGGGTGGGGATCGAACCCACGACCTTTGGCGTAAGAGGCAGGGTCACTACCAATTGCGCCATCCGGTCATCCAATTGAATGTTAAATTGTATGAGCTGGCTTGAAGGAACCATACGAGAGGATGGTACGTCAAGAAGGCATATCTTGGATAGTATACAACTTACTGGTCGTCAGCCAGTTGGGCGTCCATACTATTGCTGGCGGGATGTAGTAAACGCGGTCCTGCAAGAATTGCAGGCAGAAGATTCGGCTTAAGCCGCACAAGACCGCGAAAAATGGAAATATTTCTCATCGGAGGCCTAGACGCATTTAGTTCCTCACTAGTGACTGGCGTATAGCAAAGCCAAAGTTTCATAGGAATAAATCAAAACTAATGTTAAAATATACGTGGCTAGTCGTAATCCCTGGCCTGCACAAGTGTTAACTTTTCCTGACGTCTTATCTTAAATCTGGGTGTCTAAGTCGCACGTTTTTAGTTCCATGGTCTAAGTAAGTAAAATTAACAATTTTTACGTCAAAATCGTGTGTTCCTCTCCACCAAATCACGACCCTTTATAAGAGTCAACATAAGTACTCGGCGCATGCGTGTTGCTGATGAGACAAATAGAACAGATGTTGATGAATGTGGACCGCAATTATTATTTTGTAAAAATACTGTCATTGTGACACTAGCGGGTTCTGTGTGTACTTATTTTAAGAAATGCTTTTATTGTACAAAAGTTAACCGAGACTAAAGGTTCGGGGATGGATTAGACCTATCTATTTATATCCCAATTGCGGTCGCTTTTAGATGCTTACTCTAAGGGTTAAGATTGGGGTTGGGATCCAACACACCCCCTGGTTATATTCACAAAGTGAGGTCATGGTGGTTTTTCGTTATGTGTATGGAACATATGTGCATTATTTATACTTGAGGCGACAAATGAGCAAGCGGGTCACCTGATGAAAACTAATCAATGTCGCCCTTGGACATCAGAGAAATCGCTAATGCGATGCCGGCCTTTTTAAAAAAAGTACGCTCTTCTCTTGAAATACATCTCTGATACAAAGGATTGCTAGGATTCTATGAGTTTGTGCTACTAATCTTTCGTTAGCGGATACTCGCACAGACCACCACATAATTGATATTAAAATTAAAAGAGTTCAGCATCGAGTCGAGGCGAAGAATGACAGATTTTCATACAAAAAAGTGACTGTCCCTACATCATCTGCATCTGTCAAACAAATTCTTAACTCCCCTATTCTTTGCACTTCGCCTCACAAGAGATTCGTTTCATCAGCGTCACGATGTTTTTCGGATTGAAGTGCCTATAGTCTTCTTGTTTAGGATAAGCATTACCTAGAAGTCACCTTCTGCCTCTTGCTAGTGACTCGCATTCACATAAAAGATGTTCTATGGTTTCCGTCTCCTCCTTGCAAGCTCTGCAGTCGCTGTTCAATGGTCATTTTTATCAATATTTTGTTAATTACATTATGAGGGCATATCATAATATATCAGGGGATAACGCTCCTAAGAGCATCCTTGTCTGTTGTCTATTGCCTCCATGAAGATGTTTTTCTATATCTTAGTATTATCCCCAAGTGTTTCATTACTTGTTTATAACTTAACCAAATAACCTTAAAAATAATGATGAGGTAGGTTTTACTCGTCCTTAGTTAATAAGTAATTTAAAAAAATGTTACATGTGTTTGAATCCAGGCATCCCATAACTACCGGTCTCCACATACCGACGGAACCCTAAACACGAGAGCAGCAATGAAACCAAGGCGTGATTACCATAATTCCGTCGGCCCACGTGTCTGGGGACGCTGCCGTACAAAAACTGGTAGTAATCACAGTACATCGCGGTACAGTCGAGTGGGAATGTACAGATGGAGGGAGATTGGATTACAATGATTTTTTGACACTTTTCCTAAGGCTGTTAGCAACTCTGACAAAAAAAGTAAAGTATCAGCCTATAAACTGTCCCACTGCAGAGCAAATCCATTATGGAAATCAAGTTATCGCTACTTGCCAAATGCGGATTGGTGATCACAATCCCGAACTATGTTCGAAATTTTCGAAACATACTTTTCACTCGACCCGGGAATCGAACTCAGGACCCCGAGATCACGGCCCGGTACTTAAACCACTAGACCAACAGGGCTCTGACTCGTGGTATCAAACGTCGTATCGCGTTCTTGATGCTTATTATCCAAAAAGGTAAGTCTGTAAAAGGAAACTGGGTTTGTTTTTTGTATTTTCAATTTTATATAAGTTACAAATAAAATGTGTCCAGTATTTAGATGAGTTTTCATAGATGATACGAATCAACTTCATATGCTGAATATAGTTGCCAAAAAGCGATATCTTGTTTTTGTTGTTCAAGACAGTTGGTCAGCTTTCAATAAAGTGAGCATAGTATAACTGCAGCTATCAATTTTCTTGTAAAATCGATCTCGAAAAGTTTCAATTTCCTTTTATTTTATGTAAAAATATTCAATCTTTACTCTCCTACGCAAAAAAATTATTCACGCTAAAAGTGACCTCTTTTAGCGTGAATAATTTTTGCGTAGGCGTTGAACGTAACATTTTTGCATGGTTATTTAATAAATAGCAAAAGTGTTTGCCGAGAGGTTGTAATCCCAAAATTGTTTAAAGTAGATCCGGTTTAGTAGCTAAAAATTAAAATCGATTGGCGTCGCTAGTGTGCCCTACCTGTCCCCTTTAGTAAACAGCATTAATTTCGACTTTTGTCAATAGGGTCATTTCACTTAGTACTTTTTCCCCTGGTATATGAAAAATAGTTCAGCGGTTGTCTTTAGATGGAGCTTGTAAAAAGCAGATGTAGCTTTAAATAACAATCATGCAGCTGGTTGGGCGTTGTTTCGGTAGATGTCACTATGCATTTTTACATCGCGTTGGTAAAATGTGTTTCCGAAAAATTTCCGACTTCAAGCCGCCTGCCCACATTAGCAATTTAAACAAAGTATGAGAATATTATTACCAGAGATCTAGTAGGTATTGTAAGTATTATAAGGAATGTTCGCTTCTTCGTGGCGTGGTGGAATTTACTTTTTTTTTATGATATAGGTGGCAGACGAGCAGACGGATCAGCTGATGGTAAGCGATTACCGCCGCCCATGGACGCCTGCAACACCAGTGGTGTCACAAGTACGCTGCTTACCTTTTAACCCCCCTTCTCCTGGATTGGGCCTCCGCTACCCTCACTCACGCAGCGAAACACAGCGCATGCACTGCTTCACGCCAGTTTTCTGTGACGACGTGGTATTACTCCGATCGAGCCGGCCCATTCATGCCGAAGCGTGCCTCTCCCACTGTTAAAACTTTTACTTATTTGAAAATAATAAACTTACTAAGATGAAAGAGGATTTTGCTTCTATTTTATTGGTAAGCGCTAACAGGGAATTTTGAGAATAATAGCAAATAAAACTGTTTCTAATATTCTATTTAATCATCTTGACTGATTCTCAAGGTGGTTGAAATGCTCAGATTAATCCTTTTAACTTATATCCCAGACTGTACCTCCCGTGCGCAGTAGTCATACCCTCCCCCGGGTATCGCTGCTACTGTACGGAATAATAGCTTTTTTGCTCGCAACGCATCGCTCCGTATTTTGTTGTCGGTAAACACAGCGCCCGAGGGCCCGAGATTTTTCGTGTACTTTAATAATATTGTTGTGTGTGCAACAATGTTTGTTGCAATATTCAATTTGGTGTTGTTGTGAATCGAATATAGCAATGATACAGCGCCTACAAAATATCATTCTTCGCACCATATCCGGCGTCCCTTGGTTCGTAACAAACACGAAAATCCACCAAAACCTACATATGAGCACTGTCAAGGAGGAAATACGATCAACTGCAAAGAAATACCAAGATCGTCTCTCGCTACACCCTAATGACCTGGTAGCGACATTAAAAACCCAAAACTACCCTAATCGCCTGAAAAGGCACGATATACTCTGGCTACAGGAGAGAGTATAGGGTCACTGGACCAGGAGAGGTGTCCTTACTGGAGGGCACACTCAGCAAGCCTATCACAATCAACACATCCGTTCATAGTTCAAAGACTGATCGTGGATTAAAATAGAACAAAAAAAAATTTGGTGTTGTTACCTGTGTTTTGTTGGTCTGGTTACTACAATATTGTTGTGACTTTAAGAAATTTGGGTTTTTATGTAATGGAGTAAGGATCGGACGGAATCGCCTGTTTATAAATGATTGATTGCTGCCGCCCCCATAGACACCCGCGACACCAGTGGAGTCACAAATGATGTTTTTGAACCTTCGGCAAATAATTTCGTACCGTTATCTGGAAAAGAAAGTTCAAGAATAGCAGCGTTCTTGCCCGCCACCAGTGATACCACGGCCTCACAGAAAACCGGCGTGCTGTGTTTCACTGCGTGAGTGACGGTACCGGAGGCCAATTCCGGGGTAAAGGGGTGTTTAAAGTTTGGCAGCGTACTTGTGACTCCACTGGTGTCGCGGGTGTCCATGGGTGGCGGCAATCGCTTAGCATCAGATGATCCATCTGCTTGTCTGCCACCTATCACATAAAAAAATTGCCATACTGATCTCAGCTTATGGTTCCCAGTTGCATCCAATGCTATCCCTATAGAGCCCGGGGTACGCTTGGAACATAAACCAGAATTTTATTCTGTGATAGGTGGTAGACGAGCAGATGGATCATCCGGTGGTATGGATTCGGCGCCTCCCAAGTACACTCGCAACAACTAAAGAAGGAGTCACAAGCGTGTTACCAACTTTTAAACTCCCTTTTTCTCTAATTTGTCTCCAGTACCTACTCTTATTTGTAATTGACTGACTTACAGAATTTTATAAGTCTGGTACTTAATTACAAATCAGCCCTACAAGTTGGTTAAAATACATAAACGTAATCATCATAATAGTAATACCCAGATGAAAAAATGAATATACTTTTTTACATTCAAAATGAAGTATAAAAACTTAAAACTAGGTAATTTTTTGTGATAGGTGGCAGACGAACAGATGGATTACCTGATGGTAAAAAATTGCTGCCGCCTATGGACGCCCGCGACACCAGTGGAGTCACTAATGCGCTGCCAAACTTTAAGCATCTCTTTCCCCCGGATTGGGCCTACGGAACCATCACTCACGCAGCGAAACACAGCACAGTGCTACTTCACGCCGGTTTTCTGTGAAACCGTTTTATCACAACGGTCGAGCCAGCCCATTCATGCCTCTTCATTCATGTATTACAGGATTTTCACAATGAAGGCGGCCATATGACTATGAACGATCTCATCAGGGACACTTAAGGTGACGGGTAGGGCATACTAGCGACGCCAATCGATTTTAATTTATAGCTACTACACCGGATCTATTTTAAACAATTTCGGGGTTACAACCTCTAGGCCATCACTTATACTATTTATTAAATAACCATGCATAAATGTTGGGTCCAACGTACGCGAAAAATTGATTGACGCCAAAAGCGGCCACTTTTGGCGTAAATCAATTTTTCGCGTACAAAAATGGACCCAACATGTGTGTATGGTTATTTAATAAATAGTATACGTGTTTGCCGAGACGTTGTATTCCCGAAATTGTTTAAAATAGATCCGTTTTAGTAGCTAAAAATTAAAATCGATTGGCGTCGCTAGTGTGCCCTATCCGTCACCTTAATGAAGGTGTAGGAAGGTGCAAACTTAATATTTATATACTTACACAGAAAGTTTAAATTATTAATACATAAATAAAACATACCTACATAAAATAACATATTGCTATTACAGTATAATACATATGTTGATAGAACAGTCCTAGTAAAGATTCATCATCATCATCATCATCAGCCCATTTAAGTCCCCACTGCTGGGGAACGGGCCTCCCTCAATCACATAAGGGGTCATTGCCGTACTCACCACGCTTGGCAGACGGGTTGGCGAGGGTTTTGATATAAATGCCGAGTTTTCCTTCTCTGGGTACTGATGATCATGCCAGCAGCTTTACCTTAGTCGCCTTTTACGACACCTCGGTAAGAGTGAGAGTGGCCTATTCTACTCTGCCGGGGACCACACGGCGTAAGTACGGCGTAGTAAAGATTAAAGAGCTCAAATGCAATGAGATCTACATTAGTTGCTCTGGCAGGAACGCAGTCCAGTCCGCATATGCAGTTAGGAAAATAAGACGTCTTAGTCATGTCTTGTGATGTTGAAACGGCAAGATTGGTTTATTATAGCAATTTCCTTAGTCTCAGGTCGTATGTAAGATACAGTTTGAGCGGGTGCAAGATTCATATAGTTTAGTGTTGCATAAAAATCGATAGTTAACCTCGATACTATCGATAGACTATCGATACTATTGATTTTACTTTTACTATCGATAGTCTATCCACAGTGGACTGTCGATTAGCAACATTAATATAGTTGACGTAACCAGGTAGGTATCTCGTTGGTACTTATGTCGCATCACTCTATTCATGATCATCTTCTTAGCGTTAAATTCCGTTTCGTCTCAATCTGGTGCTGTAAATCTAAGACCCGCTTAGTCGCATCACCCTGTCCCACTGAAATATTAAAAGTATAAATAAGGAATAGACAGTGCTCTCGTGTTTACGCACTTCAGCATAATAATCATAAATGCATAATGTACCTGGTTCATCATTAAGACAGATCGGGTACCGTTTCTCAAATACTGATGGATAAAATTGTAGTCGGAGCTTTTTTCGTCACTCACGCCATAAAGGCATCATCATCATTTCAGCTAATAGACATCGACTGCTGGACATAGGCCTTTTTTTGATGACCCAGGAGAAATGCATTACGCATACCCATCCGTCTCATTCATAATGAATGAATGAAATACTCTAACGCCTGCGAGTCCTTGTGTTGACTTTAGTACTGGCATTCACGCGCCTACATAAGTATCAAAATTTATATTATGTTTGAAAATTGACGGATTGAAGTAACCTGGCTGGCGTGAGCTGATTATATCTACTCCACTTTGAAAAAATGTAATGTTCAATCAGGCCTGACAACATCATTTCCTAATCGCAAAAACGATTAAAACAGCAGAGCGTGCTCGCATTATTATCGTGTTAAGTATTAAAATATCTTTTGCAATCTGCTGCCTTACACTCGTAGATCTCGGAATCATAGAGGCTCATAATCAGCGCCGCTTGAAGCGCCACGATGCGATGCTACCGATAGCGAGTAAGCCCGAGGCGCGCCATTAACGCGGCATACCAGGTAGTGCGACCACCCTATTAACGAGTAGCTAGGACTCAAAGGACACGTTCTATGAGAGTACGAATCACAGCCGGCAAGAATAACAACGGCCAGAGATATGGTAACATCATAGATCAACAACACATTACCTACTTTTACAGATACAGCGCCGCTTGATAATCCACGATGTGGATGGGACGCAATCGATTAGTGAGTGAACCACTCATCAGCTAGTTCAACCACCTGATGTTAAAGTAAGCAGAACTATAGGTTAAGGACATTAACAAACATTGCCACCTTCCTGTAGTCTTTCCCACCGCCTCGGCAAATGGACCGGTTTTTGGGACACGCTCACCAATGGTGGTGCTTTGGGCCCTTTCCTCAGTTCCATTTTATCGCCGCATGAAGTGTTATAGCCGCCGTGTGGTCCCCGGCAGAGTAGAATAGGCCACCCTCACTCTTACCGAGGTGTAAAAGGCGACTAAGGTAAAGCTGCTGGCATCATCATCAGCACCCAGAGAAGGAAAACTCTGCATTTATATCAAAACCCTCGACAACCCGTCTGCCAAGCGTGGTGAGTATGGCAATTAACCCTCATGTGATTGAGGGAGGCCCGTGCCCCAGCAGTGGGGACTTAAATGGGCTGATAATGATGATGATGATGAAGTGTTATATGATGAGATGCTACCGATAGCCTGCGAGGCCAACGCCGTTTACCAGGTAGTTCAAACATCCGATGTAAAAGCAACCAGGACTCCAAGTTCTGGAGATTGACATTCAGCCCGCTACCTTTCCATGGTCTTGGGACATACTCTCCAGGTACATACTTACTATGGGCTCTTTTTCCGGTGCGTACTTCTTTTACATTGAATAGAGTATAATTATTTGTAGAGTATACCTACTTATTTTATATGTTTGGGTTTACGTCCACCCTAAGGGATCGTCTGTACCTCCCCTATACTTTGCACTCCTACTCACGAAAGATTCGTTTCAACAGCGTCACGATGTCTTTCGGAATGAAGTGTTTATAGTCTTTTGGTTTAGGATAAGCGTTACCTAAAAGACACTATCTGCCTCTGGCTAGGGAGTCGCATTCACATAATGCCCTGTAAACGCAGCTAATAGTTTAATTAGAATACTTACACTATAGAAAGGCCATACGCGCATTATGACAGGGACTGAACATGTCCAATAAATAAATCCTTAAAACATAAAAACCTTGGAAGCCCTGATATCAGTACAGGCTCTCCGTTGTTATTGATGTGTCCAGTCGTTCTTAAGTCCTGGGACAACTTAATGACCACGATTTATAATGCTGTTTACTGCCGCGATAAAGTTACGGACCTCTCTGTTTTCATACTTACATAGCGTAAGTAAATATGATTTTTATTGCATAAAAGTCGGATTTTTTTAGAAAATTCTTAGTTTCATGTTATTACGTGTAATTAAACTGCAATATTTCCTTAAGGTGACGGGTAGGGCACACTAGCGAAGCCGATTTTAATTTTTACTACTCAACCGGATCTATTTTATACGATTTCAGTGTTACAATCTCTATACTATTTATTACTATTACTATTTATAGCAAACACCTATACTATTTATTTAATACTTATAGTTAAATGTTTGGTCTACTTTTGCACGCGAATTTTTGATAACCACCAAAAATGGCCGCTTTTGGCGTGAATCAATATTTCGCGTCCTAAAACGGACCCAACATTTGTGCATGGTTAAATTAAATAGTATAAGTGATTGCCAAGAGATTGTAACCTCGAAATTGCTTAAAATAAATAGAGGTTTAGTAGCTAACATTTAAAATCGATTGGCGTTGCTAATGTGCCCTACCCGTCATCTTAAGAAGAAGTTGTACACCATTATCTGGAAATGTGAGTCGTTTAAATAAAATCTGCAAAGATAATCAGCTATGGAGTAGATTTTTGATGGTTATTTTTTATAGAAATTACAAAGAAACCGTAAACACTTAAAGTGGCTTTGTAAATAGTCCTCTTGTCACCTAATTACAGTGCCCTGTGGGGCCCATAAAGTACTTAAGGTTGTTATGAAAGAAACAAACTATTGAGTATTGGGCTTGTTTGTTCCAGTAGCGAGGCGACAAAACTAGATTTTATAATTGTGACGGGTTCAAATATTCAAAGATTTAATCTCTTCTCAGTCATTTAATGACAAGTTTTTGTAAGCACAGATGGCCTAAGGTAGAGTTCTAAGCAGTAAAATAGCAAATCAATGTGGCACAGACATAAGGCCTTTTTTTTTTTTTTTTTGTTGGCCCGGTGGAAAATGCCGCCTTAAGCACACCCGACCGCTGGGAGACGGCCGGGTAGTGTGGGGCTCTCCCCTGGGGTGCTCCCAGGGGCCTACCCACTAAAAACCACCGGGGCATTTCCTGCTACGTCCGTGTGGGGTGGGCTACGGTAACGGGTAGAAACCAAGTCCGCGGCCCACCCTCGAAGGACGAGAGGCTCGCCAGCACGGCCTCTTCAAAAACGGGCCTCGCCGTAAAACGAGGCCTAGGGCCACTCCCATGGCCCACCATTCCCCCCTCTCCGGAATCGTCCACGTTGCTGGATTGCAACGCAGACGCTCCGGAAGGGACGACTGCAGACCCCTCCCCCAACCCATACCCTGCTGGCTGCAGGGCAGAGAGAGGAGAGAGCACCCACAGACTTTTAAGTTATACCCGAAAACCCTCCCGTTCGAGCATCCCCGCTGGGTTGCGGAGACAATCGAGGAGACGGGAAAAGCGGGGGTGGCGAGTCGTAGCTGCATCCCACTGGCTGCGGGACTCAACACAGACCCACCAACAAAGCCCCCACCATAAAGGCGGGGAGAGCGCTCCCGAGAATCGGGGCGCAACAGACTGTTGGCAGGAATTCCACCACCGTGGAACTCCCCAACATTCGAACGCGCCCGAAGGCGCGACAGTTCAAGGCCCGAGAACCAAAAGGCCCCCATACGGCACCATCACACCAGGAACACCGGCCCACCGCACGCCAAAGCGCCCGACAGTGGGTGCCACCACACCCCAACGCCAACCTACGGCAGAAGGGGGGGCTGGATAAAGAAGGCAGCCTCCGTGCCCGGCCCTATTGTGTTCAGGTCCGTAAAGAGAGGCCGGTCCTCTAAGCCCTCAGCAGACAATGAAAGCCCCCGAGTGGTGTGCGCTGCACGCGATCCACTGCGTCGGGGCTGGTCCGCCGGAAATTCTGTGCATCCTTTGGCCGTCGGGTAGCAATCCACGAATGAATTACTACCCGCCGTTGCCCGGGGAAAACCGTGCCCCACGGTAACCGTTTCTGCCTAATACCAACCGAAGCTGGAATCAGGACAGAACTGATTACCAGCGGGGCCACTCTAGGAGGTAGATACACCTGAGTCCCCGCACAGACATAAGGCCTGTCTTAAGTCCAACAAGGGTAACTCCATGTGACAACGTGTGTAAACACATAATAAATTAGACCATACCAGTCCTCTCTTATTTTTTTTATGTTATACATGGCAGACGAGCAGACGGATCGCCTGATGGTAAGCGATTGCCGCCGCCCATATACCAGTGGAGTCACAAGTGCGCTGCCAACCTGCAAACCCCCTTTCCCCCGAATTGTACCCTCCCTCACCCAGCAAAACACAGCACAGTGCTGCTTCATAATGGTTTTCTGTGAGGCCGTGGTATCACACAGGTAAAGCCGGCCCATTCATGCCGAAGCGTGGCTCTCGGTCACACGGTCACGGTAACTTTTTCCTATCCATAGTTATTATTAGCCTAGATACTCCAGTTCTCTATACATTTTGCATTTCGAGGAATAGTTTCAGTAAACTTCGAGGAATGCCATAATTAAAGGCAACATGGTGTCTCTACATATCCCGTGGCTAGCGAACAAAAACCTTCAACCTCCTGATTGCCTCGCAAGCGGGATGATATTGTTAATTTCATTCGACACGTCTTCGAATTTTATGTTTCGCTCACTCATTCCCTCTCCGTTCGGCTTCCGAATTCGCATAAAATTTTATATTACGACGTCTGTTCTCTATCGTACTGATATTCTGTTTTATTGATTTATTTTTGAAGTTTTGATAAGTATTTGACTTGACAATCATCATCAGCCTATTGCAGTCCTCTCCAAGACGTAGGCCTCTCCAATTGTTCGCCACCGTGATCTATCCATGGCTTCTCGCATCCAGCTCTTGCCAGCCATCCTGCGCAGATCGTTCCTACACCTAGCCAGAGGGCGCCCTACATTAACAAGAACCGAACCAACAACCGATGGGGTAAACGAGTTCTAGAGTGGAGACCGCGTCTTGGCAAACTAACTTGACAATCATTAAAGTTCAATTAATGTTTTGCATTTGATCATTTTCATATATATATTTTTCATTGTGAAGTTACATTTTATAAGACAAAAATAAATAGGATATTTTTCTTTCCCACTGAATATTTTTAATAATCCAAACTAAAATTCTATCTAAAATATCCCCGAATTGAACTTGCTAAAAAGTATTTTTCATGACACATTTAATAGGATGCTGCAAAACAAACTTTCTATGTGGTAGGTGGCACATGAGCAGACAAATCACCAGATGTAGAGTCATAACTCATAAGGTTGGTATCAACCCTTATCCCCTTACCCCCGGATTGGACCTCCGGTAGGTACCCTCACTAACACGGTAAGCAAATACTGCGCAGGCGCTGTTTAACTCGGGCTTTCTGTGAGGCGACTCGAGCCAACCCATCCATGCCGAAGCGTGGGTCTTTGGAATTTCCCGGTGTAAGTATATTTAAAAACCGGCCAAGTGCGAGTCGGGCTCGCGCACAAAGGGTTCCGTAGCAGCAAAGTCCAAAATTACAGTTAAATCAACCTATCTCAAAAACTATAAGAGATACTTTGATCAAACCAAAAATCGTTGAAAGAGTTAATTAGCATGCATCACCTCTATTTTTTTTAGAATTTTATACCCCGTAGTTATAAAAATAGAGGGGGGGGGACATACTTTTTACGACTTTGAGAGCTGATATCTCAAAAACCGTTCACTTTAAGAAAAATGTTTTTTAGAAAACTTTATATCATTTTAAAAGACCTTTCCATTGATACCCCACACGGGTATGTACATCGAAAAAAAAATTTCATCCCTCAGTTACATGTATGGGGGGCCCCACCCCCAATTCTTTTTTTTACTATTTAGTGTCATATTTTTGTAGCGGTTCATACAACACATATTCCCATCAAATTTCATCACTGTAGTACTTATAGTTTCCGAGTAAATCGGCTGTGACAGACGGACAGACGGACAGACGGACAGACGGACAGACGGACATGACGAAACTATAAGGGTTCCGTTTTTGCCATTTTGGCTACGGAACCCTAAAAAGCATTACAAAAAAATTCAAATAAAGTCTTTATATGTCTATTTGATGGCATACAATTCAAATTTAAAATCCTGAATACTTTTGTAGCTTAGGAAATTTTAAAGTAATGAAATATGTACATTATGTCAGCCTTATCTCTTACCTTGTGGTAAATTGTTCGATAAGCCGAAAATTATTGTCAAAATGATAATCAAGATTGCTTTTCCATTGTGGGTGTCTAATTAGTGAACGAAGAATTGACATGTGAACATAATAAAGTCGATTGAAAGCTCGCGATGAAACCGATACCAAAATGTGGTTTTGGTTGGGGCCACTAAAATAGAGACTTTGAAAGAATATATAAAGGATGTTTTGAATGAAGGAAATCTTCTTTGTCGCTTCCATTATAGCAGTCGAAATACCACACATGTTAAAATTTCAGCACTGGTATAAAATTTAGCGTACAGAACTTACGTGTTTACGTACGTCACTCATTATAAGTCGTCGACAAATAGTACGAGAGCCCACGACCAAAACCATGTCTCATAGCAATACGGCAAAAACCCTATAAAATCGTTAGATTGTATGATTCTGAACCCGACTAGGCGTGTAGTAACGGTCGAAAGTGTAGCAACTGCGTGGGAGGCCATTTCTGCTGTGTCAATAAAAAAAGACAGTCGGTATTATAGCAATACGTCTGATAGTGAAAATGTACATAGATTTTATAATTGTATTACGAAAAAGTTTGTTTTCAGACATTTTGCGCGTAGCATATAGCCTGAGCGCATTTTTGAAAATGTCAAAAAATTTAGCCGACCTGTATCATAGCAATACGGATAAAAAAATTTTTCAACTTTTTGTATTGCTGCCAGGATTACCAAAAACCTGTTTTCAGACACTTTCAGTGTAGCATATACTCCCAAAAACGAAAATAACGTTTCGGAGTCGCCTGACCGACGCACACTGGGGCAAGATACCCTTATTTCTGGCATTAAATCAGTTTACTGGCTAAATGGCTTTTGTAGTCACTAAATTGAAATAAAATAATGTTTTCGATGATTTAGAATCATTTATATGACTTTAAATACATAAATGTATGTTTTTTAGGTAATTTAACACAAATAATGAAACAAAAAGACGTAAACAATCGCTTATATTTTATTAAAATTATTCTGAACCTACTATTCTAAAGATATGCTAGCGCATCATCATCATCTTCATCAACATCATCTTCATCATCATCATCTTCGTCATCGATATGCGTTACTTTATCGGAATTTATTTCAGTCCTTCAACTTCAATGTTACGGTTTCGGGTAAATTCTTTGTTAATTATCATCTAATAAATTCAGGGTCGCAACGTATTCATTGATTTGTAACAGAAAATTCAAGATGCCTCAATACGATTTTTAAATGATATCTGGGTATCGAAAAGTTGTCTGATAGAGAAGGTACTACACTTAATTTGTCTGATATACATTTTTTGCACATGTGGACAACTTATTTTATCATGTCCAACAATTTTCAGACATATTGCTATGATACCGATCGGTCAAATTTGTTAACATTTTCAAAACGGTCTCAAAATTTAATGCGTTCACATTTCCGTCTGAAAATTGTTTTGTTCGCATCAAATAACCAAAATTTACTAATAAAAAAGATTTTCAGACGTATTGCTATGAGACATTTTTTTTGTCTCATTTTTTATTTTTGTTAGTGATTTTACGGGTTTGCGCTACACCACTAACGTCTGAAAAATATGTTTCCGGTATCTCAAAACTACCATTCAACTACAGTCTGCAAATCAGACATATTGCTATGATGCAGTTCGGCAAAATTCTTTGACAATTTTGAAAATTCGGTCAGATCAAACGCTACGCGGAAAATGTCTGATATTGGTATTTTCGAGTTCAAGATAATCGTATCTATCGATTTGATGCGGTTTTGGCCGTATTGCTATGAGACAAAAATTTTGGTCGTGGGCTCTCGTACTAAAAGGCTGTTTGCAGAATTTATACATTAAGTTAATGCAGCAATCCTAGAACATTTTTATAATTAAAATACATACATATATGAAAATAAGTGTTGTTCATCATCGAGAAAATGTAGCCAATTATTTTGGCTTCAAAGCAATTGTATCCTTTGTCCAGTGAATCTTCTAACTTTTTGATACAATTTCTGAATTGAATAGATGTATTTTTTTACTTAAAGCGAGGGTGACAAATAAGCGTTCAACTCGCCTAATGGTTTAGACTAAAGCAGCCTATGGTCGCTTACAAATACTTACAAACGTATTACCGACACTTTAAAAACCTTAACGCTCCTTCTTTGAAGAACCACATACGTAGTGGTTATTGTTTACCGTTACATTTTAAGAGAAAAAAAGAGTATCCTTCAGCCTCTCATTTCATGGCCTAATTGGTAATCTCGTCTGGTTGGGCCAGAGTAATCACACGTCACTCACTCACTGGAAGTGAACTGGTATGTATGATACAAGCATATCTTCAATTATCGTGCCTTACTTAAACACACGGTAACCACGCTTACTGGTTTGCCATAGATAAGTGATGATGCAGACAGCCAAACATTAAATTACAAATTACTTACTACGCTGGCTCAGAGATCCAAGATGGGTATTGGTCACCGACGTCAATATTCCATTGCCAGTTCCGTCAATCGTGGACGTTTACTCGTAGTGACAACCCACAATTAAAATCAAAATCAAAATAATTCTTTATTTGCATAGGCTTGTACACAGCACTAACAAATCGTCATACATTTGAATGATTTAAAACTTTTAATAAGTACTTATGTAATAATTTACATGTTAATACATATATATGTTGATACATAAAATATACTAAAAAAAGTAAATAAACATAATGCGATTCTACCACCGGCTCGGAAAGTTGTTTCTGGTCGAGAAGATCCGGCAAGAAACTCGCCAGTTACTCTTTTTAATCGCCAACTTTTTTACAATGGTTTATTATCCTCATACTAAGTCATACAGTATCATACCAAGTCAACATTAGTTACGTATATATTTTTTTCATCGTGTTCTTACCTTTGCATTTAGCACCAATATAATTAGTAACGTATGGCTTTCGGTCCAGAAAGGCAGCGCTTTAGCCATTTTCCTTGTTTTGCTACTCATACTCATAGAAATGAGTTTATCATCAAGTTCTTAGAAGTCAGTTTTTTTAGACGCGTAATATAAGGTCCACCATATTCAATCAATCACAACCCTGGGCCCGTCTACTGCTGAACGAAGATCTACTTCATGCTGCATCACAAATCTTCCTCAGTATTTCTTCATATAGTCACTGCCAGCAGACCTCTCAAGGTGATCAGTCTAACGAGTAACAGGGCGCCTTAACATGCTTGCCTAACCGTGTGGCTCCATTGTCCAATGTATTTTTTGGCACGCAAGTGTACATTGCGAACTCTCCCCCACTATGTCACCCGATACTCATGATGTTTGCCGGTACCTGTACCTATCCCTTCTGTACGAATCTAGATCCCCCATCTATGCGTCCACTTTTTACTCGCTGGCCCGCGATCTGATCAGTGGAAGTGATAGCCGATGGGTGATCACTGAGATCGCTAATCACGTCTCACTGACGGGCTAAGAAGCCATTTCCTGTGTTACCGTCTAATTCACGACTCACTTTAAGGCGTACGCAATGAGTCCGTAATGGAACGGTTTTGTTTTGGTGCCGTGCCGATGTTTTGTTTTAGATATTGGGTTGGTTTTCGTGGAGTTTGACAATGATACTAATAGGGTAAAGAGTAGAAGATTACAGACAAAGAGTTAATTTTATCCAAGACTCCGAATGAGGTGACACCTGAGACGCTATGACGATGATGATAGGTACAATTCCTTTGTTTTTCTCTCCAAATCATAATTATTATTATATTACTTTTCATTTTATTCCTACTCTTGTAGAGTATATAGTAACAAACAGAGTTAGAATCTTATGTGCCAGTTAACATAGTTTAGATTAATTTATCGGTGGTGGTAAAATGTATCTTGATTCCTATCCGTGGGTTTCAAATCCTAGGTCTCTTCTATACCAATTTATTTTTTATAAGAATGTCACATTAATCATTTATTGAGTTCCATAACATATTTCAAATCGTAATGATCTTGTTTTATGGACTTTCTCTGAACTGAACGCTCATCCAAGACGCCGATTTAGTAGCATCCATGACTAAGTTTTTTTTTTTATGAGAAAAGGAGGCAAACGAGTTTTAATTTCTTGCAAAAGGGTTCATTTCAATCAAATGACGTAGTCCTTAGTGACGAATCTCAGAGTCTATTGGGATGACATCCACGGACGGGACGTGGATTCTTTAGCGGTTCCTTGGAAACGATGGTACGTCATCGGGAACCAAACAATGGGAAGTAACTTTTCAAGGTTACACAAATAAGATTCCTAAGGTTATTTTTAAGTTTTGAAATTTTAACTATCAATCGGCATTTGAATCTAAAATTTAGCCAAGCAGTGTAATAAATTAGGGATGTATATCATTACTCTCGTGAATTTGTACATTTTTGTTTATTGAATAACTAAGTACTAGGTTGACTCATCATCATCAGCCCATTTAAACCCATCCCCACTGCTGGGGCACGGGCCTCCCTCAATCACATGAGGGGTAATTGCCATACTCACCACGCTTGGCAGACGGGTTGGCGAGGGTTTGATATAAATGCAGAGTTTTCCTTCTCTGGGTGCTGATGATCATGCCAGCAGCTTTACCTTAGTCACCTTTTACGACACCTCGGTAAAAGTGAGGGTGGCCTATTCTACTCTGCCGGGGACCACACGGCAATCAGGATTATTAATAATTATTGCAATCAGGATACTTTGTGGGTATACCACTTAAAGGGACAAAATGTTATTAGATAGGTTGACTACATTATTTTAATGATAAGGCTAATAAGTTGATTATTTTTAGACCTAAGTTGCGCGTACTATCAGCAATTGTAGTGATGTTAGAAATTTTGTAGAAAACAGATTTTTAACGTTAAATTAAACGTAAAACGGTCTTGAAAGCTCCTGAACCAAAACAAGACGAAAATTTAAGTGTTTGCAATTTTTTTTTCGGTCATTTGTGCTTTGTTAGAGGGATTGGTGGAAAGGGGTTGATAAGATATTAACCACAAAATGTTTTTCAAATTCTTTATGTAAAAGTGTAACAATAACGCAATTTATAGGACACACCTACGATTTTTATAAAAAAAAATCGACCTATACTACTAGATATGTATAGGCCAAGTACCTACTTTGGTTCTTTTTTTTTTTTTTTTTTTTTTTTTCCCGGTGGAAAATGCCACCTTAAGCACACCCGACCGCTGGGAGACGGCCGGGTAGTGTGGGGCTCTCCCTTGGGGTGCTCCCAGGGGCCTACCCACTAAAAACCACCGGGGCATTTCCTGCTGCGTCCGTGTGGGGTGGGCTACGGTGACGGGTAGAAACCAAGTCCGCGGCCCACCCTCGAAGGACGAGAGGCTCGCCAGCACGGCCTCTTGAAAAACGGGCCTCGCCGAAAAACGAGGCCTAGGGCCACTCCCATGGCCCTCCATTCCACCCTCTCCGGAATCGTCCACGTTGCTGGATTGCAACGCAGACGCTCCGGAAGGGATGACTGCAGACCCCTCCCCCAACCCATACCCTGCTGGCTGCAGGGCAGAGAGAGCATCCACAGACTTTCAGCTATACCCGAAAACCCTCCCGTTCGAGCATCCCCGCTGGGTTGCGGAGACAATCGAGGGGACGGGAAAAGCGGGGGTGGCGAGTCGTAGCTGCATCCCACTGGCTGCGGGACTCAACACAGACCCACCAACAAAGCCCCCACCATAGAGGCGGGGAGAGCGCTCCCGAGAATCGGGCCGCAACCGACTGTTAGGAGGAATTCCACCACCGTGGAACTCTCCAACACTCCAACGCGCCAGAAGGCGCGACAATTCAAGGCCCGAGAACAAAATGGCCCCCATACGGCACCATCACACCAGGAACACCGGCCCACCGCACGCCAAACCCGACAGCCCGACAGTGGGTGCCACCACACCCCAACGCCAACCCACGGCAGAAGGGGGGGCTGGATAAAGAAGGCAGCCTCCGTGCCCGGCCCTATTGTGCTCCGGTCCGTAAAGAGAGGCCGGTCCTCTAGGCCCTCAGCGGACAATGCAAGCCCCCGAGTGGTGTGCGCTGCGCGCGATCCACAGCGTCGGGGCTGGTCCGCCGGAAGTTCTGTGCATCCTTTGGCCGTCGGGTAGCAATCCACGAATGAATTACTACCCGCCGTTGCCCGGGGAAAACCGTGCCCCACGGTAACCGTTTTTGCCTAATACCAGCCGAAGCTGGAATCAGGACAGAACTGATTACCAGCGGGGCCGCTCTAGGAGGTAGAGGAGGTAGAAGTTCACTAACCAATTTAAATATCATTTGAGACCTTAAGGTGATGGGTAGGGCACACTAGCGACGCCAATCAATTTCAATTTTTAGCTACTAAACCAGAACTATTTTAAACAATTTCGGGGTTACAACCTCTCGGCAAACACTTATACTATTTATTACATAACCATGCACAAATGTTGAGTCCGTTTTTGTACGCGAAAAATAGATCCACGCCAAAAATGGCCGCTTTTGGCGTGAATGAAAAATTAATTCACGCCAAAAGCGGCCATTTTTGGCGTGAATTAATACACGTTGGACCCAAAATTTTTGCATGGTTGTTTAATAAATAGTATAAGTATAATTTGCCTAGAGGTTGTAATCCCGAATTTGTTTAAAATAGATCCGGTTCAGTAGCTAAAAATTAAAATCAATTGGCGTCGCTAGTGTGCCCTACCCGTAACCTTAAACCTATAAATACCTACACCGATTAAAAACATTATTGATACCTAGGATAATAACCGCTGAAATATTGCCTCCGCAAATCACCAAACCAGTTCCCCATCCTGATGGGCAGACGGTAGCCAGTTCGATTCTCGTCTCGATTATAGTAATCTCCCCTCAGTGCTCCAACGTAGTTATTTGCTCCATATTACGTCAATATCGATTTCATTAGATCGCCACCAATTTAATAATAAATCTCTAAGATGGATCGAACGCCGGATGGATTTTTTTGTTATTTTTTCTTTGGTAATTACTATTGGATGCAGTGATGCAATAGATGGATTAGATTGTGTGTTACGCCTCTTAAGATTGGCGGAGACAGTATCATTCACGTAGGCTATTAAAATTAATTGTTAGCTTAGAAATGAATTATTAGATGTGATAATTTTGAAGTCATGAGATCGCAAATCAATGGCACAAACGATTTAGTTTTGAAAAAAAAAACGTATTTATCAATTTATTTTTTTAACCTAATGCAGTTTGCTTTGTAAGTATATTCGACAATTACGCCAAAACTTAGGTACTGAATAAATCAATTGAGTAGATAAAGAATAATTATTTATAATCGATATTTTTTTTGCTTTATACCACATCATAGTAAAAGTAGGATGACTCAGGATAGATGGAGTGACGAATCGCAATAGATAGCTTTTTTATGTTTTTGTAATAGGTGGAAGACAAGCAGACAGATCGCCTAGTGGTAAGCGATTTGCCGCTGCCCATAGACACCCACCCTTACTCACGCAGCGAAACACAGCACGGTACTGCTTCACGCCGGTATTCTGTGAGGCCTTGGTATCACTCCGGTCGAGCCGATCCATTTATGCCGAAGCGTGGCTCTCCTACGGTCGGCTGCTGACAGAAACTGGATGCGAGAATTCAAAGAACGGAGAAGCCTATATCCAGCAGTGCATTATGATAAAATCTGGGATGAGGGCAGCACAGGACCGATCTGTGTGGAGAACATTGGGGGAGGCCTATGTCCAGTAGTGGACGTCTATTGGCTGAAATCATGATGATGATGATTATGATAAAGAAGAACCTCATTATTACAAATATCGTGACGTGACGTAAAGATACAGCATGACCACGACAAAATAGCGGCATGTCCTATTGAAAGACATAAACCTTATTGAGCAGAACATTACACATTTGTCATATAGTCATGAGTAATTGACTATGACTTCACTGTATAATTAATTCCAAAATAAATTACTCACTTAAAAGTAATTATAAGCCTTTGTTTTAAAGCATCTGTTACACATGACATTTAATAAGTACTTCTCTACTTCACAAGTAGCCACTTTATCTAGTGCCTATAGATCATTATTTTTTTCTCAAAATAACTCAAGAAGCAATCACGAGGAGTAAAAAGCAATTTTAGATTCGGATCGAAAAACCATAAAACGTGCCAGGAACGATATGATAGCTTGTACTGTCGTGCACTATAGTGGGTTTGAAGTCAAAAGTGATGTGCGTTGTAAAAACAATAGCTAAATAATATATTGTTAACACAATTAACTGCCTGCTTGGCGTGATGGGTAGACAATGCCAAAATATGAGGAAAAGGTATCAACTACTCATCTCACAATATTACGCTACTGGAAAATAAAAGAGAAACACTGATCACTAACAGAATCACGCAAAAGAAAATATATAAATCAATTGTGTTTTACATCAATTGGTGCGATGCAATAAGTAAGCTATTAGCGACAATTCAAATAATTATTTAAAGTAATACTTAAGGACTAGCTTCTATTAACTATGTTGTGTGCTGTCTTTAAAGAAATTGATCAATTTAAGGACATTGATAGCATCAAAAATATTGCCACTAAGCATCAAGAACAGTGGTAATAGCATCAAAAATATTTAACCACTCTTATAAACCACATGAAATCAGTGTTTTAAGCGTTGTAGTAGCAAATTTATAAATGCATCTCAATATCCAAAACGTGCAAGTTTTATCATGATGTTTTCCCTCACTGCCAAGCTTATAAGTAGAAATACGCACACTTGAAGAATCTTAAAGGGACGTGCGTGGATTTTAACCTAAGACATCCCGTTTGAAAGACGTACTCATTTACTACGATATAATCGTTTCTAATCGCAAATATTATTTTCATAGAAAAATTAGGAAAAATGTAATATTGGCGCCAAAAAAACTATAACTACACTACATCACTATAACGTTACAACGTTACCTTACCGTCAGATTCAATTACGATACCAAAGGCGGCACCCTGTTCCGATACTCGAGACCGGGAGCCGGCCATTATAATAATAATTGTATCACGATCGATTAATTTATTAAGCTGAACTAGCCCAACTCCATTCACATGTCTTTGGGTATTCGCGATTTATTGCCCAAACGGCTGGACTTTATGCAAAGTGATTGAGAACCGTTAGT
This sequence comes from Marasmia exigua, assembly GCA_019059595.1. Lineage (NCBI taxonomy): Eukaryota > Metazoa > Arthropoda > Insecta > Lepidoptera > Crambidae > Marasmia > Marasmia exigua. The sequence continues at coordinate 22,473,317 of CM032473.1, forward strand.
TGTTCATTTGAATTAGTCGGATATAGGTAGAAAGTTAATTATAAGTACCATTTGTATGTTAAGTAAATCCAACTACGTTTATCGTGTAATGTACCACTCTAAAACTCTTTTACTCATTTCATTGAATAGGGCTATGATGGGAATTACCTTGCTTGATCGTATCAGTAATGGTGAGATGCGCAGGAGAACTAAGGTCAGGACATAGACAAGGATTGCATGCCCCAAGGGGAAATAGGTAGCGCACATTATGAGGAGAATAGACGGCCATTGCCGCGTACAGGAAGTCGCAGCCGTCGCAGGTTCCCGACGATCTACCATCGCTCAGAGGCTATGATAGTTATTGAAAACGTGGAGGAAAGGTGACTAATGAGAAAGAAAAACTTATATTCACTAATACGAGCACTTGGGTAGACAAGAATTACCATAAAAGGATACTGATACCCATTGCTTAAAAAAATAATAATAGCAAAACTAATTAGCCTAATTGACATAAAAAGCTGTCCGATCTTCGAAAAAAGAGCAAAAACAATTGCGTCACCAATTAGATCATCCCAAATTGACCGCAAGCAGAAATTATTGGCCAAACAAAAAGAATTGTGCCCAGCCGAGCCCAACAAAAACAAACCATTAGTTCCCATTGACCTTGCGGTTAGGACCGTTATTCGGACCTTTTTTCAAAAACCTTAGGCGCAGCTATTCCTCTGATCTTGAGAACGGCAAAGGGAGTCAGTGATATACGCTGTAAAGAACCGTTTACAACTTCTTGTAAATGTTTTTTTTTTTGTGAATGGGTTTTTTTTTCAGATTTTGAAAGGTTAACCTTACTACTCGTATTTCCTTACCGTGCCTTCGATGTCTGTTTGTAACATTGTGAAGCAAATAAGTGTTTAGTACTAACTAGCGGCCGCCCGCGACTCCGTCCGCGTGGAAAAGTAACTTTTTACCCCCCTTTCAACCCCTTACAACCCCCTTTTCGCAATAAAAAGTAGCCTATGTCCTTTCTCAGGGTCTAGATTATCTGTATACCAAATTTCATTTAAATCCGTTGAGTAGTTTTGGCGTGAAAGAGTAGCAGACAGACAGACAGACAGACAGACAGACAGACAGAGTTACTTTCGCATTTATAATATTAAGTATGGATAATAACTATAGGATTCATTGTAAGTTTATCATCAAATAAAAAGAGGTTGTATTTACCGTTTACTCAAAATAAATAAATTGCTAACCTTAATGCACACTAAAAACTATAAATAAATAAATATTTTTACAACATCACATACATTGATCTGACTTCGAGATAGGCAGCTCAAGCACCTGTGTTACGGATATCAGAATCAACAGTGGGATTAAAAATGTTTGTGATACCTCAGGTGTTGCAGATGTCCATGGGCGGCGGTGATCACTTTCCATCAGGTGTGCCGTCTGCTCGTTTGTCCGCTATAATGTAAAAAAAATATATATATAAATATAAATATAATATTTTTCTTTTGTAAATACATACTTATAAATACATAGTATACACACCCAGACTAATACAAACGCACATGAAATATGTACAATTAGTATTTTTGGTGTGCAAGTAGGTATTTTTTAAAGGATTTTGTTTAATATATTCCCAATAAAATAGTGTCCCTGACTGACTAAAACTTGCACAATGATTTTTAAAGGAATAAAAGTTATTTACAAACTGAGATTCTTGTTTTCTAATTACTGTACAGTTCTAACAATTAAACTTGAGGTCTAAAAACGTAACTGTTAGAATTTTAAAGTAGACACGAGAGAAATAATAAACCACATGTCAACACTTCACTTCTAAAAACTCTTAAATAGGTAAAAAAAACGAAATGACTTGAGACGCAGTATACAATTATACTTTAAAACTAATAGCATACAAATAATAAACTTACAATACAAGAAGTATTTCGGCCTGCCTCTTGGACGACGCGACGGCCATCTTTAGGGTGCCATTTCATGAAAAAATGGGTCCTACATATACAACATACAAGAAGAGATACTACATATAAGAAGTACATACTTACCTTTTTTTTGCAATTCGATAATTCCAAGGGCAAACCTGCAATGTGCACTCCTCCCAACAGAACCAGGCGGGACGCTATGGCCACGACAGTTTTGACTATAAATAAGTGTGGTATTGTATTCAATGTATGCCGCTACTGTTCAAGGCGGCGAGCCACAAAAGAATTTGGAATCTTTATACTAGGGATACCTGGTCTGACGCGATTTTCTTGAGGATCGATTGAAAGCCATTCGAATTTTTAAATCGATTCTATAAACTTCAAGAAAAGAGTGTATTCCTTCTTAAAAGGTCGGCAGCGTACTAGTGACTCCTCTGGTGTTGCAGGTGTCCATGGGCGGCGGTTATCACTTACCGTCAGGTGATCCGCTTGCTTGTCTGCCTCCTACCTCATAAAAAAACTTTACACGATTTTCACTCAAATTAAATTGTGTACCAATCCAAGATGTTGGTTTTTCTGCGAAATAAAAATTAATACTAGTTGAGTATTACAATCATTGATCGAATTAATGACGCATTTTTTCGTCTTGACACTCGCCTTACAATTTAGACTACAAATTAAAATTACTTACCGCCACCTCATCATTTAACATACTGTCCTTTTACTGCGAGAACCCATTATTAACAAAAAGAGCGGACATTTAAGGGAACTTTCCACGGTTTTAAGAATTAAATTATAGGTTTTTCATAATTTATAAAATCTTATTTTTACCTTGAACTACATCTGATGATGATATTTGTAAACGATGAATTCATGCAATAAAGTCGGCTTATAGGCACTTTATTAAAAATACATTATTTCTTAAAAATACTTTATTTTGGCCCTACGTGCTAAATAAAACCAATAAAAACCAGCAACAAAAACCAATAATATTCCGATTGAACATCGAATCGAGATATATCGCGACCCCAAAGATCGATTCAAAGCATAAAGCCGATCCGGGCATCCCAACGCTATAGGGCTACTAGCAAAACGCCTGGGTTTGCTTAAATGTTTTATGAATTTTTTCGCGAGAGGTTTTTATCGGCGTCCTACAGTGAAAGTGTTTTGCAGCTGGAAGTTAATTTCAATATCTACATGTTAACAGACGTATATTTTAAAAGAAAATTGTAGTATTAGCACATAAGTAAGGTAAGATGTGTTGCAATTTATGTTAAATGTTTTTTTGGAAGAACACATTGTATATTTATTCCAACGAGTGCTATCCATAAAAAAGAGGAACAGACTAATCAAATAAATATTTTTTCCAGAAGATAAACTTTTATCCCCCCCTTACCATATTTTTGTGGCTTTAAATAAGTAATTAGAAACGTATAGTTGATTTATAAAAAAAATACGCCGGGCAAATCGTTGCAACTATCTATATGTTTCTATTTTAAAAAAAACTTACTTTTCTTTTTATTTTATGGGGTAACTTCTGGACTAGTTTTGATCAATAATGCTATTAATTAGATGTATTTTAACCCTTACATACCCTTGATCTGATTCTTGCCTATAATATTTTTAAAAGTGTTGGATAATAATCTATTAAAAATATGATTAAAAGTTAGGTAAGGTAAAAATTCACAACTCATGTACTTTTGTTAATGGTTCTCAAGGCTAATCTTTGAGAGAGTAATCCATTAAAATTTCATATAGTGATTATCTTTTATACTATTGCACTGCATATATTCACAGCTGCAACGCACAGACGCGCATATATTCCTCGCCTGTGCGCCTGTGGGAGCGAAAGCAGTTGGGCGACTTTGCAGTGACGTCCTGTGCCCTTTGGATGCCGATTCACTTATTGCTTTGTGCTACTGGGCTTATATCCTTGCGAGTTTAGATGACTCACTGAATTTATTATCAGAAAGGAGTTAGTCGGTTATATTATATGACGACCCGTTTGGTACAGTGGTAGTGAACGCTGCCTTTGGTCCAAGGGTTGCGGGTTCGATCCCCGCACAGTACAAACATTTGTGTGCATGAACATGTCTGTTTGTATTGGTCTGGGTGTTTTCTATGTATTATAAATATGTATTTACAAATGAAAATTTTTATATGTATATATTTGTAATCCCACTGTTGATTCTGATATCTGTAACACAGGTGCTTGAGCTACCTATCTCGGAGTCAGGTCAATGTATGTGATGTTGTAAAATATTTATTTATTATTTATTTATTTATTAATTGAGTTCATTCTTGGAACTATCATAATCTTGTATTAATTGACCTGTTGGTAGTATTGGAAAATAATTTCATTTTACCTTGCATCAGTTGCTTGTTTTTTCTTTACGCTTGATATGACGCCTTTGTCAGATACATATATTTTAATAAGATAGCGGGCAAACGATCAGACGGATTACCTGATAGTAAGAGATTACCGCCGCCCATAGACACCTCGCAAAACCAGAGGAGTCAAAAGTGCACCCCAGACTTATAAACTCCCTTTCCGCCCAGATTAGGCCTCCAATACGATTGACGACCCGTTTGGATCAGTAGTAGTGAACTGGCGCAAGGCCTCTGATACAAGGGTTGCGAGTTCGATCCCCGTACAGTACAAACATTTTTGTGCAAGAACATGTCTGTTTGTATTGATCTGGGTGTTTTCTATGTATTATATGTATGTACCTATTTACGAAAGAAAAGTATTTATATGTATATATTTGTGATTCCGCTGTTGGTTCTGATATTCGTAACACGGGTGCTTGAGCTACCTATCTCGGAATCAGATTAATGTTTGTGATGTTGTGAAATATTTTAATAAAAAAAAACCCTTTCTCACTCGGCAAAACACAGTGTACGTGCTACTTTACCCCGGTTTTCTGTGGTACTGTGGTATTTTCTTAATTCTAACACAAACACTAATTCTTACCTAATCTCTTCTTCTGTAGGTCCCTTATTACTGAGGTCACTGGAACTTATTAATCAAATAATCTTTCTCCATTGATTTCGATTGGGAGTAGCCTTCATCACCTAGCAGAACTTGGGCAGGGATGTAGCTAATTGTTTTTGGACAGACCATGGTGTTGGTGATCAGCTTCGTGATCTTTTAGCTTCAGTGATGGCAAAAATGACCAGTTTTTTAAGCCCATCATCAACTATTCGCATTACGTGTAGCTGAAATATGATAGCTGCATTTAAGGTAGACGCGTTGTAAATACAAGCTCGTCAGTCAGAATCTTATTCCAAGTTGAGAGAGAACACAAGTGGCTATAAGAAGTATGTATATACATACTCTTACGCGTATAACGCCCTGTTGGTCTAGTGGCTTAAGTACTGGGCCGTGATGTCGGCGTCCTGGGTTCGATTCCCGGGTCGAGTAAAAAGTATAGATATAGCTCGGGTTAGTGATCACCAATTTCCATGAGGCAAGCGTGGTGATTAAGTCTAATCCCATCATAGTACCGATAACTTGATTTCTATGACGGAAGCCCTGCAGTATACAGGGTGTGTCTGTGAACATTTACATCCCTTTAACCACGTGCTCTATCAACCATTCTGAACAACATTTGTTCTAAGACTTTTGGATATTCGCATAAAAAAATGTTAACTTCTCATACAAAGTCGGTCACGTGACTTGGTCATTTTGTGTGGGGAGTTGGAAAAATGTTTGACTAATTTCGAAAAGTCGCAGAATAAAATGTTGTTCAGAATGGTTGGTAGAACACGTGGTTAAAGGAATATAAATGTCCACAGAGACACCCTGTATAGACTAATACAATACAAAAATATATATACTAGTAATAAACAAAACAACGCCATACCGAGAGATCATTCATTCAACACGGCCTCACTCCATCCAGTTTTAGAATACTCTAATTAAAAAGCAAACCTTGATTAGATTTCTGGTTCGGAACTTATAAAAGCGAATTAACATGGGACACGGGACGGACAGTTGTTCCAGATAGATATATCGACGAAGATACCGGATGATTGACATACGGTGTAATTTTGTAATCAGACGACCGATGCGCGTGAGTGCTAAAGGTGTAGAAGACGAAATAATAATAACTAGTTATGACTTTATTTATTGAGATGAATTTTTAAAGACAAAAAAATTTAATATTATTGTGTTTGGTATAGCAATTCTTTGCAATTTATTCTTAAGTAAATAATACACTTAAAAAATTCACCGTAGGGCTCAGGTGGGACTCGAACCCACAACCTTCAACAGTCCGGGTGGCTGCACTAACCATTTATGCTATCCGAACCCCTTGCTAAGACGACAAATTTTGTAAGTGCTTGAATCGTCATGAGCCGACGATAGTCTCATCAATATTGTAGGTATACTTTACAATATCCAGTGGAAACATTGTTACAAATATTTGACCACCAGTTAAGATGAAACTGCGAATATTATTGTGTTTGGTATAGCAATTCTTTGCAATTTATTCTTAAGTAAATAATACACTTAAAAAATTCACCGTAAAATTTTTTAAGTGTATTATTTACTTAAAAAATTAAAGTTTGATTTTAATTTTAACGAAGTATTTTAGTGATCAAAAGTAAAGTATCAGCCTATATACTGTCCCATTGCAGTGCAAAGGCCTTCATCATAGAAATCAAGTTATAGCTACTATGATGGGATTAGGCTGTATCACCACGCTTGCCTAATGCAGTTTGGTGATCACAAACCCTAGCAATGTTCGTAAAATTCGAAGCATAGGTACTTTTTGGTCGACCCGGGAATCAAACCCAGGACCCTGAGATAACAGCCCGGTACTTAAGTTACTAGACTAGCAGGGCGTTTAAATTAGTGCTTACTTGGGACTTAAAAAGTCTGAACTGATTATAATCATATTTGATTTGTTTGATTTGTCTTTTCCCCTACCTAATCGCAAAATTACCAATACCACAATATAACAAAAGATTTTAAGGAAATCTCTTATGATGTGCCTTAGAATTGTCTAAGTACTGTGCTAATACTAAAATATTTGAGATAATAATTCTGAATATGTAATCGTCATTCAGTTGGTCTGGTTCCCCTATCTAAGGGTTGCAAAGGTCAGACGGCAGTGGCTTCATTGAAATTACCAGTCTTTTCGAATCCCGGATCATAATCCAACCCTAAGTACTCTGGGAATTGATAGACGTGGATAAATACAAATGATACAAAAATTAACAATTAATTTTTATCGAAATTTGTAGCACCTCGCCTAGCGCGGACAAACTCTGAGGCCGCCGTCTGAAAATTAGCGTCATGGCTTTGCTGTGGCATAGGCTGAGACGGGGACCATTCTTGCTGCAACATTGTTCACTAATTATTATTCTTATATTTTGTATTTCATTAATTGCTTCTACCTATCAGACTCTATGACTATTATTAGTGTTCACAACTTGATTATGTAACTCTATAATTTTGAGCAGCAGAATAAACGTATTATCTATCTATCTATCTATCTAATTGTAAAAGAAACTAACAAGTATTTCAACCAAATATGCCCAATGACAAACAACGTCATAATGAGAAAATCTCAATAACATAAGACTGCCCCATTGGTCTAGTGGCTTAAGTACCAGGACGTGATCTCGGGGTCCTGGGTTCAATTCCCGAGTCGAGCAAAGGTATGTTTCAATCCACATTAGGCAAGTAAAATATTGTTCAGAATGGTTGGTAGAACACGTGGTTAAAGGGAATATAAATTTCCACAGATACACCCTGTATAGGCTAATACAATACAAGAATATATATACTAGTAATAAACAAAACAACGCCATACCGAGAGATCATTCATTCAACACGGCCTCACTCCATCCAGTTTGAGAATACTCTAATTAAAAAGTAAACCTTGATTAGATTTCTGGTTCGGAACTTATAAAAGCGAATTAACATGGGACACGGGACGGACAGTTGTTCCAGATAGATATATCGACGAAGATACCGGTTGATTGACATACGGTGTAATTTTGTAATCGGACGACCGATGCGCGTGAGTGCTAAAGGTGTAGGAGACGAAATAATAATAACTAGTTATGACTTTATTTAATGAGATGAATTTTTAAAGACCAAAAAATTAAATTTTGATTTTAATTTTAACGAAGTATTTTAGTGATTAAAAGTAAAGTATTAGCCTATATACTGTCCCATTGCAGGGCAAAGGCCTTCATCATAGAAATCAAGTTATAGCTACTATGATGGGATTAGGCTGTATCACCACGCTTGCCTAATGCGGTTTGGTGATCACAAACCCTAGCAATGTTCGAAAAATTCGTACTTTTTGGTCGACCCGGGAATCGAACCCAGGACCCTGAGATAACAGCCCGGTACTTAAGTTACTAGACTAGCAGGGCGTTTATATTAGTGCTTACTTGGGACTTAAAAAGGCTGAACTGATTATAATCATATTTGATTTGTTTGATTTGTCTTTGCCCCTACCTAATCGCAAAATTACCAATACCACAATATATCAAAAGATTTTAAGGAAATCTCTTATGATGTGCCTTAGAATTGTCTAAGTACTGTGCTAATACTAAAATATTTGAGATAATAATTCTGAATATGTAATCGTCATTCAGTTGGTCTGGTTCCCCTATCTAAGGGTTGCAAAGGTCAGACGGCAGTGGCTTCATTGAAATTACCAGTCTTTTCGAATCCCGGATCATAATCCAACCCTAAGTACTCTGGGAATTGATAGACGTGGATAAATACAAATGATACAAAAATTAACAATTAATTTTTATCGAAATTTGTAGCACCTCGCCTAGCGCGGACAAACTCTGAGGCCGCCGTCTGAAAATTCAGCGTCATGGCTTTGCTGTGGCATAGGCTGAGACGGGGACCATTCTTGCTGCAACATTGTTCACTAATTATTATTCTTATATTTTGTATTTCATTAATTGCTTCTACCTATCAGACTCTATGACTATTATTAGTGTTCACAACTTGATTATGTAACTCTATAATTTTGAGCAGCAGAATAAACGTATTATCTATCTATCTATCTATCTAATTGTAAAAGAAACTAACAAGTATTTCAACCAAATATGCCCAATGACAAACAACGTCATAATGAGAAAATCTCAATAACATAAGACTGCCCCATTGGTCTAGTGGCTTAAGTACCAGGACGTGATCTCGGGGTCCTGGGTTCAATTCCCGAGTCGAGCAAAGGTATGTTTCAATCCACATTAGGCAAGCTTGGTGACTAAGCCTAATCCCATCATAGTAGCGATGATTTGATTTCTATGATAGGGTCTTTGCCCTGCAGTGGGGCAGTAATTTATTTTACTTTACTTTACACAAAATGAGGTCTAATCTAAGGTTGGCGATGCTTGTTTGAGAAAAGCATATTCCACTATGCCCGGTTACAATATTCAGGAAATACTATAAATACGCAAAAAAAATTGTTTGAGCCAAGGATTGGAACTCGTACTGGCATAGTACGAGTTCCACTCTAGCCCTAAGTACAGGGATGACTAGGAAGTAATTTAGTTACCAAGCTCCTAGTTGTAATCTTTAATTCTTTAATATTGTCGCCATCAAAACCTCATCCACAAGCGCGAATTATCAAAATTCCACCTGATTCATAACCATCATTAATAAGCTACATCAGAACCAACCTAGAGCTTATAATTTGACATCGGCCGTCACCTATCATAGTTTTTCATACCCCAAAAACATTGGGTGAGTAAAAAACTCGTTAGCGTGATTATCCCTAATAAAAGTGAGTATATGGTCAGGAACCATAATGGTGTAACCATTAGGGTAATGCCATACTAGTGTTGGGAAAATTGGAAGCCTTAATGTCGATTGTTTGAATAAAATGTACTTTGCTTGCTATCGTTATAGGTAAAATAAGTAAATGATAAATGTTTATTCATATAGGCTTCAGAAAGTACTTGCAATCCTAATTCGTGTAGGTTTCAAAAGGTAACTTATTAATATCTCTTTTCATAGTCAAATGAAAGATCACTCCTTAATCAGATAAAAATATGGTAGTATATTTTTAGTTATCTATTTTTACCATTTAAAAAAAGGTTTTAACTTTTATTATCTTATGTAATATTACTGAAAGGACTAATGGATCGAGGGTATATGGCTTCGATCGATGGTAGAACGGATAATTCGACGTTTATCGATACTTTTAACTACTCTAAATAAGATCATCGATTTGATAGACGAAGGGTTTTCGTCGATCAATGGGCTATAAGAACAAATTTTTAAGTATGGTTTTAAAATTATTTTCCAATGCCTTTTATTATTTTAAGTAGCTAATTTTGTAAAATAGCAAGTATGTAGTTATTTTTTAATTAATTTTCAAACATTTTGAATACGAAGCGTATAGCGATTCGTAATTGTATTTCGATTAAGATTGTTAGTTTAAATAGTATCGATCTCGAAAATCATCAGTCAGTCAGCTATTAAGCTAGTCAGCCAACATCGATATTTACTATAGATATACTTACAACACTAATACTACACTGCCTCGGGTGGACGCCTTTGTGTCGCCAATGGTACCCGATGGTTTATTTATAAATTTTATTTTACGTAATTAGATGAATGGAAAATGAAAGGGGCTGAGGTATGTTGAGAGAAAAACTATTCTCGTTAGGCTAAACTGCTATTTTATTAGGGTTTTATGGGAAAGGAGGAGGGGTTAACGTCCTACCATAAAACTATAATAGGTATTCTTAAAAGCTCTTGCATGACTTAGATCTTACATTCTTCAAAAAATATGTAAATATTTTCACTACATCACATATTTACGTTGATCTGACTCCGAGATAAGTAGCTCAAGCATCTGTGTTACGGATATCAGAATCAACAGTAGGATTACAAATATATACAAAATAATACTTTTCTTTTGAAAAAACATACTTATGATACATAGAAAATACCCAGACCAATACAAACAGACATGTTCAAGCACAAAAATAATTGTACTGTGCGGGGATTGAACCCGCAACCCTTGCACCAGAGGCAGCGTTCACTACCACTGTTCCATACGGGTCGTCTATGTAATAATTAGTAAGTAAATGTGTTTGTCTAGTGCCTCTCAACGCCCTGTTGGTCTAGTGGTTGAAGTACTGGGCCGTGATCTCGGGGTCTTTGGTTTGATTCCAGGGGTCGAGAAAAAAGTATGTTTCGATTTTCTCGAAGATTACTCAGGTTTATGATCACCAATCCGCATTAGACAAGCGTGGGGATTAAACCTAACCCCATCATAGTAACGATGACTTGATTTCTATGATGGAGGCCTTTGCCCTGCAGTGCGACAGTATATAGGCTGATACTACTATACTACTTCTACATGTGTTTGTTGATTTAATTTTCCGAAGTAATTTTACAACACTAAGATTGGTGTTACCGATATAGCCAACCGAATTAGCAAACTGAAGTGGCAGTGGGCTGGTCATATTAGCCGCAGAACTGACAGCCGTTGGAGCCGTAAAGTCCTTGAGTGGAGACCGCGACTCGGTAAGCGTATTGTAGGACGCCCTGCGACAAGATGGGATGATGACATTCGAAGGTTGGCTGGTGTGGGCTGGATGAGAGTGGCCGAAAATCGGAAGCAGTGGCGTGCATTAGGGGAGACCTATGTCCAGCAGTGGACGAATGTGGGTTGCTGATGATGATGAAGATTGGTGTTTGTGCGATGTGTTCACTAAACTTAATCAAAAATCAACCTATGAGATAGTGCATTCGAAAATCCTCTATTACGGACCCTATCCTTGGATCGGCGGGGTCACTCCGCGAAGCCTATGAAGCTTCCAGGAAGCTTCTGCGCTTCTGGGCGGAGTTAGGTTGACTAGAATAGCCAGGACCCAACACGCACAATAGACTAAATGAGAGTCTAAGTACGGAAAAAGGAGTCCACTTTACATTTACATTTTTACTGCGCACCCTATATTTAGATCAGTTACAATATTTATAGCAACGATGCGTATTACTTTGTCCCTTACCCTGTAGTTACTATGCGCAGACGAAGGATTCCGATATATTAATCAGAAGTAAACGCAGTGGTGTATGTGGGTATAAGACGCTGCATGTGTTGTGGCATATTAACGATCTGGTTTCACTGGCATGATCGCGAAAAAATTTATAGGGACTCACGCATGAAGGGGATTCCGGAGTGACTGTGAGATAGCCACGCTTCGGCATGAATGGGTCGGCTTGACCAGTGATACCACGGCCTCACAGAAAACCAGCTTGAAGCAGCACTGTGTTGTTTCACTGTGTGAGTGTGAGTACCAGAGGCAATCCGGGGATTTAAAGGTTGGCAGCGCACTTGTGTCGCAGGTGTCCATAGGTGCCGGTATATTTTACCTACGTATGTTTGGTATTATATGGTATACTGGTGGTAAGTGATTGCAATCACTTACCACCAGGTGATCCGTCTGCTCATCTGCCGCCTATCACATTAAAAAAAACTTAATTTCATTAAATTTTGATATATTCATTCAATATGGGTTTTACGCATACCGTCTTATTCGCATTTGATCACGAATTCAAAATGGACCCTTTCGCATTAGGCCATGAATTAAAAAATATCCTATTTGCATTCGGTTCCATTGAAAATGAAAATGTTTATTCAATTTAGGTCCATACAGAACACTTATGAATGTCAACATGTTCACCACTGGTTCGGAATGTAGTTTTCAGCCAAGAAGACACCAGCAAGAAACTCAGCAGTTACTCTTTAAAAAAAAATGTTTTACAAAATGTCACCATTAACTTAAAAATATAGTAAAATTTTTGTGTTACTGTCCCTAAATTATTGTCATTAAAAAAATCGTCTATTTTATAATAGCCTTTCTTCATTAAACAGTTTTTATATACAATTTAAACTGGTCTGGTTTATATACAAGTTAAACATTCACATTTGGTCACATTCGCATTCCGCTCCATTTATATTGACAGCTGGTTCAATATATACAGAAGTCAGCAACTTATGTACCGGACAACGGCGTCAGAGCAACATTATTAATCCGATTCAAACACACGCCCGCAGCCCTAACGCAGATAATACACCGCGCAGCGCTGAGCTGCGCGTAATCACTGCGCAGTAGCACGTACCGTCCCCTGCGGGTGCGCATTTTATCCAACTGTGGTTTGGACAAGTCCGGATGAGACTCATGAAAGTAATTTGAACGGTTGAACTCAGCGTTAGGTGTTTATAACCCCCGACGCAAAAACGACGGGGTGTTAAAGTTTGACGTATCTGTGTGTCTGTCTATAGCATCGTAGCCACCGAACATATTAACCGATTTTGAATTTGTTTGTTTTTGTTTGAAAGATGAATAAGGGGGGAGTGTTCTCACTTTTGACGACCCGTTTGGAACAGTGATAGTGAACGCTGCCTTCGGTCCAAGGGTTGCGGGTTCAATCCCCGCACAGTACAAACATTTAGGTGCAGGAACATGTCTGTTTGTATTGGTCTGGGTGTTTTCTATGTATTATAAGTATGTATTTACAATAGAAAAGTATTATATGTATATATTTGTAATCCCGCTGTTGATTCTAATATCCGTAACACAGGTGCTTGAGCTACTTATCCCGAAGTCAGATCAATGTATGTGATGTTGTGAAATATTTATTTATCTATACTTGTGTATAGAGTTTGAAAATATTTATGAAGAAATAAACTGTTTAATTTTGTTGCAGAGAAACAAACAGATTGCATTTACAAATATATTCCTATGTTTTGATAGAGACGATTTAGGGATCTGGCAAAAAGGAACAAATTATATAAAAATTAAATTACTAAACATTATTGAATGTAACAACCTTAAATCTATAAAAATTTAGGATGTAATCAGCAACCATTTCCGTTCCTGCCCAAAGGTTTAAATTCAAGCCATAATGAATCGCCCATTCTAACCCTGAGACTTTCGCAAAATAGTTCACTAAACTAAAAAGAGCATGGGTTTTGAATCTCGAGAACTATATCACTAATCTACTATCGCACCCCGTTTATTTAGTTCACTTGCGTCATAGTTCAGTTGAAGGAGTGCTGATATAAACTGTGGTCTTACCGCCACGGCTCATGTCCCTTGCCAAATTTTTTAAAAAAAATCTTCGTGTCTTTAGGTAGGAACTGAACATTCGACCTACAGGGCGGATGTTCCTCCAGATGAACTACCAAAAGAGATAAAAGTCGAAGATTTTTTTAAATCTGCATGCTTATTTTGTTTTTTTTTATGTGATAGGTGGCAGACGAGCAGACATATCAATTGTTGTAAGCGACTGCCGCCGCCCATGAACATCCGCGACACCAGTGGAGTCACGAGTACTCTGCCAAGCTTTAAATCCCCCTTTCCTCCGGATTGGGCCTTTATTACCCTCACTCACGCAGCGAAACACAGCACAGTGCTGCTTCACGCCGGTTTTCTGTGAGTGATTCATGCGGAAGCGTGGCTCTCTCACGGATAATTGAAATGACCTGATTTTAATATGTGTAAAGTTTTGAGTTCGGTTCCTACCTGAACGAGCGAAAAACTACTTCATCATCATCAACCTGTTGCAGTCCACTGCTGGACATATGCTCTCCAAATATTAGCCACTCTGATCGATCTTTTGCCACTCGCATCCATCTTCCGCAGATCGTCATTCTACCTGGTCTAAAAACTGGCTGGTTATATAGAAACATTCATTCGATGAAAATAATAGATTAAATACATACAAAGGGATACAGGTGTATCCCTTTGGTTTTGGTAAATGCAAGCGTACCCTCCATGATGCTCTACGTAACATGTCATATGATGATACAGAGAAACTGCTTATTGTTTTGAAGTAGGTAATTTATAAAAAAATCTTTTTCTTACGTAGTTTTCTCTCTGATAAATATTTTTGTGATCTTATGTTTTAACTTTGTAGCCTGAAAAAGAGGTCCACCTAGTTCGGGCATTTGTATTTATTTCAAATATTATTATAATTAGGTTTACAATAGGTATTATTTATTTGTGTAAAATTATTTTTTGGATAAACAAATTCAATTGAATTAGATTCACTGAAAATACGACACACCACATTACGTTTACCGAGACGCAAAATTGTAAGGAGTTGCTATAACAAAACTAAAAGATTATACCACGTATATTTGAACTGTTCCTTTAGAGACTGCCCGAGTCTAATCCTGCGCTTGCGCACCTATGATTCACTCGTACGTGACATCATAACCACAGATGTAAGCGCCCTGATACTCCCAGGCATCATCATTCATACACCCAACGATATCCACAAATAGTCTGTGACAACGATAATTATTTGTTCATATTTATTGACTTTCGTTATCTATTACTTTGGCCATCTATTAATCATTTTCTGATCGATTTTTGAGATGATAATCGTGCCATACACGTTATGATGTAGAACAAACCGTTTGGGCGGCCTGTCATAGTGATGCAAGTAAAGGTATAGTTAGAAAATCATCCAGTAGTATTCATTATGATCTCGAATTGGATAAGAAATTCGCCTTCCAAACGTCAAAGATTTGAATCCGACAACCAGCCTCTAAATTTTTTTCAGGTGACGGGTAGGGCACTCTAGCGACACCAATCGATTCTAATTTGTAGCTACTAAACCGGATATATTTTAAACAATATCGGGGTTACAACTTCTCGGCAAATACTTATACTATTTATTAAATAACCATGCACAAATATCGACCCAACATTTGTACGCGAAAATTTGATTCACGCTAAAAGTGGCCGCTTTCAGCGGTAATCAATTTTTCGCGTACAAAAACTGACCCAACATTTAATAAATAGTATAAGTGTTTTCACCGTCACCTTAAGTATATGTGTGTATTTCTACAATTAATTCAACAGTGAAGGAGATAATTGTCAAGGCACTACATTTTGGATAGTTTCAGAGGCAAGATAATGATTGTGTAGGTATACATGCTCTTCTTGGTATTTAAGGGTTGCGGAGATCATACTGCAGTAATTTTTTACCAAAATAATTTGAAAAAAGTACCGGTGCGTACTCCTCTTACAGATACCTAGTAGGTTGCATGGCGGAGAATTGGACTCGGAAAGTACAGAAGAAAATTGTCTCTGCTGAAATTATTATGTAGTATTGCCGTGGTCATATGCCACATAGATTTTATTTTATTATTATAATGCATCTGTTTTGCTACAGTAGGTGGCATACGACCACGGCAATACCGCATAATTATTTCAGCAGAGACAAATTTCTTGTTTCGTAATTTTTAGAGCTTGATTTTATGGTAGTCGGGTTTTAGTTTATAAACTTTATTTTTATTTAACATATTTTAAGTTATGTAAATAAAATTACATGTTAGAAATTTGCTATAAAAAGCTTTTTCATTTGATACCCCAAACGGTACCGTCAAGCGAAAAAAATTTTTTTAGTTCCTTACAGACCCCTACAGGGCGCTATAGTCAATTAAACGTGACGCCATGAAGCCTATAACCAGAAGATAATCAAGACGCTTCTAACGACACCTCATTTGTTCAAATATGATAACTAGCTTAGAAGTTCGAGGGAACAGATGAACAAAAATACAAACATACATACAGGTCAAAATCATAACTCTCCTTCGCCATAGACGGGTACAAAAAGAAGTTAAATCTCTGATCATAAAATGACAAGACAAAATAATGACAGTGACAGTATGTAACCTAAAATCACCTAACCTTTTTTATTGGACATATAGCACCGACATCACAATACGTTAAGCTTCAGGACGTCATTCAATTCCAACATATTAATTAATAATTTAAAAAATAAATCTCCCTTTATTCGAAAACCGTACAAAAATTTTTTTTTTGCCGTATTGTCCATTGATAGATTAGAAGAAGGAAAGGACTAGAATCTTCTATAATTATTTTTGAGTGATCAAGTCATTCTATGATTCTTCAAGTACCTACTTACTTATACCTACCCAAGGGTTTTACAATTTAAGGTTAATATTCTTTTATAGATGACTAAATTGACACCTGTGGCCGACCCAATTCACATCACTAGCCTGTGGTCAGTAATAAACAGTAACAGGCTGATTGATTGAAAACAAGCTGGCGTTCGATTGGAAGCCTCTAAGAGCTTATTTCACAATGGCATAGCGTAACTTAAATTGGCTTATCCTTTTTTAGCTGGTCCGTCAGGAAGTGGTTTGGCAAATGGGTTAGTGAAATATTAGGAGTCATAAATGGAATGAACCTTTCTTGAAGCCTGCCAACTCGTCTGCGATCTCTCAGTCGTTACACTGCAGAGGGTAAAAGTTGGTACAGTAATATTAGATAGATAAGTATTATTAATTTCTAAAAACAAAATACAATGCACATTCCATCAGATTATGACGTCAGCGTGTTATTTCCAATTGCGTTCTAGAGTCCGTACCACCAAAGAAGTCCCATGAAAAGTACGCTTCAGTCGCGATCAACATTGAAATTTGAGCTTTCTGTTCTTACACAAAGAATCTAAAATTTTAATTCCGTTTTTACCGCGGGACTGTCTTCTCCGAGGAAGAAGTCTAATTTCTTGGCTCTTGCAATGTTTCCTTCAATTTGCAAGATCTTTAGCATTTTATAGGCTATTGTCACTCTCCTTACTTAGGATGCCGCCCTGCTGGAAGACCAACAGGGTGGAAAGAGAAGACGCCATCTTATGACAAAAAGAGTTGTTCTTCTTGTACATTCTAATCATATAATATAATAAGGTATATGATTCTAATTTTAAAGTTATCCCTCACGACTCAAAGTCATGTTTTTCTGCATCTTTTTGTCTTCTGCCGGCACACTGCGATGATAACATGGCCAAACTTGTGAGCTTTATCCCTCTTATTACAAAAAACTGCTCTGATACCGGTTTTAATCATAAACTAGCAAGTTCATGATTATTACGGAATAATGTTAGTTCTTAAATTTTTATTACAAATCCTCGACTAACCATAGACTACTTAGTACCGCAGGATACTGTCAAAATTTATCGAATCATTCAATCATTTGTTCAGTGACATTTCATTTTACATAACCTTATTTTGTTGTCTGAAGTAAATTTATTTTAGGATTATTTTAGGGCAACAATAATTTAAAATATTGACCTAACTAAGGTTTCCAAGTAATATGCAAGGAATTGCTTATATTTTAGGGATTAAATCCAAAAAATAAAGTAACTACTTTGTCTCAAATAACTTTTGTGTAAAACGGAATGAACTGCCACAGAGATAAGTTGTCATGGTTACCGAATAGATATTTTGAGGTTATTACTTTAGTACTCATTTTAAACTAGGGGTCCGGGTGGTTTAACTTAAGTATTATAGTTGATATACTAAATACCGTTAAACTTAGTTTTGTAATAATGTTTACTCTAGTTCTTCAGTTATTGCCAGTTTTGTGTCCCAATGGATTATAGAGTGCAATCATGTTTGCGCACAAACTTGAGCACTATAATGAAAAAAATGAAATGAAATGAAATGAAATCGCATTTCATTAAATACATATATCCTGCGTACCTACGTGACTAATCGTTGAATTTGGTCGCCGTAGCCGTAATCGCCGTAGCCGTAATCGCCGTTGCCGCCGTTTTGGAGGATAATATTAAGTATACGAAAAAGTAAATCTTCAACACAATAAATGTATTTGGTTTTCATTATCTCTCGCAAACGTGGCGGCCTACATGTCCGTGACATAGCAGACAATTTTCAAAATAATTGCCTACGCTACTACTACGGCCATATCCTACGAAACCCATTACCTCTTATTCCAAAACGTGGTTTAAAATAAGTTGTGGGATTAATTCTGGGAATAACTAGAGAACTAGAATAAACATTGTTACAAAACTAAGTTTTAACGTTATTTAGTATAGGCGAAAAATAGCCGATATTGTATTTATTATGAAAATCGCCCAATCTAAAATAGACTCCCCGCACCTCCTATCTTTAATAAATTTGCGAATCCCTAGGAAGACTCTTAGACGACCTACAGTCCTTAGTATTCCGCACAGTGCCACTAATTATAGAAAGAACTCATTCTTAGCTAGGTCTGCTAACGCTTTTAACCTATTTGCCGACCGATTCGAGCTTGTTGTTGTATGATTCGAGTATGATTAGCGCTAGGAAACGGATATCTGGTTACTGGTTCGATGGGCATGCAAACGTAAACTAGTACTGATCTCAAGTGTAGTCTAGTACCTAATTATAGGGGTGTTTAACTTAAGAACAAGTATTCAGTATTTTATATGCGAAAACATTTCAATTGGCAGATAGTTATTTATTAAGGTGACTATTTTGTGAATCAGGCTGTAAGTTTTCTTTGAAAAATAAAATAAAATAAATAAATAAAATATCAACTTTAATACTTAAGTTAAACCACCCGGACCCTTAGTTTAAAATGAGTACCAAAATAATAACCTCAAAATTTAGATTCACAGTAACCATGACAACTTATCCCTGTGACAGTTCATTCCGTTTTACACTAAAGTTATTTGTGAGAAAGTGGCTAATTTGTTTTTGGGATTTAATCCCAAAAATATAAGCAATTCTTATGCATATTACTTGGCAACCTTACTTAGGTAAATATTTTTTTATTGTTGCTTAAAACCATTCTTTAGAATTTTTCCATCAGACAACAAAACAGGGTTTTGTAAAATGAAATGTCACTGAACGAATAATTGAATGATTCGATCAATTTCGTCACTATCCGGCGGTACTAAGTTGTCTAGTGTGAGTCACCGTAGGCCTCGCCTATAAATCAACAGCGAGCGTCGGAGGGTTTTTAGTGGGTAAACCTCTGGGAGTCCCACACACCCCGTCAGGTCCCCCGACCTGACGGGAAGGTGCCTAATGCATTTTCCCTTCGTTACCAAAAAAAAAAAAAAAGGATTTGTAATAAAAATTTAAGAACAAACATTATTCCGTAATAATCACGAACTTGCTAGTTTAGGATTAAAAGCTGTATCAGAGCAGTTTTTTGGAATAAGAGGGATAGAGTTAATTAATAATAGGATGGATAGTGCACCCGCCGCACAAATACAAAAAAGAAATTTGCTTATCCGAACTAAGTTCCTTTACTCAAAGACTTAGTCAAATGCTGAAAAATGCTCCGGATAATATATTACCTTACTTTATGGAAATGTATGTTAGTGTTTCCAACACCTTTGGATGCACCGAAACTTTTTACACCCTCACTAATTTTAACTCCATTATGCCAACTGATACAATTTATAACACATAAAAGAATTTGAAATAGAAATCGAGGATTCAAATGGTACCAATTCACCTTTCGAAAAACCAATCACACACACTTATCGACCCGCGCCACGACTATTCGAAAAAAGGACGGATGTGTGCGCGCGCTCATCGTGTTTGGAGGGTTCCTTACACTATGAACATCGCAACTGTGACGCGGTCAAATTTTGTTCACAGGTATTTAAGCGTCCTATAGCCCTTATTTGTGACGTGACCAAAATTTTGTCGCAAAATTGCGGACTACTGAAGTCGACTGAATTCGATAGAAATCAATTTTGCGATTAAATTTTGGTCATATCACACACAAATAAAGGGTACCGTAATATGTACTCTTGTACATATCTACGTGTAATATTGCTCCCGTCCTCAAGAGAGGTGTGTTGGAAGACCAACTACTTAAAAGAAACCTGATTCGAGACCCTCACATGACCGCGTCAAGTGGTGCAAGTTGATTGAAAAACTAGGGCACACTAGCGACGCTAATCGATTTTAATTTTTAGCTACTAAACCGGATTGATTTTAAACAATTTCGGGGTTACAATCTCTCGCTAAAGACCTATACTATTTATTTAATACTTATAGTTAACTGTTTTGTCTGCTTTTCATTCGAATTTTGGATTACCGCCAAAAGTTTTTGGTGAGAATCAATTTTTCGCGTACAAAAACGGACCCAACATTTGTGCATGGTTATTTAATATAAAGTATAAGTTTTTGCCGAAAGATTGTAGTTCCGAAATTGTTTTAAATAGATCGGGATTAGTAGCTAAAAATTAAAATCGATCAGTGTCGCTAGTTAGCCCTACCCGTCACCTTAACCGGGAGCATTAAAGGCTGTTGTGATACAGAGTAATAGAGAGAAAATATATTTTTTTATTAATTGTGGCGATTATGAGACATTTTTTTAAGAATTAAAGCGTTGAATCCATAAAGAAAAGTATTAAACATTTTTCGAGACCTAATTATATCATAATTTCTTCTTATAAGGCACCATAATTTTCTTAATTGCTAAAAGTGACCACTTAATGCAATAATAAAAATTATGGTTACTTGTACGAAGATAATATTACACAAGTATATCCAAAAAATGTTGGGTCCGTTTTTGTACGCGAAAAATTGATCCACGATAAAAGTGGCCGCTTTTGGCAGTAGGTAATCAATATTTCGCGTACAAGAACGGACCCATCATTTGTGCATGGCTATTTAATAAATAGTATAAAAGTTTGCTGAGAGGTTGGAACCCCGAAATTGTTTAAAACAGATCCGGTTTAGTAGCTAAAAATTAAAATCGATTGGCATCGCTAGTGTGCCTAGGGTTGCCAACTTTTTTTACAAGAAAAAAAGTATATTCAGGTCTATGAAGATTATCAAACAGTATTTTAGAAAAACGAACAGTATTTTATTTATTTATTGCTTTAAATACATATTTTTTTGAGCTTCTAGCACAACGTATTAATTCACAATCTTTTTTGAAAATTTCATATGCCTCATCACAATTTATATCAAAGTTAAAATAAATGAGGAGCTCGTTTTTTATTAAATGCTCTGTTTCTATCATCCCGCCACTTAGCATTCATTACTGAAAAAACTCTTTCAGTAAATGCATAAAATTTTTGAGCGTCTGCTTCGATGCTGAAAACAGTATTTTTGTATACTTATTTTGTAAAAAAGTAAAAAGTATAATTTAGTGAAAAATAGTATAATACTGTTTAAAACAGTATAGTTGGCAACCCTAAGTGTGCCCTACCCGTCACCTTAATATTCATTTTACAGACATGGCTGTCCCAACTAAACTCTTACAATATGTATAAATAATTTGGCCTTTGGGTTTTTTCTTCCAACAAGCAACCCCAAAAATCACGAAAAAAAAATGCATTCCTATGACCGTTCTATTCGCGACGTAATCGAACTCCGAATCGATTCTGAGCACAAAAGCGATTCTACTATCGATCTCTCACTGTGATCGGTGAGCGATCTTATTGAAGTCGGTATTGATTTTTAATCGGCATGAAGGGTCACAGGGTGTTGATATGGGCACGTGTTGCGAGGAAAGGATATTTTTTTATAGAAAAAGTGATTAAATGTAGAAAGGGTGGCGATACGATACACCAGGTAGCTGTAGAATGTTGAAAATGTAAAAAAATGTGACATCGATGGTTGACATTAATTTATCAATTGTTTTCGCTTGACATTGGCTAGGTTGTCCCCATGAAGTTTAAAGTGATGGGTAGGGCACACTAGCGAAGCCAATCGATTTTAATTTTTAGCTACCAAACCGGATTTATTTAAAACACTTATACTATTTATTAAATAACCATGCAAAAATGTGGGGTCCGTTTTTGTACGCGACAAATTGATTCACGCCAAAAGTGATTTCTTTTGGCGGTAATCCAAAATTCGAGTGCAAAAGCATACCAAAGAGTTAACTATAAGTATTAAATAAATAGTATAGGTGTTTGCCGAGAGGTTGTAATCCGGTTTAGTAGCTAAAAATAAAAATCGATTAGCGTCGCTAGTGTGCCCTACCCGTCACCTTAAGTACTTATAATGTATTGAAATTTTGTTATTTTATTTGTGTGACTAATATATAGAAAATTATTTATTCATCATTTTCTTACTTAAAGTGACGGGTAGGGCACTCAAGCGACGCCAAGTGATTTTAATCTTTAGCTCTCGGCAAACACTTATACTATTTAATAAATAACCATGCAAAAATGTTGGGTTTAACGCGTACGCGAAAAATTAATACACGCCAAAAGTGGCCGTTTTCGGTAAATAAAGTGTAAATTATGAACATTTCGTAACACCATCAATCAAAGGGGTGGGAAAATATCTTGCCATAAATCATTTTAACTTATCATTGTTTACCTAAGTACTTATATAGCTACCTCGTGACGGAATAAATCATGATTATTGTCAGTTAATCAAGTCAATGCCAGGGATAATCTTAACTTAAAAGGTAGGTAGGTACCATTCAATTTAAGGTGACGGGTAGGGCACACTAGCGACGCCAATAAATTTTAATATTTAGCTACTAAACCTGGATCTATTTTAAACAATTTCGGGGTTACAACCTCTCGGCAAATATTTATATTATTTATTAAATAACCATGCACAAAATATGTTGGTTCCGTTTTTGTACGCGAAAAATTGATTAATGCCTAAAGTGGCCGCTTTTGGCGTAAAATATTTTTTTGCATACGCGTTGGACCCAGCATTTGTGCATGGTTACTTAATAAATAGTATAAATGTCTGCCGAGAAGTTGTAACCCCGAAATTGTTTAAAATAGATTTAAAATAGGTTTAGTAGCTAAAAATTTAAATCGATCGGCGTCGCTAGTGTGCCCTACCTTAAGGTGCTAAAAAATATAAGACAATATTCAGTCTGTGACACCAGCTTTTTAGGTACTTCTCTCTAAAACCTCATGCTCGAAATAGAACGGGTAGCGCCATCTATGACTTCACAGTTATACTAAAACTGCTAAATTAAAGCAGGAAGAGTGTTACAAAAAGCATTAAATAGATGGCGCTCACAAAGCTGGAAAAAAGTTTAATTAAAATGCACAAGATGGCGCAAAAGATTGCTTTTTAATTTTAGTGATAGTTTGTTGAATAATTACTAGATGTCGTCTTTCATGCCTTTTCTTTTACAGCTCAGGAATATTATGTACCTATTTCATAAAAAGAGCGACAAAGATTATTTGGCAGCTGAAAACCATTTACAGGGGTGTCTATTAGAATGTTTACAAATTATAAATGTTAATATGTATAATCTTTTTGACGAATGCTGCCAAAATATGGGACAAGACGGGTTCATGCACCTCAAAATTTTTCACTTACATCTTTGTAACTAAGTACATCAAGAGATTACATACTTAACATCTTACAAGAATTCTGAACATACTTTTGATTAAATCAAATTTTGATTTAATCTAAGGAACATACTAACAAAATGTTTACAACTTTTGAAAATTCATTGATTTTTTTTACTCTTAGGTAGATAATACTCATTGTAGTCCATGATAATACACAAAGAACAACTTCAATTTTCGTTTATGAGAAAGGGGGCATACCAGCAGGTGGGTCACCTGATGGTTAGTGATCACCGCCGCCCATGGACAGCAGCCACACCAGAAGGAGTGGAGATGCGTTGTCGACCTTTTAGTAAGGTCAGGCTCGTTTCTTGGAGATTTCAATGTCTTACCAATGGACAACATTTCAAAATTGCTAAGCTCTGAAACAAAAAATACCAATTCTTTGTTTACTTTTCCGCTGCTCGAATATATATTTATTCATTTTTTATATTGCTTATTTACTGAGAAAAAAAATAAAAACTAAAAAACGTAAGATGACGTCATCGGACGGCAGAATGTAAAATATTCCTTTGCTTTGCACATTATAGTTTTAAATTTACGTAATGCCAAACTCATGACATTTAACTGTCAAAAAAAAAAGACAACTTGTCAACGTTGAATGTATGAATGACGTTGACAATGTTGACACTAGTATTATTTACCTTTGACAGTAATACCTTTTTTTTATTAAAACAATGAAAAGCAAAGGAATATCGCTGTATTCAGCCGTCCGATGACGTCATTTGGCGCTTACGTCTATTTAGAATAAAAAGAATTTCAATAATTATTTTATGCATGAAAATGGACAAATTTTGAAAAAAGAAAAAATATGGGTCTGTTCATTTTATGTCTACTTTCATATAAAAAACAATATGGACATGTTAAAAATATGAAATGTTGTCCATTCTGAAATAGCATGGCTTGGTGGCATGGAACTGAATTTGTACAGGATATGACATTTATTTATGCGAATATCCAAAATTAGAAAAAATTGGGTTTTAACGGGAGTTGCTTGTTGATTGCCGTGTGGTCCCCGGCAGAGTACAATAGGCCACCCTCACTCTTACCGAGGTGTCGTAAAAGGCGACTAAGGTAAAGCTGCTGGCATGATCATCAGCACCCAGAGAAGGAATACTCTGCATTCATATCAAAACCCTCGCCAACCCGTCTGCCAAGCGTGGTGAGTATGGCAATTACCCCTCATGTGATTGAGGGAGGCCCGTGCCCCAGCAGTGGGGACTTAAATGGGCTGATGATGATGATGATGATCGGGATTGCTACCGTAGCGCTTGTAACAAGCGCAGCGCCGAAATATTTGAAATTGGAAAATAAGGTTAGGTACCTGCATGAGCCACCAACCATCAGATTACTATAGTCTGTCTTTGACAGATTTGTATACATTGATGTGTGGCTGTCCGTACATGGTAGCAATAACCATTAAAAACGATTCTAATATTAGTGACCATAAAAGTTTGAAACAAAATTTCCAATACTCATAGGAGAGAATAATGTTGTTCAGCTTTATTGGTAAAAGAGGTGGTTAAAGCGATGTAAGCGTTTGCGTCTATACTCGCACACCCCACGAGTGCGAGTATAGACGCAAATATGTGCCCATTCTTTATCCGCACAGGTTGTAATTTCTATTACTCGTGGTCACATCGCTTCGCGCTTTGCCTAAATATATTTAGTGTCGTGAAGTACTTGATAAGTAAATAACTTTGAGTCATCTAGCGTGCCTGATCCTGAGTTAGATTTTATTAAATGAACTTATTATTCCTATATTTTCATCATCATCATCATCATCATCAGCCCATCGCAGTCCACTGCTGGACGTAGGCCTCTCCAATTGTTCGCCACTGTGATCTATCCATGGCTTCTCGCATCCAGCTCTTGCCAGCCATCCTGCGCAGATCGTCCCCCCACCTAGCCAGAGGGCGCCCTACATTACGTTTGCCAAGACGCGGTCTCCACTCCAGAACTCGTTTACCCCATCGGTTGTCGGTTCTGCGGCTAATATGGCCAGCCCACTGCCACTTAAGCTTGCTAATCCGGTGAGCAATGTCGATAACTTTGGTTCTCTGCCGGATCACCTCATTTCGGATTCGATCTCGGAGAGAGACGCCGAGCATTGCTCGTTCCATAGCCCGCTGAGCGACCTTTAACTTGTGGACTAGCCTATATTTTACTAAAGCTTTAAATTAAAAAGTACCAGGAAAACATAATTCTATAAGATTAGTATTTCCATACTCGAAACTCGTGTCCTTTTTTGTGACTTCGTTGAAGTTGCGGGTGTCCTCCATGGGCGGCAGCAATCGCTTATCTACTTACAAGTGATCCGTCAATTCGTCTGCCAAATAAAAAATGACACGGTTATGAGAAGAAAGAATTAGTTGGTTAGTTCAATAACATTTAGGATGCATTTATGTAAAATAGCCTAAGCAGGCCTTTTTTTTCTCTTAGGGAAAACCGTCATGCTACATGTGGGGAACAATGTGGAATGTGGGACTCAAACCGTAACTAAAACCCTGGGGTGCCCATCTCCGCGCAATTGAGGTCGTAAACCCCACAGCCGGGACTAGACCGTACGGCTAATCACGCTCGCCGCTTCACCCCTATCTGGCGCCAATACAGCCCTTCAACGCTGTACGACCTAACACCACACCCGGTAATGTCGTCCCCCGCGGAGTCGTATGCTGAGCAAGCCACTTCCCAGCAGTGGCTACGGTCACGTACTGCAAAAACCCGTTTAGTCGCCTCTTACGTCAGGCCTGGAAAACCTTGGCAGTATTCTTAAACGCCCTTAGCCACAGGGCGCAGCCGTGGCAAGCCCCCCATAAGTTAGACCGACGGTCTGATGAAGGTTGGGTTAATCCATTGAAAAGATTGCCCCAACCTTCACCAGACTCAGGACCTATATGTGTGGAAAACATTGTGGGAAGCTTATGATAAGTTACTCTATTATTTATGTCCAGCAGTGGGCGTCTATTTGCTGAAATGATGATGATAGAGTAAATATAGATCTTAAGTTGTTATGCCCTTAGGGAATATACACCATAGTTTCTTTTCAACAAAGAGGTCATAGGCTACGATTTTGCACTATGGATGTGACAGGTATAACGAGACGAGCAGACTGATCACCTGATGGTAAGCAATTGCCGTCGCCCATGGACACCCGCGACACCAGTGGAGTCACAAGTGCTCTGCCAACCTTTAAGCCCCCCTTTCCCCGGATTGGGCCTCTGGTTCCCCCACTCACGTAGCGAAACGGCACAGTGCTGCTTCACGAAGGTTTTCTGTGAAGCCGTGGTATCACTCCGGTCGAGCCGGTCCATTCATGCCACAGCGTAGCTCTCACACAGTAAAATATGTTACAATAATCACATGTGATGCAATGAAACATTAGAATTTAGTTCCATTTTTTTCCATCTCGTCGTCAAGCAATTTGCATGACGTGTTGTAGTTGCTTAAAAAGCAACTAGCCAGCTACATGGTGGTCGCCGGCAGGTTCATTGCCATTGCTCAAACTTGATGATCTATAACTAAGCACGAAAGGAAAGTACAGAGGGTAAACTCCGTTAAAACTACGTTCGATCCAAATACATGAAAATACTAAAATCGTAATAATCGTAATAGAGGTGCAAAATCGTATGCTATTTGTATAGTTGGGCCAAAATAATTGGTCACATTTTGAAAATTCCACAAAATTCGGCAATCTTTCTATGTTAAAAAAATAAACAAAATTTCTAATAATTTTAAAATTATACTTGCATTTATTTATTTCAATTGATACAAAATAGTTATTTTTACGATTTACTTTCTCTGTTAAAAAAATACTTTTCTAGAGAATTGAACGTAGGTACAATGTTGTATCTGTCTACGGATTTTCTTTTTAAGCTCTAGGGATGTTCCCCAAAATAATCGAATGAATACAATATTAATCGTGTTGGAATATTCAATCATAAATAAAAAACCACATTCTGATTAAAATAAAACGTATTTTTCTCTTGTTCAAAATATCTAACTTTGTAAAAAGAAAAACAATGTATGGCACACAATATAAGCGCTTCGATTTCGAAGAAAAAGAAAACAATGTATGGCACACAATAATAAACGCTTTGATTTCTGAGATAAAGAACGGCCAGTTTATACTGGCCGTGGATCGATATCTAGGATCAGTACCTACTTATCCTCTTGCTTTGCAAAAGTTTTGATTTACATTTCTCCAAATAAAAGTACTGATAACTTTTATTCCATTATTATAGTATTGGATTCACGTTTGTTTGGAGTACATATTGATTATTCACTGTAATCGAAGTTTTTAGTAGGTCACCCCTCTAAGAAGCAAAAAATGAGTACTGTCAAATGTGGCCTATTACTTTGGCTCGATTATATATAGTTTTATGCTCCAATTACGGAATGGACAACATTTCAAAATTGCTAAGCTCTGAAACAAAAAATACCAATTCTTTGTTTACTTTTCCGCTGCTCGAATATATATTTATTATTTTTTTATATTGCTTATTTACTGAGAAAAAAAATTAAAAACTAAAATACGTAAGATGACGTCATCGGACGGCAGAATGTAAAATATTTCTTTGCTTAGCACATTATAGTTTTAAATTAACGAAATGCCAAACCCATGACATGTAACTGTCAAAAAAAAAGACAACTTGTCAACGTTGAATGTATGAATGACGTTGACAATGTTGACACTAGTATTATTTACCTTTGACAGTAGTACCTTTTTTTTTATTAAAACAATGATAAGCAAAGGAATATCGCTGTATTCAGCCGTCCGATGACGTCATTTGGCGCTTACGTCTATTTAGAATATAAAGAATTTCAATAATTAATTTATGCATGAAAATGGCCAAATTTTGAAAAAAGATAAAATATGGGTCTGTTAATTTTATGTCTATTTTCATATAAAAAAACAATATGGACATGTTAAAAATATGAAATGTTGTCCATTGGGAAGATTTGTGAAATTGGCTTCTGTGCTGTGATTGAGTAATGTCTAAATATTCCATGTTGATGTTATTGAAAGAAAAAAAAACAATCTAACATGTGATTGTATATGTTAGATTGTTTTTTAAAAATAAAAATTTATATGTTACCTATTTATCTGTAGCCGCCATAGCAATGTGAAAGAAAATCTAACTGAAGTAAAATTACTTTTAGTACTTACTAAAGTTTGTTTTCTTATTCGAATCAATATTTTTTTTATGTGATACCTAGGTGGCAGATAAGCAGACGGATCACCTGTTAGTACGCGATTGCCGCCGTCCATAGAGACTTGTGACTCCACTGGTGTCGCGGGTCTCTACCCGCGACACCAGTGGAGTGTGCGCTGCCAACCTTTATACCCTCCCTTCCCTGGATTGGGCCTCCGGTATCCATACTCACGCAGTGAAACACAGCGCAATGTATATTCATATCGTATAATCAATTTATATTTGATTACCAATTCTGTAGTCTTGAAGGCATTTCATGCATAAAAAGTTAGCCTTCTGTTTATTGTTCATCGCGGCGCAAACGCAGGTTGTAAAATGTTGTACAACCACCGTTATTCTGACCCACTCCCCGATCTTAGCGAGCCCAGTTTTCATCTCAGCTCGTCCGCGAGTGAACGTCACGATGTTTTTCGAAAGTTTTGCCTTGAACTTGTCCGTGATCGTCATTCTTATCGTGGCATTGACTTTTGATTACGTCACAAAATTCTTCAGCTACTGGTACATCCGACACATACCCAACAAGACACCAATACCTTTCTTCGGGACAGATTACTACAGAGTTTTAGGACTAAGAAGCAATACGGAACAAGTGAACGCGCTGTACTCCCAATATCCACAAGATAAGTTCGTTGGGAACATCAAGAGTCGAATCCCAGACTTGATAGTGAAAGATCCGGATGCTTTAAAGACAATACTGTCTACAGACTTCGCGAATTTCCATTGCAGAGGGCTCGGCTTGGACAAATCTCAGGATGTTTGTTTACGAAACAATTTGTTTTACGCTGAGGGCGAAAAGTGGACCTTACTCCGTAAGAGCTTGGAGTCAGTTTTGAACAACTTAAAGTGCGACTTTGAAGACGGTTTGCATGACTGTTTGTCGGGAACAAATGGAGACACAAATGTTCAACAGTTATTGTCTAAGGTATTGGATGTTATTTTCAACGATCTGTTATTAGATGAAACTTCGGACGGGACGGTGATACGTGCAATGAGATCGGAAGTTCAGAAGCGCACCTTTGTGGAAAAAGTCAAAACCTATTTGAAGCACATTTTTCCTTCACTGTACGTGATGTTTCGTTTAGTGACCATGGCTAATGAACCATCATCGAAAACGAAAAGAGAACTAGAAAAGTCGAAACTGACATTAAAGATAAAGGAACTGTCTGCATTTCAATTAGGATTAAAGGAGAAAAGCAAGAAGTCTTCAGACGTTGATTTTGCTTTTGCAGTATTGGCATCATTTGTGACAGAAGGATACATTCCTACGCTTAATGTATTGACTGCAGTTTTACACGATGTCGCTCAAAATCCTCAAGTTCAAAAGAAGATTCGTGATTCAAATCAAGATTACTTAGATGCAGTCATAAAGGAATCTTTGAGACTTCACCCTCCATATTCCGTCATAAATCGTCAATGCGTGAAGTTGTATCATTACCCAGACAGTGATTTAGTTCTTGATAAGAAAATCACGGTCAATGTACCAGTGGAGGCAATCCACCGAGATGAAAAGTATTACAAAGATGCTAACAGCTTTGTGCCAGAGAGGTTTCTGGCCGGTTTGACGTCACATAGTTTCGCGTATTTGCCATTTGGGGTCGGTCCAAGAAAATGCATCGGTAAGTTTTGTCACATTTCTTTGTTACTTAAGAAACAAAATCTTTTTAAGTCTTGTTTGTGTTGATTCTTGTTTTTGGAAGTGATTATCTTTCATTCTACTTGTATGGTATGACTGCCTCGGTGGCGCAGTGGTTAGTGGGATTGCACCTTTAAAGCGACAGCTGCGCAAGAGGTTCCGGGTTCGATCCCCGGGTCGGGCCGAAAAATTGTACCTAAATTTTCGGTAAGAAATTCTTATTGTCAGCCCGGAGTCTAGAAGTTGGCAGTATTGTACCCTCGTGCAAGAAAGCACGTTAAGCCGTTGGTCTTGCGCCCAATCCCTGTCCGGTTGTGTCACGCTGGTGTCCCATCGGAATATGAGTGTAAGGGAATAGAGAGTGCACTTGAGCCACTCAGATTGTGGAAGATGAGGTTCGATTCCCGCCTGAACACGAGATGAAATTGTTAAGGTGACGGGTAGGGCACACTAGTGACGTCAATCGATTTTTATTTTTAGCTACTAAAATACTTATAGTTAACTGTTTGGTCTGCTTTTGCAATCGAATTTTAGATTACCGCCAAAAGTGGCCGCTTTTGGCGTTAATCAATTTTTCGCATACAAAAACGGACCCAACGTTTATACATGGTTTTTTAATAAATAGTATACCTAAGTGTTTTCCAAGAGGATGTAACCCCGAAATTGTTTAAATAGATCCAGTTTAGTAGCTAAAAATTAAAATCGGTTGTCGGCGCTAGTGTGCCCTACCCGTCACCTTAAAGTCTTAGAAGGCACGGTATGACTGGTATTATAATTATTGTGATCAGTCAAGTTTTCTTGGGGTAAATGGTTCGTTAGCCACACCAAAGCAATTAAAGTTATTATAAGCCTCCAGCAGAGTTGATGTTTTCCTATAGGAACGATACTGTTACCGTTTGTAAATTATGGTCCATGTTAATACATTTTTATAGAGAATTGTTATGGTGAACAATTGTGCACTATAATATGTCATTCGTCGTTGGTAGATCGCTGAGATAGGCGGAAATAACCGAAAATATCGGATCGGACGACATTTTAATTATAAAAGATTCTAGGATGCTTTCGAAATTTGCTAAAATAGCAGTACCGGAGCCGTGAATCAAACTTTTACTGCCAATAACATTATAAACAGCATGTACCGTTTGTTTGATTTTGAAGTCCATCATAGTTAACTTTCTATTATGAAAGTGGGTGTCACAGAATGTTGACCTGTGCCTATAACGGTTACCTTTAATGATGTGAGAATGTAACAATTAATTATATTTAACTACAATAAAAAATAAATTTACTACAATAAAGATCCTGTTATTGTAGTAAAGCTTGGTTGTAACTCCGTCTTCTCCCGGGGCTTTTCCATTTTTAAGTTGCCCAAGAGCTGCTTCGATCTCCTCCAGGCTGATGTCAGGAATGATCCTCCGTCGCATGGCGGGTTAATGTGGCTCTTGAATCCTTCTCATCCGGCGTAGGATGGGGTGAGTGCGACGCGTATAACTGGCTGTAGAAGGTGTAAGCTTCCGAGAGAATCTCAGGCTTAACTTTATCACACATCTTGACTCCGTATGAGCCCAACAAGATCTTATCTATTGAAAATAAGAGAACCTTGTTAATGTGTCATTTGTTAAGTTAGCTGTATAAGTATTGTTTTCATTTTGTTTTCATTTCTTACTTAATAGAAGAATGAAACCTTATCACTTAACAAACATTACTAGGCAGATTCAGTTCACATTTTAGAGAGTTGAAACAAGTAAAGAAGGTAAATTGACTACTATCATATTCGTGATAGCCATAAGTTACGATTATTTTAACTATGTTATGTACATGATTGCGATAAATAATGTTAATGTTATCAACTAAGTAACTTGGTTGAAATAAATATTATTCATTTGTACATTACTTGGGCTTGTTGGCGTTGGGCTCACAAATTGGAGTCGTTGGAGTCGCGAAGAGATTTTGGCTCTCTTTGCCTCTTCTGTAGGCTCTTTCATGGAGAGTGCTCTTTGGAGCTGTTTAAATCATACCAGGGTCACCATTCTAGAATCGCATGACTTGACGCCGCGGCAAACTTCACCAATACTACCTAGAACCAATCCCTTCCAGAACTCTTCGTTTCCAGCGCTCCTTTTTCCCGCGATCGTGCAAACTCTGGAATGGCCTTCCTGCCGCGGTGTTCCCTGATCGCTATGACATGACCTTTTTTAAAAGAGGTTTGAAAAGAGTTCTGCTTTCACGGTAGGCAGCGGCATGCCTGTGCTCCGGCATTGTTGATGTCTATGAGCGGCGGTTGCCGTTTACCATCAGATGGGCCGCAAGCTCGTCTACCTATTATTATTTGATAGAAATGGGGTGAGCCCTGCGTCTCATAGCCACTGCGACCAGTAGATGATCTATTGTGGCAGCCCCGTAACCTATTACAGCACCTCATGTAGCTCCAGTTCCAGGATAAACCCGAGAATGGAGCTGATGGGGGAGCTCTTGATCTCGTCAGCTGAGATCATGTGTGCTCCCAGGTGCCGGCTTCTGCAGCGGTGCAGCGCTATGCACTCGCCGAGGACGCGGATAATCGTTTCCTCGTCCTCGCGACAGAACCTGCAGATTTTGGTATCTGTAAGGCCCATGTTGTGCAGGTGCTTATTTAATTTGCAGTGCCCTGTGAGGGTCCGAGTGAGTGCCCTAACATGTCCTCTACTCAGTTATTTGTTATTTCTACAGCTCGTTTCTGATCGAACGCCTGTATCAACGCCTTAGACTGTTCTAGTCGAGGTAGTCTTTTCCAGAATTCAGTGCTTTGTTTTTTCTCCCACTCTTTTAACTCGAACCTGACCATGCATGCTGGAACGCCACTTATTGGTTCCGGTCCGAGTAGTGGGCTCTCTGCCCCGGCCTTTGCTAGCACGTCAGCGACTTCGTTGCCTCTG
Organism: Marasmia exigua; assembly: GCA_019059595.1. Taxonomy (NCBI): domain Eukaryota; kingdom Metazoa; phylum Arthropoda; class Insecta; order Lepidoptera; family Crambidae; genus Marasmia; species Marasmia exigua. The sequence goes on from CM032473.1 coordinate 22,507,120, forward strand.
ATATTGCAGTGTCCCGGTACCCAAATCAGATTTACAATGTTGGCATTGCCAAGCTGGTTTAGGAGCAGGACACACTCGCTAGTGAGTTTGGAGTCAAGTTCACAGGATGTTAACGCCTTGAGGGCAGCTTGACTATCTGAGAAGATGAATATCTTCTTATTCTGGAGATTCATTTGTAGACTCTCTTGGACACAGCCAATTATTGCGAAGACTTCCGCTTGGTACACTGTGGTATAGTGACCCAGGTTGGCGAATTTGCGTATTCCGCAGCGATCATTACAAAATCCTGCCCCAGATATGCCCTGCTTCCTGGAGCCATCTGTATACCAAACGATGTCATTCTGCTTAACATTTCCGGGAGTTCCAGCCTCCCAGTCTTGTCTACTTGGTAACAAGACTGTAAACCGCTTATCGAAGCGGTGTTCACGGACCATGGAGTCAGAGGGCATATCCATGACCGGAATTTTCATTAGTTCATTGTAGAGGCCTCTCATGACCCTAGAATGCCATCTCGTCCTCCCTCTGATTTTCGCTCTCGTGATAGCCATCCTCGCTTCCATCTGCACGTGAATGTGCAGAGGTGGAATGTTCAGGAGGGCATCCAGTGCTGCAGAGGGAGAGGACGAAAGCGCGCCAGTGGCTATAAGGCAGGCAGTTCTTTGAACTTTGCTGAGGTTCTCTACGCAGTTAAGTTGGTGCGTCTTCTTATACCACACACAGCAGCCATAAGTGACGATCGGCCTCACTATGGTTTTATAAATCCAGAGTGCGGCCATGGGCCGTAGCCCCCATTTTAGCCCCACCAACCTACTGCTTGCCCCCATCGCAATTTTTGCCTTTCTAGTGATGTAGTCGAGATGCTTGTTCCATGTTAGTTTTTGGTCTAAAAAGACTCCGAGATATTTGACCTCGTTGGACAAGCATAGCTTCGTACCAAGAAGTGTTGGGGTGTGTAGCGCCTCTAGTTTCCTTCTTTTGGTAAACGGGATTAAGACCGTCTTACGTGCATTGACTGTTAGCACGTGTCTCGTGCACCAGTTTTCTACTATTCGTAGGGCCCTTTGCATAAGATTGGAAATGGTGCTAGGGCATTTTCCTATGACCATTATTACTATGTCATCTGCGTAACCCTGAGTCAGAAATCTGGCTTCATTGAGCTCGCAGATGAGACTGTCAACAACCAATGACCATTGAAGGGGTGATAGGACTCCGTCCTGTGGACATCCTCTGGTCACTCTATAATGTAGGGTTTTATTCATCAACGTTGTTGTTGCAGTCCGATTTTGTAGCATGGATCCCATCCATCTGGTGGTGGTGTCGTCGATTCCACGATTCACCATACTACGTGTTATAACATCGAAGTTGGTGTTGTCAAACGCCCCTTCGATGTCAAGAAAGGCACAGAGTGCAATTTCTTTGTCTTCTATGGCTTTCTCAATTCTGTCCACCAGGTCAATAAGCGCCGTTTCCGTGGACTTGCCTGTTTGGTAGGCATGTTGTCTTGCACTCAGGGGTTTTTCAACGAGGTATGTTGCCCTGATGTGACTGTTCAACACCTTTTCCATCGTTTTTAGTAGGAATGAGGTGAGACTTATCGGTCTGTAGGACTTGGGCTGCGATTTGTCTTTGTCCCCTCCCTTGGGAATGTAAGTGACCCTCGCCCGAGTCCACGCTGATGGCAGATAACTCCAAGCAAAGCTTGCACGGTATAATTTTATCAGCGTAGAGATGATGATATCTTCGCCCCGCTGCAACAAAGCCGGGAAGATACCATCGACCCCACCAGATTTGTAAGGCTTGAAACTCCTAATGGCCCAAATTATCTGCTGGGGACGAAAAATAACGGAAGCTCTCCTTCAGTCTTCATTCCTCGGTCTCCTGTCCGGAGACTTACTGACCTGGAGTTCTCTTTCGTTATTAATGTACACGGATTCCGGAAAGTGCGTTTGAGCAAGCAGTCTCAGTGTTTCCTCCGGAGATTCTGTGAAAGATCCATCCGCTTTCCTTAGCAGGCCTAGATGGGATTCAGGTGTCCTGGATAGTATTTTGTGGATCCTGGCAGCTTGGGCAGTGTCCTTGATTGACCCGCAGAATTTTTGCCAGGATCTTCTTTTTGCTTTCCTGAGCTCCCTATTGAAACGTGTTAACGCCTTCCTGTAAGCATCCCAGTTCTTGTCTTTTTTTGCCTTGTTAAACCTTTTGCCTCAGATGCTCCAGGTTTTTGTTCCACCAAGGCGTGTTTCTGTTGCTCTTAGTGGTCTTGAGAGGACAATTTTCCAGATACGCATTCATTAGGCTCTTGCCTAAGTCCTCTGCTGCGGCTTCCACTTGGTCCACAGTTTTGATGTATTTAAAATCTCCAAGGTATAACCTAAGGGAGTTCCTAAAGCCCTCCCAGTCTGTTCCCTTGGGGTCACGGTAGGTGTTCGGTTCCTTTGTTCCCGAGCATAGTATGTCGTACCTAATGTATATAATCGTCTACCTACTATAAGCAATAAAAAAAAACATTAATGAAGTAATATGTTTGTAATGAATGTTCATCTTATTAAAGTGAACAAAGATATATGATCGCAGTAAACATTGTTCTTTCAACTTTAAACAAATCACTTGTTTACAATAATCCCTGTTTTTGTGTACAGTGACAAAGTTACTTCATTGCAATAATGCTTGTTGTTTTGTGCAGCAACAAAGTTACTTTGTTACAACAACTGTTGTTATTTTTTGCAGCGACAAAGTTACTCTGTTGCAGCAATTATTATTGTTTTGTGCAGCAACAAAATAAATTGTTTTCAATTATTATTGTTCCCGAGTACGGCCACAAAGTTACGTGATTGTAATAATTATACATCAGCGATTAAAATTATTAATAATTATTACATTAAGGTTACTTTGTGGGTATACTACTTAAAGGATAAAATGTTATTAAATTCAAATTACACTGTTGACAACAACCGATAATTTGCTGGTACATAGTTTTGCCAATTGGGCACCGGGTAGGGTACACTAGCGACGCCAATCGATTTTGATTTTTAGCTACTAAACCGGATCTATTTTAAACAATTTCGGGAATATAATCTCTCGGCAAACACTTATACTATTTATTAAATACTTATACTTAACTTTTGGGTCTGCTTTTGTACTCGAAATTTGAATAACCGCCAACAGTAGCCACTTTTGGCGTGAATCAATTTTTCGCGTACAAAAGCGGACCCAAAATTTGTGCATGGTTATTTAATAAGTAGTATAAGTGTTTTCCGAGAGATTGTAGACCCGAAATTGTTAAAATAGATCCGGTTTAGAAGCTAAAAAATAAAATTGGCGACGCTAGTGTGCCCTACCGGTCACCTTAAGAAGGACAGTCGAGTTGCAAAAAAAACATTAAATGAAACCATTATAAAGCTAATTTAAAACATTGTAGATGTAATAGATAGACAATGTTTGAGATAATGTTTTGAAAAAAAAAACCGAATGTGATTGGTACAGCAAAGTAAAGCAAAGTAGATGCTCAAATCTGTTTTTCAGTTATCATCATATAGTGTATCTTATCACTGCAAGCAAATTTCACTGTCGGAACCAATAAAAAATCTCGTCATAGCAAATTTAATTTTCTTATACAAATTAAGTAAGCATAGGTACTAAAATATTACAGGGTCCATCTATTATAGTTAAAGTATATTCTCCCAAATTAAGTATGTGCATTTGCGTTGTATGAACTTAAAATAGGGTAAAGGAGAAAGCATAGCAATTTAAAAAAAATCCTATTTGCTCCTCGTAGTAATAACTCGCACAGTTACATATTTTCAAAGTCCATACTTTCAAATACAGGTCTAACAACTACCTACTTTGTGGGTGTATAATAGCTAATTTATTCATCATCATCATCAGCCCATTTAAGTCCCCACTGCTGGGGCACGGGCCTCCCTCAATCACATGAGGGGTAATTGCCATACTCACGCCACGCTTGGCAGACGGGTTGGCGAGGGTTTTGATATAAATGCAGAGTTTTCCTTCTCTCGGTGCTGATGATCATGCCAGCAGCTTTACCTTAGTCGCCTGTTACGACACCTCGGTAAGAGTGAGGGCGGCCTATTCTACTCTGCCGGGGACCACACGGCTATGATCATGCCAGCAGCTTTACCTTAGTCGCCTTTTACGACACCTCGGTAAGAGTGAGGGCGGCCTATTCTACTCTGCCGGGGACCACACGGCTATGATCATGCCAGCAGCTTTACCTTAGTCGCCTTTTACGACACCTCGGTAAGAGTGAGGGCGGCCTATTCTACTCTGCCGGGGACCACACGGCTAATTTAATTTATTAGCTATTTTTATTTATTTACTACAATGTAATTTACATTACATACAATAGTCCTGGTTGACTATACATTGTCTTGTTTAAATATTATTCAGTAGAAAGAAAAAAAAAAGATTGACATCATAATGGCAGCAAAAACACTAATGTCTCTACCTCTTACTTATTATTCGTACAATTTTGTACAAAAAAAAGGTGAGTGAACTGAGCCCACTGAACTCTTTGCTTACAATTGAGTTCAAGATTTTGTCAATTTTAAAACCGGTTTTTGTAACAAAAACATTTTCCGGAGTAAATCACTAAGTGAGTACTTATGTCTTATATATTTCCTAAACATATTTCCATTTTGAGTATTTATGAAATCGTCATCGTCAGCCCATTGAAGTCCCCACTGCTGGGGCACGGACCTCCCTCAATCACATGAGGGGTAATTGCCATACTCACCACGCTTGGCAAACGGGTTGGCGAGGGTTTTGATATAAATGCAGAGTTTTCCTTCTCTGGGTGCTGATGATCATGCACGCAGCTTTACCTTAGTCGCCTTTTACGACACCTCGGTAAGAGTGAGGGTGGCCTATTCTACTCTGCCGGGGACCACACGGCCATAACTTTTAAAGAACATTATAGCTAATGTTGCCACCTTTTTTTTGCAGATAATGTACATTCGTTATTATAGGTAAGGAAAAAAAAGTACATACATAGTATCATAATAAAGTACAGTTTATTTTTCTTTATTATTATGTTTAAAAACATATTTTATATAACTTTTTGCTGTTTGTAGCGTTCAGAAATTATTAAAACGAAATAATAAGTTATGCGGCGCTTTCTGCGACATGTTTATCACCAACCGTTTAATCACCAATTTCATTTAAGGAAAATGAATACGACTAGGTCGTATGGTCCCCGGCAGAGTAGAATAGGCCACCATCACTCTTACCGAGGTGTCGTAAAAGGCGACTAAGGTAAAGCTGCTGGCATGATCATCAGCACCCAGAGAAGGAAAACTCTGCATTTATACCAAAACCCTCGCCAACCCGTCTGCCAAGCGTGGTGAGTATGGCCCCCTCATGTGATTGAGGGAGGCCCGTGCCCCAGCAGTGGGGACTTAAATGGGCTGATGATGATGATGATGATGAAATACGACTATATTTTTCAAAATTCTAAGGCAATCATGCGAAATAAAGTATTTTTGCGGAATTAACTTTTTCATAAATACAGAGTACAATCACCTGAAATAGCGTACAATACTTTATTATAAAGTACGGGGGGCAACCCTAATTACATCGTATAAGTTCTCTCTCCTGGAGTTAAATTTCTATCCTGTGATCCCATTACATATAAGTCCAAGAAGTTAGTTCATCTAGAATCTAGATGAACTAACTTCTTCTTCCACTGAAGATTACCTACTTAAAACGCTCTTAGAAACCGCTTTTACCTGTCGCGTTATTGACCTCAATCACCTTACAAATAACTTTTGTGTCCACTTCTATAATGAACATTTACTAGATGATGGCTTGCATGTATGATGATGACTTACAATAATATGTAGAAATATGATTTTTATATTTGCGCCTAAAACATTTTTTTTTATATTTGTTAACTTTTTCGGACGGTATCTTCATATAAAAAAATCGTAGATATTGAGCAACCAAAAGATAATATTAGGTTTATCTTTTTTTGAAATAAGGACATTAAAGCATCATTTCGCTTTCACCTCCACCAATCGTGGCAGAACATCGCTTCGGCATGAATGGGCCGGCTCGACCGGATTGATATCACGGCCTCACAGAGAACCGGCGTGAAGCAGCACTGTGCTACGTTTCGTTGCGTGAGTGAGGTACCGGAGGCCCTATCCATGGGCAAGGGGTTTAAAAGTTGGCTAAGAACTTGTAACTCCACTGGGGTCGCGGGTGTCTGTGGGCGGCGGCAATCGGTTACCATCAGGTGATGCATCTTCTCGTCTGCCACCTATCACATAAAAAAAACCTAATCCCGTCCCTATCCGTCCTCCAAAAAGTCACCTCGTCATCGTTGTCGAATGATTAGTGGGTCTCTGGCGACTCCTCATAAAAAAGTTAAATATTTCATTCAAAACCCCAAACTCCTAAGATTGACCCGCTCTAATCTTAACGTGTGATTCCCGGATGCACCCAAAGCTGTCGCCTTAGAGACCAGGGTACACTTAAACCATGATTCAGGATAAATTGAAAGAAAATCACATACATTGTCCTGGTCCCAAACTAAGGTTTTGCCTTCTACTGTGGAAACCAGGAAGGACGAAGGTACCTACCACAAACGCCCAGACCCAACACAAATATCTCGTTTCATCAACAAACATTTTTGTTGATGCGGGAATCGATCCCGCGACCCTTGCGTGTCAACCGGAGCACAAACCACTGCGCTATACGGAACGGATGCGCTAACATTCAGGATTTGGGGAGTCTGGTAATTATCCAAGTAATTTGCTCAAATACAATGAAAAAAAAAACAGTGATTGTCTTAGAACGGCCCTCCTCGTGTTATCCATCTATGGGGAAACGGCAGGGGGGTAGGCGGCACGAAGGACATCTCCACAAATAAGTCAACTAAGTATTCCATTGAAAACCTGAGATTTGCCCAAATTTTCGAAGCCTGGCCGGAATCCTGAGAAACGCCTAATAATCCTGAGATCTCTGGACAAATCCTGAGGTGTGATGGTAACCCTAAGTGGATCCCACTCGCACTATAAAGCAATCAAGTCAAGCCAACATTTGTTTTTATTTGCATAGGCTTGTACACAGCACTTACAAATCGTCATATATTTATATAATTTAAAATAACATATTTATAAGTACTTATGTATAATTTACATGTTAATATATTTAAATGTTTATACATAAAATATACTAAAAAAAATAAACATAATGAGATTGTATCACAGCACTGGCTACCAGGTATGTTTCCTGGGTTGGGCCAAAAGATTTTGCAATAAACTGCACTGTGCAACAGATATTATCTGCTGCCGGTACCCGGAGGCCCAATCCGTAAAGAGAGGGGGGGGGGGGTGGTGGTGTAAGAATGGCAGTGCACTTGTGAATCTACTGGTGTTGCGCGTGTCTATGGGCGAAGGCAATATAAAAAATAAAAAAAAACATTGTCAGTCAGGCCGACTAGAAGTCAGCGGTTTATTAGCCCAAAACAATTAATTCATTGGCCCTACGCCTAAACGCTGTGGCCAACAAATCCGTCGGTTTAAAAATGATAGCTATAATTTACATATTTATTTATTCAACATTTTATTGCACAAAATGTTTTTAAATAGGGTCATACAGAAAAAATTATGATGATATTTTAATGGTTCCGTTTCCTAACATTTTAAGGTTAGGTTAAGTAAGAATATGGACATTGCAAGTGACGTGCAAGAGACAAAATATTTTAACCAGTAAGCTATAAAAAAATAAATTTTGAATTCGGCAGTATATCTATACTATTTATAAAGAGGTAAATGTAAGGTAACAGACAGCGACAACGCTTAACGCGTTAACCTAAAAACACGAAACGCTTGTGCGATTTAATCGACAACTGGTGCCATCTTTTGGTGTAAAGTGGAACTAATATCCCGATGCGAAACGTGGTGAGGGCAGGCCAGTAGTCCGATATAAAGTCAAGCTTTTAAAGAAAAGTATTATATGTCTGTCTATATTTGTAATCCCACTGTTAATTCTGATATCCGTAACACAGGTGCTTGAGCTACCTATCTCGGAGTCAGATCAATGTATATGAGGTTGTGAATTATTATTATTTTTATCATCATTATTTTCTAAAATTACCTTAAATAAGGATAAGTGGTGTCTATTCGTATGTGCGCATTTTGTGCACTATGTCACAGTAGATATATACGCAAGCAGTATCGACACTACGAACAAACGCTCGATTACGCACGCACACAGACGCACACTTTACACGGATTCTAAGGTCCCATCGGAGTACAATCGTAGGAACTAAACTCAGGGTTGTTAAAAATGGTTTCGGATTTTAAAATGATAGGATGTGGGGGAGGGGGGGGGGGAGGGCTTAAGTGGTGTATGTTTTTTGGCACGAGCGATCGGGTGCATGACCAATACCTTAACGTGGTTTCCAAGTAACGAAGCAAAACGTTATGAAAAGTATGTCTAATTTTATGTATCTTTGCGTAGCTTTTTGCAACTTTAGGAATCATTTTGTGCACCTTTGTGTATGAATATTGTATGCTAGTATAATATCATTAGATCCTTGTTGCAACTAGGACCCCACGATCATGGCCCGATACTTAAACCAGTAGTCCCAAGGTAAGAATAATATTTTACAAAAAGAGGACAACCCTATAAGGTAGGTAACTTTCAGTCCAAAATGGCGGAGTGTCGATACTGCTTTAGCGTATTTATCTACTGTGACTATGTCCTGTGTACGTAACACCTAATAATAATTGTAGAAAATAGGTCCAAAGGATAATTATTAAACTAATACTCATTTTTCATTTACAGGTGAGCAGCTATCATTGAAGATTGTACAAAGTGTGACCAAAGCAGTCCTCAAGAATTTCGAAGTCAAACCATGTGAGAGAACACCAAAAGAATTGAAATTAGTCGATCACAATTTTGGCAGAGTAATTGACAGAGATATCTGGCTAAGATTTAAACCAATTAGTTCCTAAGATATAAAAACGAAATCTAATAGTTTATATAATTTATTTATTCATCTGTCTTAAATTGGAAAGTATTTATGTTTATTAGGAGATTTGATGTAAGACATCAGACGTAATTGAAACTAAGAAGACAAAAGTACTAACAATATATAACTTTTCTTTGTCGAAACTCGTGTCTCGACCGGGAATCAAACGCAGAACTATGGGCGCTTGAACGCAACATCTAAGCCACTGCGACCTGTAGATTGTCAAAAGTCAAATAGTTTTTTTTTTTATTTTGCGTTTTTTATTTGATGCTTTTAGTTTGTGTAAGGGTTACCAAATGGTCAAAGGAATCTAGGATAAAATAAAAAAGGTTGGTGTTGGTAGTAGTCTCTGACGTCATTATTAGTTTGTAGCAAAATACCAGATTTTAAGATAAGAAATGAGGATTTAGTGTATATTCCTCAAGTTAGCGTTTTATTCCCGGTTGCGTCCAAAATTGTCGCTTCGCGCTAAGACTATGACCATTATTTAGGATATGGGAAGTCTGGTAGTTATGATGAATAGACGACATTCGCAGCCCTTTAACAGTGGAACCAGACCAAGAGTATCATGGTCAAACGTTCCAGAAACTATCAGATTATGCAATACCATAAATTAATTAAGTTAGTCCATGATAATACTAAATATTCAGGATCATTCACTAAACTAACTAGGTTTGCGCAGCGACCTAAAGTGAGCCTTGACCTCCGATAATAAGTCCCCATCTAGGTTTTTAAAACCTTAAAAGTGCAAACAGAAAGACAGGTCCCAAAATAAACCACGTAAAAATGGAATACATGCATATTCGTAGGTATGAAAATGTTTGTGTCCAGATGCAAAACCTAAAAGTTGGAGAGGTCAGGTTCATTAAATGTATTCAAAAATATTTTTCACAATAATCAAACCGCCAAATAGACACTCCATCGAGGAACCTTCTCGTGGCCACAGTAAACTTTCTAAACGTGTATCACCGTTATGTTTATATTTAGGCGTCCCACTTTTTTACTAACGTGATTGCCATACAGCTCTCTACAACATTGTAATATTATAATTGATGTTCTTATTAGATGTAATATAAACTTTTAGATAAATAACACACTTAAAAATTTCATCTCGTGTTCAGGCGGGACTCGAACCCACACCTTCCACAATCCGGGTGAATGTACTACCAATTATACCACTGAACGCGTTACTTAGTCGACGAAATTTGTAAGTGCTTGATTCGACATGAGCTGTCGATAGTCTCATCAATATTGTAGGTATATTTACTTTAGGTATTAATTAATTAGGTATTTATTTTAGGTAGGATTGTGGAAGGTGTGGGTTCGAGTCCCGCCTGAACACGAGATGAAATTTTTAAGTGTGTTATTTACTTAAGAATAAATCGCATAAGATTGCTATAAAATATCAACTATAAACTTTTAGATGGAAATTATACGATAGTATGTAATGTAGGTACAACAATTAATATTTAATTATTACTTTGTGTGTGGTAAAAATGAAAAAGGGATGTAGTAAGATATTTTAAAGTAGTTAGATTTTAATTAAAATAATTGAATGAAACTTTATTATTTCCATTATTTTTAAATAATACATTTAAATAATATACTTTTATTAAATAACCATAGATACCTCATGAGCATTTTTTTAATGCTAGTGGCGACAAACGAGCAAGCGGGTCACCTGATCGAAAGTAATCAACGCTGCCCACGTACATCCGCGAAATTAAAAAGATCGCTTATGTATTTCCGGCTTTTTTAAAACAGACATATTTTTATAAGCATTTTTTTAATTATATAAATTTCATTTCCAAATATTTCATTATGTTATTAGATAGTGCCCCAAAATAATGCTTCTGTAACTATAATAATATAACCTATGGATACCCGCAACATCACTGGAGTCACAAGTGCGCAGCCAGCCTTTAAGGCGATGGGTAGGGCACACTAACGACGCCATTCGATTTTAATTTTTAGCTACTAAATCGGATCTATTTTAAACTATTTCGGGATTACAACCTTTCGGAAAACACTTGTACTATTTATTGAATAACCATGCACAAATGTTGGGTTCGTTTTTGTACGCGTTGGACCTAACATTTTTCATGGTTATTTAATAAATAATATAAGTGTTTGCCGAGAGGTTGTAACCCCGAATATGTTTAAAATAGATCCGGTTTAGTAGATAAAAAATAAAATCGATTTGCGTCGCTAGTGTGCCCTACCCGTCACCTTAATCCACTTGTGTGAGAGCCACGCTTCGGCTTGGAAGTGCCGGCTTGACCGGAGGGATACTACGGCCTCACTGAAAACCAGCGTAAGGCAGCACTGTGCTGTGTCTGTTTGAGTGAGGGTACCGGAGGCCCAGTCCGGAGGGGGGGAGTTATAGATTGGCAGCGCACTTGTGCGTTCCCAGTGTCGCGGGTGTCCATGGGCGGCGGCAATCGCTTAATCTGCCACCTATCACAGATAAAAAAGTTTATCCGGATAGGCCGTGAAACACAGCATAGGCGTCGCTTTACGCTAATTGTCATTTCAAAGCTTGGCTCTGCCAGGATGCCACAAAACGGCGTAATAGAGACTGTCCGCTAAACGGTTGATAAGTGACCACCGTATAATTGTGTCCTGATTTATTGCGGAGCACTTCTTCCGGCATTATGCTCCATCCCTGATTGATGACGTGGACCTAAACAAAAAAGGTTTAGGGTTCTGCGAAGCGTTATAAAAAAACTCACCTAAATAGTAAGTACATACGTAGAGTGTACATACGTACAAAATAAAATTTGCTGTATTCTGTTAGGACTTGGCCCCCCAATGGTCAAATTTTACATTACTAGAAATCTTTTTGTTAGATAATTCACTGAAATAGTTGATTTTTGAACGGCTATGGTGCCATAATGCCGTGTGGTGCCCCGGCAGAGTAGAATAGGCCACCCTCACTCTTACCGAGGTGTCGTAAAAGGCGACTAAGGTAAAGCTGCTGGCATGATCATCAGCACCCAGAGAAGGAAAACTCTGCATTTATATCAAAACCCTCGCCAACCCGTCTGCCAAGCGTGGTGAGTACTGGCAATCACCCCTCATGTGATTGAGGGAGGCCCGTGCCCCAGCAGTGGGGACTTAAATGGGCTGATGATGATGATGATGATGATGGTGCCATAGTGATAATTACTCAAGGTGACAAGTTCTATAGAATAAAGCAAAAAATATTTCTAGGCGTCATTTGGACGCAAAAACAGGATGTCCTTTAGCTTCCTTAAGTTGTGTACACAAAGTTCAAATTTGAATGTCAATTGCGACTACGGCGCGCTTTTCTTGAGACTTTTTTGGTTTCGCGAACTCTCCAGCCACACATTGTACTAACTGTTAAATTAATTTAGTCGATTCTCACCTTAATGTCAAACACGTTTGATTTAATATCGATTGAGTCTGTAGATATACGGATAGAAAGATAGAAAAAAAATATACGCATTCAAGTTGACACACATAAATACAAAAGCATTGACGACCCGTTTGGAACAGTGTTAGTGAACGCTGCCTTTGGTCCAAGGGTTGCGGGTTCGATCCCCGCACAGTACAAACATTTGTGTGCATGAACATCTCTGTTTGTGTTGGTCTGGGTGTTTTATATGTATTATAAGTATGTATTTACAAAAATATTAAACAACTATTTTATTATAAAGTTTTATCAAAATACATTTTGTTGTCGTTGCCATCGTTTCTTATATAACATCCTCAGAAAAATTCACGTTTAAAATAAAAAAAATGCTTGGTAAGTCCAACTTCCAGAAAGAGGTCGATCTACGAATCCAATTCGGCTACGCAACATATTCTCGGCCCATCTACCGCAGTGTCTCAAGAAGAAAGGCTTTAATGCGTGTGGTTAACCGAAACGTGGCCGTTTACAATGTGCCGATTATGGAGGCTCAAAGTCACCCAGAGAGCAATGGAGAGGGCTATGCTCGGAATCACCTTACGTGATCGTATCGGAAACGATGAGATCCGCATTAGAACTAAGGTCACAGACTATATCCCAAAGGATTGCATGTCTCAAGTGGCAAAGGGCAGGGCACATAGCGAGGAGAACGGACTCCGTAAAGGTCCTCGAGTAGAGGCCACGCACAAGAAGTCGCAGCTGTGGCTAGCCCCCCACAAGGTGGACCTGACTGATCTGGTGAAGGCCGCGGGAATCCATTAGATGCGGGCGTCTATTGGCTGAAATGATGATGATGATGATATTAAAGTGTTGCCATAAGTAAGATTAATGCTTAGAACTGCAAAATGTAATCAAGTAACAAGGATATGATTTAAAGTTTTTGTATGATAAAAGTAAAATACTCCTAAAAATAAACAGAACCCAACATATTCCCTTTCACCCACTTAACCATTTTTTCGCTAACAATTGGGATTTCGGGGATGAAATATGACGTATGGAATTATGCCGTTAAGTGTTTTACGGCATGATCGAGTATAGGTGTCATAGGATGTCCAAAACAGGAGGCAAGAGCATAAATAATACTCGAAATATGAGTATTTTTATGTGATAGGTGGCAGACGAGTAGATGGATCCCCTGATGGTAAGCGATCGCCAGTGGAGTCACAAGTAGCCTGCCAAACTTTTAACTCCCCTTCACCCCGGATTGGGCCTCCGGTACCCTCCCTCACGCAGCGAAACACGCGAAAAACGCAGCACCAGTGCTGCTTCACGTCGGTTTTCTGTGAGATGAAGGTGAATTTTTTAAAGTACCAGAGTTCACAAGGAAGCCTTATTGCTGTAACCGTCTGTCCGCGCAGCTTAGCTCAAATACTCTTTAGAACTAGAAATCTATAATCCGTAATTTTTTTTGTCGTTTACATCCCGGAAACTTCATGCTAGGTATCTTGAATGAAGTCCATTTAGCTTTTCCATACAAAATAGAATACCCGCCCGGCAATAATGTATGGAAAAGATGTTTTTTAATACGCTTATTTTGTTGATCTACCATGCTAAATAGACTTTATTTAAGATATTATTATGAGGTTTCGATATGTAAACGATAAAACATAACGGTGTATAATTGTTACGCCAACAAAGTTGTAAAGTAAAATAAAAAAAATGTCGCTACCCATCGACACCCGAAAAACTATTTGTAGTCAAGTATGATGACGAGGTGATGCCTTGTCTTCCCATCCGATTTCGGCTACAGCGACCGCCTTATGTAATAGACTGTAATGTTAGGTTTGGGGACTAAGGTAATCCTGCCCTCTCGCGTGCCTTCTAGTGACTGGCGTAGCCAATCTTAGCATTACACGTGCGCCTACAGCGGGGACACGTTAGCTCATTACCGTTATAAGGATAGATAATGGCAGCAGGTGGGCGCGCCTTAAGATCATCTCGTTTTTGTCGAACTTCTCAAACAACAGTTTATAAAACTCTATCAAGCTCAAGTCCGTTCGTGCATGGAGTATTGAAGTCACTGATGGGATAGCTTTGCCAAATATCAGCTGGCCGCCCTCGACTTGATGCAGCGACGTTCCATGAAGTTAGTAGGTGACGCAGAATTAGTGGAGGGTAAATTCCAAAGCCTCGCTCACCAACGTAGAGTGGCCAGTCTATCGATTTTTTATTGGATACATTTTGGAGAGTGTTCGAATGAGCTTCAAGACCTGATACCATCTTCTTCTTTCTACCACCGGATATTACGGAAGGCGACAGGAATCCACCTTTACACTGTGAAAGTCCCACCAGCTCGTACTACAATTTGGGTGTTTTTAAGTCGAAAGTGAATAGTCTTCTTCTGGGTAAGCACACTACATCTTAGACCTTATTGTCACTTTCCATCAGGTGAGATGTGGTCAAGTGCAAACCCATTTAATATATATGTATAAAAAAGATCACACCTCTTCTCTTCAAATTCTTGCACCTTTTGGTGGATGAGGTGCCTCCATTACGGTCGTTGTGGTGCCTGGTTTTCCCATTTAGCGGGCTCTATACAAGTCTGTGTCTGTAGTCATACCGCAAACCTATAAGCTCCTCTTCTCTCAAGATTGGGCTTCTTGTACCCTCACTCACTCGGTGAAACACAGCGTAGGCACTGCTTCGCGCTGATTTTCTGTGAGGTTTTCACTACGATTAAGCCGACCCAGTAGCTCTGCCATAGGAAAAAATAATGATGTAAGTATAAACAGTCGATTGCGAGAGAGAGTCTCTTGTGGGATGCCACGACAAGCAAAGATAGCAAAGATGTCTTTGTCGCGACGTCGATTGCCACCAAAGAAGGTATAAGGAGCTAAAAACACTGTCATCACGAAGGCATAAAAACTTCGAAATCGTAAATGGGAAATTTTGTTGTACCTTAAATTTGCCGTGTAGTACCCGGCAAAGTAGAATAGGCCACCCTCACTCTTAACAAGGTGTCGTAAAAGGCGACTAAGGTAAAGCTGCTGGCATGATCATCAGCACCCAGAGAAGGAAAACTCTGCATTTATATCAAAACCCTCGCCAACCCGTCTGCCAAGCGTGGTGAGTATAGCAATTACCCCTCATGTGATTGAGGGAGGCCCGTTCCCCAGCAGTGGGGACTTAAATGGGCTGATGATGATGATGACCTTAAATTTTTGCCGTTTCGTCGAGATTAGGCCGGCCAATGTCTCTAGACAAACTAATAGACGATGCAGAGTGGAGCTGGAGCTACGTAGGAAAACGTAATGTAAAGCTCCCTAGTATTTGTGATTCGAATTTGAGCATGTACTTCTGATTTTTCAAATCTATGTGCATATTTGGTGATGGGAAACATCGTGAAAAAATCTGCACGTTTTGGATATTTTCTGAAACGTGTAAACATGATTCAGTTGGTCTGGTTCCCCATGGAAAAGGGATTGCAGAGGTCAGACGCCAGCTTCAGAGCGACAGCTTTAGACGTAACCGGGAATTACACGCTAAGACAGTCTGCATCCAACTCACACCCGAGGGTGAAGTAAGTGAAGTGAAGGGGTGTAAGACCTGGATACAAGGTTGGAAACTACGGCCACGGAAGTTGGAAGGCACGCGTATTCATCTTGTTGTGGAATTATTATTTTTATTACGTTAATTTTTCGTCTAGCTGCCATAAAACAGTTCCCACCAGCCATCTGCATGACGAGGTGACAGAACAAATTACGTTTGCATTGGACTAAATAATTCAAGTGGCTTTGCTGATAAAAGTTGCACGTTCGCGGATTGGCGTGGCGGCGACGGCTAATCAAATATTTTTATGATCGACGCCTTTTTACGAGCGGCCTGTTTGAAACCGTGTGGGGCCAGGGGTGAGAACAAGCGGCAGAAAGGGGATAACACTTGAAAAACTAAGTTCTCTGATTGCTATGATACTGTCCTTATCAAACGAGGTTTTCTTAGTAGACGGACGGATGTGAGGGGGTGGAGGAACAGAGGGCGGCCGAAAAAGAGATGAATTGGTGTTTTGTGGATGGTTTGTGTGAAGAATAATATAATAAAAAAACCGGCCAAGTGCGAGTCGGATTCACCCATAAAGGGTTCCGTAACAGCAAGTTAGATATATGGAAGGTAAATTGCGGTTTACGGTTTATAACGTATTAAAAAAACTACTTACTAGATCTAGTCCAAACCAATTTTAGTTGTTAGCTTTTATGGTAATGTTTTATTTTTTAGTTTTATAATTCGTTTATTAGGTATAGAAGTTAGAAGGGGGGACACACAATTTACCACTTTGGGAGCGTCTCTTGCGCAAAGTATTGAGTTTAGAAAAAAATATGTTAAAAACCTCAACAACATTTCTTTGTAATGCGGTTAACAAAACACATCTATTTACCAAGTTTCAATAGTATAGTTCTTATAGTTTCGGAGAAAAGTGGCTGCGACATACGGACGGACGGACAGACCGGCAGACATGACGAATCTATAAGGGGAACCCTTTTTTGCCATTTGGCTACGGAACCCTAAAAAAGCGGTGGATGATTCAATGACGGATGACAGGGACGTGTGGATGAGGAAGATAGACATCAGCGCAGTCGCTGATCCCAGATAACCTGGGAACAGGGCAGGAATTTAATGGACTTCCTGATGATAAGCAGGCTCTGCCGCCTAAGGACATCCGCAACACCAGTGGAGTTACAAGTGCGCTGCCAACACGCCCCCGTGTGCATATAAAAGCAATAAATAAATAAAAAGCAAAACGCACGGGTGAGATACAAAAACGCATACTTAAAGGCTAACACCACTCATTCATATCCGGTTTTAATAGTGACGGCCTAGTGCTAGTAGGCTCTCTTTTATTGGCCATTGAACCTGTTTTTTAAGGCTTGAATTTTCAGTGTTAGAGCACTTAAGATCTTCTCGCTTTAGTTCCGTTTCTTGGACACGGATCGTATGCTGAGGCTTCATTCGCTAGAAGCACTCACTTGCGTACATAATTTGGATACGGAACAAAAGTTGTGGCAATTTTTTACGGTCATGCAAAAGTCGTGACATTTTTTTTAAGATCTGTGAGAAATACCATCTCAATCTGCCAGGTCAGTGACTGGCAAGAGGAAGTCCAGGATCGACCAAAGGGACGCTCTCTTGTTTCGGAGACCAAGATTCGATTCGAGTTGCTTAGCCAGCGAAGTAAGTAGGAGTAAATCTTTTTTATGGAGTCGACACGTTTACAGTCCGCGCGAGCTGCAAGGAATCGTTGGATGAGAAAATTATGGATTAATTTTATAACGCTACCCATAACTACATACTATGCACTACCTTAGATGTCGACCTTCACGTGACACTATTATTTTATTCCAAATACATAATACCCCCATATAACGAATCATTTCATAATTTCCTCATCTGCTGATTCCTCGGAGCTCACGGACTGTATCCACACACGGACACGGACTACCTCATCAAGTTTATGGAAAATACCACTTTATTCAAAAAGAAGATCTAAAGTTAGTAGAAAAAAATGGTTTGCCATGCCTCATAAGTAGGTACTAGAGAAAAAGTAATGGGGTGAAAAGTTGAAGTCGGTTTCTGTCATCGAAATTAACAGGAACACAATTTAGTCAATGAAAGGAAAGTAAATTTTTGACTTCAAATAATAAACAGTAGAGCTATTTTTGTTTAACTACCAACTTACTTAATATTTAGTTACTCTTGATAACAATCAAGTCAACAGTCAAATTAGAATACGAAGGAGGAATCAACTTCATTATAATTAATTAACTTTCCACCTAATTAATTATGAAACTTTTGAAATTTCGTCAAGGAAAGTCCTAAATAGAATTTCCGAGCCGATAAAAATTCTTCAGTAGTCTCTACCGCCCAGAAGACAATTTTAAGAAACGTGATTATTCTTAATTAGAAAGACATTATCCCCATAATTACATAAGAAAGTTACCTACTAAAATGTACACCTGTTAAATAAGTATAAAAAATTGCAAAAGTTAATTAAAATGCACAATTCAGGAAAGTCGCTTGAAAATATATAAATAATTCAATTGAAAAAGTCCACAGACCCTAAAATGGTTTCTGGGGGCCCGGGATTTATGTTTTTTAATATTTCGCCGGCGGTGAAAATTTTAAAACATTTTACGCTCGATCAGGTCAAATTAATTAAGAGCGTTGGGGCTTATGCGCAAACCGCTCGACCTTAAGATGTTACTTAATTAGTTCATAATTCTATTGATTTAATTATGGGTACTCAATATAGAGAGGTATATCAATATCTAAAGAGACATTTACAGAATTAAATCTCACCGGTCATTTTTGATGACGTTGTTTCCTCACAAGACGATATTCTAGCAATCTCTCCAGGTTACCACTGACCAAGCCAGCCTGAGTAACTATATTGATATTAATACAAACAATATTATGCTTAATATGAACCTACTTCTTCCTCGATGTGCTAAATCTCGCTTCTACACGGACTGGTTACGCTTGACTCGATTCAGGGTGTGGCAAATCTGGATATTACATTGAAGTTTTGCTATCTAATCATTGTGACCCTAAGATAGGTCAGGTAATCTGGTTCCAAGTAGACAACACACATCGTCATCGTCAGCCCATTTAAGTCCCCACTGCTGGGGAACGGGCCTCCCTCAATCATATGAGGGGTAGTTGCCATACTCACCACGCTTGGCAGACGGGTTGGCGAGGGTTTTGATATAAATACAGAGTTTTCCTTCTCTGGGTGCTGATGATCATGAGCTTTACCTTAGTCGCCTTTTACAACACCTCGGTAAGAGTGAGGGTGGCCTATTCTACTCTGCCGGGGACAACACACATTTTACATAAATAATACATATAGGGTAATAATACAAATAGGGTATTTGACTAATCTCGAGATTTTACAAAATATAATTATTTTATCAAATAATATAGGTAAATATGTGCAAATAGCAATAATTCTCAATGGCAAATATAACATCTAGCCGGTTTTATGGTCATTCAAAGATTCATGGGAAGGCTATTTTAAAACTATGAAATTATTAAAATATAGGTAATGATACCAATGAATTACCCATACAATTTGCACCCATTATTGTAATAGAACAATTGACATAAACGAAATATTTGATATAGCTACAATACAAAATTCAAATAAAATGTATACAAAATACGTCACATCTCAGTAGCCATTTGTATGGAGCGTTTTGGGTTTGCCCAAAATAAAGTGATTTTAAAGTTTAAATATCTCAGGTAGTTTAAACGAGAATCAAGTACCTAATTCTTTCAACGATGTTTCTATCATTGACAGGTATTTTAATTAGAAAAAAATTATAGTCAATTACCGTATTACACCCAGACACTAATCAAACGATGGATTTCTTATTTAGTGTGATATTTTTTCGATTGATTTTACATCTGGAACCATGGAATCTTGCGTAACTTTTTAATTTTGACGACATTTTATTACAGCGCAGGTGTTAGGGATGAAAATATTCTCTGTCTCATTTATTATTCCAATAATTAGAAATGTTGTTACGAATTCCTATTCCTACATGTAGAGAGCTTCAATTAATATAAAAGTAAGTATGTCGATATCTTTTTTTGTAATGCGTACCTAAATACCCACTGGCAACTGGCAAGTACTTAATATTGTTTACAGATATGTAAGGTGTATTCAAGGTGATATATTTATGTTAAATTGAAACATTAAGAAATACTTTTGTTACAACAACACTGCGTCCAAACTGTTCCATTGAGTAAGACTTCTAAATCAATAAAATATGTAGTATTTGAATTGACAAGTGTCTTTATCTTCCTAGTTTCCTTATGCCTTAGTAGGCATACCTACTTCGAGGCTCGAAGATACTAATCTTCGAGCCTTGAATTTCCCTAGAGAGCGTAGCTATAAAAAGTGGCGTATGTTTTTTTTTCTGGGGAAACTATCATGTCATCGACGCAATCACGGTTGGAAACCCCACAGCCGGGACAAGATTGTACCTGCCACTAATTGCTTTTGCAGCTTTACCCCTACCTGATGCAATGCAATCCTTCATCACTTTACGACTAATCAGGATACCCGGTAATTTCGTCCTCCGCGGAGTCGTATGCTGATCAAGCCACTCCCCAGCAATGGGTAGGTACTCCGAAGACCCGTTTAGCCGCCACTTACAACAGGCCAGGAACACCTTGGCTGTATTTTTACACGCTACTAGCCACAGGGCGTGGCCTTTGTTGTCAGCAATAACTGTCGTCGTCAAATTTTTTTATGCTAGAGGCGGACAAATGAGCAAGCGTGTTACCTGATGGAAAGTAATCGACGCCGCCCATGAACATCCGTGAAATCAGAGAGATCGCTAATGTGTTGCCGGCCTCTTTAAAAAGACTAAGCTCTTCTCTTGAAGATCACTAAGTCGTAGCCGTCGAAAAATACTCCTTTTTTTTTTTTTTTTTGGTTTCGCAGGGGGAATGCCACCGGCTCAAGGGATGAGCCGACTACCTTATGCATACCAGACCACCGGGGGGTGCCCGGGTTATGTCGGGCTCTCCTTTGGCGGGGGGCTTCTCCCAAGGAGAAGCCTGGCAAAGGCATACCCACTAAACCCCCTGCGGTTCTCCCTCATCGCCCATATTGGGGAGTATCATGGTGATACAGCCAAAGCCTCCCTCCACGATATTCCCCGGGCGGATGTCCGCCTATACGGCGGACTAGGCGGTTCCTCCCCCGGACGTGCCGGGAGAGGGGATAGGGACAGCCGGGAGAACTGAGCCGTCCCTATCGGGCAGCAAAGGGAGTCTGTGCAATGCTGGTGCTGGTGCCCCCGTACCACGCACCAGCGGGCTCCCTTCGCGGAGAGGGGGGAGACGCGCATCTGCTCGGCGTCTCCTCCCCTCCTCGCCCTTCAGAGCGCGCTTGCGAGGGGATCTCGCTGTCGAAAAATACTCCTGCATTAAGCATGCAATTTTTAGCGACTAGACGACCCCTAATAGACGACCAGTTGGGATCAGTGGTAGTGAACGCTGAAAGGTTCGATCCCCGCATATTACAAACATTTGTGTGCATGTTTGTATTGATCTGGGTGTTTTTTATGTATTATAAGTATGTATTTACAAAATAAATGTATTATATGTATGTCGGAGCGTCAGCACAGTGGCGCCCTCTATTATGTTTGGAAACGTCAAGGAACTTCCTTGGGCAGAGTCAGCATAGCGATGGTTTGATAATTTTTGGTTATTCCATTGCCATTAACTTTGATTTTAGCGAGCTGTCAGTTTGACGTTGGTAGGGGAGACAGGGAATCGCTAGAGGTATTTGGTGTGTGTTTTCTTAGTCAAAGTTGGTGTTTGCTTTGATCTTGTGATAATATTTGATGGTGGTGATACCAGAACGGACTGTGGGATCGCGCAG
The DNA here is from genome assembly GCA_019059595.1 of Marasmia exigua. NCBI lineage: Eukaryota > Metazoa > Arthropoda > Insecta > Lepidoptera > Crambidae > Marasmia > Marasmia exigua. Next base: position 22,528,939 of record CM032473.1, read on the forward strand.
TGAACAAATGCAGACGAATGTAGAATAATCATCGCTATGCCGAACCTGCCGCGTTTCCTTTGTGTTCTTTCGCGTTGCATGTTGATAGTTTGTTCGATAGACGCTTGAAAGTTCCGAATTGACTTCACTTTGTGATTTGTGGACTTGAATTTCAATATTGCCATCGTGAACAACCTATCTGATAACGAAGAGCTCGACCAGCCTCCGTTTTGTATATATTTGTAATTCGGCTGCTGGTTCTGATATCCGCAGCACAGGTGCTTGACCTACCTATCTCGGAGTCAGATCAATGTATGTGATGTTGTGATATATTTATTTACTATTTCAGCAGTAAAAATTAAAAGTACATTTTACTCTACTCTCAAAATCTCCACTGTGATAATACCGAAAAAAAACTATAACAAACAGATGTGAACCTGATCTGTGTGCCGCTTTATCCGTGAGCAGTGCCAGGTAGCACGTACACAGACGTGGTATGTACTTTCGTTTTATTACGTGCCTACGTGCCTAATATACTAGGAGCGTTTGACCGTGGGAGAGCCCCGCTTCGTCATCAATGGGTCGGCTCGACCGGAGTGATACCACGCTGTGTTTCGCTGAGTGAGGATATCGGAGGCCCAATTCGAGGGAAGGGGGGGTTTAAAGGTTAGCAGCACTTGCGACTCCACTGCTGTCATAGGTGTCTATGGGCGGCGGCAATCGCTTACCATCAGGTGATCCGTCTGCCACCTATGATATAAAAACGAAGCATTCTGCCAGCCGTCCGTGTCCCAAGGCAAAACCTCAAGGTTGGAGAGTTCTCTTTCAAAGGCGTAGATAGATTGAGGTATCTGGGCTGCATTATAACCGACACTCCCAAGACCACCAGGGAACGAGAAATAGACACAAGGATCTAAAATGCCCTCCGTTGTAATGCAGCACTACACAGGGTTTTCGTGTCCAGGCTTCTTATCAAACTCACAAAAATCCGAATATACAAGACAGTAATACGTCCAATCTTGATGTACGACTGTTAGGCAAGGACACTGACACTTAAAGAAGATACCGATCTTTAGTGGTAGAACCAAAGATCTGGAGGATACTAGAACCTGTACAAACGCCGGATGGTACCTTGAGGAGACTTAAAACCAGAGAGCTAGGAAACCAGGTTGGCGAGTACTAACTTAACATCATTGGCGAGACTAAAGCGCATCGACTTCGCTGGCTCGGCGACCTCGAGAGAATGGGAGAAGATCGTGCAGTAAAGAGAACGTGTCTGCTGTGTTTCGCTGCGTGAGTGAGGGTACCGGGGGCCTAATCCGAGGGAAAGGGGTCTTTAATGGTTGGTAGCGTACTGGTGTGCATGGCGTCCCTGACCGGTGTCAATTGCTTGCCATCAGATGATACCGTCTGCTCGTCTGCCACTTATCACATAAGAAAAAATGTGCGAGGATATGTAATAATACAACTGAAAATCTGCTGTAATTTGAAGTAACAGTACATTCATACAGACCTCTTTACTGTAGTAATGTGTCAGCAGTATATTATTTAACAGGTGCAGGACCATAGGCTTAACGTGATTTCCGAGGCATGGGGGTACCCCCGCCAAATTCCAGACTCTGGGCTAACACAAGAATTTCTTCGGTCATGTCACGCTGGTGTCCCATCAAAATACGAGGATACTCACAGAAGACCGGCGTGAAGCAGCACCTGCGCTGTGTTTCGCCGTGTGAGTGAGGTTACCGGAAGCCCAATGGGGGGGAAGGGGAAAAGGTTGGCAGCGCGCTTGTGACTCCACTGGTGTTGCGGGTGTCCATGGGCGGCGGAATTGCTTACCTTCAGGTGATCCGTCTGCTCGTCTGCCACCTCTCATATAAAAAAAAAGGGATTAGAGAGTGTACTTGTATTTTTGCACACACTGGAGCACTATAATATATCCTGCTTACGTGGCTGATCGTTACGATCGGCCATTGTAGCCGTAATCGGTTGGAGGATATTATTATATTTTATTTATATTCTGTTCATTTGTTTATTTAAAGCCGGCTGTGATAATACCTACCAAAATAAAAGCCTGTGACAGGCGAGGTATGAAACCCTGTATTTTACCTTTATTTACAGTATATTTACCAGTGGCTCTATGTATGTACTCTCAAAGAATTACATTAAAATAGAAATCAGAGTGGAGGACACTCAGGTGAACCTTGGTGTGTTCGCCTTACTCCAGTTGGATTTGTATTATCCATGACATATGGCAGTATCCAGCTGGACATAGACCTTAGATTTTTTTTACGTGACACCTAGGTGACCGACGAGCTGACGGATCACCTGATGTTAAGAGATTGCCGCCGCCCACAGACACCCGCGACAGCAGTGGAGTCACAAGTGCGCTGTCAACCTTTAAACCCCACTTTCCCTTTCCCAGTACAGCACAGTGCTGCTTCATACCGATTTTCTGTGAGGCCGTGGTATCACCTCGGTCGAGCCAGCCCATTCATGCCGAAGCGTGGCTCTCCCACTTTTTCGATTGATCCTTGCTTTCTTGCTAGCTTCTGCCAGCCATCTTTTGGAAATCATTGGTGTTCTATGTTACGTTTGCAAAGTCGGTCTCCGCTCCAGAACCGTGGGAAAACCACGCTTCGGCATGAATAGTTCAGCTCAACTAAAGTGATAGGCGTAGAATAAAAGCAGCGCCAAGGCTGTGTTTCGTCAAGCTAGTGGAGTACCGAAGGCCAAATTTAGGAGAAAAGAAGCTGTTGCCACTGTTGGGTATCTATGAGCAACGGCAATCTTTTCGTATGCTAACTGTCATATCGTTTATTGTTTCTGCCACGGAGTACCTACGTAGGTCATAGACATGCACCCTAAACAGACTGTGCCTTTTTATAGAAAGCCATACTTGAACAACCGCGTGAAACCGTTAGTACTGGGGTGACGTGCTGGGCTACGTTTTATCTCTACCGCACCCGTATAGAATCTGCGTCAGGGCCGGTTGGATCTCTTCCTCACCCTGTGACGTTTTTTTTCTGAAAATGGCACATTCCGCTTAAAGCGCGCGTTTTAAAGTTCTATGACCTTTTCTGCTCAGCGGACTGGTGCCCGTCGACCAGTTTGGTGGATTGCTACTGGAAATATCTGTACTATGTTTCATCCGGCTACGGCGGCAGGTATCACGTACACAGGCAGAGTGCACTCGTCCATTGCGTGCCTAATAGGAGCACTCGACGAGCTTGATTAATTTGCCGGAGCGAGCTACGCTGTAATGCAATACATACAGGTGTACAATTTCAAACCAGCGCTGCAGAGGCTTCAAGCTCTTGAAGCACTTGTTGAAGTTGGGACTTATTTACAACTTAACATATTAGACAACATCAAACATCGACCTGATATCATGGGCTTGATACTGGACTACCTATCTCGGAGTCAGATCAATGTAGGTATGTGATGTTAAGAAATATTATTATTATGTTTGTCAGTTGTTCCATAACCACGGGCAAATATGTTCCGGACTTTTGAAAGGCGTGCGTGGGGCCGAACCCAATATGTAGAGGCCCGTTTAATTCATTATTTGAAAGGACACCAGATTCAACGTTGACTTTATATTAACTTTGTTCATTCTTATTCAATCTTCGTTCGATTTTGAAGGTTGGCCGCTAGTTTTTTGATCTTCTCTTTATCTTTTACGAGAAAAAACAGTTGTTCCATTACCGTAGATATGTTTCACAACCACCATTTTTTCCTTCGTCTACGACCCATCTTTCCATCATTATGAGAAATATAATTATGACTTTCACCCTTGATAGATTCAGTCTGCAACTGTATTTATTAAGGGTTAAAGTATAAAAACTGCAATTTGTATTTAGATTTTTCATTGTTTTCTTTACTAACATTTTTTTTAATACTAATTTATTGTTTCAAATGTCATCATCCCAACTTGTCATAGGGCGTCCAACGCTACGCTTACCGAGTCGCATTCTATACTCAAGGCTCCAATGGCTTTACCAATATCATCATCATCAGCCCATTTAAGTCCCCACTGCTGGGGCACGGGCCTCCCTCAATCACATGAGGGGTAATTGCCATACTCACCACGCTTGGCAGACGGGTTGGCGAGGGTTTTGATATAAATGCAGAGTTTTCCTTCTCTGGGTGCTGATGATCATGCCAGCAGCTTTACCTTAGACGCCTTTTACGACACCTCGGTAAGAGTGAGGGTGGCCTATTCTACTCTACCGGGGACCACGCGGCTAACCAATATACTGTGTAAGTATTGAACAGCTGCGTAGGCGCCTGTCTGTACAATGGAGTACGCAGTTTCGACACGGGCAGGTTGTTCTATTGAAACACGAAAACTTAGTACGCGCACATACACACTCAACCTACTTACCTTCAGATGTTCAATGGAACAATAAGAATACATTATAAGAAATAAAAGCTATCATGTGTTGGCTTATGCAGCATCAAATTGTCTGAGCCGAGCAAATGGCCCAATGTTTCGGATAAACGACGCCACTGGCAGTAAATCTTCCGCAAACTAACAGTTTAGTGGTTCACAAAGAACGCGTTTAAGTATTTTGTCAGAACATTATGCTGTAATAGGAAGGGTTGTGACATAATGCGAGGACTTTATTTTGGCAGCCATTTCGGGTTTCTTTCATGTGTCCAGGATAGGGTTAAAGGAATTTGAGGGTAGTCTTTGTTCGTGATTGTGATTTATGAAAAATATGATACCTTGGTAAACATTCGAATATTGAGGATGTTAATCTACGAGTATAATAAACCCTTCAACCGATTTCGGCTAAGGCGACCAATCTCAACGATCAGCCACTGACGCAGGATATATTATCGTGCTGAAGTGTGTGCGCAAGCACAAGTGCACTCTCTATTCCCTTGTCTTTATTTTCAGATGGAACACCAGTGTCACACGACCGGAGAGGGATCGGGCGCTGGACCAACGGCTTAACGTGCTTTCCGAGGCACGGACATAAGACTGCAGACTTCCAGGCTCCGGGCTGACACTAAGAATTTCTTAACAGAAAAACTCGAGTACAAATTTCCGCCCAACCCGGGGGTCGAGCCCGGGATCCCAAGCGCAGCCGTAGCTTTAAAGTGCGACGAACAGTCGTGAGGATGTTAATCTATACAAGACCCCACTTGTATAGATTAATATCCTCACGACTACGTGCGTGAAGCGTGGTACTTCCCCAAGTACCACGCTTCGAACTTTGCTACGGCATGGATGGGCTGGCTCGATTTGATCTGATATCACGGCTTTTCGGTAATCCAGCGTGAAGTAGCACCCGTGATTAAGGATAGCGGAGACACTTTTCGGGTGGAGGGGAATAGGTTGACAGCACACTTTTGGCTCCATTGCTGTTGCGGATGTCCATAGGTAGCGGCGATCGCTTACCATAACGTAGATCCGTCTGCTCATTCCTCGTCATCATAGCGATGTAATTCCCGTAATTTTTTATGTGATAAGTGGGCAGACGAGCAGACGGATCAACATAGGGTAAGCGATTGCCGCCGCCCATGGACACCCGTGACACTAGTCAGTGGAGTCGCCGCCAATTCTTAAGCCTCTCTATCCCCCGGATTGGGCTTCCGTTACCCTCACTCACGCAGCGAAGTGCCGCTTCACGCCGGTTTTCTGTGAGGCCGTGGTACACTCCGGTTGAGCTGGCCATTCATGCTGAAACGTCGCTCTCCCACGGTCAGCTTAGCCCACAGTCATTCAAAATTGTCGCTCTGGAGCCCGGGGTACTCTCTCTGGGGGGGACCTTGATCCAGGATTTGGGAGTCCGGTAATGACGTTTGCTCGTCCATCTATGTCTTATAAATAGTCTGGACCTCATGTTAATAGTTATTATCGCATTGTATTACATCTAACCATGGTTGGTACTCACGGAAATTAACGAGACGCAAATTTCTCAGTACATGATTAAATGTAGTCACTATTTATTGCTTGACGTTTCGGCTGCGTTACAACGACCGTCGCACGTGAACTGAGTCCACTTTGAGAAATTTACGTCACGTTAATTCCCGTGGATAATAACAATACTCACCTATAAACTCAGGCGCAAGGCCACGATTTATCGCGCCAAGAAACAGTTGTTTTGGCCAACTGGGATATCTGAGACGTTTCGCTGGTGTATTTCAGCTTATCTTAATGTGAGCCGACGCAAGCTGCACTGCCGAGCTTTACAATTTTAAAGTTACTCAACACTTTTGCATTGAATGTTGTTTTATTGAATTTAAATGTACGGAACTTTATCATTTTGACTGGGAATGTAAAAATGCTGAAATGAAACTTTAATAAGTGACGCGGATTCGATTCACTGCATTTTAGGAAACTAGTTTCCAAACATCGGTTTCCTAAACGGCCGAAGGGAAAGACTCGCGGCAAATTTTTGATCCGTGGTTACCTTTTGGCTAAATTAAACATAGTTGACTGTCTAACCAATAGTCAAAGCGACAGTGTCAAAGTGACATAATTCCTTGTAATTAGCTTAACCAATCTATTTTTCTAAAAACACATTTTGGCGATATTTGACCATGCTTTGGTTACTTGTTTAAACCATTAGTTCAGTTTAAGTATGGATAAAAAATCGGCCCTAAGTGTCTTATTCATTAATGAATGATAAAAATATATAATTATGTAAACTGGAAAAGAAAAAATTTAATTACTATAACTGACCTTTGTATAAAAAACTTGCATATCACCTGTAACTATTGTGTAACAATTAGTGTAAAAGTTAGTTCATTCATAATTAATGAGTAATATGGGTCATTTCGTACTCATAGACAATATATAAGACATTGGGTCACCATGATGATAATGATGATATACAAGGACATACATAAAGATGGGAGAATTTTAAGGGCTCAAGAATCTACCTAATGCGCCTGGGCTTAAAAGATAGTAATAACAGTTTAGTACTTAGCATTTTTTTATTAATTCACACTTCAAGCATCAGTGTCCAAAGCCACGGCTTTCTACGCAATGTAAAATGTCACGCGGTATGATGAAGATGCTTAAATTCTTGAAATCTCAAATCTGTTCCAACTACAAAACGATTTGCTTAAAATCCAACAAAGTTAGCGACGGCCAATGAAGCAGAGGCAAACGTGCACACGGGACCGCATAATGTTCATGCTGTGCAGTTTTATAACTAAACCAATTTGTATCCGGAATCCCTTGGCTATGGCCCGGACCGGGCCTGGTTATCTTAAACGATAGGAGTATTCGCGGTTATGTGAGTCTGTTTGATACCACTACATTTGAGGCCTAGGATGACATTTATTTTTGATAAGGTGGCAGTGGCAGTGGAACTGGGCGGGTCATGTGTAGGATGCATCCAGAGAGGTGATAGGGGACGGTCGAGAGATAGACCCAAAAAAAGATGGCGGGACGATTTAGACCACCAAGGTCAGAATTGGCAAGCGCTGGCGTCAAATAGAGACCATTGGAGGAGTTTGGGAGAGACCTTTGCCTAGCAGTGGGACATTGAAGGCTAACAAAAAAAAAGGTGAGAGACGAGAGATTCGGTCAAACTTCTCGAATCCTGGATCGCCTGGATCGCAACCGGGAATCACACGATAAGTGGGGGTTAACTTCTAGGAATAAATATCTTTAACATTTCAACGACTCTTTAGTAACCACCTGAAATTTCAAAATCATTGCACCATGAAGGGCTTGAGGTTTCATCGATTACATTCATTGGTTCTGCAAACCATTTCATACAAAAAATATTTCACCTTAGTCTTACAACGCAGTTTCGTAAAATAAGATTGGTTAAATTATACTTTTAGTACAGTTAAGTGCGTAAAAATGGGCACATATTTAGTAATGAGTGTAAAAGATTAGTTATTGACTGTATGACTAACTATATCCATATATTGGATTTAGTAAAAAAAAATATAATGTAGGTTTTTTTTTAATTTGTAATGTGACGGGTAGGGCACACCCGTAGGCATAGGGATTTATTTATTTTTTTAGCTACTAAACCGGATCTATTTTAAACAATTTCGGGACTACAACCTCTCGACAAACACTTATACTATTTATTAAATAACCATGGACAAATGTTGGGTCCCTTTTTGTACGTGAAAAATGTTTCGGGTACGAGTACGCGTTGGACCCAACATTTGTTGCATGGTTATTGAATAAATAGTATAAGTGTTTGCCGAGAGGTTGTATCCCCGAAATTGTTTAAAATAGATCCGGTTTAGCAGCTAAAAGTAAAGTGTGCCATACCCGTCACCTTAATAAGAGTCCACCACCCTGCACCAATACGGACAAATACCAAGCTACGAGTAGTAGTTAACAGTAATGCAGTTCGGGGCACTTGCATTTATTGCAGTCCTATAAGCAACTATTATATTGTTTCGCTATTTGCATTCTGTCTGTACTTACTTTGTAAGTAGTGTTAGTGACTAGTTTTATCGGAGTTTTAGTCTAAGTCAATTGGTTTTGTCTAGCAAGTTGTTGTTGCTTTTGCATTATACTTTGATTTTGCTAGGTGCAAAAGAGTAAAATGCGATTTCATTTTCTCTCTCAATGTAATAATGTTCTTTTCTCGTATTATTCGAGCAAAGGTTTTTTTTTCATGGTTTCAAAACTAAAATTGAATACAAAGACCTTTTATTAAAATGCTCACCTTTTAGACTTTTTAATGCAAATTATTTCCGATAACACACCTACATATTTCTATTTTAACAAAACTGTAATTTAGATGGATTTTTTGTGAAAGCAATAAAAAAAAAATTAATAAGAGAAAATATAGAGAAAAGTAAATATATAAACAAAACATTATACTTTATGTTACTTCACCGACAAATTATGTGATTTGTTTAAGTTTTCATGTAATTTATTTATTACTTTTTGGCCGTGTGGCCCCCGGCAGAGTAGCATAGGCCACCCTCACTTGGCCGTGTGGCCCCCGGCAGAGTAGAATAGGCCACCCTCACTCTTACCGAGGTGTCGTAAAAGGCGACTAAGGTAAAGCTGCTGGCATGATCATCAGCACCCAGAGAAGAAAAACTCTGCATTTATATCAAAACCCTCGCCAACCCGTCTGCCAAGCGCGGTGAGTATGGCAATCACCCCTCATGTGATTGAGGGAGGCCCGTGCCCCAGCAGTGGGGACTTAAATGGGCTGATGATGATGATGATGATTTATTACTTAATTTACTGTCGATAGGTTTCGGTTATTTTTAGACGCTCTTTTGCTTTTTCTACTATAATTACTTATATCGGTTTTATAAATGTATATTAAAAGCTCTTTTCATTTAAATCCCCGAACATTCGACCGCATTCAAGATTCTTTTTACTCACAACTCCACCATTATTGAGAAAGTTCCATCGTTTATGGTCGAACAAAATGCCTAAACGAGTGCCGAGTGGCAATTACAGTTTGGAATTAAAATAGCCGTGTTCACATTTATTTGGCTAACTGTACCAGAGAGTAGAAAGTGCAGAGGGGACTCACGGTAAATCTAAAGGATTTCTAAACATGTTTTTTAGATATTTTTATAATCGGAGAAATAGAATCTAGCCCACTGACCCCTATTTGTATGTGATAGATGGGATAGACAGGCAGACAGATCTTCTGATTAATGGACCGGCCATTAGCACCACCAAATATTATGTTAGCTTGTAAGTACTTTTTGGCTATTTTTTAAACATAACGTGTACTTGTTACATCGCTTTTTATAATGTCATTTACTTGCATGAGGTGACATTTAGGAACAACCAATGCGAAAGGTTTTCAGTTTGTTGGTGCGAGAATTAGAGACAAACCACATTTACCATCAAAATAACGCTTTCGTGCGTTTTTTTTATTAGTATTAATATGATTTATTACTATATTAATGTAGCAAGAACCTTTAAGCCAGCTTAGCTGGATCACAAACAATGGTTATAAATGTTGAATTGTAAAATATGTAGTCACCAAATTTTAAATTCAACGGAAGAAATAGAGTTAACCATCTACGCTTTCATATTCTTTGTACGGTACAGTCAGCAAGAAGGAAAGTACTACATCACGAAGGTACAGTTAGGTCAAACAGCTCAAGTTAGAGAGCGCAAATGGCCGAACTTCTGAAGTTACTTACAGGCATGGCCATGGAAACTTTTAACGTACGAGGGAGCCTTTGTTATTAATTTAGATATTTAATGTAGTTTTTTAAGTCTACAGTAAAATTAGGAACGTTGGTTACATATTTTTGTATTTTTTTTCATATAGGTATATAATAGGTGGCAGACGAGCAGATAGATCACCTGATGGTATGCGATTGCTGCCGACCACGACACCAGTGGAGTAACAAGAGCGCTGCCAACCTTCAAACCCCCCTTTCCCCCCTTTATTATTTATTTCATTCCAGATGGCTTAATTTAAAACCGTCCCGTAACGAACAAGAATATACCTATCGCATTCAAACCAAGGAAATACACAGCGCGCAGGAAAGATAGGGAAACTCCGATCTGGTTGCGATCAAAGTTGTCGCTTTGGAACGCGGGTGCGATTAAACCATGATCCTGGACTTGGAGAGTTTGATCATTACAATAAATCACGATTCGGTGATCACTCACTGAATCTTGCTCTATTGTACCAGATCGGAGTTTCCCTCTCTTTCTTACGCGCTGTGTATATCTTTGTTTGAATGCGACAGGTATATTCTCGTTATTTACGGGCCGGGTTTAAAATAAGCCACTTGGAATTAAATAAATAATAGAATAAATGTTTCACAACATCACATACATCCGAGATAGGTAGCTCTAGCGCCTGTGTTACGGATATCAGAACCAACAGCGGAATTACAAATATATTATATTTAATTATAATTAATCAAGACGGGAATTAACGATATTTATAATGTGATAAAATATTGTGTAGGTACTCACATAATAAATATCGTGTTAATTCCCGTCTTGATTAATTATAGTTATAATGCAACGCGAAAATCCAAAATACATATAATACTTTTGTAAATAAATTCTTATAATACATAGAAAACACCCAGACCAATATAAACAGACATGTTTATGCACAAACATAATACTGTATTTTATTTATGTATTAGGGTTATAAGTTATATTTTAACATTTACAGTTTCTTTTTTTTTACTTCCTTATTGAATATTGCACCCCCTACCCCTTCCCTACTATCAAATGTCCTTTACCCGAAGGTTGTCTGGTAGAAATCGCTTTCAGCGATAAGACCGCCGAAATTGTACACAAATTTCTGTAATGCCTAGTACTTAAGTTGTGTATTTTGTGCAATAAAGTATATCTATCTATTTATCTAAACATGTTTGTACTGTGTGGATTTGGAACCCGCAACCCTTGAATTGTACATTAAAACAGAGACCGACTCTATGCACAACCGTCGCTTTAAAGTGCGACCCAGTAGCCTTTGCACTGCGCCACCATGACAAACTCCATAGAGTACCTACGTTCATGTAGAACCACTTTTACACATAATCTTCTAGGATGAAACGTCGTAAAAGACAAAGTGTCCTTTACCCGAAAGTTGCCTTGAAGATATCGCTCAGTGATAAGGCCACCTTTGTTGTACATATCCTGTAATACCTAGTTTGTAATTGTCATACTTTGTTTTGAGTGCAATAAAAGTATTATTATTTTATTCATTCATCCGTGGGTGCCCATTTAATCCGAAGCGTGGCTCGCTTCGGATTGAATGGGCCGGCTGGACAGCAGCACTGTGCTGTGTTTCGCTGCGTGAGTGAGGGTACCGGAGGCCTAATCCAGGGGAAAGGGGGGTTTAAAGGTTGACAGCGCACTTGTGACTCTACTGGTGTCGCGGATGTCTATGGGCGGCGGCAATCGTTTACTATCAGGCGCTCATCTGCCACTTATCACATAAAAAAAACATTCAAATTGGCAATGGCTTTTGTATATTTTTGATTAAATTGGCTTTTACGACATTTCATTCTAGAGGGGTCGTAAATTAACATGAACTATATAACAGTAGGTGATGATCCGGACACCGACAACTAAAAACTCCCATTACACTAGAAGTAGTATCGAGCTCGGTAATTCACTGAGGTCACAACTGCGGTCGCGACAAACTACTGGCTGCGGTCAGGCGAGTCAGGACACGCTCGGAATATTAGCGTTACGACGTGCTATGTTGTAATTGCTATAATTATACGACTAAATATATAAGTAAGACTACCTCGACTAGAACAGTCTAATGCGTTGATACAGGCGTTCGATCAGAGACGAGCTGTAGAAATAATAAAACTGAGTACCTCTACTCAAACTCATTGAGTATGTTCTACTCCTAAACCAGCTTGGCAATGCCAATAGTTTAGAGCTGATTTGGGTAACAGGACACTGCAATATCAGAGACAACGAAGTCGCTGACGTGCTAGTAAAGGCCGGGTCAGAGAGCCGGAATCAATAAGTGGCGTTCCAGCCTGCATGGTCAGGTTTGAGTTGAAAGAATGGAAGCATAAGCAAAGCACTGAATTTTGGAAAAGACTATCTCGACTAGAACAATCCAAGGCGTTGATACAGGCGTTCGATCAGAGACGAGCTGTAGAAATAATAAAACTGAGTAGAGGACATGTTAGGGCACTCACTCGAACCCTCACAGGGCACCGCAAATTAAACAAGCACCTGCACAACATGGGCCTTTCAGATACTAAAATCTGCAGGTTCTGTTGCGAGGACGAGGAAACGATTATCCACGTCCTCGGCGAGTGCATAGCGCTGCACCGCTGCAGAAGCCGGCACCTGGGAGCACACGTGATCTCAGCTGACGAGATCAAGAGCTCCCCCATCAGCTCCATTCTCGCGTTTATCCTGGAACTGGAGCTACATGAGGTGCTGTAATAGGTTACGGGGTTGCCACAATAGATCATCTACTGGTCGCAGTGGCTATGAGACGTAGGGCTCACCCCATTTCTATTAAATAATTAATATAAGTAAATCTATACAACATCTCATACATGATAGATAGATACACTTTATTGCACAAAATTTACAGATCTTAGCCTAAGTTATTATACCAAAACAATGTAGGCGGTCTTATCGCTAATAGCGATCTCATCCAGACAACCTGAGGGTAGAGGAAAAGTATAGCAAATTAAGAAAAGGGGTAAGGCAGTGCAAGTCAGAAAAAGAGAGAGAAAAAAAAGACATTGTATAAATACGAGTATGGTATATACATACATACATTATATTAAATAAATATATACTAGCTATAAATACTAATACATACTAGTACATTACAAAACAAATAAACATACATACTAACAGTTTATTGGGTTGATAGATACGTAACTAAGGAAATAGGAGACAATGAAAGGAAATACAAAGGCTTAGAAAGATAAGAAATGATCTTTAACTCGGGACTTGAAAATAGAGAGGGAGTCGTATTGCCGGATGGATAGGGGTATGATAAGATGCTAGTGAACGCTACTTCTGTTACAAGGGTTCGATCCCCGCATAGTACAAACATTTCTGTGCACTAACTTGTATGTGTATTGGTCTGGGTGTTTTTTTATGTATTAAGGACGGCTTTGACTCGGGATCTTCAATAAAGAGTGCACTCTTTTTTAAAAAGGCCGGCAACACATTAGCGATCTGTCTGTTTTCAGGGATGTTCATGGGTGGTGTTGATTACTTTCCATCAGGTGACTCGCTTGCTCGTTTGTCCGCCTCTAGCACAAAAAAAAAAGGATTATGCGTATGTATTTACCAGTATTATGAGTATGTTTTTAAAAAAGAAAAGTGTTTGAGGTACCTAAATATTTGTAATTTCGCTGTTGGTTCTGATATTCGTAACACAGGTGCTTGAGCTACCTATCTAGGAGTCAGATCATTATGTGATGTTGTGAAATATTTATTATTATTTATACATTGACCTGATTCCATACTAAGGGCCGTTTTACCCATAGTTAAACGGAACTAGGTACTAATGGTTTAAAAAATTAACCAATGGTTAAATAATATGGGAGATATTAATTTGTACCGCGGGAGAGCCACGCTTCGGCATGAATGGGCCGGCTCGACCGGAATGATACCACGGACTTACAGAAGACCGGCGTGAAGCAGCACTGTGCTGTGTTTCGCTGCGTGAGTGAGGGTACCGAAAGCCTAATCCGAGGGTATAAAGGTTGGCAGCGGCTTTGTAACTCCACTTGTGTCGCGGGTGTCCATGGGCGACGGCAATTGCTTACCATCAGGTGGTACGTCTGCTCGTCTGCTACGCGTACGTGAAAACAATGATTCACGCCAAAAGCGGCCACTTTTGGCGTGAATCAATTTTTCAAGTACAAAAACGGACCCAACATTTGTGCATGGTTATTTAATATATGTATAAGTGTTTTCCGAGAGATTGAGACCCCGAAATTGTTTAAAATAGATCCGGTTTAGTAGCTAAAAATTTAAATCGATTGGCGTCGCCAGTGTTCCCTACCCGTCACCTTAACCATTCTACCGCTACGCAATTTTCCGTACCATCCAAAACATCTGAAACTGTCTCGTTGAATATTCCTTGCGCAGTTCACTCAGCCGTATTCACTATTCACTCCAGAACACTTAGTTCACTTTATTCGAACGCTGCTTAATTGCATTCCGGTTTATCATTTGATCCCGTCGCTATCTCGTAAATTGCTTCAAAGTCGTACTTTTATATGAAAAATTCTTTTGAGTTGGAACTAGAGATGTGCGCAGTGGAATTTATTTGGTTTTTTTTATGTGATAGGCGACAGACGAGCAGACAGATCACCTGATGGTAAGCAATTGCCTCCGCCCATGGATACCCGCGAAACCAGTAGAGTCACAAATGCACTGCCAACCTTTAAATCCCTTTTTGGTTTCCTCGGATTGAGCCTTCGGTAACCTCACTCACGCAGCTAAACACAACACAGTGCCACACACGCCGGTTTTCTGTGAGGCCGTAGTACCACTCCGGTTGAGCCGGCCCATTCATGCCAAAGCGTGGCTCTCTTACCTTTAGATAAACGTACTACGTTTAACGAATATCCCATATTGGTGTATTCTCCAATACTTCCAATACTTCATCATCTAATCTTAGCGTTTTGTCCCGGTTGTGACCAAATTTATCGATTTAGAGCCGGAGAATATCCCCCTTAATACAAATCTGGAAAAAAATTCGTGCCAGCCCTTTTAACATTGCGTGTTTGAACGGGACATGAGCTTTATTTTTTACCCGACTACGGCAAAGCAAAAGGAGGGTTATGATTTTGACAGGTTATGTACATACATTAAATTTACATACATATGTATGTGTGTATGTATGTATGTATGTATGTTCATCTGTTTCCACGTAACTTCTAAACTCGTCATCATATTTGAACAAATGAGGTGTCGTTAAAAACGTCTTGGTTGTCTCCTGGTTATACTCAACATGAACACGTTAAATTTATTACAGCGCCCTCTAGGGGACTTAGAGTAAGGTACTAAAAAAAATTTGCTTGACGGTACCGTGTGGGGTATCAAATGAAAGAACTTTATTAGCACATTTCAAATATGTAATTATATTTACATAACTGAAAATATGTTAAATAAAAATAAAGTTTAAAAACTAAAACCCGACTACCAAAAAAACACGATCTAAAAAGTACAAAACAAGAAAATTGTCTCTGCTGAAATGATTATGCCGACAGATTCATTATAATAATATAAAAAAATCAATGTGGCATACGACCACGGCGATACGGCATAATCATTTCAGCAGAGACAATTTTCTTGTTTTGTACTTTTAAGATCGTGTTTTTTTGTTAGTCGGGTTTTAGTTTTTAAACTTTATTTTTTATGTGATAGGTGGCAGACGAGCAAACGGTAAGCGATCACCTGATGGTAAGCGATTGCCGATGACCATTGACATCCGCGACACCACTTTATCACTGCGACTTTAGAATAGTAATAACTTTAGATCGGGATTGATACTAAGATGGAATAAGTTTAAGCTATGTGGAGGTTTTAAACTATTTAATGTTAGATTTAAAAGTCCGAAAAAGTTTTGTTATTGTTGTGTATTTATTTTTTCACCAACAAGCTGATTTTTTTATGTGATTGACGGCAGAAGAGCAGACGCATAATAGACAAAAAATTTATTTATAAAATTTATATTCTGGATTTGTTAATATTTAGGTATTACTAATAATTTACATTATTTTAGCATAAAACTAAACAAAAAACTTTATTATCGTTCAAAACTAAGAGCAAAATTAGCTGGAAGCAGCTGAAAGCTTAAAATGTAGACATGTGTCCGCTATACCGAAACGTAGCTATGCCTGTAACTTAGCTATCAGCGTTATCACATCTCGCACCAGTAACTTGTATTCATTTTGGCACCATTAGTAATTTTATTTTACTCTTTACGAAAAAAGTTATGATAATCCTAAGCATGAAGGGAAATCGCCAATATCAATGTTTGCAATCACTGAAATGTACCTATAATAAACTTGGTTATTTCAATTGTTAGTTACTTGAAACAATCGAATGAGTAGTTAGACAACGTTACTCAAACGTTCAAACTAACTAGCGAGAAAGCCAATAATGCGCGGAACAGTGAAACACGGCGGGCTCAGATACCGATATTCGGCAACGGCTATCAGCCTTTCGCACTACAAGTTTATACTAACAACACCTCTTTTTATAATCCAATCGTCAGGATGTGTCGTACCTATAACGAGATGGTTGATAAACATGAGGAATTGGATCTCTAACGGTACAACCTACATCAGTTCAAGAGGTCTGTTTTGCAATGCATCTGTGGTGCGTTGTAAGACAATATCCCTCATCTTTATCTTCTTTGCATGTGAGGGGGTAACTGTGGATTTTAGTTTTAGGTTAATTTTATTGTAACTGTTAGCTTAAGATTGATTTTCTGTCTGTGTATACATGTTTTTGTATTGCAATTGGGGACTTGTCGAATGTATTGAAAATTATTCTTATTAGATTGTCATATGTTTCGTATACCAAATAAAATAAAAATAAATAGATATTAAAACCAAAAAACGGTTAGGTAGCGGTTGCTAGAAATAACTGATAGCGTTTTAAAATGTCATGTTTAATGTACCTGTTTATCTCAGTGTTTTAATATATTATGTTTTTCTTTCCAATTTTTATGGTAGGTACACGATTAAAAAATCCTGTTTGAAACTAGCCGCCACCCGTTCTGTTATTGTATGTTAATAAATGGGAGTCACAGTACCTGTTACTCCGGTTAAATTAGAAAGTAAGCTTAAACAATTGAAACAATATTCATTTGTTTTATCGCATCGTATCATTCCTGGTTGCATCCACTTCGGAGTTCAGGGAACGCTTGCATCATCATTTTGTAGGTTTACTTATTAAAATGTAACATCTGCTATTTGATATAGGATGATCAGACCAACTGGGATATCGTTATACGCTCAAATTTTTTTTTTCTACATTTCCCGAGAAACTCGCATAATTTGTGAAACTACCCGAAATGTGAAGGTTTCCTCACGATGGTTTTTCTTTTTATATTTTATTTATTTATTTGTTCTTTAAGGGAAACAAACATTCTTTTGTCAACTTACACATAACACAAATACTGATAGAACATGTAACAATAAACTTCATAAATGTAAATATAGGTATTTTCCTAGCTACTGGTATAAATACCCATATAAATTGAAAAAAAAAAAGTTGAGTGCCTTATTCGAAAATAGGCTTCTTACGTTTCGATAGCTATGTTTTTATCCCTTAAGCTAAACAATCAAACATTTTGAATTATCTAAGTATTCGAATCAAATTCACAAACATTTTTTTCCAACGACTGTCTTTTGAGATAAAAATAAAGATAAAAAAATCTTTATTCAATTTAGGTCCACACAGAACCCTTATGAATGTCATAATAGTACATATTATCTACCGCTGGTTCGGAATATCGATTTCTACTGAGAAGACACCAGCAAGAAACTCAGTAGTTACTCTTTTCAAATGTTGATGATGTTACAGAGTTTCAATTGAGAAGAGAAAAAAAATACAATAGGTACATGAAAGTTAATAGACTACTATAAATAACAACTCAAAAGATTAATCAATGAACATGACCAAGAATCCTTATCATTTAAATAGTCTTGTACACTATAGTAACCTTTCTTCATTAGGCAGGTTTTAATATGAGACTTAAACTTATCCAGTGATAGGTTAATGACATTTTGTGGTAGCTTATTAAATATCTTAATACTTAAGCCAACAAACGAATTACCGATTTCAGACAATCAGAATACTCAAAATTGGTGGTACTCTTGGTAGAAGTCTAATAGTTGACTAAGTACAACACTACAAGAGCAATATAATGAAGTATCATGTTACATGAGTATATTGAAAGGAAGAACAGGCATCACAAAACTTTTCGCGATTCTGAACCTTCTAACATTAACTTTAGAATGTTTTTATCATTTGACACATTTTGCTGGGACAAAGGTATTTTGAAGACAGACAGAATTGGCTCCTTGTCGTCGTCGTTATTGTGATACTTCAAAGTCGTTTCAATTTATGTAACAAATCAATAGAATTGATATCATAAAACTTTTTGAAGAACTAACCAAGTACTTTTGTCCAATATTCTAAAGATGTTTTTTACTGTATAGGTTTATCATCGTCATCGTCAGCCCATTTAAGTCCCCACTGCTGGGGCACGCGCCTCCCTCAATCACATGAGGGGTAATTGCCATACTCACCACGCTTGGCAGACGGGTTGGCGAGGGTTTTGATATAAATGCAGAGTTTTCCTTCTCTGGGTGCTGATGATCATGCCAGCAGCTTTACCTTAGTCGCCTTTTACGACACCACGGTAAGAATGAGGGTGGCCTATTCTACTCTGCCGGGGACCACACGGCCATATAGGTATAGGTTTACAATACTAATACTAAAGTTACATATCTAAAGCATCTAGAAAAGTTCTTATACGTATACTTATCTTTTGCCTGCGGCTTTGCTATTCGCTTATGAGACAAAAAGTAATATAAAAGTTTGATTAATTTATATAATTATGTTAAACTCCATGTCGTCAACTATCTCTCCGTTTTACAGTCAAAGATGGTCAAACAAACAGACAAACAGTAAATTCAGGAAAATAACATATGGGAA
Organism: Marasmia exigua; assembly: GCA_019059595.1. Lineage (NCBI taxonomy): Eukaryota > Metazoa > Arthropoda > Insecta > Lepidoptera > Crambidae > Marasmia > Marasmia exigua. Next base: position 22,548,041 of record CM032473.1, read on the forward strand.
CATATGTCATTTTCCCCTATTTAGGGGAAATATATCGTAAGAATAAATAACATACTTTTGAAAATGCCTTTTGATCGGGGTAAATCACTATCTAGTCTTAGTTTTGGTGTCACCCTGCAAATAAACGTCAAACTAGCGCCATCTGTTAGGTACATGGTCTGGGTGAATAAGTTACTGAGACATTGTTGTCACAACGAAGTTATACTAAATGTAATATTCTGAATACAACCCAACTAGCGCCACCTGTTATTTGGTCTGGGCGAATAAGATTGATAGATAAAACATTTATTCGCATTTAAGTTGACACACATAAATACAAGGAAAAAAAACAAAATTAAAAATAAGGTTCAGTTAATACAAATGCAAAGAAAAAATAAAAATAATCTAAAATCATCACAGCAATGCGAAAGGGTGATAGCTCAGCGATGTTTTGCTAAGGCATAAGCAGCAAAAGCAAACAGCTGATTTTCAGCAACCACCCGAAAGCTTAAGCGCGTGCAACGCGCCAGACGCGCTGCAATCCTATCACAAACATATTTTAAAAAGCAAACAGTAGGTGGGTATGTGAATTGTATGAAAATAATTTAATTATATATATACATACATATATGTAGATAAAGGTGATTAAAAAAAATAATTCAGGTGTGTAATATTATTTGTAAATAAAACATAACAATAATAGATATATATTAAAAACATGATTTAAGCTCAATCTTATGACTTTCCTACCACTGCCAAGCCATCAAAGCGGTTTAGTCTTTTGCAAGTCTATCAAAAAAGTTTTAAACTGGTTTTTAAAAGAATAAGTCACATAGACATTGTTGTCACCTAAATATAATCTTCTGAATAGCTAGCGTATCTAGGGTCTAATGAAGGGCAACACTATTTTATTTTTAAATTTTAAAAATATTAAAATATGTTATGAAATACAAATGCCTCGAAACGGTTTTCGGATTAGAACCTGTTTTTCCATACACCATTGGCCTATACTAAAAAAAAACACACACACACACACACACACAACACTCATACATTGTCCTCATTCCGTCCAAATATCCGACAAAATGTCATTTTCTAACTCTCAACTTAGGCTTCTATTATTTTACTTAAAATTCGGTGAAGTGAATTTAATAGAACACTTTAATAACAATCAGCCGATATGAAGGGCACAAAGGATTTTCTAAATATAGATTGATCAATAAAACAATACGTAACTTACGTCATGAAACTGAAAATTCAAATTCTCTATTATTATTTCCTCACATTTTTACACTAAAATATTAACATCACCAAATAACTCAAAATCAACGTCTTTCACGATAACAGTGACAGGACCCAAATTGCAAACGTCCCTATTCTGATTTTAGGTTATTATTATTATGATGGTGTCCACGTTCGTGTTCCTCGACTTTTGAAGTCAGTTTTGTATACCTAGCTCCCGCCCTGATACCTCAGGGAATAGGAGGTTCGGATTCCCGGTTGATTAAAGGATGTTATTATATAAAAAAAGTTTAAAATGTTAAAATCAATTATTTTACTGAAGGCGGAACCACCTGTGGAAGTTTGTAGTTTAAAAATGTCTGTTGATTCGATATATCATTGAAGAGTAGATACGGTCGGCATTTAAAGTAGCTTAACACTTTAGTTACATGTCGAAGTGATAAAGAAGTAATTTTTTTACGTACCCCTTAGAAACTGACTATAATAGGCAGAACAGTTATTTTGACATGGTACTAAAGTGTTAAGCTACTTTGGATGCTGATCGTACAAACATCTTTTCGCGGTCAAAATAGTTTCCACAGAAATTTTCATATATCTGATCATGGAAGACCATCACTATTTTCTATTGTGACTTTTGGACAAACCACGGACCTCGGCGTAATTTGGGGCTGCCAAAAAATAAAACACTAAAAGGCTTGAAAAAACATTTTTATGCGAAAAAATCCGCCTTTAAAAACCACGAACTAAAATGTGTAAAATAATACTTTTAACACTTTAGGTTTATTCCCGCTGTCCACCCTCTGCGTGTCCACACCGGGTGGACAGTGAAACAATTGTTAAAAAAATTCCCGCTGTCCATCCTCTTTTTCAACCAAGAAGCATAACACCCCGTCGTTATTGCGTCGGGGGTTAAAAACACCAACTTACATTTGATCTTAATAATAGCTTTTTCCCGCGGCTTTGCGAGTGTTAAAAAGAGACAAAAAGTAGCCTAGGTTACTCTGCATTCCTTCAACTATTCCTCTATAAAAATCACGTCAATTCGTCGCTTCATTGTGCAGTGAAAGATGGGCATAAAGACATACAGACGGACATACACACTTTCACATTTATAATATTTATATGGATTATAAACGACAAAGCGATGCCATAGGAGTGATACATTATGTGTATTTAGCATGGAACTAGAAACCCGCGCTATAAACGGAATGTGACATTTTCGGAAAAACGTCACAGATATGAAAGACCAAATATGAAAATCCAACCGGCCTGACGCAGCATTAACGCATCTCTATACGGGTGTGGTAGAGAAAGAATGTCATTCCACACGTCACCCCAGAACTAACGGCTTCGATCGCCTTTTCAAGTTTGGCTTTCAATAAAAAGGCTCAGTTTCGTTAGGGTGCACGTCTGTGGTATTTTGGTTTCCTTATAAAAAAATTGACTTACTTAATTATTATCTGGCTCCCTCTGTACCTGTCCACAGAAATGACAAATGTTAAGTCTCCAATATTTATGGTAAGGTACACCAAACATATTGTCCTTATCATGAATTTACAAAATTAATGCATGGGCAAATTTTCACGAGGAAAATATTTACAAAATTAATGCATGGGCAAATTTTCACGAGGAAAATATCGTTAACGCTGTATAAGATGTTGTCTCAATTTATTTATCTTAATAATTCAACTATTATTCAGGCGGGTTAATATTAAGGTAATCGACAAAACTAGCGCCTAGAATCTACAAAGGAAAGAATTAAGATTTTTGAGACAACATTATGTCATAATTTCTTTACACGTACCTAACTATAATTTTTGTAATACTTTTGACTAAATAAAAATTATGGTTACTTGTACGAAGATTGATGAAGAGCATTTCCGGTTTTTAACCTACGACCTTACGCTCGGAAGGGACACATTCTTATCCATTGAGTTACCATAACTCTTGAAATAAGTTAATAATTTGAGATAACATTACATAATAAATAAATAAATATTTCACAATATCACATACATTGATCTGATTCCGAGATAGGTAGCTCAAGCACTTGTATTACGGATATCAGAATCAACAGTGGGATTACAAATATTTCATATAATACTTTTTTTTTGTAAAAAACATACCTTAGAATAAACCTAGACCAATACAAACAGACATAATATTCATACACACGTTGTTTGTACTGTGCGGGGATTGAATCCGTAACCATTGGAGCAAAGGCAGCGTTCACTACCACTGTTCCAAATTGGTCGCCGATACGAATACATTGTAAATTAAATGATTTTTGAAATCTGTATCATTAATTAATCTTTTTAAATCTTGTTAGAGATGATTGTGACATGAATAGCGTGTGCAAAAAAAGCTTGAACAATCACAATACAATTATTTTTATCTTAAATGTGTTGATCAATTTTTTGAGTATGCTCAAGTCTTTGAGTATGCTCAAAAAGGCTTTGACACTGTAAATAATTGGTTACAACATCACTTACTAACACTAAATCCTGTAAAAACGAGTTACGTTAAGTTCAATATGCGCAGAACAAATGCCGAACTAACTGAATCTGGATTAATTGCACACTGTTTTCAGAATCCTATGGACCGTGGATGTTCTTGTCCAGTTATAACTCCTACTAGCCATATTAAGTATTTAGGAATTATAATTGATGACACTTTGACATTCAAAAAGCACATTGAAGCCCTTAGTAATAGAGTTCGTAAATTAATATTTGTATTTAAAAAACTTCGTTTAGTGGCAAACATGGATATCATCAAACAAGTGTACTTTACCTTATGTCAATCACTATTAACTTACTGCATTACGTCTTGGGGTGGTTCGGCCAAATCCTCCCTAATAACCCTTGAGAGAGCACAAAGAGCTATTCTTAAGGTCTCAACTCACCGCCCTTTTCTCTTTCCTATAAACCTCCTCTACAAGGAGTGCAAAGTATTAACAGTACGACAATTATTTATATAAAGCACAGTTCTTAAACAGCATGCTGCACTTCCTTATAGCACTTTCATTACTAATAAAAGACGAAAAGATCTTGTTTGCCCTAAAATTTATAAAACACATCACTTCGCTTCTAGATTCTTTGTATATTTAGTCCCACTCTTATATAATAGACTAAACGGTACTTTAGATCTGTATTCCTTTACTTTTGCTAAATGCAAGCGTACCCTCCATGATGCTCTACTTAACATGTCATATGACAATACAGAGAAACTGCTTATTGTTTTAAAGTAGGTAATTTATAAAAGTTGTTGTTTTTTTTTTACTTTTTTTACTTTGTATTTTTTTATATAAATATTTTGTGATTATTTATGAGTACTTACTGTTATGTTTTAACATTCTAGCTGTTCCGTCTAAACAGGTTCGCCTAGTTCAGGCATTTGTATTTATCTCCGACCTTATTCTTGAATTGAAATTGAATTGAAATTGAATTGAAATTGAATTGAAATTGAATTGAAATTGAATTGAAATTGAATTGAAATTGAATTGAAATTGAATTGAAATTGAATTGAAATTGAATTGAAATTGAATTGAAATTGAATTGAAATTGAATTGAAATTGAATTGAAATTGAATTGAAATTGAATTGAAATTGAATTGAAATTGAATTGAAATTGAATTGAAATTGAATTGAAATTGAATTGAAATTGAATTGAAATTGAATTGAAATTGAATTGAAATTGAATTGAAATTGAATTGAAATTGAATTGAAATTGAATTGAAATTGAATTGAAATTGAATTGAAATTGAATTGAAATTGAATTGAAATTGAATTGAAATTGAATTGAAATTGAATTGAAATTGAATTGAATTGAAATTGAATTGAAAATTGAATTGAAATTGAATTGAATGAATTGAATTGAAATTGAATTGAATTGAATTGAATTGAATGAAATTGAATTGAAATTGAATTGAAATTGAATTGAAATTGAATTGAAATTGAATTGAAATTGAATTGAAATTGAATTGAAATTGAATTGAAATTGAATTGAAATTGAATTGAAATTGAATTGAAATTGAATTGAAATTGAAATTGAATGAAATTGAATTGAAATTGAATTGAAATTGAATTGAAATTGAATTGAAATTGAATTGAAATTGAATTGAAATTGAATTGAAATTGAATTGAAATTGAATTGAAATTGAATTGAAATTGAATTGAAATTGAATTGAAATTGAATTGAAATTGAATTGAAATTGAATTGAAATTGAATTGAAATTGAATTGAAATTGAATTGAAATTGAATTGAAATTGAATTGAAATTGAATTGAAATTGAATTGAAATTGAATTGAAATTGAATTGAAATTGAATTGAAATTGAATTGAAATTGAATTGAAATTGAATTGAAATTGAATTGAAATTGAATTGAAATTGAATTGAAATTGAATTGAAATTGAATTGAAATTGAATTGAAATTGAATTGAAATTGAATTGAAATTGAATTGAAATTGAATTGAAATTGAATTGAAATTGAATTGAAATTGAATTGAATTGAAATTGAATTGATGAAATTGAATTGAAATTGAATTGAAATTGAATTGAAATTGAATTGAAATTGAATTGAAATTGAATTGAAATTGAATTGGTATTGAATTGAAATTGAATTGAAATTGAATTGAAATTGAATTGGTATTGAATTGAAATTGAATTGAAATTGAATTGAAATTGAATTGAAATTGAATTGAAATTGAATTGAAATTGAATTGAAATTGAATTGAAATTGAATTGAAATTGAATTGAAATTGAATTGAAATTGAATTGAAATTGAATTGAAATTGAATTGAAATTGAATTGAAATTGAATTGAAATTGAATTGAAATTGAATTGGTATTGAATTGAAATTGATTTGAAATTGAATTGAAATTGAATTGAAATTGAATTGAAATTGAATTGAAATTGAATTGAAATTGAATTGAAATTGAATTGAAATTGAATTGAAATTGAATTGAAATTGAATTGAAATTGAATGGAAATTGAATTGAATTATTCAATTTCTTTTCATAACAATGGATTCTTGATTTCATTACAATGGAGCAGCGGTATTTTCGAACCGGTACGACCATTGAAATCTCCAAGAAACGAGCCTATACCTTCCTAAAAGGCCGGCAATGCATCTCCACTCCTTCTGGTGTGGCTGATGTCCATGGACGGCGGATCACTCATCATTAAGTGACTCGCTTGCTCGTTTACCTCTCATTCTCATAAAAAAAATCTTTTGTTCATGTCGCTGAATCGTAAAAGAGCTTTTGACCAAATGATTCACAATTTATGTATATGTATGGTATGACGATTTGTAAGGTTCTGCACGACTATTGAAATATAGGTTCATCATCGTTCATCGTCAGCCTATTTAAGTCCCCACTGCTGGGGCACGGGCCTCCCTCAATCACATGATGGGTAATTTCCATACTCAACACGCTTGGCAGACGGGTTGGCGAGGGTTTTGATATAAATGCAAAGTTTTCCTTCTCTGGGTGCTGATGATCATGCCAGCAGCTTTACCTTAGTCGCCTTTTACGACACCTCGGTAAGAGTGAGGGTGGCCTATTCTACTCTGCCGGGAACCACACGGCTTATAAATAAATTAGAACGGCTTAGAAATATTATAAATATATATTTTTACTTTAATAATAGTAGTATTTTTTAGTACAGCGAAACTTTTAGCTTCAAAAATGAACAGCGAGTTTTTAATATTCTGCAAAAAAAGTTATAACAACCATTGGAACCAGAATAACACTGGCAGGGACCGAACTGCAGACAGCACCTATTGTTGTTTTGATTAAATTTCAACGGCGTGATGCATACTGTTCTTTTTACGAGACCTACGCGTCACACGGAGAAATTGGTACGGGGAAAATATATCCGGTGGTTGATTCGACCCGCCAGTCCAGGTGGCAGGTTGAGTAAATGTTTGCTTTTAAAACGGACGGAATATTGATTTGACGGAGTGAAATTTTTAGGTAGTTTTTGGTAGACCTTTAACTATACCCTCAAAACAAAAATGTGAAACGTGAGCTGAATCGCGGGCCAGTATGGCGATGCCAACGGAGGTAATGCCTTGAAATCGCTTCTGTTGTAATTGCAACTTAGGCTCTTCTATTTCGGGGTTACAATGAGGCTGAGGAAAGCCAATATACTGAGCCTCTATGTTAAAAAAAGGTGGCAGACGAGCAGACGGATCACCTGATAGTAAGCTGCCGCCGCCCATGGACACCCGCGACACCAATGGAGTCACAAGTGCGCTGCCCACCTTGTAACCCTTCCCCAAAGTGCTTCACGTTGGTTTTCTGAGGCCGTCTCCCACGGTCGGCTACTTGGCGTAAGACTCTTGCTCGTCGCTTTTAGTTCATAAAGTGAACAGCTAAAGAGTCGAACTCCTAACCTTGGTCTGTTTTTCCGGATCACTACAATCTGGATATCTTTTAGACAAGAACGAACGGTCATCTTCTAGGCAAACGCGTTACATTCTAGCCCTCTTCGTCACTATCTATCAGGTGAGACTGGATAAGCTTGGCCCATCTATAATATAAAAATGAATCGCAAAATGTGTTGGTAAACAACGCCTGGACCAATTTGGCTAATTCTTTTTTTATAATGTTCGTTGAAGTCCAAGGATGGTTCTTACGGCGAGAAAAAAATCGAATAGTTTTCGGAAAAACCCTAAAAACAGCCCTTTTCTTTTTCACATACAAACGTTTTCTAACTAAAACGGAGAGTCAATTTGAGTTTTATTGCTATTATATAAAGTTCGTATTTGTTGCCAAAAAAATTTGTAATGTGACAATTTTTTTTGACAGGACGAAGTCTGTCGGGTCAGCTAGTAGATAATAAAAAATAAAATTAAAGAAAAAAAAACCTTTTTAAAAACAAGCTTTTATTATTTGTTTATAAAATGAACTAAAAAGTTAAAAATAAATTAACTCTAAAAATAAATATAACACTTTGTAACTTGATTGTAACCTTTAACGACAAATAAGCGTCTTCGTCTAGGACAAAATAATTCCATATTGAACAAATTTATTAATTTTAACACTAAAACTTTTCACCATACATAATTATTCAATCTCATCCCCCCTCTTTATCATAGTCCCCATTTATAAATGAAAGCGTGTTACATTGTGATAGCTTGAGGAAAATGTCGTATTATATTAAATGTAACACGCTTTTATTTATAAATGGAGACTATGATAAAGAGGGGGGATGAGATTGAATAATTATGTATGGTGAAAAGTTTTAGTGTTAAAATTCAATAAATTTGTTCAATATGGAATTATTTTGTCCTAGACGAAGACGCTTATTTGTCGTTAAAGGTTACAATCAAGTTACAAAGTGTTATATTTATTTTTAGAGTTAATTTATTTTTAACTTTTTAGTTCATTTTATAAACAAATAATAAAAGCTTGTTTTTAAAAAGGTTTTTTTTTCTTTAATTTTATTTTTAACTTTTTAGTACCTCTTCTCTCTTGTGTCACTGGGTGCTGATGATCATGCCAGCAGCTTTACCTTAGTCGCCTTAAGAGTGAGGGTGGCCTTTTCTACTCTGCCGGGGACCACATGATCATCAGCATGATCATCAGCATCCAGAGAAGGAAAACTCTGCATTTATATCAAAACCCTCGCCAACCCGTCTGCCAAGCGTGGTGGGTATGGCAATTACCCCTCATGTGTTTGAAGGAGGCCCGTGCCCCAGCAGTGGGGACTTAAATGGGCTGATGATGATGATGATGATGATGATGTGTACGTATTCTATCGATATCTTGTCTAATTATGCGTTGTTCTAGAGATTCGTTTTTCCTTCTCTCTTGTGTATTTATTCTATTGATATCTTGCCTATATGTGCGTTGTTCTAGAGATTCGTTTTTCTTTCTCTCTTGTGTATGTATTCTGGTCGGTATTTTGCCTATGTGTGCGTTGTTCTAACGATTCGTTTTCTCTATGTTTAGCAATCATCATCATCATCATCATCAGCCTATCGCAGTCCACTGCTGGACGTAGGCCTCTCCAATTGTTCGCCACTGTGACCTATCCATGGCTTCTCGCATCCAGCTCTTGCCAGCCATCCTGCACAGATCGTCCCCCCACCTAGCCAGAGGGCGCCCTACATAACGTTTGCCAAGACGCGGTCTCCACTTTAGAACTCGTTTACCCCATCGGTTGTCGGTTCTGCAGCTAATATGGCCAGCCCACTGCCACTTAAGCTTGCTAATCCGGTGTATGTCATGACGGGTAGGACGCACTGATTGAAGACTTTTGTCTTTAGGCACTGTGGTATCGACGATACGAAGACACGACGTAGTTTTCCAAATGCTGCCCAACCTAACTGGATTCTCCTATTCACCTCATCCTCGAAGTTGTTTTTACCCAATTGCAATGTCTCCCCGAGGTTTACGTATTTTTGAACAGCTTCGAGGACGGCACCGTGAATTGCGATCGGTTCCGGTAGAACATGTTCATTGAACATGACCTTGGTTTTGTCCAAGTTCATCCGTAGGCCGATGCATTTAGAAGAGTCAGCCAGGTCATTCAGCATCTGTTGTAGGTCCTGCAGCGTTTCTGCCATTATGACTATGTCGTCTGCAAATCGCAGGTGAGAAATGTATTCGCCATTGATGTTGATGCCACGTCTATTCCAGCGTCTTGAAAATATCCTCCATTGCATTTGTGAACAATTTCGGGGAGATGACGTCCCCTTGTCTCACTCCTCGATTCAGTGGTATAGGACTTGTTTGCTGATTCTGTACTTGGACGGACATAGTAGCGGCATCATACAGACATCTCATCACCTGGTTATATCGCCAATCGACTTGGCATTGCTGCAGGTACTCCAGAACAGACCAGATTTCAACCGAGTCAAAGGCTTTCTCATAATCCACAAATGTTTAGCAGTAGCTAAATTTAGTTTTTCTTAGCGTTGCCGCTTGTGGACATCGCTTTCATTAGCAATCTTCTCCTGTCTCTTCAATTTCGCCTTCTCTAAACGTCGTTTTCTTTGTGTAGTTGTTTCTGTTTTCTTCATGTTATTCCCACGAGTATAAGACAAATAACGGTCCATCCCCCAGAGGTCCGTTGTAGAGGGATAAGGGCTACAATATAACAGGGTTCGCCCTGGTACACTGAGGCGCAACGTTAGCGGCAAGACATGTTTATACACCCTCATACAATTCAGCCCTCGGCACGTGCTCACCTTGGCATTGGGTCATCCATCCAATCAATCATATATAATTAATATGGGACGAAAGCAAGAGACTCGTCAAGACGAATCAAACGAGACCAAACTCGATGGGGTTGCGTCGTTTAATTACGGAGTTCTTATGGCCACCTTCCGGCTCCAACATCAGACCCTGGTTACCATATAGTATCAAAGTACTCGTCAAGACTAATCCAATGATCCCAAACTCGATGGGGTTGCGTCGTTTAATTACGGAGTTCCTATGACCACCTTCCAACTCCAACATCAGACCCTGGATACCATATAGTATCAAAGTACTCGTCAAGACGAATCAAACGAGACCAAACTCGATGGGGTTGCGTCGTTTAATTACGGAGTTCTTATGGCCACCTTCTGGCTCCAACAACAGACCCTGGTTACCATATAGTATCAAAGTACTCGTCAAGACTAATCCAATGAGCCCAAACTCGATGGGGTTGCGTCGTTTAATTACGGAGTTCCTATGGCCACCTTCCAACTCCAACATCAGACCCTGATTACCATATAGTATCAAAGTACTCGTCAAGACGAATCCAATGAGCCCAAACTCGATGGGGTTGCGTCGTTTAATTACGGAGTTCTTATGGCTATCTTCCGGCTCCAACAACAGACCCTGGTTACCATATAGTATCAAAGTACTCGTCAAGACTAATCCAATGAGCCCAAACTCGATGGGGTTGCGTCGTTTAATTACGGAGTTCTTATGGCCACCTTCCGGCTCCAACATCAGACCCTGGTTACCATATAGTATCAAAGTACTCGTCAAGACTAATCCAATGAGCCCAAACTCGATGAGGTTGCGTCGTTTAATTATGGAGTTCCTATGGCCACCTTCCAACTCCAACATCAGACCCCGGTTACCATATAGTATCAAAGTACTCGTCAAGACTAATCCAATGAGCTCAAACTCGATACTGTTGCATCGTTTAACTACGGAGTTCCTATGGCCACCTTCCGGCTCCATCATCAGACCCTGGTTACCATATAGTATCAAAGTACTTGTCAGGACGAATCTAATGAGCTCAAACTCGATAGGGTTGCATCATTTAATTACGGAGTTCCTATGGCCACCTTCCAGCTCCATCATCAGATCGGCTCTCTGTCACAATAACATTGCATTGTCATCCGATTTATACATGCATTCTAAATTTCAGCTCAATCGGAAACCGGGAAGTGGATCAAATTTAAGTTGCAAGATTTGATTACAGAACGACAGACAACGGGACAGGTGAAACTAAATAAAAGCTTGTAAAAAGATGTGACGACTAGCCCGAATTTTTCCAATAACCCTCTCTTATTAATGGCAAGCTTTATAATAATAATATTAATATATACCCCAACCAATTACGGTTATGGCTGCCAATCTCAACGATCAGTCACGTACGCAGGATATATTATAGTGCTCAAGTGTGTGCGCAGGCACAAGTAACACGACGGGAGAGGGATCGAGCGCAGGACCAACAGCTTATTGTGCTTTCCGAAGCACGGGGGTACAAGACCGCCAACTCCCTGACTCCGGGCTGCCACTAAGAATTTCTACCAAAAACTTAGGTACAAATTCTTGGCCCGACCAGGGGCCGAACCCGGGACCTCTTGCACAGCTGTCGCTTTAAAGTGCTCCCCATTAAACACGGCACCACCGAGAGAGTCAAGCTTTACACTGCAAATGTAAATGGCATATATCTGCTTCTAGCTGAAAATGTTCTCGTTCTCGATCTTAAACATCCTCACTGTTAACCGTACAAATCCAAAGGAATCAAGGAAATAATCCTTATAATCTCCCCTCATTAATCTTTAGTAGGAATACTGGAAAAGCCCTCACAATTACTTCAGTCTTCAGGATGCTTCGTTATAAAATGCAGATAGCTAACAGCTCTTCAGGCAGGTAAGTGCTTCTTCTTAGCAAATTGCCGAGGATTTAAAAGGTACGACGAATAAGAGCTCTCGTATCTATGGCGTTTTAGCTTAATTTACTTATAAGACTTGTGTATGAATTTTCAATCATCAGATAATTCTTACAACATTCAACGACGTTTACCTGATTCCGTATTACTTAGTACGAAATCAGGTTAACGTATGAAATGTTGTAAGAATTATCTGATAGAAGCTACTTAGCTTAAGCACTTATGTTACAGATATCAGACAACAGAGGTACACAAATATATACTTAAATACATATATTACACCCAGACACTGAACAAAAACAAGTGTTCATCGCACGAATATTTGTCCAGGGTGGGGATCGAACCCACGACCTTTGGCGTAAGAGGCAGGGTCACTACCAATTGTGCCATCCAGTCAGTCAGATAATATTTAACAGACTAATAAAATGTAATATTATCCTCCAACCAATTACCGCTACGGCGGCCACGATCAGCCACATACGCAGGATATATTATAGTGATCAAGTGTGTGCGCAAACACAAGAGCACTCTCTATTCCCGTACCCTCATATTCCGATGGAACACGACCGGAGAGGGATTGAGCGCAGGACCAACAGCTTTACGTGCTTTCCGAGGAATGTTAAATGACCGCCGACTTCCAGACTCCGGGCTGACACTAAGATTTTCTTCCAGACAACTTAGGTACATATTTTTGCCCTGGACCAGGGAACGAACCTTGGACTTTGTGCGCAGCCGTCGCTTTAAAGTGCGACCCACTAACCACTGCGTCACCGAGACAGTCAAAATTAAAAATGTAATACGATAAACTCAGAGTCACTTTATGTCATAGTATGACAGTAAGTGAACTTTATTTCCTGATTGCACAGTTTTTTGTATGTTTTATTATACTGAATAAATGCATTATTATCATTCCCATATTATTTACTCGATGATTTTATATTATCGGTTTTAATGATTTTCACGGACCAAGTGCATTCATATCTAGTTCCACTGTATTTTGGTCATTTTGAAGAAATTTCCGGCTTAACCTGCAAGTATTTAAAATACATGCTTTTGTTAGTGTGATGTAGATTTCATTTTGAAGGCCTAAGGTTCTTAAGGTGACGGGTAGGGCACACAAGCGACGAGAATCGATTTTAATTTTTAGCTACTAAACCGGATCTATTTTAAACAGTTTCAGGGTGACACTCTCTCGGCAAACACTTATACTATTTATTAAGTAACATGCACAAATGTTGGGTCCAACGCGCACGTGAAAAATTGATTCACGCCACTTTTGGCGTGAATCAATTTTTCACGTACAAAAACAGACCTAACATTCATCATCATCATCATCAGCCCATTTAAGGCCCCACTGCTAGGGCACGGGCCTCCCTCAATCACGTGAGGGGTAATTGCCATACTCACCACGCTTGGCAGACGGGTTGGCGAGGGTTTTGATATAAATGCAGAGTTTTCCTTCTCTGGGTACTGATGATCATGCCAGCAGTTTTACCTTAGTCGCCTTTTACGACACCTCGGTATGAGTGAGGGTGGCCTATTCTACTCTGCCGGGAACCACACGGCTCACCTAACATTTGTGCATGGTTATTTAATAAATAGTAGAAATGTTTGCCGAGATAGTGTAACCCCGAAATAGTTTTTAATAGATCCAGTTTAGTAGCTAAAAATCGATTGGCGTCACTAGTGTGCCCTACCCGTCACCTTAATGATTTGCACGGGCCGGGACCAAGTGCAATCATATAGATATGAACTAGAGTTCAACTGTATTTTGGTCATTTTGAAGGAATTTCCGGGTTAACCTGTAAGTATTTAAAATAGCCTAACCTGGAAAAGCGGGAAAAAGACCCAAAGGCCGCTCTCCAGTCCGATGGTCTGACCAAATACGGGAGTTCTCGGGAATGTCGGTTAATAATGACCTACGCAGTGCTCAAGATCGCGAAGAATGGAGGAAGATAACAACTACAGCGACAGAAGAAACTCCACATAGACACGATCCTCAGTCATGAGGAAAACGACTGAGAAGAGAGATTTAAAATACATGCTTTTGGTAGTTTGATGTAAATTTCATTTCAAAGGCCTAAGGTTCTTAAAGAAGGCAGTAGCTGTATGGGTATGACACCAACATAACTATAGGGACTATGTATTATTAACTGAGAACTCGCTGAATATAAATTAGTGTCAACTGTTACAACCTCGATGAAACGCGGAGGGTTTACATTTAATTAAAAAGGACTTTTAAAAAAAGGAAAGATTGTGTCGGATTTAAATGTGCGGAGATGCTCCCAGCTATCGTCATTAGAACTCCTATACAGATAATGCAATAGTTTTTATAAACAAGGTAATCGGTGTAGCTTAACCAGACAAATACCACAAGAAATAAAAAGAAGGTATGTAAGTAAAGTATTCCAAAAAATTTAAGGTATCAAATAATAATACTTACAATGGTAGCAGTTCAAAGCCCATCCATTTTATTGAAGGATGATTGTTTAAAACTATTGCCAATTGCCACTTAATTTTACGTCATATCAACTCACGTATTGAAAATCACCACATAATTAAACCTTTAATTATACAAAACAAAATATTAAAACTAATTTCTTTCACAAACTAATCAATGCATGCAATGTAACGTCACCGTCACAATTGCGCTTAACGCTCCATCGACGGCAACAGTCGAACTTGTCCCTGAAGTGCGCTTGCGCAGCCTAGCTCTTTCCTCATCAATAGTATAAAAAGAGATAACAACAACAAACCAACACACAGCAACATGAAGGTGTTAGCGGTAGTCACCCTCGTCTGCCTCGTGGCGGCCTACGCCCGGGAGCTCAATGAGGACGAGAAGGATCTGGTGGGAGCCGCCAGCCACCACAAAGATCACCACCACGAGAGCGGTGGCGGTCACAAACACCACGCCCATCATCATCACGAACATGGACACAAAGGCCACAAAGGACATAAGGGCCACCATCATCACCACAAAGGCGAACACGGGCATCATGGAAAGCATCACCATGAAGGTCACCACCATGAACATGGTGGCGGACACAAGAAGCACTGGGATGAGCACGACCATCATGGAAAACACCACGAACACGGCCACCACCATAAAGGCGGAAAACACCACCATAAGAAACACCACGACAAGGGAGAGGAAGTCGACGGCTACCACAAGAAATACCACAAAGATCATTTCCATAAGGATCATCACTTTTACGATGACCATCATCATGAAGGCAAGCATCATAAGCATGGTCACCATGAGGGTCATCATCACAAGAAGGGAGGTCATCATAAGAAGGGCGGTCACCATCATCACGGGCACCACGAGCATCATCATGGCAAACATGGCCATCATGACAAGCATCATTACGACGAGGACCACAAGGGCCATAAGGGCCACCACGGCCACGAAGAACATCACCACCACCACCACGACCACGGAAAGAAGGGAGGCCATAAAGACCACAAGGAATGGGGCTTCCATCATGGCAAGCATTGATCTACTGCCAAAGTGTTACTGTGATATTACTTGTTATCTACGAGTTTTTGTTAACTGTTTTTAAATTTGATAGGTATGAAATATTAAAAATAAATTAATATTTTAAATTAAGTTCCATATTTTCTTATTACTTTACATATTGATGAACAATTTGTTCTAAATTTGCGACAGCTCTAGACAAATAGCGACGCGATGTTTTGCGATGGTGACTTGCAACTTATTATTTTATATAAACCTATAAAAAAAAACAAACTTGGTTGCTCAGAGTGACTACATAATCGTGGTACGACTATTTATTTTTTTCGTATCGTAATTTTCAAGAACTGTCTACTAAAGAGGACTGCACATTCAGATCTGTCAGTACGGGAAAGCCTAAGACCATAAGCCATACAAATCCATCCAAAATAAGCCATCTATTTTCTTTAAACGAACAGCATCCAGGCCCACAAGGTGCATAAACGATCAGGTGAAGGTCGCGGGAATCTCTTGGATTGGGTGGCATAGGACCTGTTTGGAGATCATTGGGGGAGGCCTATGTCCAGTAGTAGACGTTTATTGGTTATAATGATGAACAGCATTCATACATTAAAAAAATGTGTCCTTAGTTCGAGAATAGAACCCGGACGTTTTGATAAATAATATATACTTACTGTATTTAATGTAATCGTCTTGGGTTGCAGAATCTTCCGTACTGACTGATTTAAATTTGCCACCCTGTATACTTACGTTTGACCAAAACAAATACCTACAAATCCTCAAAGACAACAAAACACTTTTCCCAAACAAATCTGAACAACCCTAAAGAATCGACTTGCAAAAAAGTCCGCATTTCTGCCTAATTGGGATCAGACGACCACCCACAAGGGTCAAGTGGTAGCAACAACAAAGGAAACCTTCATAATCGGCCAAAAATTTTCCTCTTGATAGGACAATTTATATTCGGGTCCCAATAAAAAGCACCTAATAGCTCTGCCCGAGCCGAGAATCGTCTTCTGCGTATAGGAAATCAATCCAGTTGTCATCGGGGACGATAAAAACTGAGCACCCAGGGATAGTGGCTTAAATGATGGTAAGGACACACGGGGTGATAGTTTGAAAGTTTTTTTCGATTATTTTTTACAAACAGTAATAAACTGGATGGCCCATATTCAGTTTTTTTAATGCCTCACGGGGGTTTGGCGGGTAGGACGAAAAGAAGCCGCGTGGGCTGATGCAATTTAAAGGTTTTAAATTAGTGTATAATGGTTTTTAGTGTACAAATTTGGTGTTTGTTTGTGCAGTGAAGTGCCGTGAAGCGATCCTAATATTAAGAATTTCTGGACTGTATCGTACTGTACTTGCTTGGACCTAATAGGGTCTTAAAACCCGCGATTGCTTTTAAGGTGATATCCTCTAAATCCGTAGGTGGATAAAGCGTAAAACACCGGTGTTTTATTGAGTGACTCTGACTTTGACTGACTTCGACTCAAGGAACATAAGGGACTAATGGCTAAGCAATCACCTTTCTTTAAAGAATCCTCCCCTCCTCATCTTAGTGCGTGATTCCCGGTTGCCAAAGCTATCGCTCTAGACCCCGGGGTCCGCTAAGGCCATGTTTCAATATTAGGGGAGTCTGATAATACGGTATTTGACTATATATTTTTTTATAACCAAAAGACCTCTTACTGATAGAAACATGGTTGAACGAATTACTTGATTCGCATTTAAACTACCTGAGATATTACAACTTAAAAATCACATTATTTTGGACAAACCCAAAACGCTCCATACAAATGGCTACTTGGATGTGACGTCTGACGTCGCACATAAGTATTTTGTATGCATTTCATTTGAATTTTGTATGGTAGCTATATCAAATATTTCGTTTATGTCAATGGTTCTTTTATAATAGTTGGTGCAAATTGTATGGGTTATTCAATGGTATGATTATTTTTTTAAAATGGACTTGCCCATGAATCTTTGAATGGCCATAAAACTGGCTAGACGTTTTATTTTTAATTGAGATTTTTTGCTATTGGCACATATTTACCTAAATTTTGATAAAATATTTGTAAAATCTCGAGCTTAGTCAAATACCCCAATAGGAAAACAGTCTGATCTCTCTAGTCTGAGATACTCGTAATAGATGTCTAAATAAAAGAAACCGGTGAATGAAATTGACCGACCTTTACCTTGACAATGTCTTTTCGGCGCGTTGCGTCAAGCGTTTCTGCACCAGCGACGGAGAACTAAAGAACTTTTTTTTTTATTTCATTCATTTCTACTTTTTCTATTCAATATAAAAAAAACTACTCATTTGAAGTTTTTTTTTTATTTATTTGGCTGATGTTTGATGTTGACATTTGTTTGATTGACAAACATTGGGAATCAGTATTCCAATTTAAATTTCTATGAAATACTTAATTCGAAATGTTGAAACCCCCTTACCATGAGTTTGAAAAACTGTTCTCGCTATCGAAAACTAACGCTTTGTCCCTTTCATAGTGGTGAATGTGAAAGAGACAGAGCAATAGTTTTGGATAGTGAAGATAGTATTTCAAACTCATGGTAAGGTCTCTGATATCAATTACTTGAGTGTTTTGATTACATTAACGAAAGAAAAAATAATACTGATGTCGATACAAAAAAGTAAGTCGTAAGTAAGTACTTACTGGTGTCGCGGTTGTCTATGGGCGGCGGCAATTGCTTACCATCAGGTGATCCGTGTGCTCGTCCCCGTCGACCAGTAACATAAAAAATTCACGCTAAAGCAAATGAATTAGTGACAAAAACAACATCACTACTTTACTATGGACAAGCTGTAAAGAGCATGGAACTAGAAAACGGGCGCTTTAAACGAAATGTGCCATTTTCGGAAAAAAACGTCAATGAGTGTGAAAGAGATCCAACCGGCCCTGACGCAGCTTTAATGCATCTCTATAGGGGTGCCGTAGAGAAAAAACGTCACTCAGCACGTCACCCAAGTACTAACGGCTTCGCGCGGCTTTTCAAGCATGGCCTTCTATGAAAAGGCTTAGTCTGGTTAAGATGCTATGTCTATGGTAAAGAGGCACCGAAAAGACAGCAATAAAAATCGACCAGTGTATTTACACAGCGCTAATAAGTGATGTCTCCGGAAACTTATATCCCACCTCACCCCTGCCGGATATATTCCACTCCTGTCACGGATCGGCGAATGATTTGTTGGAAGTAGTGATGTGACTTTACTGAACTTTTAGTCGTGTAACTTTCGAATTATGCAGATTCGAACAGTTAAAGAACAAAAAGGTTTGTCAGTTTTGAAACTGATTCGTTTGATATGCTATGAGCACTTATTACCTTTCGTAAATTTGTCAGAGTTGTTGCACAGAAAATTATGCTTAACTCTTAGATCAGAAAGTTTAGACTTGTAGTAACATTGATTCCATTCGATGTAAAGAAAATTAAAACGGTATGTTGGTATTACTGATTCATGCCGTGGAAGCAAAAATGTACCTTAAGGTGGGGAACCATTTTATTCTCGGTTTCGTTCTGTGAATAGATGTCGACTTGTATTTAGTTCAGGGTGAACATATTTGAGCGGGGGTGTAATTTTTTTTTTCGGTTTTCCACCCCATTTCTTCCACCCTGATAAAATTTTGAACTGATTGGTCCCTTTCCCCACACCTAGTCTAACTGATTTATTCTCTCTTGTGTGACTTGAAACACATACAAACTTTGAAAAGCTTCGAGTTCTCCATGAGAGTGACTGAAGTGAAATTGAAAGTCACTCGAAATAAATTTGCTAGATAAGTATCTAAATACAACAGATAAAGTATTTTATTGGTTTTGCTTACTATCAGGCACAAGTGAACTATTTTGTGAAAGCTGAATCCGAAATCTTCGGCAGTTGAATACCACACTTTTTTCATTGCTGAGTCAAGGTTCTCTAATAACTCGAGTGACCTTTAACTTAAACGCCTCCCTATTGCAAGAGGAGAAGCAGCCACGATAACCCGTGACAAATCAGGGTCCCGACCTGCGCCATATCTCTTATTTACAATTCCGAGTTGACGATCCCTGTCAGGACTTTTATTGGAGTTTCGAAGGACAGTGTTGCCAGTTTTGTAACCTTTAGCAGCAACTCTTAATTTTCTATGTACTACGTTTACGTCGTCAGTGATAATCGATATTGATGTCTATGAAAAAGTTTTTCAGTATTGTTGAAAGTATTCTTTATCAATTAAATTTTAGATCATGTAATAGTCCATCTGTAAAATAGTACATTAACGAATATTTAGGATATATTATTTATCAATTGTAGTCTGTTATATAAAAGTTAAATGTTGATGTGTAAGTTTAGCTCATTGTCGATAAAAAAGAAGAACGACCCTACTACAATTTGTCAAAAGTTCCTCAATTGATAATGAACCGCATATGTTTGACATTAAGGTGAGAATCGATTCAAGAAAAGTGACAGTTTTGAATACTTTCATGTGTGGCTGTACGTACAAAATTTGTGTTGCGTTTTGTAATTCTCTACTACTTATCCACTCGATTTTACAAAATCTCTACATTATTATCCATATTCATATTGCGCCACCGATATCTAGTTAAGGCTTATTTGATCAAGTCATTGCCACTAATCCATCTAGGATCGGCAGCCCAACGAGTGGCTGGTCT
This sequence comes from Marasmia exigua, assembly GCA_019059595.1. Classification (NCBI taxonomy): domain Eukaryota; kingdom Metazoa; phylum Arthropoda; class Insecta; order Lepidoptera; family Crambidae; genus Marasmia; species Marasmia exigua. The sequence continues at coordinate 22,568,531 of CM032473.1, forward strand.
TAGAGTTTGCGCTACGAAAGATGTCCTGCGGCCAAACATGAAACTTAAATTTAAGATTCCTTGTGTGTATCGACATAAAGATCAAATAACAATGGCGAAATATTTGTTGAGTTATTTATTTAGCGTCTTAATTAATAAATAATAAGATTTTTCAGACTTTAATCTAGTCCTGACTAAGTCTAGAAAAAATATTGTTTTTTAAAAAGGAGCTCATATGTCTAATACAAAATGTTTTTTTTTATCGTGGACTTCGCTGAATCCGCTCCATACTTCATCAACGCGGTTTCAGAAGTAGCACCTGGTTAAAAGTAACCTCTGACTTCTTGCAACTCTGTTTAAAGTACTTATCTATAGATAATTTTTAGACATAAAAATACTGCAAATATTTAGTTTTATGTTCAATTGCATATTATTTGTTCGGAAATAACCTCAAACTGATAAATATTTATTTCCAGACTTACGACAATCGTATACCTAATCCATTAAGGAATCAAGCTGTATATTATATTTTTCATACTAAGACGTAAAAAAACACACTAACAAAAATGTTATATGGAAGTTCGCCATTGTCCTTTGAATGTTGATGGCGAAGCGTGTTTTTCAAGAGACTTATTTAATGGCGCGGACTCTACATTATTTTTTCTCTAATAACAGGGTGTTCTACGTTCTTCTAACCAATATGCAATCCCCAATCTAACTCAAAATTTATTACAGGTAAAAAAAAACTTATTTGATAGCACTGGCAACATTCTGGGTAATGGAATAAAAAGTTATTTTGGATCAAGAAACGCAATCGAACGGGAATCTTAGCACCTGCTTGGGGTTGGAACATTACTTTGTCTTACAAAAAGCTGATTGAATACCTTTGCAATTAAAAGTATTTTTATTTTATTATATTTATTGCAATTATGATTTTTGCGTTCTGTAGTTAGCTATTTCATTAGCCAGAGGCCGAGCCGAAAAACAAGCAAGCGAGTCACCTGATGGAAAGTAATCAACGCCGCCCATGAACATCCGCCAAATCGGAGAGATTGCCAATGTGTTGCTGGCCTTTTAAAAACAGAGTACTCTCTTCATTTTTCATTCACAGCTTATCGTTGAAATAGGTACCTAATTACATTTTACACTTTTCCGGAGGCCTCGAAATGCAAGTTGAAGCCTAAATTAACCAGAAAATAATGCCGAACTCCAACCTTTTAAACCATCGCTTTTTTGGCTTTCAATTCATAACATCGTAACAGCGCTCAATTTGCGTGCTGTAAATGCGTACGAACGGACGGTTTCTACTACATTCTTATATAATTACCGCTGAAAGCAGCTGTAATGTCACACTGCGTGATGCTGCATTACAATTTTCCCAGAAACAGATGCAAAGCGCCTATGTACTATGTACCTATGCACAGAACGGAGCCAAAGTTAAACCAAAACAGTCCATATTTACTTAACCTATCTTATAAATCTTTATTTTAACCTCCCCTCTTATCTCAGAAAAGCACTTTCAAAACTACGACTATTCATAAACACATGCCGCTTTTATGTTAGAACAAAAAGCTATAAAAATGAAATGCACAGAGTTTCCCACGCTGAACGTTCCTTCTCGGACAACGGGTTTGACAACCACATACTATGTCAGAGGATTTATACAAGTTTTCCTTAAAAAAAATCCAACGTACACCATTTTGCTAAGATGGCGCGGTACACGATTTGAGGACGACATGTTTTACGCCGTGTGGTCCCCGGAAAAGTAGAATAGGCCACCCTCACTCTTACCGAGGTGTCGTAAAAGGCGACTAAGGTAAAGCTGCTGGCATGATCATCAGCATCCAGAGAAGGAAAAATCTGCATTTATATCAAAACCCTCGCCAACCCGTGTGCCAAGCGTGGTGAGTATGGCAATTACCCCTCATGTGATTGAGGGAGGCCCGTGCCCCAGCAGTGGGGACTTAAATGGGCTGATGATGATGTTTTACAATATTGATTTTTGTTTGTTACATACAAAATGCTTTTTTTGGCTCTGCATTTCATATAATTAATAACGATAGGTGATACTTTTGTTTTTACTTGTTTGAAAATGATTAAGAGTGTTTTTAATAGTGGTGACTAGCTTCTTCCTACTTTTAACTATTCTGAGAGTACCTCGTTAAATTTACTGAGAATACACAAAATAAAGCCGTGGTTGCAGCTGAGTGAGCTTTTATTCACTAATCATCGCGACACACCGGTACGTACACACTAATTGCCTGTATTGAGTAACCGTTTTAGTTTGTGTTTGTTTCTTTTTCTGTTTGTTTGAATGTAGTATAATTTTACTTGTTGTGTCCGTTCGTATCTATAAAATGTGGTGTGTCGTAGTTTCAGTGAACAAATGTTCTATTTATCTATATTTCCTTTAAAAACATCTTCGATTTTTTTACACCACGACCTTTTTTCGAATGCCTGAGGTCGCAGGTATTATGATTGGTTTAAACAGTGTGAGCTACGTGTCCCGGTACGAGTCAGCCTAAGGAGTAGTTTGGACGTCACTTGTATGAGTAACTCGCACGTGCTAGCTAGACGGTAGCTCACAGCCCTACGACGTCCCGTTTCGGTATGAATTAGCCGTATTGATTGGAGTGATACCACGGCCTCACAGAAAACTAGGGTAACGATTGCTTTACCACAGTTTTCTGTGAGGCCGTGGTCCATGTAAAACAATTAATAGTTTGCTAGAGGCTGTCACAGACACTGGAATGTCTGTGTTTTGCTTCGTGACTGCTGCTGGGGGTTTGAAAGTTGGCAGCGCACTTGTGACTCCACTGTTGCTGTCCATGGGTGGCGGCAATGGGGGTTATTGCGTGCGAAAAATCCGTAAGATGGCGTACTATAGGCCTGAATTCCATCTACTTGGGTATTTTTAGACGTAATATGTCAAATTGTCAATTAATGATGTTGAAATTGGACCTCGGTTCACAGGCACGCCATCTAGCGAATATTTCACATGCGAAAGCCCCCATCGCTTCCCATCTACGATCTGTCTGCTCGTCTGCCACCTACTAAAAATCTTTCATTTACACGCAAAAGTCACAACTCGTGTGCCATGTCATCGAATTTGGAAGGATAAAATTTTGCCGAACACGCTTAGAGTTTTGAAATAAATTTAAAAGCGCACTAACTTCAAGCCACGTTTGTTTGAAGGCATTCCTTAAAAGCAACAACTGGCACGTGCTCGTACCACGCGGACGTTTATTTGAAATATTATGAGCATTGCAGGTTTAAAAAACTTGCAGAAAGTGTTTTTATTTTCTTTAGCATAAGAGCAAGCGACTTCCTGTACGTGGCAGGCCGGGCGGCCTGCGTCGAATTAAAAAAAAACACTATTTCAATCATTAGCTATTCCCAAACGGGCGTTCCATTGGCAAAGTATATAATTCTTTTTTAGTTGAAAAGTAGGTAGTCCCAGATTGGGCACTTGGTCGACCGACGATCTGGTGAAGGTCGCGGGAATCCGTTGGATGCGGGCGGCGCATGACCGATCTGTGTGGATAACATTGGGGGAGGCCTATTTCCAGTAGGTGTCTATTGGCTGAAATAATGATGATAAAAGTAAGATGGTCATCTCATCTTAGCCTGTAACTCATAGGCTTATGGTATAGCGCTGTCATTCTATACAAATCACGAATAAAGATTAGTCGAATCGGAGTAACGGTAGTCCAGTGGTCCAGTACGCGCCTTCCATACGGGGGACCGGGTTCGAATCCAATTATGCGCCTCTGGATTTTTAAAATTTATGTGCGTATTTCTACCATTAGATCGGCGGTAAGGGAAATCATCGTGAAGAAACCTGCAAATTTCGGATAGTTTCTGGTTCCTCTCTTAAAGGGCTGCGAAGGTAACACGGCAGGCGCTTCATTATAATTACAAAACCTCCCAAATCAAGAATCATGATGTTACCCATAGACATCTGCAATATCAAAGTAGTCACATGTGCGCTGCCGGCCTTTTTAAAAAGGAGTACGCTCTACTTGACTGTTTTACACTAAAAAGTAGTCCTATGACAACAAATTCAAAACGCCATTTCCACGTACCCTTTAAAAGGACATCAAGAAAACAAGCATAAATCCAATTGACTTTCAAAAGCACATCTCGGAGGGTCACAACACATACTCTAGATAATTGTTATTTGCTCAACCTTAAAAGGGGCGCAAACAAAATAGCGTATAAAAATGTAGATGCAAAAACTTCCACTGTATTTTCTTGATAGCCGAACCCCTTTCTTCCAGCCCATAAAACTTTTATATAGGAGGTGATGTCCCTAAAGCATAGTTCGGAGGCATTCGGGAATGATAAAATAGAACTTTTCAACTTTGCGAATGACTGAACTGTATTAGGGCTCGTGTTTCTTTTGGTCCGCTGTTTTAGAAATCCGGCGGTATGAAGGTCCGGCGAATAGGCAGCTTGTTAGGGTTCCGTACCCAAATGGCAAAAAACAGAATCCTTAGAGATTCGTCATGTCTGTCCTTCTGTCCGTCTGTCCGTCTGTACGTCTGTCCATCTGTCCGTCTGTCCGTCTGAACTATACTATTGAAACTTGGTAAATAGATGTAATTTGTTAACCGCATTACAATTTTTACACAAAAATTGTAAAAATTAAAAATTGGGGGGTCTCCATACATAACACTGAAACTCAATTTTTTTTTTCATCAAACACATACGTGTAGGGTACCTATTGGATAGGTGTTTAAAAATGATGTTGAGGTTTTTAACATCATTTTTTTCTTAACACAATACTTTGCGCAATAGTTGCTCCTAAAGTGGTAAATTGTGCCCCCCCAATTCCAAAAAGAAAGTTAGAGGGGGGGGGGGGGCTCTAACTTCTATAATAAATGAATTACAAAACTTAAAAAATATACGTTGGACATTATGATGAAACTAACAACGAAAATTGGTTTGAACTGGATATAGTGAGTAGTTTTTTAATACCTTATAAACCGTAAACCGTAAACCGCATTTACCTTCCATATATCTTACTTGCTGCTACGGAACCCTTCATGGGCGAGTCCGACTTGCACTTGGCCGGCATTTTCAACGGCTTCTTGTAACGATATCTTTATCTATAACTACATCTACATTTTTTTCCGAAGCCCTATGGAACTTATAGGAATAAAGTTATCTTACCAACTTTTTAAACTAAAAAAAAACGCTATTTCAATCATTAGCTATTCCCAAACGGGCGTTCCATTGGCAAAGTATATAATTCTTTTTAGTTGAAAAGTAGGTAGTCCCAGATTGGGCACTTGGTCGACCGACGATCTGGTGAAGGTCGCGGGAATCCGTTGGATGCGGGCGGCGCATGACCGATCTGTGTGGATAACATTGGGGGAGGCCTATTTCCAGTAGGTGTCTATTGGCTGAAATAATGATGATAAAAGTAAGATGGTCATCTCATCTTAGCCTGTAACTCATAGGCTTATGGTATAGCGCTGTCATTCTATACAAATCACGAATAAAGATTAGTCGAATCGGAGTAACGGTAGTCCAGTGGTCCAGTACGCGCCTTCCATACGGGGGACCGGGTTCGAATCCAATTATGCGCCTCTGGATTTTTAAAATTTATGTGCGTATTTCTACCATTAGATCGGCGGTAAGGGAAATCATCGTGAAGAAACCTGCAAATTTCGGATAGTTTCTGGTTCCTCTCTTAAAGGGCTGCGAAGGTAACACGGCAGGCGCTTCATTATAATTACAAAACCTCCCAAATCAAGAATCATGATGTTACCCATAGACATCTGCAATATCAAAGTAGTCACATGTGCGCTGCCGGCCTTTTTAAAAAGGAGTACGCTCTACTTGACTGTTTTACACTAAAAAGTAGTCCTATGACAACAAATTCAAAACGCCATTTCCACGTACCCTTTAAAAGGACATCAAGAAAACAAGCATAAATCCAATTGACTTTCAAAAGCACATCTCGGAGGGTCACAACACATACTCTAGATAATTGTTATTTGCTCAACCTTAAAAGGGGCGCAAACAAAATAGCGTATAAAAATGTAGATGCAAAAACTTCCACTGTATTTTCTTGATAGCCGAACCCCTTTCTTCCAGCCCATAAAACTTTTATATAGGAGGTGATGTCCCTAAAGCATAGTTCGGAGGCATTCGGGAATGATAAAATAGAACTTTTCAACTTTGCGAATGACTGAACTGTATTAGGGCTCGTGTTTCTTTTGGTCCGCTGTTTTAGAAATCCGGCGGTATGAAGGTCCGGCGAATAGGCAGCTTGTTAGGGTTCCGTACCCAAATGGCAAAAAACAGAATCCTTAGAGATTCGTCATGTCTGTCCTTCTGTCCGTCTGTCCGTCTGTACGTCTGTCCATCTGTCCGTCTGTCCGTCTGAACTATACTATTGAAACTTGGTAAATAGATGTAATTTGTTAACCGCATTACAATTTTTACACAAAAATTGTAAAAATTAAAAATTGGGGGGTCTCCATACATAACACTGAAACTCAATTTTTTTTTTCATCAAACACATACGTGTAGGGTACCTATTGGATAGGTGTTTAAAAATGATGTTGAGGTTTTTAACATCATTTTTTTCTTAACACAATACTTTGCGCAATAGTTGCTCCTAAAGTGGTAAATTGTGCCCCCCCCAAATTCCAAAGAAGTTAGAGGGGGGGGGGGGGGCTCTAACTTCTATAATAAATGAATTACAAAACTTAAAAAATATACGTTGGACATTATGATGAAAACTAACAACGAAAATTGGTTTGAACTGGATATAGTGAGTAGTTTTTTTTAATACCTTATAAACCGTAAACCGTAAACCGCAATTTACCTTCCATATATCTTACTTGCTGCTACGGAACCCTTCATGGGCGAGTCCGACTTGCACTTGGCCGGCTTTTTTCAACGGTCTTGTAACGATATCTTTATCTATAACTACATCTACATTTTTTTTGAAGCCCTATGGAACTTATAGGAATAAAGTTATCTTACCAACTTTTTAAACTAAAAAAAAACGCTATTTCAATCATTAGCTATTCCCAAACGGGCGTTCCATTGGCAAAGTAGACTAGTTTTTTGCTTATAAATTGCTTAACTTATTAAATAAAATAAAATAAAAAAATGAAATGTATTAAAATAAAAGAAATGTAATAAAAAAAATCAGTTGTATTTGTTGCTTGTTTAAACTTATCTTTCTAAAATTAAAGGTATAAGTAAATCAATTCCGAATTAATTCTAAAGATCTAGGTACTCAACACATCTCAGGCACAGAACTTTTACAAAATAACAACAAATTAACATTATTACACAATAAAAATCTGTACTATCTGTCATAAATTTGTGCATACACTATAAATGCTGTTAAAATTATTTGATCGATTTTAAAAATCACATACCAGGGGAATGCGTGGCGCCTCAGCATCAGCCGACCCCGCGTAGTGGGAAAAGGCGAGGCCAAGGAAAGAAGAAAGACATTGGACTGAGAAACTTACGAATGTATCAATCCTGACTTAGCTCCACATTAAAGCTACTACTACTACTAAACTATTCACGATATGTCAAAACGCACATATACATATTACGGTCACACAATGCAAGGAAGAAATCTAGAAAAACTGATTGTGGTTGAGAACACCGAAGGCAGAAGATCGCACGGTCGTTCACCAACAAGGTGGACCAATCAGTTATAAGTCTATCGTGCTCCAAATTCTGCGCAGTCGTAAGAGATACGCTAGACAGATACCGGTGGAGGCAGATCAGTCACTATAGATGAGGCTGACCACGATACTGAAATATAAAGGACCGACTCAAGAGAGAGAACTAAATTTAAGCGTATAGTATTTTGGAATGATCATTCTGAAATACGTCCTTTCTAAACTGATGGCTTAATTTGAAGCGGTCCCATAGCGAACGAGAATGTACCTGTCACATCCAAACAAAGGAAATACACAGCGGGTGCGAAAGAGGGGAAAACTCCGATTCGGTCGTAACGTCTGCTTTAAATAAGGCATTTTAATTCAATCTGTTGGTCAACCCTTAAGTTTTTGCATAAACTAGTCAACGGTCGTTTAGATTGTCCGATCCTTCTATCTAAGGATGTTATCAATGCTCCCACAAAATTACCACGACCATCTAAATATACTTTGTTTTCCACTAAAATGTTTAAAAGCAATCTGGGTCACTTTTCATCAGTAAATAGAATGCAACTGCTTTACAACAAAATCTCCAAAGGAACAAATATTGACACATTTGATAAGCCAGGAGTATTTATGTGATCTATCTGTACCTACTATGAAAACGATAAATTAGTTAGCCTGCAGTAGGCAATGTTGTTTTATCTGCGGTGAATGTTACCTCTGTGGCAGCTGCATTAGCGAGAATATCTCGATCCCGAGACTTATCCTTATATTATAATATGTCGCAGGGCTACTGCAGCTGCCACAGTATTACATATTACATAACATGTATTTTTTTTTTCTCATATTATGCATGTCGTGGCAGCCTGTAATTAAGGCGTCACTTTAGCACCTATATAGTACTAGAGTAAGAGTCAAGTAACTTAAGTGATGTTTTGTTGGCTGTCCTTAATAAATAAATAACACCCATATAAGCTCTTTTGGTCGATTCTCTCCTAAACTCTCGACTTGTCCGAGCGTAATTGGGATGACCTTATCCATTATTTTATGGTCTGATTTATATTTTAGCAGACAAACCCACACGCCCATGTTGTATTACAGAACGTATCAATAAAAGGTATTCCGTGTCCCGCCTCCGAGGCCCCATAAAAAGTGAATAAAACAAAGAAAAACTCCTCATTATTCTATGAAATCGCCTTGACACAACTTTTCCATTTTCTTTTTGACTTCATGACGACTTTTGCCCGTCGCGTGTATATCCGCGCTATTTATTAACGAAAGGAAAAAAGTATTTTATTAACGTTTCCTCTTAGCGGGTAATACGTGCTCGGATAATTCCAACATTCACAATCTTGGTCTTGTTTTATTTCACTATTGAAGGTAAGTGAACCCAAACCACAATATAATTAATTCTCCCGCTTAAAACCTTTCAATTTGATAAGAAAGGGTAATAAATTAGCAATTTTAAAAATAAATAATAGAATAAGTAATAGGAAATAATAAAATTCCTACAAGGTGGACCGACGATCTGGTGAAGATCGCGGGAATCCATTGGATGCGGGCGGCAAGGACCGATTTGTGTGGAGAACATTGGGGGAGGTCTATGTCCAGCAGTGGACATCTATTGGCTGAAATGATGATGATGATGATGAAATAATAAAACGGCCTCACAGAAAACTGACGTGAAGCAGCACTGTGCTGTGTTTCGCTGCGTGAGTGAGGGTACCGAAGGCCCAATCCGGAGGAAAGGGGGGTTTCAAGGTTGGCAGCGCACTTGTGACTCCACTGATGTCGCGGGTGTCCTTGGGCGGCGGCAATCGCTTACCACCACGTGATTCGTCTGCCACCTATCACATAAAAACAAATACTTTGAGTTCCAACGAAAAATGACGTTTCCCATTAGACCAAAATAAAAAATAATAATTTTCTTAAAATTCAGCAAATTCAGTGACTGTACGCATGTACATTATGTACAGTCGGCTAAAAAAAAGTATACACTTTAATACATTATTATAATTGCGATCTATCGACTTCTATTTTTAAACAAGACAGATATATAATTATTGTAACAACTTACTAAAGTGTACATAATTTTAATACATCTAGTATACTATGTGTGTAGCTGATTGAAAATGAAATAAGGTAAATTATTTTATTTCATTGGAAAACTAAAAGCTATAGTTAACAATGCGATTACAATTACAATCTTTTCCTAGTTTTGCCACTAATGGCAGCCGAAATACAAGCTTGGATCCTAAATTAGACACTGGTTTTACCACCACTCAAGGTCAACAATATAGTTTTTGATCTATATTGTTCGATTAATGTAGACATCACAGAAGAGGCTAGTTGCCACAAAGATTATATAAGGGTTCATTACGATTATATTACGCCATAAAAATATGTTTCTTTTGAAGCACCTTTCCAAATATATTTTTAATTATAAAAGCCGTCCGCAATGATGATTTATTAATAATCTGTGCCGTGACGTCACTGTTATTGTATGTTATACGCGTGACGTGTCAAATAAGATCACGAATAACCTGTAACTGGCGTTTGACGATTTGTTGTTTACAATAATGGTGACGTAGGACCATGGCGGACAGCGTTTTCAATCAATAGAAAAAAAAGTAAATATATAGCGGGTTTAAGTTGAATTTTTGCAGCAATCACTTATTTATATTAAATTGAAGTTTATATATTTCGGACCCTTGTATTGAATAATATTTAAATTAAAAGTTTTTTTTATCTCGTTGGCAGCTACTGGTGTTGCCTACAGCGAACACATAATAACTCTGCCAATGTCTAGTGATTAAAGAAACACGTTATTTTTATGGTTATTGACCGAGTCGGCGAATATTGGCGAGTTTTAAAGTCTATAATCGTCCAAAAATAATCTAAGACTTCAACTAACTAAAAAAATAAAAATTTTCCCATTTTAAAATCCGAATAGTCCCAAGAGGTTTCCTTATTGTTCCCAGCTTTAATAGGACACATAAAAAAACAAAAGCCAGAGCTCTCTGCTGAAATATGATTTTTTAATGAAACGACAAACTCTTTGTGGAGGAGTAGACCGCTTTATTAGGTTAGGTTGGCTAAATGAAAATAAAAGCAACAGGCTACGGAGACCTAAGCGCACCGGGAGGGTTGAAGCCGGTTTATAAGAGATGAGTTTTGTTCTATTGATGGTGAAAAAAACATGGTCGTTATTCAGTTCTCTTTGCAACCAAATGAGTTGTGAATAATGTCCACTGGCGAATTTAGAAGCGATAGTAGCCCAGTGAATAAGAACGCACCTACCATAATTTGTTGCCTTGGTTCGAACCCAAGCATGTCATCATCATCATCATTTCAGCCAATAGACGTCCACTGCTGGACATAGGCCTCCCCCAATGTTCTCCACACAGATCGGTCCTGTGCCGCCCGCATCCAATGGGTTCCCGTGATCTTCACCAGATCGTCGGTCCACCTTGTGGCGGGCCTGCCACGGCTGCGACTTCATGTACGTGGGGTCCACTCGAGGACCTTTCCGCCCCAACGGCCGTCTGTTCTCCTCGCTATGTGCCCTGCCCATTGCCACTTGAGGCATGCAATCCTTTGGGCTATGTCTGTGACCTTAGTTCTCCTGCGGATCTCATCATTTCTGATACGATCACGCAGGGAGACTCCGAGCATAACCCTCTCCATCGCTCTCCGGGTGACTTTGAGCCTCCTTAATCGGCACATTGTAAGCGGCCACGTTTCGGTTCCGTATGACATCACTGGCAACACACACGCATTGAAGACTTTCGTCTTGAGACACTGCATGTATGACCGGATGGCGCAATTGGTAGTGACCCTGCCTCTTACGCCAAAGGTCGTGGGTTCGATCCCAACCCTGGACAAACACTCGTGCGATGAATACTTGTGTTTGTTCGGTGTCTGGGTGTAATATATGTATTTAAGTATATATTTGTGTTACTCTGTTGTGTGATATCTGTAACACAAGTGCTTAAGCTACTTAGTTCGGAATCAGGTAAACGTATGAGATGTTGTGAGAATTATTAAAATTATAATAGACGATGTATCTTTGGATATTTCAAACCTGTGCGCCTATTTCTACCATTAGCTCAGCGGTGGCGGAAGATCGAGGTGTGTGAATCCCCATTTTCGCAAATGGAACTTTGTCACCGGTTGTTTAATTTGAAGACCAAATCGGATTTTATTGTATTAACATTGTTGGGGTTCCTTAAAAAGTTACATTTTTAAGGAGCTTCAACATTGGCGTGAAGCAGCATTGTGCTATGTTTCGCTGCGTGAGTGAAAGTATCGGAGGTCCGATCCGGGGGAAAGGGGGGTTAAAAGGTTGTCAGCGCATTTGTGACTCCACTGGTGTCGCGGGTGTCCATGGGCAGCGGCATTGCTTATCATCAGGTGATCGCAGACGGATCTCTGCCACCTATCATATAAAAAAAAATTACGTAGTAGTAGGTCAAGTGTTCTAAGCATATTACTAACTTTTCGAGTAAGTACCTACCTCATCCTCCGAGACGTGCAGGTTTGCTCACGATGTTTTCGATAGATTTGAAAAATCCAGAAGTGCATGCTCGTATTCGAACCAAGACCCCCCGCGTATGTAAAAGTATGTTCTTATCCGTTGAGCTACCATTGCTCTGGGTGCACAGCATTGTCCCCGCCAAGTCGAGCGCGAAACAACCACTGCCGTACCACCTTTTCTGTTTTCTGCACAATTTACCACTTTGGGAGCGTCTCTTGCGCAAAGTATTGTGTTTAGAAAAAAATGATGTTAAAAACCTCAACATCATTTTTAAAGATCTATCCATAGATACCCCACGCGTATGGGTATGATGAAAAAAAAAATTGAGTTTCAGTATCAAGTATGGAGATCCCCCCCCCCAATTTTTTTTTCCAATTGTTGAGTAAAATTCGTAATGCAGTTAACAAAATACATCTATTTAGCAAATTTCAATAGTATCGTTCTTATAGTTTCGGAGAAAAGTGGCTGTGACATACGGACAAACGGACAGTCATGACGAATCTATAAAAGTTCAGTTTTTTGCCAATTGGCTACGGAACCCTAAAAATGTTATGTAATGAGCTATAAGCAAACATTTGTTTATTTCAATTGTTTTTTGAATCATTGTCTACAAACGATGATGCTTTATTTATATTTGTAACTATCAGTCATAGTTCAAATTATAACATTTTATTAGACATCCATCCCTTCTCAAGCGTCTGTCACCGCTTCAACATTGTACCATTCTTTCCGTAGTCGGGTAACAAAGGGGTTTAAAAGTGCTCAAAGCCCGGTGCGTCCAGGTAATCGCCTTTTGACGAGGGTCCCCATGTCTCTGGGCACCTGTGCACTTGAAATATTATACCTGGTTGGATGGTATGTTGAGGAACGATGTAGTGTCGATACGGAAAATAAGTTAGGGAAATGTTTAATGAGGATTATTTATTAATAATAATATCCTCCAACCGATTTCGGCTAAGGCGGCCAATCTCAACGATCAGCCACTTGTGCAGGGTATATTATAGTGCTCAAGTGCACTCTCTATTCCCTTTCCCTCATAATCCGATGGGACACTTGTGTGACACGACCGGAGAGGGATCGGGCGCAGGACCAACGGCTTAACGTGCTTTACGAGGCACGGGGGCACATGACCGCCTACTTCCAGAATTTCTTAACAGAAAAACTCAGGTACAAATTTTGACCCAACCCGGGGATCCAACCCGGGACCCCAAGAGTAGCCGTCGCTTTAAGTGCGATATAATTTCGAGAAATGCGTAAGTGATCACCGCCGCCCTAAGGTGACGGGCAGGGCACGTCCGTTTTTGTACTCGAAAAATTTATTCACACTAAAAATGGCCGCTTTTGGCTTAAATCAATTTTTCGCGTACGCGTTGGACCCGTAATTTGTGCATGATTATTTAATAAATAGTAGAAATGTTTGCCGAGAGGTTGTTACCCTGAAATTGTTTAAAATAGATCCGGTTTAGAAGCTAAAAATTAAAATCGATTGGCGTCGCTAGTGTGCCCTACCCGTCACCTTAACAGCAACACTCGAGGCATCACAGATCCGTTGCTAGCGTTTGTTTACTTTCCCCATGTCTGCTCACAGGCGGCTTTCTTCCAGCGAGATCCACATCTCTGATTAGATCATCCGTCATTCATTTGAAAACCCGAGCTTTACCCTGAGGACTGCAATATAAAGTTCTTCAAAAGGACTGCTATGTTTAATTTTAAATTGTTGGCAACATGTGTGCTAGAGTTGCAGGCATTCCACGATTACCACTAATGAACATTTTAGTCACTCTGTTAGGCTAACAAAATTTATCATATTAGTACCCCATTTATATACAATAGGGAAGATTTTAAGATAATGAAATTGGCCATGTTACATTTTCCAACGGTACGCTACTGATGATCAACTACGTGATAAAATTGGCTACTCAAATCCCTTACCCATTTACCTAAGGTAGGTTTGGTTTTTTCCCATTTCTCCACATAATTCCACAGTTTACCTTCGTCAGTTCGATTCGAAGCGAACTTCAATGTTTTTAGCCAGGAAAAGAAAATACTAAGCAAAATTCCAGTGTCTTGAAATTGTATTCCGTCTTTTATGATGTAGAATAGAATGTATTTCTAAGACAAAATCTGAGTAGCAAATACATAGAGTTCCTGTTTGATATTTTTCCTCTTTCAGTGTAATATGTTATTTTAGTTATAAACAAAATTTCCGAAAAATATTCGGGATTCGGCGGGTAGGGCTAAAACAAGCAAAAAACTGATGGAATTCTAAGGTTTTAAATTAGTGTCTAGTGATTTATAGTGTGCAAATTTGGTGTTTATATGTACAGTGCCGCAAACTGATCCTAATAATAAGAATCGTTGGATTGTATCATTTTTAATTTAACGGTTTTATTTAGCTCGACCCGTACGGTATTTATTTATTTGGGTCAAAATTAGAAATTGAAATTGAAGTACCTTCCTGTTGTCAGATTGAGCTGAAATTTGGTACACACCTTTAGTTCCGATGACAATACAATATAATAATATCAATAACATTGTAAATCTAAGATGGCCGCCGGTACAAAATGGCAGATTTCATATTTTTCCACAACCCCCTCAATATGGGTATCAAATGAAAGGGCTACACTAGTAGAATACTGTGATTATGACAAAATTTAAAATCCAAGATGGACGTCGTTACAAAATGGCGTATTAGGTGCGGGCATGAGTAGTCGTGTCCAGAACAGTTGTGTCCAAGATTGTGTGACGTTAAAAGGACAGATAAAAAAAAATAGGTGAATAAATGTACCTACGTAGTTAGCGGTAGCTTTACCACCCAAATTAAGGTAAAAATTTATTTTGTCATGGGCATCCACCGTCCATAAAATGCAGGGCAGCACAGTCGACCATGCAGCCGTGTATTTGGGCTCAAAATTGTTTGAGGAAGAGCAAAAATACGTGGCTCTAAGTCGAGTCAAGACTCTGGAAGGGCTATGTATGGAGGAATTAGATTGTAATAAATTATCAGGTAAAAAACCATGTAATAATGATGCACTAAATGAATTAATCTATAATGAGGAATATTCAGTAGGCATTTCCGTTAAATACTAAAAAACTATAAAATAAAAAATCGATGAAAAAACTTTTAAGTTAAACGGTTTTAAGTAAGTAAGTATTTATTTTTTATATTATCTGCACTGAAAACTAGAAAATAATAATAAAAATTAGGTTTTTTGAACTTCTAGATCAGAAATATTATAGTACTAGGCAGAATAGCTTTTAGGCATATTAGACTAAAATAAAAACGTGGAGCCCCTCTGAAATCCTACCTTTGGGAAAGCATATCTTTATACTTTGGTAGATCATGAGCTCGGCGTTCGCTGGTGAAGCCGCCACGGTTGGTTATTGACTGTCAAAATCCAAAGTTACGATTATAGTAAGTCGATGTAATCCACACTTAGTATGAAAGAAAGTATTACAGCAATAGTTCATGGGCCCCACGTTTTTATTTTAGTCTAATATGCCTAAAAGCTATTCTGCCTGGTACTAAAATATTTCTGAGCTAGAAGTTAGGGCGGGCGGGTAGGGCTTAAACAAGCCGCATGGGCTTATGCAATTCAAAGGTTTTAAATTAGTGTCTAGTGGTTTTAAGTGTTCAAATTTGGTGTTTATTTGTGCAGTGAAGTGGCGCAAAGTGATCCTAATAATAAGAATCGTTGGATTGTAATCGTTTTTAACACTGCTATTGTGTGTCTAGTGAGTTGTTCGTGACACCTTTCTTGGATCTAATAGAGTCTTAAAACCCGTGATATCTTTAAGAGTGATACCCGCTGATTCCGTGGATCGATAAAACGTAAAACACCGGCGTTTTATTGAGTGCCTGTGACTTTGACTGACTTCGACTATTGACTATCTATATATTCTCAATAAGTGACACAGACAAATTATCTTCGGGTAGAGCCATATTTCGAAAAAGAAATCGAATACCTAGGTCACGTACTTAGATATGAGAGGTACAAGTTGCTTCAACTCATCATGATGGGTAAGATAGAGGAAAGGTGACGTGTTGGAAGAAGAAAAGAATCGTGGCTGCGCAATATAAGGGAGTGGACTGGCATCGCATCTGTGGAACAGCTGTTTCGTCTCACAATGAACGGAGAATATTTTGGAAAGCTAACGGCCAACCTTCAGAACTGAAGAGGCACTTAAAGAAGAAGAAGATGAGCCATATTAAAAAAAATATTCGGAAAAAAGCATAAAAATTCAGTTACTAAGGTACTTTACGATCGGCTTTGGAGGTGATATTCACCTAGCTAGATACTATCATCGCTCCAAATACTTATTGTAGTAAAAGAAAAAGTTATTTTATATTTTAACTTTATTTTATACAGCTTTCTTTTTTGTGATGTTAACCTTACTTAAGGTGACGGGTAGGTCACACTAGCGACGCCAATCGTTAGCGTTTTTTTGATCTACGGATTCTGTAGAGACCACTCTTAAGAGAAATTGCAGAATATAAGGCTCTATTACCTAAATACAAAACGATTTCTCGATACGATGACTCATTTGACACCAAACAGCAGTTTTAGAAAACAACATAAGTCAGTGAACTTACATTTATTTGGCATTCAAGCACCATAGTTTTATAGTGTGGAGTGGCACTTCACTGCTAAACAAACATTTATACAAAAACCTATGAATTGCACGATTGACTGCATTAAAAACGGTCAAAACAGAGCACCGTCAACTTAATTTATATACCTCACACATCCAAGCAAAAACCTGTAATATAACTCTGGCATTTCAAACACAAAATATCAAAAGCGAAGGTGTTTTATCGCACCTTGTCAAACACAGTGGCAGTTGTGAATAGTGTTGTGTGGCTTATCGATAAGCAGAATGGTAACTATATATTTTTTTTATTCCAGCGGCGATAAACGAGCAAGCCTGATGGAAAGCAATCATCGCCGCCCATTAACATCCGCAAAATCAGAGAGATCGCTAATGCGTTGCCGGCCTTTTTTAAAAGGAGTACGACTCTTGAAGGTCCCTAAATCGTAGCCGTCGGGAAATACTCCCGTTGGTAAACTGTTCCACAGAACTGAGGTGCGTGGTAGAAAATTCCGCGAAAAACGAAGAGTATTAGACCGCCATCCATCGAGATAATGGAGATGGAATGACAATCGCTTGCGTGTGGTTCGATGTAAGAATTCAGCTGCAGGGAGTAGATCAAACAGTTACTTAGAGCACTTCCCATGATAGATGCGGTATAGAATGCTGAGGGAGGCTATATCCCGCCGCAGTGCAAGAGGATCAAGTCAACTAGAGACAGTCAAGTCACCGACAATACGTTGTACACGGTCATAGGGAAGAAGTTGGTACTGAGGTGCACCAGCCCAGAGATAGGAGCAGTATTCCATATGGGGCCGAACTTGCAAAATAATAACATATTTTGTTTTTATAGACCAAACCGACGTAAAGCAGCTGTGCTGTGTTTTATCGAGTAGATGAGGGTACCAGGGCGATCGAAACTAGCTGGTATTTACTTGGCTACAATAGCTCATCCATCGGCTCTTCTGCTTCCTTAAATAAATAATGTATGCCTTTGTTGACTGTTACACTGCAATACGTCATAGGAGGACATTATTTCATCAACGTTACGGTACTGTTGCTCGAATAGTCTCCAAAATACGCAATCATCATATTCACGGGTAATAGCGCATCGTGCATGTCTTAATCGACCAGTGGCTATTTAATCCATGACATCCAGGTCGAAGAAACAATGCTCTTAACGATGGAGGAGGTAGTTCCCATGAAGGCAACCCCAAGGCTGGTCCCACGATTCACATATATATTTAAAATCGATATCAATGTTCATGTAATTAGCATTATCGATATCAAGCGCATTATTTTTCGCATCCCTATTTGGAACGGATGAATGGCCCATCCGTTTGAGAGTGGGTCCGATTATTTTGACGTCGGGGTTCTTTGTATCGTGCGTATGACAGACACGAGTGGACTGGCGCAATGGGCGCTCTGGATTCAGTTTTATTAGAAGGTCTACCTACATTATTATTGAGATTGTGAGCAAAATATGTTATTATGGTTTTGGTCATATAATACAGGTAAATTTAATTTAAGGTAACCAAATTTACTCCAAGGGTTTTGAAGATTTTGGGTACCATTTGTTTTGTCCATCATCATCATTTCAGCCAATAGACTACGCTGGAAATAGGCCTCCCTTAATGGTATCCACACAGATCGGTCCTGTGCCGCCCGCATTCCAATGGATTCCCGCGATCTTTACCACATCGTTTGTTTTATACTTAAAAAATTGTAACTGAGCTCATGATGCAATGCGACTTTATAGACCATGAATATTTCGTCCTTATTAAAAAATGCATTGATTTAATTAATTAAAAAAATCATAACCGTGATTTTTCACACAATTAAACGTATAATGCCAGTATCGGTCGTTAGCAAAAACATAATGAAACCAGCTGTGTAATCAAATCAAGGTAGGTGCATTTTGAAGTTGCACAAAGAGCTATGGAACGTACTATCCTTACGAGACAGAGTGCGCAAAACCATCATCAGGGAACACACACAAGTGATAGATGTAGGGTACCTGAGCCTCAAAACTTGAAATAGACGTGGGCCGGTCATGCGTGCAGAAGGGGTGATGACAAGGTGTGGAGCAATGATGTCCTTGAATGGAGACCAAGAGATGAAAAGAGGAGTTTTAGCGGACAAACCAACCAAACCAAATGGTCCCATGACATCAAGGCTCAAGCTAGAGTAGCGTGGCCACGGAAAACATTTTAAATGAGTTATTGAAAAAAAAAATCTATGAATCCCCGGAATGCATACCTAATCCTGGCGAGCAAGAGGGTAATTTCGAGCTTCTCTTCTGATGGATCTTCTCCTATTGAGAAATCGGCCAGAGGCATACCAACTATTCGGCCTTCATCGCCTTTAAGTAAGGAGGAGTCATGGGTTCAAGAGACCGAAGTCTGATGCCATGACCCTCTCCGGATTCTACTCTACCTTTAAGTACTTCTACTCAAAACAAATCTCAAATTCTTTAATTTAATTATTATTCTTCTGTACTTATTTATTGAAGAACGAAATCGCTTGCTAATGCGTTTGTTATGTTAGTCCCCTCACAAATTAAGAAGACTCAGGACAGGCGAAGACGCGCGATACATATTGTATCAGTTGCACTCAGCGTGCCACAGTATACCTAAAACAAAATATATTCTAGCTAGTACAGTCAGGGACATACAGCTTAGTCGCCTTTATAATGTATTCGTATTGGCAAATTCCGTCATCTGAAGAATAAAGATACTGTATAAAAATTTACAAACGCTAAAGTAAGTGCAAGATTAAGATTGAATAAATCGAATTCTATTGAGAATATTGATGCAAATCAAGTATTAGGTAATGGGATCACTTTATTTTTGTAGTTCATTAAATTCATTGTTTTATGTATTAGATGGGTGACTACCTGATTGTAAGCGATTGCCGACGCCTATAGGGATAGCCACACTAGTAGTCAAAAGTGTGCTGCCAGCCTTTAAACTCCCCTTCTTCCCGATTAAGCCTCCAGTACACGTTACGTCAGTTTTCTGTAAGGATCTAGGAAGCGTGGCACTCCCACGATTAATTTCATCACCTTTTCAAATTCGCGAGAATCCGTCCTACAGTATGAACTCCTTCAAACCAAGCGTGAAGAAGCATCTCGTGGATCAGTAATAATATCCTCCAATCGATTTCGGCTACGGCGGCCAATGTCAACGATCAGCCACTTACGCAGGATATATTATAGTGCTCAAGTGCGTGTGCAAACACACTCTCTATTTCCTTACCCTCATATTCCGATGGGATACCAGCGTGACACGACCGGAGAAGAATCGGGCGAAGGACAAACGGCTTAACGTGCTTTCCGAGGCACGGGGGTACAAGACCACCAACTTCTAGACTCCGGGCTGACACTAAGAATTTCTTTACGGAAACCCAAATGTTGGCGCGACTCAGGGATCGAATCCGGGACCCCAAGCGCATCCGTCGCTTTATGGCGACGGGTAGGGCATACTAGCGACGCCAATAGATTTTGATTTTTAGCTACTAAACCGGATATATTTTAAACAATTTTGGGGTTACAACCTCTCGGCAAACACTTATACATTTTATTAAATAACCATGCACAAATGTTGGGTCCTTTTGTACGCGAAAAATTTAAAGCGGCCATTTTTGACGTGAATGAAATTTTTCGCGTAGGCGTTGGACTCAAAATTTTTTCATGATTATTTAATAAATAGTATAAGGGTTTGCCGAGAGGTCGTAACCCCGAAATTATTTAAAATACATCCGGTTTAGTAGCTAAAAAATTAAATCGATTGGCGTCGCTAGTGTGCCCTACCCGTCACCTTCCGTCACCTTTCGAATGTGGAAGAGCCACCCTTAGGCATGAATGGGCCGGCTTGACCGGAGTGATACCATTGCCTTACAGAAGACTGGCGTGAAGCAGCGCATGCGCTGTGTTTCGCCGTGTGAGTGAGGTTGCCGGAGGCCCAATGGGGGGGAAGGGGAAAAGGTTGGCAGCGCACTTGTAACTCCACTGGTGTTGCGGGTGCTTACCATTAGGTGATCCGTCTGCTCGTCTGCCACCTCTCATAAAAAAAACCTTAAAGTGAAACGAACAACCCACTGCGCCAACGAGGCAGTCGAACCAGCATGGCAGTGCCAACGCTTGTGATGCCGTGCCATCGCGTCCTTTATAGTCGCCAAGTGGGCTCTCCTTTTGCTTATCATCAGGCTAAGATGACTGACCGGATGGCGCAATTGGTAGTGACTCTGCCTCTTACGCTAAAGGTCGTGGGTTCGATCCCCACCCTGGACAAACATTCGTGCGATTAACACTTGTGTTTGTTCAGTGTCTGGGTATAATATTATGTATTTACAACCTGTGCGGATAAAGAATGGGATCAGAAATGGCGACGCATCTATTCACTTCTCGCTCGCACACTATTTGCGTCTAAGCTCGCACCCCACGAGTGCGAGTATAAATTTGTGTTCCTCTGTTGTCTGATATCTGTAACACAAGTGCTTAAGCTATTTAGTACGGAACAGGTCAACCTGTGAGATGTTGTGAGAATTATAAAAAAAAAATTATAAGGTGCCACTATAAAAAAAAACCTTAGATCGTAGCTTTTCGAAACTTTGTTCTTCTTGTTACTGGGTTTCATTATACTTTGGTTGCACTCAGCACTGCGGAGCTATGCACTTGCAAGTTTTAAGTGTGCTAAGAATTTCATGCACTTGTCTACTCCTAGTTCGCTTTACGTGAAATAAACTAGGTGAGGAGTATTGTATTTTAGTTTTAAAAAGCTATTTTATGTTTGTTTATGTACACACCGACGACAATTACTTTAAAAAGTAATTTATGATTACTAGACTTGACTATGCAACAAATGATTTTTTTTTATTATCACTCGGTGCCGTGTGGTCCCCGGCAGAGTAGAATAGGCCACCCTCACTCTTACCGAGGTGTCGTAAAAGGCGACTAAGGTAAAGCTGCTGGCATGATCATCAGCACACAGAGAAGGAAAACTCTGCATTTATATCAAAACCCTCGCCAACCCGTCTGCCAAGCGTGGTGAGTATGGCAATTACCCCTCATGTGATTGAGGGAAGCTCGTGCCCCAGCAGTGGGGACTTAAATGGGCTGATGATGATGATGATGATGATGATCACTCGGAAATCAAATAACAGATTTATACTCTAATAGCAACTTAACCAAGGTGAGTTTTCATTTTTAGGGTACCGTAGCCAAATGGCAAAAACCGGAACCCTTATAGAATCGTCATGTCTGTCCGTCTGTCCGTCGGTCCGTCCGTCCGTATGGCACAGCCACTTTTTTCCGAAGCTATAAGAACTATACTATTAAAACTTGGTAAATATATATTTTGTTAACCGCATTACGACTTTTACACAAAAATTGGAAAAAATAAATAATAAGTGGGGTATCTAAATAGGTCTTTAAAAATGATATTGAGGTTTTTAACATCATTTTTTTCTAAACACAAAACTTTGCGCAAGAGAACTAACAACGAAAATTGGTATGAACTAGATATAGTAAGTAGTTCTTTTTTTTTAATACGTTATAACCGTAAACCGCAATTTAACTTCCATATATCTTACTTGCTGCTACGGAACCTTTCATGGGCGAGTCCGACTCGCACTTGGCCGGTTTTTTTACCTATCACAACGGTCGATCCAGCTCAATCACACTGATATGGGCATTAAGTCTATACAAAAATATGTTCGAGAGTCAGCACAGTGGCGCCCTCTAAAACGTTGGAAACGTAAAGGACGGATATATTTGGGTGGAGTCGATGCAGCGATTTAAACTTATCGGTTATTTCCTTAGCCCTTATATATTACATATGAACGTCAGCGTAGATTTTGTTCAGTTTTTTATATTATGGCAAACAAGCGAGCGGCTCGCCTGATGGTAACTGCCTACCACAGCCAAAGACGTCTGCAACTTCAGAAAAACTGCTTACACGTAGCCGACCCTTTTGAAATCGTAACAATCCTTTTTTCAAGCTCTAATCTAAGCCTAATGAGTTGCCATATTTCCGTTGTTAATTCTTCTTTATTGTTATCTGTTACTATTTTGCGTCTGCCCTCTTTTGTTATAAGGTACCCACATAAGAATAAGAATCCATTTTAAAAAATATTTCAACAAAGTAAGGAGAAACAAATATAAAGATACAAGTATCATGCATGACGAGACAAAGGGAAGGAGCTCAGCTGATAATACCACGAGCATATAACCCTGCTGGTTTTCAGCTACTCCCCTACTTTTTAAGATGTTGTTTGAAGGCATAAGTTAATACTTGGTTGACAGTCATACTACTGTTATTATAATTATGACGCGTTCTTACATTTTATACAACAAAAAAAAATTCGTACACATTATCATAATCGTCCAAAACACCAGTCAATCAAGCAAACAGCTCCTTACTATTGAGCATTCCACCTCAGTCGGTTCTGTATGGTCCTGTAGTCTCGCTAATTACTACCAGTCAATAGCAGCCTACAGCCCTCAGACCCACAGCCCAGCGACCAATTACTCGCCAATTAATTTTGCAATAACAACCGGGGCCTAACTACAAATACAATGATTGTTAGTGACAAAACAAAAAAAATATGATATTATTATTTATTAGCTCTTTTCGACATAATAAACATGGACGAACCGTCAAATTCCCGACACGGGATGAAACACATGTATGTTGCGTATGTGTGTTTGTAGTAACTTCATTATTTCTGGTTTCTATTTTATTTTATTTCAGATAAATAAATCCATACAAATTCGTTAGTAACATTTTTTTGCTTAAAAACTATGTTAGTATATCCAATTATTATTATTGGGGACAGGAGTGTGTAGGAACTTCAATGTCACAAAAATGGACCATCTATCTGGTCCGCTATAAAAACGAGGAGGCTGTTGCCGCTGGCCCGTGTCCGCCGCGCCATCGAGGCAGCCCTTTTGCGCATAATCGTACGGAAGCAGTCCGTACGCGCCTCCGCGAACATCTGCGACGCACTGCAGAAACGAGACAGCCGCAACAGCGCCCTGAATGCGTTATTATATTGGACGCGAAGGGAATCCAGCGCTCTTGTCGTATGCCTAACCCACAGGCTGCACGTGTAAAAGGAGGTACAAAAAGCCCTGAAGAGAGTAATTTTTACATTATATGAACAACTATTACTTTCTATGGTGCAAAAGAAAACCTAAGCTTGGAACCAGGACAATATATGTCATACTCCAAAAAAATTAACTTTAGACAGCAGTCTAAAGTTTATTTTTTTTGGAGTATAACATGCACCGGCATGTGTATAGCAGTTAAATTCAGATTTAAGTAGGAAGTTACCGCTTGGTATAACGTCGCAAGTCCCAATCCTTTTTTTTTTGTTACTGCTTCATTAAACTGGTACTTGTACTTACTAAGTGTCATGGATATACCGTGATTTTCGCCTGAGCGACCTGTGTCAGCCGTGTGGTCCCCGGCAGAGTAGAATAGGCCGCCCTCACTCTTACCGAGGTGTCGTAAAAGGCGACTAAGGTAAAGCTGCTGGCATGATCATCAGAGAAGGAAAACTCTGCATTTATATCAAAACCCTCGCCAACCCGTCTGCCAAGCGTGGTTAGTATGGCAATTACCCCTCATGTGATTGAGGGAGGCCCGTGCCCCAGCAGTGGGGACTTAAATGGGCTGATGATGATGATGATCACCTGTCGCATATAGCTCTGCAGTTCTGTTCTGTTCCCGCTAATTACCTAGCTGCCTTCAGATGCAATCCCGATACAGCAACCAATTGCTAGTCCATTAATTTTGCAATAACAACCGTTCTACGACAAATCTTAATTTTTGAAGAGTGGCAGTTGTCAATGTGATTGTCAACAGAGATGATATTGGGTCACTCTTGAAGTTTAACTTGCTGAGGATAGAGGGTACAACTAACCCGACCTCCGGAGGACGCTTAACGAATAGCAGTCACTCTCGGAGGAGTCGCGTCCGCGGTATAACTAAGGCCTGCCTAGTTTTACTATAACAATTTTAATGCAGATATCCTTGGCATAAACGTGTATTTGTTTTTCTTCGCGCCATCGCAGCGCGACAATACTTAATAAATGCACATGTTAGATTATTGCTTTAGAGAGAAACAAATAAATGGTGACTAACTTATTGCCACTTATTGGTATGCACGAGGAAACCCCTTTGCGTACTTAATAATAACAAAGAAAAGAAAGAAAAAAAGTCAATGTAGCTAAAACCGTAAGTTTTTTTTATGAGCAGGCCGACGACCAGACGTATCACCTCATGGTAAATGATTACCGCCACCTATAAGAACTGAAAGCCCGAGGAGTCACAAGTGCGCCGCCCGCCTTTTAAAAAGAAATACACTAACTTAACGTAACGTAAGAAATATTTGTGCTAGCAGACTCCTAGTGGGTATACATAAGGCCACGGCTAGAGGAGAGCCTTTTTTTTATGAACCAGTGTAAATGCACCTTATGCACGCTGAGAGAGGCTCTCCTCCGGGTTAGGTCTCTGCTAATCAGAGACCATCCGGAGGCATAACCAATAAAAACACTGGGGCGTTTCCATCCCTCGCCCGGGAAACACTCAGACCGGGGTGAGGACTGCCACGGAGGCTTCATCCGTCGCCCGGTCAGGGCGAAGAGGCTCGCCAGCCCCGCCTCTCTCCCACTCAACTTCCGGGGTAGCACCCACACTGCTGGCTGCAGTGCAAGCACCACCAAGAGGAGGACTGCGGGCACCCCCCCCTGCACATACACTGCTGGTTGCAGTGCAGTGCGAGTTAGGGAAAAACCCGCAGGTTTTCAACACTATAACGCGTCGCAGAAACTGACTCCGCTGGCTACGGAGACGGGAATATCCGCGAATCCGCAGAAAAACTCCGACCTGCCACCGCAATCCACTGGCTGCGACCTTGCAGCGCGGGTCCCAAAACGTGGGCTTTGCGGCCACTACGCCCGAAGGCGCTCCACTCTGGGGAGATGCCGACATCAAAGCGCCCCGCTGGAAAAACGCCGAGTAACCCGCGCGGGCGGACACAGCATCCCAGGTCAGAAGACAAAAATGGCGCCTGCAGCCCCGCTGTGCGATGGTTTAACCGCCCGTTAGGGAACGACGCGAAGACGCCGGTCCTCAGACCCTCGGAGCGACAATGTAGGAGCTGTAGCGAAGTTTACTTCGGCGCGGTCGCACGCCAGGGCTGGTCCGTCGGGTGTGCATCCTTTGGCTAGCAGGTAGCAATCCAATTCTGCCTAACCATTTCTGCCTAATAACAACCGAAGTTGGAATCAGGACAGACCTGGTAATCAACCAGAAGGGCCACTCGAGGAGGTAGATGCACCTAAATCCCCGCTAGAGAAGAGCCTCACATAACCCGGGCCATTTCAGGCCAGCGGCTTTCAACAGGGAAATCAAAAAAGGAGACCCTACTCTAAATTACGCCAAATATATCCCAAATGTTACTCTTGAAATTAATATCTGCAGTTCATGGTAAGTTTAGACAACCATTATTAACAGATGGAGCTACTCCTAATTAGCACAAATACCGCATTAGGTGCAGCGGTTGGACCGACAGAGAGACGCTTTTACAACTAAAAATTATACGCCCTTCTTTGAATAGTTTTATTGGGCGGATTATACTTGTAATTAACCAAAAGTTTTTTGTTAGGGTTCCATAAAAGATGTAATATGGCAATACTGGAAACCGATATTAAAAGCGTGTATAGACTTGAATTACATAAATAAATATAGCAGATAATGCAGACCAATCGATGCACATTATTCAATTTGCCTTTGGGATAGAACCGTGGGGGTATACCGATAGGTTCCATTAATTTGCCTTTGGGATAGAACCGTGGGATTTGAGTGGGTTTTGACCTTGGGAGAGCCACGCTTCGGCATGAATGGGCCGGCTTGACCGGAGTGATACCGCGACCTCACAGACAACCGGCATGAAGCAGCACTAAGCTGTGTTTCGCTGCGTGAGTGAGGGTACCGGATCCCCAATGGAGGGGTTTAAAGGTTGGCAGCGCACTTGTGACTCCACTGGTGTCGCGGGTGTCTATGGGCTAAGGCAATCGCTTACCATCAGGTGATCAGCCTGTTCATCTGCCACCAATAACTAAAAAAAAGAACGCTTCGGTATGAATGGGCTGGCTTGACCGGAGTGATACCACGGTCTCACAGAACACCAGCGTGAAGTGTCGTCTGCATCTGTATTTCGCCAAGTGAGTGAGGGTAACCGGCCTTAAAATTAAAATTGAGTTATCGTCAACATTTACATTTCCAAACGAATTTGGCGTAACCCTATGGGAAAATGTCCCTTTTAATAATTGTTAAAAATAACAATAACATGACTATCGTAGTAATGTCTTACAGTGGCGTTAGCATCCTCAAACAGGAAGAAAAAGTTAATGGGGCTGGCCAAAACAACACAAGTCACGTTTCTAATTGATCAAATTACGGACCCAACTGTCTGCGCCGGAGTGGACTCAAATTGTGTTAACGGCGCAGATCACAGACCGGATTTCATTTAGATAATTGAATGAGAATCTATTCTGACTGAGAAAAGGTATAGCGAGTAGTTGTGGTGGGGCCATGAGAGCTGATTTATTAATAAACTAGATTTTACCCGCGGCTTTGCTCGCGTTAGAAAGAACTCTTCAACTATATTCACATTTTTTTTGCCATGGGAGAGCCACGCTTTGGCATGAATGGGCGGGCTCGGCCTGCTCGGTGTTTCGCTGCGTGGGTGAGGGTACCAAAGGCCCAATCCCGGGAAAAGGGGATTGAAGACTCCACTGGATTCGCGAGTGTCCATAAGCGGCGGCAATCGCTTACGTTCAGGTTATCCGTCTGCTCGCCCGCCACCTATCACATAAAAAAAAGTAAAAAAATTACGTTTATGCGTCTCTCCGTTTTGCCGTGAAAGACGTGTCAAAAGTGATGTTTGGAAACATCTATTAGATAAAAAGCTAAAATTGCAAATTTTAAGGATTCGGTTGAGCGATAACTCTATTACTAAGGTAAAAAAAAACAGTCTAATACTGTGCGTATCTCGCGGAAATTTCTACTACGTACCTCAGTTCTGTGGAACGGTTTGGCTACGGGAGTATTTCTCGAGGGCTACGACTTAGGCACCTTCATTAGAAGAGCGTACTCTTTTTTTAAAAGGCCGGCAACACATTAGCGATCTCTTTGATTTCGCAGATATTCATGGGCGGAGTCGATTACTTTCCATCAGGTGACTCGCTTGCTCGTTTGTCCGCCTCTAGAATAATAAAAAACTGATCCAAGCTTTGCCATTGTTCTTTCACCCACAGTTATGTGACATGGAAACTTCATAAAATTATATGTATGTATCGTGTAGGGTCTCATTAGATTCCGTTTTCAATATTTCTTATAGTAGTGTGCACAAAATCGCCAATTTCCTGGCTTGGGACCAAACGCTGACTATGAGTCGATCCCTTCCTAGGTGTGATTAATATCTGTACTCACCTCATTTGGTCCAGTAACACCTCGCCGCTAACTAGATTACCACTTTCAAAAATACAAAATATATGCTTTTTAAAAAGAGAATTTTTGTTTCCGGCTTTAAAGGTAATTCTTTTATGTAAGAACATAAATGATCTTCAACAAGTAATTTATTAATGCTAGGCTTAATCTAGGCCGTATAAAATTTAAATTTAATTAAACAGGACTCCTATCCCGAGGATTATCCTGATAAGAATACAAATATTACAGCTTAGCCTATACCGCTTAGAAAAAGGTCAAAGTAACAAGACTCCTATCAAGAGGATAGTCTCTTAGAAAAAGTTACAAAATTAAAAAAAGGTTATTATATGCATAATACTTCTACTCCGGAATAAAAGAAAATAATACATGTGTAATACTAAATGTGTAATAAAGCATTATACTAAACTTAATGCTAAACATGGGTGTTGCAATCCTGCGATGGCAACGGAGACCCCTCCAAGTATCAGCCACGCATAGAGTGCAGTAGCTGACCGGTTATGAATCCTGGAGTGTTCCTTGTCTCGCCAGATCGACACCCATGCATAAAGAGGGCTTTATATGCCTGAAATATGCACACAAAGGAAGCATTGGGACAGCCAGCCAACACAAGATGGTAGTGCTGTTTGGAAAAGAGTGTAACATAACGATATAGCGTGGTATGCAGACAACCCATGGTCTCCAGCTATAGCTCCAGCCTACTTAGTTCTGATGCCAGTAGTAAAATATTTTGTAGCCCAATAAAATAAAATTGGGAGTTAATTTTTTGTATCATTTCGGTGAATTTCAACAACAGATTTTAGGTGACATTTTTAAAAACCACCAAACATTTTATAGATTATCAAACTGATATTATAAAATAGCAAACGATTTTGTGTAATTTTGGCCCACTAAAAAGACACCAAAAGTCCATTTACTAGGTTTCGTTTACCAGACGACATACGAGCAGAAAGGTCACCTGATAGAAAGCATTTTAACAAAACAATGGAGTCAAAAAGTGCTCTATAGCACCTTTCATTAGTTTCCCTTATTCGAATTTAGTCTTTCTACTTATGTAAATCGATGAGCGTACAAAACCGCAAATTTCCTGGCTCAAGAGCAAACGCTGACTACGGTTCGATCCCTTCCTAGGTGTGATTAATTCCCCGCCTTCACCTGATCTGGTCCAGTAGCCCCCGCCGCTAACTAGACGACCCTTTTTAGGGTTCCGTAGCCAAAATGGCAAAAACGGAACCCTTATAGTTTCGTCATGTCCGTCTGTCCGTCTGTCCGTCTGTCACAGCCGATTTACTCGGAAACTATAAGTACTACAGTGATGAAATTTGATGGGAATATGTGTTGTATGAACCGCTACAAAAATATGACACTAAATAGTAAAAAAAAGAATTGGGGGTGGGGCCCCCCATACATGTAACTGAGGGATGAAATTTTTTTTTTCGATGTACATACCCGTGTGGGGTATCAATGGAAAGGTCTTTTAAAATGATATAAAGTTTTCTAAAAAACATTTTTCTTAAAGTGAACGGTTTTTGAGATATCAGCTCTCAAAGTCGTAAAAAGTATGTCCCCCCCCTCTATTTTTATAACTACGGGGTATAAAATTCTAAAAAAAATAGAGGTGATGCATGCTAATTAACTCTTTCAACGATTTTTAGTTTGATCAAAGTATCTCTTATAGTTTTTGAGATAGGTTGATTTAACTGTAATTTTGGACTTTGCTGCTACGGAACCCTTTGTGCGCGAGCCCGACTCGCACTTGGCCGGTTTTCTTACGTTTACCTAAAGCAATAAATCGTACACGTGAATCGGATTAGATTTGAAGGACCAACACACCGGGTTTGTTGTTTCAGTACCTACCTACAAAATTGTATGATCAATTTTGTGCGTACTAAAATAACATCGCTGTTTCTCGTGTGATAATAATGTGATGTACCTAATATTTTCTTATGAAAGTGGCTAGTGAAATTGTTTTGCACCAGGTCTTACACGAGTGGACATAAACTTTTGAAACATTATTCTGTTATGTATTTTTTACTAAGAATAATTTATGAAAATATTTCTAGTGAAAGATAAGACGTTTCACTATGTAGTTTTCTTTATTATTCGTTAAAAAGATAATATAGAATGCCAAAGTCATGAATTTGTATGCAAGCCAATTAGTGATGGAAAGAAACTCCCACTTAAGGAGACGGGTAGGGCACACCAGCGACGCCAATCGATTAAAATTTTTAGCTACTAAACCGGATCTATTTTAAAATAAAAAAAAATTAAAAAATATATAGGTGTTAAGCCAAAAGACATTTACCGCACTTGTTTATCAGTTTATTTTTTTTTTAACTTTTGAAAGATTCCTCGACAAATTGGAACTATTTACGGCGGCCGACAAAATAAACTATCAATCGGCGGATATCAGGTATTCGTACGTCATATCCGGTTCGCAGACTACTTCCGCCACTGTGTGACTCGACCGCGGATGTGTAATATGTATCAAATGTAATATCAGATTTTCTGTAGTAGTGAATATTATTGTAAAATAAAAAAAAACATTCGTCTTTGTCCCATAACTTGTCGGCAGAGTATTATTACCTTACTCTATGTTAATAATAGGTCGCAATGCTAAAGGGGTTATAGTGTTCTTATAGGTACTTCTTGACAACAGTTATGATCATAAGATACTGTAAATACACACACTCCTCTTTATTTACTATAATAATTTAATGTAATCTGTCTCATTATTATTTGATATAGTAGATATAATTAGACACAAATATAAGCATTATATACCCACATTATACACATACATGTTATGTTATGTACACAAAATACACTAGACAAGCGTCCTTGGCACTCACTCAGCTGGTCTCGCTGAAAATCAGCGTCATGGCCTTCGTCTGGGTCGCGACTTAAGCTGAGTGAGGTTTATATTACACATAACATAGCATTATTCATTTGGCACTGCCTGGACATGATTGAGTATATTTTTCTTTTTATTTGTTTGTATTTTAATTGTTTCCTGTTTGTGCCCAATTGTGTTTACAACTGCTGTTTGGTGTTTGTTGTGATTTTTTTTTTATATAAGCGGACTAGAGTCAGCTTCACCAAAAAAGTCCCGTGATAAGTAACGTCACTTCTGTCAACATGATTTATACAACAAATTTATTATTATTTTTGTTAGCCTGTACTGTCCCACTGCAGGGCAAAGGCCTCTCTACTCACCTTTCTTCACCCACAGTCGTCCAATCCTTTAAGTGGGCATCGAATTCATCCCTCCTTCAAATAGATAATTAAAATATTAGTTTCATGTTTTGGCGCGGGACTTTTTTAGTGGCGCGGACTGTGTCGACTGATTACCTAGCAATGAATTTTCTTAAGTTCTAACTTATTTTCACCGTGTGAGAGCCACGCTTCTGCATGAATGGGCCAGCTCCACTGGAGTGATACCAAGGCCTCACAGAAAACTGGCTTGAAGCAACATTGTGCTGTGTTTCGCTGCGTGAGTGAGGGTACCGGACGCCCGATTCGGGGGGAAGGAGGGGAGCGGGTATCCATAGGCGGCAGCAATCGCCTTCCATTAGGTGACCCATCTGATCATCATCATCTATGTAGGTAAAAGCAATGAAACCATTTACAAACTGCAACTTATATGCAGATAAAAAGGTAAATATACCTAACAATATCATTCCCAGAAAACAAAATAAATTCACAATTGACGAGTTCCTGAAATTCTCGCTACATAATTAGCCGTGTTTCTTTTTATCCTTCGTCTAGACCTGGACATAAGTCCCTTTGGCATTTTATTCTGAAGACATAGTATAAAAATTATTAGTAGCATATACCACGGAGATTTTGGAAAAAAACACTCTAGTGACTTTGGAGTTGAACTTTAATTAGAGATAGTGTACGTACTAAAACCTGGGCTTAATTTGAAGCCGTCCCGTAACGTAAGATGGCAGTGTTACATAGAAATAAATTTACTGTGATGAGACTTTTTTATGTGGCAGACGAGCGAGGCAGGATTACGTGATGTTAAGCGATTTCCGCCGCCTACGGACACCCGAGACACCAAAAGAGTCACGAGTGCACTGCCAACTTTTAAACCGGATTAGGCCTCCGGTAAACTCACTCACGCAGCGAAACACAGCACAGCGCTGTTTCACGCCGGTTTTCAGTAAGGCCGTTGTATCACTGCGGTCGAACCCATTCATGCAGAAGCGTGGATTTCCCACAGCCCAAAAACTCCAGTAGGTTGTGTAAGCGCATGTCATTTATTTTATTAACAAAGCACAGGCGTGCTTCGACTCCACCTCAATGGACAATACGACATAATTATAAATACTATTTCTAGGTTAGACTCAGAAATTTAAGAAAAATAATTCCAGAATTTTTATACAGAAATGGAGAAAAAAAATTTAAAACCCTTATGTAAAGTCGTCACTCGGCATGACAAATTAATACGCTTTTGCTCACGTTGATTTACAAAAAAGTACCTAAAATCTGTAATCATTTTTTTTTGTTTTGCTCTACCCGAAGATAATTCGCCAATGTCAGTAACTTATTGAGAATAAGTAGGTAGTCAACAGTCGAAGTCAGTCAAAATCAGTCACTGAATAAAACGCCGGTGTTTTACGTTTTATCGACCTACGGATTCAGCGGATATCACTCTAAAAGCAATCGCGGGTTTTAAGACTATTAGGTCAAAGCAAGTTGTCACGAGACAACGCACTCGACACACAATAGCAGTGTTAAAAACGATACAATCCGATGATTCTTATTATAAGGATCACTTTGCGGCACTTCACTGCACAAATAAACACCAAATTTGCACACTAAAAACCACTAGACACAAATTTAAAACCTTTGAATTGCATCCGGCCACGCGGCTTGTTTTAGCCTTACCCGCCGAATCCCAATCTGTAATCATAAATTAACAAGACAATATAATGACAGTGACAGTAACTTAAAGTCACCTAAATTTTTTTTATTGGACATGTAGCACTGACATCACAATACGTTGAGCCTCAGGACTATATAAATATTTCAAATAAATAAAATAAATTCGAACAGCAAATAAAAATGTTTTTTTTTGTACTATTGTCGTTTGTTGGTCTTTTGAGTGACGCGCCTTAAGAATATTATAATATCTGTGCCTAAGGGAAGGTTAGACGATGTATTTTAATGACCAGACTAACAAAATATTTGACTCTAACGTACACACCTTCTGGGCACCAAGGCGACATCTTTGGACGTAGCCGAGAAAGAAATAATGAGATGAGTCTTACTACTGGAACAATTTTTACTAAGGCATTCATTCGCATTCTAATCCTAGGAGCTCTTGATAATTAACGCTCGCAGGCTGCTTTTCTCATTTTCCAGGGATTTTTAAATCGGATTTTGGAGTACTGTGCTAGGAATAGAAAAACGATTTACGCTTCAATATATCTGTAATTCGTTTTTAGTCTTCGATTCGCGTGTGCTGATGTAATGTTTGAAAAAAATGTCTGTTATCTAACTACATGATTATCCTTGATTTTTGTGAATGCTACACAAACATTCATATATGCTGTGTTTCGCTGCGTGAGTGAGGAAACCGGAGGCCCAATCCGGGGGATTAAAAGGGGGGGTTTAAAGGTTGGCATCGCACTTGTAACTCCAATAGTGGTGTCGCGGGTGTCCATGGGCAGCGGCAATTGCTTACCATCAGGTGATCCGCCTGTTCGTCTGCCTACCTATTACATAAAAAAAAAAACATAAATGGATAATTTCGTAAAAAAACTTGATTGAACGTACAATTATAACGTTACTTTATGAGAGATTTTACAAAGGTACTTTTGAGACTTTCCGAAAGACGACTTTTTTATTTGATAGGTGGCAGATGAGCAGACGGATTACCTGATGGTAAACGATTGCCACCTCCCATAGACAATATAAAAATGAAGACAAAAAAAATATTATTTATAAGAGAGATAATAATAAATAATAAATAAATATTCCACATCGTCACATACATTGATCTGACTCCGAGATAGGTAGCTCAAGCACCTGTGTTACGGATATCGGAATCAACAGCGGGATTACAAATATATACATATAATACTTTTCTTTTGTAAATACATACTTATAATACATAGAAAACACCCAGACCAATACAAACCGACATGTTCATGCACACAAATTTTTGTACTCGAACCCGTAATCCAAAGACAGCGTTCACTACCACTGTTCCAAACGGATCGTCTATGAGAGAAGCTATATAGAGAGAAGGAAATGTAGTAATAATAATAATATTCTTCAATCGATTTCGGCTAAGGCGGACAATCTCAACGATCAGCCACTTAAGCAGGATTAATTATAGTGGTCAAGTGTGTGCGCAAACACAAATGCACTCACTATTCCCTTGCCCTCATAATCTGATGGGACATCAGTGTGACACGACCGCAGAGGGATCAGGCGCAGGACCAACAAGGTTCGATGAGCTATCTGGAATTCCTACAGAAACTAAAATCTAGTTGTTCTAATACGGAACCAAAACAGCACTTAAATAACTAAACTATGTCTTTTCCATAATATCCCATTTACAGCTGTACGGGCTTAATGGGACAAGCGAGTAGAGGGTTTAGAATTATCGTTTTAAGACTAAAGGCGGATTAGAGCAACTTGACAGTTATTAGAGGATGACTATCCGCAGGACAATTAACTTCGTTACTTTATTTTCTGAATAAATATCAATTTTGTTCTTCTAAAGATATATCTTGTGTAACAAGTGAATAAACGAATGACATTATAAACCGGCAAAAATAATATGTGATTCATGATCATAGACATGCACCCTAAACAGACTGTACCTTTTCAAAGAAAGCCATACCATATAAACTGCGCGAAGCCGTTAGTACAGTCAACAGCAAAAGTTGATGCACACTTTTCGCAACTAGTGACTCTTATGCTCCTCGTAATAAGAACTATAAAGTGCGTAATATGTGCAGCTACTTCTGCTGTTGATTGTACTGGGGTAATGTGCTAGGCGACGTTCTTTCTCTACCGCACCCGCATCTGCGTCTGGGCCGGATGGATCTCTTTCACACCATATCACGTTTTATTCCAAAAATGGCACATTCCGTTTAAAACGCGCGTTTTCTATTTCCATGTTCATAATATGCCACCGGGATATTTTTGTTATTATTTTTGTCGCCGTGTGGTCCCGGCAGAGTAGAATAGGCCACCCTCACTCTTACCGAGGTGTCGTAAAAGGCGACTAAGGTAAAGCTGCTGGCATGATCATCAGCACCCAGAGAAGGAAAACTCTGCATTATATCAAAACCCTCGCCAACCCGTATGCCAAGCGTAGTGAGTATGGCAATTACCCCTCATGTGATTGAGGGAGGCCCGTGCCCCAGCAGTGGGGACTTAAATGGGCTGATGATGATGATAATGATGATATTTTTGTTAAGTAGGGTTACACAAGTAATAGTCTATTAACGGCTGTGATAATGACAACGCCATTTTGAATTTGCCAGGATATTCCTTATTCGATTCGGCGGGTAGGTCTAAAACAAGCCGCATGGGCAGATGCAATCCAAGGGTTTTAAATTAGTGTCTAGTGGTTTTTAGTGTACAAATGTGATCCTAATAATGAGAATCGTTGGAATGTATCGTTTTTAACACTGCTATCGTGTGTCGAGTGCGTTGTCTCGTGACAATTTGCTTGGACATAATAGAGTCTTAAAATCCGCGATCGCTTTTAGAGTGATATTCGCTGAATCCATAGGTCGATAAAACGTAAAACACCGGCGTTTTATTGAGTGACTGTGATTTTGACTGATTTCGACTATTGACTAGGTGCCGACTTATTTTCAATAAGTTACTTGACATTGGCGAATTATCTTCGGGTAGAGATATAATAAACAAAATCTTTATTCGGTCAAATTTGACGGTCTAACGATTTTCCATTAAAATTAGATGTTCACTGTTTTTTTTTATTATTTTATTTTAAATTAAGGACTTTTGTCTAACAGAGACATGTCAGTCATGTTCACTGTTGGATGATAAGTTAGTAGAACGGATTTTAATTTGACACTGCATATGTCAAATTAAAATCCGTTAAAAAATTAAAATACGTTATACCATATATTTACCGTTGGACAAAGATTGGTCGAGTTGACCCTTAATGATATAACGATATTTTTACGTGGATGCAAAGTTATTCCATTTCATGCTGATAGATACATAAATAAATAAATTCATACATCTCACACCAATGTGTGAGATGTATGAATATTCAAGTCAATACTTGATTCTGTACTATGTAGCTTTCACGCATTCAGATAAAAGAGGAATTATTGACTGAATGAATGACTGAATGATTGTTTTGAAAAGGCACTGATTCCCGAACTAGGATTCCCTGTGTTGTAGGGATCAGTTTCTTACGTCCAATTTACAAAATACAAACTATGGATAATAACATTTGTTAATACAAACAAAGGCAAAACGAGAAAAAGAAAGATTATTTATCATCTGAGTGTTTTGTCCCAGTTACTTCCCAAGCTCCACATTGGCCTTTGAAGCCCGGGGTACATAGGATCACTTTTAAGGGACGTTGTTTAGCTCAGCCTCTTGATATTGACGACCCATTCCGAACAATGGTAGTGAACGCTGCCTTTGGTCCAAGGGTTGCGGGTTCAATCCCCGCATAGTACCAACATTTGTGTGCATGAACATGTCTGTTTGTGTTGGTCTGGGTGTTTCGTATGTATTATAAGTATGTATTTTGAAAAGAAAAGTTTTGTATGTATAAGTTTGTAATCCCACTGTTGGTTCCAATATCCGTAACACAGGTGCTTGAGCTACCTATCTCGGAGTCAGATTGATGTATGTGATGTTGTGAAATATTTATAATTAATATTTTCGTTTTTTCAATTTTCTGCACAAAGCAATTTGAACGCCCTCACTACTGCATTTACAAGTCTACTATGTCCTGTGTGACTGTAAATGCGTGTGTGTTTGTATGTGACTGCCTGGTTGCCGCAGTTGGTCGTACTTTAAAGCATAGCTGCGCTTGGAGTCCTGGGTTCGATCCCCGAGTCGGGCAAAAATCTGTACCTACCAGAGTTTTTCTGTAATGAAATTCTCAGTCAGTCAGGAGTCTGAAAGTAAGAGGTCTTGTACCCCCGTCCCTCGGAAAGCATGTTAAACCGTTGGTCCTGCGCCCAATCCCTCTCCGGTCGTGTCACGTTATTGTCCCATCGGATTATGAGAGCAAGAGAATAGAGAGTGTACATGTGTTTGCACACACACTTGAGCACTGTAAAATATCCTACGTTAGTGGCTGATCGTTAAAATTTAAAGCCCCCGTAGCCGAAATCGGTTGAAGGATATTATTATTTAGTCCTGTTTTTTAACCAAAACGCTAATTTATATATTTTGGTCCAAAGCTCCATCATGTTTAACCCCCTAACTGCTGCATTTAAAGGAATTAGCGAGCGTTTTGTCTTGATGGATGGGACATTTACGGAGGGCGAACTAATTTGCGTCTGCCACCGGCGGGAGGGGGTTGAATCTCAATGTATCTTCTATATCTAGCGCGCACACTATTAAAGTTTCGCGATACATTGCTCGGTGATGCGTGAAATATTTCCGCCCTCGATAACACTGAAATAAATAGCAGTGGGATATTCAAACTAATACTATAGCCCGTAAAATATATATAAATATTTTATAATCGAACCCAAAGATATCTTGCCAATGTCAAATAAATTATTGAGAATAAGTAGGTAGTCAACAGTCGAAGTCAGTCAAAGTCACAGTAACTCAATAAAGCTCCGGGATTTTACGTTTTCTAGACCTACGGATTCAGCGCACGAACGAACTTGCTTGGACCGAGACAACTCATTCGACACACAATAGCAATGTTAAAAACGATACAATCCAACGATGTTTATTAGGATTACTTTGCGACACTTCACTGCATAAATAAACACCAAATTTGTGCACTAAGGATCACTAGAAACTAATTTAAAACTTTTGAATTGCATCTGCCCACGCGGAGTATCTTAGTCCTACGTCCAGAATTGATCCCGTAAAATATAGTTTAATTAAAATGACAGCTATTGACGTTAGAAAAAATATCTTCATGTTAATAGTAGGTAATTAAATTCTGTGGAATAAAACTTGATAAAATGTTCATTGAAGTAAAAGTCAACTGAAATAATATCATCATCATCAGCCCATTTAAGTCCCCACTGCTGTGGCACGGGCCTCCCTCAATCACATGAGGGGTAATTGCCATACTCACCACGCTTGGCAGACGGTTGGCGAGGGTTTTGATATAAATGCAGAGTTTTCCTTCTCTGGGTGCTGATGATCATGCCAGCAGCTTTACCTTAGTCGCCTTTTACGACACCTCAGTAAGAGTGAGGGTGGCCTATTTTACTCTGCCGGGGACCACACGGCGAAATAATATATATCATTCTTATCCGGGGGAAAGGGGGGTTCAAAGGTTGGGGTGTCCATGGGCGGTGGCAGTCGCTTACCATCAGGTGATCCGTCAGCTCGTTTGCCACCTATCATGCTTAAAATACATTTGTGGAAAAAAAAATCGGTTCGTCATAGACACGTTGTATTTCTTCACTGTAACTTTTAGTTTACTATAACGATGATTTACTTGTGCCGCATTTATCACAAACGTCTGTCACACGCAACCGACTCGGAATGGGTACCGATATGAAATACAGTTTCGCGGCAATAAATTATAGTTCAGCTGGATTGGATTTCAGGTACAAATTCTAACATTAATCGGTACGTGTCACTTTGCTGAATGTTTCAAATTTTTTGTATGAATTTTTCGTGGAAGATTTATATCGGTAACATTGTAACCTACTCGTAACAACCGGTCAAATTGTTGACAGTACACCGTAGGAGAGCCACATACAACAACTAAATCGGTGTGATACCATAGCATTACAGAAACCATTGTAAACAAGGACTGCGCTGTATTTCTCCGAGTGAGCGCTGGTTCCGGAGGTTCATTTAGGGGAAACTTGGCAGCGCACTTGTGATGCAATTAATTTAGGCGGCGGAGATTGCTTACCATGTTATGTCTGCTGGTCTGTCACACATAATAAAAAAAAGTTATCTTTAGTCTGTCGCTATTTACTGCATGACAAAGGCCTCCACTCAAGAAGTCACTTTGATCAATCCTGGGCACCTCGCGTCCTGCCAGCCATTTTGCGCAAATCGTCCCTACATCTGGCGGACAAGGAACAGACGGACACTCGCGACACCAGTGGAGTCACAAGTGTGCTGCCAACCTTTAAGCCCCCTTTCCCGCGTGGTATCCCTCCGGTCGAGCCGGCCCATTTATGCAGAAGCGTTGCTCTCCCACGGTCAAAAAGTATATATAATAATGACAAAAAATTAAGAAACAATGAATTTATAAATAACCATTAACTTCAAAATCATTTTTCTTATCACACCATTCATTCAATAAAAAAAACCGGCCAAGTGCGAGTCGGGCTCGCGCACAAAGGGTTCCGTAGCAGCAAAGTCCAAAATTACAGTTAAATCAACCTATCTCAAAAACTATAAGAGATACTTTGATCAAACCAAAAATCGTTGAAAGAGTTAATTAGCATGCATCACCTCTATTTTTTTTAGAATTTTATACCCCGTAGTTATAAAAATAGAGGGGGGGGGACATACTTTTTACGACTTTGAGAGCTGATATCTCAAAAACCGTTCACTTTAAGAAAAATGTTTTTTAGAAAACTTTATATCATTTTAAAAGACCTTTCCATTGATACCCCACACGGGTATGTACATCGAAAAAAAAAGTTTCATCCCTCAGTTACATGTATGGGGGGCCCCACCCCCAATTCTTTTTTTTACTATTTAGTGTCATATTTTTGTAGCGGTTCATACAACACATATTCCTATCAAATTTCATCACTGTAGTACTTATAGTTTCCGAGTAAATCGGCTGTGACAGACGGACAGACGGACAGACGGACATGACGAAACTATAAGGGTTCCGTTTTTGCCATTTTGGCTACGGAACCCTAAAAAAAGGTCCCCTAGGTAGATACTGGCATATAACTTTCCAGCTCTCAAGCTCGAAAAGTGTAATAAACTTTACACCACATAAACAGGGGTTAACTCACACTCATTACCGTAGGAAAAGCAAAAAAGTGAAAAAAAAGTACTCCAAAAAACCGACTCTCCTCCCGCAGGTTTATTCGCAACGGAATCATGAACTAAGCGCAGAACACTCGTATAACAAAGTTAACGAACCACGAATGGGTGCGCGAGAATAACCCGAAATGGTGGATTGCAACAATCGCGCAAAACGCAGTAAATTCCGCTTCCTGACGCAAGTTGTGGGTGAAGGCGGGGCTAATTAGTGAGAAAGAAAATTGGGTCAATTTCTTGTGGGGGAAAGATTTAGTCCGTGTGGTCCCCGGCAGAGTAGAATAGGCCACCCTCACTCTTACCGAGGTGTCGTAAAAGGCGAGTAAAGTTAAGCTGCTGGCATGATCATCAGCACCCAGAGAAGGAAAACTCTGCATTTATATTAAAACCCTCGCCAACCCGTCTGCCAAGCGTGGTGAGTATGGCAATTACCCCTCATGTGTTTGAGGGAGGCCCGTGCCCCAGCAGTGGGGACTTAAATGGGCTGACGATGATGATGATGATGAAAGATTTAGTTAGTACAATCAACGAAATTAAAATTTTGACTAAGTTGCCGAAACGATCTGCAAAACTTTATTAATCATCATCAATCATTTCAGACAGTAGATGTCTACTTCTGGACATAGGCCTTCCCTGAAGTTCTCCACACAGATTGGTCCTGTACCGACCGCATCCAATGGATTTCCGCAATTTTCACCAGATCGTCGGACCACCTTGGCCTGCCACAAGGTGGTTCCTGTACGTGGCCTCCACTCGAGGACCATTCCGCCACAACAGCCGTCTGTTCTACTCGCTATGTGCCCTGCCCATTGCTACTTGAGGCATGCAATCCTTAGTTCTTATGCGGATCTCATCATTTCTGATACGATCACGCAACGAGACTCCGAGCATAGCCCTCTCCATTGCTCTCTGGGTGACTTTGAGCCTCCTTAATCAGCACATTGTAAGCGGCCACGTTTCGGTTCCGTATGTTATCACTGGCAACACACACGCACTGAAGACTTTTAAAACTTTATACAGTTGTTTAATAAGCTATATCTTGACATCATTATGTCGGTTCGACGCATACAAAGTGTCAAACCGCCATAGACTTACATACACGTTACGTAAGTACAACCTTTGCGGATAAAGAATGGGATCAGAAATGGCGGCGCATCTATTCACTTCTCGCTCGCTCACCCTCAAGTGCGAGTATAGACGCAAATAGTGTGCGAGCGAGAAGTGAATAGATGCGCTGCCATTTCTGATTCCATTCTTTATCCGCACAGGTTGTAATGATAATGTCTTTATTGTTGCCACAAATGAGGCCTTGTTAAAGAGCGACAGATGTACCTAGCATGTTAGCAACCATACAATTTGACCTATGCACAAAGACATCCGTTACCGTGGGAGAGCCACGCTTCGGCATAAATGGGCCGGCGATTGATACCACCAGCCTCACAAAAAAAAAACAGCGTGAAGCAGCACTATGCTGTGTTTCGCTGCGTTAGTGAGGGCACCAGAAGCCTAATCCGTGGGAAAGGGGGTTTAAAGGTTGGCAGCGCAAATGTGACTACACTAGTTTTGGCGTGTCTATGGGCGGCAGCAATCGCTTACCATCAGGTGATCCGTCTGCTCGTCTGCCACATATCTGTTTTATGCCACATATTTTTTGTTTACGTATTAAAGATTACCTGTATTGTACTAACAATTTGTGGACATTAATCTGGTCTTCCTCATTTGTTTGTAATCTATCATTTGTCTGTTTACACAACAGACAAATGAAGACTAAATAAAGAAATAAATATCTCATAAAATCTTTTTTATGAGATATTTATTTCTTTATTTAACACTGACACTAACACTGAACACACTAACCCTCCTAACACTGATTTATAACGCACCTAATAACCAGATGCCAGAGATTTCAGAAGCATTTCAACCACCTCCCAGGTGACTTTACTTCCGTATATAATGCGCACGACAGTCGTCAAGGACAAATCCAGTCCACTGAATTAACAGACAGCCAGCGTATACTAGCAAACCATCTGCAGTGTCTTAGAAGTGATAGGCAGCTTTTGGTTCCTCTCCTATATGTATAGTAAACATTCTACGGATCAAACGTCATCATCATCAGCCTATCGCAGTCCACTGCTGGACGTAGGCCTCTCCAATTGTTCGCCACTGTGATCTATCCATGGCTTCTTGCATCCAGCTCTTGCCAGCCATCCTGCGCAGATCGTCCCCCCACCTAGCCAGAGGGCGCTTTACATTACGTTTGCCAAGACGCGGTCTCCACTCTAGAACTCGTTTACCCCAACGTATCAAACGTACTTTACGATTAAAACATGCTCCGTGTGTTCCAGTAAAAATCGTAATGAAAGGTAGGTGTGGCGCCTCTTGAACTACTGAGATAGGGATTGTTGGACCACAAAACCTCAATCCTC
Organism: Marasmia exigua; assembly: GCA_019059595.1. NCBI lineage: Eukaryota > Metazoa > Arthropoda > Insecta > Lepidoptera > Crambidae > Marasmia > Marasmia exigua. The sequence continues at coordinate 22,611,402 of CM032473.1, forward strand.
TCCGAACTTAGACCAGCGGAGAACGAAACCAACCGCGCCATTTGTATAAAGTTGTGCCGCGAAACTTCGAACGAATTATTCATTGGCATTCCGGATAAAACGGCAATGATGTTACTCCGGGTCCTGACTCCTGTCCTCTCTACCGGAATATTGATATGATTACCGGTTCCATTTTCTGCTTTGTAGTTTTGAACTCTGCACGTTTATTAATAAAAACTAAAAAAGCTTATATCTTACGGCGGATACAAAGTTTTTTTCTGTTTCTTATCTTGTCACTCGTTTGTAGAGTGTAGAGAAACTTTACATCATAGAGTGACTTATATATACTGAGATAGAGGCATCATAGCCAGTGCTAGCGCCATCTAGAGGAAAACGACCAATACTCAACGGCTATGTAGTACGGCCACCTTCGAGAATCAGGGAGACGATAAAACACAATATCCGTTTTTTTATTTGATATATCACAAAGCTCCCAATTTCTTCTAGATCTCTGGTTTATTTTCCATAATTGTTTAAAATTGATAATGTGGGCTTGAAGTCGATGTTTTGGAAACACGCCATACTAACGCGATGTAAAAATGCATAGTGACATCTACCAAAACAACGCCGAACCATCTGCTTGATTGCTTTTTAAAGCTACATCTGCTTTTTACAAGCTCCATCTAACGAAAACGGCTGAACAGTATTTTTTCCATACTAAGAAAAAAGTACTAGGTGAAATGACTCTGCTTTACATTATTTTTAAACCTGAATCCGTAACCTAATTTTGTCCATTATTTTGGCGAAATTACTTGTAAGTAAAGACATTGTAAAATAGGATCATTTTATTATCTGAGTGTTATTAGCCTCAGGCTTTTAGATAGAAACTGTACTTAATAAGTAAGATACCCGAACTTTAGCAATTTACTAGTGTACTGTTTAAAATAAATTGCTTCAATAATCACAAATTTGCTTCCCTTGTTGTTACTAGCCTTAATTAAGAGCGGAAATGGGCGCAGGGTCTATGACTTCGCCCTGTATTCTTCTTGATTTAGGGAATACTTTTGATCTTACTTATAAGAAGGAAGTAACCGATTTCTACTTTATGCATTATTTATAACCTGCCAAGGTGGATATGTTAGTCTCCTCATCTGGAGCCCAATTCTCGTGCTCGTGATATTTATTTTCATACGACATATGTCACCAAAACATAGTTTTTTTGTATAGTTTTCGGGTGATATCCGCCATGTTTTTTTCTTATCGAAATCCCCAGAATTGGGCTCTTGAAATGCTATCTAGAAACATACTTAACCCGTAAGTTAAGAACCAAAACTTTGATTTTGGCGAGTCAAAGCAGATACCATTCAATAATGCTGGCTATAATAAGAATCAGATATCTTATCTTATCTTATCTGTTAGGGGCCATTTTCATGGGGCACGTCGACCCTAAGGGATCTTTTGTACCTCCCCTTTCTTTTGCGCTCTTACTCACGAAAGATTCGTTTCATCAGCATCACGATGTCTTTCGGATTGAAGTGCCTGTAGTCTCCTGGTTTAGGATAAGCGTTACCTAGAAGACACATTCTGCCTCTGCTAGTGAGTCGCATTCACATAAAAGATGTTCTATGGTTTCCGTCTCCTCCTTGCATGCTCTGCAGTCGCTGTTCGATGTCGTGTTCATCTTCATCAGCATTTTGTTCGTTGCATAATGCCTTGTCTGTTGTCTATTGCCTCCGAGAATATATTTTTTCCATATCTTTGTATTGTCTCCTATGAAGGCCTTTGAATGTTTCATTCCTAGTGTTTTCTTCCATCCCTTAGTTTGCTCTTCGTATACATATTGCCGGAAGGCCATACTGATGGTGCAGCTCGATAATCCAACAAAAGGTTCCGGTCCAATGTATTTTGCTTTAGAGCCTTTTCTTGCTAGCTCATCTGCCTTTTCGTTTCCTGTGTAGCCCTCGTGACCCGGTATCCACAATAGCCTTACCTTGTTGTGTCGTCCTAAGCAGTTTAGGGTTTTGATGGCATCTCACACCAACTTATAGTCCACTTTCGGCTTGGCCAATGCCTTCAGTGCCGCTTGGCTGTCACTAAGAATGTATATAGTACGATTCTTTGCTTTAAAGTTTATGTTCCTCCTTGTACATGTGATTATGGCATATGTTTCAGCTTGAAAAATTGTTGCCATTTCTCCCATACTTTGACTTTCTTCATAGTTTTGTCCATAAACGCCTGCTCCAGTACCTGTCTCCATCTTGGAACCATCTGTGTACCAGATCAGACTGTCCTTTTCAGGTTTTGGTGGGTTCTTTTTTCACTCTTCCCTAGTTGGTATGATTATCTTGAAATCCTTTTGAAACCTATATCTGGGACATATCTTATCATATCCCATTTGGGTTATCCTGTTGAGATGAGGTGCCTCGTTCCATTTAGTGTGTCTGGTTCGAGGTTTGGTTTCGTCCCATATTCCTGCTATTTTTAGCCTTTGAGCAGCTTGCCTTGCCTCTGTTTCTATCACTATATGCAGTGGAGGAAGGTCTAGCAGGAGCTCTATTGCTGCAGTTGGACTTGTTTTGAATGCTCCCGTGATTGCAAGACATGCCGTTCTCTGCATCTTATAGAATCAGATATAGTTTCTTCCCATAATGCTTTCTAAATCCCGTCATCTTAGCGTGTAATTCCCGGCGTCCAGGGTACGCTAAGACCATAATTCAGATTGGGGGGGGGGGGGGGGGTCTGGTAATTACAATGAAGTGACTGCCGTCTGACCTTCGCAATCCTTTAACAGGGGAATCCAGCCCAACTGAATCATGGTTACACGTTTCAGAAACTTTTTCCGTAACGTGCAGGTTTCCTCATGAAGTTTTCCCTCACCGCCGAGCAGATGATAACGGTAACAATACGCACATAGATTTGAAAAAACCATTGGTGCATGCTCGGATTCGAACCTCGACCACCTTGGAAGGCGAGTTCGTATCCATTGAGCTACCATCGCTCTTATAATACTCGTATAAGGCTTTCTAAATCAATAAAAAAAGTTAAGTTTTGCTTGAAACTATACTATACTGTGACGCCCTGTTGGTCTAAGTACCGGACCGTGATCTCGGGGTCCTGGGTTCGATTCCCGGGTCGAGCGAAAAAAGTATGTTTCGAATTTTTCGAACATAGCTCGGGTTTGTGATCACCAATCCGCATTTGGCAAGCGTGGTGATAAAGCCTAATCCCATCATAGTAGCAATGACTTGATTTCTATGATGGAGGCCTTTGCCCTGCAGTGGGACAGTTTATAGGCTGATACTTTACTTTACTTACTTTATACTATACTGATAACTCGGCAACGACAATTTTTTTTTCTAATGTAAGTAGGTTACTGAGTTTTTGTCCACTTTCAAAATTATATTCTGTAGCCATCTACCAAAAACCAGTACAGTGTTATGAATAAAGACCCTGCATTGTAACATTGCAGCTGTATATATTCTAGTTAAGATGCTATAAGCCTAAAATTGACACAGAAACTTCCAAGTTCGGGCGGCAAGGTACTAAGGAAGTAATTTCATAACTTCCCCCACACTTCAGCGACTTTATGTGCAGTGCACACAATGTGCGCGTAGCCATGGAGTCTGTTTCTTGGAGCCAACTTACTGTGGCAATTGAGTTTGGTAAGTCTTTAAGTTTATGTTGAGTGCGACTCTAAATACTTGGCTTACTCGTATGTGAACTTAGTTTTTCAATTTGGGATTGCTAAGTGAATTCGCCGTGTGGTCCCCGACAAAGTAGAATAGGCCACCCTCACTCTTACCGAGGTGTCGTAAAAGGCGACTAAGGTAAAGCTGCTGGCATGATCATCAGCACCCAAAGAAGGAAAACTCTGCATTTATATCAAAACCCTCGCCAACCCGTCTGCCAAGCGTGGTGAGTATGGCAATTACGCCTTATGTGATTGAGGTAGGCCCGTGCCCCAGCAGTGGGGACTTAAATGGGCTGATGATGAAGTGGATTCGCATTTTAGGCTTATAAAATGATCAAATTTTAAACGTGATTGCCTAAGTTTTTGGTCAGTCGCACTGGTCATAGCGGCCACTAAACATAAACAAGAAAAAATATTATCCTTCTTTTTGTCGATTCTTAAAGCCGGATAAGCCTTTATCTGGTGACGGGTAGGGCACACTAGCGACCCCTTCTGATTGAAATTGTTAGGAACTATACCGGATATCTTTTTAATAATTTCGCAGCTGCAGTCTCTTGGAAAAACCTTATACTATTTATTCAATACTCGAACTTAACTTTTTGGTCTGCTTTGGTACTCGAAATTTGAATTACCGCCATAAACGGCCACTTATGGTCGTGTGCTTTGAGACTCAAGTTCCGATTATTTTTTCATGTTAGAGGCGACAAACGAGCAAGCGAGTCACCTGATGGAGAGCAATAATCGCCGCCCATTAACATCCGCGCTAATGCGTTGCCGGCCTTTTTAAAAAGAAGTACGCTCTTCTCTTAAATTTCTGTTGAAAATGATCCGGTTTAGTAGCTAACAATTTAAATAGCCGTGTGGTCCCCGGCAGAGTAAAATAGGCCACCCTCACTCTTACCGAGGTGTCGTAAAAGGCGACTAAGGTAAAGCTGCTGGCATGATCATCATCACCCAGAGATGGAAAACTCTGAATTTATATCAAAACCCTCGCGAATCCGTCTGTCAAGCGTGGTTAGTATGGCAATTACCCCTTATGTGATTGAGGGAACCCGTGCCCCAGCAGTGGGGACTTAAATGGGCTGACGATGGAATTTAAATCGATTGGTGTCGCTAGTTAATCTACCCGTCGCCTTAATATGTCATGCAATACCCATTGCAGGTATTCATGGGCGGCGGTAATCACATACCAACAGTCTGCTAGTTTGTCCGCAATTATGTAAAAAATAACTCAATATTTTCTCTTTCTTTCACTTTCTAATTTTCCGAAATATTACTTAAATATTACATAAAACATTTGCATCCACACAAGAAATCTCGAAAAATTTGTTCCATAGAATATAAGTATTCACTAATAAGTATTCAAAAGGACTAGGTTACTGTTTCCCGATACTTCCTGGTTTTTTTATTGATTAGGTTCACTCTTGACTACATTTTTTTTTCACAACATCACTTACATTGATCTGACTCCGAGATAGGTAGCTCAAGCACCTGTGTTACGGATATCAGAATCAACAGTGGGATTACAAATAAATACACATAATACTTTTCTTTTGTGAATACATACTTATAATTACATTGGAAACACACAGACGAATACAAACAGACATGTTCATGCACACAAATGTTTGTACTGTGCGGGGATCGAACCCGCAACCCTTGGACCAAAGGCAGCGTTCACTCGCACTATTCCAAACGGGTCGCATCACATCGCATCATAAACATTAAATCATAAATGCTGAAAGATGATGATGAGATGTGCTTTTAAACTTTAGATAACCTTTTACAAAACGTTAAGGCAATATTCTTATAATGTGACTATATTAACTCGCGACTTTTACAAAAGCCAGCCAAGTTCGGACGGCAACGAACTGACGAGTAATTTCATAAGTTGCCCGTACTTCACCGCCTTGATGCGCGGTGCACACTTGCATTACAGTAAAGAAGCTTTTACAATGAGGCAACAAAATGCAGTATCAATGAGCAGTTTTCCAGTAGATATTTATTGATTTTGAAGTTACTCGCTAGATGGTGTGAGCAGTCTCTATATATTTCAGGTGTTGGGTGATATATCCTGTGCCTGTGTGTGTATTGTGGGAAAATTTACCAGTGCTAGGTTTTTCACATTAATCTAATTTTTAAAAGTAACCATATGTTTGGTTACATGGAAAATTACACTATATACCAACGTCAAGCAGACCTAAAATAAGTTGTAAAAAAATATCTGCCATGGCGTATGCAGATATTTTTGAAAGCTGCCCGTTTGAAAATGGGCAGTTTTCATTGAATATTTCTATTGAACCATACTTTTTAAAGGATTTTATTGTTATTCAAAATAAAGATTATTTTTAATAAAACCTCTTACATTGATTGTAAATGAAAATGAAATATGGCAACACTTTAAATGCCGCGACCGCCCAATTGGGCCTGAAATTTGAACATACATTTTTTCCGTGAAGATAATCTCAGTGTCAGCTCGAAGAATTTTAAGTTGTCGGTCTTGTACCCCCATACCTCGGAAAGCACGTTAAGCTGCTGGTCATGTGCCTGATGCCTCTTCGGTACTTTTTTTTATATGAGAGGTGGCAGACGAGCAGACGGATCACCTGATGGTAAGCAATTCCGCCGCCCATGGACACCCGCAACACCAGTGGCGTCAGAAGTGCGCTGCCAACCTTTTCCCTTTCCTCCCCATTGGGCCTCCGGTAACCTCACTCACACGGCGAAACACAGCGCAGGCGCTGCTTCACGCCGGTCTTCTATGAGGCAGTGGTATCACTCCGGTCGAGCCGGCCCATTCATGCCTAAGTGTGGCTCTCCCACATTTATTACTACATTGTAGTTCCACCGAAATAATGAGGCTAAGGCATAAACTATGTTTGCGCACACACTTTAGCACTATATTGTTATATATTTCGTACGTAGCTATCTCTGAGAATCGCCGCCGTAGCCAAATAGATTAGAGGATATTAATATTGTTATGTTCACATTTAAACGTAGGCCTTTTCCATTCATCTTCGCACATGAAAACAATCGTGTTATATACACACCACTTTATTATAAATCGCGATCTAAAGTTATTATTACCGTACTAAAGCTCATGTCATCCTGTTCCAACACGCAATGTTAAAACGGACTAGTACGAGTTTTGTTCCGGGACTATCATTAGTACGCGATTTGTAATAAGGGGAACAATGTTTTACTTTCCCCATACAAAATGAATAAATGTGGGAGAGCCACGCTTAGGCATGAATGGCCCGGCTCGACCGGAGTGATACCACTGCCTCACAGAAGACCGGTGTGAAGCAGCGCCTGCGCTGTGTTTCGCTGTGTGAGTGAGGTTACTGGAGGCCAATGGGGGGGGGGGGGGGGGGGGAAGGTTGGCAGCGCACTTTTGACTCCACTGGTGTTGCGGGAGTCCATGGGCGGCGGAATTGCTTACCATCAGGTGATCCGTCTGTTCGTCTGCCACCTCTCATATTAAAAAAAAAATGTTTATTTCGTAAAACTAAGCCTTAGTTTGTTAGTATTATAGGTTATGACTAAAGTTAGTAGCCAACGAAAAGTTATTAACTAAAAATTTAAAATATATATATTATGGAAGCCGATAATAACTTTTTTACAGAATTTTCATAACATTACTCTCATCTCACCTTTGTGTCAAACATTTTGGTTTTTGAAAGATTGTTAGTAACCCAACGTATTGCCTGTATTTGCACAAAGATGCCTCACTGTTCCTCATTGACTTGTGTTTGCATACACACCCGTGGGTCTGTTGTGCCTTTAGTTCGAGACAAAGCAACTAAGTATGACAATAGAGGTCCAAGACTAAGTTATATCTTCATCTTGATTACAACTTTGGTCAGTGTGATCCTTGTAACAATGTTAAGCTTGAAGTAGTCTTTATTAACCTCCAAAATTTAGGTACTGATAAGAAAGGAAGTGAGGTTACCCGCAGTTTGGCTCTATTGTAAAATTATGCAAGTTAAACCACGAAACGGAGAAGTTATGGATGGTCTAATATAACTCACTTACATTTCAATTGAGATAAACGTACCTAATTCAGGCAACAATTATAACAGTGGGAGATCCACGCTTCGGCACGAATGGGCCGGCTCGACCGGAGAAATACCACGTCCTCACAGAAAACCGGCGTGATGCAGTGCATGCGCTGTGTTTCGCTGTGTGAGTGAGGGTACCGGAGGCCCAATCCAGGGGAAGGCGTCCATGGGCGGCGGTAATCGCTTACCATCAGGTGATCCGTCTGCTCGTCTGCCACCTATATCATAAAAATTAACAGAAGTGTCGATACTTTTTATAGTACCTATCGTTTTTTGAAATATTACAATGTTGAAGCAACATCGCCGTGTGCGCAGGAGAAGGGGTGTGGGACGCAGTGCAACCTCAGAGGAGTGACGTCACAGCGGCCGGCGCGGATGACCCCCGCAACGCAGCATCGGACACTGCCCGGGACCCACCTTCGACACTAGCCCTTCGCGTCTTGTTATATATTTGTAGCTAACCTGGCGGAATTACAGCACCTTTAAATTTACAGTCCGCTTTTATTTATAACATCCCCCAATTGTTATGACACTAACCACACTGTAGCTATATATGTAGGAAGCGCTACGTTAAAATTGTAGATGTTAATACCTGCCCAAACATCGAAAGTACGTTAGCCACACGTCAATGTCGCATCCATCTGATTAAATTACCCATCAAATCGGACGCCTAGGGCGTTCGCCAAACGCCGGCATCCAATCAAATAGCTGAAGAACAACTAGCCATGTCGTTGACCGCAACGTTTAACTAGATGACAGAACGTTTGTCGGCACCATCATCCAATGGGGTATGGGAAAAAAATTAAACAGGTTATAATCCGAAAACCATTTCGAGGTATTTGCATTTTTATAAAATATTTTAATGTTATAAAAACACTTCCATTTGACTCTAGATACGCTAGCTAAGCGTATTTATGACGTCACAAATAAGCTTTGAATTTAAAATATTTGAAAATTAATTAAAAAATAACTACATGCTATTTTACAAAAAATATTCATATTAGCTACTTAAAATAGTAAAAGGCATTGAAAAAAAACATTAAAACCATACTTAATGGATGCCAATAGTTTTTTGAACTAAAATCACTCGACAAAAACGTTTTGTAAAAACTTGCAGACGATAAACTATACTAGCATTGGCATTTCCATGTTCATAGACTATGTATTTTGCTAATTATACTTAAATCGTGCTTATAATCTCACACAAAAACGAGATAATCTAAACATAATATTCACAGCTATTTATACTGCAGACGCCATATTTGCTTTGATGATTTACTAGCGCTGCAGTGAAGAAAAGCGGAAATAAATTTCAATCACTTGGCTGAGTTTTGATCAGTTATTTTCACTGTGACTTCGACTGATGAGTACCCACACATTCTCAAAAATTTTAGGTACTTTCAACGACAAAATATGTAAGGGTAGAATTATTTATAAAATCCATAGCAATAATTTTCGCTGCGTGAGTAAGAGTAGGTATCTTACTAGGTAACACAGCACAGTGGTTTTGGCCGTGGTATCACTCCGGTCAAGCCGGCCCATTCATGCCGAAGCGTTGCTCTCCCACGGTCCAACTTAAGAGAGGTTTTTCGGTCCTTGTAGTCGCTTATTTGTGATTTTCATAGTTTTTTTCATGTGATAATAATTTAGTTTGAGACATTAAGGTAGCTTAAGACCCTAAACTGGAGGCCCAATCCAGGGGAAAGGGGAGTTTAAAGGTTGGCAGCGCACTTGTGACTCTACTGGTGTCGCGGGTGTCCATGGGCGGCGGCAATCGCTTACCATCAGGTGATCCGTCTGTTTGTCTGCCACCTAACACATAAACGTAAACTATATCGATCAATGCCCAATCAATCTTATAATAACACCACTTGATATCCACAAATAGCACAGCCCACTTTATTCCCACACAACCTACCCCCATCGATTTCCCAAGTTATTATTACACGCAGCGTTCAACTTGGGTTAATATTCTGCACCTGAGTGTACGTATATTGATATTGCATATAGATTGCACCTGCAGGTATTTTAGCAAAAGGTTTGGTTTTACTACAAAACAGAATAATTATTCAAATGTCCTTCAAACCGATATTTCGGTCATGGCGGCCAATTTCAGAGATCAGCCATCGACGCAGGACATATTAGAGTGCACAAGTGTTTGCGCAGACACGATTGCACTCTCTTTTCCCTTACCATCAGGACACCAATGTGACACGACCGAAGAGGGATCAGGCTCAGGACCAACGGCTGAACGTGTTTTCCGAGGCACGGGGGTACAAGACCGCCAACTTCCAGACTCGGGTACAAATTTTGGCCCAACTCGGGGATCGTACCTGGGCCCCAAGCGCAGTTGTCGCTTTAACGTGCGACCCACTAACCACTGCGCCACCGATGCAGGCATTTTTTTATCTAAATACCTAATACATGATAACACTCGTCCGCTCCGTTCGTGACCACGGCTGCTGTAACGTAGCCGAAACGTCGAGTAAAATATGTGAGTACATAATTTTGTATCACATAATAAATATCGGGTTAATTCCCGTCGTGATTAATTATAATCCACTTACCAGACACCAAATACTGCATAAGTCCAAGAGTAGGTACCCCAAATTCCGATTAAGCGCCGGCATTGCATGCTGGGATAGTAAAAACTGTTTTTTTTAAACCTCTAATGGTTACTTCAAATAACCAGTTTTTGCTTCCCATCTGCAACGTACACATAGACTTCGCTTCATGTTCCATCTCAGTTGCGCGTTTAACTTACCAATTACTTTCCACTCAGTGTTTGATTACTCTCATATCCGGGGGAAGTGCGCTGTTATTGAACACAGGGCTTGTTGCAAGCTGCTCTTGTATTTATGGGCTGCTTTCTATTGGAATAGTTTCCAGTTTCTACTACCTGAAGAAAAGCGCCTGATGAGAAAATGTGGGGCGCAGACTATATTTTGCCCCAACGATTTGGCAGGCGTTATTATATACAACCAGCCTTTACTAGTAGGTATGGAACGGTAACCTATCTTTCTTTCGAAACTTAATATTCGAATCTCAAAACTTCGAAAACGGTATATCGAAGTTTTGAATCGAAGATATATTTTTTGACATAACATTGTATGCAATCAGTTTATATTACATATGTTTAATTTTCCAGTAAAACTAATAGACGATATTCAAAACCTCATTTTTCATTTTACAGTTGTATTACTTACACTATTTTTTTATTCTAGACATATTAACTATCGAAGTAACCTTTCTCCTATTATTGCAAACGAACTTTTTTATGTGTACGATATTCATTGAAATTAAAAACAGGTGTAAAAAAAGATATTGATTAATTAGTGGTTTAACACATAGGTTAATTAAGTGCTTAATTTTGCACTACAAAATGTATTGACAGAAGCGGATCACTGCAAAACCCACTTCACGTAGTAACGCAAAACCCACTCCCTAGAGTGTAATTCAAATCCGCGTAGGCGCGGAAGGGCGAGGCGGTCCGCGAGCCGAGGAGCAGGTGGTTTTCGCCCGCAACCGCGGCTGGGGCTGGCCGGTGAAGCCGGCCAATAAGCCGAGGCTGCGGTGTCGAGCGAGAATCATCTGCGACGATAAGCTCGCGTGGGACCACCGAAGTCTTGCAGCGCCAGAGCCGTGACAGAAACAATGCATGCTGCATACTTGAATGCATGCTTGCATGCCTGCATGCATACCCGGTTGCATGCATGCTGCATGCTTGCTTGAATGCTGCATGCATGCATAATAAGTAATTATTATATAAACTTGTTTGTCTTTTAATACGAAGAAAACTTTTCTTCAAAAAGGGTGACAAATCCCAATTGAAGAATTACAGGCCTATCACGCTGCTGAGCCACATATATAAGCTGTTTTCGAGAGTTATGACGAATCGTCTAGCACGCAGGTTCGACAACTTCCAGCCTCCCGAACAAGCCGGATTTCGAAAAGGCTTTAGCACTGTAGACCACATACATACGCTGCGGCAGATTATACAGAAGACCGAAGAGTATAACCTGCCATTATGCTTAGCGTTTGTGGACTATGAGAAAGCCTTCGACTCTGTCCAGACCTGGGCCGTGCTACAGTCTCTCCAAAGGTGCCGAATAGACTACCGATACATACAAGTGTTGCAGTCACTGTACGGAAACGCCACAATGTCAGTCCGTCTTTAGGACCAGGAATCAAAACCCATTCCTCTCCAGCGAGGTGTGAGACAGGGTGACGTTATATCGCCGAAACTGTTCACCACTCTGTTGGTGGACGTGTTTAAACTTCTGGACTGGGATGGACTTGGCATCAATGTAAATGGTGAGTACATGACGCACCTTCGATTCGCTGATGATATCGTAGTCATGGCTGAGACCTTGGAAGACCTTGGCACAATGCTTGACGACCTCAGTAGAGTCTCCCAACAAGTGGGTCTGAAAATGAACATGGACAAGACGAAAATCATGTCGAATTCCCATGTCGTACCCACTCTGGTAAAGGTTGGAAGCTCTGCACTGGAAGTTGTAGACGAGTACATCTACCTCGGACAAAAAGTCCAGCTTGGTAAGTCCAACTTCCAGAAAGAGGTCGATCGACGAATCCAACTCGGCTGGGCAGCGTTCGGGAAGCTACGCAGCATATTTTCGGCCCACCTACAGCAGTGTCTCAAGACGAAAGTCTTCAATGCGTGTTTGTTGCCAGTGATGACATACGGAACCGAAACGTGGCCGCTTACAATGTGCCGATTAAGGAGGCTCAAAGTCACTCAGAGAGCAATGGAGAGAGCTATGCTCGGAGTCTCCCTGCGTGATCGTATCAGAAATGATGAGATCCGCAGGAGAACTAAGGTTACAGACATAGCCCAAAGGATTGCATGCCTCAAGTGGCAATGGGCAGGGCACATAGCGAGGAGAACAGACGGCCGTTGGGGTGGAAAGGTCCTCGAGTGGAGGCCACGTACAGGAAGTCGCAGCCGTGGCAGGCCCCCCACAAGGTGGACCGACGATCTGGTGAAGATCGCGGGAACCCATTGGATGCGGGCGGCACAGGACCGATCTGTGTGGAGAGCATTGGGGGAGGCCTATGTCCAGCAGTGGACGTCTATTGGCTGAAATGATGATGATGATGATGACGAAGAAAACGATTTTCTGGAAACTATTTGTCTAAAATCTGTTTATCTATCAAAACTTGAGTGATATTTAAGGACGTATCGATTTAAAAAAAATATATTATTTGGAAATCGGAATATAAGCTACATTTCAATCGTTCTTTCGGTCAAATGAAATGTGGAAAACAAAATTTGAAACTATATACTTAATAACCTTGATAGGTTCAATGGAATAAAAAATACACTTTTAATTTTATACACACACATACTGTAATTTACTATGTTACTGTACCTACTGTTGAAAGCTATACTTATATCTATAATTATATTGTGATCATATTTTTTAGAAATTACCTAAATAGCCTACTAACAAGGAGGCAGCTCGTCGCATTATTTGCTACGGGGGGTACCTGCGGTTCATTTCGTTTGCTACTAGGTGGTTCCCCGACGGATCGTCTTTTTTATGTGATAGGTGGCAGATGAGCAGGCGGATCGCCTAGTGAGCGATTGCCGCCGCCCATAGACACCCGCGACAGCAGTGGAGTCACAAGTGTGCTGCCAGCCTGTTAACCCTTATCCCCCGGACACGGCCTCCGACCCAAAGCAGCGAAACTTCCGGCTTTCCTCACGCAACGAAATACAGCACAGTGCTGCTTTACGCCGGTTTTCTGTGAGGCTGTGGTATCACTCCGTTCGAGCCAGGCCATTCATGCTGAAGCTATGTTCTCCCACGGTCACAATTGTATGATGGTTGTTAGAATCAACACATGTAACACAAACATCGGGTCGTGGACAAGGTTTTGTACATGACTGGGTTGTGAATAAGGTTGTGTACTTGTCATCACGGCCACTCTCCATTTAAGGACGATAAGAGTGGTGCCAAGGGGTAAATCGTCGCGTAATGCGAGCCTTAAGCCGGCCCATTCATGCTGAAGCGTGGTTCTCCCACGGTTAAATCTTTTGCTACGAGGGGTCTTACTTGCGAAGCCCTGCAAGCGGGAGACCCCGAGCGCTTCACGGGTTGGCCTATCAACGTAACATGTTTGGTTACACAGCGGCAAATAAGTTACAAATTCATCATCATCATCCGCCCATGAGGGGTAATTGCCATACTCACCACGCTTGGCAGACGGGTTGGCGAGGGTTTTGATATAAATGCAGAGTTTTCCTTCTCTGGGTGCTGATGATCATGCCAGGAGCTTTACCTTAGTCGCCTTTTACGACACCTCGGTAAGAGTGAGGGTGGCCTATTCTACTCTGCCGGATACCACACGGAAACAAATTCATCGGCACCTATATTAAAGCATCCATGAAATTAAACTAGAACTAGATAAAACTTAGTCTAAGTTCTTAGCGTAAAATGTCGAACAGCAATTAAAATCAAGTCAAGTGGCGCCTTATTAAAGTTGTCCGGGCGGCTAATTTATGTTGCGTCTTTACCGAGCCACGGTAAACGGAATAACTTGCTAGACTGAGGCAAAACTAGAATGTAGTTACTTAATGAATGAAAGATAATGATTGCTTTAAGTTTCTACGGTAATTTCTGTGCTTAATATGTTTAATCTTTGTCAGGTTTATTCATGGCTGTTTTAAAAGATGGATTTTTTTATACTACAACAGAAGCTTTGACTTGATGCGAAAGTTAAGGTGACGGGTAGGGCACACTAGCGACGCCAATCAATTTAAATTTTAGCTACTAAACCGGATCTATTTTAAACAATTTCATTGTAGTGTGGTTCGACGTCATCATCTGACTACAATTCTTTTACTTATTATAATTAATATTTTATTATCTCCCAAACACGTGTAATGTAATTTGATACTTTTATAAACACGATAAAACCACGATAAGATATCAATGTATTGGTATTTACAAAATAGTATATAAACCTGTATTTTTCCCAATAAAGGATGAGTATAGAACCGACATCCGTTGCGTTATTTACTTAGCCCTACGCCGATACACACATACTTTTTATTAAATAACCATGCGCAAATGTTGGGTCCAATGCATACGCGAAAAATTGATTCACGCCAAAAGCGGCCACTTTTAGCGTGAATCAATTTTTCGCGTACAAAAACACCTACACCTTAAGTTCTAAAGTGGTTCATGCTGGTAACAGAAGAGTCTAATCAGTTGAATAACGAAATTTTTTCATGCGAATTTCCAAAAGTGAGAGAACAAATTAGGCTTCTTCGAAACATACTTTTTGCTCAACTCGAGAATCGAATTTTGGATATCAACACACATCTGCGCTAAGGATGGACCATTCTATCTGCGGTGCCCTTTTTTCCAATTTTCTTTTCGTATAGGGTTTAAGTTTTGTAACATTTACATTACAAGATTTTGAGCTAGGCCACTTTCATTCTAAGGGCGAGAAAAGCCAATTTAGACGTAAATCGCGGTAAGGGACCGGTGCGCCTTATTAAACTAGTCCGGGGTAGTTTATGTTATGTTGCCGCACCAAGTTGGCGTAACGGAAAGCGGTACCTATGGAGAATGTTAATAGGTGTACAAATCGCTTAAAACTATGGTCCCAGTAGAGTTGATATCTGTACAAATTTACAAATTTTTGTTTCACCAAAAAAGACCAAGTATTAATGAATTTACAGAAAATTCAAAAGAAAAAACGTAGGTACTTAAGCCCTTTTAAAAAGGCCGGCACCGCACCTTTGACTCCATTGACGTGGCAAGTGTCCTCTGTTGAATGTCCATGGGCGGCAGTAATCACTTACCACCAGGTGATAAGTTAGTCAGTCTGCCCCCTACATCGTAAAAAAATCTACAATAATACCGCGCTGGCGCGCGGTATTATTGTAACGTCGCCGTAAAACTCATTTTCTTTGAAATCAAATATATACAAAACTACACGAGGTATATTTTCAGTATATTTTTTGTGTACAAAAATGGACCCAACATTTTTGCATCGTTATTTAATTAATAGTATAAGTGTTTGCCGAGAGGTTTTAACCTCGAAATTGTTTAAAATAGATCCGGTTTAGTAGCTAAAAATTAAAATTGATTGGCGTCGCTGGTGTGCCCTACCCTTCACCTTAAGTAGGAATAACAGGTAATGTCAAGAGTCAAAACAGCTGTGACAATGATAACGTGATTTGGAATTACCTACCATATTACTAATGAGGGTTTTCGCGTGTGAAAAATCCGCTAGATATCGTACTGTTGGACTGAGGTCCAACATCATTGGTTGTTTAGTTTCAGTTTGTTAGGTCAAATTGACATTTTGACAGATCACGTTTGAAAATGACCAGTCACACTGTATATGGACCGCACTCCTATAGTATTCCATCTAGCGGATTTTTCACACGCGAAACCCTTCATTCTGTCAAAATTCGCGGTCCAACGATTCACCATTTGGAATTAGGCGTTTACTGTTGAAAGAGTAGTTAGTTGAACGGATTTATATTTTACACTGCATGTGACTGTGCTATACCACAGTATACCATAGATTTATCGTTGGTTAATAAATAATTGGTCAAATCCACCCATAATGAAACAAGACGACTAATATGTCTTTATCATTTGAAAATACTTTAAGAAATCCCCATCAGTGAGGGAGGCAGAGGCAGCAGGTAATAACCGGTGTACAAGCAATCCCGCGGGAGGCCGTGAGTTACATTTGCCCCCTGCCGGCCGCGCTATCTGATTGGCCGGCGAGGGCGCGCCGCTAAAATGGAGCTTTGACTTATGGTCGAATTGCTCGATGGTAAGTGAACGGACTTCCGATCTTTATAGAATGACTTAAAATGTAGGTCAAAGGTGCAAGGATTACCTTGATTGAAGTAAAACTTCCATTTTACACTTCGAGTTTCGGGTTCGGCTTTAGTTCAGGTCTAAATGGGTAAACAAGTCGATGGTAAACGATGACTCGGGTGGTTTTTTTTTTAATTTATATATTTTCATATAGAAAAGAATAATTTTGATTTTTTCTGCCAAACTGTGAGACAGTTGGTCGGCAGTATGGACAAGTATGGATTGGCAAATTGCAATATTTGAAATAGATTATGACTTGGTATTTGGTTTCCTTGTAATGGTTGTGAAGATTAGACGGTAATCGTAGTATCACAGTCAATGCGCAGGTACCTGGGGTTCAGAAGCAACAAGATGAGATGAAATCCCTCAGCGGAATTCTTATCACTGCTTAACGGCGATTAGGACCCAGAAGGAAGGTTTTTAATGCATAGTTTGTATGGTAATTTCTTCGAATACCAGATCTAGAATTTTGAAATTTAAAATCGTATTTTTTCAAGCCAGCCCATTCATGAATGGGCCGGCAAATTTGCGTGCAAAAGTGTCGATCTCTTACAGTAAGTATCCCTCAGTAGCCTTCTGATCTGGAGCCCAATTCTCGTGCTCCTGACATTTTAAAAACATGGCGGTTATCACTTGAAAACCATACAAAACAACGATGTTTAGTGATTTATGTCGTATGAAAATAGATATCGAGCACGAGAATTGGGGTCCAAGTCTCCTATATCTCTCCTATTGCTGTCTAATCGAATTTTAACAGTAGAGTGACTCTTCGTAGTTGTCCTCAAATCTAATTTACTATGATATTTTTTGAAATCTGATTTTTTTCTCATGTTAACGTGGCAGACGAGCAGACGGATCGCCTGATGGTAAGCTATTGCCGGCATTCATAGACACCAGTGGAATCACAAGTGCGCTGCCAACTTTAAAACCCACCTTTCCCCCAGATCGGGCCTCCGGTACCCTTACTTACGCGGTGAAACACAGCACAGTGCTGCTTTACGTCGGTTTTCTGTAAGGCCGTGGTAATACGTCGGTCGAGCCGGTCCATACATACCGAAGCGTGGCTCTCACACGGTCTAATGAGAAGGGAAATGTTTCAGTACCAAAACGGAGGACGAACATATGAATGAAGCGTCATTTTACCGCTGCCTGCTTCCTAAGAGGTCATTATTAGTTGCTATTAATTCGCGACAATCTGTCTTATTTGCAGTTTTTGCCGCTGAAGTACGAACTGACCCGAAAGAAGACCTACAACGGAAAGGAATTCTCCCATCTTTATCCCGTTTACTTTCACACGCGATGAGCATCTCTTTTGTGTAAATGGGACAGGTATATGCTTGTTCGTTACAGGCTGGTTTAGTTGTAGGCCCACAGAGCAAAAACGGTTGTAAAACGCGTGATAACGGTGACATGGTAAATTATGACGTCATTTGTTTGTGTTTTAGTGAATGATATAGGGTGATTTAAATCCAAAGTGGCTTTAAAGTGACGATAATGTGATTCGTGCAACAATTCAAAATGTCATTTTTTTTTTTAAATTATAGCGGACAAACGAGCAGACGGCACACCTGATGGAAAGTGATCACCGCCGCCCATGGACATCTGCAACACCTTTTTTTTTTGCTCACTCGGGGATAAATGCATGACTTGTCCTTGCGGGGTGTGCAATGCAAGGCCAACTTTAGGCATCTCCACGGGCCGGGGGACCCGCCAGAGTATCTGAGGCTCTCCGTCTGGTAATGGTGCTCAGTGGCATACTCAGTAAAACCTCCCCGGTGTGCCAGTCTTTCTTGCTCTTCTGCATCAATCGTATGGCCTGTGCTGAGGCCGGCATGGGCACTGATGTAAAGCCTTCCGCATCGACGCTCACCGCCATATATCCTTTCTGGATTTACGCCAAAAAGAGGGGCGCCCTGACACAAGCGACATCTGCAACACCTGAGGTATCACATATGCGTATTTTTAAAATAAAATATATGAGGTATCATATATTTTATTTTAAAAATGTCCTTTCTGAGGTTTATTAAATTATATTGGTAATAGGGTAATCATTTATTTCAAGTCAATAACTCATATATTGTTAGTAACATGGGAGACACTCAACTTGTGGGAGACCCACGCTTTGGCATGAATGGGCCAGCTCGACCGGAGTCGCAGAAAACCGGCGTGAAGCAGCACTGTGCTGTGTTTCGCTGCGTGAGAGAGGGTACCGGAGGCTCATATGGGGGAAAGGGGAGTTAAAGGTTGGCAGCGCACTTGTGACTCCACTGGTGTTGTGTGTGTCCATAGGCGGCGGCAATCGCTTACCATCATGTGATCCGTCTTCTCGTCTGCCGCCTATGTCATAAAAAAATCTTAATCCTAGGTATTAGTGATCTATTTCGCATGTAATGCGCCACAGTGCAACAAGTAGACACAGTCCACTCGGTCTGCAATCATCTTCAGGAGGAAATTGGAGCTGACCCTGCGCACGAGAGACGCAGTGCGCTCCCGTAGGGTAAAAAAAATATATTCATTTAACCATTTTGGATTTTGTTTCATAAAATTTCATATGTGCCTACACAGTGAACGAATATAGCTACACTAATCGAACTTAACCCTAAGAGTAGATAGAAAAAGAAAAATAAAAGCATTGTCTATAATTATTATAATACAAGCGGTCCTCGCCGTGTGGTCCCCGGCAGAGTAGAATAGGTCACCCTCACTCTTACCGAGGTGTCGTAAAAGGCGACTAAGGTAAAGCTGCTGGCATGATCATCAGCACCCAGAGAAGGAAAACTCTGCATTTATATCAAAACTCTCGCCAACCCGTCTGCCAATCGTGGTGAGTATGGCAATTACCCCTCATGTGTTTGAGGGAGGCCCGTGTCCCAGCAGTGGGGACTTAAATGGGCTGATGATGACTAGCGGTCGCCCACGTAGCCGTGCTTGCGTGGAATTCGGTTAGCAACAAATTAACGTATGTCGCTTTCCATCGCTTCATTTATCTCCACTTCAAAATCCACGTCAATCCGTTGCTCCGTTTTGTCGTTAAAGACGGACAAACAGACACGTTTTCACATTTCATATTAATAATATTACGAGTAGTAGGGATTAACATTTTTCCATTAGTAATTAATTAAATAGCTACCAACGATGGTGTCTCCGAACAGATACGACCTGGTGATCTTCAAGAAAAGAGCTTATTTCTCCCTTAAGAGTCGGCAACGCATCTGTGAAGCCCTGATTTTCGCAGATGTCCATGGGCGGCGGTAATCACTTACCATCAGGTGAGCCGTCTGCCCGTTTGTCTGCTATAATGTAAAAAAAAAAAATAGATGCCATTAAAAAAGTTACCGCAACCGCATAATCATTATTTTTATGTCATAGATGGCAGACGATAAAGTGGAGACACAAGTGCGCTGCCAACCTATAAACCCCCACTTCCTAGGATTGGGCGTCTAATACCCTGACTAATATAAGATCTGTCGATCGATATAATAATAATAGTTCACTTTTATTTTCCTTTTCAATATTGCACCACCTACTCTCCCTCTACTACCAAATGTCCTTTGCCTGAAGGTTGTCTGGTAGAAATCGCTTCCAGCGATAAGACCGCCTAAAATGTAATTAAAGTTTCTAGTTTTTTTTAAGTTGTGTTTTTTGTGCAATAAAGTACATCTATCTATATAGCTATAAAATTCAAATCAAAGAAACTGTCGTCACAAATTGGGATTCGAGGTCAAAATAAAGGTCAATGCCCTTTATGTGAGTTAAAGCTACACCCCTCGGGATTCCTCAGACTGGTAATTAGTTCTTTACTCGTTCCTCTACCTTCCTGCAAAGCCATAGGAGTGGGTTCTATTATTTTGTTCAATTACCCCAAGAGTACAGTTACTTGGTTTACAAATTGAATTAGCCATTCGCATAGTACGAATCGATAAAACCCCAATTGAAAAGTCCGGTCTAAATCGATTGTACGAACGCTATCTCCTGATATCTATCTCGTTTTCTGTCGATTTTTCCTTACGTCCTATTCTAAATAGTGACGTACCTACTTGTAATGAATAATTTTTTTTTCGCTATGATTTTTTATTTTCTTTTCTTGAAAACAATACACGTATATTATAGGTACCTAGTTATATTATAGTTGTACCGTCCGTATGATCGATGGTAACTCAATGGATAAGAACGCGCCTTCCATGCTGGGGGTCGTAGTTCGAATCCGAGCATGCACCTCTGAATTAAATCTATGTCCATATTTCTGCCATTAGCTCGGTGTTGAAGGAAAACATCGTGCACGTTTAGAACAGTTTCTGAAACGTGTAAACTTGATTCAGTCGGTCTGGTTCCCCTGTTAAAGGGTTGCGAAGGTCAATCGCTTGATTGTAATAACCAGACTCCCCAAAACCTGAATCATGGTCAAGCGTACCCTGAGCTCAGAAGCTACAGCTTTGGATACAACCGGGAATTACACGCTAAGATGAAGAAGATAATAGATTCGAAGAGACTGCATCTTTTTACAGGGCCGTCAACACAACACATCTGTTATGGTATAGCGGATGTCCACGGATGGTGGTTCGACCGCCATACCATAATCATTTTCTACCATTCATCTTCCTTATGCCATGCCAAAATGTGTACCTGCTGTAAATTAGTTTTTTGGATAAGAAATTGTCAGTATCATCCCGGATTCTGGAACTTCAAGGTCATGTACCCCAGTACCTCGGAAAGCACGTTAAGCCGTTGGTCCTGCGCCCGATCCCTCTTCTGTTATGTCACACTGACGTCCCATCGGATTATGAGGGCAAGGAAATAGAGAGTGCCCATGCGCACACATACACACTTGAGCACTGTAATATATCCTGCATCTGATCGTTGAGATTTGCTGCCTTAGTCGAAATCGATTAGAGGATATTTGTGGGTTGAGACTTTATGTAGGTACCTTTATGTAGGTACCTACTTCTGCGCTGGCTTAGCGACCCGAAGTGGATCTTGGCCTCCGACACGAGATTGATTGACTTGTCGACAGTTCGGCCGTTGCAGGTGGGCAAGGTCTTTTTCGACCTGTCTTCTATATCCATCTTCTTCTATCCAGGGATATCTTGGGCGTCCTACCGGGCACTTGCCAGTTGGTCGACCCAGGTATGTTCTCTTCGCAGCTCGACTCCATTCTCACCATGTGGCCAAGCCAGCGGAGTCTCGCTGACTTCGTTTCGCCCATTATATTTGGTTCAGCCACAAGTTCTTCTAATTCGGTGATTATGTGTTTTTTAACACATAATCACCTGGATTTCTCAATACATATTTCGACCTCGGATTTGTCTTCAAATTATTTACGAGTGTAACCCGAGGGAGGTTGGTAAACTGGTAGACTTTCGGTATTTTTATCATGTTATCAGCGGGCATTTCACTACTGCCTCGTTCTATGAAGTCACCTGTTTTACCTTTTTTTTTATTACAAGCATTCGACCTCAATCTCACCTGGTGTTAAGAGAAGATGAGGCCCAAGGTGGGTCATGCTTGTCCGTGAAAAGCCTATTCACTCTTGCCTTAAAGAGGCCCAGGTTATATTATTCAGGAAATACATCGGCGGGCAACGAGTTCCACTCCTTGGCTGTTCGCATCAGAAAGGAGTTTGCGTAGCGGTTAGTGTTAGTTTTTTTTATATTGAGTTACTTTTTCAATCTTCTTCTTCTTCAGGAGGGAGGATCAAACTTTTTAGCTTTGGGGGCAAGCTAAAAAGTTTGATCCTCCCAATTTTCTCGCCGTATTCTTCCACTTTGATACCTTTTTTGGAATACGAACACGGTTACATCACTACCGCCGACACCGAACAAATTATCATTCAATTTATTTCGTTTGGAACTTTTTATCGGCTTTTACACTTCACGATTGATTTAAGGATTCTGTCCCACTTTATCAAAGTTCAGGGAAATTAAGGGGGTTGGATGGATCGGTGTGGATCAATGTTATTGTTCGAGTTTTCTTTGGCGGGGTTTGGTGATATTATTTTTTGTGTTGACGAAGCTTTGAATAATGTATTTGAATTATTTATTCGTTTGTTTTAAGGGGTGAAATGTATTTTATCCTCGTAAAAGGCTATTATGGGATAATTTATTTATTAGATCTGTTTTCATTACGCTAGGTATCTAATTTGGTGTGCACTAGTAGTGGGTTCAGTTCGCGAAAAAATTATGTGGTTGTTCTTTCGAAATTAAATTATTACTTATGTGTAAAAATGCTAATCGATTTACGATCAAGCGATGTTGATGTGACCTTAAAACCTGTTAAAATATTATCAGCTCTAAGACGCATTGTTTTACCTAAAACGCATTTAAAGATTCACGTTTCGGCATGACCGGTGTGGTACCACAGCCTCACAGAAAACCAGCGTGAAGAATCGTCTATACTCTGCGTCGCTGCGTTAGTGAGAGTACCGAAGGCCCAATCCGTGCTAAAGGGGGGCTTAAAGGATGGCGGGGGCCTAAGAGTGCACTTGTGACGCCAATGTGTGTGTTAATGGATGGCTTACCACCAGCCGCTTACCATCAGGTGATCCATTTGCTTGTCCTGTCACCTATAACATAAAAAATATCGCCAAGGTGTCCAAAACGGTAATGCATTATTCAGATGTCCTCAGATGAACCTTTGTAAAATTTCTTAACGATGTCTAATAGGAAATTACCTTATATTTTATTATTTTCATTAGCGGTTAACGTAGAATAACGACCCATGCGTGCCTTATCCTAATTTAGCAAAGTAAACTGCCTCTGGAGGGAGGGAGAATCATTTCGGACCATTTGTTTTAAAGAAAGTCAGGTAATAAGTGGTGCTTTATGGGGTCAGTTGCCTTGTCTCTTTCTTGCTTAGTTTTTGTGGAGAACGACAGAGAAAAGATGAATAGGTACTTCTAAAGGCGCTTTAAATTACGAGCTCAATGCAATGGGCTTAAGATATTAACTGAACATTTTTTTCGCCTTATTAGGTAATCCTGCAATATCATTTGGACAATTTTAAAGCAAGAGTATACAGGCACCTTCTAGGCAAACCTTCTTCGTCGCTTTCCATAAGGCGTGATTGTAGCTAAGAGTTGCATTAGAATGTTTAATAAGTTACCTCAAAATATCATTGATTTACCTGGACATAAGTTTAAGTTGCATGTAAAAAACTGCCTAATGCAGAAAGGCTACTATAAAGTAGATGATTATTTGAATGATAAAATTCTTGGATATGTTGATCTCTGCGCCTGTCCTCTAATGTATAATTCATTTCATAATTTTTCTTTGACGATTTATCAAAACGATATTGATTATAAGCATTGTATATCATACTGTCACTGTAATTATAATTTGTATAAGAATGAATATTGTAATTACCATATTATTTGAAAAGAGTAGCTACTGAGTTTCTTGCTGATTCTTCTCGGTAGAAATTGACATTCCGAATCAGCGGTAGATTACATAATATTTGACATTCATAAATGTTCTGTATGGACTTAAATTGAATAAAGACATTTTTGTTTCTTTTTTTGTTATATACATTTCATGACCGTTAAGTAGTAGTAAAATATTAAGAATAGTGACTGCCTGGTTGGCGCAGTGGGTAGTGCGTGGCACTTGAAAGCGACGGCTGCGCTTGGGCTCCCGGGTTTGATCCCCGGGTTAAACCAAAATTTATAGCTGAGTTTTTCTGTTAAAAAAATCTCACTGTTTGAGTTTGGAAGTTGGCGGTCTTGTACCCCCGGGCCTTTTATCCTGCGCCCGATCCCTCTCCGGTTGTGTCACACTGGTGTCCCATCGGAATATGAGGGCAAGGGAATATATAGTGCACTAGTGTTCGCGCACACACTTGAGCACTATAGTATATCCTGCGTAAGGGACTATTCGTTGAGATTGGCCGCCTTAGCCAAATCGGTTGGAGGATATTATTATTAAGTACAACTTTTTTGCATGACCTGTAGGTATATCACCGAGTGACTGAGGGTACCGCAAGTCCAACCCGAGGAAAAGTTTTAACTCTTTCTATTAAGGTTTCTTTAGTAAGTCGTAAGTTTAGCAGCGCTCTTGGGACTACTGACATATGGATGTCACCCATGCCACCCATGGGGGTGGCCGCAATTGTTTACCATCAGGTGATCACTTTGCTCAACTTCCACCTATCAAATAAAAGATATCTATAAATATTAAAACTTTTTATATATTTATTTGGATTACTTTTGGTGTTTAAAACATGACAATGGTTATTGATACTGTATAGTCATCCAATTATGCATTCTAAAACAGTAGTGGGCTAGTGGATAGCTAGCTCCTAAGTGGAACGGTTTGGCTTCAGGAGTATTTCCGGACGGCTACAACTTAGGAACTTTTAAGAGAAGAGCGTACCCTTTTTAGGGTTCCGAAGCCTAATGGACAAAAAACAGAGCCCTTAAAGATTCGTCATGTCTGTCCGTCTGTGTGTCCGTCCGTATGTCACAGCCACTTTTCTCCGAAACTATAAGAACTTATACTATTGAAACTTGGTAAATAGATGTATTCTGTTAACCGCATTACGATTTTTACATAAAATATGGGAAAAATAAGAAAATTGGGGGGTCTCCATACTTGAAACTGAAACTCAAACATTTTTTTTTCATCAAACCTATACGTGTGGGGTATGTGGATAGGTCTTTAAAAATGATGTTGAGGTTTTAACATATTTTTTTCTAAACACAATACTTTGCGCAAGAGACGCTCCCAAAGTGTTAAAAAATCGCTTGCTCGTGTGTCCGCCTCTAGTATAAAAAAAATCTCGACCATATTCTTATCGAAAACTACAGGTTATAGCCAAAACAACCATCAATAAATATACAGACTTGGCTGCTACCTATCAAAATAAGTTACTACACTTAAGAAAGTGAAGGAGGCTTCTCACAAGTAATACTTTTGAGAGTTTTTTCCGAGATTTATGTTAAAAACTTCGGCCATTTTTCATTTTTTTTCCTACCCTCGTAGCTGGCTGTGTGAACGATTATCATTTTCGTATTTTTCCACGAGCCCAAACTTAAGTTTCTTTTGTCAGACACTTTCGCTGGCTTGATCCTTTTCAAAATAACGAACAATAATAATATTTTGCGCGCTGGTTCTGAGCAATCTGAAACTTAAATTGCCTTCTTAAAAGATAAAATAGGTATGTACGATCTAATTCCTCCTGTAGTCACGTCTTTTATAAAGAACCACTGTTAAATGATAGATGAGTTGCTTGTGTGTATATATTTTTCTTACTAACGGTAGGTACGTCTAATATACTGTAGACTTTTCACGCAAGCTACTTAGGAATAGATTTAAAGCAAGATTTTTTTTTTGTGCAAGGTGGCAGACGAGAAGATGGACCTGATGGTAAGCGATTGCCGCCGCCCATGGATACCCGCGACACCAATGGAGTCATAAGTGCGCTGCCAACCTTTAAACCCCCATTTCCCTCGGGTTGGGCCTCCAGTATTTAGTACTCGCGCAGCGAAACAGAGCACAGTACTGCTTCACGCCGATTTTCTGTGAGGCCGTGGTATTACTCTGGTCGAGCCGGCCCATACCGAAGCAAAGCTCTCCCACGGTCAAACAATTAGGGGAAGAAAATAATTAAAATATATCCTGATCAGGATAAAGTACGAACACTTTATTTTTAAAAATGATTATGATTACAATAAATTAAACGACTAGGCAACACCTTCGTTGTACGCATTACACTTCATGGCTCAGCTAATTACCTACATCACTATTCTCTATTACGTCATCATAAGCATGTATAGTTTTCTATTAAAACACTGTTCCAATAAAAAATATTACATGAAGTACTACATCATCAATAACTTTATGTAGTATTTACCCAGCTCATTCTGTTTTGATAACTGTCTAGTCTTTTTTCTCGACCTCATTAAATTGATCTCTTCCAATTAATTCACAACCATATTATGTTCATGACTTAGCTACTATTTTTCTTAAATCATCTGTATAGCTGTGAGTATTGACTTATCCATTATTTTCCTCCAGAGGATCAGAGAATAGTAGTAACTTCATTCTTTCTCAAATCCGGCACGTTTAAAGTGAAATGTCTATTACAGTTACAATTTGATAAACCACCTAGTTCAGTTTTGGCTATACATATATTTGGTGATCTAAACTTCTCCTCATCTTTCTTCTTTTTCTTACTTCTAGGTATAGAGTGAGGTGCATATATTGCTGTGACGTCTTTAAAAATTGAACTATTATTGTCTAAGTATCCACTTTTTGTTTGAAGGTAAAAAGGGCTTTGATATTCATCTTTAGTTTGGAACCAGTCATCGGGTTTCACCTGATCAGAGTTGAAAACAATTTGTGAATAGTTTATAGGCTCTGAGTGTGTGTCTGTTGTATTCGAGCTTTGGACTTCGTTTGCGTATTTTTGTGACATCCATACATATCTTGCCATGGGTTCTTCAGGGCCCCAAAGTCTGGAAGGACTGAATGCAGAGGAAAATTTCTGGAAAAATTTAAAAACGTTGTTAACAATTTGATTATATACTTAAAGGTGTGAACATATTCCGTGTAAAGAATTCACTGCCAAAATATGAGCATCATCTGAGCAAAAAAAAAACAGCTGTTCCATACTAAATAGAACATAACAGCTGATTTTTATTGCTCAGATGATGACTTTACACGGTATATGTTCACACCCTTAAGTATTATTGCTCATTAGGGTTCCGTAGCCAAAATGGCAAAAACGGAACCCTTATAGTTTCGTCATGTCCGTCTGTCCGTCTGTCCGTCTGTCCGTCTGTCACAGCCGATTTACTCGGAAACTATAAGTACTACAGTGATGAAATTTGATGGGAATATGTGTTGTATGAACCGCTACAAAAATATGCCACTAAATAGTAAAAAAAAGAATTGGGGGTGGGGCCCCCCATACATGTAACTGAGGGATGAATTTTTTTTTTTCGATGTACATACCCGTGTGGGGTATCAATGGAAAGGTCTTTTAAAATGATATAAAGTTTTCTAAAAAACATTTTTCTTAAAGTGAACGGTTTTTGAGATATCAGCTCTCAAAGTCGTAAAAAGTATGTCCCCCCCCCTCTATTTTTATAACTACGGGGTATAAAATTCTAAAAAAAATAGAGGTGATGCATGCTAATTAACTCTTTCAACGATTTTTGGTTTGATCAAAGTATCTCTTATAGTTTTTGAGATAGGTTGATTTAACTGTAATTTTGGTTAAGTTATTGTGCTTACACTGAAAACGATGGCTGAACCTTATAAGATAGATCAAAAAATATACTACAGTATTGTACACCTTTAAAAATCCGCGATGATATAAAATCTTTATAATGTATATTTGCTGCTACGGAACCCTTTGTGCGCGAGCCCGACTCGCACTTGGCCGGTTTTTTTTTTAAAAGTTGTATAATATCCCTAACGGGATGGGTTCAGTTTCCAGAATATTTACTTATTTTATTACGTAATAGAACTGTCGCTCATCCGTCTAATATAGGGGACATTTACATAATTGAATTACGCAAACAAATATTCAGATTTCACTCCCAAGTTATGTAGGTACAATTAAATGTGTTTTATTTTTACATGAACGGATTCTATTCATATTTTCGTATCATATATGTGATAGTGATTAAAATTACATACAGGCAATTTATTTATATTTTATTTTACCTAGTATGACTTAGAAATGTCATAGAATATACATGTAGCGTAATAATTGTTTGGTTATAGAAAAAACAATCATTCCTTCTTTAAAAAATGGTGGGATTCCTTTTAGGTATTTTTTAACTGTTCTTTCTTTGCTATTCGAGAATGTTGAACGAGTTTTTGTACTATAATAATGGACTTACCGACACTAAATTAAATTGTTCTTCCTTCGCTACAGCCACTGCCGCCATTACAATCATTACAACCAGTATCCCCAAGAACACGCCAACCAAAGGCCACAAGGTCTGACCTTGACCCCAGGTGGCCCTCAGCAAAGTCCTTATCCACCAGCCCGTGACTCCTATGAGAAGGACGGGGATCGTCCACCACGTGAAAGCCCAGATACATGGCAGCTTGTTCCCAGTCAAGAATTCTATGTCAACTGATAAGTAGAACCAACCTGAAATGTAAAGGTGCTTTTTTAATTATTTTTTTCATTCAATCAATATTTATTTTCAAAAAACTTAGAACTACAGTGATACTTACTCACTAACATAAGCGAATACTCAAATCAAATCTTGTATAAAGCATCTTATTTAAACCCTCATTTTGTCGATCTATTCTATTTTATTATGACACACACAAGTATTTTGTTTTTTTTTTAATTTAAATAATTCTTTAATTTAAATAATATATGAATTGAGGCTACATCACAAACATTATCCTGGTCCCAAACTAAGGTTTTCCCTTGTACTATGGAAACCAGAAACAACAAACACCCAGACCCAGCACAAATATATATTTGATCAACAGACATTTGTGCTGGTACGGTAATCGAACCCTTGAGTCTCAACCGGTGCTCTAAACCGATGCGCTAATCGGGTCGTCTCGACCCGAACTCCAATGATGGGTTATTTAAGAGAAAATTAGAATTCACTCTGTATTCTGTTTGCACGCCATATTGTGCAATAAAAATTATTAACAGGTAGTCTTTCACAGTGTTGCCCTACTTAATATATTGCCATAGGAAAACAGATAATTAAATATACTACAGTTGCTTTTAAGGAAAGATTCAAAAGGATTGTTTTGATGCTGTTATTCGTAATTATTATGCCTACAGCCAATAATTTTGAAACTATTGTACGAGACTTCAAAATCAAAGTAGGAGTATCGAGGTAACTATTCGCTGGTTATTGCTTCTTTCTCATAGTAATGAGTTTGACACTGCTTGAACTTCGACACCACACGTTAGTAGGTATTTTTTATCAAAAAAAAACATCTACTTTACTAATGAAATTATGTTTTAAAATTTGATATAAGAAGCCCAATTCTCGTGACATGATATTTTGTCATGATACGATATACCTATATTGCAAAACATAGTTTTATTTGTACACGACATTTCTTATCTGCCCAGAGGGGGCACGCACTCTTCTTATTAGTTGTGAGCAGGGAATCAAAATTCTTCTTGCCACAACCACATTCATAAAGTTATTCTTAGTAGGCAACTAGTTGCGAAAATAGAAAAATCTATCGTCTTTGGCAACTGGTTGAGCAACAAGAATCTTATCTTAGTTCTTCTTCGGCAACTGTTTGTGAATCTTAGTTGCCAATGTGGCCGGAGGGGTTTCATATTGAAAATCCCGAGAATCCGTCTCCAGATAAGTATCAGATTGATCTATTAGTCTTTTGTTACAGTTCGCCGTGTGGTCACCGGCAGAGTAGAATAGGCCACCCTCACTCTTACCGAGGTATCGTAAAAGGCGACTAAGGTAAAGCTGCTGCCATGATCATAAGCACCCAGAGAAGGAAAAATCTGCATTTATATCAAAACCCTCGCCAACCCATCTGCCAAGCGTGGTGAGTATGGCAATTACCACTTATGAGATTGAGCAGGGCGCTGAGAACTGTAACATCGTCAGCCTATTTAAGTCCGCCCGTGCCCCAGCACGATAGAGGCTAACGATGTTACAGTTCTCAGCGGATGATATGGCAGCGAACAGCCATCAGCGGTTACCGTGTCATCCGGTCAAGTTAAATCTTCGGAAAGTTTTATAAATTCTCACCATAAATAAAAGCGAAGCCAACGATTTCTACGGCAGTAGTGAACACAGCAAGGACAGGAAGAGCCAGCTCATCCAATACAGTGGCGACCTCCAAACTCCGAGACAGCACTGCGACTGTGAGAGCAGTCCCGACAGCTGAGGAGGTGGCAGCGAACAGCCGCCAGCGGTCACCAGCTATCCGATGGAGCTTGTCGTAGATAGGAAAGAGTAGTGTTAGCTGGAAATTAAGGTTTGACACAATTAGGCCTGATTCGTCCAATCTTTTTCAAAGATATATCTATGATACAAATATTCTTCTTGTATATAATACTTGTGTTTGTTCAGTGTCTGGGTGTAATATATGTATTTAAGTATATATATGTGTTCCTCTGTTGTCTGATATCTGTAACACAAGTGCTTAAGCTACTTAGTTCGGAATCAGTTCAACGTATGAGATGTTGTGAGAATTATTATTATTATTATTCTGCGAAAGTGAGGGTACTGGAGGCCAATCCGGGGTGGAAAGGGAAGTTCAAAGGTTGGCAGCGCACTTGTGACTCCATTGGTGTTGGTGTTGCATAAGCGATTGTTGCCGGCCATGGACACCCACCATGGGCGGCAACAATCGCTTACCATCAGTTGAGCCGTCTGCTCTTCTGCCACCATCACATAAAAATGATAATAGGTATAGCGTAGTTATATGCATTGTAAAATAAAAACCCGTTTTACCAACTAGTCATCCGACTGACAACGCCTTTTCCCATGGTAAATCGTTAGAACGACTATAACTAATATCCTAGGGAATTCAAAATGGCGTTTCATTGTCAAAGCTGTTTTTGATTTTTAACATTAGGTACATGTAGTACCCTACTTAACAAAAATCCCGGTGTCATTATCACGAACCTCAAAACAATACATATTTTTTTAGTCGGTTTGTAATGTCATTCTGTCATGAATTCACTCGTGAAACAAGTAACAGCTCATAGAATACATTTACACACTGACTTTAAACCTGGATGAAGACAATTGAGTTTATTGTTTTGAGCTTTCATGGTCACTAACATTAGAATATTTATTTACGGGATTTCTACTAAGTACCTTATTTTTGAGTTTTCGATATTTCGGCACTATTGCAAACGCCATGGTCACGGAGTACGTAACAGAAGTTTATTTATTTAAAAAGGTACACCAACAGCATACATACAAAACACGTAAAAAAATATAAATTAAAGTATTAGTAGTTCTTATATATATGCCCATTATAGTCGAACACAACATTGACTATTTAACATACTGTACATACTAATTAAATAAGAATTTAGATTAACTTAAATTTGAAATAAATTAAAAATAGGAATGATAATGATAATAATGTTACAATTAAAAATAAACTGTAATAATAACTTAGATTCTTTCATAATTTGGCTGATTCCTTGGTTGATAACAAGGCATCAGACAAATTACGTCTAAATTTGGATCGCGAATCGCAAAAGATATCAGCAGGTGTATTAATTTCGCGGCGTTTTGCGGGTTTGAATTGTCAAAAGTCTGGAATCCAGTGATTCGAAAATGTAAAATTAAACAGTGTCATTTCGCGGCCAAATGCTGTGAGTGTTGTGTGTCGAGAACAGTTACGAGAAAATAGTGAATTAGTGAACAGTGGTACCGCAGGTGCGCGTAGTAAAATACTGCGAAGGAGGGTAGACCAATTTGTCTGTCAGTAACATCTTTCCCGCACAAACTTCAGGTACTCCGTAACCATTGCGCTTGCAACAGTGACGAAATAAAATAACTATTACAATTGAGTTTATTACGAAAATAAAGTAACGCAGTAAATTACCATGCGGATAATTATTTTCTTATAACTGTCACGTTGGTCGCAACACAATGGACACCTGCAACACCAGAGCACTATCACAGCCTTTACTCCCCTTAACAACTTGTGACTCCTATGGTGTTACAAGTATCTACGGGCGACGTAATAGCTTGACATTCAATAAAAAAAATATATAAATGGTTCAAAAGTAAGCAGCTAATCTGATTCTCATCAACATCATCATTTCGGTCTGTTGATGATCGACGGCTGGACCTCTTTCATTTTGTTTATATTTTTATACTTTTTTTTACTGATTTTGATATATTATTGTTTTGTTTATTTAAATGTCTGATTGATAATGGCTTTTGTCTTATGTCTATTTGAACGAGAATACACAATTGTAATATCCTCCAACCGATTACGGCTACGGCGGCCAATCTCAACGATCAGGATATACTCAAGTGCTCAAGTGTGTGCGCATACACAAGTGCACTCTCTATTCCCTTACCCTCATATTCCGATGGGACACTACTGTGACACGACCAGAGAGGGATTGGGCGCAGGACCAACGGTTTAACGTGCTTACCGAGGCACGGGGATACAAGACCGCCAACTTACAGACTCCGGGCTGCCACTAATAATTTCTTACCGAAAACTTAGGTACAAATTTTTGGCCCGACCCGGGGATCGAACCCGGGACCTCTTGCACAGCCGTCGCTTTAAAGTGCGACCCACTAACTACTGCGCCACCGAGGCAGTCTACACGGCAATGATCAATGTTTTTATTAGCATCCTATCACCAGCGCTTTATTATAAGTTATAAAGTTTTATAAACAGTCCAATAGCACAATAAACGTCCACTGCTGGACATAGGCCTCCCCCAATGATTTTCACACAGATCTGATTCAGTTGCTTCAAAATTTCAACATCACCAATCACCATTAATTTTATCATTGTCGATTTTTCTAGGGTGGGCGACTGTGCGTTGTAATGAGTTTTTAAAGGTGAGGCAGTGACTGCAACCTAGCAAGGCGTAACGAAGGCGGTTCACTGAGCCTATAAAATTCACGGTTCATTTAGTGGCAAAGGGTAATCGTAGCCTACGTAATATACTGGATGTTTATTATTGCTCCATACAGATATTTTTGTAAACCGTCCGAGGAAACTTAGTCGCATATATTTTAGAAATGTATTATGAAGTAGTTTTTTATGCTTTTTTTTCATTGTTACAATTTTATTTGGAAGAAAAGAATAGCTAGATCGGTCCAGTGCAGTAAAACATACACCAGCCACCTTTCTTCAATTGCCAGTCCATCGCACCACAGGCCATAACTAATATACTCCGGTTTCTTAAGTGATAAGGGATATGTCCTGTATAATATACGGAACATAGTATGGCCATTGGCCCGTTAAAAATAAAAATTTTCATTCAAATTCGATCAGTACTTTCCAAGATTAGAGCGAAACAGACGAACAGACGACGACTTTAGTTTCAAGCTCAACCAATAGATGGCGCTGGGTGTATACTGCATTGCGAAAGCGATATTGATGTGATATGTTTTCGATTTACCAGCAACCACTGACCGTGGGAGAGTCACGCTTCAGCATGAATGGGCTCGACTCTATCCAAGCGATACCACGGCGTCACAGAAAACCTGCGTGAAGCAGCACTATGCTGTGTTTCGCTGCGTGAGTGAGGGCACCGGAGGCCCAATCCGGGGGAAAAGGGGGTTTAAAGATTGGCACCGCACTCGTACTCAGCTCTGCTGGTGTCGCGGGTGTCCATGGGCGGCGGCAATCGCTTAACATCAGGTGATCCGTGTGCTCGTCTGCCGCCTATCACATAAAAAACCCAAAATGATTCTACGTTATGATGAGATAGATAGCTTTTTCCTCTTACCACAGTGATGATGCCAGACAACAACACCATTCCAAACGCAAGCAGAGGCCACTCCTTGGACCTCCTCTCCGTCACACTGGACTGGTAGATCAGTACCAGGATGGCCACGAAGCTGGTGTCCTTCCTGCCGGACCCACCGATGGACTCCCACACCAGCACCCATATCCAACTAGATATCAGGTTTGTGGTGATTATAGACATTGAAGTCCTGAAATATTAAATTGTTTTTGTTATTAAAAATCTAATTTAGACGAACAAATGTATCTTTTGTTAAGTTTGAACAATAGTAGATACGTAAGTAAAAGAACTTCAGTTCATCTAAATGGAAAATATAATTTATGAGATTGGTGTGTGTGATAGGTGTTCCATTCAAAAGCCTAGTATTCAGGGACGCTCACTTATTTCACGGATATCAGGGTGCCTATTCTCGTGCGATAGACATTGATCTCGTATTCGACATGTGTGGACGTGGGTGTGAGATACAGGATTTTGCTAGTTCAGGCAGTAAATTTAAAATTGATCCTTTAGTGTGAGTAGATAATAAGTATCTCGTTGTTTTAAAAATTTTGCAATAAAGTTTTATTTATTTATTTTTGATTAATGTATTGAAATCTGTAATTAGGCTTCATTGACAAATACATAAGAACCCCTCTTTAAAGGAGACGCAGAGAAAAGACGAGTGTATCAAGGAAAATCAAGGATGCGCCAGCCTATGGGTCGTCGAGATATCACTTGAGCGACAATGACTCCAAGGCTGCAAGGGACTGAATAAAAGAGACGCACAGCGCATGTAAAAGGGACGAGGATAAGTCTTCCGTTTTGCTGTAGGCCCGAATAATGGTGAACTTTCGTTTCGTTATCCAAGACTTTTTTTTGCAATGTTATTGTACAGGCCGCCACACGTCAGGTGTTGATAGATTCCTCAATTGATAATGAAACAAACGTGTTTGATATCAAGGCGAGAGCCGACTGAAGAAATTTGACGGATTTGTGTTAATTGATGTGTGGCTTACCGTAAAATTGAAAAATAAAGATCAAAATATTTACCATCGCACATCCGAATGCCTGTAAATAGTTCCACCACCGCTTATGTGGAAATCCGCTCATCAAGTGCGTCGTCAGCAATGCCTGGACCAGCGCGCTGTGCCAAATATAAGGCTGTGAGATCGGCATCCATTGCTCGCACGACTCAAACATTGAGTCCAGTGACTCGAACTTGGACAGAAATGTACACAGTACCACTGCAAATATGATTATTATTGGGCCTAAGACGTCCAAGGTCGATTTGAATGATTTTCGGAGGCGGTATAATCTGAAAAATAAATGTATTATGGTAACATATTTAAGTCAAGATTTGCAAAGTAGAGTCCCGTGAAAAGCGCTCTTGGGTTGCCACCATCATTTGAATTTTAGCTTAATACTCAAGGGCATAAGGAATCTTAAATTTTAGTTCCGCGGGACTTCTTTTGTGGCGCGGAATGAAGTCACTGGCGTGAAAGATAGAAATAAAGAAGAGCTATTGGTTTTTTTTTTTTTACTGTAGATAGGTAAGCGTTTGACCATATTTCACCTGATGGTAAGTGATAATATGGTCTAAGATGTAGCACGATTACCTAGAAGATACCTATTCACTCGCGCTTTGAAAACCCCCAAATTGTAGCCACTAGGGAACACCTCTTCAGGCAACTGATTCCACTGTTTCGCAGTACGAATAAGAAAACAGGATTCAAACCTCTTTGTGCAGACTTTTGGTATTTCTACCATGTACCGGTGTCGATTGAGGGTCTGCCTGGTGGAGATATTTATTTGGAACCAATTACATAATAAACAGCCCCGACTATAGAAGAGCCACGCTTCGGCATGAATGAACCGGCTCGACCAGAGTGATACCACGGCCTCACACAAAACCGGAGTGAAGCAGCGCTGTGCTGTGTTTCGCTGCGTGAGTGAGGGTACCGGGGGCCCAATGCGGGAGGAAGGGGGTTTAAAAGTTGGTAGCGTACTTGTGAAGTGTAGAGTGACATTAGTGGAGTCACTAGTGCGACCACTAACCACTGCGTCACCGAGGCAGTCACATACAATATAAATAATATACATATTTTTTTATGTGATAGGTGGTAGACGAGCAGACGGATCACCTAATGGTAACCGATTGCCGCCGCAAATGGACTCCTGCGACACGAGTGGAGTCAGTGTGCTGCAAACCTTCAAACCCCTCTTTTCCCTAGATTGGGCCTCTGGTAACCTCACTCACGCAGCGGAACACAGAAATTTAGAAGGAAAATTTCTTTAGAAATAGTAAATTGTTACTGCCAATTAACGAATATTATTGACAAAGATCACAAAATCTGACAAAAAATGTATTCACTACTCGCAAAAAGGATACTGACCGCGAATTCTATGTGAAATTAGAATCGCGCAATTATAAATAGTTTTGTTAATGAGCACCAATTAGAACAATTGTCCAAAATGAGTGTAATTTATTTGAACTAATTAATTTTACAGTACAGTTTCAAAATGTGGCAATGTGGACAGAATTATATTTGAAACTACTTCGCTATTTATGCCAGTGTCAGGTTTAGGTGACTAACTACAACCCGTGTGTGTGTAGTGTGCGAGCGAGAAGTGAATAGATGCGCCGCCATTTCTGATCCCATTCTTTATCCGGACAGGTTGTACCTAATCCCACGCATTGTCAATAACCTTCCGCCTGAATTAGTTACATGTTTAACACATAAAAATATTAAAAATAAACTTAAGCAATACTTTTTAAGCCTTTTGTAAATTGTATTTCTGTCATAGATAAATTTACCATGTACAACACTATAAAATAGTAGATAATATTGTAAACTCGATAGTTAATTGTACACCTTAGTGGTTTTTTAATTACTATCTTACCCAATGTGTATTGCTTGTGTAATTAATAAATAAATTTAAAAAAAGGTACTATGCGTACAGTCCAATCACGATTCTCTCGCCTGTCGTCTAATGTATAATTTCATTTCATATTTTTTGACGATTTTTTATATATTTCTAAACGATTCTGATTATATAAGCATTGAATATCATACTGTCACTCTAATAATAATTTGTATAAGAATGAAAATTGTAATTATCATATTATTTGAAAAGAGTAACTACTGAGTTTCTTGCTAATTCTTCTCGGTAGAAATTAATATTCCGAATTAGCGGTAGATAACCTACATATTTGACATTCATGTTCTGTATGGCCTTAAATTGAATTGAATTGATTTTCATTTGATTTAATAAAGACAGTGGAGCGAAGCAGCCCTATCACTTGTAGCAATTTATTCCAAACAACCTTTCAAGTTGGATATCAAATTCTACTTTCTGATGGACTTTTTATCAGTGAAATTATTTGAAAATAGCGTTCTACTCATATGAAGAAATAAAACGCAATGAAAAATATAACTTGCAAATAAACCAAATTCCATATTTATTTCTTCTACCGAATAAAGTAATGTCCATGTAACCAAATCGGTAAATAAATAGATTGACTTTATTAAATTGATACAAAAATTGTTGAAACAAACAAGTTTTCTTCCGAGACCTGCAGTAAAAATTATAGGTAGATATCGATCGGTTCCATATACTTCAACTTTTATACTAACTAAAGAATAGGGGAATTATTAGTTCAGGGCGGTTCAAAAATAAATCTATATGTATATCGCTTATATATATAATATCAATAGGAAGATTATGAATAAATTTCCAGCTTTCCCAGACTTTTTTCATGCCTACCAAAATACGTAGGTACATGCGGTCCGTCGTGTGAGTAGGTACCTACACTCCCAGGTGGAAGTAAAGTCTCCAGCTTTCCCAGACTTTTTTTCATGCCTACCAAAATACGGACTTGCGATCCGTCGTGTGAGTAGGTACCTACACTCCCAGGTGGAAGTATAGTCTCCAGCTTTCCCAGACTTTTTTCATGCCTAACAAAATACGTACATGCGGTCCGTCGTGTGAGAAGGTACCTACACTTCCAGGTGGAAGTAAAGTCTCCAGCTTTTCCAGACTTTTTTTCATGCCTACCAAAATACGTATATGTGGTCCGTCGTGTGAGTAGGTACCTACACTCCCAGGTGGAAGTAAAGTCTCCAGCTTTTCCAGACATTTTTTCATGCCTACCAAAATACGTACATGCGGTCCGTCGTGTGAGAAGGTACCTACACTTATGAAGGTTATGAAGGTAATTCTTAACGAGTACCTCGTGCAAGTACGTGAGGTTTGTACAGGTTAAGAATATTCATAATATTCCATGATAACGAGTAGAATATCTACTATTTCTCTCTAAATTTTTTTATGTGATAGGTGGCAGACCAGCAGACAGAGATAAGTGCGCTGCCAACCTTTAAACCCCACTTTCCCTCGGGATGGACCTCCGATACCCTTACTGACGCAGCGAAACACAGCACTGTGCTGCTTCAAGCCGGTTTTCTGTGAGGTCGTGGTATCACTCCGGTTGAGCCGGCTTATTCATGCCGAAGTGTGGCTCTCCCACGTTCAGAATATTTTGTTTATCAACAATAAATTTCATTTAGTGTAGTATTGATCAAAGCCTAAATAAAACTCAAATACCAGCTCAGCGTCTCTAAAGATACGCATAACAAATTCCCACGAAAGATAACGAAATCAATTTGTAAAACGCGCTTGTAAAATGTCAAGGGCGGCCATTTCCCCAGCAATTATTAAGATTATTACCTACTAACAACTCTGAAGTGCTTTATCTGTAACAACGGTAATGAAAATAAATATAAAAAGTTACTTACAAAATGGGCACGAAAAACCATAAAACAAATATTAAGATGGCCATTATGCCCAGATACTGGGGATACTCGGTGAACGGGGCTAAAAATGTTGAAGCTGAAACAAGGATGGAATTAATGTAAACGGTTTGGTATAATAAAGTATGATTAAATTTCTTTAAAT
The DNA here is from genome assembly GCA_019059595.1 of Marasmia exigua. Classification (NCBI taxonomy): domain Eukaryota; kingdom Metazoa; phylum Arthropoda; class Insecta; order Lepidoptera; family Crambidae; genus Marasmia; species Marasmia exigua. The sequence continues at coordinate 22,650,356 of CM032473.1, forward strand.
ACGTACTTTTTATAAGGGCGACGGGTAGCCCTAATTAGGGACACTAATCGAAATTCGAAATCGAAATTTAAATTATTAGCCACTAAACCGGATCTATTTTAAGCAATTTCGGAGCGGGAGTCTCTAAACAAACATTTATACTATATATTTAATAATTGTGTACAACTTTTTTTGATCTGTCTGATCCAAATTTCGAGTGCAATACACTCGAAATTTGGATTAACGCCATAAGTGGCCTTCACAAAAGCAGACTCAAAAGTTAAGTATAAGTATTAAATAAACAGTATAAATTTAAACACTTATGCTTCGAAATTGATAAAAAGCTATCTGGGTTTTCTCTTCTCTCTCTCTCTCTCTTCAGCCTGTCTCGACCCTCCGGGTATAGGCTTCCTTCAATTCACGCCACTTGTGGCGGTCTTGTGCATTTTGAATCCACTTTTCCCCTGCAGTTCTTTTATTATCGTCCTCCCAACGAATTCGGGGTCTCCCTTTTGGTTCGTTTCTGATCCCATGGTCGCCATTGCGGCAGCTACTTGTTCCATGAGTTGCTCTTGCATTAATCTGGGTTAGTTGCTAACGATTTGAACCAATTAGCCTAGCTAGTGTGCCCTACCCGTCACCTTAAGAGACAGAAGACTATTCACGACCGAATTTCTATCTCACCTATCCTTTCACATTCCCTATGCGTCTCTTTTTTTTTAATGCGATAGGTCTATTCCTGTTTGTTACGGAATTTCGTTGTTAGCATTTTGGCCTCTGAATACTGTAATGCTTTTGATTTAGGAGCTGGTCAAACAGCTCTCTTTCTAAATAAACTTTAACAGTGGCGAACAAAGTTGAACTAGCTTAAAGTTATTGTAAGAAACCAGCATGAAGTTTATGATTTACAAACTTAAATAATACATATTTTTTCTACACAACTTATATATTTTTTTGTAAGTTACTTACTTAAAACATTCTGAAGCATTCATTTTATTTTCATAGCCCCGCTGAAAACAAAAAAAAAACTATTGAGTGATTAATAACAAAATTGAAAAAAGAGTTACGTTGATATTTTTATAGCAATCATTTGAAATTTATTCTTAAGTAAATAACACACTTAAATTTTTTATCTCGTGTTCAGGCGAGACTCGAAACCGATTGGTAATCCACAATCCGGGTGGATGTTCTCCACCCGGATTGTGGAAGGTGTGGGTTCGAGTCCCGCCTGAACATGAGATGAGATTTTTAAGTGTGTTATTTACTTAAGAGTTACGTGCTTTTACTATTTTTTAACCGACTTTAAAAAAGGAGGAGGTGCTATGTTCGACTGTATGCATATTTTTTTTTAATTTATTTTTTAACATTTAGCTTGGAGTTAGTTTTTAAAATATGATTAAGATTTCAAAATGTCGATATCTAACCTATCTACACGTACTTCCATAAAAGGCATTAAACTTCGATCCTCGACCTCGATTAAAGACATAAAAAACTTACCGGTGTTATATGCAACCTAGTGCAGTCTTTCAAAGGGAACGAGCCCTTTCCAATCCAAATGAAATATGCCAGCGACAGTGCTACATACATCACACTGTATATGCAGCAAAGGAATGACGTCAGCAACTTCAGGTGTCCGACTCCTGGAAAAAGAGGAACAACTGTCAAGCTAACGAACTAATAATAGGAATAATCTGAATAGTTCATAATCATCATCAGCAACCCACACTCGTCCACTGCTGGACATAGGTCACCCTAATGCACGCCACTGCTCCCGATTTCCGGCCACTCTCATCCAGCCCATACCAACCAGCCTTCGAATATCATCCTCCCATCTTGTCGCAGGGCGTCCTACACTACGGTTACCGAGTCCCGATCTCCACTCAAGGACTTTACGGCTCCAACGGCTGAAAAGTTAAACGTGCGTAACATCCGGGAGTGGACGAGGATCGCGAGCGCCGCCGAGCTGTTTCGCCTCGCTATAGACCGTAAATGGTTAGATTTTTTTTATGTGATAGAAGACAGACCAGCAGCCAGATCACCTGATGGTAAGCAATTGCCGCCGCCCATGGACACCCGCGAAACCAGTGGAGTCACAGGTGCGCTGCCAACCTTTTGAACCCCCCTATCCCCCGGATCGGGCCTCCGGTACCCTCACTCACGCAGCGAAACACAGCACAGCGCTGCTTCACGCTGAATATAAAAATACCTCTCAATATAGGAACTGCTCTCCAAACACCGACAGGATCTTGCTGGCTCAACTGTCCCATCGCCAGCTGCAGCAGCACAGCTGGCAGACCAACCACGAGCAGCCAGAACGAGTAGACCACCAGGTAGGGAACTGATCCATATCTGAATGCTTCGCGAGGAAGACGGGCTGAGTTGAACAGTGTGAGTGATACTGCAAGGGTGCAGAGTTGTGTCTTGATGCAGTCGCATGTTGATTTCACAGTCTGAAACGAAAAAATGGGTAACGTTATTTGCATCCGTCATCACAGGGCGTTGACCTTATCCTACCCTGCTCTGACGCCCGCCGCTGCTCTCTGCGCTACTGCTGATGCGCAGTTTATAAGTTTTTCTTTTATTTTCTGATAATATACTTTTTTTCATGGAATGAGCTAAGTTACATAATATTGATCGCGCAGCCCGGTCTGCAAACTCAGCCACCATTAGTGTATAACGGCGGCACTTCTAGCCTACTTTGATTTTGATACTAGGCATAATATAAAAAAAATCTTCAATTACACTTCCAATTACATTAATTCCATTGACGGATTCCATAAAATTAAATATAGGTAATATAGGTAAATAATTGGTAATGTCAAATAAGAAAAAAGATATTCAAAAATCATTTTATTTTGCCGGTGCCGTATAATAGACAACACAATCATAGTAGATTCATCATTACGTATGTCTATATGTTTATCTGGGCGTCTGTTCGCTCGTCTGATCTATCCAGACCAGCCGTTTTTTCATAAGTCACAGCCAACATATTCCGATAAAACACACATAATATATAATTTTTTTGCTAACAAAGTTTAACTTAAGCAGTAAGTGTATGAAGCCTGTGTTTCGAAACCCCGTTCTTCCTTATTCTAGTTATATTTTAAGTTTAAGTACTAAGACAGTACTATTTTAATGGTTAAGCGATTTACATAGGTAGAGATTCAATTGTTGGTTGTGAATTCGTTAAAGGCCCTCAACAAGCCTATAAGTAAATTTTTGGGTTCAGAGATTCGGTACAAGATGTAGTAATTCTTGAATGCGAGGACAGAATATCCAGAGCATGTCAAGCCGTAAAACTTAACGATTCTTTTTGTTTTCATTACATGATTTAATATTATATTAAGTACTTAAACGAACTAAAAAAAGAAGAGTGACGACGTTAACCTAATATATTTAGACACTTTTTATTAGTTAGTTAAAGGCTTAATACTTTTCTTAGTTTATTTTTTTGTCTTTTCTCTTCATTTTAGCGTGTAATTTCCAGATGCGTCCAAAACTGTTGCTGTCGTACCCCGGGCATGTTCAGATCCACGACTTGTGGTTATTACATTGAAGTGACTGCCATCTGACCTTCAGAACCCTTTAAGACCAGACCAACTGAGTCGTGGTTGCCTTGCACGTTTCGAAAACAATCCGAAACGTGCAGGTTTCCTCTCGATTTTTCGCACGCACATTTCGGTAAAAATACACACATAGATTTGAAAAATCCAGAGATGCATATTCGAACCACGACCCATCGCTCTGCTGTCTATTTTCATCTGATGAATACTTGTTCAATCCACGATTTGGCATATCTAGTAACGGTAAATAATGCCAAAAAAGTGAAGATGCAAAGTGAATGTTCTATTTAGCTAAATTTGTAATCTGATCTTGATACTCGAAGTCTCGGACTGCGTCAAAAACCCGAAACATAAAAGATTTTTTAACTTGTTATTATTCGGGCTTCAATGAGCCTGCGTCACACTTTACGTCTAAAAACCTTAATTCCTTTTTTTAGGCACAAGCAAAAAGCAGAGAACAATAACCTAAGCTGATGATGTAATTCAAAGGCTGATACCAAGGAAAAGAGATGAAATAGTTGTGCACCACTGAGCTGTGGATACCGTTGTTTTTGCCTTGCAATTACGTTTTCAATATAAGTGGTCTGCGTTGTTACTGGCGATTATACCAACTCGATAATGACGAAAGATCATTCCGCCAGTTTGTGATTTCTGAGAAGAATTTACTAATTCTAGTGTTTTTTTGGTGGCGATATACGATCGTGACTTGTAAACATGATTTCTTTTTGCGCGATATAGTTTTAATTTTGGTTAAAAACTATCATTCAAAATCCATAGTTTTTAGCACCACATTAATTTACTACTAAACAAAATCGTGGGAGAACCATGCTCCGGCATAAATGGCTCAGTTTAACTGGAGTGATAATAATAGATAGTTGAAAAATAAATATTTTTTTAAATATTTTTTATTGGAAACAAAGTTTTGCAAACAAATTTTATTAACATAAATGCCCTTTTGGGAACATAATGTTGAATTCTCGTAACGTTTAATTCTCTTAATTGTGAATTCTTATAATGTTGAATTATCATTATGTTGAATTCTCAAAATGTTGAATTACTTCATCTACTTCATGTAACATCTATTCCTGAACTGGGTTCGGTTAAACTTTTATTTTAGTTTTCTGCTTATCTGCTAAAAGAACAGCCTACTTATGTATAATAATAGGCTCTACTTATGTACGTACCATTAAAGAAAGCGCGCCTTCTATTTGGTCAAACATAAGCAGGGCGCGTCTTCGTCTCTCATTTGCTCAAACTTTAATACAATAGATCACACATCGGTCAACGTACTAATGTTTTACATACCAATGCTCATAAACATTGCTTTCGTTTTCAAAACATTCTTCTACTTTGTGTGTCAGTAAGATATTTTCTTACTGATGACCAGAGGTCGGAATTAGGTAGAATTATTTATGTTCTTACGTCGACATTTTGATATTACGATGATCGACGGATGGATATTCCCGACATTTTTATTGGATATCCCAAAATTAATTTTGGTCGTATCCCCTTAATTACTTGCAGATTTATCTTAATTAATTAAATTAAATTTGAAGATGATCACATAAAAAAGCAAGGGGTTTTTCACCTTTTTGTAATTAATTACGACATTTGCTGATATACCAGCAAATATTTTTTCATAGAGATTAGTATTATTCGTAGCGTAACGTATAGGTTTCTTCCCGGTCTTTTCTCCCACTGTGGAGGAAAATCCAGAGGTGCATGCTCATCATCATCATCATCAGCCCATTTAAGTCCCCGCTGCTGGAACACGGGCCTCCCTCAATCGCATGAGGGGTAATTGCCATACTCACCACGCGTGGCAGACGGGTTAGACACAGTCCCTCCACCAGCCCATGGTCCTTCCTAACGTCTCGGCATACGGACCGAATCTTGGGAGACGCTCACCAGGTACTTGCTAATGGCTCTTTCCCCGGTGCGTTTCTTCACTCCCTACAAAGGCTGTGTCTGTGTCCCATCTCAATGTCACTTCTACCCAAATGGGGCGTGAAACACCACAACACAAGCGACTCGCGCTCGGGCAGTTCCACATCAGTCAATCTCCTTCCTGATGTTAAGCCTTTTGTGTGCAAACGCACGCAACCGTCGAAAACCTTCTGCAGAGTTGACCATCTCTTGATGGTATACTGGTCCTATCTCGTTTCTGTTCCAGTCATTCAGCATCTGTTGCCGCTCTTCTTCATACAGCTGACATTCCCACAGCACATGGTCCCGAGTTTCATCAGCTTCTCCACAGGGACATACAGGTGACTCACAGAGAGTCATAGCGTGCAGTCTGCTGTTAAAACTCCCATGTCCTGTAAGTATTTGTGACACAGCGTTGTCTGGTTCTACCCAACCGGCCGATAATCTCATTTCTACGTCTGGGAAAAACTGCGACAACTCTCTTCCTTTGTCGCTGGTCGACCAGCGCTCCTGCCATTGGGCAACAACATCTCCGAATATTCTACGTTTAAGTGCCGTCTGCTCCTTGTCTGTGGCTTCCTTTGGGCACTCCTGGGCGAATCGTCCCACACGAACGACTTCTAAGTCGGCCGGCAACACCGCAGCTAGCACGGGTAGCGCTGATGTGCTAACAGACCTATAAGCCTTCGTGAGCAGAATCATTGCAGGCCGCTGGGTGCGCAGCAAAGCTCGCTTCACCACGAAGATGCTTGCCCGGTGCCACCAAACTGCCGCAGCGTAAGTAAGACTTGCAACATAGGTCCCTGAATACAGGACCTTAAATGCTTTGTACCGCACGCCCCAGGTCGATGACGATATTCTCGACATCTTCCCGAAGCAGTTACTAGCCCGCTGGCCGATAAAGTTCGCATGCTGCAAGAAGGAGCACCCTTGGTCAATCACCACCCCAAGTAACGTTGGCATGCTCACGTGCGCGATCGACTTATTGTCCATACGTATCGTTGGGGGGCGCTTGAATTTGCCTTTCAAGGTAAGCGTCTGCGACTTAGCGGCTGAGAAAGTCAGACGGTTCCGATGCCCCCATTCGGCAGTGGCAGACGGGTTGGCGAGGGTTTAGATATAAATGCAGAGTTTTCCTTCTCTGGGTGTTGATGATCATGCCAGCAGCTTTAGCTTAGTCGCCTTTTACGCGTGAGGTGAGGGTGGCCTATTCTACTCCGGGGAACACATGGCGTGCTCGGATTCACCCAAAGACTTTTCGTTTCACATCCACCGAACCACCATATCACACATTCTAAGGAACAATAGATAACAAATCGGTTGCCGTCACCAATGTTTTCCAAATGCGTATGCTACACGTACTTACACATAGACATTCCACTCTATACCAAAACATACACGTAAGTCAACTTTGTGTGTCAGCGGCGAGGTGTTTACTTTCTCATTTTGTATTTGCATAGCAATGGGGGACTGTATAGTGATTGCTACTAAGACTTCAACAATGTGCTGTGTGAGTCACTAAAATAAAAACTAACACCAAAAACAAAGTACTTAAATTAACATTAAAAAGTTATTTGTTTAATTCTATCAATATGTCCTCACGATGGGAAACGTTGAGGGTAATCTATGGCTTTGGTATATATTATTGCCTTTGAAAAACAGTTGCTTAAAATTGATTGTCCTTATGACTGACCGGATGGCGCAATTGGTAGTGACCCTGCCTCTTACGCCAAAGGTCGTGGGTTCGATCCCCACCCTGGACAAACATTTGTGCGATGAACACTTGTGTTTGTTCGGTGTCTGGGTGTAATATATGTATTTAAGTATATATTTGTGTTCCTCTCTTGTCTGATATCTGTAACACAAGTGCTTAAGCTACTTAGTACGGAATCAGGTCAACGTATGAGATGTTGTGAGAATTATTATTATTATTGTAATGTTGTGGTGCAAAGGAAAAAGTGTGTTGTTTTATTTTATTGCCGTTATTGGCGCGCTTAGATTAAACTTGATTTAATCTAAGTTGGCGTGCTAATTATTGACCTTAGGACACTAGGGACATTATGGCATATTTATCTAGCGGTCTTCTTGCTTATTGAGATTTCTGGTTTTGATATATCTTATTGTCTTTGAAAAACAGTTGCTTGAAATTTATTATTTATTGTGGTGCAAAGTAAAAAGTGTGTTAGTGGCCGGCGTTTGCTCCTCGGCAGAGATGAGACTTTACTATTTCTTGTTACTTCTTCTCAGGGCGCCTTGTCGGGGGTTAAATAATTACTACCAGACTTCTTGTTATGTTTTTTTACTTGCAAATGAACAAACATACATATGACAATCTGTCTTAAACTAAAATGTATCGTGGATTCTACGCTAATGTAAACAATCGCGGAAGCGAGCCGGCGCGCCGCTGGGTGGCCAAACGTGGCAACTTGGCCTGAGGGGTTTACCATACGCGATACAGTGTTTTATTTTATTGGCGTTTGGATTTATTACTTACTTACTGAGATTATAGACGTGCTAATTAGAGACCTTAGGACACTAGGGGATTAAGAAAGAAACAAAAAGAAAAAAGATGGACTCATGATTTGAAAAAGATAAAAACTGTTTTGGGCGGCGATATTTATCGCTCTTTGAGGGAAGGCCTACGTCACAAAATAAATAGATACAGAACGCTGACTGCCTACATCGCATGCTAAACAGGCTACGCATACATACATATATTAGATACAGTGATCTTGTCGTGGTTCGACATGAAAAAGAGACAAACTTTTCGGACGTATATATGCGGGAGAGACAAATTACGTTATACTGTCAAGTGCATATGTAAACGAACTCTTCGATATCAATGTCAGCTAGAACCAATCTTAAGTGTTGATATCCTTATGGATGGCATAATATATTTGGTAGTGACTCTGTTTCATACGCCAAACGACATAGGTTCAATTTCCACCCTGGGCAAACATTCGTGTGGTGAACAATTGTGTTCGTTTGGTGTCTGGGTATAGTATACGTATTTAAGTCTTAGATTAAATCAAAATAGCGGAAGATAGGTGACACGTCTCAGCCGCATGGACCGCTTAAATTAGGTCCCCGTCGCCTAATTGCACGCAGTCGCATATTGGCGAGTCTGACAAGCGGTCGTGTCACACAAAAATATTCTTTAATTGTTTTAAGTGGTATAAAGGTTACCAAAATGCCTTCGTGCGCTTTTACGCATGGTACAAATTATCTATAAAGAAATAACAAATCTCATGGAATTACATTTCACCTATAAGTAGAAGAAAAGTTTTAATTACTTATGATATTTCTAAATTCATTAATGTTTTGGTCACCATTTTGCAGAGCGAGATAGAAATATACGTGTGACGTAGTTAAGTCGTTTTGACAGGAGTCAACTCTGTAGCATAGCTGCGTGTAGTGCGCTTGACTCACTCACACTTATGTCAAAAAAAATAGGTTTGTCTCTGTCTTCCAATATCGTACAACTTAAACCAATGTATCATAGAGCTGTGAGTGCGTGTGCATGTAGTTGTGCATATCGCCCATTTTCAGTTTATCCAACTGAAGGGACGTGCCGTATCTTCCGCTATTTCGTATTAATCTAAGATTTAAGTATATATATATTTGTAATTTCTCTGTTCTCTGATATCGGTGATACAAGTGCTTAAGCTACTTAGTACGGAATCAGGTTAATGTATGAGATCTTGTATGAATTTATTATATATTTTATTTCCAATGGTTAGCAGTGGACGGAGCTAGTCGATATAACTATCAGATGTCAGTCGCTTTTTTATCATTATCAGACTCCCTAAATCCGGTATCATGGTTTAAGTGTACCCCGGGCTTTAAAGCGATGCTCTGGACGTAGCCGGGAATTCCCAACACAAACCCGAAATGACGACCCGATTGGAACAATGGTAGTGAACGCTGCCTCTGATACAAGGGTTGCGGGTTCGATCCCCGCACAGTACAAACATTTGTGTGCATGAACATGTTTGTTTGTATTGGTGTTAGCTATGTCTTATAAGTATGTATTTACAAAAGAAAAGTAGTATATGTATATATTTGTCATCCCACTGTTGATTCTGATATCCGTAACACAGGTGCTTGAGCTACCTATCTCGGAGTCAGATCAATGTATGTGATGTTGTGAAATATTTATTTATTTATTTATAAACCAATTTACTGTGGGCAAAAACAAGTAAAATAATAAATTAACAATTATATTCCTATATTAATTTTTAAAAACGTGCAGGTAATGAATATCATAAATATTCAACATTCATTAAATCACCGCCAATGAGTAGGTCAAAGATAGATAATAATCATGTAATGTACAGGCGGCATCAAGTTAAGGCAGTCCCCCTGCACTGCGAAAATTGCACTTGTGTCTCGGACATAAGGACGATACAAAATGCAACAAGGGTGTGACCATGTGACGCCGTGATATCTACTTAACGTGTAACTTCGATGTTTTAATAATACAGTACGTCACACTCCAACAGATTCTTTAATAAACTGGTTATAAAAAAACAACGGATATTGTCTTAAGAAACATCGCTATGTTTTTCTAAATTACAAATATATTCTATGCGTTACGTGCACAAGGAATTTATAAAATACTATGTTGCAGTGCTACACGCGTTATTGTGCGCGCGATCAGCTACTACGTAAATTACATTTTATTTAACCGATTTTCGACTCAATGTAAAACACATTCGCAATTTTGCGGTGGCTTTTCCCGCGTAGTAATCGTTTTCATTTATTCTATAGAAACCTGACATCTTTCGGAATAAAAATATCCTATATCCGTCCTCTGAGTCTAAGCTACCTCCCCACCAATTTTTAGCCAAATCAGTGCTGCCTTTTCTAAGCAGTAGCGACACGACTTTCTTTCTACCCGACTACGGCGAAGCAAAATGGAGGGTTATGATTTTGATCTGTATGAATGGTTGTTCATCTGTCATCAACTAATAATATGTTAAATAAAAATAAAGTTTAAAAACTAAAACCCAACTACCAAAAAACAGCTCTAAAAAGCACGAAACAAGAAAATTGTCTCTGCTGAAATTATTATGCTGCATCGCCAAGGTCATATGCCACCTACTGAAGCAAAACAGATTTATTATAACAATAAAATAAAATCAATGTGCATACGACCACGGCGATACAACATAATAATTTCAGCGGAGACAATTTTCTTGTTTCGTACTTTTTAGAGCGTGTTTTTTTTGGTAGTCGGGTTTTAGTTTTCAAACTTAATTTTTTATTAATATAGATACATTATTATTCCTTCTTAATAACGTTCTTTTTGTCTAACGGTTTACGTACCGGATCCTAATCTTGGGGCCCTGGGTTCGATTCCCGGGGCGAGCAAAAATAATGTTTTGAAATTTCGAACAAAGCTTGGGTCGTTATCATCAATCCGCATTTAGCAAGCGTGCAACTACGAAATATAGAAGGCACTTCGGTAACATGGACATGAGGGCGTTGTACCATATTTTTTCTTTGGGAAAATGTCTAAACCATACCAATGTCATGCTTGTAAAGGAAAATAACCGTAGAGTAACTGTACTTCCTTGTTAGAAGTTAAAAAAATATTGTATGGCTCTCGGTTTGAATGCATTGAGTCAACAGCACCTTATGCATACAAAAACACTATGCTATTGCATAAAATGTCATGGGAATCACACAATAACACATGACGTAACATCGACACTCAATGAACTATTATATTATTATTTTAATTTAATGCAAATGACTCACTTTCTTATATGAATCATCATTCATAAATAATATGTATTTACAAAGCTTATAAATATTGTATTCTTCACATATAATGTATTGGTAGGATAAACGATTATGTGTGTTGATAAGGGAAACGAACCCGCGATCCTTGCGCCTGTGTAAAAAGGTTCGGGAAACAACAGTGCGGTCTCATAAAAGTGGCCAACATAATTAACTGATCATCATCAATTCAGCCTATAAACGTGCTGGATGCCAATGCTGGACATAGGCCTCCCCCAATGAATCCGCCCGCATCCTAGAGATTTCCGCCACCTTCACCAGATCGTCGGTGGACCGAAAAGTAGCAGGCCCCTAAGGTGAACCTTGTGGGGGGCCTGCTACCTTTCTGCCCTATCAGCCGTCTGATCTCCTCGCAATATGCCCTACACATTGCCACTCCACAACTACCACTTTACCATTAGGTACCACTTTAGTTAATTAATACTTATTATAATAAAATTGCATTGCAAACTAACTTAGGGCAATTAAAAAACAATAACACATCATGATACTCTGACCTGACCATGGCCAATCATTAAAAATGCATAATACGGTTTGGCTGCAGGAGTATTTCCCGACGGCTAAGACTTAGGGACCTTCAACAGAAGAGCGTACCCATTTTTAAAAAGGCCGGCAGCACATTAGTTTTCTCTCTGATTTCGCGGATGTTCAGGTGCGGTGTTGATTACTTTCCATCAGGTAACTCGCTTGCTCCTTTTCGGCTCTAAAAATTGCACGATTGCAATCACACAAACACACACCTGCGACAAGATGGGATGATTAGTTCTTCAGATTTTCGCGTTGCATTATAACTATAAAGTATCAAGACCGGAATTAACACGATATTTATTAGCGGACTCAACTCGACTCAGTCCGCTCGTGACCACGGCTGCTGTAGCGTAGCCGAAACGTCGAGCCAAATATGTGAGTACACAATGTTGTTTCACATAATAAATATCGTGTTAATTCCCGTCTTGATACTTTATAGTTAAGATGGGATGATCACATTTGAAGGCTGGCTGGTGTGGGCTGGATGAGAGTGGGCGAAAATCGGGAGCAGTGGCGTGCATTAGGGGAGACCTATGTCCAGCAGTTGACGAGTGTGGGTGCTGATGATAATGATGAAACACAAACAGAGTGGCGTCCACTAGTTGAATAAATCAAAAGATTATTCTCGCATGTACAACTTACATCAAAACCAAGTTAACAATTAATACTGTCATTAATCAAGTCATAGAACCATCATAACGTAAACAGAACTCAATCAATTGCGTGCTAGTTCGTTTCGTTTCGTTTCGTTCTCAACGTTCGTTTGTAACAATTTCATTTCCTTCATTTATTGTGGGTTATTTACTTTTATATAACCTGTACTTATAATGTATTGACAATATCATTTGTTATTCATGATATTAATTACAAGGAAATATACATTCAGAGGCACACTTAACCACCCATAGTGTGTTTTTATGTACACAATCTTCATTAAACTCACGGTTTTATAATTAAAAAAGAATACATTTGTCTAGTAGCACATTTATACAATTTTTTTCAATTTTTTACCAGAATTAAACCTGGAACATTCCACATCTGTGGCAATATCATCATCATCATCAGCCCATTTAAGTCCCCACTGCTGGGGCACGGGCCTTCCTCAATCATATGAGGGGTAGTTGCCATTCTCACCACGCTTGGCAGACGGGTTGGCGAGAGTTTTGATATAAATGCAGAGATTTCCTTCTCTGGGTGCTGATGATCATGCCAGCAGCTTTACCTTAGTCGCCTTTTACGACACCTCGGTAAGAGTGAGGGTGGCCTATTCTACTCTGCCGGGGACCACACGGCTTTATCATAGAGTAAACTTATAATAAATGATATGAATCTAAAAAAACTCTTTTTTTATGTGATAGGTGGCAGAGGAGCAGACGAATCACCTGTAAGCAATACCAGTAGAGTCACAAGTGCGCTGCCAAACTTTTAACCGCCCTTCCCCCGGATTGGTCCTCCGGTACCCTCACTCACGCAGCGAAACACAGCACAGTGCTGCTTAACGCTGCTTAAGGCCGTGGTATCATTCCGGTCGAGTCGGCACATTCATGTCGAAGCGTGGCTCTTCCACGGTTTTCTTTATACCCAAATTAATAATGTTATCATGAATGAATAGCTAGCTAACGTTGAATAGAAAAAACAACAATATTTGTAATGTCTTTTCTTCCGACATAAAATTTAATACCTAACGATAAATTTTAGTGATGAATCTTGAATACTTAAACAAAAGAAACTTAACCTCAAAAGTTTATTAACTACAAACTTCAATAGAAACGAATCTAAAAGTATTATTTCATAGCTTTTATTCTCATTGTCTTGACGACCCGTTTAGCGCAGTGGTTTGTGCGCCGGTGAAGACGCAAGGGTCGCGGGTTCGATTCCCGCACCAACACAAATGTTAGTTGATGAAACAGATATTTGTGTTGGGTCTGGGTGTTTGTGGTACCTTCGTTGTTCCTGGTTTCCATAGTACAAGAGAAAACCTTAGTTTGGGACCTGGACAATGTATGTGATGTTCTCTCAATTTCTGTTCTCATTATTATTATTCCTACGGTAACATGTTTGAAAAATAAAAAGTATAATCACCGACTCAATAACGTGTTAGAATCATACTACATTACTTAGTTAAATCAACTGCCAAGACCCGCCCTCGTTCCTTACCTAGTTCGGGGCTTGGCAGGTGATAAGGTCTACCCTTGTAGACCTAGTACAGAAGGATCTCAGTCATCTTTTACTGTGGAAGATTCATTATTTTGTGAGTGATAGTACCGAAGGCCAATCCAGGGAAAGAGAAGTTTGAAGGCTGGTAGCGTGCTTGTGACTCCACAGGTGTTACTCCATTGGCGGCGGCAATAGCTTACCATCAGGTGTTCGAGGTGGCCTAAATCATACATATGTCTTAAGATAAAATAAAAGATCAACCCTAGATTGCTCAGCCGGCGCAATAAATTATGTTAGTATTGTTTCCACAAAGTTATCTTCAGTTTGCCGATGTTTGTGTCTTTACTTCGAGTATATCAATTACTGAGAACGTGTTTCTTGTTAGGTCTTTGTCGAAGTAACGTCATTGTAGTTACGCGATATTGCAATTGTTCCAACGATCATTATATAGAGATGTCTACGTGGAAGGAAAAACGTCGATAAAAATACTGATACTTTTCAAATTTTCAACAAGCTTTGGTATTTGTGCAAATCCATTGTAAACAATTAACAAATTTTGTTTTAAAATCATTTTAACAACTAAAACATACTACAAAGGGCGGTGTAAAATGAACAAATATTTTCGTCATTTACATTGACGAAAACTATACACGCTCCAAAAAATAAACAAATACATAAAATCAATGATACAAAATATGTTTTAATTGAGTTTTTAAAGCCAACAGTAAGTAGTACTTAATACATTATCGTATGTATGTTTTCATGTGTGAATCATACCTATGTTTTCTAATGGGTACTAATTAAACAAGCTTCTTTTTAATAGCATTATTCGCCTCAGAAAATATATGTTACCTTCTAAATTACTAAGTCGGCCACAACCAATGCGCGTCTTAATAATAGTATCTCAGACACTAGTTATCTTATATGTAAGCCACTGTAAATATAACTCAGCATAGTGGTTATTTTTTAGCATCTAAATTTGTAGTATGCATTCAAATAGGAAGCTTCTAAAGTATTAATATATGACACCAAAATAGAAAGAATATTAGCCTCTAATTGAATAATTTAGTATGAATAAAATGTAACTCATCCTACATTAATCGATTGTTAAATGTACCTAAAATTGTCATCAAATAGTATAATTAAAGCCACTACATATTATTATTATGTATATTACACATGAACTATTACGGACAGTCAGCCAGAGCGATGGTAGCCTAGTGGTCTAGAACGCGCCCTCCATGCGGAGGGTCGATTTCTCTAGATTTTTCAAATCTATGTGCATATTTCTATATTTACCTCGGCGGTGAAGGAAAACATCGTGAGGAAACCTGCTCGTTTGGGATAGTTTCAGAAGCGTGTAACCATGATTCAGTTGGTCTTGTTCCTCTGTCAAAGGGTTGCGAAGGTCAGACGGCAGTCGCTTCATTGTAATTACCAGGCTCCCGTAAATCCTGAATCATGATCAAAGCGTACCCTGGGCTCCAAAGCCCAGCTTTGGACTCAACCGGGAATTATACGCAAATATGAAGAAGAAGAAGAACTATTAAGGACAGTCATAGTAAAACCATTTATTTATGCAAATCAATTTGTGTATTAATATGTGTAACAAGTACAATCATTTATAGAAAAGTAATTAATAAACATTAACACGTATAATTACGTGATTGAAAGAAAAAGAAAATAAGGGCTTCGGCACAAGTATCGAATAGAGCTCTCTGATTGGTGCAAATGGCCGGTTGCTGTCATGTCGCGCACTCGCGCCAAATCGTACAGTGGCTATTTTCACGATAAAAGAATATGAAGTATTATTTTACATGTTAAGTTATAATATATGATGTTGAGTATTGAAGCTTGAATACATAATTTTTGAGGAGCTTGTGTTGAAGCTGTAAAACGTAATATGGTGATGAGTTACAAATTTCGTGGTTGAGTTAGTAAATTAGTTTGCAATGTATAAATCAGAAGGACAAGGAAAATTAATTGTTGATATTGACTTGACGCTTTCTTTAACATTTTAAGTTGGCGTTGTAAAGAAGATGAATCAGTTAATTAAAGGCTATGTCAATTTCCCGGTGTTTAGTTACTAAATTAGAAATTTGCGCGCGTGGCCAAATAAAAATTCTGTGGCCTTGTTTATTATTTCTCTTTTCTAATGTGAATCAAATGTTATACCTATGTATTTTGATCAATAAATCTAAATTTTCTAGTTCTTCTATGTATTTAAAGAGCAGCTTTAGCATTCACTGGATCCAATCATTAGTTATCGCCTATTAGTTTACTAATTAACTGTTCCGCTCGTAGCTGCTTCCTTATAAAATAGTAACGTAAAAGATTTCAGTGCAATTACATCAATTAATATTATATCATATAGGTAAGTACAAAACGTTTTTTTTGTTTTGTTACCAAAATTTAAAGTTATCGATAAATTAGTAGTTTTAGCAGCTCTAGTATTAACTCTTCTGGCTGCTTGAAGCACTTCCCGTGACAATAGCGCTTTTTGTTCATGATTTAATGGTTGATAAACACAGTTTTAGGTTCAAGGACACATCGTAATAACGTAGCATCAATGTTAATGTTTGTATTAGCCACAAATTGAACATTATCTCACTGTTTTATGTTAGTAGTGTTTAGTAATGGTTAGCAGACCAGCAGGCGGATCACCACATAGTAAGCGATTATCGCCGACAGTGGACCCTGCAACACCATTAAAGACACATTATTATTATTTGTTAGAAATGGGGTGAGCCCTGCGTCTCATAGCCACTGCGACCAGTAGATGATCTATTGTGACAGCCTCATAACCTATTACAGCACCTCATGTTGCTCCAGTTCCAGGATAAACCCGAGAATGGAGCTGATGGGGGAGCTTTTGATCTCGTCTGCTGAGATCATGTGTGCTCCTAGGTGCCGGCTTCTGCAGCGGTGCTCGCCGAGGACGTGGATAATCGTTTCCTCGTCCTCGCGACAGAACCTGCAGATTTTGGTATCTGAAAGGCATTAAAGACACAAGTGCGCTGCATATCTTTCCTGGTATTTACTATGTTTTGACATAGGCGGCAGACGAGCAGACGGATCACTTGATGCTTAGTGATTGTCGCCCCTATGGGCCCTGCAATACCATTGATGTAACAAGTGTGCTGCCAATCTTTGTTGGGGGAAAGCCCCACAGGATTTCATCATCATCATCATCATCATCAGCCTATCGCAGTCCACTGCTGGACGTAGGCCTCTCCAATTGTTCGCCACTGTGATCTTTCCATGGCTTCTCGCATCCAGCTCTTGCCAGCCATCCCGCGCAGATCGTCCTCCCACCTAGCCAGAGGGCGCCCTACATTACGTTTGCCAAGACGCGGTCTCCACTCCAGAACTCGTTTACCCCATCGGATTACCCCACAGGATTTAAGCTGGCAATAACACGGAGAATTATCTGCTTCACACCGGTTTTCTTTGAGGCCGTAGTATCACTCTAATCGAGCCGGTCTATTCATGCTCAAGTGCGGCCCTCTCACGATAAACCATAGACATGCACCCTAGACAAATTGTGACAAATCATAGGAAGCCATACTTGAAAACCCGCGTGAAACCGTTGGTACTGGGGTGACATGCTGGGCGATGTTCCTTATCTTTTTTTTCTTTTTTTTTATTATGGCTCTACCCGAAGATAATTCGCCAATGTCAAGTAACTTATTGAGAATAAGTAGGTAGTCAAAGGTCGAAGTCAGTCAAAGACACAGTCACTCAATAAAACGCCGGTGTTTTACGTTTTATCGACCTACGGATTCAGCGGATATTACTCTAAAAGCAATCGCAGGTTTTAAGACTCCATTTGGTCCAAGCATTTTGTCACGAGACAACTCACTCGACACACAATAGCAGTGTTAAAAACGATACAATTCAACGATTCTTATTATTAGGATCACTTTGCGGCACTTCACTGCACAAATAAACACCAAATTTGCACACTAAAAACCACTAGACACTAATTTAAAACCTTTGAATTGCATCAGCCCATGCGGCTTGATTTAGCCCTACCCGCCGAATCGTTCCTTCTCATTCCGCACCCGTATAGAATCTGCGTCAGGGCTGGCTGGACCTCTTTCACACTCTGATACGTTTTTTTTCCGAATATGGTACATTCCGTTTCAAGCGCATAAACATAAATTTCATTTCCTAAATACACTTGACCGTGGATCTATTGTCTTTTGCCAAAAACCATAGACATTGCACATCGATATAGAAAGAAAGAAAATATTTATTATTATAGACATCACAACACAGAACTTATAGCAGTTGTAAACAGAACACAATTTGGCACAAACAGAAAACAATTAAAAATACATTATAATTAAAAACAAGAGTAGAAAAAAACAAAATTATATTCAATCATGTCCAGACAGTGCCAAACGAATATTTTGATGTCGTATTTATGACATGACAAAAATATTGTGTCCACGATTAATGTTTCGATTCTTTTCAAAATTCAATGCAAACATCTTCAAAAATTACAAAGCAAACTCAACTCAAATTTTCCAAAGCCGAATTCTTTCAAGAGCTATTATTTCCTTTTGGAGCTCTAGAAAACTGTCTGAGAGTCCTGTACCGGGGTTGTTGGGTATAAATAACGTCGGAAAGTTCGCGTTTTCCGGGACTCACGGTCATAACTCCGTAGTTGGTGGATAAATATAGCCACTTAATTATTTGGAGTAAACTACTTCAGATGAGACGGGTTTGTTCGTATTCTGCGATGTAGCTTCCTTAAGCTAGTAATATAACTTATATGGAATAAGACAAATTCTGGTTGTAAATCAGACGAATATAATATGAAATGATCTTTCAACGTTATATACATACGAGTAATATAGTCTGATTTGATGATACTGAGGGTCTTATTCACAAATGTTTGTAAACCTTTGTTAGCTAAAACTGTGTTTAAAAGCAATTTTTAATCATTTTTTCTAAAATTTTGTAAGAATTTTTTTTTGGTTCAAACGTCAAAACTGCTCTGTAACACGGTTTTAGCTAACAAAGGATTGTTAAACGTTTATGGATAAAACCCTAACCCCCTTATTTCAAAATGCGGTCTAAGAAAAGTTCCGGAACTAAACGCATGCCCGCTCCTTTTAACATCGCGTATTGGAAAGGGACAAGTGGAGCTTTAGTACGGTAATAACTTTAGAACCCGATTTATAATAAGGAATGTTTGACTGTTTAACTTACCAAGTTAAACAGTCAAACATTTCACAATTCAAAGGTACTTTGCATTCCAAAAATCACAAACTGAAAATATAAAATTCGAGATGAACCGAGAATAATACTGGAAAATATGTCAAAGAAAACTTTCAAAAAAAAGTTAAAGTAGGTCACGGTAAGTACTCTTAAGTTAAGTATTAAATGATAAACTCTACTTTTTATTTAATATTCGTTCCACAAGAATTACCTGCCGTATATAGCGAAAACTCAAATCAAGACAAAGCTTAGTAATGTTTTGCTAAAATGATAAATACATGTGATCAAATAAATCATTGGATTCAAAATTTAGTTAGTATCATTTAGTAGCCTTAGTACTATGATACTAACCAATTTTCAAGGGATCAGGATTAATAATTCCTATAGTAACCAAAAAGTTACTGAAATATATTTTCATTTTGATTAAATACAAATACAAATTCTTTATTTGCAAAATATGGGTAGGTATAAAAGCTGTTAAATGTTATACAATGGTTCGCCAAATTTGGATAAAGGCGGCATGCATAATTGGGCCAATGTTTATTATGGATTAAGTAAAATAAATTGAATTGATTACGCTACATTATATGGGGTATATTTAGCACTTTATAAATAGGTCAAAATATAAGTCAAATTAAATTTAATTATATTTTAAATTACGTTGGGATAAATTAAATTAGATTATTATTTTAATATCACAATATAAAAGTATATAATAAAATATTATAATTTTAAGGTGGGTAATGTGCAAGTCAGATAATATTGTATTCTTCATGCAGAAAAACAATTTTTTGAAAGTGACTCTTTCTTTGTTATGCAGAATTGATTCTTTCATTATTCGTAACTTTTTGAATTAACAATGATTTTTTCTGTAAACATATTCTAAATGTATTTGAACGGTGTCTATTAAGGCACAGTTAATTATGAAACAATTGATATAAATATGCACTTTGAAAATTAAAAAAAAAATGTATGGGAAACACAGCTTCTCAAAAAATCAACATACAAGTCGGCAATATCTTACTTTAACCCCTAATATTTTGATCCGATATAAGTACTCGAATAAGACTTAAGAAGGATAAGTGATTGGTAAGCGTCGGAAAAAATATTTTTTTTTATGTGATAGGTGGCAGATGAGCAGACAAATGGTAAGCGATTCCGCCCATGGACACCCGCGTGGAGTCACCGTCTGCCAACCATTAAGCCCCCCTTTCCCCGGATTTGGTCTCCGGTACCCTCACTCACGCAGTGAAACACATCACAGTGCTACTTCACATCGGTTTTCTGTGAGGTCGTGGTAGGCATTTGATGCATATTATTTATTATTTTTTTTTTTAAAACACCCCTTTTTAAAGTAAAACAACATCAACAACATCTATCGTCTTCTAACTTTTCCACGTGTTTCCGCGGTACGAAGTGACAACAGAATGACGAGTATGACGTATTGTCTTCATATTTTCAAGGTCCTACACAAATCTAACACCATCTTTTGAAGTTAATGAGTTATTAACGCTATACCTACTGTTGAGGATCGACGGCTGGACCAGGCTCTTATGTTGTTTATGTTTTTGTACTTTTTTACTGGTTTTGATAGATTGTTGTTTTGTATTGTCTTGTGGTCTTATGCCTGTGAACTGTAAATATACCAGAATACAAAATTTTTTTGCCGATACCCTTGGCTTTTATTGACATCCCTCACCAACAGATATTTTTTGAGCCTGAAACACAGGGTATCCTAGTTCAGGCAAAATGTCAAATATAAGTACTAATTATGTAAGATTATGCCCATTAGTTTGTAATAGATTTAAGTTATTTGCAATAACCATTTTATTTTATTTTATTTTATATAAAGTCCAATTGCCACGCCTACCATAGTATGATGATCACAGATCTTAAATTGAGTGATCATTTAACACGCTGCGTTTTGTTCTATAATATCAACAGAATCCAAACTAACATTTAAAGTTGCACGCCCTGGAAATAATAATTTTAATTAAAATGTACAAAACATTTTTATCGCTGCTGAAATAGTATAGTCACAGCATTACTTGTGTTACTGTGGTATAGTAGCTTAACGGAATTTATGAAAAAAAATATGAAAAAATAGGATTTTTCGTGGTTTATTGAAATACTTGATAAAAAGACGAGAACACGCGAATCGTATCAAGCAAAACACATTACAAACACTTTTTAGTTTACAAAACCGTGAGTTTGTTTTCATGAAGAATACGCTATGTACGCAAGTCAGATGTGCCTGGAGTGTAGAGAGGTAAAATTTATGTATTTTTGGGAACACTTTTTTTGGTGACGCTTGGGAATGCCTCCCTTTGGATAACCCCCATGCTTTGGGGCAGGCGGGTTATGTCGCCGGCCAGAGGCATTCCGACCCCCAGCGTCGCTCCCTCATCACCAGAGTGGGAAGGGGATACGAGTACTGGTTGAAGAACCTAACTTCACGTCCCTCAACCCTACGTTTTCGTTTATCACTGAAGCGCCGCACGTCGAAACATTCTCTGTTTAGATTCTAGGTATCCATTATCGTTATAATGATTACAACCTCACAACAACTTCCTATAGATTTCATGGTAAAAGGAAGTCAAGTTTGGTTAAATAATAGGTTACTGATAAAGTCATGGATAGCTAACGGCCACTTAAATGCAATACGGAAGTTTACTATGAGTTATTATGGTGTAGGAAAATATAAAAATATTTATTGGTATTTTTCTTATTATCTTAGAGCTACTATAAATTAAGGTGACGGGTAGGGCACACTAGCGACGCCAATTGATTTTAATTTTTAGCTACCAAACCGGATCTAAATGCGAAATTGTTTAAAATAGATCTAGTTTAGTAGCTAAAAAATTAAATCGATTGGCGTCGCTAGTGTGCCCTACCCGTCACTTTAAGGACACGGCTTTTATAAAAAGACATGAAATGGAAAAGTTAAAAATGTTAATATTTCGGAAGGATTTCTTCAGCTCCCTGCAAAGATTTTTTTTTAAATAACTCTCAATCATCCAGGCTCTAAGGTTTACATTTAAAGCGACGATTAGGGGGATATGTCCGACTCCTCCTGCATAACGACGAGGGTATACCGACTAAAATCCCTGGGCACCACTTTCATCGTCCTTAAATGGAGAGTGGCCGTGATGACAGGTACACAACCTTATTCACGACCCAGACAGGTACAAAACCTTGTCCACGACCCGATATTTGTTTTACATGGGTTGATTCTCATAACCATCTTACAATTGTGACCGTGGAAGACCCCGCTTCATCATGAATGGGCTGGCTCGACCGGAGTGACACCACGGTCACAGAAAACCGGCGTGAAGCAGCAATGTGCTCTGTTTAGCTGCGTGAGTGCCGGGAGCCCAATCCGGGGTAAAGGGGGGATTAAAGGTTGGCAGTGCACTGGTGATCCGTCTGCTCGTCTGCTACCTATTACAAAAAAAATCGGTACAAACTTGAACTACTTTCTTTTTATCCACGTCAATATTTATAATGACGTCATAATATTTCTTTTTATTTATTGATCAATAAAAATTACAATTGAGAAAAGTCTTAAGTGACACTAGGGGGATCAAATAGCAGTCCTCGGTCCTTCCATAGAGAAAAATCGTCATTGTTTAATTTCATTGTCACGCAAGGTTACGGCCAATGTTTACATCCAGCCCGTGCTGTATTGATACAGATGTTTTCTCGTGGCTTTACAAAAAATATATAAGATGAATAACTGCCTCGTTGGGGCAGTGGGTAGCGCGTCGTACTTTAAAGCGACGATAGCGCTTGGGGTCCCGGGTCAAAAGTACCTGAATTTATTTGTTAAGAAAATCTCAGCGTCAGCCTGGAGTATAGAAGTTGGCGGTGTAGTACCCCCGTGGCCGAAAATCGGGAGCCACTGCTCCTAATGCACGCCACTGCGTGCATTAGGGGAGACCTATGTCCAGCAGTGGACGAGTGTGGGTTGCTGATGATGATGATGATAATGAAGTGGCTGATCGTTCAAATTGGCCACCTTAGCTGAAATTGGTTGGAGGATTTTAATTAATTATGAGAGGAATGTAATCAACAAGTGAGTCACCGATAATGATTGCCTCAGGGTCATGAGTTAATTTCGTGAGGTGTAAAAACCTGTATCAAGTCTGCTACAAAGCAGTCCTTAACTGAATGTGCACGCAGTGCCACAAACAGAGAAAGATGAAGAAGTCTCGCAAAAGCCTCTACCTAACATACACATCACATCACACATCATCAGCCTATTGCAGTCCACTGCTGGACGTAGGCCTCTCCAATTGTTCGCCACCGTGATCTATCCATGGCTTCTCGCGCTGAGCTGGATGCTCTTGCCAGCCATCCTGCGCAGATCGTCCCCCACCTAGCCAGAGGGCGCCCTACATTTCGTTTGCCAAGACGCGGTCTCCAC
This sequence comes from Marasmia exigua, assembly GCA_019059595.1. Lineage (NCBI taxonomy): Eukaryota > Metazoa > Arthropoda > Insecta > Lepidoptera > Crambidae > Marasmia > Marasmia exigua. The sequence continues at coordinate 22,673,969 of CM032473.1, forward strand.
TCTAGAACTCGTTTACCCCATCGGTTGTCGGTTCTGCGGCTAATATGGCCAGCCCACTGCCACTTGCCAGTCCGGTGAGCAACCTAACCTAACATACAGACAATACATAATCACAACCACTCCGTCAGGAGTATACGACTGAGAAGAAGAAGATAAAAACCTGTATACATCATCTCAGCGTTAGGTCGTAAGCTTTGGAGCTCGTGTTACGCTTGGACCATGATCACTGACCATCAGGTGAACAGTATGCTCGTCGGCCCTCTATCTCGTTGAAAATGATCCAGGATTTGGTCTGATATAATAATTTTTAACGTGCAGGTTTCCTCATGATGTTTCCCTCGCCATCGAGCTCATTTTCATTTCGAAAAACCGAGCAAGCGAGTCACCTGATGGAAATCAACGCCGCTCATGAACATCCTCAAAATCAAAGAGATCGCTAATGTGGTGCTGGCCTTTTTAAAAAAGAGTATGCTCTTCTCTTGAAGGTACCTAAGTCCTAGCCGTCGGGAAATACTCATGCAGCCAAATCGTTCCACAGAAAAGTCGAGAGTACAATCGAACAGAAATATGGATATCAAATTCGAAAAATCCTTCTATGCTCGGATTCTAACATACGAACTCGCCATTCTAATCAACTGACCGTGGGAGAGCCACGCTTCGGCATGAATGGGCCGGCTCGACCGGAGTGATAAAACGGTCCCACAGAAATCCGGCGTGAAGTAGCACTTTGCTGCTGCGTGAATGAGGGTACCAGAGGACCGATCGGGAGGAAAGGTGGGTTTAAAGGTTGGCAGCGCATTTGTGACTACACTGGTGTCGCGGGAATTCATAGGCGCCGGCAACCGCTTACCATCAGATAATCCGTATGCTTGTCTGCCACCTTTCACATAAAAAAGTGCTTTGCGCGGTCGTATTTTCTATGGGACCGCGAATACGAAACGTAGTGTTCGCCTTAAATGGCAAATAGGTACACAGAAATACACATAGCTAAGAAAAACCATTATTGATCGTTGATTCTTGAGCTTTTTACTTTCGGATAGCCGATATGCACATGGCGTCTCGACGACTTACCCTTTTTAGTGTTCCATAGCCAAATGGCAAAAAACGGAACCCTTATAGATTCGTCATTTATTATAATAATTCTCACAACATCTCATACATTGACCTGATTCCGTACTAAGTAGCTTAAGCACTTGTGTTATAGATATCAGACAACAGAGGAACACAAATATATACTTAAATACATATCACCCAGACACCGAACAAACACAAGTGTTAATCGCACGAATGTTTGTCCAGGGTGGGGATCGAACCCACGACCTTTGGCGTAAGAGGCAGGGTCACTACCAATTGCGCCATCCAGTCAGTCAATTATGTCCGTTTGTCCGTCTGTCCGTCTGTCCGTCTGTACGTCTGTACGTCTGTACGTCTGTACGTCTGTACGTCTGTACGTCTATACGTCTGTAAGTCTGTCCGTCTGTCCTTCTATCTGTCCGTCCGTCCCGTCCGTATGTCACAGCCACTTTTTTCCGAAACTATAAGTACTATACTATTGAAACTTGGAAAATAGTTGTACCTTGTTAACCGCATTACGATTTTTACACAAAAATTGAAAAAAAAAATTGGGGTGTCCCATATTTAGAACTGAAACTCCAAATTTTTTTTTCTACAGATCCACATATATTTAAATATATATTTTTTAAACTTAATACTTTGCGCAAGAGACGTGGTAAAGTCGTCCCAAAGTGGTAAAATGTGTATCTCCCCCTCTAACTTCTATAATAAAAGATTTTAAAAAATATATGATATACATTAATATGAAAACTAACAACAAAAATTGGTTTAAACTAGATCTAGTAAGTAGTTTTTTTAATACGTTATAAACCGTAAACCGCAATTTACCTTCCATATATCTTACTTGCTGGTACGGAACTCTTCATGGGCGAGTCCGACTCGCACTTGGCCGGTTTTTTAACTTTGGGCCGTCCTTACTAAAGCATTTCACGGTTTCGTATGTGGTAACAAATTTATTGGACTTTGTGTCCAAAGAAATTATTGGAGTTTGTATTGTAACCACTGCTGTACCTATCTTCTGAAATAAAATAAATGTATATCTCAGACACAAGTGGTATTATTTGCAATTGTTTATTTTGGCAGACGAGCAGATGGATCAGCTGATGGTAAGCGATGGCCGTCGCCCATGGACACCCGCGACACTAGTGGAGTCACAAGTATGCTGCCAACCATTTCTCCCGGATTGGGCCCCGCCGGTACCCTCACTCACGCAGCGAAACACAGCACAGTGCCTCTTCACGCCGAGGCCGTGATTAATCTGATCGAGCCGGCCAATTCATGCCAAAGCGTGGCTCTCCCACGGTCGTATTAGAATAATACGCATCAAAATTACCAAGTAGACATTATGTGTCGAGACAACAAATTCACGGTCCAAAGTAAACACTTTCATTTTACATTTACTTTTTCAGTTCCATATCACGTTCTTTAAATTTAATTAGTTAATTAATAGATAATTTATATTTATTTACTTAAACTGTGTAAGGAGAAGGTCATCTTATCTTGTGAGTCATATAAAATGACGCTTGTCACATAAACGACACACGTAACACAAGACATTTTTCCTACTCCTTTCTTGAATGAATACTGTTTATTTATATTTCTGAAACTCACCAACTATTCTATATTTATTGTTTTTTAATAATAATGAAATATCTCTCATCTGTTTGTTTAAAACGCTGCTGATGTAAAATACTATATTTATTACTCATTTCAGGTGAATACAATAACATCAGTGATTTACTTAGGTACTTCTGAAAAGTATATATTAGGTTTACCTATGAATTTACCGTTTTGTATGGTGATTTTCTTTAGAAATTGTATTTTCCATAATAACTTTTTTAATTTGTAGTGTAACTATTAATGCTCTTCTATCTCCTATTAATGCACTCCTTGATTAACTGTGAGATAATGAACAACGTTAAGGAACGTGTAGCATGGTTTTTAGAAAAACATAATTAAATTAAAATGTTACTATTAACAAAACGTCCATTTTGCCAAATAAATAAGGGTCATTTTTAAGTTTCTTTTAAAATTAATCTCCCTCTTATTTAATATACATTTTTTTTTCGTCCATACGTTTACATTTGTCTACTTTGTCTGTATTGTCCATGTGTATGTTTGTTTTGTTTTAGGTGATGTCAAAACTCATTAATATAAAATCCACTCACCACACCGGTCAATACAAAAAACGCGTCTCTTTAATCACTCGACATTGGCAAAATTATACATGTGTCGCAAGACATAGTAGCAGCCATTAATAAAAAAAAAGTTTTTTTTTTAATATCTGATCTCTATTTAATGCAAACCTTTGAACCTATAAATCAAAATAAAATTTCAGTATGGTGACTTTTTTCTTATTAATTGAGTAATAATATATCTGATTGTGTCTAGAAAAAAACGGCAATATCATTGGTAGAGACATTTTATAAACATGGTAAAATAATGAAAAAGATTTTTTTACTACGTATAATAAAATTGCAACATAAGTATTAATTTTAAATAAAAATAGAAATCTGAACGCGAAAAATTCTAATCTTGAAATCGTTAAAACCTCACATGTCTTATCAAGTACAAACCTACTAGGAAAAATTGCCTAATTTAAATCTAATGTTAAGCTATAAAATACCTACCTACCTAGCTAATCCTAACCGAAAATGTACCTAAGTCATACCGTTCATAAAAATTATGAGACTTTGGTATAGAATTTATCTGAATCATCATTATCATTTCAGCCAATAGACGTCCACTGCTGGATATAGGCCTCCTCCAATGTTCTCCACACAGATCGGTCATGTGCCGCCCGCATCCAATGGATTCCCGCGATCTTCACCAGATCGTCGGACCACCTTGTCGGTCCATCTGAATGCAACTAAGTAATTAAAAATGCTGAATAAGTAAGTAATTAAAAATACATACGAGTAATGTTAAATAAGGGTATACAGATATTAAATTTCACATTGATTTTAAACCGAATGTGTTAAAACATTAATATGAGATTCGAATGCAGAAAGTGGCTTGTGGTATTTGTGTAAAGAAGGAAAACCGCAATCACACCGTATATTTATGTGTAAGGGTATTTACTGTAGTAAATTTCTCTTTGAACCTATTGGATCCCTATGTTACTAGGAATAAATAATACCGTTTGTACAGATTAAAACAGGAATTCATCAAAAATCCGTACAGTAAAAAAAAAAACGATTTACGATTATGATTAATTAAAGACACTTGACATTAGCAGAATTTGTAGTAAAATTCTCTTTGATCCTATTGGATCCCTATGTTACTAGGAATAAATAATACCGTTTGTACAGATTTAAACAGGAATTTATCAAAAATCCGTACAGTAAAAAAAAACGATTTACCCATTCGTGCCTAAAAGATGCGCTGTTGCTTGTTTGTCGCAAAAAAAAATGTAAGAAATATAACCTGGTCATCATTGGTATGTAGACCGGTCATTTAAAAGCATTTACACAAATAAAACACTGACACGATTATGATTAATTAAAGACACTTGACATTAGCAGAATTATGGCAAAGCAGTTTTTGACGAATAACGAAATTTATTAAGAACAGTAACAAATTGAAAGGATTACCCATTCTTGCCGTGAAGATCTGCTGATGTTATCCTTACACAGTAAGGCATTCGACCTTGTCACCACTGCCATATAAACCGGTTATATCTAAGTCAGGCCTGAAATCGCGAGACGTCGCGCGCTCGCGCAAGGCGGCCTGAGTTAACACTGAACGCGTTCAAGGAAACTGAGGTAGTGATGCGCGAAATGACACCTTATTGTCATCGATAATTACAGTAAGGCCGCTTTGAGAATGCGAATACTCATCTCAGAGCGTTATTCCTGGGTGCATCTAGTGCTATCGATTTGATGCCATGGGTACACTTGGACCATCATGATCCAGGATTTAGTGAGTCTCCCAAAGAGGCATGCGTCTCTGGCACGCAGGGTCTGGGGCAGCCCGAATACCGTCCTGAAGATGATCGCGGGTAGGGTAGATTGCCCCTATAGTAGACATTGTTGTAACAGTCATCTCTTTTATGTGATAGGTGGCAGACGACCAGACGGTTCACCTGATGGTAAGCGATTGCCGCCGCCCATTGACACCCGCAACACCAGTGGCGTCACAAATGAGCTACCAATCTTTAAACCTCTTTTTCCTCCGGGTTGGGCCTCCGGTACCCTCCACTCACGCAGCGAAACACAAACACAATACTGCTTCATCTGCAGCAGATGCGGGCAATTCTATGATTTTTTTAAATAATATAAGTAATTAAATTTAATTATTTAAATTTAATAATTAAAAATTCTAATTCTATATGATAAGAATGTAAAATGTAGATTTAATGTAATTCTGTATTTCTTCTTTATGATTATGATCAGACGTCCACTGCTGGACATAGGCCTCCCCCAATGTTCTCCACACAGATCGGTCCTGTGCCTCCAGCATTCAATGGATTCTCGCGATCTTCACCAGATCGTCGGTCCACCTTGTAGGAGGCCTGCCACGGCTGCGACTTCCTGTACGTGGTCTCCACTTGAGGACCTTTCCCCAACGGCCGCCTGTTCTCCTCGCTATGTGCCCTGCCCATTGCCAGTTGAGGCATGCAATCCTTTGGGCTATGATTATGATATTATTTGTAATTATGGGTGTAATTTGCCTGAAATAAATGAGTTTTTTTTTTTCAAACATTGGAACGTAGCAGTCTGACCTTTGCAACCCTTAAATATGAAACTAGACCCAACAGAAAAAATCCAGAGTTCATGCTCGAATATTCACTGAGCTACCATTGCTTATAAGAGTGCGAATATTCCAAAGATATCAATGGTACAGTGCGTCCAAGCGCGGATGGTTCCAGGTTTGACTCCCGATATTTTAGATGTCTTCAGCTACCTTATCTTGTACTCATAGTTAAGGGAATCCCTTATTTGAGGGCTAGTAAAACACATTTTTTGACACACATAAACAGCAGTCAGTCTCCCAAGAAGAAAGTAGGAAGATGATATTTAAAAAAAAATACCTGGTTGGCAGACGAGCAGATGGATTTTAGTGACATTGATTGCCAATATAAATATTATGAAGTCAAAAGACCTCATTAGTGGTTACATGTAATATATTATAGGTATAGGTTAATTTACCCTGTACCTGGAAAAAAATATCGTTTCAAGGTTTGATACATTGAGCTGTCATTCTTGAGTTTACTGGCTTTTAACAGTTAATTATGCTTGAGGCTTGGCTGACAACCGTAGGAAGAAAAAGTAAAGTAAAGTATTAGCCTATATAATATCCCACTGCAGGGCAAAGGCCTCCATCATATAAATCAAGTTAGCGCTACTATGATGGGATTTGGCTTAATCATCGCTTGCCTAATGCGGACTGGCGATCACAAACCCGAGCAATCAACGAGCACTGTTCTAAAAATTCTAAACCATTATTTTGTTCGACCCGGGAATCGAACCCAGGACCCCAAGATCATGGCCCTTACTTAAACCACTGGACGAACAGGGTAGGAAAAAAGGACGGTTAAAAATCTAAGCATTTTTCTTAGTTTGCTATTTCATGGGAAAAGCATGTGCAATATAGTTTTGTTGGGCCGTACTTTGTAACAATTTACCATATATTAATTTAGCTGTATACACTTTCACCTAGTAGATACCTACCCATCACAATACAATACCTGAAACCCATTCATATGAATCTATAGGTATCACACGCACTTGTTTTAAAGTGAAGTTCGAATACCTTAGTATAAGATTTAGATATAATTTTAGTGGTAATGCGCAACATCGAGAGTGGGAGAGCCATGCTTCGGCATGAATGGGCCGGCTCGATTGGAGTGATCACTTCTGTGAAGTTATTTCATTTTTGTGAAGAAAACCGGCGTGAAGCAGCACTGTGCTGTGTTTCGCTGCGTGAGTGAGGGTAGAAGGCCCAATCCGGGAAAAAGGGGGGTTTAAAGGTTGGCAGCGCACTTGTGACTTCACTTAGTGTCGCGAGTGTCGATGGGACGGCGGCGATCGCTTACCATCAGGTGATCCGTCTGCTCGTCTGCCAGCTATCACATAAAAAAAGCAACATAAAGTCGGCGGTCTTACCGCTGGTACCGACTTCCTTAAGACAATCTTTAGTTAGAGGAGAGAAACGTTGTGAGGTGTAGTCTGATGTGATTGGTGGCACACGAGCGGATATTAGAAGAATTTTGTTACTTTATTCATTCATTTCATTTAATTTTAATTTCTTAATAATGACAAGTGTTCAGAACCTGACAAAAGTAGAATATCTAACCTGTCTAGAAGACCTGCTCGCCACTCTATCCCTGGTACAGCGCAAGTCAGCACACGGCCTAGTCACCACTGCCATATAAAACACTTTTATAACACCTCGTCAATAACACTATTATAACACTTGTTGACACTTCACTCGGAATGACCGTGGACGACGATCGTGCGCCGCGCGCACTGTACTGATACTGGCATAAGGAAGACACTAGGGCTGCGCGTGCGCTCATCGATACGGAATGTTAATATTCGATTTACTATGTTAGTGTTAGTGCACGCAATTGGTTTGTAATGATATACTCTGGAATGGATGTAATTACTAGTAGGTCTTTACCTATGAAATTTCCGTTTATTTTCAAGACGCACTAAAATGTATAAATAAGCAAAACTCTTTGAATACGCAACAAGTGACCATATTATAACTTTATTTTGATTTATGACTATATTTTAATATTTATATTAAATAGAGATTAGATATAAATGTATTTGTGATGCAAAAAAAAATTAAATTATCCTTTTGGCAGAATTGACCTTTTTTTCTGATAAACTATCCAACACGTTTTTAAACGTTGTTCGTTAAAGCACGGTTAATTATAATGGAGTAATAGCATTATTCGTTACTTTAAAAATTAAAAAAAATGGTATTTAAAAAAACAAGTTCTAAGAAAATCGTCATACGAAACGGCAATTTCTTAGATAAAGACCTAATATTTATATAATGTTGTATATTTGCGAATCATCATCTCAACTGCTGCCACGATTTCGTCTATGCCCGGGTTATGCACGCTTAGATGACTATCCGAAATTGGGTTACTCTGCTATAACTACAATGAAGCGTCTGTCGTCTAACTTTCGCAACAATAATAGCACTAAATTATTTGATCCGTGGGAGAGCCACGCTTCGGCAAGAATAGGCCGGCTCGACCGAAGTGATACCATGGCGCTAGCCAAAAATTCAAAGGTCGCCGAGTGAGTGACGGTATCGGAAGCCCATTTCGAGAGAAGGGGGGTTTAATTATGGCAGCGCACTTGTGACTCTATTGGTGTTACGGAATGCACCTATGGATGGCTGCAATTGCTTACCAACAGGTGAACCATCTACTTATCCTATTTATTTTAAAACACGCCAATACTTCCTAGTATTATTAACACAACAAATACTACTCGAAGCCATATACTAGCAATACCGTAACCTTAAGTGACATAATCGTATTCAGCCTTTCTCAGTGTTTGTAAATATTTGAGACTATTTTTAACCGACTTCAAAAAAAAAGAAATTCCCAATTCGACTTCAGGGGAGGGGGGGTTTTGGGGCTTCCAAAAAATGAGAACCCTTAAATTTTAAATAGGAACTCCGTTTTAGTTCCTCAAGAATACATTTCACGACTGATTTGACAGACTTCGGTAACACCTTTTCTCGAGTGTACTGTTATAAAATGTTTTTTTGAAGTGTATAAAGTGATAAAAATATTATTTTACACTTTTTAGTTCGTGGTATTTGATGGCGTTTTTTTACTCTGTCAAATATTTAAAGTCGTGAAATTTATTCTTGAGGAACTAAAACGGAGTTTCTTTGGTTTATAAACAACGGGGTTACCATGTCTTATCATGTAAGCGGCAGTATTGGCATCATTTATATTCACGACTTTACTACCACAAACATTATGAGTTCTATTGATTTCTGTTTCTGTCTAACCATATAAATCGACCCCATCTCATACATTATAATAATAATAATAATATAATAATAATAATTCTTACAACATCTCATACGTTGACCTGATTCCGTACTAAGTAGCTTAAGCACTTGTGTTACAGATATCAGGCAACAGAGGAACACAAATATATACTTAAATACATATATTACACCCAGACACTGAACAAACACAAGTGTTCATCGCACGAATGTTTGTCCAGGGTGGGGATCGAACCCACGACCTTTGGCGTAAAAGGCAGGGTCACTACCAATTGCGCCATCCGGTCAGTCATCAGTCATCACATTGGCCTGATTTCTTACAAAGGAGATCAAAAACTTGCATATTGAATATGAGACAGCATCGGAATTACAAGTATATTATACTTTAATGCATGTAGCTACACTGGACAAACACAAGTGTTTGTCGTATGAATACTTGTCCAGAATATAACTTACGATCTTTGGCATATGAGACAAATGGAACACTTGATGTACTACTAGATTGCTGTTTTTCATTGACATCCGCATCACTTGTAGAATCACATATTTTGAAAGACTTCAAAAAATATTTTGTTTTTACATTATTTCATTGCAACAAACATTGATAAATACCTTTCATTTTCAATATGCCGAAGGGTAGCGCTCCCACGGTCAACAAAAAAAATATGATTGAATATACTTTATTACACATAAAAATATATTATGTATAAAAATTTAACACTATGTATTACAGGAGTAATGTACAACGAAGATGATATTTTTAGGGTTCCGTAGCCAAAATGGCAAAAACGGAACCCTTATAGTTTCGTCATGTCCGTCTGTCCGTCTGTCCGTCTGTCCGTCTGTCACAGCCGATTTACTCGGAAACTATAAGTACTACAGTGATGAAATTTGATGGGAATATGTGTTGTATGAACCGCTACAAAAATATGACACTAAATAGTAAAAAAAAGAATTGGGGGTGGGGCCCCCCATACATGTAACTGAGGGATGAAATTTTTTTTTTCGATGTACATACCCGTGTGGGGTATCAATGGAAAGGTCTTTTAAAATGATATAAAGTTTTCTAAAAAACATTTTTCTTAAAGTGAACGGTTTTTGAGATATCAGCTCTCAAAGTCGTAAAAAGTATGTCCCCCCCCCTCTATTTTTATAACTACGGGGTATAAAATTCTAAAAAAAATAGAGGTGATGCATGCTAATTAACTCTTTCAACGATTTTTGGTTTGATCAAAGTATCTCTTATAGTTTTTGAGATAGGTTGATTTAACTGTAATTTTGGTTAAGTTATTGTGCTTACACTGAAAACGATGGCTGAACCTTATAAGATAGATCAAAAAATATACTACAGTATTGTACACCTTTAAAAATCCGCGATGATATAAAATCTTTATAATGTATATTTGCTGCTACGGAACCCTTTGTGCGCGAGCCCGACTCGCACTTGGCCGGTTTTTTTTTATCTACATTAGCGGAAGTAAAATTCCATCGACCTGTCCCCTCACTACTTGCGCGGGCGCCACGCTACGCCGCGTACGCCACCACTCAGTTATGGAAATTAACATCAACTCGAAAATAAAAACACAAGCCAATTAACCCGCTATGGTCAATGAACAACTGACCATCTTAAGGGTCTTTATTTTTTAAAATTAGTAGGTGCAAGAACAATTTTAGATTTAGAAACCATAGCCAATCTACTTCCGGAATTAGGTTTTTTTTTAACTTATTGTATGCAAAAGGTGGTTGTATAATGTTTAATTGTTATTCTAGGTAATGTTAAATGCACTTTCTACTACATAATGTGAACTCATATTAACTGCGCGTAGGTATTGTTTTTGTCTACTCGTTAATTCAAAGTAAGAGCCCGATTCAAGTGCACTCGACATTGAAGTCGAATTAGAGATTTGTATGGACGAAATCTTTACATTCGATGCCCTCTGATGAGAAATATTTAGTCCATAATGAGTTTATAAAAGTTTCCCATCATCAGCAACTCACACTCGTCCACAGCTGGACATAGGTCTCCCCGAATGCACGCCACTGCTCCCCATTTTCGGCCACTCTCATCCAGCCCACACCAGTCAGCCTTCGAATGTCATCATCCCATCTTGTCGCAGGGCGTCCTACACTACAAAAAAACTAAATCTAAAAGTTTGCCATTGTACATTAACTCTATTGAGCACATTTTTTTTTAGTGTAGAGGTTATTGGTAGGGACAGTCACACGCCAATGAATAGAAATCACTCAAATTTCTTTAATCAATTTGTGACTTTCATTTCAGACACGTTTAATTTAATATCAATTAAGGTAATATAAAGGATTTTGGAGGTAGGACTATAACACTGCATATTTGTTGATGCAATTCAAAGGTTTAAACCTTTATTAGTATGTAGTGGTTTTGAACAGTATTTATTTATGCAGTGAAATACCGCGCAGCAATCGTAATAATAAGAATGGTTGAATTGTATCGTTTTTGGGGTATCATTGGAAAGGTCTTTTAAAATGATTATAACGTTTTCTAAAAAACATTTTTCCTTAAAGTGACGGTTTTTGAGGATCAGCTCTCAAGGCGTAAAAGTGGTCCCCCCCCTCTATTTTTATAACTACGGGGTATAAAATCTAAAAAAAATAGAGGTGATGCCTTCCTATTAACTTTTCATCAACGATTTTTGGTTGGATCAAAGTGCTCTCTTATAGTTTATTGAGATAGGTTGATTTAACTGTATTTTGGACTTTCTGCACGGACCCTTTGTGCGCGAGCCGACTCGCCACTTTTGGCCGGTTTTTTAACACTGCTATTGTGTTTCGAGTGAGTTGTCGCCTGACTTGCTTGTAGCTAACAGAGTCTTAAAACCCGCGATTGTGTTTAGAATGGTATTGGCAGAACCCGTTGATCGATAAAACGTAAAACACCAACGTTTTATTGAGTGAAGATAATATTGTGCCAATGTCAGGTAACTTATTGTCAGTCATAGTCACATTATAGAGTAAAAAAGGTAATATGATAAATTATAGTAACCTAATGTGGGCTGGCTGTACCTTAACTTCGTGGCTCAACTGGTGTTGCAACAGGAATCCATGGGTAGCGGCAGTCGCTTACCATCAGTTGATCTGTCAGCTCAATTGCCACCTGCGATAGTCACTTAAATAATCCAACAATTTAATAGTAGTCATCATCATCATCATTTCAGCCAATAGATGTCCACTGCTGGACAAAGGCCTCCCCCAATGTTCTCCACACAGATCGGTCCTGTGCCGCCTGCATCTAATGGATTCCCGCGATCTTCACCAGATCGTCGGTCCACCTTATGGGGGGCCTACCACGGCTGCGACTTCCTTATATTACAGCTACTCTTCCATATTTAACTGTGTTTTAATAGACAATATTTAGGTACATATAGAATGGTTTAAAGAAAAAAAAATGTTTACTTAAAAGTTACGAATAATGAAAACTCAAGTGTTTAGAAAAAGCTATCAAGATTATTTTTTTTGCATAAAAATTAAATATTTTCTGATCTGCATATTACAAACCTTACAAATAAACATGTTGAAACAAAATTAAAATATACAGCAGTAACTTTGATATACGAATTATTAATGTTATTGTGTCTATAATAAAAACGAAAATGTCATACTTTAAACCCATTTATGTGTAATAGAGCGTCAATATTACACATGTATAATATTGCTCCCGTGCGAAGCCGAGGCAGGTCCGCAGTTTTGAATATTTTATACCATACAGGGATATATACGGGAAGTAATGAATATCACACTTTTTACGAGAATATATTAGCAGTATTCTCAACATAAAATTATTTCCAAGTAGATACGTATAATTTATACGTTCTCCTGCAGCTAATCGTATATGGTCCACTGCTCCACCATAACCCGTCTTTTTCTTCTAGCTTGATAGAATAATGATGAGTAAGGAGTTACTTTGATACCGTCTGTAGGTAAATGTTTTATTTTGAAATTTTTATAATTTAATCGACTAAGGCTCGATTTGACCAAACTTTATTCGTAACTAAATCTATTGTATAACGCCAGAGTTGTGTCTATATCATAGATTTATTATTGGAATAAGATTGGTCGAATCGTCCCTAATCTCTGACATTTTATTATTTATTGATTTGGGTACTTAGTAACTTAGTACAATCAGGTCAATATAAAAAATGTATGAATTTATTAATTTATATTAAATAAATAATAAATTAATATTTCACAACATCGCATACATTGATCTGACTCCGAGATAGGTAGCTCAAGCACCTGTGTTACGGATATCAGAATCAACAGTGGGATTACAAATATATACATATAATACTTTTCTTTTGTAAATACATACTTATAATACATAGCAAACACCCAACAAATATATACATTTAATACTTTTCTTTTGTAAATATATACTTATAATGCATAGAAAACACCCAGAATAATACAAACAGACATGTTCATGCACACACATGTTTGTACTGTGCGGGGATCGAACTCGCAACCCTTGGACCAAAGGCAGCGTTCACTACCATTGTTCTAAACGGGTCGTCAAATATTATTGGTATCTCATAAACTGTGTTTGAAAGCCTGTGATGACATATTATGACAGGGACGTATCGAAGAGAAGGAGACATCCTACGCTGACTCCAGATAACCTGGGAACAGAGCAAAAGGATGATGATGATAGTTATACAGGGTGTATCTGTGCACATCCCTTTAACCACTGGTTCTACCAACCATTTAGAGCAACATTTGTTCTACGACTTTTCGAAATTCGTCTAAATTTTTTTCGACTCCCCATACAAAATGACCAAGTCACGAAGACCGACTTTGTATGAAAACTTGAATTTTTTTATGCGTATTTCCAAAAATCATAGAACAAATGTTGTTCATAGTGGTCGCTAGAACACGTGGTTAAATGGATGTAAATGTTCACAGATACACCCTGTATGATAGTCGAATAATCATCATCAGCAACCCACACTCGTCCACTGCTGGACATAGGTCACCCCTAATACACGCCACTGCTCCCGATTTCCGGCCACTCTCATCCAGCCCACACCAGCCAGCCTTCGAACTGTTACGCGGCACCCGGCGAATGTCTTTTTAAAAATAAAACACCGAATTTATTCCCGAATCGAATTCACTACATGAAATTTAGGGGAACCTCACTTTTCTTTTAAGGGATTCACGGACACGGATGATTTGCAACTGATCACGGATGGTAGGCAACTGGCAACGGACTACTTGCAACTAACTTGACCGCATGGCGGCAATTGGTTTTATTAAGAGGCAAAATGTCTACCTAAGCAATTGCTAGGAACTAATATCGGATATAACAGAACGTCATCATCCTATCTTGTCGCAGGGCGTCCTACACTACGCTTACCGTCGCGGTCTCCACTCAAGGACTTTACGGCTCCAACGGCTGTCAGTTCTGCGGCTAATACGACCAGCCCAGTCAGTCGAATAATAAAAAGAAAAAATAAACAAGGCTCCACTGGTCTTAGTAATAGGGTGATCACTCGACTTTGGCAAGGTAAGTGCTTGCCATAGGCGACACGGTAGCAGCCATTAAAAAATCTGATAAAACCATTTGACGGTTATGAAGTGTGTTGACTAATAGGACATAAACCTGTAGAATCTCATAGTAACTAAACATGGCTCAAAATACGTGTAACCGCTTCTCGCACAAACCCTTAATGACTTAATGGCTACTAAAACAATTTACCTCCATTGTAGTCTAACTAGGTACTGTAAACAATGCTTACTGGATTACGTTAAGAGGTTAATACCCGTATTTTACGATAATCTTGTGTACGATGACACGATTTGCTAAACATTCGATAAGGTGTTTGTGCGGTATTGCTATGTTGTCTTTTTTGTAATATTAGCATTGCGCCTTAGTAAATATACAATGCAAACTGACTAGTACCTAAGCATTAATTTTCTTTCCTTTTTATATGTCAACTAGTGGTCCGTACTCGCTTCGCTTCGGTATTTTAATTTTAAAACAAAACATTTATAAAACGTGTTTTCTATACGAACTTGATTTGTAGTAAACAATTCTGAGATTATAGGTAAGAAGGTAGGTATTAAACGGAAACTCAAAATACTAAAAATACTGAAAAAAATGTCATGCATTTTGCATATACTTTCATGACTGATGAGCACTAAATATAATCTTCCATACCACGTTTCAACCCAATTTCTCTTCTTTAGGTTTGAATAAAAAATGCTAAATAACTTATATAAGTCCAAATGTAATATTTCATGACTTTATCTTTTAAAATAACGACACTTCTATACAGCGTTGTAGCCCCCGTTCACCCTTTTAGGGGTTGAATAGAAAAGTGCTATACATTTTCTGTATGAATATAAAAATACCTACTATATAATTTTTCATGACTCTAGGTTTTAAAAATAACAACACTTCTACACGGCGTCTTAACCCCCGTTCACCCTTTTAGGGGTTGAATAAAAAAAGTGCTAAAACTTTTTTGTATGAATATAAAAATACCAATATAAATTTTAATGATTCTAGTTTCAAAAATAACGACACTGCTATACGGCGTTTTAACCCCCTTTAACCCTTTTAGGGTTTGTATAAAAAAGTGCTGGTAATTTTCTGTATGAATGTCCAAATTGTACTTTTCATCAACTCGAGCATCAAATATGGCGAATTTTCCATACGACGTTTTAACCCCATTTCACTATTTAAGGTGTTCAGGAAAAAAATGCAAAATATTTCAATTTATATAAAAAGCCCAAATATTTTTTTTATCACTCTATCTTTAAAATTAACCAAATTTCTATACGGCTTATTAACCCCTATTCACCCTTTTCAGGGGGATGAATATAAAATATGCTGAAACAAATGTTGTTCAGAATGGTTGGTAGAACACGTGGTTAAAGGGATGTAAATAATAATAATAATAATTCTCACAACTTCTCATAGGTTGACCTGATTCCGTACTAAGTAGCTTAAGCACTTGTGTTACAGATATCAGACAACAAAGGAACACAAATATATACTTAAATACATATATTACACCCAGACACTGAACAAACACAAGTGTTCATTGCACGAATGTTTGTCCAGGGTGGGGATCGAACCCACGACCTATGGCGCAAGAAAAAAAAATTAAATAATAAATAATGGCTTTGGTAAATGTTCACAGATACAGCCTGTAGAACGATTATTGTACTAATTTACTTCGTAGTTCTTTACTTTACAAAAACAGCTTACTATAAGTACTAAAAACAGATGAAAGATGGAGTCAACACGTATTGGAGTGGAGTGATCGACAAGTGTTGGAGTAGAGCGGTCGCCGCGTAGGGTAAAGCAGTATTGGACGCCCTGTGGTGCAATAAACTAAAGATTTGAGAAAGATGGCTGGTGTGAGCTGGATGTAGACTGCTCAGGACTGGATCGGATTGGTTGGCGCTCTTTGGAGGAGGCCTGCCTTCTGCAGCAGACGTCAATATGCTGATTCATTGCGGCTTTACACGAACATACAGAACCAGTAATAATTTTCGATACTATGTAATGTTTTCCTATTGAAAGTTTGGATAATGTATACATAGTGTGACATTCGATGAATGCCTACATACTTTCCAACAACAATAAATATTGACTCAAAATGAAAACGTCAATGAACCACGTAAGCCACACCGTCACACCATGGAGTTCATAATTACTGTTGACTCTTATGCTTTAAGTAATAAGAATCAATATAATGACATTAGTTTATGTCGCTAATTTAAGTTAGTCAATGGGCAGAAAAACAAAAACCGTATTTTCACGTTTATGTAAATTTTGCGTGATAAGGATTCTTATATGCAAAAAGCCATGTAGCTTACAGTTATGTTTACTAACGGAACTATAAATGGATTAATAAATAAATGGATTTTTTATGAGAAACGACCAAGCGAGTCACCTGATGGTAAGTGATCACCGCCGCCCATGGGCACCAGCCACACCAGAGATACGTTGCATTGATGCAGAAGGTATAGACTCGTGTCTTGAAGATCTCAATGGTCCGGGGAGTGTGGTGGAGGCAGGCTTCGATTGTATCTCTATGGTATTTCCCCAATATGGGCGATGAGGAAAAACCTTAGGCCTCAAACCGACTCCTCGTTAGGAGAATTATCCGCTACACGAGAACCCATATAATTTGTTTGTTAGATGAGCTATTTGAGACTTTCCAAGGGTTATGTTGTCGAGCCAAATAAGGTAAGTATTATTAAATTTCGATTTAATAATATTTACCTTATTTGGCTTACAACTCTATAAGGCGCAAGTTCGGCCCCATATGAAATACTGCTCCCATCACTAGGCTGGTGCACCTCAGTACCAACTTCTTCCGTTTGACCACGTACAACGTAGGGCTGCTCGAATTATCGGTGACCTGACTCTCTCTAGTCAATTTGATCCTCTAGGATTGCGGAGGGATATAGCTTCCCTCAGCATTCTATACCGCTTCCATCATGGGGAGTGCTCTGAGGATCTGTTTGATCTACTCCCTGCAGCTGAATTCTTACATCCAACCACACGCAAGCGATTGTCATTCCATCCTCATCATCTCGATGGATGGCGGTCTAATACTGTGCGTTTTTCGCGGAACTTTCTACCACGTAACTCAGTTCTGTGGAACATTTTACCTATTTGAGTATTTCCCGACGGCTACGACTTAAGGACCTTCAAGAGAGGAGCGTACTCCTTTTTAAAAAGGCCGGCAACGCATCTCTCTGATTTCACGGATGTTAATGGGCGGCGATGATTGCTTTTCATCAGGTGACTCGCTGGCTCGTTTGTCACCTCTAGCATAAAAAAAAAACATGTAAATACGGGCTAATAAGATAGAAGAGCTGTGGGCTGGAGAAAGTATATTAAGGTATACCACAATACCCAGGTACCTGTTTATCCCGTAATCGGGCAATGGGAAAATAGTTACCACTACATTTTGAACCTTATCTGTCATGGCGTAAGAGCGAAAACCAATGAAATTTTACATTGACTTATACCCTATATTTCCGCCTTAGATAATATGTATTTATCCTCCTCATCTTAGCGTGTTATTCCACTTGCGTCCAAATTTGGTCGCTCTGGAGCACAGGGTACGTTTGGACCCTGATATTTGATTTCAGGAGTCTGCTAATTACAAAGAAGCGACTGCCGTCTGACTTTCGCAACCCTTTTTAACAAGGGAATCAGGCCCACTGAACCATGGTACACGTTTTCAGAAACCATCTGAAACGTGCCGGTTTTCTCACGATGTTGTCCCTTATATGCACAAAGATTAGAAAAATCCACAGGTGCATGCTCGGGTTCGATCCAGCTCCCCCCATATGGAAGGCGCGAATTGAACCACTGGGATACCATCGCTCTGGCCTAAAATAATATAAATAAAACAAAATTAAAAGTCTGGCTATGACTAAATGAGAAAAGCTTGGGATAGGAACCTGTGATGCAGCTTGTATACGACTGTATAAAAAAAGGTATAATCTTGTTCTTAGGCGTAAAAGAAAGACGTATAGAAAGTGACTTTTCATGAAATGCAAATTGGTTCGAATTCAAAAACAAATCTTACACTTCACCTTAATGGCTACGGTAACAATTTAAGGGCGTGACGGTTCGCTGACCGTTGCCCCTTAGGCTAGTGCTCTCTCACCCGTGGCAGCAATAAACAACAGATCTAATCCAAAAAAAAAATATCTCTTTATATGTAGATACATTTGGGAGAGCCACGCTTAGGCATGAATGGGCCGGCTCGACCGGAGTGATACCACTGCCTCACAGAAGACCGGCGTGAAGCAGCGCCTGCGCTTGTGTTTCGCCGTGTGAGTGAGGTTACCGGAGGCCCAATGGGGGGGAAGGGGAAAAGGTTGGCAGCGCACTTGTGACTCCACTGCTGTTGCGGGTGTCCATGGGCGGCGGAATTGGTTACCATCAGGTGATCCGTCTGCTCGTCTGCCACCTCTCGTATAACAAAAAAAATAACAACATAGAAAGTCTAGGAGAAATATTGAGAGTAAATAAAAAAATATGTCTCTTTGTATGTAGATAAATTAACAAGATGAAAAGTCTGGGAAAAATATTGAGAGTAAGAAATAATTATTTCACAACTACACATACATTGATCTGACTCCGAGGTAGCTCAAGCACCTGTGTTTCGCATATCAGAACAAATAGCGGAATTACGAATATCATTACAAAAAAATGTATTTAAAATTATTAAAATTTATGTAAATACATTTACGTAAATACGTAATTTATGTAAATACATACTTATAATATATAGAAAACACCCAGACCAATTACAAACAGAGATGTTCATGCACACAAATGTTTGTACTGTGCGGGAATCGAAACCAAAACCCTTGCGCCAGAGGTTCACTACCACTGATCCAAATGGGTCGAAATACAAAGATGAGTCGGCTTGCAATGCAAATGGATAATGGAAATATTGGGATAATTGGAAGTTGTATTATGTCTATCAATCGTAGGCCATTTCGAAGATCAGGTATATTGTTAAAGATGTTTACTTGACTTTACTATGAATAGTCGAGAGTGAATAGGCTTCTTCTGGGTAAACACGCTACATCTTAGACCTTATTGTCACTTTCCATCAGGTGAGATGAGGTTAAGTGCAAACCCATTTAATATAAAACAAAATAAAAAAAATAATTGCTAACTCGACCGTATGGCTCAGTCTCGGCATTGCGGTATCCAACCTGATTGTGCTGAGTGGGTATCCCAGGGGTTTTGGTTAAGGTTAGAATCCCAAAAAACCTTTTTTCCAATGTGACAAGGTAAACGCAATGAGGGTTTCCCATGAGATACCAAAAAAGTAGAGAAGGGATTTAATACTCCTACTTCTATTAATTAATCTACTGATGCGATAATAATTACATTAAGAAAATATTTATTCGTCCGTCGTATTTAATAGTTGTTCGTCCTTTTTTGGGACCTTTCTGTAAGAGTGCTTTATTCATAAACGTTTAATAAAAAAAAATTGTTAGCTAAAACGTTGTTACAAAGCAGTTATGACGTTTGAAATAAAAAATATTCATGCAAAATTCCCGAAAAAAGAATGAAAACAGATTTATAACACCACTATAGTTCGCACAGGTGCACAGTGTTTCCTGAAGCCTCAAAATCGGACATTCCCCTGTTTTTTAAGCATTAGAAAGACCTTAGTATTATAAATGCAAGGCAGAAACTCACGTGTTTCAATTACGCTTAGTTACCGAGTAATACATTTTTGAAATTTGATATTTTTAACACCGGTAAATCGAAATTTATTTTTTATTAAAAAAGGGCAGGTGCTAGAAAATTATTTGCTTTTGAAATATTTAGGGGATTTCAAAACTTATAAATAGTGTATTTAAAACAAATTTAAATATTTCCGTTTTTTTTCCTTAATTTTTTTCTTTAAAATTACAAGGTTTGCGCATTTTTTTTAATTATTAGAAATATAGCTCAAAACGTAAACTAACCGCATAAAAAAAACCAGATGCGCATCTCATGGAAGGTAGGAGAAAAAGATGTTTTTTGTTTTTGTTTAGGGTTGTCACAAAACACCATTTTGTTTTACCGGTATTTTACAATGCTTTTCATAACAGTGGATGAAGATATGGATTTAGTCATCTTTAGTCTCCAATTTTAAGTGATCAACGCATTGACGATTTCACATTGACCGTTTTAAAATTGCTTATTCTTTCTTCTTTTTATGAATTGTGGTAAGGAGTATTACATGACTCAGTAAATTGTTCTGAACAAACTCGCACTTCAAAATCAACATCAAGAGCAAACATACACTCGGAAGTATTAAGTACCTGTCATTTTCCCGAGGGTAAAAAGAAAGGAGTCGGGATAATAGGTAAAAAATACCTAATACTTATTTTGAAGTAACATATGTTACCGATACATTATGGTACCGGTACATTTGCTGGAGTAGTTTGGTGACAACCCTAGGATAGTCAATAACCTATTTTTCAAAAATGAACTTTTCAACGAGATTCCATAAGATGAGCATCTGTTTTTGTTTTGTGCGTTTAGTTCATAAGCTAAGAGTGTGGAGTGTGTTTTGAGCTATATTTCTAATTGAAAAGAAAATGCGCAAACCTTGTAACTTTCGAGAAAAAAATTAACGAAAAAAAAACGAAATATATTTGATTATGTCCTAAATACACCCTCTATGAGTTTAAATGTATTTCAATTTGTAGTTTGAAGTCCCCTAAATACTTCAAAAGCAAATAGTTTTCTAGCACGTACCTCTTTTTTAATCAAAAATAAATTTCGGGTTACCGGGTTCAAAAATTATCCATTTTCAAAAAAATATTACTCGGTAACTAAGCAAAATTGAAACACGGGAGTTCTTGCTTTGCATTTGTTACAGTAAAGGCTTTCTAATGCTTTAAAAAAAGGGGATGTCCGAATTTGAGGCTTCAGGAAACACTGTGAGGTGTCAGAAAAAAATATGAATAAGACTCTAAGAATTAGGAATATTAAATGCAGAAAGAGACAGCTCAAATAACATCTTCAACTCAACTTAAGCCCGTACACTTGGAGATTCCATCACTATCTTTTGCTGTGGGAGAGCCGAGAATGAGCCGGGTCGACCGGAGTGATACCACGGCCTGAAAGAAAACCGGCGTGAAGAAGCGCTTTTTCTGTTTTTCGGAGGAATTCGGGGGAATAAATAAAAAATCAATATTTATTTCACAACATCACATACATTGATCTGAATCCGAGATTAGGTAGCTCAAGCGCCTGTGCTACGAATATCAGAATCAACAGTGAAATAGAAAAAGGCAGTGCATTTGTGAATCTACGGTATTGCTAAGCATCGGTGATTTGTCTGCTTACTAACTAAAAAATCTTCAATAGCCTATACTGATCCCACTATGGGGTACAGTTAGCAAGAAGATTTCATAAAACCACACCTGTAAGGTGGTAAGTAGGTACTATATAATATTTCAAAGTAGATTATCTTCAGAGCCGTGACTCAGTAATAAAACGTACAGTGTATGTTAGCACAGCGCTGATCAATTGACCAAACATTACATTGCGTCAGTATTTACTACAGCTCACTGATAATAATCTTTGTTATCATTGTCACAGAGTTCTATGTAAACAAGAACATTAAGAAGTATATCAACAGTATGTTTGTAAACTAATAAATTATTAAAAAATAATTACAAAATTTAAATACTTTGTATGATTCATTTTTCGATATGCAGATAATGTAGGTGAGATTTTTTAAGAATGTTTCTACAATCGGAGAAAATGATTGAAATTGCATTTTAAGCCAGGTAACTAGACATCATTTATTTCATTGGTTTTCAACCTTATTTACATAAAGTTGAAAATTAGGTCGTTCCGTATGATTAAATGCCAGAGTAAACGTTTTTTTATTGATGATGGACTTGCTATTGACTTTACATTGAACTTTAAGAGTAAATTAAAAGCCTACGATCGTGCGCCCTTAACCAGAAGTAGCCAATTCACTCAAGATCTAAAATGCTTGATTTATTAATATAATATTTTTATGCTCGAGGCGACAAAACAGCAAGCGATCACCTCATCATACTCCTTTTCCTTTTCCAGGTTATCTGGGGTCGCCGCAGTGTATTGTCATTTTTCATACGTCCCTGTCATTCATCATTGAATCATCCACCCCTTTTTCCATCGTGTTATTCTTCACACAATGAGTTCATCTCTTTTTCGACCGTCCTCGGTTTCTCTACTCACTTGCATTTATACTCATGACTTTTTTGGGTTCTTCCCCTCTTCTCATTACATGGCCATACCAGGAAAGACAGTTTGCCTAGGATTTATAAGCAAGCGGTCACCTGATGGTAAGTAATCAAAACCACTACCGCTTTTGTACACCTGAGATCAGCTATAAGTCGCTAATGCATTCCCGGCCTTTTAAAAAGGGAGGTTCTCATAAAATGTAACGTCACGAAATTTATTATTTATTTTATGTGACAAGTTGCAGACTAGCAGACGAATCACCTAATGGTAAGCGATTGCCGCCGCCCATGGACAACCACAACACCAGTGCAAACACAAGTTCGCAGCCAAGATTTTAACTACTCTCACAGAGAGAAGAAACTTGGTGTACTTAATAGAGCAGGGCGGTATTTCACATCAGCTCATCGGTTACAACTCTATAAGGCGCAAGTTCGGCCCCATATGAAATACTGCTCCCATCTCTAGGCTGGTGCACCTCAGTACCAACTTCTTCCGTTTGACCACGTACAACGTAGGGCTGCTCGAATTATCGGCGACCTGACTCTCTCTAGTCAACTTGATCCTCTAGGACTGCGGCGGGATATAGCTTCCCCAGCATTCTATACCGCATCCATCATGGGGAGTGCTCTGAGGATCTGTTTGATCTACTCCCTGCAGCTGAATTCTTACATCCAACCACACGCAAGCGATTGTCATTCCATCCCCATCATCCCGATGTATGGCGGTCTAATACTGTGTGTTTCTCGCGGAACTTTCTACCACGTACCTCAGTTCTGTGGAACAGTTTGGCTGCAGTAGTATTTCCCGACGGCTACGACTTAGGGACCTTCAAGAGAAGGCCGGGAATACATTAGCGATCTCTATGATTTCGCGGATGTTCATGGGCGGCTTTGATTACTTTCCACCAGGTGACCCGTTTGTCCACCTCTAGCATAAAACAAACAGATTGGGCCTTTAGTACCCTTACTCACGCAGCGAAAATAGATATGTATTAGTATATTTATATTTTATTTATGTATTAGTATTTAAACTTTGTATGTAAGTATATAAATATTAATATTGCACTGCCCTACACCTCCATCAAGTGTCCTTTACCCAAAGGTTGCCTGGAAGAGATTGCTCATAGTAATAAGGCCGCCTTCGTTGTATATATCCTGTAATACCTAGTATTAAGTTTTCTTACTATACTTTGAGTGCAATAAAAGTATATTCATTCATTCATTCATCATAGAGGTTGTTATTATTTATATTTATTTTTCTATAAACGTTAGGAACCGTCTGCGTTGCCTAATATAGTAGAAACAAAAAAGCGAAAATCTACAGACTTTTTGAGATTGTCTTTAAGTGTGAATAATTCTGGCTTAGTATAAATCGTACTTAGAACTTTTTGTTTTTCCATTCAACCCTTTTTCTGCGTTCTTATGAATATGTTTATTTCTCATTTCCAATTCCATTATTTTCAAATAGGCTTAGCACAAACTCTCTCTCTCTGGTGACAATGCTCACCTTTTTGTTTCATGTAAAAATGGTAATAAAAGTAGATCCGAATGTAAACTTTCTGTAAACGTTATCTACCTGTGACAACTATAATGTATCAATACGGGGATTAACACGATATTTATTATGTGAAACAACATTGTGTACTCACATATTTGTTGTTTCACATAATAAATATCGTGTTAATCCCCGTATTGATACATTATAGTTATAATGCAACGCGAAAATCTAAAAAACTATTTACCTGTGACCAGTAGAGACTCTGGTACCCTTATGCACTTGAAGAAATACGCGCAGGCGCGCTGCTTTAAACTAATTTTAGCTACACATGCTTAAAAAGCATGCCAAATATGAACATGCTTCGTGAACTGCCTTTTCTATCAATAAGCATTTTATTCGCCATCTATTAACATGCTTATAAATCATCATCATCAGCCCATTTCAGTCCCCACTGCTGGGGCACGGGCCTCCCTCAATCACATGAGGGGTAATTGCCATACTCACCACGCTTGGCAGACGGGTTGGCGAGGCTTGGCAGACGGGTTGGCGAGGCTTGGCAGACGGGTTGGCGAGGCTTGGCAGACGGGTTGGAGATTTGATTATTTATGTTTGCTTATAAATAAGCAAACATAAATACTCAAATTATTGTTCTAATACGAGGTAAGGTGTTCCATATCAGGTAATAAATAGTACATTGAACCCTGATGGGTATAGCAATTTGGAACGACAACACAGACAGAATTTTATTCTGAAATTAAATAAAAAGTACTTTAAATGTTACATGTTATTTTTATTAAAATGAAATCATTTTTAACGTGTTCACACCTGCTAAAGGGTGATTCTCCGAAATTTGACCTTCCGGTTTCTTTGCGTATCAATTTCATGAGCTCAAAAATATTGTTCAAGTTAGAATTTTAAATTGAAATAAGAACACGTAAGGATACCTACCCTTCTTTCAATTTAAACTTCTTTTGATTTCAATATAAACTTCTATCATCATCATCAGCCCATTTAAGTCCCCACTGCTGGGGCACGGGCCTCCCTCAATCACATGAGGGGTAATTGCCACACTCACCACGCTTGGCAGACGGGTTGGCGAAGGTTTTGATGTAAATGCAGAGTTTTCCTTCTCTGGGTGCTGATGATCATGCCAGCAGCTTTACCTTAGTCGCCTTTTACGACACCTCGGGAAGAGTGAGGGTGGCTTATTCTACTCTGCTGGGACCACACGGCGTATAAATATAAAGTATGAACTTCTGATTTGAACAATATTTTTGATCCCATGGAATTGGGACTCAAAGAAACGGGAAGGTCAAATTTCGGAGAACCACTCCGCTACTCTTCCCCTTCCATCCGCACTACAGGTAGCATTCTCAAAAATGGACCCGCATGCGATTCTTATTCATGCTCAAAATTAGCATGCTTATTAGTAGCACGTCTGTCCACACATGCTACTAAGTAGCACTTGCTTAAAAGTAGCATGCTTTAAGCATGAAAATAAGCATGTGTAACAGTACCTTTTTTCAAGTTAGCCGTGTGGTCCCCGGCAGAGTAGAATAGGCCACCCTCACTCTTACCGAGGTGTCGTAAAAGGCGACTAAGGTAAAGCTGCTGGCATGATCATCAGCACCCAGAGAAGGAAAACTCTGCATTTATATCAAAACCCTCGCCAACCCGTCTGCCAAGCGTGGTGAGTATGGCAATTACCCCTCATGTGATTGAGGGAGGCCCGTGCCCCAGCAGTGGGGACTTAAATGGGCTGATAATGATGATGATGATGTATGTAAATAACCCAACTTTATTTTATATTTTTAGATTTATTGAACTTCTAAGACTTAGGTACCCTAACTAGTTCTATTCTCTCTAAATTGGATCCGTCGAAAGCCACAACACTATCGGCGGCTCGTCCCATCACGTGATAACATCGCACGTTCAGACGTATTGTCCCTAATCCCATTGTGCGGTAACTTCGGAATTGTTCTAAGGAGAATTAATAGAAGTTCCTTTCACCCCGAAGCCCTATTGTGCCCTGATTTATCGGTGAAGAACAATAATAAATCAAATGAAAATTGCCCCCGCGCTTCAAGAGTTCGGGTAGGATTAGTTTCATACGGTTAGGTGATTAGAAGTAATTTGTTAGGATTAAGAAATGATATGGAGGCAAAAGTGCGAAGTCGCTAATGGGGTCAGTAAGTGAGAGGCGTTTTATCAGTGAGCTGTGATATATGGGTCAGTTTAGCTGAATGAGTATCTTTTATAAGAATCGGTCGTGCATTGGCTAAGGGTACGCCCAAGGGCGGAAGGTAATGTTCTATTCCCGGTCGGCTAATTAAGTAAACAAACTTTTCTAGATTTACTCGAAACTGAGTTTAAATGACACGCCATTTTTATGTGATAAAATGTCAGACCTGAAGATAAGTGATTGCTGCCACCCATGCACACCCGCAACATCAGTGGAATCACAATTGCGCTGCCAACTTTTAAACCCCCCATTCCCTCGGATTGGGCCTCCGGTACCCTCACTCACGGAGCGAAACACAGCACAGTGCTGCTTCACGGCGGTTTTCTGTGAGGCCATGGTATCACTCCGGTCGAGCCGGCCCATTCATACTGAAGCGTGGCCCCTTAACTCGGTAGGGGTACAGAGTAGGGGCCAGGTATAATTGTGGCTTCCCCTAAAGATGATGTCTATAGTGGCCACGCTGTACTTAATCCAAAAATTGGCGGCAGAGTATTTCATTCATTAACAATGAGTGATATTTTGACAATTAAGGGGACGGGTAGGGCACACTGGCGACGCCAATAAATTTTAATTTTTTGCTACTAAGCCGGATCTATATTAAACAATTTCGGGATTACAATCTCTCGGCAAACACTTATACTATTTATTAAATAACCATGCAAATATGTTGGGTCCAACGAGTACGCGAAAAGCGGCCACTTTTAGCGTGAATCAATTTTTCTCGTATAAAAACGGACCCAACGTTTGTACATGGTTATTTAATAAATATTATAAGTGTTTGCCGAGAGGTTGTAATCCCGAAATTGTTTGAATTAGATCCGGTTTAGTAGCTAAAAATTGAAATGGATTGGCGTCCTACCCGTCACCTTAAGTGGTTCGAAATGGTCAGTAGATTTAAAGAAAAGTTACTGCTACACTCAGACACTGAACAAACACAAGTGTTCATTACACGAATGTTGATCCTGGGTGGGGATCGAACCCACGACCTTTAGCGTATGAGGCAGGAATCACTACCAAATGCGCATTTGCGACCAGTCAAGATTAAGTTAGCTTACCTTTTCCACCAATAACGTTTTAGCAATGGGAGCTAATTAATAATGATATGTGATTATCAGTGATCGGAATAGGTATTGCAATTTAGGGTCAACGATCTCAAATATTATATTAGTATGGATACGCCAGTGGAATTGCAAGATTTCTGATATGTTCTATACGGGTACAATACATTTGTCTGTTATCAGAAATAAAAAACAATTATTTAAGTGAGGTAAACGTTATATTAAGTATAAGCAACTTTTGTCGAAATTTTCATCCATTTGTAAGCGCCGTCGCCATGTCCATGTTCAGATTTGATTAAAAATTAAACAACTACTTAACTAGTGATTATCAAATTTTGATTCACCCCGCCTATTCCAACTGTCCACCCGCTGCTTGTCATCGCCGGGAGAACAATGACACAAGTGTTTAAAAATTCCGTCGTCCACCCCGTCTTAGTACAAAGCGAATACCAATCTTTTTTAAGTGTTAAGTCGCAGATGAGCAGATGGATCACCTGATGGTAAGCGATTGCCGCCGCCCATGGACACTAATGTCGCAACCAGTGAAGTGACAAGTACGCTGCCGACCTTTAAACTCCCTTTCTCTCGGATTGGGCCTGCGGTACCCTCACTTACGCAGCGACACACAGCACAATGCTGCTTCACGTCGGTTTTCTGTGAGCCCGTGGCATCACTCCGTATGAGCCGGTGCATGTTTCGAACCATGTTTTTGATGTTGATGTGTCGTTTATCGTTCGAATTTTTGTGCACACGCTATATCCTCACTAAAATAAGCTATTGTTATACTGTGCTCAAATTAAGTACAAAGAAAAGGGATTCATAAAAGAATAGACTGCAAGACTAAAATACAATTTCTCAGCGAGAGCAATGAAAAATCGACTGAACTTTTTGAAGTGCAACAAGAGGGCACTTAAAAGGAGCATTCACGAAATGAGAGGCGACCTTCTTTTTACTGTGCAGACAAGTACACAATAAAGGTGGTAAAACAAGACCGGCTTAGCGAATAAAGACGTAGTAAGGACTTGTTCACAATGAACTTGCGGGGGCGAGTGATACTATGACTGTGCATGCGTTGGCTACGTTAATTATTGACCACATACAAGATTTACATAGAATGGACACATAACATTAAATACATATTGCACACTGTGCAATATCTATTTAATGTTATGTGTCTTATTTATCTTATTTTATTTTTGTCTAAATATTTCTTTCCTTTGTACTGACATAGGAAAGAAATAGTTAGACAAAAATAAAATAAATTAATACATAAACAAAGAAGAAGAAGAAAAGGGGCGTGAGTACAGGCTAAAACCAAGGTTTTCTTAAGGCACAGGGTCATAAAAATAATTTTTATAATGCTCATCATTGCCGTGTGGTCCCCGGCAGAGTAGAATAGGCCACCCTCACTCTTACCGAGGTGTCGTAAAAGGCGACTAAGGTAAAGCTGCTAGCATGATCATCAGCACCCAGAGAAGGAAAACTCTGCATTTATATCAAAACCCCCGCCAACCCGTCTGCCAAGCGTGGTGAGAATGGCAATTACCCCTCATGTGATTGAGGGAGACCCGTGCCCCAGCAGTGGGGACTTAAATGGGCTGACGATGAATGCTCATCAATAAAATTATTATAAACACAATTCTAGTAAAAGTAAGTAGTAATAAAATAGTAATGAATAGGGAGGCTCTTTACACTTGTACTCAAGAAAAAAAAACTTACCGTAATAATAATACAAAACACAACACAATACACAGCACACCATATATACCAAGATACACACATTTTAATTTAGAAATATACATATATTTTTAAGAGCACATACCAGTTACTATAACATACGCAAAGCAATAGCAATTTATCTACTACAAGACTAGCAAACAAATGGCACGGACTCAGAGACTGTGGTTGTAACGTTCACCAAATTAAAAAAAAAGAAAAGGAACAAAGTCTCCTCCCTCTGGTGTGGCTGATGACCATGGGCGGCGTTGATCACTTACCATCAGGTGACTTACTTGCTCGTTTGCCTCCCTTTCTCATAAAAAAGTGAAGTGGTCAACAAGGTCCATGCATATCTTTACTGCGTGGTAGGTGGCAGACGATTAGACGATTTGATTGAATCAACATTGCACTGCTAAATTTAACTCCGTATTGGGCCTGCTCCAGTACTCTCACTCATTCAGTGAAACACAAGCGCAATTCGCCTCTCCTGGTCTAGCCGGCCCATTCATCATGGCTCTCCCTCAATCAAAACTAGTCTTACATGATACTTAACTGCATTGACACTATACCTTGATATTTGTTCAATTATTTCGATCGTGAAATAGCTACGCTTCGGCATGAATAGGCCGGCTCGACCGGAGTGATACCACGGCCTCACAGAAAACCGGCGTGAATCAGCACTGTTCTGTGTGTTTGCTGCGTGAGTGAGGGTACTAGAGGCCAAATCCGGGGGAAAGATGGGTATAAAGGTTGGCAAGCGCACTTGTGAACTCCACTGGTGTCGCGGGTGTTGGCAATTGGTAATCATCAGGTGATCTGCCACCTAGAACAAAAAAAAATCTATTTCCATAGAACTGAACTCTTCGAAAGAGTTCAGTTCTATAAAAAACAAAAGGATAAATAAAAAGTTCCCGATAATTATGACTCAATGCAATAAATAACTTCATTTGCTCAACATGAACAGTTATTATTAATGCTCGATAGCCCAGTTCCGATTCACCTGCAGATTTTAGAAATATTTAACTCTTGGGATGCTACCTCTGTCGACATTCTGGCACCGTCTCATCTTCCCGGGACTACGAGGAGTGCCGGAGCTGCGACCGACGTGGCAGAGAGACTGAAAGCTACAAAGTATAGACATCTATCCGGCACCTACCACTTTCTAGCTTTCAGTGTTGAAACACTTGGCCCGTGGGGTTCCGACGCTTTCTTTTTCTTGCGTGACTTAGCTAAGTGTCTAGTCGAAGTCACGGGAGAGCCAAAGGCTGGTAGCTAACTCGCCCAGAGAATTTCCATCGCAATCCAGTGGGTTAATGCTGCCAGCATTTTGGGAACATTGCCACGGGGACCTACTTTGTTTTAACTTTTCTTTTTATTTTATTTTAGCTTATTTTATTTCTCAGTTATTGTCTTAATTTTCCTGTGTTTGGTTTCTTCTTTTTAACTCTTTGAAAGTTTTATTTAATTACATCTTTTTAATACTGTATGAAAGAGAAGGAAAAATTTAGGGGAAAAATCATTTTTTCTTAATTTCCAATCTCACTGCTACGTAGGTACATATTTTTTAAATCGATCCGAACGGAGAGCAAAGTGGAATCACTACCTGAATACAAATTTTATAACATTGATTCACGACAACCGTTCTCCCAAACCAATCGGAAAGTTTCCTTCGGGATAACCCTTGGATTTAATCCATTGGTAATAGGAAAATTGATGTAAAAGGTTTCGCCGCGCGTCCACAGAGCCCTGCCGCCCATACAAAGTATACTAGAAGATTTTCAGATTTTTCTAAAAGAATCACTGCGGTGACAGCTTGTAAGCGAAAGTGCCACCTATTACGAACCAAAAAGGCTTAAATTCAATTGGCAAAGGACATTATTGGGGGCAATTCCGCTCAGAAAGAACTATGGTACGTGACCAGAGTTGTAAAGTGTGGGGTGTCTAAAAAGTACCGGTCGGTCGTGGATTTTCATTGGCAGGTTATTTACCTTTTTATGAAAGTTTACCCATTGAGTTTTGTAAGCACTTATTTCTTCTTGAAAATGTTTTTTGGCTGACTCCCGGGCAAAAAGAGGGTAACTTTTTACATTTTGCTTTACCTTAATAAATAAAATGTTAAGCTGGGGGCTTGCCGGCCGGAGGGTTATGTCCACATCTGGACTTAAAGGGAATGTATTTTAATGGTAGATTTTTTTGCGAATGAAGTGGAAAATTCGTTTAAATCGGGGCGACAGGTGATCCGAATGATATTTCTAAATGATTTACGTATCGCGTATGCATAGAATGTATCGATGGAGACCAATTACGTTGGTAGCTTTTTGAACCCAGTTTTTTATGCTCTAAATAAAAATAATTAATAATAAGCGACCCGAGCGAACCCACTTACAGTCCAATAATTTATTTTTTTGGTCAATAGGCTAACGTTTGACCACAATTGCACCTGATGGAAAGCTACGATGAGGTCTAGAATGATACGCATTTGCCTTATAGATGCCTATTCTTGCCTTAAAGATGTCCCGATTATAGTGATCAGGAAAACAGACCTCGGCAGGGAGATCCATTCCTTAGCCGGTCGCATTATAAATATGGAAGCGAATCGCTAAACGCTATGTCATGATAAAAAGCGACGGCAGCTCAATGGATAAGAACACACCTTTCGCAATTTTTTCTTTCATAATCCGAGTGTTAGGGTTTGTATTCTATGTAAGAATTTTAATTGTAATTTTGCACCTTTGTTTGGCGGAAACATTTTATTTTAATAATGGCAACTCTTTTCCTAACTAATGGGCTTGTTTAAAGCGATTGGCCAACGTCTTGGACGATAGCTAATCGGGACGCCAGATTTTATCCGCCAGATAATGTGATTCGTCGATAAGCGCAGGCTTGTCGACCAATCGCAACTATGGATTTTACCGCCAACGAAGTTGGCGACGGGTGGTGGGTAGCCAGTTTTGGAGCATTCTTGATTACGGCGCCAAAGGGGTAACAACTAGGAATAGGGTGTAACAGTGTTGTAAAATTGTAATTAAGTAATAAATAGTGTTTGTTCCATTAAGTTATTATTTATTTAACTGGGAACGAGAGACCTTCATAGCCGCGCTTATACGAGCATGCATATCTGGATTTTTCAAATTTAAGTGCATATTTCTACCATTAGTTCCGCGGCGTGGGTAAGCATTCCACGTTTCAGACACTCCTCATGAGGAAACCTGCACATTTTGGATAGTTTCTGAAACGTGTAACCATGATTCAAATGGTCTAATTCAATGGTTGCCAAGGTTAGACAGACGGCAGTTGCTTCATTGTAGTTACCAGACTCCCCAAATCTTGAATCCTGGTCTAAACCTACCCCAGTTTTCGAAATGACAGTTTTAGATACAATCGGGAATGACACACCGATATTAGACATGTGAGAGAGTTCAGTCAAATTGACATGAAAACATGTTCGTACTTGTAATTTTTCACTTTCGTCACTTGCAACTTCAATCCATTTTATCATTTTAAACTGTCTCTAAATTTACGATATAAAGATGAATCTGCGATAATCCCAAGCCGTCAAGACATCTCAGGTAACAGCACACTCATCAATAAATCAACCCGGGTCAATCCTACGTGATTGATACTCATCCAATCTGCTAATAGCCGACCCCCGTCAAATAGAGACAGGCGGTTTCTTCCAATCGCGTAGGTACCCTACTAAGGCATATTATACTACAACGTTTATTACTCAATAATTGAAAAAGCGATAAGTGAAAGAAGGCCTAGAGGTAGAAACCTGATGCACTGATCAAACCAGATCTACCTTTAACACTCAGTTTGTGAAATCCTAACGGTCTAGGATAGAGTGAGTTAGAAAATAGTTCAAGTAAAGACCCTTAATCGAATTCACGAGCCTAAACATAAGTAAAAACGATGCAAAGAAAACGAATTGATAACATTAAGTTGGTAAAAATTCTTCGTTTTGATTATTAAAATGGAGAGTTAATAACAGTCATAACGTGTTTTTTTTTTATTTTAGATAATTTCACTTTTTAATGTGAAACAGAATTGAAGTGGGTGGAGGAGCAGAGGACGGCCGAAAAAGAGATGGATGGATTGTGTGAAGAATGACATGATGGAAGAAGAGGTGGATGATTCGATGACGAATGACAGGGACGTATGGAAAAGGAAAACCTACTGCGCCGACCCCAGATAACCTGGGAAAAGGGCAGGAGGATGATGATGAATGTGAAACAGAATAATTTTAAAATCTGCTTATTCCAAAACGACGTAAGTACCATTATGGGACGAATTATGGGAATAATTTCTTTGCTTCTTATTTGCCAAAAAAAGTTCAATATCCAGCTCCAGTCAGTCAACTGTCAATCAAATCCAAACGCGCCACCTGGAAAGTCCCGCGGCAAAACAAGGAACTAAAATTTTAGATTCCTTATATCTATTTACATAAAGCTCAAATTTGAATGCTGATGGCGATGTAAGTGCGTTTTTCATGAGGCTTCTTTCTTGGTGTCGAAATATCATCTGCCATCTGTTATTATTTTTCTGGCGTAGGTGTTAACGTTCAAAAATAAATTGAAAAACAAAAAAGTAGTGGTAAAAGGAATATAGGCTATTAATCCTATAACATTCGTTTTTGATACGTCGTAATTTTGAGAGTAATAATAACGATTTTGGCAAAAATGAGAACCCTAAAATTTTAAAGGCACACGTAATGTTATTGTATCTTTTTTCAAAACTGCACCAGTGTTTACGACTAATTGTATTACTTTTGTGGCTCTGCTGATGATGAAAGGTCAACTCCTTAACGGTAAGGAGTTAAAGCATAACTCTTTCAATACTGTACTCACAATTACTTTGTTAGTTATTTGGTGGGGGTGGAAGGGGAAGGGAAGGGAAGGGGAGGGGTGGCGCATAAAAATGAGAACCCTCAAATTTGAAAAAAGTCTTTTTAGTAACACTAAAAAGCTTATAAAAATTTTTTTCTGCGAGAAAAAACCGCTTTCAAAAACCACGAACTGAAAAGTGTAAAATAGTATTTTTATCACTTTATACACTTCATATAGCTAACACTTCATTTTATAACAGTACACTAGAGAAAAGGTTTTACCGAAGTCAACCGAAGTAACAAGTAACTTATTGACAATAAGTAGGTATTCAACAGTCAAAGACAGTCAAAGTCACAGTCAAATAATAAAACGCCGGTGTTTTACGTTTTATCGACCTTCGGATTCACCGGATATCACTCTAAAAGAAATCGCGGATTTCACGAGACAACTCACTCGACACACAATAGCAGTGATAAAAACGATACAATCCAACGATCCTTATTATAAGGATCACTTTGCGGCACTTCACTGCAGAAATAGACACCAAATTTGTACACTAAAAACCACTAATTTAAAACCTTTGAATTGCATCAGCCCACGCGGCTTGTTTTAGCCCTACCCGCCTACAATAGGCTCGTAATATTTGTTAAACAGCCGACATACGTTGTGATAGAAATAGTTCTTGAGTGGAGACCGCGAAGCGTTAACGGCAACGTGAACTCTCCTTTTGCTTTATCATCATGTTAAGGTGAGACAATCTACTGCGCCACTAAAAAAATAGTATAGAAAGTATTTTGTTGCTGTGTTTTTTTACAACTTTTACCTATCACGACACACTGACGACACGACTGTCGTTCATGTGTGACACGCCTAAGCTGGCGAAACTTTTCGACGATTAGGTGTGGGCATCGTATGCATACGCCTGTTTGACGGGTACCCCCTCCCCCCCTTTCCCCACTTTGTGATGAGCAATGTAGTTTACTCAGCGGTTTTGTTTAGGGTTAATTTTTACTGACATTGATGAATCTGTTTGGTGCTGGTTCTTAGAAGAATCTAAATGAAAGTGATGTAATTTTATTAGAAATGTACAAAATGATTGTGTGATTGCTGCACTCTTATTCTATACTTAAATTACAGGTTCTAGTTGTTGATAAATTCATAACTAACCTAACGTAACCTAAGGTTTGTCGGGTCAGGTAGGTTTTCTTTCTACACAAGTCTCGTCATGCTGATCGACGACGACGACCGACGGCGGGCGCCCTCTGCATTTCTTTTTCTCCGGCAGGATTAGAGCTCTCTTGGCCGAGTCATAATGGACAAATGTCGCTTAGACAAATTTAGTAACTAATATTATTACCATATTAAAAAAAAGGTTGAACAATACTTTAACGCAATGATTGCAAGTAAGTGAAAAAAGAAAAATATTGCTGGGTAGGTTTTCCATGTTTTATGATCAGCATTTTTTTTTAAATTACTGTATTTTGTTCTCATTATAATTATAAATAACTTATGTTTAGTACAAACAAATAATATGTTCAACTTAAAAAAAGTCTGGTTACATTTTTTTTAAATGTGTCAGGGTTGCCTATGACAACCACCCCTTCACATCGAACTAATGAAAACAAAATTTCCAATACAATTCGTCACCGTCATTACAAAAATCCCCTTCAAATGATCACATCCTATAATTTAAGCGTCCCTATTAAACACTCCCTAGGGAGAATTGGAATCAATAATTATAGGGCTTTCGCAACTACTCGTAAGGGTCGCTTTCTGGAGTCAGGCGACAATTTACAAAGCACATGTTATTAGATGCGCCCTTAAGCTAAGATAAATTAGGTAAAACTCCCCTTTAGAATATACACGATTTGGGAGTCAAAGATTATGTGTCGCTGGAATAGATTTGAAGTGAGAGTTATTAAAAAGGGGAGACTGTCTATATTAATGCCATGGTATATTAAGATTTATCAGCTAGATTGTAAAGGAGTCAATTCAATATTCCTTTAACTTTAAGAAAGAAAGAAAGAAAGAAAATATTTATTATTATAGACATCACAACACAGAACATATAGCAATTATAAACAGAACACAATTTGGTACAAACAGACAACAAAACATAAAACAATTAAAAATACATAAAAATAAAACAAAAGGAAAAAAAAAAAACAAAACTATATTCAATCATGTCCAGACAGTGCCAAATGAATATAATGATGTGTTATGACGTCTAGTATAAATGGCCCTCACTCAGCTTATGTCACAGCCCAGACAAAGGCCATGACGCTGGTTTTCAGTGATGACCAGCTGAATGAGTGCCACGGACGCATTGTCTAGTGTATTTTGTTACATAATAATGAAATGTTATATAAGTAGTATGTACACTTTGATTACTCATAACTTCTAAATAAAAAAAATGTACTTATAAGTATACAACTTCATTCAAATAATGAACTTATTGTCCTGCCTAAAGAGTCGAGGTGTATACTCGTACATTTCATTGCAGGTGACACTCTATGTACATACATGTTCAACACTTTCAGAAAAAACAATGATTAATATCACGTTGAAAGTCATCATTACGGACAATAAACATAAGACGGACAGATAAATAAATAGACTAGATGGATCAACAATGTTAAATTTATTTTTTTGTTTGTGTTGCTACAACTCCCTTCCTTCCTTCCTTTCGTGGGCAGGCACACGATATGCCGCAGGGTCTCCCGCAGAATATCAGCGTCGCGACGTGTCAGCAATGACACGGCGCGACTAATGCTGAGCGGGCGCCCATTGGCACAATGTTAACCTTTTTTTTTTATATTGTGTTCTTTTTATTTTTTTAA
Source organism: Marasmia exigua (assembly GCA_019059595.1). Lineage (NCBI taxonomy): Eukaryota > Metazoa > Arthropoda > Insecta > Lepidoptera > Crambidae > Marasmia > Marasmia exigua. The sequence continues at coordinate 22,710,973 of CM032473.1, forward strand.
TACTGATTGTTTTTTTTTAAATTGTTTATTGTATGTGTTGTTCTTTGTGCCAATAAATGTTTTATTCATCATTCATTCAATGTGATCTTATAAGGGTTCCATCGTTCAACATCGTTGCAACCGTTCCAAGGGTTATTCTCTTTAGGCATGGAATTCTTATAATGAAGCATATTTACCTAAAGATCTTTAACGTACGTTTTACGTAACATTAATCATGTAAAAGTAGAATAAATTAATCACTTTGATCATTTCAAAATGGACACACCTCATTCAACCTATTTCATACTAGCTGACCCGACAGACTTTATCCTGTCAAAAAAAATTGTAATGTGGCAACAAATATGAACTTTATATAATAGCAATAAAACTCAAATTGATTCTACGTTTTAGTTAGAAAATGTTTGTATGTGAAAAAGAAAAGGGCTGTTTTTAGAGTTTTCCCGACAATTATTCGATTTTTTTATATTATAGATTATTGTATTGGGCACATGTCTAACGCTATTAATGACAGAAGAAACGACTAAATTCAATTAACTAAATAACAAACTGCTTACTCGATTTACCCCAGTGCCGCTTTGTCTCTTCCATGCGACAATAAGACGACACAAGAGCGCAGCACGAATGTGCGCACCAGATAAGCTCCACACGAATGCTTTTTGTCTCATAACGCTAGTCTTAGCGAGCCGAGTATTAAATCGTCAGCTTACGAAGGATTAACGTGACTCGACGTATTAAACTGCCACTGATGAAGTTCGCACTTGATAACGAAATCTGAGGGTTACATTTGGGATCGGAGGTTTAAGCGACTGGTGAAGTAGAAGTTTGAGGTAAGACTTGAGAAATGAGTTCTTAAATTGTTACAGATTTTATTATTTGATAAGTGGCAAATGAGAGATTACCTGATGGTAAGCGATTGCCAGTGATGACATACGGAACTGAAACGTGGCCGCTTACAATGTGCCGATTAAGGAGGCCCAAAGTCACCCAGAGAGCAATGGAGAGGGCTATGCTCGGAGTCTTCTTGCGTGATCGTCATATACATAGGATTGCATGCCTCAAGTGGCAACGGGCAGGGCACATAGCGAGGAGAACAGACGGCTGTTGGGACTGAAAGGTCCTCGTGTAGAGGCCACGTACCGAAGGTCGCCGTAACAGGCCCCCCACAAGGTCGATTGATGACCTGGTGAAGATCGCGGGAATCCATTTGAAGCGGGCGGCACAGGACTAATCTGTGTGGAGAACATTGGTCGAAGCCCATGTCCAGCAGTGGACGTCTATTGGCTGAAATGATGATGATGGTGATGAAGCGATTGCTGCCGTCCATGCATGCTGAAAATTTACTTTTAAATTGAAATCTTCCTGGGTTGGGCCTCTGGTACCCTCACTCACCCGGCAAATCACAGCGCAGAAGCTGCTTGTATACGATAGCCGAAGATATCTTCCGAACTTGAGTCATTTGAGAAAGGTTCATTTCCCTATTGATGACCGGATGTCAAACCCGACTTTTTCCTCGTTAGGAGACAACACAATATAACTATTGTGTTGTCTCCTAACGAGGACAAAATCAGTTCTGCTTTGTCGATTTATATTTCATAGATCTTTTGGCGGTCGGCATTGAGCATATTTTACAAGGGGATTTCCTTTTCTTTTGATATCTATATTCCCCCATAATGTTAATAAATGTTTTATTTAGTTACATAATACAAAATGCTACGTAATTGATTCTTAAACTTTTTCGTATAATCTTAAAAAATTGCAAGTAATTTTGTTATTCAAAAAAATCGAAATAAAAATGCGTCTTTGACTACGCAAACTCAATTTTAGTTTCTGGAGCTAAGATGGTTGGTGTAATTAAGTTTGGTCTTACTTCATTAAAGTAAATCAAATAATAAGAAAGATCTAAACTAAGTCACTTGGAACAAACAATGAAGAATCCAATAAAATTCCACGAATTAAACTTTTGAATTTGTTCCCAAACTCGGTCTTAATAATGAAAGACAGTCTAATTTCTACCATTTCTCGACACTGCTTTTATAGATGTTAGGGACCTTGTAGACTTATCATTTTAAATTAGAAAAAACATCTCAAGTTAATTCATAGAAAACACCCAGACAATACAAACATATTACTCCTAACCAATTTTCTAAGGTACGTGTCTCTTTAATCACTTGTCATAAAAAAATGCAAACATACATATTCATGCACACAAATGTTTGTACTGTGCGGGGATCGAACCCGCACCCCTTGCACCAGAGGCAGCATTCACTACCACTGATCCAAATGGGTCGTCATTATGAATGTATACAAATGTTATACCTATGTACATTTCAAAAGAGTATATATTTTGTACCCCAAAAAGATAAAGTTTTATCGCCTGGAAAATCATAGCTTAAGTGGCCTAACGAGCAGCCAGGTAACTATATACAACGCCAAAATATATGAAAGTGATACGAATCAAAGTTGCCAGGCGTTGCGGTGTGACCCTCTATAATATAAACGGGCCTTAAAAGAGCGCGGGTTGGGTGTAAATTTCGCCAACTACCCTACGAGTGGGGCCACGACACGTTAAACTAATCGCATTACGGAACCTCCCGCAAAATATTTACGATAGCCTCGCTTCGATCAAATGAGGTTATGTTTAATTTTGCATAAAAGTGGTTTAGGGTTAACGCGTCCAAGGATTTAGGTCGCATTACCAAATTTTTAGGAAACGTGAAAAATTATTTTCCAACGTGGTGGTGGATTGGACAGGGGCTGGGTGATTTATCTTGATTAAGCTTGTAGTTGCTTATATTAATGGTTTCTTTGTTTACACGCTTCGGTGTAATTTTGATAATGGCGCTATCTAATGAATAAAGGGTGAGTAGCTCACGATATTATTGTTCATTTAATTTAACAGTTAGGTCTTGAGTGACATGTTTAATATCAGCTAAGTCTTACTTGCCGTGTGGCCGTGTGGTTCCCGGCAGAGTAGAATAGGCCACCCTCACTCTTACCGAGGTGTCGTAAAAGGCGACTAAGGTAAAGCTGCTGGCATGATCATCTGCACCCAGAGAAGGAAAACTCTGCATTTATATCAAAACCCTCGCCAACCCGTCTACCAAGCGTGGTGAGTATGGCAATTACCCCTCATGTGATTGAGGTAGGCCCGTGCCCCAGCAGTGGGGACTTAAATGGGCTGACGATGAAGTCTTACTTTATTCGATGTTCTCTTTTTCGTGTTTTTGTGTTGCGAATGCACAGGTAACTCCATAATACTGAAAGCAGGCTTCTTTGACGATGAATAGCATTTACTGGCATCTTTCTGAACTAAGTAGTAGTAGTAGCTTCAACTTAAAGATAAAATTGTTGCTTAAAGTTAGAACTGAGTTATTCCGATTTGAATATTAATGTACTATAGAAGATTCAAATATGACTAACTAAATATGTTTAATTTAAAAAAAAACAATGTGCAGTTTTTTTTTAATCACTCCTATTACCTTGTATGAAAATTAATCTGTTTTTGGATTTTATTTTCCTTATCGCTAACTTTATGGCCCAGTATTCTTAAGTACTGTCTAATAAATTAGCCCTCTCTATTATGTGGGCTCACATATTATTTACCTGGCCGCTTCTTACACGACTTTGCCGAAATTGCCAATTTATAAGAACAATCAACTACTGATAAAACATAATATGAAAAGGAAACCTTATTAAGGGTTTTTGACTTTTTTGTGGATGTGTAATAATATACCGTACGGAGAAAAACATTAGGTCCTTAAGATAAACTTCCTTGACTCTTCAAGTTAAAATAGTCATTCTTTTATTTTTAATTACTTTTTTTTATTCTACATTTATTGGGGACCTTTATCAAGGGGGCATATGGCCGCAGGGGGTCGTCTTTCGAAAGTTTCGAGGACGGCTACCAGCTGACTCTACATGCTGCACGTTAAATTAATGTAAACAATAATAATTTTACCATGTGTGTATGAACGCCCTGTTGGTCTAGTGGTTTGACTACCGGGTCTCGGGGCCCTGAGTCCGATTCCTGGGTCGAGCGAAAAGTATGTTTTGAATTTTTCGAACATAGTTCGGGTTTGTGATCACCAATCCGCATTTGGCTAGCGTTGTGATTAAGCCTAACCCCATCATAGTAGCGATAACTTGATTTCTATGATGGAGGCCTTTGTCCTGCAGTGGGACAGTTTATAGGCTGATACTTTACTTTACTGTATGTTTGTACCTATATAAGACTGTAAGGTATTTATTATGATTTGGTCCATGTTATGGGCCAATGAAATACTTGAATGCTTGAAATAAATGAATTATTATTATTATTGGCTGAAAATCGAACCGTAAGAACAAAAATAAAAATGACTGTCATTTTATTTCAACAACCATTAAAGTCATGAATAAAAATAAACTTTAAGGTAGTTTAAGGTAGTCCATAGAGTAAGGTAATAATACTCTGAGGTGGTCCTTCCATTTCTCTCGAATTTGTCTCGTAAAATCTTAAGTTATTTATCATATTACGACCGTACTGTACTTTACTGACCGTAATTCTTTGCATTTTCAATGAACAACTCGTTCTTAGTGCCACTTTTTGCCTTCTTTGTGGCCACACCGTTCCTAAGTAAAACCTAATTAGTTGTCTTACTTGACTTAATGTCCTATATCCCCTAGGTGGGGCAAAGGGCGTCCACAGTGCTCCGCCATCTCGAACAGTCTAGAGCTTCACGTTTCTTTTGAGCTAATTAGTGTTAAATTCACTTGACTGCTCGTTGCGATACAATCTTATGCTGTAGCAGTCCATAAAAAAGAAAGTCTATTTTGCTTATTTTTTTGGTCTTTGGAATTCGAGGCTACATTTTCCCGTAGCTGAGTCTAATAAATCAGCCTAGGCTATTGTATTCACTCACTGAGTGGCATACTTATATATTTACATGGCTCCCTGATATGTAAATTTACATTGTAGCTAGGTTAATATGGGTAGTTGATGTTTTGAGTATATTTTGTGGCATAAAATGCTCTTTCCCGCTCATTTCGTGGCTGTAGTGTCTCTTAGTAGTTGCCTAATAAATTAGCCTAGCCTATTGTGTGGCCTCACTCAGTGGCAAACTTATTTACCTGACTTCTCCCTGTGATGTAACTTTATGCTGTAGCTAGGTGGATGAACATAATAAGTAATAAAATTATTCTTATTCTTGTTGCGCTTGCAAGCATATTTTTTGCGCCTTTGTCGAAGCTATACTGTCTTAGAGCAAAGCCTAGGCCACTGTGTGGCCTCACTCAATAGTAGGCTTATTTTCCTTCTGCTGCCTGCTAGGTAACTTTATACCCTGCCTCTTACGCCGAAGGTCGTGGGTTCGATCCCCACCCTGGACAAACATTCGTGCGATGAACATTTGTGTTTGTTCGGTGTCTGGGTGTAATATTACATATATTTTAGTATATCTTTGTGTTCCTCTATGGTCTGATATCTGTAACACAAGTGCTTAAGCTACTTAGTACGGAATCAGGTCAACCTATGAGACGTTATGAGAATTATTATTATTATTATTATATTAAAGGTAGGTAATGTTGCAAGAATATTCAGTTGTATTGATCGTACCTTCTCATTTTACCTGATATATTAGCTCAGGATATTGTGTGGCCTCACTCAGTTAGAAGCTTATTTTCCTGACTTCTCCCTGTGAGGTAACTTTATACTCTATGGACCTACTATGAAGGCAATTGATTTTGCAAGCATATTCTTCTCGCTTTTATCGTGGCTATAGCATCTGTTATATGGCCTCACTCAGTGGCAGACTTAATTTATCTTGATTATTCCCTGTGATGAATCTTGAATAAAATTTGTGCTTGATAGCTGTCCGCTCTTTCTTCATAGAAGAAGTAAAAGTAAAATATATTGTATCGAATCATATTGTATGCTGTATTAAATAATCGACTAACGACCCATTTGAATCAGTAGTAGTGAACGCTGCCTTTAGTGCAAGGGTTGCGGGTTCGATCCCCGCACCATACAAACTTTTGTGTGCATAAAAATGTCTGTTTGTATTTGGTCTGGGTGTTTTGTATGTATTATAAGCATGAATTTACAAATAAAAAGTATTATAATGCATATATTTTTAATTCCGCTGTTGGTTCTGATATCCGTAACACAGGTCTTGAGCTACCTTTCTCGGAGTCAGATTCTATGAATGTGATGTTGAGAAATATTTATTATTTATTTGTATTGTATCGAATCATACTGGATTATGTATTGAATAAAACAAAGGGATCTCCATCTACGCTACTCGTAGTACGTCTATCAAACTAAATATTTAAGCGAATGTTTCACACATATCATAAGATATTACTAGAAAATAACAAAACAATGTTTTTTTTACGTGATAGCCAGCAGACGAGCAGACGGATCGCCTGATATTAAGCGTGTGCCCAGACACCCGCGACACCAGTGGAGTGACAAGTGCGCAACCTACCTTTAAACCCCTTTCTCCCGGATTGGGGTTTTTATATTATATCTACTGTCCAATTGATAATGTTTTAAGTCAATACTTCTATTTCCGAGTAAGGTGTTATGAAAATGTTTAACGCCTGTATGTAATATTTAACACAAACGGGAAATGTTTCATTTCAATTGTCATCGTCATCGTCAGGCCCATTTAAGTCCCCACTGCTGGGGCACGGGCCTCCCTCAATCACATGAGGGGTAATTGCCATACTCACCACGCTTGGCAGACGGGTTGGCGAGGGCTTTGATATAAATCCAGAGTTTTCCTTCTCTGGGTGCTGATGATCATGCCAGCAGCTTTACTTTAGTCGCCTTTTACGACACCTCGGTAAGAGTGAGGGTGGCCTATTCTACTCTGCCGGGGACCACACTGGCAACATTTCCCGTAAAAGAAATTATTTTTGTTATATATATTTACTTTTTCAGTGCAAAAGGACTATTTCCAATTTTATGTCGATATTAGGGTAAACCTTAACACTTTTAACAAAACCAATTATCTAATTTGGTGGTCAACCTGCCTCGCGTCCTAAGAATTATAGGTACGGTTATCGCCCTGATCAAAATTCGTGTGACCACTTCTAGGTGGCAGACAAGCAGACGGATCACCTGATGGTAAGCGCTTGCCGCCGCTCATGGACACCCGCAACATCGGTGGAGTTACAAGACGTGTGTACCCCCTTTCCCCAAATTGGGCTTACGGTACTTTCAGTCACGTAGCAAAACACAGCACAAACCCTGTTTTCTATGAGGTTGTGATATCATTCGGTCAAGTCGGCCCATTATTGCCAAAGCGTGTTTCTCCTACGATGAACTTGTGTTGGTAGTATGTTCTTAGTAGTGCCTTAGTTGATTGTACCTTTGGGACTCTCTTAGTGGCATAGTAGGTAGGATTCGATTTCCAGGTCAGGCTAAAATTTGTGTTTGAGTTTTAGTCAGCCTGGAGTCATAAAATCAGCGGTATTAGAGATTTCCGAGGTTCCAAGGACAGCCAGCGTGCCGTCTTTGTTCCTACATCCAATCCTTCTCCGTACATGTCACACTGGTGTCCCATCGGATTGAGATATAGGGAATAGATAGTGCTCTGCTGTTTGTGCACACACTTATGGATTATAAATATTCTGCGTCGATGGCTGATTGTTGATATTGGCCGCGATAGCCGAAATATTGATAGAGAACATTCTTTATAAAATCAATAGTTAATTAAGGTCTTTAATATAAATAAAAGGTACAAAATACTATTGCATTAATTTAATCTATTCGAGTTAAGGAGCGTTAAAACGTTTTTTTTTAATGCTAAAGTGCTATTAATTTTTATGTTGATTGTTTTCATTGTCATTAATTTATGATACTTGTACTGTAAAAAGTGTATCTAATTTTATGTTCCATAATATAAAAGACGAATCGTAAGCAGTGATTAAGATTAGTACATTCATATGTATTTAATTATGAGACTCGTAATTAATAAAACGGGTTGTTTACAAGACTCATTGTTTTGTGGATAGTTAGTTATTATTATTACTACTATTGTGTATTGTGTTAGCCGTGTGGTCCCGGCAGAGTAGAATAGGCCACCCTCACTCTTACCGAGGTGTCGCATTAAAAGGCGATTAAGGTAAAGCTGCTGGGCATGACATCAGCAACAGAGAGGAAAAACTCTGCATTTATATCAAAACCTCGCCAACCCGCTGCCCAAGAGCTAAATTTATACAATGGTTTTTTGTACCTTTTATTTTTGTTAAGGTCTTTACCTATGATATTGCCATTTTGTATGGCGATTTTATAAGAGGTTGTATGTTCCATACTTACTTTTTGTATTAAAGTAATTATTAATGCTCCTACTCCATAATTAACTGTGCTTAAATTGAAATCGTAAAGGAACTCGTAGGATAGTTTACCAGAAAAAAATATTTTTTAAATAAAAGTTATTATTGATAAAAACGTCCATTCTGCCAAGTAAATAAGATTCATTTTCAAGTTTTTTTAATATCTTATCTGTATTTAATATAAACCTTATAATGTAGTCTTTAATCAAAATAAAATTATAGTATGGTAACTGCTTAATTATCAAAGGGGTTGTACGTCTTATTGTGTTTAGAAAAAAACGGCGATTTCATAAGTAATGAGTATTATTTACTGATGCATTCGGCATTTCGGCATCGTGAATCGACGTCATGGTTACGAGTAAAACCATTTCAATAACTAAGTCAATAGTATGTTTAGTTTTATTAGGAATTTGAACACAAATATTACTTAGAATCACAACTTTTGTACGTTTCACACGAAATGTTAAACCCAACTTAAACATTTCCACGAAATATTTTCAAAACATTTATCACGAAAACTTGAAAAAATTTAACTTTTAAACAAACATGAACGAAACAGAAGAGCTTAATTTAAACAAACTAACAAAACAATGTCAGCGACCCGAGCTAGTCCTCCAATAGTGGCCGAAAGTTTCAGCTTTAGTATTTGGCCACTGTGCCGAACATACTACCTATGGCAAAGCCTTATTTCTCACAGTATATTTGTATGCTTCAGCCAAGATGGGCCGCTTTTTGACGGAAACCAAAATTTTTGATAATCAAAACTACACAAAGTGGTTACCGAGAATTTGTGAGATATTGTGTTTGAGCTCGCCAACCAAGAGCCATTTTTATTGAATACTAGCTTTCACCTGCTATGACGTTGCCTGGAATCTGTCGATTTTTGGGATAAAAGTATTAGGTTTCCTGGTAGAGGTAGCTCCAACAATTTTCAGCCAAATCAGACTAGCCATTCTTTATTCTTAAAAAGTGTAACTAACACGACTTTCTCTTATAAATACAGATCCTTTTATTGCAACAACCATAAGGTAAACAAAAAACACGTATTTTGTTATTATTATTCTTAAATTTACTAATGACATCAATAAGAAAGTTTCTACAGAAAAGAGACCACAATAATATTCATTTATTTATTTAATATTGCATAATGTTCATTGCACTTATAAAGATACTTATATTCTTAAGACTATGTACACAGTTACAGAATTTAAACTTAATAAATTAAATATAGCTTAAATTTAGGTTTAAGATTACTTTTTTATTACAGACTTATAAAATGTTTTATCATTTAGGTACTCGTCCACGGAATAATAAAATTTTTTATCAATTAAATTTTTAGATGATTGCAGAATAAATGATCTTTTCTTCACTTTTGATGTTATGTTGTAATTTGTTAAATATTAGTATTGACCTACAATATAAATATCTCAAGATGTTGAGACCTTCGGCTTCAATTTGGGCTCAAACCCGATCGTCAATCCTTCACTTTACCTAACAATGACGTCACAACAGCCTCAAAATATGTAGATTAAGCCAACTCCAAAATAAAACAGGCTATTGTGAAAAGAAAGAACGGCAAAATCCCCCACGTGACCACTCGACGGAATTTAACCCGGACAATCCGGGTACACGGTCGGGATATCCAGGCTGATACTGGAAAGCGGACATGTTATTTTTTTGTATTTTTCTTTTATGGTTCATTACAAAGAAATAAATTATAAGGTCATAAAACCATTTTTGTTGGACCACAAAATTATGTTTTACACCTGACCTAATTAGTGTATTGGGTCACATTTTACTCTTCATCCTAATTAATTGTGTTGATTAGAAACTATCATAGCCACTCGCAAGTTTATTATTCAGAGCGTTAGAAACTAAAACGTCCTTAAAATGTTCCCTAGGTCATTAGAGTATTTGTTCATAGCCCTACGTGTAAATTGACAGTCGTAGAGCCACGCTTCGGCACGAATGGCCCGACTCGACCGAAGTGATACAACGGCCTCACAGAAAACTGACGAGAAGCAGCACTGTCCTGTGTTTTGATGCGTGAGTGAAGGTACCGGAGACCCCATTCGGAGGAAAGGGGGATTTAGAGGTTGGCAGCGAACTTGTAACTCCACTGGTGTCGCGGGTGCCCATTAGCGGCGGCTATCGCTAACCATCAGGTGATCCGTCTACTCGTCTCCCGCCTATCAATAAAAAAAGTGTATAACTAGATTTGTTAGTTGAGCCTTTTCTTTTTCAAAAAAATTAAAAACCCGTTTGTCCACTCCAGATTTACCTTACGGATTTCCGCAAATTGAACTTTTTGCTATAGTCGCTTTCCCGTCGCAGATTCACCCTCTGGGACCACGATACCGGGATACGATACTCTTTATGCGGGATTATATTTCCCTAGCCCGACTTTGCGACTCGATGAGTTCATCTGTTCAGATAAATTTGGGTGCAGCAGGATAAATTATTTTGTGTTTTTTTGTCTCTTATTGCGGGAGGGTAGTGAGTATTAAGTTTTTGATCCTCCTGTTTGAGGACTTAGGGATAATTTTGAAAGCTTAATGGAAGTGGATATATATTTAAACCCACTTCAAAAAAAGGAGGAGGTTCCTAATACGACTCATATATTTTTGTTATGTTTGTTCGCCTATTACTTTGCCAGTTATGAAATTATTTAAATGATTATTTTTTAGTTGGAAAGTAGATAGTCCCGGATAGGTATCATGATAAGGATATCAAGATTTGATGATGGGATCCTTGAAAAATTGAGGGGAACCCTCAAATTTTATAGGCACACATTATGTTTTTGTATCTTTTTTCATAGCTGCACCAGTATTTACGCCTGATTGCATTCATTTTGTAGCTCTGCTGATGATGAAAGGTCAACTCCTCTACGGTAAGGAGTTAAAGGATAACTCTTCTCACAATCTCTTAATATTGCAATCACAATTTGTTAGTTATTGGGCGGGGGTGGAGAGATTAATCCCTGTTGAATAATTGAATGTTGTATTAGAAGATAGTATTGAGCGCCGACTTCGTTAGCACCTTTTCTCGAGTGTACTCTTATAAATGTTATTTAAAGTGTATGAAGCGTAAAAAATATTATGTTACACTTTTAGTTCGTGGTTTTTGAAGGCGGTTTTTTTTTTCGTAAATATTTTAGCGTATATTTTTGAAAGATACTTAATCATAACGTGAATAAATTTACGTTATTTTTTTTTTAAGACCGAAGTTAATAAGATTTTGCAAAAATTGCAGTAAAGATGTATTGTTTTATTGAATTATCACTGTTTGCGGAAGCGATGGCTGTGTTTGGAATCTTGGCCGCCTGTGAAACGCACCTGGGCTTGCCCTTTCAATTTAAAACTTGACAGTTGTGTATCCCCGTGTCTCGGAAAGCTCGTAATTGTTGGTCCTGCGTCAGCTCGCTCTCCGGTCAGTCACAAAGGTATAATTGTAATGTCATAATGGAATATGGTATGGGAGTAAAGTGCAGAATCAGCGTATGAGACGACAATGAAAGAGTAAACATAACACTTGCAAACGTGTGGTTCCCGGCAGAGTAGAATATGCCACCCTCACTCTTACTGAGGTGTCGTAAACTAAGGTAAAGCTGCTGGGATGATCATCAGCACCCAGAGAAGGAAAACTCTGAATTTATATCAAACCCTCGCCAACCCGCCAAGCGTGGTGAGTATGGCAATTACCCCTCATGTGATTGAGGGAGGCCCACGCCCCAGCAGTGGGGACTGACGATGCCGATGATGTTGCAAACTTGGCTGATTTTTGGCATTGGCCACCATGGCTCAGGAATATCACCAACCCCGATTTGCCCACTGGAGGTAAATTTATAAAAATCCATTCTCATTTCACCCCTATGCTATAAAAGGAACCCCTGGAATATTAAGTTTCTAATTCTAGTTAAGGCCCTGCGTTGGTTGATTGATCAGTCAGCTTTTGCTTATATAGAATCAAATCGATTGATTCGGTACTTACTTACTTAATTTTTAGTATATGTAAGGCTGACGCAATCGATACATTAATAATAAACGATCCAGTAATAACTAAGTGAACCAGATGCTTTGTACAATTTTTCCTCAAGGTATTTATAAGCGACTATTTTTATAGTCCTCGAGTGGAGGCCACGTACAGGAAGTCGCAGTCATGGCAGGCCCCCCACAAGGTGGACCGACGATCTGGTGAAGATCGCGGGAATCCATTGGATGCGGGCGGCACAGGTCCGATAGGTGTGGAGAACATTGGGGGAGGCCTTTGTCCACGTGGACGTCTATTGGCTGAAATGATGATGATGATTTTTATAGTCAAATGGCCCGCCCTCTTTTCGTTCAGGACCAATTTTGCTATTAGTTCAAATTACCAATAGATGGTGCTAGGTGTCAAATACATCGCACATTTGGTCTTTTCGGATTACCTATAAGCGTTTTTTTTTCGCTAGAATCAACCCCTTTATAAATTTATATGAGTGCCTAAACAATTTACCAAACATTTGCTTACCAAAACAAACCTTTACAGCGTCTTACAAATTGCCCCATCCCACTTGATCAAAGGCCTGTTTTAAATATTGACATCGCAAAGAAAGTTTTAATTACTCCATATAAGTTTTCACGGATGTTCACAGAGGGTGAAGGCCCTCCGTGCTTCGATTGAAATCACACGAAGTTTTGTTTGGTTAAGATTCTTATTAGCAAGACGGAGTTCAATTGGGGGAATTAACTTGGTATCACGTGGAAATTAACAGGAACGTATTTTGATTAAGATGGTGTGATGTTTTTGTATAATTAAAATACAGTTAATGAGTAAGCTAGTGATGGTAATTGACAAAGAAATATAGATAATAGATACTGAAATAAATAAAGCAATTAAAAAATTTTCGACAGTCTTCAGGTGGAACTCGAACCCACGATCTTTTGCTAAATGTACAGGTACATACAAATATTGATGAAACTATCGTCGGCTCACGGCGAAGCAAAAAACACTTATAAAATTCGTCGACATACCAAGGTCTCCGGTAGCTTAGTCGGTAAAGCAGTAGCCCGGTTAGCAAAAGATCGTGGATTCAAGTCCTACTCGAAGACCGTCGAAAAATTTTAAGTGCATTATTTACTTAGGAATAAATTGCAAAAGATTGCTATGGCCTAAAAATTCATATTAATTATGCGGTTTTATCTTAACTGGTAGTAAAATATTTTCCACTGGATATTTGTAGGTACATCCAGCAAAGTTTCTAGTAGACCTATTTTAGACCTTATTCCAATATTTTAAGGTCGAAAAGTGGTCTACTGAGAACTTTGTCGATGTACCTACAAATATGGCGGCTCATGGCGAAGCTAAAAGCACTTAAAAAATTTGTCGACATACTATGGTCTCCGAAAGCTTAGTCGGTAAAGCAGTTGCCCAGTTAGCACAAGAGCGTGGGTTCTAGTCCCACCCGAAGATTGTCGAAAAAATTTTAAGTGCATTATTTACTTAAGAATAAATTAAAAAAGATTGCGAAAACCAAAAAATTCAAATAGGTACTCTATATTGCAAAAAAATACAGCAAAAACAAACTCAGCGGTCTTACCGCTGATGGCATAGAAGGTATTATAAGAAACGTTTTTATACCGAACTCTTTAGGACAATCATTTTTTATCTAATAGTTTGCAGAAGACCACGTTTGCAGGGTGCACCCCAGACTTATCACACATTGGCATCCAGCAGGACGTCGATTGAGAGGCAGGCCCAAAAAGAGATGGCGTGATGATTTTGGCCGAAACACAGAAATGCCGATTAGTAGCGATCCCTCGGCGACAATGTTATTATAAAGCTATCCAGTATCAAGTGAGTTTACTGGCCAAGATTACGAAGGTAATATAAGGTAAGACGAGAAACACTACAGTTATGTAATGAAAATGAATTATACTTTAGCAACAATGTTATAAATAAAAAATATGAGATTATACGTCACGTTTACAAACAATCTCAATGGATGGTCGCTTCAGAGTACGCTTGTATACGCGCGCAAAGTAGGTTAGGTTAGGTTAAAAAAAAGGTTAGGTTATATATTACGCGCTTCAAAATCGTACACACTTATATGTGCCTACACGCGCTTTCAAAACGAGCTTACAAGCGGGTATAAAATGATAATCTTATTTCGTGGCTTTCATGGGCAGCGTTGATTACTTTCCATCAGGTGACTCGCTTGCTCGTTTGTCCGCCTCTAGCATAAAAAAACAGCCCTAATACTGCTTAGTAAGACCTCGCCTCAACTATTCGCATTTGTGACAAAAAAATAATATTACGATATTTATCATTCATTCACTGCTATATTCCAACTTAATGATAATAACCAGACATCCTGAAACCGGGATCATGGTCTAAGCGTACCTTAGGCTCCCTTTGGACGAAAATGGGAATTCCATACTAAGATGAATGAGGATTCCAACGTAAATAAATATTTCACAACATCACATACGTTTGATCTGACTCCAAGATAGGTAGCTCAAGCACCTGTGTTTACAGATTTCTTCAATTTACTAGCAAGTCATAGAATAATTTACGTAAATTCATAATTATTTGATACAATTTTAATATAATTTTTTCCAAAAATACAATGTCAAAAAAAGTAAGAATACATAATTAATATAATAGAATAAAATAAAATATGGATACACAAACAATCAAATTACACAGTATATTTTTATTACATCCTATCCATCCCATTAATAATACGATTGAATTGATTTAATAAATGTATAGTTCCGTCAGCAAATAAGTCCAGATTATCATGCTGCATCATAATGTCCCCAATCAGACGCAGGGCGTTATTTGTCGGAGCAAACGATGCTTTTTGGGTGCGCGTCACTGTTGTTTTTATAAGCCGCTGCTTTCTACGGGGAGCAACCATACCCGTCTCATCACACTGCAAACACCTTGGCACCAAGCAACCCTTTCCACAACTTCTTGACAACCAAGCCTACCCCTTATTATAGAGTGATAGTGTAAAATCGAAGCCATTGCTTTCTTAGCCTTTAAAGTTTCAATTTCAACCATACCCAAAACAAAAGTGTTACGGATATCAGAACTAACAGCCAACAACAACAATGTAAATGCCATAAAATCCGGAGCTTTCTCACATAAAATTATAAGTTGAAATTTAGCTCTACTATCAGTCGAGTCGAAAATTACCGTAAATACCGTTTGAGTATCATTTTCGAAGCGCAAGAGTGCGTAGTGTTGCTAAATTTTTACATACTTGAATAAATTATCGGCACTTATTTTACTTGCCCTAACTGTATGTTTCAGAGCAAGGAGGTTTTCTATTTTCAAAATTTCATGCTAAAAAAGCTAGTGAAAAATCTTCCTAAAAGGCCGGCTTCTCCACTTCTTCTGGTGTGGCTGATGCGGCGGTGATCACTTACCATTAGGTGACTCACTTGCTCGTTTTTTTTACGTGATAGGTGGCAGACGAGCAGACGGATCACCTGATGGTAAGCGATTGCTGGCACCTATGGACACCCGTAACACCATAAGTCATAAGTGTCATAAGTGTGCTGCTTATATTTAAACTGCCCTTTCCCCCGGATTGGGCCTCCGGTTTCTTCACTCTGGCATCGAAATACAGCACAGCGCTGCTTCACGCCGGTTTTCTGTGAGGCCCTGGTATCACAGAAAACCGATCGTTTCTCTACCACGGTCAAACAACACGGTCCAACAAACAAGGTTTGCGTCCCTTTCTCATAAAAAAAAAAACTAGTGGTCCACCCTGACTTCGTTTCAGTATATTAGTTCCAATCTGTATGGCGTTGAGTGTCAATTGTATCACTCAAGTGTTTTGTTTTCTCGTTTTACCTTTAGGTAAGCCTTGCGAAATCTATACAATTCATCTTTTTATAAAAAAAACCAACACAATTTTAATTACATATATGAAACGGGATAGGAAGTCTCATGATTATATTTTGCACAATCATTGATGCAAGTAATTTGAAATATGATATCATTTGAAAACTATCGATATATAGATGTTATAATAACTATCATAGAACATCACTGCCATGAGTGGGCCGCCATTTTGTCCTTGCAAAGAGAGGATGATAACCCGAATAAATTACTCGTATTCCAGGAATCATTAACATCAAAATAATAACATAATTTTAGTTTGGAACCGAATATTTCAATGAAAATGTCAATGTAATATTTTTATAGAATTGATCACTAAGCAATTTTAACTACAAGTACTTGAGGGTTTCATATGGTGTAATAAAAAAAGTTATAGTTTTTTTCTTATCGCATTAAATTGTAAAGCGAGGGTTTCACATAGTATACGCTACTAACAGTATGTGTTTTTTTTTTCTTATCTTTGAAATTGTAAAGCTACTTAAAGGTTGAGTGATAAACACATTAGGCTAAAACTGTTACGAGTATCACGCCCCAGAAGGCTTTCGTCAATGGGTGGCCAGCAGATATAATAGCAGCAGGTATAATAGCAATGATAACTCAAGTAAATAACACACTTAAAAAATCACCGTAGGGCTCAGGTGGGACTCGAACCCACAACCTTCCACAGTCCGTTTAAGTTAGTTTAAGTGTGTTATTTACTTAAGAATAAATTGCAAAGAATTGCTATACCAAACACAATAATAATGATAACTCAGTGGATATAGAATGTGCCTTCCACAAGTACGGGTTTTGGTTCGATCTGGGCATGCAATTTTGCATTTTCCAAAATGTATGTTCGTATTTCTACAATTTATTTACCATTAGCTCGGCGGTGAGGGAAAACATCATAAGAAAGTTCCGAACAATTCCTAAAAAAACATGATTTATTTAGTCTGGTTAAACCATAATTTAATTATAATAATAATAATAATTCTTACAACATCTCATAGGTTGACCTGATTCCGTACTAAGTAGCTTAAGCACTTGTGTTACAGATATCAGACAACAGAGGAACACAAATATATACTTAAATACATATATTACACCCAGACACTGAACAAACACAAGTGTTAATCGCACGAATGTTTGTCCAGGGTGGGGATCGAACCCACGACCTTTGGCGTAAGAGGCAGGGTCACTACCAATTGCGCCATCCGGTCAGTTAATTACTGTTAAGGGGCTGTGAAGGTAAGAGGGTGATCGTTTCACTATAAATAACAGTTTTAGGACTTCAAGATTTGAGCTGTAAGCATCATCTACCTTATGCGCCAAAGCAAGAGCTTTTGGTCGCACTGATTTCACGGATGTTCATTATTGGCGTTTATTTATTTATTTAATTAGAACACCAACATAAAATACATTTTGATAATACATAAGGAGTTAAATAATGGGGTATAAAGCTTAACGCATTTACAATTACAGGTGCAGACTGCATGCTATAGAATAAGTTAAGAAGCAACAAAAAAATTGTAAAGAAAATAATATTAAGAAACGCATTTTACGTAGTGTGGCTGTTAGGCAGCCAATGATTTTTTAAAGCTGCGAATGTCACCCGCGAATAAATCGAGACCCTTTGAACCAGCCAAACTGATGTAGTCTTTAACAAGACGGTTCAATGGATCATTTTGACCTAGGTTAGAATTGCTACTTTGCTGAATAAGAATGTGGAATCTAGATGGGCGAGGAAGTTTAAGTGGTGCTGAGAAGGTTAGCTGCTGTAATAGATCCGGAGCATCGATGATGCCATTCGCCAACTTGTACAGGAATATCAGGCTGTGCAAGTGTCTCCGACTTGATAATGAGTTAGTTCACTTTAAAGTTTTCCAATCTGGCTTCATAATTCAGAAGTACCTTGCTCAAGTAACATTTATATGTAAGATGATACAGAAATCGTTTTTAGATGCGTTTATTGCTTTCCATCAGGCGGTCCTTGCTCGTTTGTCACCTCTAGCAAAGAAAAATCGGTCGCAACCGAATTATTTACTTATTTAATTTATTTAAACTTTATTGCACAAATTTTGTTACAATGAGGCGAACTTAATGCCAAGAAGCATTCTCTACCAGTCAACCTTTGGGTCATGCAGAAAGTGCAGTGGTGCGGCCAAAGGAAAATTTGTAGTTACTAGAAGGAAAAATAACATGAATTTAAAATAGCTACACACTACTTAACAACTACATTATACACATACCTACATATATAAATATATAATATATATAATTACTCGCTTATAAAACGAGACCAGACTATAGGGTTTTTAGTGGCCTGCGCCTTATCGGTTAATCTCCTATGAAAAGGGGGGGAAGGTGTCCTTGGTCTGGCAGGAAAGCAAGAGAAGTGATGTACTTATCGCGTAAAGAGGGAAGCAAACGTAAAATGGTACCTGTTTTTTTTGGTAATGCAGAGAGAATGCCGCCGGCTCAGAAGGAACCGACGTTGGCGCGGTTGGCCGGCGCCGCCTTATGCACACCCGGCCGCTGGGAGTCGGTCGAGTAGTGTGGGGCTCTCCCCTGGGGTGTTCCTAGGGGCATACCCACTAAACTCTCTGCGACAGTTAACGTAAAGTGGTACCTGTCTCCAACACTTAGTAAGTGTTCGTAACCTTAAAACACATTACTATCCTTAGCTCCTACACTTAGGACCACGATAAATAAAATAATAAACATTATAAGTACTTGATTCACCATAAACATTTAAACGTAAATCACCCCATTAGGGACCCGCGCATAAATTCATTGCAACACGATCGCATTCCCTCCTTTTGCTTTTCAAAACACACTTTAGCGTCAACCAGGCTTTGTGTAAATAATGTTCCTTAAAATTTATAGGTATAATAAATGTTTGGACCCCCTTTTCCTATGAAAATAAGTTGAAATTTACTGGTTCGTTGGGGTCAACTTATGTTACATTTCATTTTACAGATGTTTTTTATGATTCTACTTTGCATGCATATGAGCCGAGAATCCTTGCTCGCTTTTTAAGTGAGAGGATTTTATCAAAATGAAGGAATATTGCTTAGAGATTTGGGAATATGAATTTATTCCTAGTCACTGTAGATTATCCTCGAAAGACCTCTGGATTTTTTGAATCTATGCGCGTTTTTCTATCGTGCATAGATTAAAAAAATCCAGAGTCAAAGAACGGCAGTAAGGTCAGAACTTTTTCAATAATGATTCTGAATGGGAAACCGTATGATTCAGTTGGTCCTTTGTTGTAAAGGTCAGACAACTGCAGCCATCTAATGTCTGATAATAACTTATCTTACAGAACATGGAGATCGTCAAAAAGTAGGGCCATGAAGTAAAGTAGTCTTCGTGGAAAAGTTACGCTTTGGGATGAATAAGCCGGTTCGACCGGAGTGATACTACGGCCTCACAGAAAACCGACGTGAAGCAGCGTCTGTGCTCTATTTCGCTGCGTGAGTGGAGTTCCCGAGTGGTACTGGATGCCCAACTAATGGGAAAGAGGAGTTTAAATATTGACAGTGCAGTTTTGACTCCACTGGTGTTGCGGGGGTTCATGGGCGCGCCCAATGGCTTACCATCAGGTGATCCGTATGTACTTAAAAAGTGCATCTGACGTGGTTTTGTTTCATATAGTTCAGAAACGATCCACTTTCGGTACACTCGCTATCGCTTACCATCAGATGATGCGTCTGTTGGTCTGCCACCATAAAAAAAAACACTCGTCACCGTGTATCTCACTCACAATACTAATAGTATAGTCACTATCATTTCCACCTTCAGCAAAAAAGCGCCTGTAATCTTTCCTGAGAGGAAAGGCCTGAGTGTCACTCATCCGTAATCGAGTGTTGCAGTGTTTGGCAACAAGCCAGATAGCGCCTACGGCAGACGGATAGATCTACAATAAGGATAGACTAGCCATATTGGCGCTTCTGTTTCTATCACTGCAGAATATGTGCTACCGTGAAACTGATAGATCTATACTAGGAGTAGAGTAGGCATATAGGTTCAGTATTTTTTTATCTTTGGAAAATGCTCGTAGTAGTTTGTGTGATGTCATAAAGAAGCATGTAGCTTTGCAACATAGTAGTTACATTGCGGTGTTGTAGCAATATCATTGCCGTGACGTAGTGACAGAGTTGCAGTAATGAGCAATGACATAGTAGCGGCAATGTAATACTGTATCAGCAGCTGTAGATCTATACTAGGAATAGAGTAGGCATATAGGTTCAGTATTTTTTTATCTTTGAAAATGTTCGTAGTAGTTTGTGTGATGTCATAAAGAAGCATGTAGCTTTGCAACATAGTAGTTACATTGTGGTGTTGTAGCAATATCATTGCTGTGACGTAGTAACAGAGTTGCAGTAATGAGCAGTGTCGTAGTAGCGGCAATGTAATACTGTATCAGCAGCGTTACAGAAGCATTGTACTCTCGTTGCAGTTGTATTGCGTCGTTTTAGCAGTGATAATGGCAATGTCGTACTAACACTGTTGCAGAAACGTAGCAGTACTAGTAGCACTGCAACATCGTAGAGGCGGCAATTCAGTGCCGTAGCAGCAGAGTTACAGTGTAGTAGTAGCAGCGTTGCAGTCATAAGAAAGAAAGAAAGTAAGAATATACATTAATTGATCATCACAACACAAAAAATAAATACAGTAGGCATAACACAATAAAGATATGACGGATGGGCGAGCGGGAAAGAGGGCGGAGTGCCCGGGTTGTTCTCATCCGCCATCTTGGGTACTTTGAAGTGTCTTGCAGAAATAAAGTCTGAGTTAATTAGCTAAACTATTCTTTAATTCTATAGATTTTACAAATCAACAAAATGTAGAGTAAGTTGCAAGATGCAAACAGATTGCGTTGTGAAGCGCGGAGAGTTCAGTGCTATCGTCCGTTCGCTATGGCGGCTCACGTTCGAATGCCCCTTTTCGACCAAGCATAGACCACTCCCAAGCATAGACAGTGTCAGCTGTCACAACTTGACGTTTCACAACATTACACTGACACTGACGTCTGTCATTATATGAAGTTGATAGGTGACGTTTGCCACTGAATGACGTTGACAGGTGATGTCTCGCAAATGCGACAAAGGCGCCACCTCGCCGACAGATACAAAGAGGAGAGGCGATACGAGAAGAGATGGTGTGGTTGTGCATTTGCTGCTACGGTATTTATCGTAGCAGTTGAATTCCAATGTTGTAGCAGTGGCATTGCTGTATCGTAATAGCAGTGTTGTAGGAACGTAGCAGTGGTATTGCAGTGTCGTAGCAGCAGCCTTGCAGTCTTCTTTTAGGAGCGTTGCAGTGTTTAATAGTTGCATTGCAGGCTTAGGCTACAAATATGCTACAGTTAATCTTTGGTGGGGCCGTAATACAATGGTAAATAACCTCACTAGATTGTTACAACAGCACAGAAAAATTAACGTAATATTGAAATCCATATAGGTATGTACTTAAACAAATTGGCAACGATTTGAAACGATATCACTTAAACATAGATCAACTAGTCAAGTACGTATTTGTTTTTCTCCTTCCTTGTCCACCCAATATAAAAATGGGCATTTATCGATGATCACGGCAGTTAGCATTTCTGACAAATCCCTACATTGGCGTCGCGCCAGCAGGATGTTTTCGCTGATCGCTGTCTCGGTTGAAGAACGCTTGCAACCACTCGCTATTACGTCCACGCTCTGTACCGGAAACATTGGAGGGCTGCACGATTGTGATTTGTAAGGCGTGACGCGATGGTTTTTCTGAAGGGAACTTTTGTTTAGATATGAATGAAAAGTGTGGTTGTTTGTGTTTTTATTTTTTGAGATTTTTGGTTCCATTAACGACATTCAATAGGAACTCATACACATTCGAAATGGTATTAAGAAAAACCTAACAAGGTATTTATATATCTCCCTCTATTTGCGCATATGTGTGTATGTCTTAAAATTTTATTCTACCAATCGATCCAGTCATCATTAAAGATAAAATTGGTCTAAGAAACCTTAGGCCCCACACTCGTCCATCTCTCTAGATGTGTTTATGTTTTAGGCACAAGATAATCCATTAATATTGTGTCACATCGTTGACTGAGCTTCTGATACCATTCACTAAAGTCAGTCACCGGCCTTAACCTCGTCAGACACATTGAAGAAGTCAGTGCAACGGCCAAACTATTACCACAGAGACAACAGTGTGTAATATGGTCAGTAGCTGGACATAGTGCTCTCAAAGGTATACGACATGGTAAAAATTTGGGCGGCATTTTATTAATTGGCAGTCCGCAAACTAGTCCATAGTCATGTCCTTTTTTAAACGAGGTTTGAAAAGAGTTCTTCTCTCACGGTAGGCAGCGGCATGACTGTGCTCCAGCATTGTTGATGTCTATGAGCGGCGGTTACCGTTTACCATCAGATGGGCCACAAGCTCGTCTACCTACTATAAGCAATAAAAAAAATATAAAAAGTAGTAGTTGGCGATTTTACATCTCTACTAGATAATAAGAGCCAAAACGGACGTTTGATATCTAATCAAATTGTGATAATTAAATTATTATTAAACAGCCATGAACACCACCAGGGGGCCAACGTTTTAGCATCCCTTCCCTCGATTAGCCTCCAGTATCCTCACTCACTCGAGGAAACAGCGCAAGCGCTCGTTTCATGTCAGTTTTTTTTGTATCACTCTGGTTGATCCGGCCCATTGATTCCGAAGCATGGCGCTCCCACTATAAACTTTTCCGCTGTAAATCTTAGTAAAAACCTGACGATGTCAAACGTGTAAAACAGATTAAAAACTTTCGCGTTAAATTGTACAAATAATTTATCACGGGAAAAAAAAGGAATTTTTATATGTAAGTACATACTTGTAGTAGCATCTACTCACATCTTGACGTTGGGTATCCGAAGATTCACTAGTCGGGCGTCACCATCAGACAACGTTGGGCACCTCCAGTCTACTTGTGACTACGACCGTGTTGTAACTACAACCTGTGCGGTTAAAAGAATGGGATCAGAAATGGCGGCGCATCTATTCACTTCTCGCTCGCACACCCACGAGTGCGAGTATAGACGCAAATAGTGTGCGAGCGAGAAGTGAAAAGATGCGCCGCCATTTCTGATCCCATTCTTTATCCCCACAGGTTGTATAAGTATGTACTTTCATATTAAAATAACCACGTATTGTCCCGTGTACATTCATTACGTGGATAACAGCATTTATTAACAAGACTATCAGATTGGGCATCAAAATGTGCTGACGACATCTAAGGGATTCCCGCCACCATCACCCGTCGGTCCATCTCGTGGGAGACCTGCCAATGCTACGATCCCTGATAACCTCGCAATGAACCCTGCCCATTGCCTTAGGCAATCCTATCTGTCTTATGTCTTATTACCGGCTTTCCTTACACTGCATTATTACGAAATTCACTTATAATTGCATATACCACCCGTCATACAGAAATAATCCACGCTTGACATGTTCATAACATAGTGGACTATTTATTCCGGAACCGTTTTGGCATGTGTCCCAGTCGGTGTCAGTGTGCACCCTAGATTTGAGGACAACAGTTCACTGAAACGAGTGATGGAGTTCTTTTGAATCTCTGTATCACTCTACAGCAGTTCACGTAAATGTGAGTCATAAGAACTTTTGATCCGATGAGATGTTGTAGTAATTTCTTATTATTATTATATCCCTTCGATTCACTTTTTTTATATGACAGGTGACAGAAGAGCAGACGGATCACCTGATGGTAAGCAATTCCGCCGTCCATGTACACCCGCAACACCAGTGGAGTCACAAGTGCGTTCCCAAACTTTTTTCCCCTTACGCTCATTGGGCCTCCGGTAACCCTCCGGTCACTCACACGGCGAAACACAGCGCAGGCGCTGCTTCACGCCGGTCTTTTGTGAGGCAGTGGTATCACTCCGGTCGAGCCGGCCCATTCATTCTTAAGCGTGGCTCTCCCACATTTGTTTTTCTTTTCATTTCAGCTTTGTAACTGGAATTGTTTTGAAAATTTTAATAAAATAATTAAATAATAATTTGATAAATATAATATAATAAAATGAAATTATGACTAACATAGATTTCTAAGACAATTATTATTACTAACAACACTATGGATTGTATGATCCGAAATCAACACTTTTCATATTATTATATTTTATTTATTTATTTCTAACAAATAAGCATCAAAAGATCTAGATAAACTAATGAACTACATAGGGAAACAAAAATTGATTGAAAAGAACTGGCTTATAAAGTGAACTTGTATAAGTTCAATTGTACCAGTTCACTTACGCAAGCACATCACAAGCCTAGTTCACTCACCTTGCTATTAACACATCGTCATGTGAATCGCTGTTATGGTATTCTATGGTCTAGGATGGTCAATTCTACGCTGGGAACGGCCTCTCCTAAGAAACAAAATATGGATGACCGTTAGAGGTAGGCAATGTAAATAGCTTTTTGTTAGTTAGCCATAGGATTGGATAAACTAGATCGGTTTTGTAGGTAAGACATTATGTTAAAATAGATAACAAAACATCTCATGAATATTAATACACGTGTAGGTTTGACATAAAGTCAAAAGATACTTGTATTACGTAGGTATACATACATTTTATGTAAAATTTAGGAGCATATCCTTAATGGGTCATCCATGTTGTAGAAATTGCTAAACATCTTTCTGATTTACTCAGTATTAATGTTGTTCTTCTCTTATGCTATAACTACTAAATTTAGCAGAGGTTTTACAATGGCAATATTTTTTTTTATAATATTTCATAACATCACATACATCGATCTGACTCCGAGATAGGTAGCTCAAGCACCTGTGTTACGGATATCAGAATCAACAATGGAATTACAATTAAATACATATAATACTTTTCTTTTGTAAATACATACTCATAATACATAGATAACACCCAGACCAATACAAACAGATATGTTCATGCACACAAATGTTTGCACTGTGCGGGAAACGAACCCGCAACCCTTGCACCAGAGGCAGTGTTCACTACCACTGTTCCAAACGGGTCGTCAACATTGGTGCATTGTGTAGATGAAATACGAAAGGGATACGGTAGACAATCATTTGTCTTATAGTAATACATTTTATGGGGCAGGCGTCAAGTTGTCTTGTCAGTTGCCGAAGAACCAGTCCCGCCAGATCCTATCCATGAACTCGGCATAGTTCCCTTATTATCGGCGATAGTCCTTGTACCTGGCGGGAGCTGTCTTTGGCTGTATATTTCCAACAGTGTACACTGCAGTATCCCTGCATACTAACCGCTAGGTGTACATATCCCCACTTAAATAATTGTGTCTTAAACGGGCCTCTTCGTGTTGGATCTGTATTCGAAAGGACCGGACTTGTGGCGTGATTTGCCGCAGAAGAGATACAAATTATAATAAAAAAATAACTAAAGCAAGTGGCTCAAAGATCCCAAAATATTAATAAATCTGACAAACAATCTACTGAAACTATCACTTAGGTGAGAAGAGTATTTAATAGGTGATCAGCGAGTAGGAATTAAAACCTAACTAACCACCTAGGACCATCTAAGCCGTGCGGCCGTGTGGTCCCCGGCAGAGTAGAATAGGCCACTCTCACTCTTACCGAGGTGTCGTAAAAAGCGACTAAGGTAAAGCTGCTGGCATGATCATCAGCACCCAGAGAAGCAAGACTCTGCATTTATATCAAAACCCTCGCCAACCCGTCTGCCAAGCGTGGTGAGTATAGCAATTACCCCTTATGTGATTGAGTGGGGCCCGTGCCCCAGCAGTGGGGACTTAAATGGGCTGATGATGATGATGATAAACCACCTAGGAATATTACTATTATCTGTCTCATAAATAAACTTGGAAATCTCAAAACCACTGCATTTCCGATTGGACATTATACATATTTAATAGATATAAACTCTAAGATTACCACGGGATTACCTATAATCTCGAACTGTGAGCTCGAATCCAGTTTTGTACGATTATTTTGTAATAAAAATAGCAATTTTTCCTTCCCATATCGCCGGCGGTTTGGCTACGAGCCAATTTCTGCGTGATCATCCGTCACATAATAATTATGTTTATTTTGCCACTGCCGCGATGATAATATGTCCGGTTGCAAAAATTACTGGAAAATTGAGTGGGGAGATTGGAAATTTTGATTATACAAACCTATTTAATCTTTATTAATCTTTGGGACTAACTGATGAATAGACACTACGGTAGAGGAATCATGGACTCTTAAAAGGACCGATTCCAATTAAAGCCTTAGAGATTTTTTACCGTATGAGCCACGTTCCGGTATAAATGGGCCGGTCCGTCATATCACGGAGTCAGTGAAAATCGGCGAGAATCTAATCGAATGAGACTATTCCCTTCATCTCAGACGAAATTGTATTAATCAAACATACAAAGTTCGGAAACGATTGTCATTTGATTCGTATTGACTCGTAAATAAAATACCAACAATACTCATAAGTAGTTCTAGGAAATAATATCACTGTTACATTTTGGAACAATGCCAATACAAAACTGTCACTTTATTAAAGCATATTGACACAATAATAGGCATACAAATCCGCGACTACTAAAAATAAAATAAATGTAAAAAATGTCTTTGATGTTCTTTCTAAGAGGTCTTTTTAATTTAATACCTAGCGTGTGATACCTGCCATAACTTTTGAGATTTTGAGTATGAAAGAGTCGTAAATGACGGGTAAAAATAAATTGGTTAAACAAACTCTTTTAATTTTATCACGGGATTAGTTTGTGCCTCTGTTTCTGACTGATTTACACGTATTTTTGTTAGTATAAGTCAAATATTTTATAAGTCTACAGACTAATGGAACATCTTATCGAGATTAATGCTAATTTACTCCTAAATAGACAAAAACAGTCTTTATGAAAAAACTTTTTTAATAAAAGTTACTATTTGCGTTACAAATTTGCGTTCCTCTTCGACTCCCTGAATAATGTAAGTATTTAAGTATGTTAATAGTGACATTAATAGTATTAAGTCATGATATGTATCATTCGTGTTGTGATCCTGATGTTTGATGATACATAATTATACCTGATGTATCAGCCCACATCTGGGACACGTTTCAACTCCCATGGGATGTTTTATAAATACCTACATTCCTATCTATCAAATAGCTGGTCTGTACACTTCTCCAGGTTGGCATTCTTCATGCTGCGTCGGAGTTTTGTATCCTAGGCTTTCTTCATACCAGCATGCCTAACAGTCTACCGTGTGGCAGGGTGTTACTACGATAGACTCATCACTCTTCTACGCCTAAGACACCACAAAACAAAATTGTATTATTTTGTGAAGACACGTCTGCTCTTACAGCTGTCGCATTATCGGGAAAATTATTTAACGGACTTAAGACTAGCGAAACAAAGAAAGCAAAATGTAAAACCCCTGCTCAAAAGTTCCAAAGGAGTCATATATTACCGCGCTAATGCAGCCAATCTATAATAATTACGGGCTCAACTTCGCTTATGGTGATTAAAAAGTTTCATTAAAAGTTTCCCGGCGAACAAATAAATTTGTGCCGTATATTGTTGTTTTAGATTTCTACTCTCAACCCAGAATCAATATTGGCCGATATGTTTTAGGTGCACTGAGAGCAAATATATTATGACATAAGCACCTATTAACATAACTGCATTTTATCCAAATAATAAAATGTTATTAATACCAAATTATAACAAAAACGTTAATACCAAGCATTCTGAAATTGTTTCCCACCTAATCATAAAGAGAATGAAGTTATGAATCATTTCAGATACTTTTAAAAGCTTTAGCCAGTTTGAACATGAAGTTTTTATT
The DNA here is from genome assembly GCA_019059595.1 of Marasmia exigua. Lineage (NCBI taxonomy): Eukaryota > Metazoa > Arthropoda > Insecta > Lepidoptera > Crambidae > Marasmia > Marasmia exigua. The sequence continues at coordinate 22,739,024 of CM032473.1, forward strand.
ATTGTCAGTTGATTAAGTCGATTTAATTATTTTTGTGTACCTAAATGAAAAAAAAAAGTATAAATATTAGCCGATCACAAATATCTTATTTTTGATACAATGGGTAAGGTCGGTAAGAGTGAGGGTGGCCTATTCTACTCTGCCGGGGACCACACGGCTATTGCAGTAACTTAGTCTAATACAATATTTTGTGTATGATGCTCCCTTTTAAGCTCATTTGCTTGTGATAGGCAACACCGCTCTTCCATAGCATAGTGACAATAGACTAAAATGCACAGTATACACAGCTACAGCTCGCTAAATGAATACTTGTATGAGGCTTATCATACCCGTTTTGGGTACGAGGTGTCGTAAAAGGCGACTAAGGTAAAGCTGCTGGCATGATCATCAGCACCCAAAAAAGGAAAACTGCATTTATATCAAAACCCTCCCCAACCCGTCTGCCAAGCGTGGTGAGTATGGCAATTACCCCTCACGTGACTGAGGGAGGCCCGTACCCCAGCAGTGGGGACTTAAATGGGCTGATGATGATGGGTAAGGTCGACAAATTTTCTGGTGTACCTACCAGCGCTATGCATTAATCGCTAACGGTGAGCTCGGGCATGTAGTGCCGGCTTGCTGGAAAGTTACTACGTTTGTTGCCTTAAGGTGACGGGTAGGGCACACTAGCGACGCCAATCGATTTTAATTTTTAGCTTCTAAACCGGATCTATTTTAAACAATTTCGGGATTACAACCTCTCGGCAAACACTTATACAATTTATTAAATAACCATGCACAAATGCAGACCCAACATTTGTACGCGAAAAATTGATTCACGCTAAAAGTGGCCGCTTTTGGCAGTAATAAATTTTTCGCTTACAAAAACGGACCCATCATTTGTGCATAGTTATTTTATAAATAGTATAAGTGTTTACCGAGAGGTTGTAACCTCGAAATTGTTAAAAATAGATCCGCTTTAGTAGCTAACAATTTAAAGGAATGGTGTCGCTAGTTAGGGCTACCCGTCGGCTTAACGCAATACGCAAATCTTTCAGCGTTGCCAAATAGGGATTCCTTACCTTTTAAAGTGCAGACAGAACCCTATTTTAAGCATCCTGACTTACATTCATGTAAAACCCACTGTGTCCCAAACCCAATAAGGGTAAGGGGCACCAGAAAGCAAATGACCAAAATCGATACAGAGCTTTAATAATAGATGCCCCGCCGGTCGAGCGGACGCAGGTTCGATTCTAGCTAGTGATGCCTAACAATCGATGGTATAAAAAATAGTGAAATTATACATTGAGAATATTATTATGGAAGACTGACTCTTTTGGTAACAAGCTACTTCGATCACGCTTCTTTGATAAGTGTTGATATACAAAAGAATACAATTACATTTTATTTCTTAGTTACTGTCTTAATTTTATTGTGTTTTTGTTCTTTTGTTAAATCAAGTCTTGTAAGAATAAATATAATGCTTCTCAGAAAATTAAATTAAATTATCTGAAAATGAGTAAGTACAAAAGAATACATGTATTTAAATTAATTTGTCACAACTATTTTCCAATCTGCTGAGCTTGGAAGGTAACGGTCGTGTAGATGGCCAATTATTGCACAATCTGACCTCTTAAAACGAATTTTTACTGGCCAGAAGAACTATTATATGTTTTACAATATTATCCCGGCTTTTCGGTTTCACTCTATTATTCGGCAGACAAGAAGAATATCATGGACAACAAGGTTTCACAATAAAATTAAAAATATACTTGTCCCTTAAGTTGTGCCAGAGGTGGTTATCGATAGATTATGAAATACTACCGATCGACACTAAATCTACTTCGCTTTACATGTCATCGATTTCAGGCATGAAGTAACCAGACCAATTTGGAGCGAAACAATACTTTATGTATTTGATTGACGTCCCTTTTTAGTGTTTGAAGTGGAATCGCGTGTCGAAAATGTGACGGGAAATGTTACGGGACAAGTTAAGAAGCTTTTTGTATTAAATCGATTTACCATTTCCCAACATTGGGGGAAATTAAAAAACAAATATTTTTCGGTAATGTTGGTTATGTAGGGCTGGTTTTTGACTTGTACTAGTAGAGTCAAAAGATCTAATTCAGACTATGGCCCCATGTGCACCTTTTCTAAACTCCAACATCGACAAGAATTGCCTACGAGTATGTTAGATAGACGGTGTTGGCACTTCCACGCGATATAAACACTGAGTGTCTGACTACCTTGTTGGCGCTGTGGGTAGTATGGTCACACTTTACACCAACGGCTGCGATTGGGTTTCGAGCCCCTAGTTGGGATAATAAATTTGCCTGAGTTTTTGTGTTGAGCAATTCTCAGTATTAGCCCGGAATATGGAAGTTGGCGATCTTGTAGCCATTGAATCCTGCATCACGATCTCCTCTCACGTCGAGTCACACTGGTGTCCCATCGGAATATGAGGTCAAGGGTATAGAGATTGCACTTGTGTTTGCGCACACACATGAGCACTATAATATATCCTGTAGGTATCAGTTGCTGATCGTTGACATTGGGCCGCCTTAGCCGAAATCGGGTGGAGGATATTAAAATAAAAAAACATAAGAATATTAAATAATTTATATCACGCTAACAAAACTCCAATGCTGAGGTTGGGCCTTGTTGGCTACAGAATTTGTCATACTTGTGTATTTATGTCACTAATGTTTGATTTGTGTTCTGTGGCCAATGAAGAAATCTTTATCTTTATAGTAAAGTATTATATAAGTAATCTTCATCTTTATAGTAAAGTTTTTTACTTTATTTAAGTAATATTTATATTTATAGTAAAGTAAAATAAATATGTAAATAATTAATACTAACTTAGGCTAGACAATTTTTCTAACACATCTGTGTAATCTGAAAATAAACACATTTTATTATTTATTTATCTTTATCAATTTGTTTTATATTAAAAAGTTTTTAATTTTTATAAAGATAGTGAAAATACAATTTTAAGAGCACGTATCGTCACATTCATCATTACCATCATCACGTACGTTATTCCTTCCATTAGCTACACTATTGCTTCTAAACAAACTGATATTCCTATCTCTGCAAAAACAAAGGTATACTTTGTATAGCGACAGCGATGTTCCACTTGCACTCATTGTGGAAACCTGCAGAATGCAGCCAATAATAGCATATCGCGAACTAGAGAACTTAGCCCTTTGTGTACCTTATCGTTGACCAGGTTGACAATTACATTTATTTCTAACTAGTTATTTAGACGGTTGCGTCGTGTGGTTTCCGTGATATCTGTGTCTATACTCAGTAGCTCGATAAAGAACTAAATAGATAGGCAGCTTATAAAGAAATATGTTTTTTTAGACGTGACTTTTTAAATACATTATACTAATGGACTCAAACAATTTTCTCCAAGGAACATTGGGTGTGATATAAAAAAATAAAATTACTTTACCATACTAAAGTGACAGTATCAGTATACCAATAGTTCTTTTTAAAAATATTTTTTTAATGTGATAGGTGGCAGACAAGCAGATGGATCACCTGATGATAAGCGATTGCCGCCGCCCGTGCTGCAAACCTTTAAACCCCTCTGTCCTCCGGATTGGGCCTCCGGTACCCTCACTCACGCAGCGAAACACAGCACGATGCTGCTTCACGCCGGTTTTCTGTGAGGCCGTGGTATCACTCCAGTCGAGCCAGCCCATTCATGCTGAAGCGTGGCTCTGCCACGGTCAATTATTGTCAAATTACAAACCTTCAAAGTATTAGGCCGTTTTTAAAATCCCTTTCCATTAGCAACCCCTTTTTAAAAAAGCTAAGGTGTTTTAATTGGCATAGCATGCAGATTCTGACAAGATAACAAAGTTACTTAAAACATGCGACTGCTTTTAACTGCCAATAATCTATTTGACGGGAAAAATACAGCAATAATCAAATTAACTCGATACACGGGCGCGAGAGAGCACTCTCGTGTTCAATTTATTTCATTCATTATAACACCGAGTAACTTATAGTAAGTAAACGTAAGAATGAAGTCAAGTGATTTATAAGAAAAGAAATATAGCGGATCTTTAATTTAGACCAGTGTTCCGCCCTCTTTTTGTTACGGAGTTCCACCTTTTACCAATAGATGGCGTTAGGTGTCGATTACATCGCACAAGCGTTTCGTGTTTTCGGATAAAATATAAGCGTTTCCGCTGTCTGTAGGATTAACCTAATTATAAATGGTAGCGCTCTGTTGGTCTAGTGGTTTAAGTACCGGGCCGTGATCTCAGGGTCTGGGTTCGATTCCAAGGTCCGAGCGAAAAGTATGTTTCGAATTTTTCGAAGATAGCTCGGGTTTGTGATCAGCAATCCGCATGTGGTAAGCGTGGTGATTAAGCCTAATCCCATCATATTAGCGATAACTTGATTTCTATGATGAAGGCTTTTTGCCCTGCAGTGGGTCAGTTTATAGGCTGATTAAAACATGGTAAAGATTTAAACATTTTTTAAAGAATAGATTAAAGAAAAAACACTTAAGAAAATTAAAACAATAACTAATACATAAATCTAAGAAAAATTAAAACGAAGATAGTCCCCGTGGCAGTGTCCCCAAAATGCTGGCAGAAATACCCCGCTGGATCGCGATGGAAATTCGCTGGGCCAAGTAGCTGCCTTTGGTTCGACTAAACGCAGATATTCTTTATTGCATAGGAACAAAATCATGATAACAAAAAATAGACAGTACAATATGGAAGTCTTACCGGGAGCTCAGTCCTTTGGAAAGGGGGTTCAAAAGGTTGGCAGTGAGCTTGTGACTACACTGCTGTCTGGCGATCTGGCGTTCCGACTGCTCCTCTCCCACCTGTTACATAAAAAAAATCAGCGGCTCCTGTTATGTATCAGATCCATTCTCGGGTTTATCCTGGAACTGGAGCTACATGAGGTGCTGTAATAGGTTACGGGGCTGCCACAATAGATCATCTACTGGTCGCAGTGGCTATGAGACGCAGGGCTCACCCCATTTCTATCAAATAAAAAAAAAATAAAAATATGTATCAGATATTCATGCGAGGACTTACCAACAGGTGACCCGCTGGCTCGAGTAAGAGCGATTGAGTCTAAATGAATAAAACGTGAGTCTTTCATATGGTAGGTCGTAAATTCGAATCCCCATTCGGTATGTCCTCCAATTAGTAATATCAGCTTTTGAGATTTGCGTTTGATTTTTTTTTTATGAGAATAGGAGGCAAACGAGCAAGCGAGTCACCTGATGGTTAAGCGATCACCGCCGCCCATGGACATCACCTACACCAGAGGCAGTGGAGATGCGTAGCCGGCCTTTTAGTAAGGCTCGTTTCTTGAAGATCTCAATGTCGTACCGGTTTGGACATACCGCTGCGGAAACTTGATTCAACAATAAGGAGGTGCGTGGCAAAAAAATGTCGTGTAAAGCGCACGGTGGTGGATCTCCACCCATCCAGATGGTACGGGTGGAATCCTAGTTTACGGCGTGTAGTACGGTGGTGAAATTCAGCAGCGAGAATTAACTCAAACAACTCCTCGGAACACTCACCATGGTAAAGGCGGTAAAAGACCCATAGAGATGCGACTTCTCTCCGCAGGGCCAGAGAGTCTAAGCGATCAGTGAGATTCTCGTCGTCGACCATTCGAGTTGCACGACGATGACATTACATAGATACTTAACTTAGAATACTAAAATGAGATGAAATATATAATTTGTGAAAGATTACTAAAGCATGTTATTCCCGGTTGTGGCCAAATCCGCGGTAAGCTTGGACAATGATTTAAGATTTGGTGAGTCTTACGAACTCACCAAATCTTAAAACATTGTCCAAGCTTACCCCGGATTTGGCATTATTTGGTATTAATCGGCATGAGTTCACCGGGTCCTCACCCGGTTTAAAAAACAGGGTTTAAAGGTTACACACTTGTAACCACCACTGGTATTGCGGGTATCAGCTTACAGGTGATCCGTCTGCTCGTCTGCCACTTATCAAATAAAAAAAAACATTTTTTTTTATTAGCATAGCCTGATATTTTGACCACAATCTCACTTGATGATAAGTGATGATGTGGCCAAGGATGGATCATGTCTGTCTAGTAACAGCCTATTCACTCTTTTTATGAATACCTACGTTCAGATCATAGCGTTCAAGGAACATCTTCTGACAGAAAGTTCCATTCCTTAGCTGTACGCAACATGAATGAACTCAAAAGTCGATATAACTAAAATGGGAACTAACCCTGTCACTGCTGGAGGTAGAAACAAAGGTGCGCACTAACAACGCCGTTAAAGTAAAAGAAATACCCATTCGATACGCAAGGTGCTGCTTCACAGAGCAAGTCGTTGAATTATGCACCGGCGAGCCTCTGAGAACCAGACACCTGGACGTTGTTATGTTTGATACAACACTCACTTTGTACACTTTGAAATAATCCGTACATAACGGCCTTAGAGCTATGGAAGGGCTATGCTCGGAGTATCTCTGAAGGACCGCATCAGAAATGATGTAATCCGACAGAGAACCAGAGTCACCTACATAGCCCACCGAATTAGCAAACTGAAGTGGCAGTGGGCTGGTCATATTAGCCGCAGAACTGACAGCCGTTGGAGCCGTAAAGTCCTTGAGTGGAGACCGCGACTCAGTAAGCGTAGTGTAGGACGCCCTGCGACAAGATGGGATGATGACATTCGAAGGCTGGCTGGTGTGGCCAGCATTAGGGGAGACCTATGGCCAGCAGTGGACGAGTGTGCGTTGCTGATGAACGGCCTTAACATTTCGCAAAATCAACATTGTATTAAATTAAAAAAAAATTGAGCTGGCACTGAATTTTTGAATAGAAACTGAATAAATTAAAACTTAGGTAGGTACAAATTTTGCTTTGACCCAGGGAGCCCGAGACCTTAAGCCCAGTCGTTACTTTTAAGTGTAGCTAACTAGCCACTGTGCTATCGAGGCAGTCAAAGAGTAAACATGCTACCTGAGCAATATGACTTAAGAGAAAAAATATTGATTACTGTATTATAGGGCGCCTTACGTAAGATCAAAATATTGTATTAAGTCGTAGGTCGTGGACGGTTTATTATTATTTGTTAGAAATGGGGTGAGCCCTGCGTCTCATAGCCACTGCGACCAGTAGATGATCTATTGTGGCAGTCGTGGACGGTTTACACATCGTCACTAGTCTGACGTGTGTTAAAAAAAATATTATATTTCAAGGATGAAAGTGAAATGAAAAACAAAACTAAACGCGGGAGAATTTGAAGATGCCAACGTTTTCTTATATAAATTCACGTTCGAAATTTGTTTATTAGCAAATTAAATAAGAGGGGCAATAAAAAACGAAACTTGAAGAAATTCAACCTTGCTCTAGCTACGAGAAATTGTGAATAAATAAACACGCACTGCACATAATAAAGTCTGGTCTAGCTTTTAAAAACAAACCGCCAATCGCGAGCCGTGTCATTGGGAGAAATTCAAAAATAGAAGCATCACGATCAACAAAATACATAAATATATCGGTTCTTTTCTTTTTTCATTTGTCACAAGTACAGGCGTCCATAATTCGAGTAAAGCTATAGTCGGTGAAATAAATTGTTTATACGTATGTCTACGTAAATATCGTGGTGGCGGTCAGTCAGTTGTCAGTTAATAGTGGGGAAGAGTGGCGCGATCCACGTGTCCACTCGTGTATTTAAAATAGTTTTGCCGCGTTTTAGTGTTTTTCGCGCAACACGTGCGAACAATTGGTAGATTAGCAAACTTTGCCGTTTCAGGGTTGGGTGTTCGTGTGTGTGTGCCAGTGGTTGTTTTGTGTTCCGTGTGATTTTGAAGTGTAGATTGAGTTTGAGCGTTGTTTGGGATTTAAAACAGGTGAGTTTTTAATTTGAATATGCATAAGTATACGTGTTTTTTTGACAAGGGTTAACTGGTTTGACATCATGGAATACTTCGTCTTTTTTTTAAATGATATTATAACCTTTTTATTTTGGAATTACATCCATAGTAAAAGTTACATAAATAGAACACAAAAATATATACAGTTAAAAACAAACAAAAATCAAAAACAGTTCTGCGTACAATTCTCTTTTACCCATCACCTTTTCTACCCTATGTTCTTGGATCGGGCAGTCGAAACGCGCTGCTATGGTCCTAAGGATATTTTTATTGCTTATGTTAGATTTATAATATAAGTTTCGATTGCTTTTTTAAAAACGTCAAAATCCATATCATTACTGGTACCTACAATGTTTTATTTTAAAAAGTTAATCTTGAAGCCTTTTTATTGACATGAAATAAACGATTGAATAATTATATTTTCACAACACCCAACTTCTTTTGCGATCATATTTCTATTATGACAGAAACCCAGCGTGAAGCAGCATTGTGCTGTGTTTGGCTGAGTGAGTGAGTGAGTGGGGAAAGGGGAGTTTAAAGGTTGGCAGCGCACTTATGACTCCACTGGTGTCGCGGGTTTCTATGGGTGGTGGCAATCGCTTACCATCAGGTGATCCGTCTGCTCGTCTGCCACCTATCACATAAAAAAAGACTTAAGTTGACAGGACAGTAAAGTACGAAAATACGACATCAGGACCCCAATTCTCGTGCTCGTGACATTTATTTTCATACGACATATATGACTTAAAAATAGATTTTTTTATGGTTTCCAGGTGATATCTGCCATGTTTTCAAAATATCACGAGCACGAGAATTGGGCTCCTGGAGTCCAATTCTCGTGATAGTGATCTTTTGAAAACATTGCGGTTTTCACATGAAATCCATACAAAAAAAAAATGTTTTAGTGATATATGTCGTATGACAATAAATATCACGAGCACGAGAATTGAGCTCCTGGTCACTTCATAATATAAAAAGCTCTGGCACATAAGTGAAAAATTATGTGGTAGGGTCGAGGGTTCGATTTCCTTGTATATTTGTTGAAGAAACAGAACATTGGTGTTTGTGATTCGTGAAATCGTAAGTGTACTCTCGTGATTTTGTAATAGTTGTTGTTGTAATTATATACTGTATACGTACTGTATTATGTGTGTTATAAATACAATATAGTTATATTGTATTTATAACACACGTACAGATTTGATGAAATATTATAAAAAACCTTTAATTTGAAATTGTGTTACATTTATTCGTTCTGTTGATAATTTCAGGAGAGGAATCAAAAAACTTTCTACCTTGGACGAAAAAAATAAGAAATTAACCGCCTGCTGGTGTTGGTGGTGTCTCTGGACCGATACGACCTGCGAATCTTAAAGAAAAGATCGTAGCTCCTTTTTAAAAATATAGTATCAACAGCGCACTTGTGATTCCTTAGATGTTGCAGGTGTCCATGGGCGGCGGTGAATACTTACTTACCATCAGGTGATACGTCTGCTTGTCTGCCATCTATTTCTTGAAAAAACATTGATATGCGTACAAAAAACCACATAAAAATCGTTAAACTTTCTTCAATCAATTCTTACCATAATGAGAACAAAATATGATTCAATTTTAATTGAGAAAAAATTACATTTGTTGAATCCTGACACCCTTATCCTTGTTTTTGGTTTTCTAACTAGAAGAATGTTAAATATTTAGCTTTTTTAAGTGCTGATTTAATGTTACCTTCACTAATATCCAGAACAGATCTGTTTAAAACGCGTTTATCACATGCTATCAATCTAGTTTCAACATTTTATCACTGTTATAAAAGGTCGATAGATGAGGTCAGTAAAGGTTAAATCTCTATACGTAAGCCTACACGTACTAAAGTGAAAAGATTGCCAAGCTGGGAAATATAGAGTTGGCGCCACGATTCAAATCGTGCGAAAAATTACGAAAATATTGAAATTCATTGTGTTTATAATCATAAGGCCCAGTCTTTTTGACAAGTAAACTAGACCAACTGAATCATGATTACATGTTTCAGAAACAATTCATAGCGAGCAGGTTTCCTCACTACCGAGTTAATTGTAGAAACATCCAGAGGTGCATGCCATGATTTGAACCAAGACCCCCTGCATGGAAGGCGCGTTCTTATCGACTGATCTACCACCTCTCTATGGCACGATTCTATGATGGTGACATAATATCCTCCAATCGATTACGGCTACGTCGGCCAATCTCAACGATCAGTCACTTACGCAGGATATAGATAGATATACTTTATTGCACAAGGCGAGGCTTTATGGCACATTGCGAGGAGAACAGACGGCCGCTGGGGCGGAAAGGTCCTCGATTGGAGGCCACGTACAGGAAGTCGCAGCCGTAGCAAGCCTCCTACAAGGTGGACCGACGATCTGGTGAAAATCGCGGGAATCCATTGGATGCGGGCGGCACAGGATCTATCTGTGTGGAGAACATTGGGGGAGGGGACGTCTATTGGCTGAAATGATGATGATGACTTTATTGCACAAAATACACAACTTAAGTACTAGGCATTACAGAAATTTTGTGTACAATTTCGGCGGTCTTATCGCTGAAAGCGATTTCTACCAGACAACCTTTGTGTAAAGGACATTTAATAGAAGAGAAGGGGTAGGTGGTGCAATGTTCAATAAGGAAAAAAAATAAAAGAGATAAACTGTATTATATATATTATAGTTCTGTATTAGATATATTATAGTTCTCAAGTGTGTGCGCGAACATAAGTGCACTCTATATTCCCTTACCCTCATATTCCAATGAGACACCAGGGTGACACGACAGGAGATGGATTAGGCGCAGGACCAACGGTTTAACGTGCTTTCCGAGGCACGGTGGTACAAGACCTCCAACTTCCAGACTACGGGCTGACAGTATTGCTTACCGTAAAATTTGGTACAAATGTTTGACCCGACCTAGGGATCGAACCTGGGACCTCTTGCTCAGCCGTCGCCTTAAAGTGCGACCCACTAACCACTACGCCACCGAGGCACTCGAGAATTTATAAGTCATGGATGATGATAGAATCACATTATATTTATTCATTTCTCAGTATATTTTTTTTTGTTTCGACATATTTTATATGTTTAATTACATGTATAATATACATAGTTATAATTTATCTTTTTCACGTATGACGATTTGTAAGAGCTGTATATGTCGCAATAAGATAAATGAAGCCGTAATATAGTTATATTCCTAGGGACATAATTATGTACCGGAACATAGTTATACGAAAGCAATTCATTACTATCTTCCTAGGAATATGGTTATAAAACGGTCCAAGTTTAGTGATATACTTATATAACAAGCCTATGCAAATAAAGTACTTTTGCAAATATATCACATTTCCTGAACTTTTGAGATCACTGTTCCCACTTCTTCTACCCCATCTCTTCCTGTCCTCTGATTAAAATCATTCGTTTGCTTTGAGATCCATTGTTATTATTTTTGTTGCTGTATTTATCTGTATTTAATCATATATTATGTATGTATTAGTGTATTCACATTTTATATATGTATTTGTATTTAAACTTTCGGTGTAAGTATATAAATATGAAGATTGCACCGCCCTACACCTTCATCAAGTTTCCTTTGCCCAAAGGTTGCCTGGAAGAGATCGCTCATAACGATAAGGCCGCCTTAGTTGTACACATCATGTAATACCTAGTTTTTAAGTTTTTATACTTTATTTTGAGTGCATTAAAAGTATATTCATTCATTCATACTTTTGATGTTTTTTGAATTTATAAAATTAGCAACGGTATAGACTACTCGACCTCTTTACGAGTACGCGCTATCGCATCGTGTCACAGGTCGACGCATCTGCGCAGGCGACTATCTTCATCCGATAAGGGACTTGTCCCTTGATCGTCGTCTGTTGTCATATTACATTCAATGCGATTCTTTATCTTAATAGTTACTACTTTTGCATACCCGTGCTAGTGATACGTTTGTATGCGTTTGCGTATTGTACAGTCGCGCACTAATAAGCTTACAACCACATTCAAATATCAACCTTAAAGTTCCGCCTTAAAAGTCTAACCCTTTTATTACAAATATAACTAAGATATCCCCGCAAAAAAATTCGTGCGAACCCCTTTTAACATTGCGTACTGGAACGGGATGACATTTAGTACGGTAATAACTTTCAATCGCAATTTAGAATTAAGTGGGAGGTGTTTACATTTCTTTTTTTTTATGATATGGCAGACGAGCAGACGAATCACCTGATGGTAAGCGATTGACGCCGCCCATGGACACCCATGCGGGTAACACCAGTATAGTCACAAGTGCACTGCTAACCTTTAAACTCCCCTTCCCCCCCGGATTGGGCCTTCGGTACCCTTACTCACGCAGCGAAACACAGCACAGTGCTGCTTCATTTCATTGCAGACGACAGTACAAGCAGTACATGAAAAAAAGAAAGAAACATTTTATTGGCCATCATACCACATGAAAGAGATTAACTCACCACAGGGATTCGTGTGATGTTTTTTTTTTTAATTGGATAACTATACAATCTGTAGGTTGTTTCTTCGACTCCCACGACAAAGGTCCTCCGCCTAGTACAAAAGTATAACACGTTGGGCAAACTGTACAATCGACAGAATAGACCTTCTGTCGATCGTACAGTTTGCCCAATCAGCATCACATAATCCTATTATAGGTTTTCCATTTCTCTTATAAATCAACTAGTGGTTGAGAGTGCCTTTCAAGCATTATAAAACTCTTTTTACGGCATTCCAATGCCCCTTAATATAACACTTATTAAATTGACTTATATCTTCGTTAAAGCATATTGGATAATTACTTACTCCGATGGCTCAGCGACCTAAAATGCGTCTTGGCTTTCGGTTCGAGATGTCGCTGACCGAGACAAAATATAGGTCATCAGCAACCTATACTCGTCCACTGCTGGACACAGGTCTCCCCTAATGCACGCCACTGCTCCCGATTTTCGGCCACTCTCATCCAGCCCACACCAGCCAGCCTTCGAATGTCATCATCCCATTTTGTCGCAGGACGTCCTGCACTACGCTTACCGAGTCGCGGTCTCCACTCAAGGACTTTACGGCTCCAACGGCTGTCAGTTCTGCGGCTAATATGACCAGCCCACTGCCACTTCAGTTTGCTAATTCGGTGGGCTATGTCGGTGACTCTGGTTCTCTGTCGGATTACATCATTTCTGATGCGGTCCTTCGGAGATACTCCGAGCATAGCCCTTTCCATAGCTCTTTGAGCGACTTTGAACCGGTAGACTAGTCCAGCCGTGAGTGTCCACGTCTCGGCACCGTAAGTCATGACCGGAAGGACGCACTGGTCGAAGACTTTCGACTTAAGACTTTTGAGGGATGGGTGACGAGAAGACTTGAGGAAGTTTACCAAATGCTGCCCAGCCTAGCTGAATTCTTCTATTGGCTTCTCTCTCGAAGTTGTTTCTGCCTAATTGGAGCGCTTGTCCTAGATAGACATATTCCTGAACAACTTCGAGAGGTACTCGATTAACAGCGACCGGTCCCGGATCAACGAGCTCGTTGAACATGACCTTGGTTTTATCCAAGTTCATCCGAAGACCGATGTGTTTGGAAGATTCAGCCAGGCTGCTCACCATCTCCTGTAGGTCTTGTAGGGTTTCCGCCAAGATGACGATGAAAATATAGGTACCTACCCTTTCTTAACAGCACACAAAACATCAAATCTGGTTAGGTCGATATTTTAAGTATATTTACAATTTCATGCATCGAGCTGCCAAAATAATAAATCAAATAATTTCATACAATATCTCATTGATGACCTTATTCCATAAAAGTAGCTTAAGCACTTGTGTTATGGATCTAAGACACCAGAGGATCTACAAATATGAATATTCTAGACACTTAGTATAAACACATGTGTTCATCAGACGATTTTTTGACCAGGGTGGGGATGGAACCCACTACCTTTGATACAACTACAGGCCAACATAATTATAAATCGGCGACACCTACATTCGATATTTTAATCACTTCAAAGCATGCCCATCAATATAGGTGAACGATAAAATTATTTGCAAACAATTTTCGAAGCGTAATGTGCCCCCGATATTTTCAATATAAACAGCGGATCAAGACCGGTTAGTGACAGACCTATCTCCATTGCGTTCGCATTGCAAGACCAAAATACAAATCCGAGGTCGCACCCACTCGTCGGCATTTTATTTTCTCGTGTGCAACGTAATGTTGCCAACTGTACAACATTAAATTCACTAAATTCATCTTTTTTTATGAGCCATAATAAATTAGTAGCAGCTCGTGTAAATTGACGCCGATCAAACGATGTTAATACTGCTTCATCCTCATTCTACACAAACATCTTAACGTGTAATTCCCAGTTGCGTCCAAAGCTGTAACAGCTCTAGAGCCCGGGGTACGCTTGGACCATGATTCAAGTTTTTGGGAGTCTGGTAATTACAATGAAGCGACTACCGTCTGACCTTCGCAGCTTTTTAACTGGGGAACCAGACCATCTAAATCATCACACGTTTCAGAAACTATCAGAAACAAACAGGTTTCTAGCGATGTTTTCCCTAATTGCTGAGCTAATGGCGGACATATGCATAAAGTTTGAAAATCCAACATAGGAATCCGACATAGGAAATATGGATATACATCGCTCTCTAAATGATACTGCTTCAACATTTGTTGCTATCACTTTCATTTTTCCGGCGGAGAACTTCAAGCTTAAAATTACGCAATGAGACTTCATGCACAGGTAAATTGCTATCAGAATCAACCAACCAAAAAGTTCCTTACTCTTCTTTGTCCTATTGATGAAACAGACATTTGTGCTGGGTTTGGGCGTTTTTGGTACCGTCGTTATTTCTGGTTTTTAAGTATAAAGGAAAACCTTAGTTTTGGACCAGGTGAAATATTATTATATTATATTGTCAAGAGTCGACGGAGCTTTGTTAAAAACACACGCGCCAATACTGGTGACCCAGCCAGATAGACCTGTAAAATCATGAGTATCTTTCTTTGCTATATGTACCAAAGGAGGCGCTCCCGCCAGGACATAGCTTGCCATGGCAGACCTGGAAGTCCCTCAAGTCGAACTCGGGTCGGGCGTTGCAGGGAAAACCTGAGTAGGTGGGGATACTCAGACGCGTCCAGCAATGCCTGCGAGTTTGGCGCTGCCTCCCAGACCATGAACCACCTCCTGACTTGCCCTATGTGCCCGGACAGCTGCACGTATGGCAACCTTCTGCAAGCTACCGATAGTGCAATCCGTGTAGCAGAGTATTGGGCTGGAAAAATCTAATTTGTCGCCATCGACACGATAAGAAGAAGAAGAAGATTATACTGTGACGTTGGACGCGATGACGTCACTAGCAACAGGTCCTACCAGAATACCAGCGCTGACGCGGTGTTGTTAACAATGCCGTAGCAGCAAATGCTAAGGTAGGACCTGATTGGCCACACCCTTCTCTTTTCTTTTTTGTTACAAAATAAGTATTGCTTTGTATTTCTTGTATGTTTTGTCATTCTGTTGTGTCATCTGTGTTTTGTTTGTGACCAATATATGAATTTTCTTTCCTTCATCTTACTAGCGTGTCCTTTCTGATTGCGTTCAAAGCTGTCGTTTCGGAGCCTTGGATCCTTGGACCATGATCTGGGACTTGACAAGTCTGGTAATTACTATAAAGTAACTGTCGTCACACCATCGTAACTCTTAGGCAGATGAATCATACCAACAGCAACAATCATCTCACATAACTACTATAAATATTATAACAACCGAACACTGACCTGTTTGGAGCAGTGGAACGCTGCCTGTGGTCGCGGGTTCGATCCTTGCACAGTACAAACAATTGTGTGCATTAACATATATGTTTGTATTGGTCTGGTTGTTTTCCATAGAAAATTAAAGCTATTATAAGTATGTATTTACAACAGAAAAGTATGAAATAATTCCGCTGTTGGTTCTGATATCCGTAACACAGGTGCTTGAGCTACCTATCTCGGAGTCAGATCAGTGCCTGTGATGTTGTGAAATATTTATTTATTATTTACTGAACAAACACCAGTGTTCATAACAGAATTATTGGTCCATGGAGAGAGCCAAACCTACAAACATTGCAGAGATAAGTAAAATAACGTTAATTTACTAGGCATAAAAATAATCATAATATATTTTACTGTCAATTGTCATATTCCATTTTAAATTAAAATGACTGCATAATAAATAAAAATACGTTTTTAACTGTTAATATCCACATTGGCAACCAAATTGACCATATTGGCATAGATATCGCTGGATAGACCAGGTTGAGAAAGATCTCAGTCACCTGCAAAAGCCGGATTGGCGACAGGTGGCTGAGAACAGAGTAGAATGGCGAATTCTCGTGTCAGAGGCCAAGATCCACTTCGGGTGTAACTCTTTACTGAAATGACTCAGTGATCCGACTCAGCCGAATGATACACAGCTCCGAATCTCTAATTTTCGCTCCGAATATATCATTCCACTCAATTGGATCTCGAGTCTGTGTGAACTGAATGATCCGAATGATGCGATGAACCGAATGAGCTGAATGATCCAAGTGAGCAGAATGATCCAAGTGAGCAGAATGATACGAATGAGCTGAATGATCCGAATGAGCGGAATGAATCACTTATCTGTCTGAGAGTCTATGTTCCAAATGAAGCGTTTCAATGTTCCGTATTTCTGCACTGTTCCAGATGCAAATGTTCCAATCGTTTGATAGTAAGTTTTTGCCAGGTCTACTTCGGGTCGCTGAGCCAGCGTAGTACCTAAGTAAGTACATTGGCAACACCACGTCTGTAATTACTGCAATATATTTTAACAGAATCGCTTTGTTTTCCTCGAGAAAGTGAAATATCTACGAGGTATGTACGCATTGTCTGATGCAAGTGATACGAGCATGTTTTTATTTATGTATGTATATGTGGCATCTCTTCAAATATTTCGTGAATCTTTACTGGTGAGACTTATTAGCGAGGAATTTGTGGTTTTCGTTGAGAATATCAATTGTTTCGGTAAATTATTTGAAATGAGTGAGACTAAACTATTAACGCTTGTGATTTTGCGTTGCGCTAGAAATAGTAAAATCAACGTCATGGTCGCTGGATCATCGAATAGTATGTTAAATTTTGAGATTTTGATAAGAATAGAATAAAAATGTAAAAGCCAGCAGCGAAAATATTGATTGTAGAAAAGTTTACAAGCTATGTGACGACATGATGATTTGGTTTGGCGGCGTTGCCCGCCTAATATTCGTTTTAGTTTATCCTACAAGAGCCTTCTGTATAAATTCTGCGTCCAACTCCTCTTTCTTAACTACTTTTTTGCGAATTTTCAACCAAATCGGTCTTGCCGCTTCGAGTTATAAGTAGTGTATGTAACTAAAATTATTTTTATAAAATGATATCTTATGTATAAAATTATTCATTTTACATTTATCACATAATATCATTAATAAAGCTACTGTTACACTTGCTCATTTGTAGCATGCTTAAAAATCATGCCAAATATGAGCATGCTTAATGAACTGTCCACATTTGCTATCAATAAGCATGCTATTAGCTATCTATTAACATGCTTAAAAATAAACAAACCTCAAACACGTGCTCCCCTTCCACACGCACTATCAGATAGCGTGCTAAAAAATCGTACGGCGTGCGATTTTTGAGTATGTTCCAAATTAGCTTGATTATTTGTAGCATGTCTGTCCACACATGCTACTAAGTAGCACTTGCTCAAAAGTAGCATGAAAATATGAATGTGTAACAGTACCTAAAATCCGAGTATGATTTAAGGTACTGTACACATACATATTTTTGCACTGGTGTTATGGGTATCACAATCAATGAAAAAGTCACAATATACAAAAACACATAAAAGATAACACTTAAAAAAATTGGATGTTCGATGCGCGTCATCGGGCCAATGAAACAAAAATTGAGTTAAATGTAACAGTTTGCTGGACACCCATTTTATTGTTTTCTTAAAACCGCACTATATCATTATTTTTACGGTAATTCTTAGTAATAAATATCTAGAGAGATGTCGTTTATTTGATACCAGCAAATGTAAAAATTATGCTAACTGCTGCCAACATTTTTTTCGTCCTTTGATTTATTTCCTTGTGCAAATTTCATAAAAGAGAGATTGTGCGTCAGTATTCTTATAAATTACTGTTTATTTTATTTTATAAAAAAAGTCTCTTAATGCTTCAATTACATAATGTACTACAGAACAAATTTTTAGATAAAAAGGATAATCTTATTATTTTTTTCGTGGTCAACCACATTTGCACCCTATGTATGCAAAGGATAATATGCCTGGAAAAAGAATTATATCTCGTCTTGCCCCAATTTAATTCGCCCTCTATTTTTAAAGCTACTAATGGCCATAGCTTATTCTGGCTGAAGCCTTTATTAATATTGGGTGTATGAGTGGTTTACTCATGCACACTAACATCCTTCTAAAGTTGATGATTAAAAATAAAGAGAAATACAAAAAATGTTTTTTTTTTGATTTTTCATGAAATATTTAGATATTTTGTTAGTCTTATTATATTTTATTATAAATCGGTGATTCTTTTTTTTTATTGCTTATAATAGGCAGACGAGCTTGCAGCCCATCTGATGGTGAACGGTAACCGCCGCTCATAGACATCAACAATGCGGGAGCACAGTCGTGCCACTGCCTACCGGAAAGAAAAACTCTTTTCAAATCCAGATTTAGTTCAATATGTTTCATAGGGAATGCAAAGTATTGACCAAATGACAAAAGCATAAAAACACAATATTATATTCCTATATTTTTAGTTCTATTTATTTCCTAAATAACAGTGCGATACTTGTTAAAGTATCTCAATAACACGGGCGAGCTGGCCTGACAACGCGGCCGAGTCTCCACACTAATTGTTTGGAGTGCATCCAAAATACATACTTAGCGGAAATTCATTGGAAGCACGAAGCATTTGCAGTGCAAGTATTTGTTAATTTGATATGTTACAAGTGATGTATATTACATTCGGTTAAATGATAGCAATTTGGAGTAATAGACTGAGAATAGAGGTTGGTTTATTAAATGTTTTACAAACGCTCGGGGATAAAAGCCCTATTCGGGTGGATGAGGAAAAAGTTGGCATCGTACTTGTGACTCGATTGATGTTGAAGGGGTTAAAAGGTGATTTGTCTGCTCGTCTGCCACCTATCACATAAAAAAAATACTAAAAGGACAAAAGCGTTATAAGCTTAAGTTATGATTCTCATTATGAATGGAACTCATTAGAGTGACAACCGCTGGGTTATGATGTACGGCGTTGACAGACACAACTCGTGTATGAAATGAAAATGTGTGAGAGGAAATGAATGATTCGTTGTGTGGTTGGCAGCGCGCCGATTAGTCCACAACATTACATATAAACAAACGCTGTCTTATTACGTACAGGATGTTTCTACGAATGATTTGCTTCAATACTTTAAAAATTTAAATTTAATATTGAAAGGATTTTTTATTGATCATTTTCTCTTTAAAGCTTGCCAATCTTGACATTATCTAAATCGTCACCGCCAGAGACTATTGAAGGAGATTAAGAGAGGCCTTTGACAAGCAGTGGGACAGTTTAGGCTAACAAAAAAAAAATTCCAATATTACTGTGGGGTTCAGGGTTCAGTGATGGTAGGTATGAGGACAAATCTTAAACTAGATCATTCTTCACATTTTGAGAAGATACAGTTGGCTATACAAATATGTATAGATTTACTTTATTTGCTTAATTTTATCTCAATTTTATTTATTTTATTTCCATTTAATTTATGACAATTTCAATTGTAATTTTGTAAAATCTATGTAATGTAATGTGATTAATATGAATTGTTGTAATTATGATCTCAGTTGGTCGATTTTTTTTTACTTCAGTAGCCTGTAATAATAGCTACATATTTCACATTACTTTCTTATACGGAATAGTAACTGTTACAAAATACTTAACTTTCTAGTACGGTAATAAAGTGTGTGATTTTTTTGCACCCGACTACAGTAGAAGACAATTGGCTGTGACGTATCTCAAACATAATAGGTAAGAGGTTTTCTGGTGAACTTTAGCCACTTCATTAGTTTTAGGATCTAATTGTATGCAATCAATGAAACCGAATCCAATGAGCTCAATACATATAAAACTGTAAGGGCTTTTGGGCTTGTTATACAAGATGACGTGTTCATCATCATTATCTTAGCGATTTGTCCCGGTTGCGTCCAAACCTGTCGCTACAGAGCTTGGGTGTCCACTTACTTGTTAAAACTCCATCACTCTGCTCAGTCTTAATCTCTTGCAAATCTGTTATTTTTACTACTATACATCTCTTTAACATTTTTTTACAGCAAAAAATATCAACACCCTTTGTTTTAGTCCAATGACCTATTAAAATCTATTTTCAGTTTTGGTATTATTAATAACATTATACCAAGGAAGTGTCATACCAGTTTATGTGGATAAGCAATGTAATTGCTCCATATGTATCATCACCATCTCATCTCAGCATGTCATTACCGGTTACCATGATCCAGGATGTGGGCAATAAAGCTACTGTCTGACCTTCGCAAACCTTAAGACAGGTCTTATTTATTTTTTCTTATGTGACATTTTACCTACATATATTAAATTTTATAATTTAATGAAATCCGTAAATGAAATTAATGTAACTGAAGAATGTTTTATTTTATTTTATATAATTACATTTATATAATAAAAAAATAAAAAATCATTTATTTTCTCCAAAACAATATATAGGTATAGTATGAAAACAAAATTATGCTAGGAGTGGCGCAGACGCCATTGTACCCGAGCGGGTGCGAAATGTGTAGACCTCCGCACATTCCGCAGCCACTCGGATGACTCCATAAAAAAATACACAGAAAAAAAGGTACAAACTACGCATAAGCAGAAGCGCAAAGAGCAGCGGCGGGCCCCAGAGCAGGGTAGGCAGGTCAACGCCCTGTGAAAAGGGGTGCACCTAAATTAAGAAAAAAAAAACCCCTAAGAAAGGGTATCTAAATTAACTATATTTGGCTAGACATTCGGAATCATTATCTACAATTGTGGGTACAATACTAAGCTGATGCGTTCATTCCTCGTGGTATTTTTTTCCTCATCGCTGAAAAAAGTCGAGTGAGTTGTCACGTGATCAACTTGTTTGAATTATATAGAGTCTTCTTAAAAGCTTGCGTTTGTGCGTGCGCAGAGTCCGTATGCTGATAAAACGTGACTATGCCTCTGCTTGACTTACTACCAATAGATATAAAACATTTTTACTTGAAATTGACAAACCCATAGGATAGGATCCATTTAAAAAGAGGTGGTATTGTTTACCATTAAGTGTTTTGTCTGCTCGTCTGACACCTATGTATTACAACTGCTTAATAGTTATATTAAAATATTATACTCATTGACTCAAAACATATATGAGAATGAATATGAGAAATAAAATTATTTTTCATTGGTATTGAACGCTTAAATGGGCGTAAAAAGCCCGTTGAGGCCATTGTCCTACGGTCGGAAGTCTCATAATATGAAAGTAACGGAAAAGAGAGTCCACTTATATCTACGAATACACTTTTGGCACTTAGATAATAATGTTCTGCATCCTTGGCTTGTCGTTGGCTGCCATAGCAAAAATATAGTTTTTTTTTTAATGTGATAGTTGGTTGACGAGCGGACGGATCACCTGATAGTAAGTGATTGCCGCAGCCCATAGACACCCCTGACAACATTGGAGTCACAAGTGCGCTGCCAACCTTTAAAGCCCTCTTTTTCCCGGATTGGGACTCACTCACGCAGCGAAACACAACTCAATGCTGCTTCACGCCTGTTTTCTGTGAGGCCGTGATATCACCCCGGTCGAGCCGACCCATCTATGCCGAAGCCTGGCTCTCCCGCGGTCATTATCATCAGCCCATTTAAGTCCCCACTGCTGGGGCACGGGCCTCCCTCAATCACATGAGGGGTAATTGCCTTACTCACCACGCTTGGCAGACGGGTTGGCGAGGGTTTTGAAATGCAGAGTTTTTCTTCTCTGGGTGCTAATGATCATGCCAGCAGCTTTACCTTAGTCGCCTTTTACGACACCTCGGTAAGAGTGAGGGTGGCCTATTCTACTCTACTCTACTCCCACGGTCGGTAGGAGAATATTATTTTTAGGTAATAATCTAGTTATCAAGTAGGTGCTTGATTGAATTAGTTAATTCAAAGTACTACTACTATTTCTTTTTTCAATTCAAAATAAAGTTAAAGCCTAAGACTTATATTTCTGAATGCCTAAAGCACGATTCGAAAAATCTTTATCCGTGGATAAATATGGTGTAATTTCATATTTGTATAGAATGACAGCACTACACCATAGATTTAGCATCGGAATATGATTGTTCTTTCGGCTCTTTCTACCACACTCAGAGTCGTTGATTAACTTAGTTGGCTACTTAAGAAAAAATATTGACATTTATTTTGATACGCATAAAGACTACATACCTATAATGTATCAATACGGGGATTAACACGATCTTTATTATGTGAAACAACATTGTGTACTCACATATTTGGCCCGACGTTTGTCCGCTCGTGACCACGGCTGCTGTAACGTAGCCGAAACGTCGGGCCAAATATGTTATGTACATTATAGTTATAATGCAACGCGAAAATCTAAAAGACTACATACCGATACTATGGTTAATAATTCTCACAACATCTCATACGTTGACCTGATTCCGAACTAAGTAGCTTAAGCACTTGTGTTACAGATATCAGACAACAGAGGAACACAAATATATACTTAAATACATATATTACACCCAGACAGTGAACAAACACAACTGTTCATCGCACGAATGTTTGTCCAGGGTGGGGATCGAACCCACGACCTACCCGTAAGAGGCCCGACCGACCGACAGAGGTACGACCCGCGTAAGAGGCAGGGTCACTAACAATTGCGCCATCCGGTCAGTCGTTAATGAACATTAGCTTAAATGACGTCTGTGAGTGCGGCCGCTATAAATTTAAATTCAGCATCAAACTCCAGATAACGGAAAAAGTAGCAGATTGATATTTTCAGATTGCAAATATTTGTTGTTTCTGAAACGCTGACAGAAAGGCGAAAATGAAGCAATATTGGAGAAGCAAATCTACTTAGACTTGATAGATAACTAGATGCTTTTGAATTTATATTTATTGTATGTTATGACCGTGGACTCAACCGGAGTGGTACTAAAAAGATGATAGCTAAAAATATTGTAACAGAACATGAATCACTTTTAATTTAAAGCAAAACAGATCTTCATTTTTTTTATGTCATAGGTGGCAGACGAGCGCATGGATTACCTAATTGTAAGCGATTGCCGCCAGTCGTGGACACAAGTGCGCAACTAAACAAAAAGGTGTCACACACATTAGTGTCTTGTCACAATATTATACTTTCCGTGAAGGTAATTAGAATTCATCTAGACTATTATGAAAAGGTACGAAAACCACTAAGGCAACATAATTCTTAGTTCTATATTTAAATAAAATATTGCTATTTGTGCAATAAAGTATATTTTATCAGCCAAAAAAACCTGTCAAATTGTACAGTTAAAAGACTCACAAACCCCAAAGCATTCGACAGAGCTGTTAGAACATTATTGGCCTGTGTGTTAGAATCCGTAATGGCCGCTTCATTCGATTCCACCCCACAATCAGACGACAAATTACCATAGAGGCATAGACAATAAGGAAAGAGGTCGATACCGACCGGTCAATAGTTGATGAGGCCACCAGTTACTTGGATACGGCGTGGATACAAAACGTATTGACCGATAGCTAGAGGTTGGGATGGGTGTACACTAGCCGATCTAAAGAAAAAAAATAAATCATTACATTAGGCATATAAAAATACAATATTTACAGTAAATATCTTAGAAAAGCCTAAAAATATACCAAAAGAAGAAAAATATTATTTACAGTGAAATATTTCATAACATCACATACAATGATCTGACTCGAGATAGGTAGCTCAAGTATCTGTTTTACGGACGTCAAAACTCAGAACCAACAGTGGAATTACAAATTTAAACATTTAATACTTTTTTTTATCAATACACACTTATATATAAATACATAGAAAACACCTAGACCAAAACAAACATACATGATCGTGGACAAAGTAATGTTGGTACCGAACTGGCAACCCTTGCACCAGGAACCAGCGTTCACTACCGTTTATCAAAACGGGTCGCCGTAAAAGTAAAGTTTCGGCGTTCTCATTGCAGGGTACAGACAGGTCTTTATCATAATAATGACACAGAAAAATAAAAAAGAAAAATGATTAGGAATTAAAAGGGAAAGAACAATATAAGGTTTTTTACTATAATATTCGTAAATGTCAAAGGACGAGTTAGTGGTCGATACCAGTTAGTAAATTTTTAATGAGGTAACTACTAATTTGGACGGAGTAGATAGAAAACTATGTGTAGACAGACTGTTAGTTCAGCTTTAGGATAAGTAAAGTAAAAAATAAAAAGTAAAACTAAACACTTAGACCTAATATTAACACATTTTTTAATGTGATCGGTGGCAGACGAACAGACAGATCACCTGATGGTTAGTGATTGTCGCCGCCTATGGACATCCGTGACACCTTTGGAGTCACAAGTGCGCTCATCATCAGCCCATGTAAGTCCCCACTGCCGGGGCACGGGCCTCCCTCAATCACATGAGGGGTAATTGCCATACTCACCACGCTTGGCAGACGGGTTGGCGAGGGTTTTGATATAAATGCAGAGTTTTCCGTCTCTGGGTGCTGATGATCATGCCAGCAGCTTTACCTTAGTCACCTTTTACGACACCTCGGTAAGAGTGAGGGTGGCCTATTCTACTCTGCCGGGGACCACACGGCCAAGTGCGCTGCCAACCTTTAAACCGCCCTTTTTCCTGGACAGTCCTGCTTCACGCCGTTTTTCTTTGAGGCCGTGGTATCTCCAGTCGAGCCCATTCCGGCCAAAGCCTGGCTCTCCCATAGCCAGTTTATTAATAAGATCAAAGTAAAAACAACAGAAAACATAATCATTAATTTACATTTTCTCTCTATAATTTTAGACAGTCTCTCTTATTGGTGAAGTACTTAATCTCCATACCTCTTTACATTTACATTTTCCTTAAGTTATTGGTTCTTGTTAAATTATGAAATTAGTATAGAATATGAACAAGGAAGTTTTAGAAATGGTCATAGAGAATAGATCTTATGTCTGTTAATAGCAGGAGGAGAAATAATATGATGGGAAATCTAGTGCGACGTGAGAAAGAAGAAATGACATTAGATTAACTTACCTTTATTATCATTCCTATTCTTGTCTAGTTTAATCATCGCCGTCATTAAAGGCATATACCAATGATATTTCCTGTACTATCAATATCAACATTATTTACTCTACTACCACATTGTGTGTCCTAAGCCTAACAATTTGATAGTAATGATAGATCAATAAGTCCAGTTGTATCGTACCTAATATATTATTAACGGTAAGAACAGATGTCTACCAATGCTGAAATTGGTGTAATAACTGCCTATGATATACACTATTTTTGACACGCGACTTTGGCCATTAACGATCCATCATATAATAATGGGTCTAGAACATTTTCGCTCATTTCTGACGTTTAGGTAGTCTATAACATTTGGAACAAAGTCATAAACACGCTCACATTCACGTAAATTTTTAGACGAACGACTATACGGATTTCATGATTTAAGATTTTTTTTTCATGCTAGACGCGACAAACGAGCATGCGATGACTCGCATGCTCGTCCCTGGTCGCATCAGGTGACCCTGATGGAAAGTAAACGACGCCGCCCATGAACACACGCGAAATCAGAGAGATCGCTAATATGTTGCCGGCCTTTTTAAAAAAGCGTACGCTCTTCGCTTGAAGGTCCTTAAGTCGTAGCCGTGTTTTTTTTGTAGTCGGTATTTCTTGGCACCGCATAGCAGAATATGCTATCATCTAAATAAGTGAGCAAGCACGTAAAATTACAATTTTTACATCTTTGCGTTAACAGACTTACAAAATTTACTTAATAACAATTTTTTTTAATATCTACTTGCCCTATTATAATATCATTTCTTATAATATGGGTCTATCCGAAGATATTTTGCAATTGTAAATTATTATTTTGTATTGATTTCAGTCACTTAACAAAACTTCTAAGCAAGTCTCGTGGCCTAAGTCCGTATATGGCCCTGACAGCTCGTTTCTGTAGCACAAAAATATCTTGAATATCAGCCGCAGAGCCACATAACAGCATATATGTTTAATTACATGTATAATATACATATCTATACCTAATTTATGTTTTTCATGTATGACGATTTGTAAGAGCTGTATATAAGATTATTATGCAAATAAAGTACTTTTGCATTTTGAATTTTGAAACGCCAAGGCTCTACGTTTTATAGACCTACGGATTCTGTCGATACCACTGTAAACACAATCGCGGGTTTTATGACTCTATTAGGTCCAAGCAAGTGACAACTCACTCTACCGATGTACAATAGCAGTGTTAAAAACAAAACAATTCAACGATTCTTATTATTAGGATCACTTTGCGGCACTTTGCTGTACAAATAAACTCATAATTTCTTCACTAAAACCCACTAAAACCTTTGAATTCAATCAGCCCACGCGGAGTGCTTTGGTCTTATCGCCAGAATCTACTATAGTATCAATTACCTCATTTCCGAATAATCTGTCACATTTCCCTCATAGAGACCACCCATAGCT
Organism: Marasmia exigua; assembly: GCA_019059595.1. Lineage (NCBI taxonomy): Eukaryota > Metazoa > Arthropoda > Insecta > Lepidoptera > Crambidae > Marasmia > Marasmia exigua. The sequence continues at coordinate 22,765,754 of CM032473.1, forward strand.
ATCACGGCGAATTTATTATTAATGTTTAAAATATAGTCTTTTAAATTCCGGACTCTTTCATATTTCATGTTCTTCCAAATGGATCGTCAATCAGATACTTAATTCTTTCTAAATGTTCTTCTCAGGGAATTATTTATTCATGAACAATTTGCTATGCAACCAGTTCAGATAGCTCTGACGAAAAGTTCAATAACATTTTTTTTAGATTTTTCGAAGCCCTGATTCGACTCATCTTTATCCAAGAATAAATCAATGTATTTTTTTTATGTGATAAACATCCGTGACACCAGTGGAGTCACAAGTGTACTGCCAGCCTTTAAACCCTCTTTTCCCCCGGATTGAGCCTCCGGTACCCTCATTCAAGCAGCAAAATACAGAATATTACTGCTACACGTTAGTTTTGTCGTACCGTGTGGTGCCCGGCAAGGTAGAATAGGCCACCCTCACTCTTACCGAGGTGTCGTAAAAGGCGACTAAGGTAAAGCTGCTGGCATGATGATCAGCACCCAGAAAAGGAAAACTCTGCATTATATCAAAACCCTCGCCAACCCGTCTGCCAAGCGTGGTGAGTATGGCATTTACCCCTCATGTAATTGAGGGAGGCCCGTGCCCCAGCAGTTGGGACTTAAATGGGCTGATGATGATGATGATGACGTTAGTTTTCCGTGAGGCTGTGGTAACACTCCGGTCGAAATAGCCCATTTGTGCCGAAGCGTAGCTCTCACATGGTCACGATATAACGCTATAAAGATTGGTCGAATCGGACCTGAGACGGTTTTAAATCTAAACTGGAGTTGTTTCTATAATTCATTGCAACACTTTATTTGATTCTAACACTAATAAGTAAGTAAGTGAACATTACCACAGACACGAAATACAATTACAACAAGAGGTAGGATACAGACATAATACAATAACAGACATAATGAAACTAGCGCTTAAGTTGCTTCTCTTAGCTTTTATTTGAAGTGATGTTGACTAATCCTTTTTATTTTGTTTCATTGTGATTTAATAAAGTTTTTTAATTAGCACATAAAACACAATTATTTACCTATAACATATTTACATAAATATTATCAAAAATAATATTATACAATTGTAATTAGCTTGAAAATAGCGAAAACTGACTTATGGTACATTTTGTGGGGACCGCAGTATGGAGCCTTCACAATCTTGCTGCATGATTCGACTTTGATAAAATATGATTATGAACTTGGGGTACGTTTTTTGCATTTTGATAAGAAAGATCCGGTCTCTTCGGTTTATTTAGACTGGATTGAAAGAGCTACACGATATTTTACATATGCATTTAAGAAATGTAATATTGTGTTCCTATTTTAAATAAGTAGATAAGGTTGGCAGCGCAATTGTAACTCCACTGGTATCACGGATGAACACCCATGAACACCCATGGGCGGCGGCAATCGCTTACCATCAGGTGATCTGTCTGCTCCTATGCTGTGTATATGTGATACCTATCACAAAAAAAACATCGAAATACAAGCGATTGTCATTCCACCATCGTCATCTTGATGGATTGCGGTCTGGAACTCTGAATTTTTCTCAGGACTTTATACTACGTACGAGGGCGACACTGAAAGTTTTTAGAACAGGCCACTTATAAGACGATGATTAAAAAAATGAGTTTAAATTTTGAAAATGGATCTCTTTGCCAATATTATTGTCTATGCATTTAATTCGATTCCCTTTTTTTTTCGATTTGGCGGCAAATTGAAAATAATCTTTAACAAGTGAGCATGAATTTAACGCGAGAAAATTTCCATGCAATGATTTCCTATGACTTTCGATGTCAAATAAGTCAACAAGAATGTTATGATAGACTTCGATTGGCCTTTCTCGATGAAGCTCCATTTTGTGACACTTTGATTTTCTCAGAACTTTCAGTGTCGCCATCGTACAACAGTTCTGTAGAACGGTTTGTCTGCAGCGGTATTACCCGATGGCTACGACTTAGGAACCCTCAAGAGGAGAGCGTACTCTTTCTTTCATCGACCTCTCTGAGCTTTCAGATATTCAGGGCGGCGATGATAACTAGTAAGTAATCATTATCTACTTTTAGTTATTATTAGTAAGTTATCGTTATCTAACTAGACGCAGAACTAGATACAGAAGGCAGACGAGCAGACGTATCACCTGATGGTAAGCGATTACCGCCACCCTTGGACACCAGTCACGTCAAAAGAGGCACAGTTGTGGTAGTTGTCGCATGTAGCAAAAAAAACCGGTCAGGTGCGAGTCGGAATCGCCCATGAAGGGTTCCGCAGCAGCAAGTAAGATATATGGAAGGTAAATTTCGGCTTACGGTATATAACGTATTTAAAAACTACTTACTATATCTAGTTCAAACCAATTTTAGTTATTTTACATTGAATATAAATATCATAAATCAGAGTACACTAAATTAAAATTAATTGAGAATACATACATATTAAAATAAATCCAGATAAATTATTACAATAAAATTCAAATAAAAACACTTAAAACTAATAATTAATTCAAGAAATAACGAAATTAAAAGGAAAGAAATAAAATAACCAACAAAATTAAACATCCACTGTCTAACATCCAAAAACAGGCAACTCACCCCCGCCCGCCTCCGACGCAAAGGTGCCCATCACACTCGCCGCATTACCACGCTGAATAGCGATGGCCAGCCTCTGCACCAGAAACGACCCAGAGCGTGAGTCACCTGTCACCTCGCACAATCTACGGCCTGTCTCCCACACAAAGTCCCTGGCTTCTGACCCCTAACAGCCCATCGTCTCCACGGCCACAGGCACAAATTGATAAAGGGGCTCCAAATTGGCGTACTTGAGCCTCTTCTTTGAGCTGGCATCCTCCGCAGCCGCTGACGGAGAGTGGACAGTGCGACTAAGGTGGCTGGCGGCTACAGTGCTAACGCAAGTAGCGTCCCAAACAAGACACTTGCCGTTCTTCCAAGGCACCAAAGTCAGCCCATCCGGCCTCTTACCGTCAGTTCTACTCAGACCGGGAGGCTCAAGCACACAAGGAAGGGAGAATTTTAGTTTAGTTTAGTTTTCAGAATTATGTACATCAAATATTTTTTTAAATTTTATTTCTTCCTATGAAGGAAAGGCAATCAACCATAGGCAGTAGACTTACGCGTAATCTACGTCACGGGCCGGTTTAGTCACGTGACCCCTGTTTAAAAATAATAATTTTAGAAGACGAATTTTGATGAAATAATGCATTATTTTTATCTCGCGTTATTACAAATCGCTCCTTAAAACATATATTATGACTGATGTTATAAAAGAAATGTATGTTTTTATTACTGTCAAATAGCCTATTCATTTATATTCCAGGTATAAAATATCAAAACTATCTACGTTTGTTGAATTCGAAGTAAAAATATTATGATGTTCTTGCATTTTCACTCAAAGAGAACTTTGCATCTCTCGAGAGATGTGGTCGGGCACATTTTATAAATAAAATCAGCAAGATATTTATAAAATCTCTTACTATGTTTTAAATATAGTAAAACATCCTACACAAAATAGGACGAGTGTACAGTCAACTCCAAAAATATGTATACACTTTAGGACCTTGTCACAATACTTACCTATAAGAAAGTAGAGGTTTACTTTCTTATATTATATATTGTGACAACATCCTAAAGTGTATACATATTTTTACCCGACTACGGCAAAGCAAAAGGAGGGTTATGATTTTGACAGGCTATGTATGTATGTATGTATGTATGTATGTTCATCTGTTTCCACGTAACTTCTTAACTACTTATCAGAATTCGACAAATGACATATCATTATAAGCGTCTTGATCGTCCGCTGGTTATAGGCTATATGAAGTTTCACAAAATCTAATGTGGCGCCCTCTAGCGGACAAAACATACAGAGTAAAAAAATAAAGTTATGATAAATATGCCGTGTTTGGTATCATTTGAAAGCGCTTGACTTGTACATTTTGAATCTAATATATAAAATTCTCGTGTCACAGTTTTCGTTGCCATACTCCTCCGAAACGGCTTGACCGATTTTGATGAAATTTTTTGTGCTTATCCGGTATCTATGAGAATCGGCCAACATCTATTTTTCATCCCCCTAAATGTTAGGGGTAGTCCACCCCTAAATTTTTATTTTTATTTTTTAGACAAAATTTTTAATTTCTCTTTTTTTATGATACAACATACAAAAATACATACAATCCTCAATTTTCACCCTTCTACGATCAACCCTTATTTTTTAATAGCTATTTTAGTAATTTAATCATTTATCCTCTCCGGTCGAAAACTGATCAATCGTCATTTAATTAGTTATCCCCGCCAGATGTCTACAGGTGTCACTTCTGACCCAGTAAACAGCAAGGAGTAGGGATGAGAGGAAATTATTTATATGGCAAAACAACGTTTGCCGGGTCAGCTAGTATATATATATATTACTAGCACTTGGACACCAAAATAGTACAAATAAAATAAAAGTAAAAAAACTAAAACCCAACTACGACAAAAAACGTCGCTGAAAAAGTATAAAACAAGCCTTCGTTGTCAATTTATGCAATATTCACTATGTAGAGATAAAATTTCATGTTTGGAAAGGCGTAGTCACACGTTAAATATACTACCCTTTGACAACGTGTGACTGCGGATTTCCAAACATGAAATTTTATCTCTACATAGTGAATATTGCATAAATTGACAACGAAGGCTTGTTTTATACTTTTTCAGCGACGTTTTTTGTCGTAGTTGGGTTTTAGTTTTTTTACTTTTATTGTAGTTGACTGCACAATGAACAAAATATTAATATAACCAGTGGCTCATAATGTACGAAAAGCCACACATTAATGTCGACCCGTTTGGATCAGTGCTAGTGAATGCTGCCTGTTGCAAGGGTGGCGGGTTCGATCCTCGCACAGTACAAACATATGTGTGCATGAACATGTCTGTTTGTATTGGTCTGGGTGTTTCTATGAATTATAAATGCGTATTTATAAAAGAAAAGTATTATATGTTTAAATTTATAATCCCACTGTTGATTCTGATATCAGTAGCACAGGTGTTTCAGCTAACTATCTCGGATTCAGATCAATGGGTGTGTGATGTTGGGAAAATATAAATATTTACTTTATTTTATTTATAGTAATGTGTGGCTGTCTATACTCTTATAGGTCCAAGCTAAGGTAAATATCGGGGCGGGAAAGAAACACATATGCTTCATCATCATCATCATCATCAGCCCATTTAAGTCCCCACTGCTGGGGCACGGGCCTCCCTCAATCACATCTGTTGTCGCGGGTGTCTATGGGCAACTGCAATTACTTATCAGGTGATCCGTCTACCCGTTTGCCACCTATCACATAAAAAAAGATCCATAGTTTTGTTAAGTTCACACCTAAGTCACATGAATAAATATTCATGTATGTATTATAACCTTACTCTCTAGTTTACACAGAGATTTTAATATCATACAAAAATGATTGAAAACCTCCTTCGTAATATTAATCTATCACTGGCCACATTTGACATTTTTAATGTTTTTAAAATTTTGACATCTAACAATTTTTCACAGTAGTGAGAGAAATGGCGAAGCGATGTGACTGAAATTTTAGTTATTTTTTGTGTTGTGTGTTTTTTATAGTTTTATGTAGTCTTTTTTATTTCGATTTTTTATTTGATTTTGTACGAAATTTTTAGTGTGGGACACGTTTATAACATCTTTATCGGTATCCGTGACTTTCCGTCGAAGTAAAGACTGTTTTGGAAGCTGCGAAAAATTATTTTGTGTGGAGGTTTTTGGGAGTTGAGAAGAATTTTTTTTTAGTGTGAAGGTATGTATGTTCTACCTACATTTTTTTAAATATTACCATACATCATTTTATTCTTATCAAAGAGAGCTTGTTTTCAAAGTACCTAATAAATCACTTAAAAAATTATGGTCAAGTAGAGTCACTTTGATGTATAAAAACATAGGGAAATATTGTACTTATGGTCAATTCTATAGTAGAAGATCTCTATGATTAAGTATTTCACTAACAATTTGTAGTATCTCAGAGAGTCAAATCATAAAGACACGCATGTTCATCCCCCTTTTTACCCGACTGCCAAAGAAGGTGGGTAATGTTTTTCGAGTGTATGTAAGTATGTATGTATGTCTTTTCCTTTGTGACCTCCTGTAGCCTAAACGGCTTGATGGATTTTGATGTATGAGGTATCGTTAGATTTGTCTTGATTACGGGAGTGTCATAGGATACATTTTATCCTAAAAGTCCCACGGGATAAAGACATAATAATATTTTTTCTAAATTTCCCTTTAAAAAAATATGTATGCGGTATCATTAGATTCATTTCAATCACGGGAGTAATTAATATAGGATACGTTTTTTCTCAAAATTCCCACGGGAACATGCAACTCATGCGTTAGCAAGCAAAAAGATAGGGCGTGGCCTGGCATGCGGCGCGCGGCGCGGTGCGGAGGGGGATATGCTCGAGTATACAGCCCGAATGCGGGCACACGCATAAGGGCACACGTCGTTGACGGTCGTCTCTAAATAGCGATTTTTTCGATACTTCGTCGTCTGACGCGAAACTTACCAGATTGGCGGTAAATTTATGTTGCGGAGTAACATCACTCGTAATCTAAAGCCAAATGTGGTCGAAATAATTTAAAATGGTACTTACATATACATAGTCTTCTACATCTACAACATTTTCGTTAAATAAAAACAGCTAAAAAGTTATAAATAAAAAAAATTATTATTAAAAAAACAAAATACCCGACTGCACACTAAAAAAAGAGTAAAACAAGCCCCACAATAATATTGATCAATCAAATGCTAAAAACTAATTATGTAATACCGTTTAAACAATACCTATATTAAAATACACTACAATATGTGTTCGTAATCGATAGTTAAATAAACAGAAACTTATTTTGAATACAAATTTACTGAATATAATTTATAAATGTTGATGGAAAGCATCGCAGGCGGGGACCACCTTGACCGCCACCAACGAAAATTCTGCTAAATGGTGCACAACCGAAATGACTATAAATAAGCCTCTGTTGGTAAGCCTCTGTTGGTCCCCGCCTGCGATGCTTTCCATCAACATTTATAAATTATATTCAGTAAATTTGTATTCAAAATAAGTTTCTGTTTATTTAACTATCGATTACGAACACATATTGTAGTGTATTTTAATATAGGTATTGTTTAAACGGTATTACATAATTAGTTTTTAGCATTTGATTGATCAATATTATTGTGGGGCTTGTTTTACTCTTTTTTTAGTGTGCAGTCGGGTATTTTGTTTTTTTAATAATATTTTTTTTTAAATTATAGGTAAGGTTCAGCTTATATACTGTCCCACCGCAAAGCAAAGGCCTCCATCATAAAAATCAAGTCATCGCTACTATGATGGGATCAGGCTTAATCACGACGCTAAATGCGGATTGGTGATCACAATCCCGAGCTATGTTTGCAAAATTCGAAACATACCTTTGTTCGACCCGGGAAATGAACCCAGGATCCCGAAATCACGGCCTGGTACTTAAACCACTAGACCACTAATGCCATGATTATTGTTTCGTGCAAAATATGTCCACATATATTGCATTAGGGACCAAGTACTAGTAATTTCTCTTGTTTACGAAGTTGGTTCCGATAACGTCAAGCGAGATTTGATTATTTTTGAGATGAATGAGATGCATATTATTCAATTATTTGTGATATATTGCGTGTGTTCCACTTAGAATAATTATGTATTGTGTTCCATATCTAGATAGTTCAAATTCGTAGCTAAATGTTGATTAAGATTAAAATCAAACAAATAATAAGTCGATTAGATTTCTAAAGAAAATATTCTCGATTCTTATAAATTTAGGTTAGGTTTAAAAGGAGCGTCTCACTTTTGATTTCAAAATGGGACTGTCCTATTCACGATAGTCCATTCGGCTACTGAATGGACTAGGTATTTGATTTGTCAGGTTATTTGAGTGTTCCGTCCAAAGCTGTTACTTTAGAGCCAGGAGAACGTTTAGACCTTGATTTAGACAATGACGCAACTACCGTCTGAATTTTGCTATACTTTAACAGGGGAACTAGACAACTGTATGATGGTCACACGTTGCAGAAACTATCCGAAACATGCAGGTTTTCTCACGATGTTTTCCCTCACCGCTGAGGTAAATACTAATGGTTATATGCACTAAAATTTGAAAAATCTAGAGATGCATTTTTTTTTTACATAATGGCAGACAAACAAGCAGTCGGCTCACCTGATGGATGGCATGCTTGGATTCGAACCTACGATCTCACGCATGAAAGGCGCGTTATTATCCACTGAGCGAACATCGCGAAAGCAAAGTGCGTTACCGAAACAATGACAATATCTAGCTACCCGCCAAGTTTTTTTTTCATAAATACCTAGAAAAGAAACAAGTCAGACGAAACTGGTATGCTATGAAACTGTCACCCTACTTCAAATATGGGATTAAAGGGATTCGGCGGGTAGGGCTAAATCAAGTCGCATTAGCTGATGCAATTCAAAGGTTTTAAATTAGTCTCTAGTGGTTTTTAGTGTGCAAATTTGGTGTTTATTTGTGCAGTGAAGTGCCGCAAAGTGATCCTAATAATAAGAATCGTTGGATTGTATCATTTTTAAAACTGCTATTGTGTGTCGAGTGCGTTGTCTCGTGAAAACTTGCTTGGACCTATTAGAGTCTTAAAACCCGCGATTGCTTTTAGAGTGATATCCGCTGAATCCGTAGGTCGACAAAACGTAAAACACCGGCGTTTTATTGAGTGACTGTGACTTTGACTGACTTCGACTGTTGACTACCTACTTATTCTCAAGAAGTTACTTGACATTGGCGAATTATCTTCGGGTAGAGCCATAAAAAAAAAAAAAAGTGAGTAATAGTCTATGTATTCAGAACCTGTAACAAGTTTTAAATATTTTTGAACTTTATGAATTCTCAAAGTGACAAAAACTAAGAAGCTTAATCAAAAATGCTCTCTGAAACTCATAAATAATACTCGTACGTTAAAATAGGGTTTTTCCTATACGTATAGCGAGAAAAAGCCTCATGTAAGTCACACGGTCGAAAAGTTCATGCAACATTTGTATAATTGACACTTGTCTAATTGAAATATTTCCAAGATGATCCTAGTATATAAGTAATTTACCATGGAAGAGCTACGCTTTGGCATGAATGGGCTGACTCGACTAGAGTGATACATCGGCCTCAGTTTAAACTGGCGTTTAGCATCGCCTGCGCTGTGTTTCGCCGAGTGATTGCGAGGCCTATTTAGGGGGGAACTGGGAATAGGTTGACAGCATACTGGTGACTCTACTAGTGTACAATCACCTTTAGGTTATCCGTCTGCTTATCTGCTACCTCTCTCTCTCTCTTTCTCATTTTAGCATTTTAGTAGTTCCTGGTTAAGCTGTCACTTTGAATCCCAGGACGCTTAGACCATGATTCAGGATTTAGAGACTCTGGTACAATGAAACCACTGCCGTCTGACTTTCGCAACCCTTAAACAGACCTCTGTTTAAGTGTTGCGAAGGTTTGCATTTCTTGAGAGATGTGGTCAGGCGCATTTTATAAATAAAATCAGCAAGATTTTCATAAAATTATAATGATGATATTGATACCTGGTACCCACCAGATCAACTGAGTCATGGTTACAGGTTGAAACGTGCAGGTTTCCTCACGATGTTTTCCCTCACCGCGAAGCTAATGGTAAAAATCTCATCTCTCTGTCAAGCTCACCTTTTACATATCACATACAAATAAAGTTATATAGCGCAAGTAAGATTGTACAGCTATGCAGTCTGTGTGTATCTGCGAGTAGTCTCATCGTGGTTTTTAATCGGCTTACTGCTCCCGCGCAGTAGCATCCACTCGTAGAACTTCACCCCTGTATTATTATTAATTCTATAATGTAACGAGAACATATTATAATTTTAAAAGTTGATATTTTTTATAACATAATTTTGCAATTTATTCTTAAGTAAATAACATACTTAAAAAATCGACAGCTCATGTCAAATCAAGTACTTACAAATTTTGTCGGCTTTGCAACGCGTTCAGTGGTCTAATTGGTAGAACATTCACCCGGAAGGTGGAAGGTGTGGTTCGAGTCCAGCCTGAACACGAGATGAAATTTTAAAGTGTGTTATTTACTTAAATCTGATTGGAACTGGAAAATTGCGAATACGTTTTTGGAGTCACTATTTTATTAATATCTACTACTGTAATCGGATTTGAAATTATTGCAAATTGAATCGTATGTCCTTTTTAATATCTGTAAATAACTGTCTGTACTACATAATTAAATTAGTTCATTTAATTAGGTAATTACGATAACATAATTTCATTATAGCTTAGGTATCACTATGCTCTTTATTTTACATTTAGGTGAATGTGATGTTGTCTAAGATTATAATAAATTTTCACGCTTACGAGTAAGCTAGTTTCCTATTAAGGTGACGGGTAGGGCACACTAGCGACGCCAATCACTTCTTTCATATCTTAATTTTTGCAAAACCTGGTTCCCTTTTTAAATCTATTAGTTCTGGATTTTACTAATAGATGGCACTGGATATCAATTGCATTGCAAGTGCTAGCATTAAAAGATACTTTTTAAAAAGATATTTTGCAAAATAGTATGGAATAATACATGGATACAGACTTAAAAACTATGTAACATAGTTTTTTATATTTAAAAAAAAATAAACTGTAATTAAATTACTCTTGTGCAAATTCAATCATCCTTGCTCTGTAAAACCATGGGATTAGATGTATAAATAACCGCATTAAGCCTTTCTAACCAAATTGTCTAATCGCTGTGTTTATTTTCACCATTTACATACCGCCCTCAAATGAAAATAATTTGATGCAAAACCGCCCGGAATCGAACCCAAACCCTTGCGAGTGAGCCCGGGTAAACAGTAAAACTGAGCTGCCGTAGGGCGCATTTGACTGAGTTACATTGGCTAATAGGACTTTTGTGAAAATGTCTGGTATGCAGGATGACTGATGATATAATGCATTCTTGGTAAAGAGCTAAACGTTAATTTTTTTTTAAAGGGTTGCAAGATCGACTTCTACTATGGACATACATTCATGTGATGGATTTTTGTATTTAGACTATTTTCACTATCACAGCATTGGTTGTCTTTTCTATTGATGTCACCTCCCTCCTCCCGTCAAATAGACTCTAAGTAAGGCATATTGCTTGCTATACGAATGAGACGGCTCGCCCGGACTGATATTACTCAGAGAATCAGCGTGAAGCAACGTTGTATTTCGTCGAGTGAGCGAGGGTACCGAAAGATCAATCTGGGGAGCCTCTCCCCCGGGTAAGGTTTGCAGCGCACTTATAACTCTATTACCAGGTGTTGTGGGTGTCTATGAGCGTCTGTTCAGTCAGTCCCCATAACAAAAACTCAAGTCGGATCTGCTATAGCAGCATAAAATCCTATACAATCTGCTCCTACCACGTAACAACGCCATAGGTCGTCCGTTATAATAATAATAACCATTAATATATTTTAAGGAAATAAGATACATCAAAAATATATCATTGGACCATATAATAAATTTCTTACATACATACATAATAAAATTCACTTCGTCCATGGATATGGGCAATCGCTTACCATCAACTCGTTTGCCACCTATCACATAAAAAAAACACTTCTTTTTCCACAACATTTTTACGTGCCTCACATAGAGTCAGCTGGTAGGTTACTCTGAACCCGGTTAAATTTTCCGTATTCAAATATGACTGATCACAAGAATCGACCGCAACGGATCCACAATGCACTCAACACCCTGGTAGTAATTACTGAGTGCCCATCCACAGAGGGGAGGGAACAAAGCGTGGGGATGTCTCAAAGGCCTATTCAGGTATTAAAGATAAGGATGCCAGCAGTATGTAGTGGTTGATGGCTGTATGGACCATTGGGTGAATTAAGATAAAGGGAAATTGTTAGAAGTCTGAAACGCATGATATAGGAACGCTGACGTTTGCATGTAACAAATTTATTATTTACTATTGGTCCTTTCTCACTTCTTTTCGGGACATTAGTTCCACTTCACCAATAGATGGCGCTAGGTGTCGATTACACTGCGCAAGGGTTTCGTGTTTTTGGATTACCCATAAGCGTTGCCGCTGTCTACGATTCTACCACCTTATGAATAGTATACATTAATACTAAAATAATATTTTTCACATTATCTCTACACAGAAATATGTCTTTAACAAATAACCTGTAAAAAACTTTATGATCTCCGTATTAGAAAAACGATTGAAATGCTCAACCGACCCTCGCAGCGCTTCGATAGTTGCTGTATCCTGCTTTTGCAAGACAATTGAGACAGACGGTTTTCTGTGGTTGTGCCTGATCTTAAGACAATTTGTGACGAATCATATTCAAATTTCACCTTGAGAGAGCCACGCTTCAGCTTAAATGGGCGGTTCAAGTGATACCACGGCCTCACAGAAAACTCGCGTGAAGTAACGCCTGCGCCGTACTTCGCAAAACGAGCTTTGACCATGGGAGAGCCACGCTTCGGCATGATTGGGCCGGCTCGACCGGAGTAAAACTACGGCCTCACAGAAAACCGACGTAAAACAGCATTGTGCTGTGTTTCGCTGCATCAGTGAGGGTACCGGAAGCCCAATCCGGGGGAAAGGGGGGTTCTAAAGTTGGCAGTGCACTTGTGACTGCACTGGTGTCGCGGGTGGCCAAGGGCGCGGCAATCGCTTACCATCAGGTGATCTGTCTGCTCGTCTGCCTATAACATAAAAAAAGTGAGCGGGTACCGGAGACCCGATCGGGAGGAAAGGAGCTTAAAATGTTGGCAGCGCACTTGTGACTACACTGGTGCTACGATTGTCTATATTTTACAAAAAATAATTTGAGTGTTTTCAAGAAGAAAAATGATATGTGCGCTTACTCTAACAGATATCCGAATCGTTTGGTGGTGCCATCTTGCTCAACAACGAGCTACCAAAAAAAAATGTCATTATATGTCTGTCAAATTATACAATAAGTTGCCAGAAGCATTAAAGGATTTACCCATAAAAAAAATCAAAAATAGTTTATATAAATGGTTGTGTGATAGATGTTTCTACAGATCAGATCAGATAAGATTTAATTATTTTTTTTGTTGACATTATATTAATTATTTTTTGAGTGACTAATTGTTTGTATTGATTTTATTTTGACTATGTATTATTTTATTTTAACTTTAGACAACGCTAACTCTCTGTTATTGCATGCCGATATTATTCGGTTAAATGTGAGAATCTAAACGATAATTATATGTAACTTACTGTAACCACATTTACCGCAATAAATGATTTCAGATTCTGCTATAATAGGTGCCAGTAATCGCTAACCCGGTGATTAGTATATTCGTCAGCTACCACAAAATAACAGACTTATGGCAGTTTTAAGGGAGCAAATAAGAATCCTTAATAAGAATGTTAAGTTTTCGCATGAACGAAAATCTAATAATTTGACTGCTGACAGCATAATTGTGTGAGAGATGGGATTGAAAACCGCTGGTAGACTTTACTTAGGTCCTTTTAAATATTTTATTACAAAAGTTTGGCATCGGTAAAGATGTGACTTTGCGTGAGTTGACTTTGAGGGTGTCACCTTTAATACTAGGGAGTTAAAAACATGGCGTTTTTTTTATTATATTGTTGACAGATGGTACACCTGATGGTATCAAGCTATTACCACCACCTTATGACACCTGCAACACCGGTCTTTTAAATATACCTCTTCTTTTCAGTCGTACACTCCTGACGGAATGGTCGTGATTGTAGATTGTCTGAATGTTGCGTAGCGGTTTTTGCGAGGCTTCTCCGTCTTTCTCTCCATTCACTTCGTAGCAGACTTGATACTGTTAGTCCAGCTTGTAAGTGATCTGCCTCGGGAGCGTTGACCTATGCTCTTTATGTTGTTTTAAGTAATTTTTCATGCTTACAAACATTATAATAGACTAGATTTCAAACTTATGTTTGAGTTTCCGATAGAGCTCGGTCATGAATGGAGTACGAAGTTAATCTAAACGAATCTACGGTGTTTTCTCTTTATTTTAAAGATTTGATTATCATAATATGCTATTCGTTAGCTCTGGTTTCGATTTTTTTGACATATCGCACGTAAAAAAGCAACTGCTGGTTGGTTGGTGTGATTTTGGAGGTTTAGCCAATTTATTTATTATTTATACAGTTTATCTTACAACTAGTGTCATTTATATATACATGTACATATACGTTCCTACAGATACTCTAGTCTTAAAGCATATTTGGAGAAACCCTTAACTCTTTCATTTATGATTATTTAAACAATTAAATAAACTCATTTAAGCAAAACTTAAGGTGACAAATCGACGAAACTAGCGCCGCTAGTAGATATGTAATAATTTGTTTCGATTATGAGACATTTTTAAGGAAAGTACAACGATGAATCCATAAAGAAATTGAGAAAATTTCTTCCTACAAGTAAATCTAAATCTAAATTCTCACAACATCTCATACGTTGACCTGATTCCGTACTAAGTAGCTTAAGCACTTGTGTTACAGATATCAGACAACAGAGGAACTCAAATATATATACTTAAATACTTATATTATACCCAGACACCGAACAAACACAAATGTTCATCGCACGAATGTTTGTCCAGGGTGGGGATCGAACCCACGACCTTTGGCGTAAGAGGCAGGGTCACTACCAATTGCGCCATCCGGTCAGTCGAGTAAAGTAGCCACAATTTTTATAATTGCTAAAGTGGCTATAATAAGAATACTTACTTGTACGAAGGTAATAATACACAAGTACATTTAAAAAAAAATCGAAATACTTTTTCTTTATGGAGTCGCCGTTGTATTTTTCTTAAAATGTCTCATAATCGATACAATTAATACAAATCTACTAACGCGCCGCTAGTTAGTCAACACCTTAACAATTTAACAAAAACACAAAAAATCTACACAATCAAAAATTTCAAACTATAACAAATAACCGCACTAACAATGTCACAGGTCCAAGTGTTGGAATTCCAACAAATCATTCCACATTTCACTCTTGGCGACGGACGTGGACGCCTCTGGATAAGAGACGGTTTTAATTTCACGTCTCCGCATTTGCGCTTTAACGAGAGATGAACCAGAAACGCTGACAGTCGCGTGCGGCAATCATTCTGTATAAGCGTCCGATTGGAGGAAGTCTATGGTAATAAGCGGAGCGAACTGTAGAGATATTGTTAATTTTTTATGTGATAGGTGGCAGACGAGCAGGCGGATCGCCTGATGGTAAGCGATTGTCGCCGCCCATAGACACCCGCGACAGAAGTAGAGTCACATGTGCACTGACAACCTTTAAAACCCCTTTCCCCCGGATTCGGCCTCCGGTACCTTCACTCACGCAGCGAAACACAGCGCAGTGCTGCTTTGCCGGTTTTCTGTGAGGCCGTAATATTACTCCGCTCGAGCCCATTCATGCCAAAGCATGGCTCTTCTACGGTCTATTTCTCTGAATATTCGCGAGAGTATTTCTCTGTATATTCACGAGAGGGACCAGAACGCTGGCAGTCGCTGACTACGCTGATGTTGACCGTGGGAGAGGCACGCTTTGGCATGAATGGGCTGGCTCGACCGGAGTGATACCACGGTCTCACAGAAAACCAGCGTGAAGCAGCACTGTGCTGTGTTGGTGAACCAGAAACGCTGACAGACGCGCGCGGCAACCAATTTGTATAAGCGTCCGATTAACAAAGTACTGCGGTCATATGCGAAGCAAACTGTAGAGATCTTGTTTCATTTCTCTGAATATTCGTGAGATGAGCTAAAATGTTGACAGTTGCGCGCGGAAAGCATTCTGTATAAGCTCTGATTGGAGGAAGTCTATAGTCATAAGCGGAGCGAACTCTATAGATCTTGTTTTATTTATCTGAATATTCGTGATATAAACCAGAATGCTGACAGAGACGTGCGGCAATCATTCTGTATAAGCGTCCGATTGGAGGAAGTCTGTGGTCATATGCGGAGCGAATTGTAAAGATCTTGTTTTATTTCTCTGAATATTCGTGAGATAACCCAGAACGCTGACAGACGCGCGCGGCAACCAATTTGTATAAGCGTCCGATTAACAAAGTACTATGGCACAGTAGATGAATACGCTAAAGCAGTATCGACACTCCGCCATTTTGGAAAAAAAGTTACCTACCGTATACGGTAGGTAACACACCCCTATAGGGTTGTCCTCTTAATTTTGTAAAATATTATTTTTACCTTGAGACTTATATTACTATATTATTATTAATATTATTATTATAGTGGCTGTATTCTTTTTCTGATCATTTTGCCAAAAAAGTTGGTATTTATTTTTATTTATTTTATTTAGGATAACCAACAGCCAATTTAAAATTAATTATACTAGACAATATTTTGCTTGAAGTTAATTAGGCTAAAAACGTTATCCATGTAAGTATTATAAACCTTTCATATAGAATTCAGCTTTGACTACGAAATTAAACAAAAACAAACAACAAAATTACCATAAGTTTAGAGAAAGTAAAAAAAAAATATATACACAATGAAATGACATATAAATAAATATATTATTAATTTATTTATATGTAACGTATACACTTATACACCACATATATGATGTAATGGTAAAGGTCACTACTCATTACTTAAGGGCCAGCTATCACAACGTTTCGGGATTAAACGTAGATCATGTGAGTAAGTACCAATAGATTACACTGGGAGTTCATTTACACCTCGTAAATGTTTATGGTTAAACTTTATCCCAACAATAGACCCGCCCTGATTTCGTTTCAAGACATTAGGTTCACTTAATACTAATAGATACCTAGGTACCCACTAAAGTGCGTAAGCGTTTCGTGTTTTCGGATTACCCATAAGCATTACCGCTGTCTGTGGAATATACCTCTTTAAAATAGTATAGATTAACAGTTTATATAAAGATTAAAGAAAGTAATAGGGCTAATATTGATATCAAACCCGCTTTTGCCATGACCTCTGCTATCTTCCTAATAGAGTGAGACGCGCGGCACCGTATCAGCTAAACTCAACTTTTCTCGTTAGCACAGGGGTGAAAAGTCCTTAGTCTTGGGGTTTTATTCATTATTTGATTTTAGGGAGCAGTTGTCATCAGTTTCCCTCTGAAAACGATTAGGGAGATAATTGTGGATTGTAAACGACAAGTTGACAGCTTTTTGATAACGTCTGCTCGTTAAAATTTTAACTTTTCACTCGTGAAGTGTTCCTGTTGACACGGAATGGAAATCTTTGTTGGTACTTTTATGAGATAGACGGCTGACGAGCAGATCGATCACCTGATGGTAAATACCGCCGCTCATTGATGAGCAACACCAAACTAAAGGAGTCCCACCAAAGGCTCCGCCGGCCTGTTAGGAAATTTAATGACTTTTACACAAATTCTTATTTTATTTTATTTTATTTATAATATACACACAACACATTACTATCGTAAATAAACAAAGTAAGAAAAATAAAGTGCAGTTTTGAACCAGATTGCAATCCAAAAACAATGTGTACATAAAAAAGCAATAATTGAATACCCGCGCGGATAAAGAATGGGATCAGAAATGGCGGCGAATCTATTCACTTCTCGCTCGCACACTATTTGCGTCTATACTCGCACTCGTGGGGTGCGTACAAAGTGTACGCACGTGGGGTAAGTACAAACCTGTGCGGATAAAGAATGGGATCAGAAATGGCGGCGAATTATTATTATTATATTTATTAAGTGAATAGATGCGCCGCCATTTCTGATCCCATTCTTTATCCGCACAGGTTTGTACTTAGGTTTGTCGCACTAGCCGTATATAACAAGATGACAAACCAATAAAAGAACCCAAGCTATGAACAAATGAAACAACAGAAACAATACTTTATTCCTAATTATATTTTACTTTAGAGGGTTAGCTCCGATGCTGAGCAGGCCCAGTACCGTGGCCAGACTCATTTGGCGTGGAGTAGAGGATATCCTTTAATTTATTAGAAATTATGAGAATAATAATTACTTGGGAACAAATTTAATTTATATTAAATTGAAATCACAATAGTTTTAACAATATATATGTTTTTATGTGATAGCTGGCAGACGAGCAGACGGATTGTCCTGATGGTCTGCAATTTCCGTCGCACATGGACACCCGCGACACCAGTCACAAGTACGCTACCAACCTTTAAACCCCCTTTCCCCCGGATTGGGCCTCCGGTACCCTCACTCACGCAGTGAAACACTGCACAGTGCTGCTTAATTTTAAACGATTAGATTTAAAGTTAAGTTTGAACAAATCTCCAAATTACAATTGAAAAGTTTTCTGTACACCTCATTTGACTAATGTAACTAGATAATACGTTAACTTACTGACATTAAATGCTAAAAATCTCTATTCAACAAAGAAACTAGTTTAGGCTTAAATCATAACATACGAGAATCAAGGCAAAGTTGGAATACAAACTTATGTACGATCAGCATCAAAAGTAGCTTAACACTCAAGTACCATATCGAAGTAACATTTTTACGAACCCCTGGAATTGGCCTATAATAGGCAGAACAGTTACTTTGATATGATACTAAAGTGTTAAGCTACTTTTGATGCTGACCGTACTAACTGCTTGACTTATAAAGATAAAGATTCCCTTATCGTATGCATCTCACAGCTTTGTGGTACAAAAATACATACAGTGTCCATTATACATAAATGTATCAAAAATAACAGGATATTTTTAGAGATAATATGAAAACAAGTAGTAATACCCTTAAACTAAGAGTCAAAACATAGCGTTTGTTTAACTTCGGTTATTTTGTTTGGAAAAGCGAATAGTATCGTAACCACAAAGTAGTTTTAAAAGTTTTTTAGTTACGTCTTCTTCCTGTGCTGAGTTTTCCAACGATTTTTCCTGAAGGATTTGTGGTTTTACCGCATTCTGAGAACTACTTGCTTCCGCGAGATTGAGTAACTTTGTTTTGTCCAAGATTCTGTACAGTTACATAATTTAAAATCCTCTTAAAATATTATAGTAGAGAAAAACATGCTTAGTAACATAATTCATTCTTGGACCTCATCTTCACTTAACATCAGGTGAGATTGCGGGCAAATGCTTACTGTCGTATCATACAAAAAAAATCCCTTTAGTGTATTCGAATCGTAACATATTTGCTAAACGTATTGTATGTTTTTTAATAATAAAGATGAGTTATTTCACTAAGTGAAATTTATTTTTGGTATCCTTAACCTAAAATACCCGAAACTTTTTACTTTTTTTTAATCAAATCATCATTATCGGGCATTAAGTCATCGTCATCATCATAGCGGTGGTACTCAATGCATAATAACGCGGCTTCCATACGGGAGGTCCTCTGATCTATGTGAAATAGTGGTATTTGCTGACGACACTTCCTTGATTTTTAAAAGAATCAGTTGACGACGTAAATTATACTCTTCCATAGGTATTGTACTGGTTTGCGAGTAACAATTGACTTCGTAACTCAAAAAAATGTGAAAAATTCACCATGCCAAAATGAAAGGCAAGTCAATACTAGTATTAAGATGAATAACGACGAATCTATTCACACACACACACACACACACACACACACACACATACCTACTCACTCACACACAAACATACATACACACATTGAGCAAAGAGTAAGTAGTAATCACATCTTTTTACGAAATTGCTTATCCTTTTTTCTCATAGTTTATATACTTTGTTAATTAAAATTCTCGTAGACTTGCCATTTATGTAATTAGTCTCTTAGCTAACCGTAAGGGAAGAAGCGAGCCATACCCAATACAAGTGTCATGACAACTTACTGAGTAGACTCTGCCACTCAATGTAACACAGACTATTGCAATAAATGAATTTTTATTTATTTTATTATTCAAATCATTAATTTCACAGATTTTCTTGATATTACTAATACCTAGATGTGAAATTTCAATGGGGTACCCATATTGCTGCCTTGGCAGGAGTTCCACTGCATTTACCGTAAGAAGAATTAGGCGTATGACTGGTATCGAGGCGGCAAGACTGGTCTATTTCAGCTATTTCCACAGTGTGGTGTACTGATGTCATATGGTCTGGTCAAGGTCGTTGTGGGGGTCTGGTGCTGTCATATAAACTATTTTTGTATTACAGAAATGGACCATCCGCGCTACATAGTCTTAGATCACGTGACTTACTTTGGGAAATAAAAAAAAATATCTTTTAACCGTGGCTTCCCAATTAATTCTCGACTGCATTATGTATGTACGTATAAGTTTGCACACTATTCCCAAAAAGTCCGACAGTCATGGTCTTAACACTACAAAAAATAAACATAGACTTGCCGTTCCGGTCCTCAGGCTTTATAAAATCGGTTATTCAGTTTATTGGCTTAAGTGTTAAGATATTTAACAAGCTAAAATTAACCTATCACTGAATACGTTTAAGTCTCATATCGTCATTGAAGTTCTTACACCATGTAACTCATTTTATGTAACTTTTCAGGAAAGCCAAACAACTGATCGGAGGCTTCCTTACTATTTCCATTAGTATTCAATTTTGACTTCCGTTCTGTGCCCTTTTCAACATTATTTTTTTTTGATGGCCGCAAATAAATTCTGATAAAAACGATCTGTGTTCCATCCAAGTCTCTAACGAATGGCATCAAAATGTCATAACCGCCACCAATACATTAATAAAAAAATAAATTGTGACTTACGTGGACATCGCAAAACGTTAGGTCATTTTATGAGTTCCGTGCTGTTACTTTTTCGTAATTTAAAAGGTTTTTATTGGTCGAATCTTGATTCTGATTGGGCGAAATGACGCGTCTTTCGATTGTCTAGCGAATGGCATCAAAATGTCCAAACCGCCAAAAAATTACTTACGTGGTGTTAGAACTTTAACGACGATATTAAAACCTGCCTAATGAAGAAAGGTTACTATAGTGTACAAGACTATTTAAATAATAAGGTTTCTTGGACATGTTAATCGATCAGTATTTTGAGTTGTTATTCATTAGTAGTCTGTTAACTTTGATAATTGTGTTATTATTTCTTTCTCTTCTCAATTGAAACTCTGTACTTAATATCATAAATATTTGGAAAGAGTAACTACTGAGTTTTTTGCTGGTGTCTCCTCAGTAGAAATCGACGTTCCTTTGATATTCATAACTGTTCTGTATGGATCTAAATTGAATAAAGTTTTTTTTTATCTTTATCTTTATTTTAGAAACCGTGCTTGCACCTCCGAACGTGCGGAAACATGCACGTTCGGAGGTGGAGGAGGTGTTCACAATGTTTTTTCTAAACACATTCGCTCGGCGTTTGGGGGAAACTTGGTAGAAATACGAATCCCATGCAAATCAGTAGTGGATTCTTGGATTAAAGCCTACGACATCCCATTAGGAAGTCGCATGATCTCATCCACTGAGCTGCTATTGTTCAAAATTCGATATAACATTCTAAATAATTTGATACTCGTAATGTATTTTCTAACGAAGTACTCGTAAAATTGCTGCTAATTATGTACTTTTTATTTAATTAAAATGTTAAGCATGTAAGTAATCTGGAAAATGTGTCAGAACCAGAAATGTTGAAGGAGGCGGGATAATATGAATTCTTCTAATTAATTCCACTCAGTCATTCGGAGAAAACGTTATTTTAATTAAACACGGCTAGCTTTCGGAAGAGGAATTTCATTGTTTTGGGAACATTAATTTATGTATTTAGATATAGGTAGACGTTTTTATTGTATAGCAAATTATTTGATATTTTGTTCTCTTCTGCTCTTGGAAATACCCGTGATTGGGTGACGACCATTATTAAATATCATCGAACGCACGGAAACGTCTTTATTATTAGGATTATGGTGCGGCAAGAAAGTCGTGATAACGGATTTTAACGGAGTTTCCATTTTTTATAACCAATGGGGTTTCCATACTCAATGACGTAAGCGGCAGTGGCGATATTAATTATTTTCACGACTTTATTGACAGAGTAAGAAAGAAAGAAATAGATTTATTCAGAGATAACAATTACACATCTAAACAAAAATTGGTATATGTAAAACGTAAAACTATAAATTGTACTCTGAATAGGCTACCTACTCAGCATTGTCGGGCGAGTACTCGCCACGACGGGTTCCGTGGTTGCTTTGACATTGTGTGAGTTAACATTAGTGCGCGCAACAACGCACACATACACGTTAAGAATAATAATTTCAATAATTGAGAAAATATCCGAAACTTGCAGGTTTTCTCAGTATGCACCCTCACCGCTGAGCGCATGGTCGAAATACGCTCAAAAGTTTGACGATCTGATTGCTAGACGGATAATAAAGTGACCCTTTAAAAAAGTCAATTCAGTTTTAGTCAATTATTTGAAAGGTCAAAATATGACATTTCAATATAATAATTTAAAAAAATATATGTATATATCACAACATCTCATACATTGACCTGATTCCGTACTAAGTAGCTTAAGCACTTGTGTTACAGATATCAGACAACAGAACACAAATATATACTTCAATACATATATTACACCCAGACACTGAACAAACACAAGTGTTCATCGCACGAAAGTTTGTCCAGGTCCTCTTACGACCATTGGCGTAAGAGGCAGGGTCACTACCAATTGCGCCATTCGGTCAGTCAATAATCAAATTTAATTTATCCCTTAAGGCATAGGAGACAATTTTTAGCTCAAGGCGAATAATACACAATGGAAGGATAATAATACGAGTATAATAAAGATATTTTTATAGCGCTTGATCTGAGTCTGTCGATGTTAATTTGACCTTTTCATTAATTTATTTCAGCCAGCATTTATTATTAGTTTATAAAGTGTTATATTATTACTAAAATGTATGGTTTTTTCTTACAGGTATTCAAAAATCGGCAAGCTGGCGCACATAAGTAAGTTGTTAATTACATATGATAACCGTTACGTTATGGGATAGTATCATATAAAAAAATAACTTATTTTATTAGTTGATATTTTTAATAGCAATCTTTTGCAATATATTCTTAAGTAAATAATTCACTTAAAATTTCATCTCGTGTTCAGATAGGACACGAACCCACACCTTCCACAATCCGAGTGAATGTTCTACCAATTAGACCGCTGAACGCGTTACTATGCCGACGAAATTTTAAAGTGCTTGATTCGACATAAGCTGTCGATAGTATCATCAATAATGTAGCATTTATATCAAAACCCTCGCCAACCCGTCTGCCAAGCGTGGTGAGTATGGCAATTACCCCTTATGTGATTGAAGGAGGCCCGTGCCCCAGCAGTGGCGACTTAAATGGGCTGATGATGATGATGATGATGAAATAACACACTTAAAATTTCATCTCGTGTTCAGGCGGGACTCGAACCCACATCTTCCACAATCCGAGTGAATGTTCTACTAATTAGACCGCTGAACGCGTCACTATGCCGACGAAATTTGAAAGTGCTTGATTCGACATGAGCTGTCGATAGTCTCAACAATATTGTAGGTATATTTACCATATCCAGTGGAAATATTATTACAAATATTTAACCACCAGTTATGATGAGACTGCTAAATCAATAGTTGATATTTTTTTATAGAAATCTTTTGCAATTTTATTCTTAAGTAAATAACACACTTAATAATTGTCCCGCCTGAACACGAGATGAAACTTCTTTTAATACGTTTGTTATAGAAATGTTACTCAACTGTTTCTCTAAAAGTTTACCTGTCCGTTAAAAGCAAATTTTCCTTTATAAATTATTTAAAACCAAACGCCACGAAGTTGTAAAAGTTTTATTTTGACTTGCAACTGTTTCTTAGTGAGACGAAATTGCTTTCGTCGGCCAAAGTTGATGCAGTATTGTGTTGAACATTCTTGTGCCGGATTGTTAGTTTTGGATTCAGTTGGTTCGCCAAGTTTGGTTTGGTCAAGCAAAACTTGGTGGCATGCATAAAAGAGTAAACAGGAATGATTAAATTGGCGCGGAGGTATTAGATTGGAGGATAAAAGCGATTGAATCTCAATGATTAAGAACTCGCCACCATTACGGGGGGTCGTGGTTTGAATCCGAACATGCACCTCTGAATTTTCCAAATCTATGAGCATATATCAACCATTAACTCGGCATTGAAAAAAAAAACATTGTGAGTAAACCTGCACGTCTAGGATAGTTTCTCTAATCTACAATCTTTATTGATTGTAGTAGTAGCATTACTGTTTAAGGTGACGGGTAGGGCACACTAGCGACGCCAACCGATTTTAATTTTTAGCTACTAAACCCGCTCTATTTTAAATAATGTCGGGGTGATTAAAAATGATTATTGCCAAAAGCGGCCACTTTTGGCGTGAATCATTTTTTCGCGTATGCGTTGGACCCAATATTTGTGCATAGTTATTTAATAAAGAGTATAAGTGTTTGCCGAGAGGTTGTAATCCCGAAATTGTTCAAAACAGATTCAGAAAAGTACATAACAATGTTTTTAGCGTTTGGTCCTTATTATGTCCCGGAGCCAGGAGTCCATTTTAGTCTGTTTATTATTTACCTCGCACGTCATCCCTAAAATCAAATCACAATCTATAAGAAACGTTCAGTTACAAAAAAGTTGTTCTGACTCGTACATGCGACTTAAATTTATAAATAAATCAACTTTATTGAAAAAACCATAAGTTCGTTGCCTGAACTAGGAATATCCTGTATCTCAGGCAAAAACGAAAGTGAGAAAAGAACAAAATGAGCTTATCAATTTTAACATCATCATCATCATCAGCCCATTTGAGTCCCCACTGCTGGGGCACGGGCCTCCCTCAATCACATGAGGGGTAATTGCCATACTCACCACGCTTGACAGACGGGTTGGCGAGGGTTTTGATATAAATGCAGAGTTTTCCTTTTCTGGGTGCTGATGATCATGCCGGCAGCTTTACCTCAGTCGCCTTTTACGACACCTCGGTAAGAGTGAGGGTGGCCTATTCTACTTTGCCGGGGACCGCACGGCGTATTCATCTTCATATCAATTTTAACAATAAACATTAAATTAAACTTATCTAAATTTACCTAATCTAGCGCCCATGTTATTAATGAAAACCTAAAGATAAATAAACGTGACAATGATTTAAGATTAACCCAGCTAACTATTTGATGACTCTGGAAATTTACATGGCACACATACCTTCACACATTTTAAAACGTTTATCTCATCATCAGCAACCCACACTCGTCCACTGCTGGACATAGGTCTCCCCTTATGCACGCCACTGCTCCTGCTTTTCGGCCACTCTCATCCAGCCCACACCAGCCAGCCTTCGAATGTCATCATCCCATCTTGTCGCAGGGCGTCCTACACTACGCTTACCGAGTCGCGGTCTCCACTCAAGGACTTTACGGCTCCAACGGCTGTCATCATCATCAGCCCATTTAAGTCCCCACTGCTGGGGCACGGGCCTCCCTCAATCACATGAGGGGTAATTCCCATACTCACCACGCTTGGCAGACGGGTTGGCGAGGGTTTTGATATAAATGCAGAGTTTTCCTTCTCTGGGTGCTGATGATCATGCCAGCAGCTTTACCTTAGTCGCCTTTTACGACAACTCGGTAAAAGTGAGGGTGGCCTATTCTACTTTGCCGGGAACCACACGGCGTATTCATCTTCATATCAATTTTAACAATAAACATTAAAATAAACTTATCCAAATTTACCTAATCTAGCGCCCAGGTTATTAATGAAAACCTAAAAATAAATAAACCTGACAATGATTCAAGATTAACCCAGCTATCAATTTGATGGCTCTGAAAATTTACATGACACACATACCTTCACACATTTAAAAACGTTTATCTCATCATCATCATCATCATCAGCAACCCACACTCGTCCACGGCTGGACATAAGTCTCCCCTAATGCACGCCACTGCTCCCGATTTTCGGCCACTCTCATCCAGCCCACACCAGCCAGCCTTCGAATGTCATCATCCCATCTTGTCGCAGGGCGTCCTACACTACGCTTACCGAGTCGCGGTCTCCACTCAAGGACTTTACGGCTCCAACGGCTGTCAGTTCTGCGGCTAATATGACTAGCCCACTGCCAGTTACGTTTGCTAATTGCCCACTTCAGTTTGCCAAAACGTTTATCTAGTAATACTAAATTATATAAAGTCAAGTAAGTATAAGTTATATAGTCTTTGTAAACAACCGTCGTATACTTCTCACCCGGTGAGACGCAATAACGGTGCTGAAGACGTCCAAACTCCCCCGGGCCGGGACAATCAATTTCTACAGTCATTTAGTTCGTCTGGCGTAAGGAACGTGGGACCCTGAGGGCTTTCGGGGATGAGGGATTGGAAAAACATTACTTGAGAAAATGTTAATATGTGTCAAAGACGTACTTATGAACTAACTTAAAGGTTACTTATAAAGTTATTCCTTGCGACGGGTAAAATCAGCGTGTGTATATTGAGGTATAACTGGGTGTATGAGTGTATGAGAGCTTGGCGACGACCCGTTTAGCATAGTAGTTTGAGTGCCGGTAAAGACGCAGGTGTCACGGGTTCTCAGTACCAACACAAATGTTTTTTTGATAAAAAAGATATTTGTATTGAGTCTAAGTGTTTGTGGTACCTTCGTTGTTCCTGATTTTCATTGTACAGTCAACAGCAAAAGTGAATGCACACTTTTCGCAGCTAGTGACTCTTATTGTTTCTCGGAATAAGAACTACAAACTGACCTAATTCTGCTGTTGACTGTACAAGGGGAAAACTTAGCTTGGTTGGGACCAGGAAAGTGTATATGATGATAACATTTTTTTTAATAGGATTTTATTAAAGTGTTCTCGCAACACAATTACATCATCATCATCATCATCAGCCCATTTAAGTCCCCACTGCTGGGGCACGGGCCTCCCTCAATCACATGAGGGGTAATTGCCATACTCACCACGCTTGGCAGACGGGTTGGCGAGGGTTTAGATATAAATGCAGAGTTTTCCTTCTCTTGGTGCTGATGATCATGCCAGCAACTTTACCTTAGTCGCCTTTTACGACACCTCGGTAAGAGTGAGGGTGGCCTATTCTACTCTGCCGTGACCACACGGCAATTACAATGATAAGTCTTATGACGGAATATAATTGTGTGCGCAAACACTATTCCACCGTATCGGCTAACATCATGAGGTTATACTCTTGTTTTAATAATTATAACTATTTCGAAAATTTAAGAAAAAAATATTAGGTTTTTATGTCATAGGTGGCAGACGAGCACCTAAACACAAAATTTAAAATTTCGTCTTCTATGAGTAACAATTTTATACTTATGCTCGAATAATACAATCTTAGTGGAATAAGTGAGAACTAAAACATAACAAAAACAACAAAAAACCGGCCAGGTGCGAGTCGGACTCGCCCATGAAGGGTTCCGTAGCAGCAAGTAAGATATATGGAAGGTAAATTGTGGTTTACGGTTTATAACGTATTAAAAAAACTACTTACTAGATCTAGTCAAAACCAATTTCGTTGTTAGTTTTTTTTAGTTTTATAATTCATTTTTTATAGAAGTTGGGGGGGGGGGGGGGGGGGAAGTTATGTGTTAAGAAAAAAATGATGTTAAAAACCTCAACATCATTTTTCAAGACCTATCCATTAATACCCCACACGTATCGCTAATGTGTTGCCGGCCTTTTTAAAAAAGAGTACGCTCTTCTCTTGAAGGTCCCTAAGTTGTAGTCGTCAGGAAATACTGCTGTAGCCAAACCAGTTCCGCGAGAAACGCACAGTGTTAGACCGCCATCCATCGAGATAATGGGGCTGAAATGACAATCGCTTGTGAGTGGTTCGATGTAAGAATTCAGCTGCAGGGAGTAGATCAAACAGTTTCTCAGAGCACTCCCTATGATAAAGTTCTTTTTCTTGAGTTTCATCCAAAAAAAACAAACAGGCGGTCTGTTTTAGACAAAGCCTCTTTAGTATTAATGGAAGAAAAGAACCCTCAACGTCCACAAATGCACATTTCACTCAACCTAGCTCGGGAAATTAAGTTGAAACTTTATCAGGCTGCATTCCTTGACCTATATTAGACACTGAGCCAAAGCAAAAATGTACATAATTCCCACACAAGCAGCCCTCCAAATCCTTAGCAAGTGGTTCCCAGTTGCGTTCATAGCTGTATTTGGTAAATGACAAACGAGCAGGCGGATCATCTGATGGTATGCGATTGATGCCGCCCATGGACACCAGCAACACCATTAAGGCGACGGGTACCCCTTACTAGCGACACAAATAGATTAAATTGTTAGCTACTAAACCGGATCTAATTTAAACAATTTCGGAGCGGGAGTCGTTAAGCAAACATTTATACTATTTATTTAATAATTGTACACTATTTTTTTGCACTCAAAATTTGAATTAACGCAATAAGTGGCCGTTTTTGGCAATTCAAATTGAGAAAAGAGTACAAAAGCAGACCCAAAAGTTAAGTATACCTAAGTATGAAATAAATAGTATTAGGCAGGGCATAGAGCGAGGTAAACAGACGGCCGTGTTGGGGCGGAAAGGTCCTCCAGTGGAGCCCACGTACAGGAAGTCGCAGCCGTGGCAGGCCCTCCACATGGTGGACCGACGATCTGGTGAAGATCGCGGGAATCCATTGGATGCGAGCCGCATAGGACCGATGTGTGTGGAACATTGGCGGAGGCCTATGTCCAGCAGTGGACGTCTATTGGCTGAAATGATGATGATGAAGATGAAATAGTATTAGTATTTTCCAGGAGACTGCAGCTTCGAAATTGTTAAAAATATATCCTATTTCATAGTCATCGTCAGCCCATTTAAGTCCCCACTGCGGGGCCACGGGCCTCCCTCAATCACATGAGGGGTAATTGCCATACTCACCACGCTTGGCAGACGGGTTGGCGAGGGTTTTGATATAAATGCAGAGTTTTCCTTCTCTGGGTGCTGATGATCATGCCAGCAGCTTTACCTTAGTCGCCTTTTACGACACCTCGGTAAGAGTGAGGGTGGCCATTCTACTCTGCCGTTGACACACGCATTACAATGATAAGTCTTATGACGGAATATAATTGTGTGCGCAAACACTATTCCACCGTATCGGCTAACATCATGAGGTTATACTCTTGTTTTAATAATTATAACTATTTCGAAAATTTAAGAAAAAAATATTAGGTTTTTATGTCATAGGTGGCAGACGAGCACCTAAACACAAAATTTAAAATTTCGTCTTCTATGAGTAACAATTTTATACTTATGCTCGAATAATACAATCTTAGTGGAATAAGTGAGAACTAAAACATAACAAAAACAACAAAAAACCGGCCAGGTGCGAGTCGGACTCGCCCATGAAGGGTTCCGTAGCAGCAAGTAAGATATATGGAAGGTAAATTGTGGTTTACGGTTTATAACGTATTAAAAAAACTACTTACTAGATCTAGTCAAAACCAATTTTCGTTGTTAGTTTTTTTTTAGTTTTATAATTCATTTTTTATAGAAGTTGGGGGGGGGGGGGGGAAGTTATGTGTTAAGAAAAAAATGATGTTAAAAACCTCAACATCATTTTTCAAGACCTATCCATTAATACCCCACACGTATCGCTAATGTGTTGCCGGCCTTTTTAAAAAAGAGTACGCTCTTCTCTTGAAGGTCCCTAAGATGTAGTCGTCAGGAAATACTGCTGTAGCCAAACCAGTTCCGCGAGAAACGCACAGTGTTAGACCGCCATCCATCGAGATAATGGGGCTGAAATGACAATCGCTTGTGAGTGGTTCGATGTAAGAATTCAGCTGCAGGGAGTAGATCAAACAGTTTCTCAGAGCACTCCCTATGATAAAGTTCTTTTTCTTGAGTTTCATCCAAAAAAAACAAACAGGCGGTCTGTTTTAGACAAAGCCTCTTTAGTATTAATGGAAGAAAAGAACCCTCAACGTCCACAAATGCACATTTCACTCAACCTAGCTCGGGAAATTAAGTTGAAACTTTATCAGGCTGCATTCCTTGACCTATATTAGACACTGAGCCAAAGCAAAAATGTACATAATTCCCACACAAGCAGCCCTCCAAATCCTTAGCAAGTGGTTCCCAGTTGCGTTCATAGCTGTATTTGGTAAATGACAAACGAGCAGGCGGATCATCTGATGGTATGCGATTGATGCCGCCCATGGACACTAGCAACACCATTAAGGCGACGGGTACCCCTTACTAGCGACACAAATAGATTAAATTGTTAGCTACTAAACCGGATCTAATTTAAACAATTTCGGAGCGGGAGTCGTTAAGCAAACATTTATACTATTTATTTAATAATTGTACACTATTTTTTTGCACTCAAAATTTGAATTAACGCAATAAGTGGCCGTTTTTGGCAATTCAAATTTTGAGTACAAAAGCAGACCCAAAAGTTAAGTATACCTAAGTATGAAATAAATAGTATTAGGCAGGGCATAGAGCGAGGTAAACAGACGGCCGTGTTGGGGCGGAAAGGTCCTCCAGTGGAGCCCACGTACAGGAAGTCGCAGCCGTGGCAGGCCCTCCACATGGTGGACCGACGATCTGGTGAAGATCGCGGGAATCCATTGGATGCGAGCCGCATAGGACCGATGTGTGTGGAACATTGGCGGAGGCCTATGTCCAGCAGTGGACGTCTATTGGCTGAAATGATGATGATGAAGATGAAATAGTATTAGTATTTTCCAGGAGACTGCAGCTTCGAAATTGTTAAAAATATATCCTATTTCATAGTCATCGTCAGCCCATTTAAGTCCCCACTGCGGGGCCACGGGCCTCCCTCAATCACATGAGGGGTAATTGCCATACTCACCACGCTTGGCAGACGGGTTGGCGAGGGTTTTGATATAAATGCAGAGTTTTCCTTCTCTGGGTGCTGATAATCATGCCAGCAGCTTTACCTTAGTCGCCTTTTACGACACCTCGGTAAGAGTGAAGGCGGCCTATTCTACTCTGCCGGGGACCACACGGCATTATCCTATTTAGTTGCTTATCATTTAAATCATTCAATTGGCGTTGCTAGTGTGCCCTACCCGTCACTTTAATAGTGATAGGATTATGCACTTAGATTTGAAAAATCCAGAGGTGAATGCTCGAATTCAAACCACGACCCCCCCTGCATTACGCAGACCCTGTCGCCAGGGGCGACAGGGTACTGTGGGACTCACCCTCCGGGCCGCTTCTTCTAACAAGAAGCGGCCTGAGGGCATACCCACTAAAACTCCCGGGGCTCAACCACCCGTGGGTATAGAATGGGGTCACGGGAACTGCACTAGGCTATTCCCCGCAACCCCACTCCCCCACAGGCCCCTACACGGGGTGTGCGGCCACGCCCCTCCTCAGACTAGGAGGAGGGGGGTTGGGGACAGCCGGAAGAGCTGAGCCGTCCCCAACGAGCGGTGGAGGTGCCAATGGCAGTGCCGGCACAGGGACCCCCGTCCCTGTTGCCGGCTGGCCACCTCCACGGAGAGGACGAAGAGTTCTCCGCCGAACTCGTCCTCTCCTTGCTCGAAGCGGGCCTGCGAGGGGGTTAGACTCGCGCTCCCGCTCCGCCGCCTCCTTCTGCGCCACAACCACGACCCCCCCTCCCGCATGGGGGCGTAGCCCTCCTAAGCGTTATTAATATTTTAATACACCCGTGCGAAAACTGCAAAGCGCGAATCATATTCCCAGTTTATTTGGAAGTACTCCAAAAAAGTTTTCACAAAATAATCTAAACTTACAGTGGAGCATCTGCAAAGTTTGCCAGCTACCTAAGTGAAAAGTTAGTCGCGAAATTACATTTCGTCGCGATTCGGGGAGTGGAAAAAAAATCTCCCCGGTTTTTCGTTCGTGTTAAGAAATATAAGAGGCTTAGTATAA
The DNA here is from genome assembly GCA_019059595.1 of Marasmia exigua. Classification (NCBI taxonomy): domain Eukaryota; kingdom Metazoa; phylum Arthropoda; class Insecta; order Lepidoptera; family Crambidae; genus Marasmia; species Marasmia exigua. Next base: position 22,797,703 of record CM032473.1, read on the forward strand.
CGAAATCGGTTTTTTTTTCGGGGAGTGGTGTGAATTCCCTTGCGATTGTGCCGAAAACTTTTTCTATTGGAAACAACTTAAAATGCCTTGTTTGATTTTGATGGTCAGGTTAGGAGGCTTTTATTCCCTTTGCATCCCAACACACGTGTTGTAGTATTTGAAGTTCCAGAGAGGTCATCTTCTAAATAAGCATTCTGAAAGTATAAATAATTTTACTGTGACTCAGCCTATCGATTCAAACTTGCACGATTGACTTCTTTTCTCATAGAACTTTCCCATGGAAAAAATATATTTATTTACTTTTTATGTTGATTTAATACTTATTCTGCATATCATTGTATTTTTTTATGTGATAGGTGGCAGACGAGCAGACGGATCACCTGATGGTAAGCGATTGCCGCCGCCCATAGACAAGTGGAGTCATAAATGCGCAGCCAACCTTTAAACCCCCTTTCCCCCGGATTGGGGCTTCGATACCCTCACTCATGCAACGAAACACAGTGCTGCTTCACGCCGTCTCCAGTCGAGCCGACCCTTTCATGCCGAAGCGTGGCTCTTCCATGGTCGAAACTTGCCAAACAATAAATTCATCATGACGGATGCTTAAAAGACCCGAAGTATTATCTCGTCATACAAGGTGGAGCGGTAAACAGTTACATCCCTTAAGGTGACAGGTGGGGCACACTAGCGACGCCAATCGATTTTCATCTTAAGCTACTAAACCGGATCTATTTTAAACAATTTCGGGGTACCATATCTCGGCAAATGTTGGGTCCGTTTTTGTACGTGAAAAATGGATTCACGCCAAAAGCGCCTACTTTTCGCGTGAATAAATTTTTCGCATTTGTGCACGGACCCAACATTTATGCATGGTTATTTAATAAATAGTATAAGTGTTTGCCGAGAGATTGTAACCCTGAAATTTTTTAAAATAGATCCGGTTTAGTGGCTAAAAATTAAAATCGATTGGCGTCGCTAGTGTGCTCTACCCGTCACCTTAAACCACTTCTTTAACAAATCATTTTGAAAATGTTTGGTCTACAACTTTGGGAATGACGCGTTAAAAAATCAACTTCTCATTGACACAGTCGGTCGCAAGAATTACTGGTCGTTTTTGAAAGTTGATCTACTAGAATCAATCCTCTTTATTACCTTTAAATATTGTATCAAATGTCATCATATGTATTAAAAATATGTTTTATTCAGAAATATCCGTAACAATCTGATAACGGGGCTTCCCGATGAGTTACAGCTAGACTTAATTTATATATGTCTACATGTGCTTCCGAGAGATCATAGGCGTATTTATGTGTGTGGGTTTGTGTGTGTTTGCATGTATGCCTCTTCTCTCTCTCTTATCTCTTCTCTGTATATATTTATAGTATTCGTTGTTGTTCAATAAAGAGTATCTATCTATCTACAAGTCTTCTTAAAGAAAATCCTCGTAAATTAAAACTTCCCCAAACAAAAAGGTTAAGGTTTTAACTCACAACGAAATTGGCAAAAATAAGTGAATAACACACTTTTAAATCGAATCAAGGAACTTATGCGTGTTAAATGATGGCCATCCAAGACCACCATCTGAAAAAGTTTTAAAAAATTTTACAAATTACCTTAAAGCCTCATCTTAGCGTGAAATTCCCAGATGCGTCCAAAACTGTCGCTCTGGAGCCCGGGGTACGCTTGGACCATGATTCTTGATTTGGGGAGTCTAGTAATTACAATGAAGCGACTGCCGTCTGACCTTCGCAACCCTTTAACAGGAGGACCAGACCAACTAAATCATCATCAGTGCAGGTTTCCTTACGATGTTTTCCCTCACCGTCGAGATAATGGTGGGAATACGCACATAGGTTTGAAAAATCCAGATTGCTCAGATTCGAACCCGGACCCCCGTATGGAAAGCGCGTTCTGAACCACTGAACCACTGAGCTACCATCACTACTGAGTACCATCACCGCTAAGCTACCATCATATAAATTACTTTAATTAAAAAAAAAACAATTTCATTGCTACCCCGCAACTATAAAAACGATGTTATGATATCAGTATTCCATTTTTATTTCTCTAAAGCAATCCTTACCAAGTAAGAAGCACTCGAAAAGCAAAACTCATTCGACCATAACGACCTTTGGTATTTTCTTCTGGTCGTGACTTTTGGTAAAGTTTCCCGTTAGGCATCTATGGCTTCGCGAGTTGGAGAGTTGTTATTATTTTTCTGACCATAGCTCTGTTTGTACTGCAGTATTTAGTACTGGTTGGAGGAAAAGTGTTAACTGGTATGCAATTTTTTTTTTTGAAAATAGGAGTATAAAATAAAATTAAATATCCTTCAACCGATTACGGCTACGGCGGCCAATCTCAACGATTAGCCACGTACGCAGGATATATTAAAGTGTTCAAGTGTGTGCGCAAACACATGTGTACTCTCTATTTCTTTACCCCATATTTCGATGGGATATTACTGTGACACGACCATGGAGAGATCGGGCGCAGGGCCGACAGCTTAACGTGCTTTTTGAGGCACGGCTGCCACTAAGAATTTCTTACCAAAAACTTAGGTACACATTTTTGGCCCGACCCGAACCCGATACCTCTTGCGCAGCCGTCTCTTTTTTTATGTTATAGGTGCAAACAAGCAAAAGGTTCACCTGATGGTAAGCGATTGCCGCCACCCATGGACACCCACGACACCAGTGGAGTCACAAGTGCGCTGCCAACCTTAAAACATCCCCTTTCCCCAGATTGGGCCTCCGGTACTCTCACTCACAGTGCTGCACGCTCACGCACGCAATAACGCGAAACACTGCTTCACGCCGGTTTTCTGTGAGGCCGTGGTATCACTCCGGTCGAGACGGCCCATTCATGCCGGAGCGTGGCTCTCACACGATAAAAGTGCTTACCACTGGGCCACCGAGGCAGTAAAAGGAGTATAGTACTATGCAGCAATGGTAGCTGAGTGGTTCGGAACGCGCCTTCAATACGGTGGGTCGTGGGTTCGAATCCGAAAATGTACCCTAGTGGCTACAATTTGGGGGTTTTCAAAGCGCGAGTGAATAGGTATCTTCTAGGTAATCGTGCTACATCTTAGACCATATTATCACTTACCATCAGGTGAAATATTGTCAAACGCTTACCTATCTACAGTAAAAAAAAAAAAAAATGTACCTCATTATTTATTATTTATTTTTATTTATGTAAAAGGTAGGTAGACGAACAGACGGATCACCTGATGGTAAGCAATTGCCGCCGCCCACGGACACCCGCGACACCGGTGGTGTCACATACAAGTGCGCTGCCAACCTTTATACCCCCCTATTCCCCGGATTGGGCCTCCGGTACCCTCACTCACGCAGCGAAACACAGCACAGAGCTGCTTCACGCTGTTTTTCTGTGAGGCCGTGGTATCACTCCGATCGAGCCGGCCCATTCATGCCGAAGCTAGGCTCTCCTACGGTAAAAATCATGATTTTATATCTCTATCTATAGTGATTGTATAACTGCAGGTTTTGGATAGTTTCTGAAACGTGTAACCATGATTCAGTTGGTCTGGTTTCCCTTTTAATAATAATCATAATAATAATAAAATTTATTGAAAAAATCAAGTAACTATAATACTTATAATCTATTTATACTAAGGTAGCTATTTTAGTTGGCTGCCTGAACTAGGAGTATCTTGTATCTCAGGCTAACTAGAAGAAAAATAGGTCTTACATAAATAATAAAATGATTTAAACAATTGCTATATCTAATAATAACATTCTAAAATAACCAATTATGTCATCATCATCATCATCAACCCATTTAAGTCCCCACTACTGGGGCACGGGCCTCCCTCAATCACATGAGGGGGAGGGGGCGGGGGACGGGGGGGGGGGGGGGGACGGGGGGGGGGATAATTGCCATACTCACCACGCTTGGCAGACGGGTTGGCGAGGGTTTTGAAATGCAGAGTTTTCCTTCTCTGGGTGCTAATGATCATGCCAGCAGCTTTACCTTAGTCGCCTTTTACGAAACCTCGGCAAGAGTGAGGGTGGCCTATTCTACTCTGCCGGAGACCACACGGCTCTAACCAATTGTGTGCTGTTCTAATAACATAACTTATAAATTACCTAGTTTAACACGCAAGCGAAAATATCTAGACTAGAATAAATCAACCTGACGATGACCTATGCAACAATTACTATGTGCTATAACCCAGTTTTAATTTTGATGACAACACATTTCGTGACTTATGCACGCAATAGAAAAAAAAAGTTTATTTAGAAATCTACAATTCTATCTACAATTACAAAGTCTATAAGATTGTATACTTAAAATTAATACCAAAATACAAATTCAACCCCGAAATCTATATATTAAAAATAATGAAAAAAATATAATTTAGCTATAATTCATCTAAGTAAATATTAAAAGGTTGCGAAGGTAAGATGATAGTCGATTCATTGTAATTACCAGACTCACCAAATCCTGAATCATAGTCCAAGCGTACCTTGGGCTCTTGAGCGACATCTTTGAACGCAATCAAGAATTTCGTGCTAAGATGAGGAGTAGTATAAAACATGAACTTTATCTCAAATTAGCTTTAAGACTTTGATATCAGTATTACTTAATAAATCACCACAGTCAATATCGTAAAAAAAAGTGACTTTTGAACTTTCAAACCCTAACCCTCCACTAGTGTCGGGTAGTTGCGCGGGTTTGAAGCTTGAATGAAGATTTTTATAATGAAGACTAAAACCGCGGGCGCAGTCTAGTTAAGGCGACGGGTAGGCCTAACTAGCGACACCATTCGTTCTTAATTGTTAGCTACTAAACCAGATCTATTTTAAACGATTTCGGGACTACAACCTCTGGGAAAACACTTATACTATTTATTAAATAACCATGCACAAATGTTGGGTCTGTTTTTGTACGCGAAAAATTGATTATCGCCAAAAGCGGCCACTTTTAGCGTGAATCAATTTTTCGCGTACAAATGTTGGGTCCGCATTGGTGCATGGTTATTTGCCGAGAGGTTGTACCCCCGAAATTGTTTGAAATAGATCCGGTTTTGTAGCTAAAAATTAAAATCGATTGGCGTCACTAGTGTGCCCTACCCGTCAGCTTAAACACTAAAATGAGAACTGTTTCTGTTAAACAGAACAAATATTTACCTATTCAATTTGAAAATGGAAGCTATGCAAACCGTTTCGCTTCTGACTGTGCTGTAAACGAGCGGTTCATTATTCACCTCTCCGAAGCCGTAGGACAGACGTCGGAACGGGGTGAAACCTTTCCGAGGCATTGCTACCGCTTGCTGCTTTTGCAATTTCCGATTCGATTACGATTCGATTCGCATACGATAATGTAATTAATATTACATATAATAAGAACGAGACGCGGTTCAATGCGTAATGGGGTGAAACCTAGCCGAGGCAATGCTACGTTACCGTTTGCGATTTTTTCAATTCGATTCGCGTACAATAATAAAGTAATTATTACTTAAATATAGCCATATCTACTACTTTTATTTTAAATTTTGTTTTTGTATTTATTTGATTTTACTATTGACGATCCGATTACGATTTGCTAAAATGGGGACCATTTTAGCAAATCGTAATCGGATCGTCAATATTCTTAAATAAATTATTTGCTTTGATTTATCGTTTCTTATTAATTGCGAATAATAGGCTGACAAGCATGCGGCCCATCTGATGGTAAATGGGCACCTCCACTCATAGACATCAACAATGCCGGAGCACAGTCATGCCAGCCGCCTACCGTGAAAGAAGAACTATTTTCAAACCTCATTTAAAAAAGAACATGTCGTAGCGATCAGGGAACACCACGGCTCATTCCAGAGTTTGCATGAGCGTGGGAAAAATGAGCGCTGGAAACAGAGCGCTCTGAAAGGGATTGGTTCCAGTTAGTATGGGTGGAGTTTACCACGTCGTCAAGTCGTGCGATTGTAAAATGGTAACCCTGGTGGTTGGTTTATTCTTCCTTCTCATCTCAGCGTGTGATTTCCAATTAAGGTGTCTACACATCGAAGCCGCCGGCCCGCCGGCACGAACTCTCCACCCACGGCGCACTCTCCGAGTACTTGGAAATCACCGCCGGGAAGATTTCCCGGCTCCTAACTTCTAAAGCCCCGACGTACCCGAAGGCACGGCAGTCTTGGGTACGGTTGTTTGGACCCATTAAGCCGTAATTCGTAACTCAAGTTTGATACCCGGCTACATAAACAGACTTTTTTTTCACTGTTTTACAACAAATTATCAAAAAAAATATTATTGCTATGTTCTAGGATCCTGGAAATTTGGTTATTACAATGAAGGGAGTTCATAGTTTATGACCTAATATTTACAATTAACGACTGGATTCCGATTTGCAGCACAGCATAATTATAGCAATAAAAACAACACAAACAGCATTACACCATTGATTTCAAATAAATATAGAAAGACGATTTACATGGTAGACATATTATGAAACGTGGCTCAATAACGAAGCATTTCCGACTTCTGAAACTAACTGATAAGACTGGTTAAAGTATTACGCTGATACAGTTAGTAATTTTGAAAAGAGGTTAGTTAGTTCACAACTAAAATGAAACTAAAAACGATATCCATATCGTATAAACGCTAACAGTTCCCATTATGTCAGCGCTAAACCCAAAACTATTCAGCTAATGTGAGATCACCATCAGTAACGAGAATATAATAATAGCATGTCACTTTGCAGAGAGAGAAATTAATGTTATTTTTACTTTTAGAGCAGTCGTTTTGTCCGTTTCGGCTACTGTAAAATAAATAAATAAATATTTCACATCACATACATTGATCTGACTCCGAGATAGGTAGCTCAAGCACCTGTGTTACGGATATCAGAATCAACAGTGGTATTACAAATATATATATATAGACGAAATAGAAATAAATACACATAATACTTTTCTTTTGTAAATACATACTTATAATACACAGGAAACACCCAGACCAATACAAACAAACAAAAAAAAATGTCTTAAAAAATGTCTCATCGCCACAGTAAAAAAAAATATTGGCGGCGCTAGTTTTGTCGATTAGCCACCATAACAGATTTAAGCTATTGGTAGTGCTGCGTATATCAGTTGTCAGCGGCGATCAATCAACATGATCAGGCTATCCGCATCCTTGTTGGATTCCCTTGCTATTCTCTAAAAATATCTTAGTGACATAAGTTTTTTTTCTTATTAAAGTATCAGTCTAAATACTGTCCACAAAAAGCAAAAGGCAAATCGTCAACGGAGAAATCGTCGTTGAGGGCAAAGGCCTCTAACATAGTAATCAAGTCATCGCTTCTATGATGGGATTAGTCTGAATTACCACGCTTGCCTAATGCGGATTGGTGATCACAAACCCGAGCTATGTTCGAAAAATTCGAATCAAACTTGTTGCTCGACCCCCGGGTCCCAGTTGAACCCAGGACCACAAGATCACGGGGTACTTAAACCACTAGACTAACAGGGCAATTATTTCTTATTATAAGTCAAAAATTATTGACCATACATGAAATTATTTCTTCTATCTTCAATAAACCACCAAATTATCTTAGTTCCCATAAAAGTAAGACAAAAAGAATTACGTATTCGATTCAATTAATAACACTTAAAAAACCGTTCGATTACTCATAAAATGGTCCCGTACACTTGAGTCATCAATTTCAATAAAAATGAGGATGAGAAACAAAAAAAAACGCCGCGATCAATCAAATGAGCGTCATTTTGACAGGTCTTGGGGTGGCATGTAATATTCTCTTGATATAATAAAAATGTTATAAGACGTATTTATCAAGCGGGTGGAAGTAATTTAACAAGACTTGCCTAGTGTGGGGGTCAATTTCAAGCATTATCAATTTTGCATCCTGCTTACTCCGATGGCTCAGCGACCCAAAGTGTGTCTTGGCCTCCGATACAAGACTCCTCCACTGGTCTCGATCATTCGCGGTTTCACGCCAGTCGGTGACTCGCAGATCTCGAAGATCTGCCTGCACGACGTCATCCCAGCGATATCTGGGGCGGCCGACCGCGCGTCTGCCGGTTGGCCGGCCCAGATAGGCTTTCTTGACACTACGATCTTCACCCATCCTTTCCATGTAGCCAAGCCATCGGAGTCTGTGAGCTTTTGTTTCTCCGATTATGTTAGGCTCACATACAAGCTCCTTGATCTCGGCATTTTTGAGAACTCTCCTACTACCATCAGGTCTAAGGATGAGCCCGAGGATTTTCCGCAAATTTTTTCGCTCAGCGACCAGAAGCCTATTTTCCTCCTTTAGCGTCAGCGTCCAAGCCTCGCAACCGTACATTAGGATGGGCCGTATCACGGTTTTATAAATACGGATTTTAGTGCTTCTACTTAGAAGCTTGGACACCAACACCTTGTGTAAGGTTGCGCTGCATCGCAATGCGTTCTGTACGCGGATCTCTATCTCTTCTTCCCGGGTGTTCCTGTCGGTAATAGTGCAGCCCAGATATTGGAATTTAGCCACCCCCTTGTAGATCTTTTCTCCAACATGAAGGTCTTTGCGTTGGATACGGGTGTTTTTGTATCGCTTCATGTGAAGATATTCTGTTTTTTCCTGATTGATACACAGACCTACTTCCAGCGCCTCCGCTTCAAGAAGTCTTGCAGATGACTCCACTTTGCCACTATTTTCGCCTAACAGAGCTAGGTCATCCGCATATCCTATAACCTTGTGCTTCCCATTCAGTTTCAGTCCTAAATCTAGTTCTAGGACCCTTCTTAGGACATATTCTAAAACCAAGTTGAAAAGCACAGGTGATAAGGCATCGCCCTGTTTCAGCCCAGTGGCTACCTCGAAGTCCTCTGTGAGTTCTCCTCCGATGCGGACTCTCATCCTGCTTTCTTTCGTGGCTACTTCGACCATATCCACCAGTTTTTTGGGGATGTTAAAATTCCTGAGTATGATGTACAAGCAGTCTCGGTCAATACTATCGTAGGTCTTCTTGAAATCTACAAAAAGAGAATGATTTTCTTGCGCGAACTCCCATTTTTTCTCCATCAGCTGCTTAAGAAGAAAGATTTGGTCAGTTGTGCTGCGGTTTGGTCTAAACCCACATTGGTAGTCACCCAGAGTCCGTTCTGCGTAGGGTTCTAATCTTCGAAGCAGCACATATGAAAGTATTTTGTAGGCTGTTGGAAGCAGAGCTATTCCACGATAATTCGTACACCTCTTTTTGCAACCTTTTTTATGCACCGGACAGATGACACATGTACATCACTCCGTTGGTGATTTTTGTGTGTTCCAAACCATCAAAATTTGCTTATATAGATGATAGATTATTGTACCGCCCTCATATTTCCAGACTTCAGAGGGTATGCCATCAATACCAGGAGCCTTATTGTTCTTAAGTCTCATTATGGCACTACGCACCTCTTCAAAGTGGGGGGTTCTATTTGAGTCTCATTGTCTTCAAGTGGTTTGGGTAAGTTTTTGTTGGATTGGTGGACAGTTCAGGAGTTTCTTAAAGTAATCCTGCCAGAGTGTTTTAATTTTGTCATTGTCAGAATTTTGACCAAGTTACCATTGTCATCCTCTAGCATGTGAAGTTTGGGTGGATATCCTCTCTTGATAGACTTTACTTCGTTGATAGAATTTTCTCGAAGCATTAGCTCGAATAAGTGTTTCCATTTCTAGCACTAAGTTGTCTAAATGTTGCCTTTTTGCTTGCCTTATAACCCACCTAGCCTCTATTTTTGCATTTCTGTACTTATCTTCTCATCGCTCGTCCTGTTCAGCTAAGATCTGAAGCTTTCTCTTATCTTCAGTTATTATAGCACATTGCTGATTCCACCATTTCCTCTTCCTCACTTTCTTTTTTCTCCCCAGGACTTCAAGAGCTACCTTTCTAGTCGTTTTCTGGATATTTTTCCAGTTTCGGTCCACATCGTCGTCAATGGCCAAGTCTTTAAAGCGATTTTTAAAGAACGAACAAATCAGAAACAAAAGAAATTTGTTTCTGATTTGTTCGTTCTTTAAATTATCTGTGTCTATCCTATCTTAACTAAAAGATAGAAAAAGGTTAAAACTTGAAAAAATCTTTATTCGACTTAGGTCCATACAGAACACGAATGTCAAAATAAGGTACATATAATCATCATCTACCGCTGGTTCGGAAAGTCGATTTCTACTCAGAATACCACTAATCCACTAACATAAGTAAAGAATCGGTCTCTGTAATATTGTGCAAGTTGTAGGTTCAAAACACACGGTGTATTATTGTGTCCCAGAAGGCATATTAATGCATTATTTTGAAGAGAACGTATAAGTTTAAAAACAAGTCGTTTTAAATTGTTTTTGTTTCAATTTTTGTGTATCACGAGTTTAATAAAAATGTATCCTTCCTTACCAATACGTCTCAATGAAAACCCTGGAGACGAATTGGTAAGAAAAGGTACCGCGAGTCAAAAGCTTTTACCTCGCGGGCAAATTCGAAATAGTCATTCGCTTTTCATTGTGAGCATGACATTTTTTTTTTCAAAAACATTTTTCGTCCCCCAAAGGTTGGCGACCCCTGTAGGCCGTAATACTAAAACCATCACAATAGGCGCCGTGTCCATTGGATGCCACAACGCATAGCTTGCGAACCCTACTCGCAGTCCAATCAATACAATATGGACGGTGGATATTACACGGATAAATGTAGATGGGACGAGGAGTGAAGAATGTTGGAATACGCGAGGGGGTATTGGTTGGCAAAAATATTAAAAATATTTTTTTATTTAGGGGTGGCAAAATGAGCAAGCAAGAACCTGATGGTTAGTGTTCAACGCCGTTATTGGTGTTAAGCAGCGTTTGTGCTGTGCTTCGTCGAGTTAGTGAGGGTAAATTCGGGGCTTTAAAGGTTATCAGAGCACTATTGTGACCTACCACATAAAAAATGTGGGAGATCCAAAACTGGGATCGCAGATGTGTGTAACAAATTGCCTAGGCTCCAATGTGACTGAGATGGCCACGTTTGTTGGATGTGTTAAGAGAGGACCAGTATAACCTATATTAGCCAGCAGGATGTTGGTTGAGAGGCAGGCCTTAAAAATATGGCGTAATGACTTGGGCCACTTCTCTGAAAAATGAAATTATCGCCATACATTTCAATGGTGGCATTCACTGGTTTCCACTGGTGTTGCGGGGGGTGTCTATGGGCGGCAATCGCTTACCATCAGGCGATCCGTCTGCTCATCAGCTACCTATCACATAAAAAAAATTAGGGGAGACTTTTGCCCAGCTGTGGGACAGCAAAAATGTCAATCGATAAGACACAGAATTGTTTTGTTATGTCATAGGTGGCAGATGAGTCGAAGGGTCATCTGATGGTAAGTGATTGCCGTTACCATGGACACCCTTTCCAAAATACAGCACAGACGCGGATTCACGAAGGTTTTCTGTGAGGATGTGTATCACTCCAGTCGAAGCAGCCCATCCGTGGCTTGTCAAAGCGTGGCTATCTCCCACGCTCAACATTTAAAATGGTCAAAATTGTATGTAAATTCAGACAGTAAAATATATGCCTAAGAAACCAAGACAGTAATAAGGAATCGATTGTTACCTCATTCATTAAAAATGGCTTGGTAGTAGGCAGAATCTTGGAACAAACACGCATAATTACATACATAGACTGCTTAAACCATAACCTTCCTTTTTGGCATAAAATTTACCTTTAAATTTACCTTGTTCTACGGCTGTGACTGATATTACAGAGCAGAAACTTATCTAAATAGTTAGCACATCTTCGTAGCTCTCAGTCAAGCATTCCAAACTACATCTATATGAAATACAGGCAGTTCCATACAATAAATGTTCAAAAGGCCTAAATATTTGGCCTGGCAACGATCCCGGTTGTGTCCACCAGTAAATACTGGCGATAAGCTTGTAGTGACGATTTTCTTGTAATATATTGTAGATTCGCTTTGAACAATATTGGATGTATTACTGGCGGCTCCATGGTTTTTTGTCTCGCTTGTTTAATTTTCATGTTTCATGCAAAATGTTACTAGGAATATTTTTTTATTTAGTGATTAGTTGGTAAATCCAACTTCCAGAAATAGGTCGATCGACGAATCCATCTCGTCTGGGCAGCGTTCAGGAACCTACGCAGCATATTTTCGGCCCATCTACCGTAGTGTCTTAAGATGAAAGTCTTTAATGCGTGCGTGTTGCCAGTGATGACATCCGCAACTGAAATGTGGCCACTTACAATGTGCCGATTAAGCAGGTTTAAAGTCACCTACAGAGCAATGGAGTGGGCTATACTCGGAGTCTCCTTGAGTGATCGTATCAGAAATGATGAGAACCGCAGGAGTTCTAGGTTCACAGACATATCCCAAAGGATTGCATGTCTCAAGTGGCAATGGGCAGGGCACATAGCGAGGAGAACAGATGGCCGTTGGGGTGGAAAGGTCTTCAAGTAGAGGCCACGTACAGGAAGTCGCAGCCGCGACCGGCCACCGACAAGGTAAACCGACGATCTGGTGAAGGTTGCGGGATTCCATTGGATGCGGGCTGCATAGGACCAATCTGTGTGGTGAACATTGGGAGGAAACCTATTCTCTGAAATGATGATGATGATGATGAATTACGGGTTTTTCTAATTTGATAAGGACAGATGTGTAACTAAGTGCATAAGTTCCATACGGAAGATCGTGAGAAAACCTGCACGTTTCGCATAGTTTCTGAGAAACGTGTAACCACGATCCAGTTGGTCTAGTTCCCCTGTTAAATTGTTGGGAGGTCAGACGGCAGTCGCTTCATTGTAATTACCAGACTTTGCGAATCGTGAATCATGGTCCAAGCGTACCCTGGGCTCAGAAGCGACAGCTTTGGACGCAACTGGGAATAACACGCTAAAATGAAAAGAAGGCCTATTACCGCGATTAATATCGGGCATGAAAAGAATAAAAAATCATGCATATTTATGGTGCACAAGTGTACGGATAAACTCCTAAATAATCCTCATATTTCGATGAGATAGCAGTGTCATAGGTTTGGAGAGAAATCAGGTATAGGAGTAACTGCTTAAGTGTCATGCCATACGATGCTTTGCGGCGCCACACCGCAGGTCATTTCGCCGGACTAGCGACCACACGGTGAGTTATGTGGTGAATCGTCTTGCACATACAACTGAGTGGTGACACTCCGACGCCTCAATACTTACACTCCTCGCCTCCTCGTCTCGATTCCAGTGAGCATGCGGTGCAGCGCCGGAGCGCACCGTACAGCGCCGTGTGCCATCCCACACATTTTATATGTAGGAAACCGGAGCAGCACGGGTCACGCGCCTTACCGCCGCTGCACCGTAAGGCATGGTGCTTACGTGCTTTCTAAGGCACCAAGGTACAATTACTTCCAGACTCCAGGCTGACATTGAGAATATATTAATTGATAAGTTCACTTTAAACTTTTAAGGCTGACCTTATAATCGAGCATAGGGTCTCAAAAGCAGCCTTAAAATTCTCATATAACTCATCATTGCTTGATAGCTATTAGTAGGAAATTATCAGTATTCTGACTAGAAAATTGTGTTGAAAATTCTCTTAGATCTTTTAGGGCTTCGTCGGTATCGAAATACCAAGAATTATCTAAGGTTTTATTTAATTATGCTTACATAATATTTTGCTTGATATTGCGATGAATACCTCATAGAGCGAAGCGACGCACCGGCAGCTTAGTGGACATGAATTTGCGCCTTTTTAACGGGAGGTCGAAGGTTAAAATCAAGCATTCACTTTGGGATTTTGAAATTAGTGGCATATTTCTACAGTGACGGAAAAAATCGCGAGGAAACCTACACTTTTAGAAAAATATTTCTTCATCCAGACACACAATTGACATTATATTTTTCTAGCGCTATAAGGTTTAATATTTCTTGCAATATGTTTACCTAGACTGCTCAAAAGAACATCTATAAAATATCAATATCGCTGGAAGCTTAATGAGTTAGTAAGATCTAGGGACTTACAGACAAAGGAGATCGTGTGTTTAGATCCGAGCCGATCAGAGTCGCAACTCTAGGGTTTTCGCATCTGTATTTTGGTGAGGGAAAACATTGTGATTCTAAACATCAGATGTTGAGAGAGATGTACTTCCTCATCATTCTTAACATCTGCTTCATGGTTGTTTCAAGGGACATTTGATCAGCCCTCTTCCACTTCAGCGCGGTGAATCGTTGGACTTTAAGCCTTTTTGAATTTTCTGATTCCGTATATAAAGTTCCATGTTATATAGGGATGTAAAACTCCATTAACAAATTCTTCGAACAAGTAAGTAAACAGCATGATAAAACTTAAGCTTTTTTCAACATTTCTACTACTTTCATTAAAAAAACCTGTGATAGAATTCGAAGAGTTAGAAAACAAATTGACAACATATTAGGATTGTCTCTATAAAACAATAGTGGGCCCTTTACAAATTCTCGAGCGGCGTTTGGGGCGTAACTCGCTTACGACTATTCAATTTGACGGGGATATTTTTGAATCAATTTCGCGCTCGAGTACCCACGATTGGTTCACGAGGCGCCCTGTTTGTGCGTATAGTTTTATGATACCACAAGGGCTCGTTAATGTAACTTGCTATTGTTAGTAAACTTTAGAAAAAATAATGATATACCCACCCTTGTCTGTCATTTGATGCTGATAAGATCAAAGCGTCTAAGTTTGCGAAGGTTAGCCAGCAGATGCTTCATCAATAAATACAAACGACTTATAAAATATGTATTACAACTAACATTTTGGTTCACAATTATTTATCAAAAGTGAATATTTATTTACTATGGATGGCTGTTTAAGCGGAACTTTCTACCACGTACCTCAGTTCTGTGGAACAGTTTGGTTGTAGATGTATTTCCGGACGGCTACGACTTAGGGACCTTCAAGAGAATAGCGTACTCTTTTTTAAAAAGGACGGCAACACATTAGCGATCTCTCTGATTTCGCGGATGTTCATGGGCGGCGTTGATTACTTTCTATCAGGTGATTCGCTTGCTCGTTTGTCCGCCACTAGCATAAAAAAAAATATTTTGCGAGATTACTTATACATCATATTATGATCTTACAGTCGTAAAGATATCACGGTTTTAGATTAATCAAATACCATCAATTGCTAGTCTTACCGCGGTATAACAAGAGCTTTCCTTACTTACAGGATATATCATACCATACCTAAAACTTAAGAGACTGACTACACCATCTAACGAGTAACCGAGAAGTTCAAAATGTATTCACTGGAGAACAGATCATTAAAATGTTAAAATTGCGATAGCCCTAGAAGATTGTTCCAAGCTGCTAAGGTCGGCAAAACATGCCTATGCAGCTTGGGCTCCTCCCGCCCGCGTTTCACCCCGCATGCCCTTCGCGATTGCTCTGTCTGGATGCCACCGTCGAAGAAATAGTGTTATCTGATATCCATGACACAAGTGCTTAAGCTATATAGTAGAGAACAGGTCAATGTATGAGATGTTGTATGAATTCAATTATTTATTTATTTATTTCATATTATTTTATTTTGTTTCAAATAAGGAACGTGTGGTCCCCGGCAGAGTAGAATAGGCCACCCTCACTCTTACCGAGGCGTCGTAAAAGGCGACTAAGGTAAAGCTGCTGGCATGATCATCAGCACCCAGAGAAGGAAAACTCTGCATTTCAAAACCCTCGCCAACCCGTCTGCCAAGCGTGGTGAGTATAGGCAATTACCCCTCATGTGATTGAGGGAGGCCCGTGCCCCAGCAGTGGGGACTTAAATGGGCTGATGATAAAGGAACGGTCTTGTTATGGAATGAAATCGAACGCTTCGCCTCAGAAAACTGGCGTGAAGCAACCCACCCTTTGCTGTGTTTCGATGCGTGAGTGAGGATACCGGAGACCCAATTCGGGGGAAAGAGGGCTTTAAAGCTTGGCAGCGCACTTGTGATTCCACTAGTGTCGTGGGTGTCCATAGGCGCTCCACGTCATCCATCTGCTCATCTGCCACTTATCACATAAAAAATGTTATTAAAACTTTTTTCTGCATGCGTTCATCCTATTCATGCGTTTTGTTTATGAGACCGCGGGGGTGAATGCACAGAATTGCCCTTTTTACTCCTATGCAATAAGTGCATAAAGAATTATTGTGATAATGAATTATTTATAGCATTTGTTAGATTGCGTCCGATTTACGATTGTGCCGGGGGGTGTTGAATGCGTAATGCGTTTTATGCATATTCATTTTACATTTACACCTTTGTGTGTAAGTTTTAGTACATAAACCAGGTGATTGAGTTTGGCGTTAGATATAAAATATTACTATTGATAAATGATAATATTGATTTTGGAGTATAATATTTATGACGTGTTGAAACAATCATCGTATGTTATAGTGGTTTCGTACACCTATGTCATCCTAGACAACTAAACCAGAAGTATGGAATCCGTCAACATCAACACTTGGATGGATTTTACTCCACCACAGTGCGCTTTTCACGCCACTCCCTACCGCGCGTATTAAAACTATGGAATCAGCCAACCAACGATGGTGTTTCCGAAAAGATACGGCCTGGTGATCTTCAAAAAAAGAGCTTATTCCTCCCTTAAGAGCCGGCAACGCATCTGTGATGCCCTGTGTGTCGCAGATGTCCATGGGTGGCGGGAATTCACTTACCAGGTGAGCCGTCTGCTCGTTTGTCTGCCATAACCTAAAAAAAAATCATCATCATTTCTGCATATTATTGATGCATTTGCATTTTCTTTCTTTCTTTATTTTATAATACTGTGACTCATCTGATAATAATTTATATAATTTTCTGTAAATACCACTAGAGAATAATGATCATTACAATAATAAAACCTACGATACCAGTATGTTATGACTATACGGACAAAACCAAACCCTTACTAATTTCTTATTATTTCCCATCGACCGGAAGACTCAATTATATTTCTCCGTCAGACAGTGTTGTGCGTAACGATAACTACAGACGCCCCCTGCCTAACATATTGACAGGTCGCCCCCTGCGGAAACCCTCACTAAAACCAAAAGGGGAGAGAAATCAATACACCTTTGGAAATTTTAAACGCGTAACCAAGGGTTTTTCGAGGGGTGCACGGGAAAAATCGGAGTGTGTAGATAAACTTTTGCTGTCCACAGCATTTGAGATAAGTGCGCTTCGATTTTTGCATACTGTTAATGTGCATTTTTGATGCGAGGCACAAACGAACATTTCCTAATTGTTTTAGTATTCGCTGTTCTGGGAAACTTTATTACTTACTTAATATTAATAAAATTTGGTTGTTAAATTAAAACGCGCTCTTGGTCTAAGTGGTTTAAATACTGGGCCGTGATCTCAGGGTCCTGGGTTCGATTCCCGGGTCGAGCAAAAAGTACGTTTCGAACTTGCTCGGTTTTGTGATCACCAATCCGTATTAATTAGGCCTAATCCCATCATAGTAGGGATAGCCTTATTTCTATGATGGAAGGCCTTAGCCCTGCAGTGGGACAGTATAGGTTTTTTTTTATTAGTAAAATTTACAAACTTTTTGAGCAAATAATACCTACTTGTCCTGCAAACTGTTTTCACAATTTCTATGCAGGATGATAGGTCATACATATGTATGAGTATATAGATACCGACTCTAGGGAACATGCTCATTCGTGATTGGATGATGAGTGTGAATGACTAGCGCATTTTTCAGGCGCACAGGTGTTTTGATCAAATTGCATTTCGTCTAAAGAAGAAAGCATAAATTGCTTTCAAACACCATTTTTGGTAACAAAAATGATGTAGTTGAAATTATACGGCTATGCACGATTCATTTAATGTGTTTACCTTAAACGAACCGTGTATTATACTTTCAAAAACCCCATTGGTATTCAATATTCGTTATTAGATATGAAACTGCCCCTATATTATTATTGAGTTGATTGAATTCAAGTTCAAATGTATTTTATTGCGAATGTAGGTACGGTCAGCATCAAAAGTAGCTTAGCACTTTAGTACCATGTCGAAGTAACATTTTTTACGATTCCTTTGGAATCTGACTATAATGGCAGAACAGTTACTTTGACACTAAAGTGTTAAACTACTTTTAATGCTGATCGTACTGTACACGCGCATGTACAAGAGATGTTGCATGTATCATAAGTTCGGGTACACTTTGCCTTACAAGACTTGCAATAGTATTGAGGTATAAATTATAAAGATGATTAATTCCATTATTATCAAATTCAAAATGCGAACATAAATAACAACACAACATGCATAGTTAGCCTATGCTAGTACAAAGAAGAGTTAACACTTTTATGTATCATATTATGTACAATATATGTTTTATCATAATAATTCATGTCAAGTAACAAATTAAAAATATACCAAAGTAAACCAGTATATTAAATCTATCAATAATAAAAACAACCAGTTTCTACCTCATTTTTTTTATTATGTCTCTAGTCAAGTAACTTATTGTGAATAAGTAGGTAGTCAACAGTCGAAATCAGTCAAAGTCACTCAATAAAACGCGGGTGTTTTACGTTTTATCGACCTACGGATTCAGCAGATATCACTCCAAAAGCAATCGCAGGTTTTAAGACTCTATTGGGTCCAAGCAAGTTGTCACGAAACAACGCACTCGACACACAATAGCAGTGTTAAAAACGATACAATCCAACAATTCTTATTATTAGGATCACTTTGCGGCACTTCACGGCACAAATAAACACCAAATTTGTAAACTAAAACCACTAGACACTAATTTAAAACCTTTGAGTTGCATCAGCCCATGCGGCTTGTTTTAGCCCTACCCGCCGAATCTTCTACCACATTTGATTGATCTATCTAGAAACAGTTTTTTTTTTGTAATGGCGTCTATCGAATTTCGATTTAACTATTCCAATGTCGAGTGATTAAAGAGACACATGTTCGAAGACGAAGTTGTCCGGTGTTTAGAGTTGGATCTCTTTAATTAATTGAGTTTTAATTATATATATAAAAAATATACTGGACATGGACACAATCTAGAACAAACGAAACGTACACGTCACATAATAAACAACACAGTATTGGTTGGGAGATTCTGAGTATTAGATAATCTAGAAACAGTTCACCAACTGAGTAGTAAGCTTTTCCAATACGGTATTTGACATTTTTTTTTTAATTTTTGTAGTCAAAAGATCTTTCAATGATAGAAACATCGTTGAAAGAATTACTTGATTCTCATTTAAACTACCTGAGATATCACTACTTTGAAATCACATTGTTTTGGGCAAACCCAAAACGCTCCATACAAATGTCTACTGATATGTGACGTCACAAACAAGTATTTTGTATGCATTTCATTTGAATTTTGCTATATCAAATGTTTAGTTTATGTCAATGGTTCTATTATAATAGTTGGTGCAAATTGTATGGGGTATTCAATGGTATAATTATTTTTTAATAATTTCATACTTTTAAAATGGACTTGCCCATGAATCTTTGAATGATTATAAAACCAGCTAGACGTTACATTTTAATTGAGAATTTTTGCTATTGGCACATATTTACCTATATTTTGATAAAATATTTATATTTTGTAAAATCTCGAGCTTAGTCAAATACCCTATTAGGTATGTTTGAAGAGCTTTTTTGAAAGAGAAAATGTCTTCTTTGTCTTTTATGGCCTGTGACTTATTCAAAATTCGAGCTGCAATATACCTAATATTAAAGACATCATTTTATGGGAGTTCAACTTATTTATGATAATTAAAAAAAAAGCTCATAAAAATTATTAAGTATGACAAGGAAAGTTTATCGTGTCTGTTAAAATGCATGTAAAGTCTAGTCACATTCATTCACATTCCTACATGCACTTTATTGCACTTACCGTTATGCATTTTGATCGGTGGAACTTCTTCAAATACTTTGAATGAAAAGTCTCTCATATGCACTCGTATAATAATAGGTACATAATACCATTCTTATATTGTTAGAAACATTTTCAGTCAGTCTGGAGAAGTTTGTAGTAAAGTATCAGCCTATATATCTACTGTCCCACTGCAACTGTAGGCCAAAGGCCTCCATCACATAAATCAAGTCATCGCTACTATGATGGAATCAGGCCCAATCGCGTGATCACAATCCCGAGCTATGTTCGAAAAATTTATGATGAAGTATGAAAAACCGTAGATCATTCATGAGGGTGTTTTGGGTAGCCCAAGGGGGGCTCTATCTATAGTCTTTCGCTTGACATCCTGCATGAAACACACTGTATACATTTTCATATCGAAAGCACAGTCGAAAATCCCGATCATTGGGCTCCTAGTCTGTTTCAGTTCGTTAGCAGTATTTTGACGTTTACAAGTCGTTAGTACTTCACCGTCAAAAGCCCTCAAAGGGCGGCCGCTGATAGCCGTCAGACGAAATATGCCCCGAGGTTATAAAGGTATCCGATGAGCCAGGTTTGATTGAACGCAGCATGGAGTATCGATATCATGAAACAAATATATAGGTATCGGGTAGTTCCCGTTGTGAATAAAACTTGCAAGAATAATTTATTTTGGCAGTGTTCTAAAAATACATGTGTACTTCTACCATTATTTCCGTGAGGGTATACATCTTTTTTTTAATTTATTTGGGTGATCAAACAACATCACATTGTATTTGTTAGTGTATTTACAAAGAAAATTTAAAATAGGTAATTATAATGTCAGCTGCAATAACCACAGACTACTCATAAAAAACACTTTTCATCTAAGCGCCATTACAGAAAAGAGAAGCACAAGTGAGCCTTACGTCTCTTTCTACCTCTTTCACACCTACAGTGAAACACACTTCACATTTCTCAAGAGTGAGCGCACTCTTACTTTCATCTCATATATTCTATAATTTCCTTCGTTCATCTTCAGTTCGTTCTTAATCGGTCGCTGCGTTCACTCAATAATTAATAAACAATATTTCACTAGGCTGCTTCCAGCAACATTTTACTCTTTCAAGGATGTATGTAATCTATCTTCCCGCATCGGTATTTCTGAAACAAGATAAAATTTGAACTCTGAAAGATGAATCAATCGGGAGGATGGATTTAAAATATCATCAACATGGAATCCAGTAATTAACAAGTGCAAACCCCGTGCTAGGCCGTTACTAACGCAAACAAACACCGATACTGTTAGTGTAGTGTGTCGGAGGAGCTTCACTGACAGTTCATTTAGTGGCGAATTAATATCGGAAAATGTGAGGGTGTCCGAAGATTCATAGCCCGGCCCCAGCAGACGACGCCGTGCTCCGCCAGTCCGCTCGTGACCACGGCTGCTGTAATGTAGCCGAAACGTCGAGTAAAATATGTGAGTACACAATGTTGTATCACATAATAAATATTGTGTTAAATCCCGTCTTGATTAATTATAGTTATAATGCAACGCGAAAATTTAAAAAAACTATCTCTGAATGATGAGCCTACATACATTGATTGTGATTGTGTCATCATTACCAAATCAGCACGCAAATAGAGATATTTGATGAACCTTGTTTGCTCGCATTTAATACTTCAACCCTCCACTTAGAAAGCAAACGTTCTTATCCACAAAACTACTACGTTATAATAATAATAATAATTCTCACAACATCTCATACGTTGACCTGATTCCGTACTAAGTAGCTTAAGCACTTGTGCTACAGATATCAGACAACAGAGGAACACAAATATATACTTAAATACATATATTACACCCAGACACCGAACAAACACAAGCATCACAAATTAGACAATGACTCATTATAATAATCTACTTATTACACGAATGAGAAAGAAGAGTCTTCTGTTACAGACATTTCAATAAAAAAGATGCTCCAGCCAGTAATGTTACGATATGAAATGAAATGAAAATATTATATGAGGCAGAATATTTATCTTTACTTTTTCTAGTTAACAATAAGTAATTTTTCATCTTATTTCATCGACGTACAAAGCATAGCTATTTTTCAATACCCACATAATCCAAATACCAATAAGTTATTTCAATTGAACTTCTTTAACAATAGAAAAAACTGAATGGAGCTCCGATCTTGCCCACAAACTCTTAAGATATCTATAAAATGGCAATTTCAATCTGATCTAATTTATTTTACTAGACCACTACCAATATTTTTTCCTTACAAATGTTCAGTTGGAAAAGTATTTAATCAAAAAGTAATCACTTATGTAGACAAAATTAATAATCATCCCGAGGTTGGTTCACAATGCCGAGGATCAAGATTATTCGGTCGATGTACAGTAAGCTTGATTAAAAAGCTTTTACTATGTAACTTAATTTTACAAATTGATTTTATTAATTCAATTTAAGGCGTATAATATGGCTTACGTAGTGAATTAAGCTCAGTGGATGAGAACGCACCTTTCATACGGGAGGTCGTGGGTATGTGCGTATTTCTACCACTAGCACGGCGGTGAGGGAAAACATCGTGAGGAAACTGGCACGTTTAGGAAAGTTTATGAAACGTGTAACTATGACGCAGATGATCTGGTTCACCTGTTTAAGGGTTGCGAAGGTCAAAGGTTTATCGTTATATTGTAATTACTAGACTTCTCAAATTCTGAATCATAGTCTTCGAATAGCTCGAGCTCTAAGTAAAGCAACAGCTTTGGACGCAACCGGGAATTACACGCTTAGATGAGATGGTTTAAGCAGTTATCGAGTCATTATTTCGGTAATAATTAACTATTACTAAGAAATGGTCTTAATAATAGTTTGTTTTAATAACCACACATCAGGTTACTAAAATTTTGCCTGATTAAAGAAATTAAGCAGATTCGTATATCGGTGAGTGATTTTTTGTACTTGGTTTATTGCTAAAACTATTTAGTAATTTAAACTATTTAGTCCTACTGAAACAAGTTCAAAAGAAATATCGTTTCCTACGTCAAAAAATCATCGCATCTGGTTTGGTTTTTACCGCCTGAAAGTATGAAATAATGAAGCTACAAAAAAAAACACAAAAGCGTGCCAGCACACAGATTGGTCCAATGCAAAAAATAGCGCCGAAATCGAGTCTGACTGTACGTGGCATGAATAGGCTTGCCCTCTACACGAATGGCTATACAATTCTTCCGATATTGGAATCCGACGACAAAGGGTTGGTCAACCTTTTTAGCGGCCTCCTTGCATAGGTATGATAAGCTCTTTGTACTTAAGAGATATTAAGGGGGTCGGCAACTTGGTTCGAGATTAACAAACCGAGAAGAGTTGCTAAAAATTGAATTCATTGGTTGACGATATGGGAATTGAGATCAATGGTATCACTTGAACTTTAGATTAGGCCCTTTTCCGGTTCAGTGGCGTCACCAACAGATTTTTACTGATTGTAATGAAATGAAGAGAAAGAAAAAATATATGCGATTTTTCAAGCTGATTGTGCAGTGCACATGCCAACAATGTCACAATGATCTTTAGCAAGATTAAAAAAAGTGGCCACTTACAATTTAAATCTTGCTAGATATGATTGTGACATGAAGGGCAGTTACTCAACCTTTTCCTCTCACATAGATTTTTAGTCAGGCAAATTCAAAATTAGCCTGTATTCACTGAGAATATTCGCGGCCTGAATCAGGTCAATTTATAAGCTTCAATTAAGTTCGTCGTATCATTAATAATAACTTCTTCTTTCATCATCAGCATTCTTTCGCCCACCGTTGGGCATATGCCTCTCCACAGCACCTCCACTCGGCGCGGTGATTAGTTTTCCTGGTCCATAGGATGCTTGCGTGACTGCTTAGATTATCTGCCCATCAGGCTGGTGGTCTACGCTTCTCCTACCCATACGCGGCCTCCAGTCCAAAACACACCTACTTCATCTTTCATTTCATCGTCTCGGCGATATAAATGGCCGGTCCATGCCCACTTTAATTTAGCGCAATAGCATAGCATAATAAGACATACCAGTCAGCCAAAATTGATTTGTCACATTGTAAGTAAGGATGTTATCAGACCAATCGTACGATCAACGATCGATAGTTTCTACAAGACCTTTCAATTGATCAGCGATGTCGATTTATCGATTATACTATCGACCGACGCCTCGATCCATTGATCGGCGATAGATCGATTGGTTTGGTAACACTGTTTCTCTTCTCGAGGCGGAGGAGTCGGCTCCTCATGCCAGCATTATGGCTGCATCTGGAGCGAATGATCTGTCTCCGCCGGTTTCTGTACAAAACTTCACTTACAATACAACTGCGTAGAATTTGGAGGACGACGAGTCTTTCGACTTGTTGGTGAACAACCACGCAATATTCTGCCCTCGGTGTTCCCAACCACAATCAGTTTTTCCAGATTTTCTTTGCACATTTGTTGCCGAAATATGAAGTATCCGTTATTGGAATATCGTGGACCCCCTAATCTTTGATGTGGTGCTGGATAATTTTACTAGGAGCTCAAGGGTTGCCATTGCTGAAATTGGCCGACTCCATCAAAAAATGTGGGGCTGGGTTAGGATTAGCGTTTCTAATTTCTAAGATATTCTTAGTCATGCGTCTCCAGCATCACATTACAAATGCATCAATTCTCGGTCTTTCCCGGGCCAAAAGGCCTAATACCAAGCAGACGTTACGACCGAATCCGAGTTTCCCTTTCTTTCACACGCGTTGTGTGTCTCCTTTGTTTGGATGCGACAGGTATATTCTCGTTCGTTCGGACGGCTTTAAATTAAGCCACCAGGATTATCCTCGTTTCTACTCCATACAGGAAGGCAGGTAAAACCAGGGCTTGTACCAATCAGATCGGGTATTAGTAACACCCTAATTGATAACTGGCCGTGTGGTCCCCGGCAGAGTAGAATAGGCCACCCTCACTCTTACCGAGGTGTCGTAAAAGGCGACTAAGGTAAAGCTGCTGGCATGATCATCAGCACCCAGAGAAGGAAAACTCTGCATTTATATCAAAACCCTCGCCAACCCGTCTGCCAAGCGTGGTGAGTATGGCAATTACCCCTCATGTAATTGAGGGAAGCCCGTGCCCCAGCAGTGGGGACTTCAATGGGCTGACGATGATAATTGATAAGAAACTAAAGTTGAAACAATGTAATGGCCTGATGGTGACAAAGAGAATTACTGAGAATGAATCTTGTAAAGCAAATTTTAAAGGAAAAGTTATTGGATTGAATTTATAATGGCTTCTGATCAGCTTAAAACAGAATTGGTTAATTAAAGCACATTGATGTAGGTAACCAATCAGATGGAACGGTCACTAATTAATATTCAACTGGATTCTACTCTGTGAATGCCCTTACATTGCATGCATTTCTGATGTTATTGTTTGAGAATTTTTAACTGTGGGAAATCCTCGTTTCGGCACGAATACTACCGGACTCATACCATGACCTCACAGACCAGCGTGAAGCAGCGTCTATGGCTGTGCATTATTTTGCCTAGTGAGTGAAGTTTATGAGTATGTACTGGAGGCACGATCCGGGAGAAAGGAGGATTTAAATGATGGCAGCGCACTTGTCAACTTGGACAAGACTGTAAATTCTCTAAATTCTTGTTTGTAATTTGTGCGTGAAAGCAAATCATTATTATCCGATATGTCATGTTATCCCGCTTTAAAAAAAAATAGACATTTTTTATGTTTAATCCGTCGGTTTTGCACAATTATCCTGCTACCCAAAATTCAGACTCAAGGGCCGAATTCAAAGTAACCCCTTTTTTCAATCCTCATTAATGGTCCGGTAATTTTGTAAACGGTCAAATTAATTTCGACGTGAGTTTTTTAAGGATTGGGGACAATATTTTTTTAACGCTGGTGTTATTTAGAGCCGTCTGTGATCTTGGGGTTAATGAAATGATTTATTTTTGAAGGGACATTCAGGATTGGATGTGATTTTATTAATAATTTGAGATCTTTTATGAGTTTGTATTTTCTTACAAAAAATTGCAAAAATTACACCACGCCCGTTACTAATTAGGAAATAGGTTAATGTAATTACACTATTCATCACATCATCATCATCATCAGCCTATCGCAGTCCACTGCTGGACGTCATCATCATCATCATCATCAGCAACCCACACTCGTCCACTGCTGGACATAGTTCTCCCCTAATGCACGCCACTGCTCCCGATTTTCGGCCACTCTCATCCAGCCCACACCAGCCAGCCTTCGAAATCCCATCTTGTCGCAGGGCGTCCTACACTACGCTTACCGAGTCGCGGTCTCCACTCAAGGACTGCTGGACGTAGGCCTCTCCAATTGTTCGCCACCGTGATCTCTCCATGGCTTCTCGCATCCAGCTCTTGCCAGCCATCCTGCGCAGATCGTCCCTCCATCTAGCCAGAGGGCACCCTACATTACGTTTGCCAAGACGCGGTCTCGATGCTCGGCGTCTCTCTCCGAGATCGAATCCGCAATGAGGTGATCTGGCAGAGAACCAAAGTCGTCGACATTGCTCACTGGATTAGCAAGCTTAAGTGGCAGTGGGCTGGCCATATTAGCCGACAACCGATGGGGTAAATGAGTTCTAGAGTGGAGACCTCGTCTTGGCACATCATCACATACGGCAGAAAAAGGAGCTGTCAAACTTTTTAGTCAGTGATGAAATATGTTCTCCATGGAAAAGCGGTGACAGCGTTGCCCCGCTTGCTCTGTAACAGAAAAAGGAGGGTTAGACGAGGGAGAATTACCGCTCTTCTGGGCTCACCATCAGATGACTTGCTTACTCATTTCGCATAAAAAATCTAGCTTATTTTATAAACTGAATTTGAAAGGGCCATCATTTCAACACAAAAGTCAAGATTTCTACGATGTTTTTGCTTATCAGAGCACGCCCTGCTTAAATCCATGTTACGATGAAACACTTTCTAAATAAACACATAAATTCGATATTACAAAAAGAACCCTAAATTAAAATATTGACGCGGGAGGGTGCGTCGCGTCACGCCAGATCCTAGGGCTTTGCCCGCGACGTTTCCAATTAAACGATATTTATTAGGGGCTTAGCGTAATGCTACTGGTTGGCACTAATTACCTGTAATACAAGTTGAGTGGACTAAAAGTGATTAACAATTAAGTAGGACTTAAAATAATCATCTAGTGAAACACAAAAAAGGTGTCTATTTATTTTGCGATATTAGCGCCTAGTGGCTTCACCAGCGTATGGATTGTTATTCTGTTATATAAGCTATATTATTGTGAAGTTTCATCGAAATGCATCTAGAAGTTTTTTAGTTTATTCGTTAAAAACTATACAAATATTTTGTCTTTATAATATAGAAAAGTCCATTCAGTATCTGAAGGCGAATCGGACAGTTTAAACGTTTCGTATCATGCATCCAACTTTCTACAAATAAAAATATTAAGTTTTAATAATCATTAACTTTTTTGTGTTTTTATACTTCCAAAATAACAAGTATTAATCTTTCTCAATAAATCTGAACAAAAACTTAGTATAGTTATTACCAATAAAATTTGTAAAAAAATATCTTATAAATTGCATAATGCGCTAATCGAAATTTTGATCGGATTGACACAAACAATCGCATTAAATCAGTAATCGGTATCATCTACCATCGAATCACGATTATTGTCTCGTGCAAAATATGTCCGCAAAGATTGCATTAGGGACCGAGAACTATTTATTTCTCTTGGTGACAAAGGTGGTTTTGACACGTCAAGCGAGTGGTGTTATTTTTCGAATGAATAAGATGCATTTATTTCATTTTTTGTGATTTATTGCGTGTGTATCAATAGAAATATTTACATTTTGAATACCATATCCAGATAGTTCCAATTCATATATAAAATGTTAACTAAAATTAAAAATCAAACAAATAAAGTCGATTAGATTTCTAAAGAAAATATTCCCGATTCTTGAAAATATCGGCTAGGTTTAAAAGGAGCGTCTCACTTTTAATGTCAAAATAGGACTGTCCTGTTCACTATAATCCATTCCGTCTAATACTGAATGGATTATAGTGGCCCGCCCTCACATCACTTTAGGACATTAGTTCCATTTAATACCAATAGATGGCGCTAGGTGTCGACTACATAGCGCAAGCGTTTGGAGTTATCGGATTCTCTATAAGCGTTGCCGCTGTCAGTAGATTTTACCCCTTTATAAATAGTGTTGAAGTGTTTTTTAGATAGTTGGTTCTATCTGACATTGATATCGAAGAGTTCGTGGACATACGCGCTAGGCAGTGTATCGAATCATGTCTCATTCGCACAAGTTCCATATAGTCTGTCTCTGACTCATGCCGATCCATGACGAGAGTACGGTCAGCATCAAAAGTAGCTTAACACTTTAGTACCTTGTTGAAGTTACATTTTTTACGAACCCCTGGGAAATTGCCTATAATAAGCAGAACAGTTACTTTGACATGGTACTAAAGTGTTAAACTACTTTTGATGCTGACCGTACTGTACACGCGCATGTATGTGTGCTTAGACTTTTCGACTACTATGTTGGCAGCCAGCGTCCTGTCTATTTGTGATAAAGTTGGACTCAAAAAATCTTAGCGTTTAGTCTCGGTTTTTCTTATGGTAATTAAGTGATCACCGCCGCCGATGGACATCTGTAACAGCTGAGGTATCAAATATGCGTTGCCGGGTTTTAAGAAAGGAATAAGCCTTTTTTTTGGAGGTGAACACAACGCTCTGTCAGATATTTTGACCCCGAAGATTCCAACTCTGTCACAGAGAGTTAGTGATGTTGTGTCGAAGTGAAGTGATATGAGAAAGTCTGAATGTCTCAATTGCGTCTAACGTTTTGCTTCAGATAATTGTGAAATTATTATAAATTTTTATGAACTCTATTCCTTATTTACTAAAATTGGATCTTGGGTTCCGATACGAGACTTAGCCATTCCGGTCTATTTTCGACCAGCTCAGTGAGTAAGACTTTTTTCTACTTACTCTAGCTAGAGATACCTTGATACTTTGCTATGCTGATGCTCTTTTCTTGGCTTCAACAGATTCCATTCTAACAAACGTGGTGATGCAAGCGTAGTCCTAACTGACTCTATCTTCAATGTCCCTTCAATTGACGTCTTGCCGGTCTAGTGGTTTAACTATCCAAGCCGTGATCTCGGGGTCCTGGGTTCGATTCCCGGGTCAAATAAAAAGTCAATTGACGTCTTGCGGGCTTAGTGGTTTAACTACCGAGCCGTAATCTCGGGGTCCTGAGTTCGAATCCCGGGTCAAGCAAAAAGTCAATTGACGTCTTGCGAGGCTATTAGTTTAACTACCGAGCCGTGATCTCGGGGCCCTGGGTTCGATTTCCGGGTCGAGCAAAAAGTCAATTGACGTCTTGCGGGCTTAGTGGTTTAACTACCGAGCCGTGATTCTCGGGGTCCTGGGTTCGATTCCCGGGTCGAGCAAAAATTATGTTTCAAATTTTTCGAACATAGCTCGAGTTTGTGATCACCAATCTGCATTTGACAAGTGGTGATTAAGCCTAATCCCATTATAGTAGCGATAACTTGATTTTTATGATGGAGACCTTTGTCCTGCAGTGGGATAATATATAGGCTGATACTACTACTTCTTCAATTTTGGGGTTTTTTCGCAGCCTCCAAGTCCCGTCCTCGCGTGTAGTCGTCCACAGAACACAAATAGAGAAGCAATAACTTTAATTTTGCTTAAGAGTTCTGCCACTCCCAAGGATGTAGGTACCTCTTGTACCTATAACAGTTTCTACAGTTCTTATTGTGTTTAAAATGAGACGTCAAACACAGCGAAGACAAAAGTCTGACGAGCAAAAAGTGTGAAGAAGCTGCTAAAGCGAGCTGTTCGCGGAGTTTCTCAAATATTGTAAGTAGTGGTATAGTTTAAAACGGCGCTTGAGGTGGTTTTACATTGGTAGGGAAGCGAATTTATGATGTAATAGGTGACAGATAAGCAGACGGAACAGTTCATAGTAAGCGATTGATGCCGCCTGTGGACGCCCGCAACGCCAGTGGATTCTTAAGGGCGCTTCCAACCTTGAAACTTACTTCTCCGCGGATTTGGCCTCCAGTACCCTCACTCGCTCGATGCAACAGTGCAGGTGCTTATTTAGGCTGCTATTATGTCAGGTGGTATCACTCAGGTTGCCGCACTAATGATCTGAAACTTGTTTTATAACTTTATATTGTTTTATTATAACAGTAACACTAGTTAAGGGTTGCATGCCTCAATTGGCAATGGGCAGGGCACATAGCGAAGAGAACAGACGGCCATTGGGGCGGAAAGGTCCTCGAGTGGAGGCCCCGTACAGGAAGTCGCAGCCCTGGCCCCTCTACAATGTAGTCCGACGATCTGGTTAAGGTCACAAGAATCCATTGTACGCGGGCGGCACAGGACCGATCTATGACAAGAAGATTGGGGAAGACCTATGTCCAGCAGTGGACGTCATTGGCTGAAATGATAATGATGATAGTGTAACTATTGATCTATTAGCAAAGTTTAGAACTAATAACAAAATGAAGTCTCGTGACGAAGCGAAGTCGGGTCAGATCGTATAAAAACGTGTCTGCGTGTTTTAAAAACGCTATGTGCATAGACTCTTATTGTATTTGTATTCATGTCACAGTGCGCCCGGGCAATGATTACACCTCGCCTCGTCTTTATGCTAATGCCAACCGGGAATTCAATTGCGTTGATTTCTTTCGCACGCCGTCTTTTGAGGTTTTTTTTATTAAAGTTTCACGGATAACTTGTAGCGGATGTAACTGCGTTATGTGATGTCTCGTTTATAGGAAGTACTGCTTGATGTTATTGGGTGGATTTAAGTTGAATCACATGCGCTAATGTATGTAAATTTTAGTAACTTGTCACAATACTAGGTAGGTACAGTCTGTCTAAGTAATCGCTTACCATCGGGTAATTTGTGTGACATGTCTGCCACCTATCACATGAATGTATGTTAAGTTGATTAAAAAAGTACACATATTTTAGTAACTTAGTCTCAATACTAGGTAGGTACCGTCTGTCTAAGTTAATCGCTTACCATCAGGTGATTCGTCTGCTCGTCGGTTCATCCTACCACATAAAAGAGAGACGAGCAGACAGATAACCTGATCATAAACGATTGTCGCCATGGAGCTACAAATGCTCTACCTACCTTTAAACTCCTCTTCCCCCTGGTTTGGGGCCTCCAATACCCTCAGTCACTCAGCGAAACACAGCGCTTGCTGGTTTACTGTTAGGCCATGGTCTCACTCAAGCCGGCCCATTCATAGATACTGAAAAAAAATCATAAAAATGTCAATGAGATACTTTATTACCCAATTTTTTCATCAAGAAATAAGTCTTAGAAGTCAAAAAGCGAATATATTCCTTTAAAGTGTGAAGTGAAGTACCTGTCTCCGGTCTCTTGCCCCCTAAAATAATGCAGTCGACGTAAAAAGATTAACAGCACCGGGACTATTGTGCCACCGACAGGGATCAAGAAATATGGCCAGGAAGAAGGAAAGAGACCGTACCTTCTATATTAGGGCATGTTCATGTTGGAAATTAGGATTTTGAACATTTTAAAAATATGTTGTTGAAAAAAACTTGTGTTGAGATCTAGCAGATTAAATTGTATATTTTTAATTTTAAATGTGACATTTTGTTGAGGAAATAGCATAAGTTCCAGTTTTCGCCACCTGCCAAATAACTGCAGGGCGACTATATGTTGAACAATTTGTTCATGTGGGTGTATAGAGGAGATAAATACAACAGACAGAGAAAATACGTTGAACAGATAGAAACATTATGTCCAACAACTTAAGGAAATTGCAAATGACATGTCGTACAAGGAATTAAAGGTGCAGGCAGAATCGAGAGAGGAATGAAGACTACTCCACCGACAAGAGTGACGCTCATAAATTAGAGAGAGACATAAGGTGTATATGCGAACGCAATAAGCTTGGGCACATTTCTGACTAGCCTGACCTCTCCTCCTGACTTGATTACTAAAAACGCGCGGTTTGGTATAGCCAAAGTGCATTCGGGAAACTAGCGATGAAATAAATGTACGAAACAAACGCGTTCTAATCACACTATCTTATAACTATAATTAATCAAGACGGGAGTTAACACGATATTTATTATGTGATACAACATTGTCTACTCACATATTTGCTCGACGTTTCGGCTACGTTACAGCAGCCGTAGTCACGAGCGGACTGGCGGTGCACGCCGTCATCTGCTGGGGCCGGGGCTGTGAATCTTCCCGTTTTGATTAATTATAGTTATAATGCAGCGCGAAAATCTAAAAAACTATCTTATAAGTTTGTGTTGGTTCATCCGTACCTATGCTTGTGTGAGTAAGAGAAGATATTGTTAGTGAAACGCGGGCTGGCGCTCCATTAAAACAGTTACCTTGCAAGTGTCGCTTCTGACGCTCTCTTTTCTCACTATCGCAATTTTTCTGTCCTATTTTGGAGGGCTTTACCACAGTTTAAACTATCGAATAACTTTATGGAATATTAGAAAAGGAATTAAAAACTAATTTGAAAATAAAAAAGTATGTCATTCTACTTCAAAACAATCTGGCACTTATAATAAAAAAGGAATGAATCTGTTCCAACAATTGGTATGCATTGTTAGAATTTATGTGATTGCAGTTTGGAACAATTTGAATTATTTTATAGCATTTGTCGGGCGGTAGACACATAATTCAGCCGACGCAGCTGGTAGCCTCTGATTATTGATTTCAAATAAATACTGCTACGAGTATTGGTAGAACGTATTGTTGAGTTTGTAAATAATTGTTTAGACTAAAATGGCAATAGTAAATTGTTGAAATTTTCAATGCTGTATAAGAAAGTATGTGGCGACACCTACCATCGCCCTAAGAATGAAGTTCCTAGAATATGGAATCCTTCAAACGAAGCGTGAAGAAGCATCTCGCGGGCCAATATGGCGACCAATATGGTGGCCAACGGAGGTGATGCCTTGAAATCACCTCCGTTGTAATTGCAACTTGGGCTCTTCTCTTGCTTGCCATCAGGCTATGGAGAGCTAATATACTGAGCCTCCAAAAAAAAAAGTTTACCCTCTAGTACCATCGTACCAGCAGCAGATGGCGAAAAGCAAAGTTCGCAGACCGACTTGTATGTATATACGACAGACCAAGATGGTATACCGGACTATGTTCCCCGAGCTAATAACACCCAGCTCGGCGGAAGATCTTCCCTTTTCATGGGAATCATTTCTAGTTCCTACAAGTTTACCACGCCTCGACCGACACCCCCACTCAATCGACGATACATTTAAGCATACTGTATAATTAATTGTGCAAGAGATTTAGATTCGAAGTCAATACTTCGAATCGAACAATACTTATATACTACTTACAGTTCAATACCTGTAAGTAGTATATAAGTATTGTTTGTAACAATCGTTGATGTACTTTGATAAATAAAAAAAAATACCCAGCACAGACGCTGCATCATGCCAGTTTTTTGTGAGGCGGTGGTATCACTCCGGTTGAACCCGCCCATCGACGCGGAAGCATGGCTTCTCCAGTTAATTCCAGTCTCTTATTTTCATCATTCAAAATGCACCCTAACCCTATTCCTAAAGGGACGGTTCGCAGAGATAGTACAAATAAAGGCCAAAATGCAAAGAAGCAAAAGTCCAAATAAATCATTCGAGCACAAAAAACGTGACTTCTTTGATTCGCCGCCTCGACCTGACCGTGATTTGTAGCTTAGTGCGAAACTTTGTCCTCTCTTGTATGGTTGATGATGAAACTCTTATAGGATTCAAGGTTTGTAAAAATCTATAGTTAACTGTCACATTTTCATGGGTATAAGACTCGGGCTGCATTATTAGCTATAGCAAGATTGCAGGCGCAGTGTGTTTTTATAACGCGTTCTCCCTACTTGATATAGCACAATTTGCTATTTAAAGATAATTAATTTGAATTATCAAGCAATGGTCGCACAGTGAATAAGAACGCGCATTTTACACAGAGTGGTCGTGGTTCAAATCCGAACATGCACCGCTAGATTTTTCAAACCTATGTGCGTACCATTAGTTCGGCTTTGAGGGAAATCAGCTTGTAACACTAAAAAGCATTTACAAACCACGAACTAAAAAGTGTAAAAGTGTTAAACATTTTGTTTAACACTTCATACACTTTAAATGACATTTTATAACGGTACACTCGAGAAAAGGTATTATTGAAGTCGGCGCCTAATCCCTGTTGAATAATTGGATGAAGTATTAGAACATAGTTTTGGGTGCCGACTTCGGGAACCCTTTTTCTCGAGTGTACAGTTATAAAATGTTATTTAAAGTTAAACATTTTATTACACGATTTAGTTCGTGGTTTTTTATCACATGTTCACGTCATCTTTCCAATGCAGCATTCGATTTCGTTGAGGATGATTTTGTCACTACGGCTTCCACTCAGGTTGGGTTTGCACCAAAATCTTTCGTTACAAACCGCCTTCTAACATTTAATGTGCTTTATCATTATTAATTTGAGGATCTAGTGAAGATCGCGGGAATCCATTGGATGCGGGCGACACAGATCTTTGTAGAGAACATTGGGTAAGGTCACAGATTTAAGGGGAGGCTTATGTCCAGCAGTGGACGTCTATTGGCTGAAATGATGATAATTATAATTTTTAATGCTTGCGCAATGAATAAATATCCTTTGATTATTAAAAAGCGTTCGTTCAAAATGAACATTTACTGATAAATTCAAAACTGCCGTTCAAAATATCAGTAATGCAAATCTAATGGTTTTATTGAATCGCTATTTTGTGTGTTGACTTGATAAACTATTTGATAACGCGTAATTAAAATTTGATTTTAGCAGTCTGCGGTTTGATGTGCAGCAAATTGTACAATTTAAAATCATGTACCAGTGAACAGTTAGAAATTTAATTATGTTCGACTAAACAATAACTCAATTGTGTTTGCCGATTTTTATGTAGCAATGAATACCTTTTTTGATAGAAACTTAAGGAATTAAGTTTTCGTCGTCATTTTATTACAATATTTGATCGATCCTTAAGTCACTCGCATTATCTTCCCGCTCGCAGATCTCACTCTTATTGGCCTGAGGGCGTCGTACACTACTATGTTTGTCAAGACTCGCAATTCATATCCTATAACTGGTATGAATTTTCAGAACCCAATTTTTTGGGTTTCCCTTGGCTAGTTTGCCTTGTAAACAAGAATAAAAATTTCATATCTGACCTATTTTTATTCTTTCTACTTTGTTTCCTCAGAAGATACACAAGGGATATTTATACTTTTCACATACAAAAAGCCCACTGTCTTTCTACTTGCCAATATCGAATATTTTATTATGCTCTCAACTTAAAAGTTTCCGGATTCACCTTCCCCTTGCTCCGTTTCGGGCACATTCTAAAGTCGTATCCATCCCTAGATAAAAAAAAAAACTTCTGAATTCCCTTGCGTTGGTTCCGAAATTGTTTTTTTAACCCGGTGCAAATTTGGAGTGAAGTAGTGATGCGTCTTGTCAGATTTGTCCACTCGAGTTATAAATCTCTTTATGACATGATATATTTTTTTTCATAAAACGCTAGTTTTCTAATATCAAGTGTTTATTTTAAATATTAATTCCGTGCTTTTCAATACAAATAAAGTATTTATTTAACTTCATATTTGCTTACTTTCAAAATGATTTGTCAGCTCTAATGCTCTAAATTAATAACAAATAGGCAGATAATAGTCAGTACAAATCAGATTAACCGAATGAAACACAGTGCATTTATTTTTCGACGGATACCGTAGAAGCCACTTGATTTAAAGATATATATTATTGATCCAAATATACATAAACTTTTATATAAGTTACATGTTAGTTACAAGAAGAAGGAATTATCCCTGAAAAAAAAAGAAGTTTGGGAGACAATTACTACTAATATGGGGAATGCTCAGAGGATCCTTGTTCCTATCCTCAACAGCTCCATGCTCACTATCTAGATGATTGGCAGCCTTCAACTGTGCGATTCTCAAGAAACTTTCTACCTCGAACGACAAAACTGTGGACTATCGCCTGCGTTGTTTCCAGACCAATACGACCTGCAAACCTTCAAGAAAAGAACGTACTCTCTTTTAAAAGGGCCGGCAGCGCACCTGCCCCCTATATCATAAAAAAAGACAAAAGTTGAATGCAGCCAAAATCTATAAGTATGAATGTTTAGGTATTAATGCCAAGTGTGTGTGTGTGTGTGTATTTGTTTCTCCGTCTTTCACGTCAAAACGGTACGACGAATTGACGTGGTTTTAGGTGGAGATACGAGTAGTTGAAGGAAAACAGAGTGACATAGGCTACTTTGTGGCCAAATGAAGCGAGGGCGGGTCATAAGTATACATCACTCGAGTCACTTGAATAACCTAAGTGATATTCGACCCTATTTTCATCCCTATACTCGTAGTAAAGTGTCCCACCTAATAAATTGGCCAGGAAAGGAACGGCTATGTTGATGACGCGATACGGTAAAGGAAGTGGGGGAGACAATTCCCTATTTGTCAAGTTTGAAGGGAAATTTTGGGAGTTTTATTCTTGGGCTTTTGCTAGAGTAATACTTTTTAAAACTCCTATGCCACGACTGCCTCAGTGGCGTAGTGGTTAATGGGTTGCACTATAAAGCGGCGGCTGTGCAAGAGGTCCTGGGATCGATCCTCGGGTCGTACCAAAAATTTGTACCTAAGTTTTCGGTAAGAAATTCCTAGTGGCAGCCCGAAGTGGCGGTCTTGTACCCCCGTTCCTCGGAAACCACGTTAAGCCATTGGTCCTGCGCTCAATCCCTCTCCAGTCTTGTCAGGCTAGTGTCCCATCGGAATATGAGGGAATAGAGAGTGCACTTGTGTTTGCGCACACACTTGAGCACTATAATATATACTGCGTACGTGAACGTTGAGATTGGTCACCGTAGCCGTAATCGGTTGGAGGATATATTTAAAATACAAAATGTTGGGCAATGTTGATATCTTAGATTGTAATAGTGATACACTGTTGGATAGCAGTTTTATAGCGGTTATGAATTCGTTACAAGGTTTATTTTTATTATTTTTTTAAGTGATAGGTGGCAGACCAGCAGACGGATCACCTGGTGGTAAGCAATTGCCACTGCCCATAGACACCCGACACCGGTGGAGTCACAAGTGTGCTGCCAACCTTTAATCCCCCCTTGTCTCCGGATTAGGACCCTCCGGTACCCTCACTCACGCAGCGAAATACAGCACAGTAGCTGCTTCACGCCTTTTTACTTTATTGAGTAAAAAGTTTAATTTATAAAATGCATTTTAATAATTTAATAATATTTTTATTGTAACAAGAGCATTTTATTTGTCGTTACGTTTCTGAGATTTAGTGGTGTATTTTGCGATATACGTAGGTACTTATAGATACATTTTCTTACGCTGACAATATCCAAGAATATCTTCAAGGTACAAATGTAATTGTACAATAATACCGATTTTTAGTTATTGTTTTCATTGCATAAGTAATTTAATCACTTTAGCATAAACTCAACAAAATGTATAGATCAATGTTTTTTATTAAGAATAATCCAAAACATCTTAGTTTTCATATTACTAAACATAAAAGCCAACAACCAGTCATAATTTTACTATAGGTATTGTCTTAAATTTCAAAGCAAAAAGTGTAGGTGTAGTCTGATGAAAAACCAAGCCATTTACAAAAGCGCAAATAGAAAATAAGCGGCAACAACATTCCAATTCTACAACAAAAACAGCCTACATCTCATTCCTCTACAAATATAAGAAAATATCACCGGTAATTTATTCGCAAATTTCTCTAGAGCGTTTAAGCAATATCTTAACGTCGAAATGGAGTACAGAAAATAAATTCTAAATATCATTATTCATCGACAGAGAATATTATGTAGCGAAATAGATTGCTGCCATCAAATATACTTTTAAGGCCGTGACAAAAGGGAGGCGAGAGCGATTCACGAGTGGAGGAGTCGAGGACACTCGAAAAGGGAAAAATATAGGGTCCTTGTATGGATTCCGTGCTTGAGACGAATTCGTGTTCTGTATGTGACTCCCAATTATATTTTGGGGATACTCTTGGGTGCTCTAGTTTGTTTTTGGGATACAAATGTGTGGATTATTTACTTGAGATGTGGAATTGAGCATAAATCGTAAGTACTCGACGCCGTGTGGTCCCCGGCAGAGTAGAATAGGCCACCCTCACTCTTACCGAGGTGTCGTAAAAGGCGACTAAGGTAAAGCTGCTGGCATGATCATAAGCACCCAGAGAAGGAAAACTCTGCATTTATATCAAAACCCTCGCCAACCCGTCTGCCAAGCGTGGTGAGTATGGCAATTACCCCTCATGTGATTGAGGGAGGCCCGTGCCCCAGCAGTGGGGACTTAAATGGGCTGACGATGACGATGACGTAGAAGATGAGCTATCGAATCTCTTGATGGTAAACAATTTCCATCGCCCTTAGGCATCCACAACACCAGTAGAGAAAGAGACACAAGTGCGCTACCACCAAAGCTTTTAGATAGTACTAGTTAGTATCCCCATGCCTTGGAAAGCACGTTAATCCATTAGTCTTACCGTACCAAATTCTATTCAAAACCAATCCGACCAACTAAAAGTAATTCATTTGTGTATATTGATGTGTGGCTTACCGTACCAAATTCTATTCAAAACCAATCCGACCAACTAAAAGTAGTTAATTTGTGTATATTGATGTGTGGCTTACCGTACCAAATTCTATTCAAAACCAATCCGACCAACTAAAAGTAATTCATTTGTGTATATTGATGTGTGGCTTACCGTACCAAATTCTATTCAAAACCAATCCGACCAACTAAAAGTAATTCATTTGTGTATATTGATGTGTGGCTTACCGTACCAAATTCTATTCAAAACCAATCCGACCAACTAAAAGTAATTCATTTGTGTATATTGATGTGTGGCTTACCGTACCAAATTCTATTCAAAACCAATCCGACCAACTAAAAGTAATTCATTTGTGTATATTGATGTGTGGCTTACCGTACCAAATTCTATTCAAAACCAATCCGACCAACTAAAAGTAATTCATTTGTGTATATTGATGTGTGGCTTACCGTACCAAATTCTATTCAAAACCAATCCGACCAACTAAAAGTAGTTAATTTGTGTATATTGATGTGTGGCTTACCGTACCAAATTCTATTCAAAACCAATCCGACCAACTAAAAGTAATTCATTTGTGTATATTGATGTGTGGCTTACCGTACCAAATTCTATTCAAAACCAATCCGACCAACTAAAAGTAGTTAATTTGTGTATATTGATGTGTGGCTTACCGTACCAAATTCTATTCAAAACCAATCCGACCAACTAAAAGTAATTCATTTGTGTATATTGATGTGTGGCTTACCGTACCAAATTCTATTCAAAACCAATCCGACCAACTAAAAGTAGTTAATTTGTGTATATTGATGTGTGGCTTACCGTACCAAATTCTATTCAAAACCAATCCGACCAACTAAAAGTAATTCATTTGTGTATATTGATGTGTGGCTTACCGTACCAAATTCTATTCAAAACCAATCCGACCAACTAAAAGTAATTCATTTGTGTATATTGATGTGTGGCTTACCGTACCAAATTCTATTCAAAACCAATCCGACCAACTAAAAGTAGTTAATTTGTGTATATTGATGTGTGGCTTACCGTACCAAATTCTATTCAAAACCAATCCGACCAACTAAAAGTAGTTAATTTGTGTATATTGATGTGTGGCTTACCGTACCAAATTCTATTCAAAACCAATCCGACCAACTAAAAGTAATTCATTTGTGTATATTGATGTGTGGCTTACCGTACCAAATTCTATTCAAAACCAATCCGACCAACTAAAAGTAATTCATTTGTGTATATTGATGTGTGGCTTACCGTACCAAATTCTATTCAAAACCAATCCGACCAACTAAAAGTAATTCATTTGTGTATATTGATGTGTGGCTTACCGTACCAAATTCTATTCAAAACCAATCCGACCAACTAAAAGTAATTCATTTGTGTATATTGATGTGTGGCTTACCGTACCAAATTCTATTCAAAACCAATCCGACCAACTAAAAGTAGTTAATTTGTGTATATTGATGTGTGGCTTACCGTACCAAATTCTATTCAAAACCAATCCGACCAACTAAAAGTAATTCATTTGTGTATATTGATGTGTGGCTTACCGTACCAAATTCTATTCAAAACCAATCCGACCAACTAAAAGTAATTCATTTGTGTATATTGATGTGTGGCTTACCGTACCAAATTCTATTCAAAACCAATCCGACCAACTAAAAGTAATTCATTTGTGTATATTGATGTGTGGCTTACCGTACCAAATTCTATTCAAAACCAATCCGACCAACTAAAAGTAATTCATTTGTGTATATTGATGTGTGGCTTACCGTACCAAATTCTATTCAAAACCAATCCGACCAACTAAAAGTAATTCATTTGTGTATATTGATGTGTGGCTTACCGTACCAAATTCTATTCAAAACCAATCCGACCAACTAAAAGTAATTCATTTGTGTATATTGATGTGTGGCTTACCGTACCAAATTCTATTCAAAACCAATCCGACCAACTAAAAGTAGTTAATTTGTGTATATTGATGTGTGGCTTACCGTACCAAATTCTATTCAAAACCAATCCGACCAACTAAAAGTAATTCATTTGTGTATATTGATGTGTGGCTTACCGTACCAAATTCTATTCAAAACCAATCCGACCAACTAAAAGTAGTTAATTTGTGTATATTGATGTGTGGCTTACCGTACCAAATTCTATTCAAAACCAATCCGACCAACTAAAAGTAATTCATTTGTGTATATTGATGTGTGGCTTACCGTACCAAATTCTATTCAAAACCAATCCGACCAACTAAAAGTAGTTAATTTGTGTATATTGATGTGTGGCTTACCGTACCAAATTCTATTCAAAACCAATCCGACCAACTAAAAGTAGTTAATTTGTGTATATTGATGTGTGGCTTACCGTACCAAATTCTATTCAAAACCAATCCGACCAACTAAAAGTAGTTAATTTGTGTATATTGATGTGTGGCTTACCGTACCAAATTCTATTCAAAACCAATCCGACCAACTAAAAGTAGTTAATTTGTGTATATTGATGTGTGGCTTACCGTACCAAATTCTATTCAAAACCAATCCGACCAACTAAAAGTAATTCATTTGTGTATATTGATGTGTGGCTTACCGTACCAAATTCTATTCAAAACCAATCCGACCAACTAAAAGTAATTCATTTGTGTATATTGATGTGTGGCTTACCGTACCAAATTCTATTCAAAACCAATCCGACCAACTAAAAGTAATTCATTTGTGTATATTGATGTGTGGCTTACCGTACCAAATTCTATTCAAAACCAATCCGACCAACTAAAAGTAATTCATTTGTGTATATTGATGTGTGGCTTACCGTACCAAATTCTATTCAAAACCAATCCGACCAACTAAAAGTAGTTAATTTGTGTATATTGATGTGTGGCTTACCGTACCAAATTCTATTCAAAACCAATCCGACCAACTAAAAGTAATTCATTTGTGTATATTGATGTGTGGCTTACCGTACCAAATTCTATTCAAAACCAATCCGACCAACTAAAAGTAATTCATTTGTGTATATTGATGTGTGGCTTACCGTACCAAATTCTATTCAAAACCAATCCGACCAACTAAAAGTAGTTAATTTGTGTATATTGATGTGTGGCTTACCGTACCAAATTCTATTCAAAACCAATCCGACCAACTAAAAGTAGTTAATTTGTGTATATTGATGTGTGGCTTACCGTACCAAATTCTATTCAAAACCAATCCGACCAACTAAAAGTAATTCATTTGTGTATATTGATGTGTGGCTTACCGTACCAAATTCTATTCAAAACCAATCCGACCAACTAAAAGTAGTTAATTTGTGTATATTGATGTGTGGCTTACCGTACCAAATTCTATTCAAAACCAATCCGACCAACTAAAAGTAGTTAATTTGTGTATATTGATGTGTGGCTTACCGTACCAAATTCTATTCAAAACCAATCCGACCAACTAAAAGTAATTCATTTGTGTATATTGATGTGTGGCTTACCGTACCAAATTCTATTCAAAACCAATCCGACCAACTAAAAGTAGTTAATTTGTGTATATTGATGTGTGGCTTACCGTACCAAATTCTATTCAAAACCAATCCGACCAACTAAAAGTAGTTAATTTGTGTATATTGATGTGTGGCTTACCGTACCAAATTCTATTCAAAACCAATCCGACCAACTAAAAGTAATTCATTTGTGTATATTGATGTGTGGCTTACCGTACCAAATTCTATTCAAAACCAATCCGACCAACTAAAAGTAATTCATTTGTGTATATTGATGTGTGGCTTACCGTACCAAATTCTATTCAAAACCAATCCGACCAACTAAAAGTAATTCATTTGTGTATATTGATGTGTGGCTTACCGTACCAAATTCTATTCAAAACCAATCCGACCAACTAAAAGTAATTCATTTGTGTATATTGATGTGTGGCTTACCGTACCAAATTCTATTCAAAACCAATCCGACCAACTAAAAGTAGTTAATTTGTGTATATTGATGTGTGGCTTACCGTACCAAATTCTATTCAAAACCAATCCGACCAACTAAAAGTAATTCATTTGTGTATATTGATGTGTGGCTTACCGTACCAAATTCTATTCAAAACCAATCCGACCAACTAAAAGTAATTCATTTGTGTATATTGATGTGTGGCTTACCGTACCAAATTCTATTCAAAACCAATCCGACCAACTAAAAGTAATTCATTTGTGTATATTGATGTGTGGCTTACCGTACCAAATTCTATTCAAAACCAATCCGACCAACTAAAAGTAATTCATTTGTGTATATTGATGTGTGGCTTACCGTACCAAATTCTATTCAAAACCAATCCGACCAACTAAAAGTAATTCATTTGTGTACATTGATGTGCTTACCGTACCAAATTCTTTTCAAAACCAATCCGACCAACGAAAAGTAGTTCATTTGTATATATTATGTGTGGCTTGCCGTACCAAATTAAATTCAAAACCAATCCGACCAACTAAAAGTAGTTAATTTGTGTATATTGATATGTTACCGTACCAAACTCTATGTAAAACCACTCGACCAACTAAAAGTAATTCATTTGTGTATATTGATGTGTGGCTTACCGTACCAAATTCTATTCAAAACCAATTCGACAAACTAAAAGTAGTTAATTTGTGTATATTGATATGTTACCGTACCAAACTCTATGTAAAACCACTCGACCAACTAAAAGTAATTCATTTGTGTATATTGATGTGTGGCTTACCGTACCAAATTCTATTCAAAACCAATCCGACCAACTAAAAGTGGTTCGGCAAAAAAGAAAACTAAGTTTTTCTCCGGTGAACTGTGTGCTATCCTCTTAAATCAAAAGTCAGCCGTTTCCTTAGTTAATAAATTAAGCACGTCCAAACTTAAAATTCCAATACAGCAAAAGACTCGCGCCAACATTGAGATCATTAGTCATCAAAATAAGCAATTTTCTTGAACACCCCTTTTTAATTATTCAAAATCTGTCCCATTCATTGACCCCCCTCTCACCACCCACCATTATTATTATTCGTCGGAATGGACAAAATTATTTACTAGGGAAATTATGAAAAATATATAAGACAGATGACGCTATCTGTTTCAATTTCCATCTGAGAATAGCTTGGTTTAAGTCCTCCTTTTGTCTTGGATTCAAATTAGACAGGTGAGGTAAGGTACCTTAAAGCAATAGTCAAGAAAATTTTGCTACTCGAGTCATTTGAGGCACTTTTTAAATTTTCTTGAAATGAAGTCATCATTTAGATGACTCGCGTAGTCCACCACCACAATAGGGTATTTGACTAAGCTCGAGATTTTACAAAATATAAGTATTTTATATAAGGTAAATATGTGCCATTAGCAAAAATCCTCAATGAAAAATATAATGTCTAGCCGGTTTTATGGTCATTCAAAGATTTATGGGCAAGTCCATTTTAAAAGTATGAATTTATTAAAAAAGAATTATACCATACAGTAACCCATACAATT
Source organism: Marasmia exigua (assembly GCA_019059595.1). Classification (NCBI taxonomy): domain Eukaryota; kingdom Metazoa; phylum Arthropoda; class Insecta; order Lepidoptera; family Crambidae; genus Marasmia; species Marasmia exigua. Next base: position 22,841,772 of record CM032473.1, read on the forward strand.
TGCACCAACTATTGTAATAGAACTACTGACATAAACGAAACATTTGATATAGCTACCATACAAAATTCAAATGAAATGCATACAAAATACTTAGGTGTGACGTCACATCTTAGTAGCCATTTGTATGGAACTTTGGGCAAACCCAATAGGGTTTGCCCAAAGTAATGTGATTTTAAAGTTGTCCTATCTTAGGTAGTTTAAATGAGAATCAAGTAATTCTTCCAACGATGTTTCTATCATTGAGAGGTCTTTTGATTACAAATATAATTATTTTTTTGTCAAATACCGTATTAAATGCAGATAAATACAATGATGACAAAATATTAGCATGCAAAGAACAAAAAAAATATTTCTCTCTTAGGTCGACCAGTCTTTATCCATAGATAAAATGGTATAACGTCAGATCCATATAAAATAACAGCGCTATACCATAGATTTAGTATCGGATTAAGATTGATCGAATCAGCCCTAACAGTGTTAAATAAGTGTTGTAGTGTGTGGACTCTTAGTTAACAGTAATTTGAATCGGTGTATAATACCTGGTACATGTATCTTAGTTGTCGTTCTCTCTTTCCTCTTCGGTCGATTCCCTCACTGCTGAGGATCCTGACTCCTACCGACTCTGTCACCAGCTGTCTCCATTAGTTGCGTTCCGTTGCTCGGTTTATGGCAGTGCTTATCGGGATCTCGAGTTGTTTCGCTATCTGGTCTGACCATCGCTGGGGACTACGGCCTCTCGGTCTTCTCCCCTCAGTAGTTGTCATGTTTCTACTGAGTATTTTAGTACTTATTACTGAAATGCGGTTTAAGCTATTGGTTTTTTTTGTAACTTCTGTTGATATTGTATTGTGGGAGGTGCAAGGGACCCCACCAACATCATTAGGGGTCCAAGATACAAGCCACCGAGCTGGTAAACCTTGCACAGCTTGAGACGAAACGCTAAGATGATGTATTTTTTTTTATGATAATATAGGTGGCAGACGAGCAGAGATATTACCTGATGTTAAGCGATTAACGCCGCCCACGGAAACATTTCACGTCAAAGGAGTCACAGGTGCGCTGCCGGCCTTTTTAAAAGGGAGTACGCTCTTTTCTGAAAGGTTTGCAAGTCGTATCGGTTCGGAAACACCGCAGATGATGATGATGTTGCCACTGTATGTTTTATAAAACCCAAGTGGTTTACACGACATTTAGCAGTGACAGACAGGGAATGTCCTAGTTTGAGACTAGGTCGTCGATGTGATTTTTCTTGCCCATATATTTATTGTTTTTGGATGTAAATCGAGTGACTTTGTTTAAGTTACCTCGTGTCGCGTCACTAAAGCGCCTCCTGTTGCTTTATACTGTTGTATTATTTGGCGGGTCCTGATGTGTTTCTCGAGTATAAAAGGCCTGCAAACAATAGAACGCTGAAGTGAGACGCTATTTTGCTATGCTCTTTATGAGGGTAATGGTCAATTTATTGCTATTTGTTTGCTTCAGGGTTTTTGAATTGTGATTAATCTTTGTTTTGCAGGGTCATTTCAGTTTTTTTTCGATAGTTTGTACAAATCTGCTTGATCTAATACGATATGATGACATCCTACTGTGCCATTATTAACATAGTCAATGACTTTTTATATTAATATGTTTTTTTTTATGTGATAGGTGGCAGACGAGCAGACGGATCTTCTGATGTAAGCGATTTCCGCCGGCCAAAGACACCCGCAACACTAATGGAGTTATAGGTAACTTTGCTAACCTTTAAAACCCCTTTTCCCCGGATCGGGCCTCCGGTACCCTCACTCACGCAAGCGAAACACAGCACAGTGCTTCACGCTGGTTTTCTATGAGACTGTGGTATCACTCCGATTGGCCCATTCATGCCGAAGCGTGCCTCTTCCACGGTCATGTATACTCTTTAGTACCTTATCGCGATAATATATCTTATATATCAGGTTTTTATGTCACTTATAGATATTATGACAAGACACTTAATTGTTAACATATTTTTGCGGCCGATTGTACTCTCAAAGGTTATAATTTTTGCAACTTTTTTGACATTTACAAAATCACTAGAACAACGCTCACCGACGTACGCGACCTTCACCAGATTATTGGTTCACCTTGTGGGGGGCCTGCCACGGCTGCGACTTCCTATAAGTGTGTTCCACTCGAGGACCCTTTCGCCCCAACGGCCGTCTGTTCTCCTCATTATGTGCTCTGCCCATTGCCACTTGATGCATGCAATGCTTTGGGCTATGTCTGTGACCTAAGTTCTCCTGCGGATCTCATCATTTTTCATACGATCACGTAAAGAGATTCCAAGTATAGCCCTCTCCATTGCATTGTAAATGAAGTATTCGATATTAATTGAATACTAAATTATTTAGTATACCGTTAATCACAATTTACAATCCTAACTCACCCACAAATCAACTAATCGCTGACCTGCGAAGCTTGTATCGCGGCATACAAATTTTCAAATAGACCGGGCGGTCATTACCATCCGATTATCAATTCAAACCGTTCACCGCTAGTTGGATGTCAATATTCATTTAGAGAGTGGTCGTGCCGCGTGATTTGTCGTTACGCTCGGCGGTCGCAACGTCGAAGGGTGGCTACGTGTCCCGAATATGGTAGCATCGAATTTCGCCAAGGGGTGCCTGTAGTTTCGGTGGTGGCAATAGATTTGGTGATGATCCTGGAATTGGATGGGTTTTTTACGAGCCACTTTTGAAAGGAGAATAATTGTTTTGGTTTTGAAGCGGAGCGAGATGGCAAACCAGTGAACATAGCCCCTACTGGGGTACAGATGCGAGAGAGAGGATGACAACACTTGGAAAGGATGTGAACGAAAATGGCGTTTATATTTTATATTTTTCCCTTATTAAGGAAGGGAAGTTTTGACCAATTTTGACCGTGGGAGAGCCACGCGACGGCATGAATGGGTCGGCTCGACCGGAGTGATACAATGGCTTCACAGAAAACCAGCGTGAAGCAGCACTGTGCTGCTTTTTGCTGCGTGAGTGAGAGTACCGGAGGCTTTATCCGAGGAGTAAGAGGGATTAACTGGTGTCATGGGTGTCCATGGACAACAGCAAGCTTACCATCAGGTGATCTACCTGCTCGTCTGCCAACTATCACGTAAAAAACAAAGTTAAAAGGTAGGCAGGGCGCATTTGGTAAACTTCGTCAAGTCTTCTCGTCACCCATCCCTCAAAGTCATGATAATTATAGTATACATTCTATTTTCGAAAATTTTGTACCTATGAGGTATTTTTGTTTCAAACGTCTAAACTGCGCTTACGTCTAAACGCTTTAGCTAACACAGGTTTATTAAACATTTATGAATAAATTCTTTGGTTTGATGTTTTATAATTATCAACTTGTTTATGTCACATCTTCCCTCAAGGCGCTTAAGGTCACGCTCTTCAACCTTAAAAAAAGAAATGAAGTTAATTCAAACATTTTGCAGATTCATTAAATGAATTACATTTTTTGCTTTTCATGACATATGCTATCTTTTTCTTTTTTTTCTCGTTATTCCTGTACATTATAGTATCTGCCTACATACTGTCCCACTTCAGGGCAAAGGCCTCCATCATAGAAATCAAGTCATCGCTTCTATGATGGGGTAAGGCTTAATCACCACGCTTGCCAAATGCGGATTGGTGATCACAAATCCGAGCTGTGCTCCAAAAATTCGAAACGTACTTTTTTACTCGACCCGGGAGTCGAACCCAGGACCCTGAGATCACGGCCCGGTATTTAAACCAGTAGACCAACAGGGCGACTATGTTATATTTTATTAGATTGTATATTATAGGTAGGTATTATTCCTTTTAAATTTATTTGGCTTATTTGATAAGCAATTTTGAATATGTACGAAGGCACCACTCTCGTATTCCTATTATTTTTTTCTTTTTTTCTTCCTATATCTTATTAATTTATTCAACCTTTCAAGAAAGGTCTCCGCAGAATACCAGCACCACGGGGACCTAGCGTATCCGTGGCAGATGGTGGGTAGAGACCTTTTTAAGTGCCTACATGATACAGAATGTTTTTGTAACTTGAATTTGATATTTTTTTGTAAAGAATAATGTCTTATTCTTAACGAAAAGTAATTAAAAAAGTTATTTTCCTTCCAGATTTCTCGCAGTATATGGGCGACATGGATATTCAAGACTACAAAGCGATGACTGGAGGAACTGACAGGTGGGTAAGTTTATCCAGCTTCATAGCACTAATTTATTTAGGAGTGAAAATACTTTATTGCTAACAGTGTCTCTGATGCAAGAAATCGTGCGTGGACTCTTGTTGCATTTTCTCACACTTTCATACAATGCAGACTAATTTTTTGGGCTAGACGTTTTATTTTGACGAGATAACGTCGGATTCGGTTAAATCTACCCCAAAATATCCTAATCCATCGATTTGGGTGAGGTTTAGTGACACTTAAAATTTTCCGTTTTTGTCGGTTATGTTACCGAAAATTTCATAAGTCTTATTTTGACGAGATAACGTCGGATTCGGTTAAATCTACCCCAAAATACCCAAACCCATTAATTTGGGTTTAGGTTTGGTGACACTTAAAATTTTCCGTTTTTGTCGGTTATTTTACCAAAAATTTCATAAGTCTTATTTTGACGAGATAACGTCGGATTCGGTTAAATCAACCCCAAAATATCCTAATCCATCGATTTGGGTGAGGTTTGGTGACACTTGAAATTTTCCGTTTTTGTCGGTTATTGTACCGAAAGTTTCATAAGTCTTATTTTGATGAGATAACGTCGGATCCGGTTAAATCTACCCCAAAATACCCAAACCCATCAATTTGGGTTAGGTTTGGTGACACTTAAAATTTTCCGTTTTTAAAATAACCGACAAAAACGGATAAATTTTAAGTGTCACCAAACGGCAGACGGATCACCGGATGGCAAGCAGTTGCCGCCGCCAATGGACATTATCAACCTTTTCTTTTTACCCGTTATTATTCAAACCAAGCGACTGGGAAATGTTAGGAATTCCTAACTTTCCCCAGGGGATTTCTGACGACAATATATCTATACTTTACACAGTAAGTATTGAACTGCTCTTAGCGTTAAAACTTTCCAAATGTTTAGACAAGAGACAACTGTACGTAAGTCAATATACGCAAAGAGTTTTAATTTGTCGTTCGTATATACACTTTAGGGTAATGCGTTGGAAGTGATTTTTGTCAAATTCTCAGATACTTTCGGAGAATTGAATACTGCGAGCATATTTTTGCTGACTGCACACAATATGTAAAAGTTGAGGGGTTACAGGAATTAAATATTTATTCTCCTTATAGCCACACGTGTCTCATTATAAGCCCCAATTAAACCAGTTCAATGCGTTTGACCTTTAAGTCCATAATCATTAGGTCGATATGGGATCAAACATATGGGGGATGCAGTACATAATACATTTGTTACGCTCTCGAATCATATCCCCGACAATATCATTTCGTGAGTCGACGTACCATGAAATACGTCTTGAGTGACTCGGCACAAGATGCCGCCGCTAAAACGTAGGGGTTGTGTTGCAGTGGGAGTGACGAGATATACTAAGAATTTGTGAGGTTTATCTATACTATTTATAAAAAGATAAATCCTACAGAGAATGGGAACTCTTATAGGTAATCCGGAAGCACGAAATACTTGCGCGATGTAATCGACACCTACCGCCATCTATTGGTATGAAGTGGAACTAATGTCCCGAAATGAAGTGAGGGTGCGCCACTAGTTATGAATAAATAAATAACTAACTAACTTGGTTGGCGCAGCAACCCATAGTGAGTCTTGGCCTCCAATAATAAGAGCCTCCATCTCGGTCGGTCTTGCGCCACTTCCTGCCACACATCCACCAAGAGTTCACGCAAATCCTTATCGACCTCATCTTTCCAGCGGTATTTTGCACGGCCAAGTGTTACGGATATCAAAACCAACAGCGGAATTACAAATATATAGATTTGATACATTCTTTTGCAAATACATACTTATAATACATAGAAAACACCCAGACCAATACAAACAGATATGTTTCATGCACTCAAATGTTTGTACTGTGCGGGGATCGAACCCGCAACTCTTGCCCAGAGGCATTATATTTACTTGGTTCAGCGTCATGTAACTATTTGTAATTATAACGGGGATCAATTATGACAATTGACTCTAAGTACTGTGTTATGTATTAACTGCTTTACCCTTCTGCGGCTGTAAAGCGTTCTCAAGTGGTCTCATCCACGTTTCATGCAATTATCTGAAAAACTTAATACTTATTTAGAAACACAGGGCTTTATTCATGAAAGTTCAATTTAGCTATAACAGTGTTATAAAGAGCAATTTTGACATTTGGAACAAAAAATGGCATATTTTTTTTAAATAGACTGAAAACTGCCTTATGACACCTTTTTAGTTAACAAAGGTTTACAAACATTTTTAAATAAGACCCACAGTGTTTATATTTTTACAAAATTTTTACAAAGCTTGTATGTAACAAATTTTTAACCCCCGACGCCATAACGACGGGGTGTTATAAGTTTGACGTGTCTGTGTGTGTGTGTGTGTGTCTATGTGTCTGTCTATGGCATCGTAGCTCCCGAACAAATGAACCGATTTTGATTTTGCTTTTTTGTTTGAAATATGAATAAGGAGGGAGTATGTAAGGCTATGTGGGATAAATATCGATCCAAGATTGCCGCCGTCACAAAGATTTGGATTTTATGTTTTAACATAACTCCCACAATATGTAGATATAAAAAGGCTTAAGTTAAGCTTAAGCTTATGAACTAGAAGATCACTTGAAGGTGTGTAACCGCCGCCAATGACCATCACACTGTTGATTTGATATTTTTTTTATTGCGAATTATAGGCAGAAAAATAGGGATTTTTCCTTGAATATTATATCATGAAACAAGCTTATTGTGAAATAAAACACCGCCATTTTTTTGTCGTTTACATCCCGAAAACCTCATCATAGGTATCGTGAATAAAGTCCATTTAGCATGTTAGATCAACAAAATAAGCGAACTAAAAATCAGCTCTTCCATACATTATTGCCGGGTGGATATACACCGTGGGAGAGCTACGCTTCGGCATGAATATCATCATGGCCTATCCTATCACATTAAAAATATATTCTATTTTCTATTTAAATGTGGGAGAGCCACGCTTAGGCATGAATGGGCCGGCTCGACCGGAGTGATACCACTGCTTCACAGAAGACCGGCGTGAAGCAGCACTTTGCTGTGTTTCGCTGTGTGAGTTACCGGAGGCCCAATCCGGGGGAAAGGGGGTTTTAAGGTTGGCAGCGCCCATGTGACTCCACTGGTGTCGCGAGTGTCTATGGGCGTCGGCAATCGCTTACCATCAGGCGATCGGTCCGCTCGTCTGCCGCCTATCACATAAAAAATATATTCTATTATCTATGGAGCAGCTGATTTTTTCCGCTTAGTTTGTTGATCTAACTGCCACACTCAAAGTCGTTGATTAACTTCATCATTTCAGCCAATAGACGTCCACTGCTGGACATAGGCCTCCCCCAATGTTCTCCACACAGATCGGTCCTGTGCCGCCCGCATCCAATGGATTCCCGCGATCTTCACCAGATCATCGGTGCACCTTGTGGGGGGCCTGCCACGGTTGCGACTTCCTGTGCGTGGCCTCCACTCCTGGACCTTTCTGCCCCAACGGCCGTCTGTTCACCTCGCTATGTGCCCTGCCCATTGCCACTTGAGGCATGCAATCCTTTGGGCTATGTCTGCAATCTTAGATCTCCTGCGGATCTCATCATTTCTGATACGATCACGCAGATTAACTTAGTTGGCTACTTAAGTAAAAATATAGACACTTATTATACGCATAAAGACTACCGATACTAAAGTTATGAACATTAGCTTAAATGACGTCTCTGAGTGCGGCCGTAACACGCTAAATGGAGTTTATTCACGATACTCATTAAGAGATTTTCGGCATGTAACGATAAAAAATTAACGATGTATAGCTCCACCTGGACGTTAAACTTTAACCGACTAGTCCTTTCGGAAACGAAACTCAGCCGTTGTAATATTTTATCTCCCCCCCACTCCACCCAAATCATGGAACTTCTTTTACAGTGATTTGATGATATTGCACTTTGACGAACGTAAGAATTGGGGATGCTGGGACCAGAAAAACGAACGTAAGATGGATGACGTTGAACCGACCAGTAACCAAGATAAGTTGACACTTTATTAGAAGGAACTAATTCCTATTTATGTGTCTCAGTGTTTTGGTTTAGATGCAGAGGGCGCACTTCTAGCTGATTTTCATGCCTTTTGTAGTGTTAACCTTTAAGGATAGCTTTGAAGGAGGTACCTATTGTTATTTTGATTAAGATTGATTATTATTTTTTGGATTTTTTCAAAGAGGGGTGCTCTTGCATAAGAAGGAAAAGACTTTGGGGTAGGGTAATTTAATGGTCCGATGCATGGCGTATTTGGTAGTAACCCTGATTATTCCTACACAATAGTTGATATTTTTTATAGCTATCTTTTGCAATTTATTCTTAAGTAAATAACACACTTGAAAATTCATATCGTGTTCCCGCCTGAACACGAGATGAAATTTTTAAGAGTGTTATTTACTTATTCATACACAGTCGTGGATTCAATCCTCCACGTGAAATATTATGTAATTAAGTAATTTAATGGTAATAATACCTTTATTATCTTGAATCCGTGCTTCGGAAACACAAGTGCTTTAGCTACTAACTCCCGATTCGATCAATCAGATCTTTATCTGATAATACTTTGTTATGACGCTTTCAAATCATATAATTTATAGCATTAAACCATAGATTATTCTTGTCTGAAATTTGGTCATCAGTACGGAATGTGACCAATGTTAGGTTTGAAATGTTGTATGAATATTAAAGTTATGAATATATTAAGTAAAATAAGTAGGTATTCGTAGCTGGTCAATGAAACGTTCTATCTGTTTAATTACAAATACATACGAAGCATTGCATGCCTTAAACTTGATACAAAAATTACACTCGTGCTACGAAGTCACGAAGCCAGTGACCGTAGCAAATTCGTAGTCGTTGCTACGACGCGTAGCCCAATGGAGCAAAGCGCGACAGGTAAGCCCGGAAAAAAGATCAGCAGAACTAGTAACTTGATTTCTAGCCTTTTGGAGCAACAAGTTACTGGATATTTGTGTAGGTTTCTTTTTATCAATAAAAAAAATATATGTTAAAGAGTAATCTAACTTATTAGCGGATAGTGCTTTTCGGTAACAAATAAAGACCACATATAATTAGTTCTTCGTAAAAATTTATTCAAATTTTTAATAAAACTATTAGTTTGACTCGTAACTCAAAAAAAAAGTTAAAAAATTTTCTTGCTAATGAAAATCAGAATCGATTGAAACAGTCGATTCATTGTAATTCCTGACTCCCGAAATTCTGAACCATGGTCTTATGAAAATCAGAATAACAGTCGATTCATTGTAATTCCTGACTCCCGAAATTCTGAACCATGGTCTTATGAAAATCAGAATAACAGTCGATTCATTGTAATTCCTGACTCCCTAAATCCTGAACCATGGTCTTATGAAAATCAGAATAACAGTCGATTCATTGTAATTCCTGACTCCCGAAATCCTGAACCATGGTCTTATGAAAATCAGAATAACAGTCGATTCATTGTAATTCCTGACTCCCGAAATCCTGAACCATGGTCTTATGAAAATCAGAATAACAGTCGATTCATTGTAATTCCTGACTCCCGAAATCCTGAACCATGGTCTTATGAAAATCGAATAACAGTCGATTCATTGTAATTCCTGACTCCCGAAATCTGAACCATGGTCTTATGAAAATCAGAATACAGTCGATTCATTGTAATTCCTGACTCCCGAATCCTGACCATGGTCTTATGAAAATCAGAATAACAGTCGATTCATTGTAATTCCTGACTCCCGAAATCCTGACCATGGTCTTATGAAAATCAAATAACAGTCGATTCATTGTAATTCCTGACTCCCGAATCCTGACCATGTCTTATGAAAATCAGAATAACAGTCGATTCATTGTAATTCCTGACTCCCGAAATCCTGAACCATGGTCTTATGAAAATCAGAATAACAGTCGATTCATTGTAATTCCTGACTCCCTAAATCCTGAACCATGGTCTTAGCGTTCCCCGGGCTCCGAAACGACAGCTTTGAACGCAAATGGGAATTACATGCTAAAATGGGAGGAAGAGCAGAATAACTGTTAATTAAATTATTGAGAAAGGCAAAACAAAGTTTTCTGAAGGCCACTAGTAAATCAATAATAGCAGACGTGTTAGTCGCTTAATTTATTTATTCCACCTTTTTTACGTAAGTTAAATTAACTTAAAAGTACGTTAATATACGTCAACATACTTTTTTATCATTTTCTCGTGTCAACTCTAAATATCTTGTTTCGCTCGAGAAGTTTCACTCATGTATCACAATAACTTCAGCGTTGAAAGACTATATTAGATCTACCTGAACTACCCCTTTACACTCGGCGAAGGATACAAGTCACAAACTTAAGCGGGGTGAATTATATTTTAATAGTTCTTCCTAACAACGTAACACAAGTGCTTGAGCTACCTATATCGGAGTCAGATTAATGAATATGATGTTGTGAAATATTTATTCCTCTTGGCGTTTTGATTCCGTGTCTACATGGAGATTGGTCCAATTTTAGTTTTCGTTCGAGTCATTCAAAAAATGTTTTTTTTTATTCAGTTCCGGTCAATACATAATACCAAATACTAACGCTTCGCTGGTGTCTGTGACGCGATCCAGTACTACAAGAACACAATGTATACTTTACGCGCTTTTAATGTATACTTTTCAATAGTTTCAGTCGCGGACCAAGCTATTGTTTGATATCATCAGCCATTTTCGAGAATAGTAAGATTACAAATATTTTATTTGACTAATAGGCCGTGCAATGCTGTTGAGTTGCTTTTGCATAGTACCATCCCAAAATAGATTTATAGATGGAACAAAAATAGCATACTAGACCTAAGGAGAGTATTGGTTCACGCCTCTTAGGGCCGATTTATCGATCCGTAGTTACCTATTGGTTAAATTAACTGTGCCGTATCTATAGGAATGCGTGGATAGCATCGAACAGCTCCTATCTAGACTAGATAACATTGATAGCTGTAGATACTATCCACGCGATAAATCATTTCTATTGATACGGTACATTAACTATTGTTAACTGTCTAACCAATAGTCAAAGTGACGGCATCAAAGTGACATAATTCCTTGTAACTATTGGTTTAGCTAAATACTGCTCATAAAACATATTTTACGGATATTTTACCATTGGTTACTTTTTTAAACCATTACTTTAGTTTACTATGGATCAAAAAATCGGCCCTTAGTGCGGCACATCCCTCGTGCACATTGCTTTTACCCACTATCTTCCTTCTTTGACCACATTTCCAAAAGGTCATTCTATTCCATTTGACTATTAAGTGTTGTGTAACAAGATTTTCTAGCTAGCTTGTTTAAAAGCTAGTGGCGCCCTCTCTCAGCTCTCTGTAAGAATCCTACGAACGCCTCAGTACCCACGGAGCTAGCATTACATAGGACCACATTAACAACTCGGGTCACACGGTTATATTGGCATTTGCATCCCATTGCTTTTGCCTTGCACCATCCCACAATAGATATTATAGATCGAACAAGAATAGCACGCACGTCCCAGATACGAAGCGCACAGAGCGTACTGTTCACGCCACTTAGTGCGGTGCATCCCTAGTGCACAGGCACACGTCATTTGACACAGTGTCCATACGAGCGTTAAACAGTGTAGCATGTATTGCCAAATATCAATATTATAATATAAATGTTCAAGTGGATTACTAAAAAGGGAACTTTTATTAGTAAACAGGCAGTGGGTATTTCTAAAGAAGGAGCGCTACGGTAACTCTGTGCTAGCTGTGTTTCGCTGCGTGAGTGGGGGTACCGGTGGCCCAATCCGGGGGAAAGGGGTATTTAAAGGTCGGCAGCGCATTGGTAACTGCACTGGTGGTGCACATAAAAAAAACTCATTGGCGGGTCAAAAAAAATCTGAAAAGAAAGGATCCATGCACTTTATACACCTCAAATAACATTTTATAACAGTACACTCGAGAAAAGGTGTTACCGAAGTCTCTTATTACCGAAGTGTCTTATTTTTGGCAGCCCCTAATTCCTTTTGATCAGCAGTCTCAAATTAGTACATTTTGTGTATTATGATAATATGTAGCTGAAATTAGTTGAAGGTATCTCTCTACTAGTTAACACACCCAGATATAACTCGAATCAGTTTTGAAAAAATCTTAACTCACTCTCAAGACAAAATATCAACCTCAAACTAAATTTATTGAATGAAGTGTTATTCTATTTTTTTTTATTTTACAACCTAATTTTTTTCCAGATTAGCATACATTTTTCACGCTAAAACGCGAATGAATAAAGTTAGCTAAAGGAATATTTTGCTGTTCTTATGATTTTACAAAAAATATTTTACAACTCAATGAACAAGCCCAGAAATTCCAACCGCTGAGTACCAGACCTTCTTACTATAACGCTACTACACCCAGTCTTGATTTGCTAGGATTCATTTTATATCTCTAATTTTTGCAATTAAGGGCCCTTCATAGTTCAATCGCGCACCAACAGTGTTTTGCTTATTGTAATGAACATTAACACAAAAATGAAAAATTAAGCAAGATACCATTTTGCACACATACAGGTCACTATCATATCTAGCAAGATAAATAAAAAAATCTACCACGTACCTCAGTTTTGTGTAATGGTTTGGCTGCGGGAGTATTTCCCGACGGCTGCGACTTAGCAGGGACTTTCAAGAGAAGAGTACTCCTTTTTAAAAAGGCCGGCAACACATTAGCGATCTCTCTGATTTCGCGGATGTTTATATTTGCGGTCGATTACTTATAATCAGGTGACTCGCTTGCTCGTTTGTCGCCTCTAGCATAAAAAAGTGGCCACTAATATTTTTATACTTGCCATCTCTAGCTGACATAATTGGCTTGTGCAAAATAAGCTTAAAAATTACAAATTCTTTTTTATTATGAATATCTTGGTGATTTTTAATTTTATTGTCTTAATTTCATTACAACCAGTATTGGTGGCGCCAATAAACAGCAAAAGAGCTCTTAAAAAAAAGTAGCAAGTATGATTTTGCTAACATGAAAAAGTAGCTAGTATCGTTCTGCTATGATACCAAGAAAATAGTGAACCTTGAAGTTTATTGACCGTCTCGATGGCACCGGCAGTTAGTCGACGGCTAATCAAGGCGGCAGGTAACTCGAGCGGTGCCGCCTCCTGATTGGTTATCGACCGGCTCGTCTCTTTTAACGTCTTGCCAACTATCGCCCTTGGTGATGTGTTTCTAATAATGGCTCAGTCATATTTTTACCCGACTACGGCAAAGCAAAAGGAGGGTTATGATTTTGACAGGCTATGTATGTATGTATGTATGTATGTATGTATGTATGTATGTATGTATGTTCATCTGTTTCCACGTAACTTCTTAACTACTTATCAGAATTCGACAAATGACATATCATTATAAGCGTCTTGATCGTCCGCTGGTTATAGGCTATATGAAGTTTCACAAAATCTAATGTGGCGCCCTCTAGCGGACAAAACATACAGAGTAAAAAATAAAGTTATGATAAATATGCCGTGTTTGGTATCATTTGAAAGCGCTTGACTTGTACATTTTGAATATATATATATTACTAGCACTTGGACACCAAAATAGTACAAATAAAATAAAAGTAAAAAAACTAAAACCCAACTACGACAAAAAACGTCGCTGAAAAAGTATAAAACAAGCCTTCGTTGTCAATTTATGCAATATTCACTATGTAGAGATAAAATTTCATGTTTGGAAAGGCGTAGTCACACGTTAAATATACTACCCTTTGACAACGTGTGACTGCGGATTTCCAAACATGAAATTTTATCTCTACATAGTGAATATTGCATAAATTGACAACGAAGGCTTGTTTTATACTTTTTCAGCGACGTTTTTGTATAAGGAAAATAAACACTGCTAACAGTTGTGTTCTCGCACCCGCTTATTTTTGATTTGATGTTTTTTTCATACCTACAGATTATTTTGGACAATCGCACTCTATTTGTACAGTCATGCAATGTGTTCCTCCTCACCTTAGCGTGTGATTCCCAGTTGCGTCCAAAGTTGTCACTTCGGAGGCCGGGTCACACTTGGACCATTGTCCTCGACATTTTCAGAAGATAAATGAATTAAAAGCGGACTGTAGGTGTAAATGGTTGTATAGAACAGAGATAAAGAGCAAACAAACAAATACATTTAAATAAACAAATGCGAGTGTCCGCAAGCCGCTTAATCGTGGAGTGTGGTCGGCCAGCGCTGGGTGCCACCCCGCGACCGCTCACCCCTCCGCTGGTGACGTCAGGCCGGCCTCAGCCGTGCACGCCGTCGACGCGTGGACAACCATGATCCAGGATTCGGGAACTCTGGTGATTACGAGTACAATGAAGCGACTGCCGTCTGACCTTCGCTTCTTTTGACAGGGTAATCAGACCAACTGGATCACGGTTACAATATTGTAAGTATCCACAATTTTGAGAAACTTTCCCATACGTGCAGGTTTTCGTACACCGCCGAGATGATATACACATAGATATAAAAAAAAGGTGCATGCATGAATTTAATCCACGACCCGCGTTCTTAGTCACTCAGGTAGGTACCGTCAGCATCAAAAGTAACCTTAACACATTAGTAAACTGTTTATAATACGCAGAACAGTTATTTTGACATGATACTAAAGTGTTAATCTACTTTTGATGCTGACCAGTACCATCGCTCTTGATAAGTGTTTTTTTTTTAAATGAATAGGTTTATTATTTATTTTATCATTTTTATTCAGTTAACTAAAAAGTTACTATTATTAAAAGATCTTAAATCTTAATATAACTGAGGGTTGTCACCGAAATATGCTACTATTACGAATATACCGCTCGGCACACGAACGTTTAAATCACGCAGTTTTGATTTATATTCGCTCGTTTAACCGCAACTTGTAATTAATCTTTATCATGTTTGGCAGATAGATTTAAATATTCACATGTTCCTTAGTGGAAATAAAAATATAAAATTTATTAGTAAGAGAGATAAAAGAGATAACAGAGCAGACTAGACGTGGAAACAAGGTGCACGTTATAAACGTGCTATTTATATAACTTTTTTTATTAAACTTTTTTGGAAGGAGTCCACTTTTTTTTTTAATAAATATTTCACAACATCACATACATTGATCTGACTCCGAGATAGGTAGCTCAAGCACCTGTGTTACGGATATCAGAATCAATAGCGGAATTACAAATATATACATACATATAATACTTTTCTTTTGTAAATACATACTTGTAATATATACAAACACCCAGACCAATACAAACAGACATGTTCATACACACAAATGTTTTTACTGTGCGGGGATCGAACCCCCAACCCTTGGACCAAAGGCAGCGTTCACTACCACTGTTCTAAACGGGTCGTCAAATCATATAAACCCCCGTGCCTCGGAAAACAGGTGACGGGTAGGGCACACTAGCGACGCCAATCGATTTTAGTTTTTAGCTACTAAAGCTGATCTATTTTAAACTGAATTCAGGTTACAACCTCTCAGCAAACACTAATTATACTATTTATTAAATAACCATGCACAAATATTGGGTCCAACGTGTACGCGATAAATTGATTCACGCCAAAAGCGGCCACTTTTGGCGTTAATCAATTTTTCGCGTACAAAAACGTACCCAACATCTGCGCATGGTTATTTAATAAATAGTGTAAAAGTTTGCCTAGAGGTTCTAATCCCGAAATTGTTTAAAATAGATTTGGTTTAGTAGCTAAAAATTGAAATTGATTGGCGTCGCTAGTGTGCCCTACCCGTCACTTTAAGCCGTTGGTCATGCGCCCGATCCCTCTCCGGTCGTCTCACACTTGTGTCCCATCGGATTATGAGGTTAAGGGAATGGAGAGTGCACTTGTGTTTGCGCACACACTTGCACTATAATTTATCCGGCGTATGTGGTTGGTCGTTGAGATTGGCTGCCATAACCGTAATCGGTTGGAGGAATATATATTTTTTTATTTAAATAAAATGGAAAATACGTAGATTCAGAACCCTACTGTAAGCGGGCCTAACTCGCATTTGGCCGGTTTTTAAGGGATGAAATGGCAATAAAGGCCACAGCCTGTCATGTCTACTTCTACAGAAATTTTGAAGTAAAGCGCTCTTTATCATTGACATTGATTGGTCAGAACAAAGTCGCACTGGATTCTGGCGGTAGGATTAAAACACTCCGCGTGCGCTGATGCAATTCAAACGTTTTAAATTAGTTACTAGTAGTTTCTAGTGAACAAATTTGGTGTTTCTTTGTGCAGTGAAGTGCCGCAAAGTGATCCTAATAAGAATCGTTGAATTGTATCGTTTTGCTGCTACTGTGTGTCGAGCTGAGTTGTCTCGGACAACTTGCTTAGTGGTATCAGGCAGAATCTGGAGGTCGATAAAATGCAAAACACCGCCGTATTATTGCAGTGACTGTGACTTTCACTGACTGCCACTGTTGACTACCCACTTATTCTTATTAAGTTAATTGACATTAGCAGACATATCTTCGGGTAGAGTCATATTATAAGAATAAAAAATCGCACTGTTATTATATCCAAAAAAAGTTTCCAAATCGCCTCCACTGTTTACAAAATCGACCTAACTCAAAATTTAACTAACGGATTTGCACACTTTAAATTTAATCTACATCTACACATTGTTCGTCGGGCACTAAACTTTAAAGGTAACCTTTAACTAAGTCTCCTGTTTGAGCCATCAACTGAGGTCCATTTACTCTTATCTATTATTAAATCCCTCGCTCGCCGGGCCTAGTTTAGGGAGGGGGGGTTCTGTATGGAACAATTTTCAATTATGTACAGGGTCACACCGGGAAATAAAGCCAGTCGTTATCTGGGATCAACGTGTTGATAATCTTGTTTGAATACTCAATTGTTGTGATATAGTTAGTTACCTATAATAGCGATGGTAGCTTAATGGATACGAACGCGCCTTCCACACAGGTGGTCGAGGTTCGAATCCGACCATGCACCAATGGTTTTTTTTTTCAAATCTATGTGCGTATTTCTACCATTACCATCTGCTTGGCGGTGAGGGAAAACATCGTGAGAAAACCTGCACGTTCCGGAAAAAGTTTCTGAAACGTGTAACCATGATTCAGTTGGTCTGGTTCCCCTGTTAAAGGGTTGCGAAGTTCAAACGGCAGTCGCTTCATTGTAATTACCAGACCCCCCAATCCTGAATCCTGGTCTAAGCGTACCCTGGGCTCCAAAGCAACAGCTTTGGACGCAACCGGGAATTACACGCTAAGATGAAGAAGAAGTTACCTATAATAATAATAAATGTTGAAGATAGGTTTGTTAATTTAAACGATTGAATTGTGACCTTGAAGAAATCTAAATAGTCAAGGTGCAATTATTTTTTCAGTTTCCATTGTAAGGAGGTCTCATCGCTTGAAGCGATGTCTTCTAGACAGCCTTTGGTGAAGGAAAGAAACAGTGTTTAAGTTGTAAGGAAAGGCAGTGCAAAACAGTTTAAAAAATGATATTGACATGACAGTGGCACAAACATGCGTCCTTATACTTTTTTACGTGAGAGGTGACAGACGAGAAGACTAAACACCTGATAGTAAGCGATTGCTGCCGCCCATGGACACCCACAACACCAGTGGAGTCAGAAGTGCCCAACATTTATACCCTTCTTCCCTGACTCATGCAGCAGAGACGCAGCCTCACGCCGTTTTTCTGTGAGGCAGTTGTAGTATCGTTTTTGTCGAGCCACCCCATTCATGACGAATAGAGGCTATCCCAAGGTGGCTTAAAGTTATGGAGCAGGTTTCCTCATGTTTTTCCCTGACCGCCGAGTTAGTGTTGGAGAATAATAATGTATACGAACCGGGGACCCGGCAATATGGTTTTGACACGACTCGTATGGGTGCTGGATTGGAGGTAAATAAAACACCACTAGTTGGACTATCTATTCGAAGGCGATTGGCTATCTATGTATAGGTATTTATTTTTTTATTAGTTTCGACGGACTTCAATGGGCTTCTATGGTCGTCCTGCACAATATAGCAATGTGTATAATGATACCTCATTTATCAAAATCGGCTGGGTAGTTAAGGCAGAATAGGGGAACATACAAACATACTTACATACATACAGAGACTGCGAAAACCATAACCCGTCCTTTTTGTCTTTGCTGTAGTCGGGTAAAAGTGAACGAATGTGATTTATTTCCTTCTTCTCTAGGAAAATGTATAACAGTATTACGTATGTTGTGTATGTTTGTGTACTTATAAAAAGCCAAGTTGTTATCTAGACTCACCGCGCTATCGCGTTTGAATACACAGCGGGTTAGTTAGGTACATTTACGAGTATAATATTGCCCGGATAGTGCCGTAGTCTTGACAGAAATTGTTGCAAGAATGCTAAAAGTTTGCTTTTTACCATTTTTATCTTCTTGTTAGAATACTTTAGAAGCTCTTACAAGTTTTAAAACAACTCTAGTTAAGTCTAAAGTTTTTATTATTTCTTGATCTTTGCTGTACAATTTTTTTATTAATTCGTATTCTAGCTAGTTAGTCGGGCAAACGTCACTCAACAACGGTGAGTCTTGAATAAAAGTATCAGCCAATTGTCCCACTGCAGGGCACGTGCCTCCATCATAATGATCAAGGTCATTGTTACTATGATAAGATTAGGCTTGACTACTACGCTTGCTAATGCGAATTGGTGATCAAAAACATTTTGAATCAAACCTTGCACCCATATATCGACTGACCGGATGGCGCAATTGGTAGTGACCCCTGCTTCTTACGCCAAAGGTCGTGGGTTCGATACCACCCTGGACAAACATTCGTGCGATGAACACTTGTGTTTGTTCAGTGTCTGGGTGTAATATATGTATTCAAGTATATATTTGTGTTCTTCTGTTGTCTGATATCTGTAACACAAGTGCTTAAGCTACTTAGTACGGAATCAGGTCAACGTATGAGATGTTGTGAGAATTATTATTATTATTATTATTATCCTTACATATACTTACTTAAAACAATAGATCAACTGGAAGTGACGTGAGTCCTATTTTTAAAATCATGATATTATTATAATGCCTTTAGATATAATTCTTTACATTTTAGCGCTGCACTATAACTTGCATGTTATGCAACATAGCTGGCTACTCTGAGGTAGTAGGGGAAAGCATCGTGAGGAAATCCACACGTTTCAGAAATCTAAAAGTGTAACCATGGTCCAGTTGGTGTCATCATCATCATGATCATTTCAGCCAATAGACGTTCACTGCTGGACATAGGCCTCCCCCAATGTTCTCCACACAGATCGGTTCTGTGCCGCCCGCATCCAATGGATTCCCGCGATCTTCACCAGAACGTCGGGTCCACCTTGTGGGGGTTCAGGGTCCAGTTGGTGTGGTTGTGCCTTATTTTAAGGTTTTGAATGTCAGACGGCAGTCGCCTCATTATATTATCATTTTTCTCAAGTCGTGGATCATGGTTCTAGCGTACCTCGGGCTCCGAATTGACAACTTTGGATGCAACTGGGAATTGCATGCTGGATGATAATGTTGGATTATGCAACGCGCTAAATCATTATATAACACCTTTTCTTGACAGGAGCTATCTCCGCAAACGATCCCCTCAAGGGTTAACTCATTTTACTATATTTTACTCCCATAATCGCCGTTTACTCACCAAAACCTCAACTGGCCACTTCACAAGCCACTCCCCGGATCCGCATAATTCTTCAAGTTTATCCTCAACCTTTTTACTTTATCAAACATCTGGTGAACTAAGGTCGGCGGGCCCGCTGTATTATCTCTCCCGTCTTTCACACGGTCCTCTAATGCTCTTTATGTTTTTATTCCATTACTTTGAGGCCTCACTGCGAGTGCTCAGTTTACGCCCCAACGGGCTCTCGTTAAGGTAACTTATTGCCTTACGTAATGCTTTTTAGCTTCTACACCGTAGAGTGTTTTTCTGGCAGTCCGTCATTAAAGTGCAGTGTGTTTGAATTGGGTTTCCTTGAGTGACCGTTATTTGTTGCCTATAATACAGCTGTGAAAACAATACATTATCAGTGTTGGGCGGGTATTTTTGTTGCGTGTGTTTTACACGATATTGCAGATTATGTTTCTTATACATCAATTATTTTATGCAACGTTACCAGTGTATTTATTTTTATTTTAGGCTACCTATGCGCGTAAGGTTCTGGGATCGATTTCCGGCCAAGATATTTTTCAAAACAAACTTCAAAACTTATCGTTTCGGATCTGGTTGCTAGTCATTAATAAATTGTATTATATTTTAGTTTTAAGATTGCAAAAATTTAGGCGGGCTCCATCCGGGGAGGGTCGTGATCAAGGTTTCGTACCTGTTATCACGGATGATAAGAGTGGTGCCCAGGGGATTCAAAGAAAATTGTTAGCACTTTATTAATTTTGAGGTAACTTTAAATACAACACTTATTTTACATACATCAGTTAGGAAATATTTGCAAATCACCTTGTACTCATATAGTATTTTTTTTAGGTTTTTCTACACTAAGGTCTCTGTGCTTGTATAAACAATGGCGAGTTGCCAAAGCGACGACCGGATGAAGTTTGTCAAAACGAAGCCTGTGGTCGCGTTTAAGTGCACTGGAGGGCTCGCCACAACTTTTATAAGGCGAGAGTTCTCGAGGTTCTGGACTCAAATGCTTTAACCGTCTTATAATTACATCCTCCGACTGATTTGGCTACGGCAGCCAATCTAAATGATCGTACGCAAGATAAAACACAAAATTTACACTCTATTTCCTTGTCGTCATAGACAGATAGATAAATATACTTTATTGCACAAAATACACAACTTAAAAAAAAAACTATTCTAATATATATCCGATTTTATATTCCGATGGGGCACCATTCATACACAACTCAAACTCAACTCAAATTATTCTTTATTTGCTTAGGCTTGTACACAGCACTTACAAATCGTCATACATTTCAATGACTTATAAGTACTTATGTATAATTTACATGTTACAATACATATATATGTTGATACATAAAATGTACTAAAGAAATAAATAAACATAATGCGATTCTACCACCGGCTCGGAAAGTTGTTTCTGGTCGAGAAGATCCGGCAAGAAACTCGCCAGTTACTCTTTTTAATCGCCAAACTTTCATACAATGGTGTGTCATCATCATACCAAGCCATACAGTTTAATTGTTACACAAAATAAAATAAAGGGAATAATAATAAAACCAATATTATGAGGTGAACCGAAGCAGACTAGTCCCCAAAGGGCACCTGTTCACAAGTATGACGTATGTGTCAGCCATCATTTCACTCAACCATATTAGAGGGAAAGTAATGACCCGCCACATAGCGCCTTCACCTCAGAGACATTTAAGTGAGCATGACTACTTAGGTTCCCCTCATAGGTCCCAAAGAGTAGTAGTTACTTAATCCAATACTAATAAACTGCAGGCCGAGGTGTACAATAGTAGGTGGTTAGCATCTAGTCAATTATTGAATAATCAATATAAATCAATTTTTATACAGTAATGCTAAGCCTAATTTATTATAATTGAGTAATTATATAATATTAATAATTTCCGTTAATATATATGAAAATGCTACAAGTGTGCAGGCATGGAGGTCATTATGTCCATGAATCCTTATCATTTAAATAGTCTACAATTTTATAGTATCCTTTACTCATTAAACAGGCCTTCACGTGAGATTTAAATTTATGCGTTGGTAACTCAATAACATTTTGTGGCAACTTATTGTACATTTTAATACTTAAACCAACAAATGAATTATTAATTTTTTGGAGTTTTGGAGATTTAAAATCATGAGCTTGTGTTTATTTCTAGTGTTAAATCCATGACAGTCAGATTTTTTTCGAAAAATATCCATGTTCTTTCGCACGTACAAAATACAGTCTAAAATAAATTGAGAAGCTACGTTTAAGATGTTAATGCTCTTAAATAATTCTTTTAGCGAATCGCGAAGTCTAAGGTTGTATATGGAGCGGACATACACGACCGGTGAAGAATCGGGCGCAGGGCCAATGGCTTAAGGTGATGGGTAGGGCACACTAGCGACGCCAATTGATTTAAATTGTAAGCAACTAAACCGGATATCTTTTTAACAATTTCGAAGCTGCAGCCTCTCGAAGAACACTTATATTATCTATGTAATACTAATACTTTTGGGTCTGCTTTTGTACTGTTTGTAAATTTGAATTACCGCCAATGATGATGATTAATGGCGTTAATCCGACTAAGGTAATGCTGCTGGCATGATCATCAGCACCCAGAGAAGGAAAACTCTGCATTTATATCAAAACAAAAAAAATATAAAGGTTGTCTGGAAGAAATCGCTACAAGCGATAAGACCGCCTTATTGTACTGTCTGTTCCTGTTGTGTCATGCTTGTATTTTATTTTTGTGCAATAAAGAATATCTATCTATCTATCTAACCCTCGCCAACCCGTCTGCCAAGCGTGGTGAGTATGGCAATTACCCCTCATGTGATTGAGGGAGGCCCGTGCCCCAGCAGTGGGGACTTAAATGGGCTGATGATGATGATGAATGGCGTTAATCCAAATGTAAATATTCGAATGCAAATAGTTCACTAATTTGTGCACAATTATCAAATAAATAGTATAAATGTCTTGAAGACTCCCGTTCCTAAATTGTTTAAAATAGATCCGGATTAGTAGCTAACAATTTAAATATGTGTTGCCTTAACGTGCTCTACGAGGCACGGGAGCACAAGACTGCCTGCTTGCAGCATTTTTTTTTTGTGATAGGTAGGCAGACGAACAGACGGATCAGCTGATGGTAAGCAATTGCCGCCGCCCATGGACATCCACGACACCAGTCACAAGGGGTCACAGGGGTCACAAGTGCGCTGTCAACTTTAAACCCCCCCTATCCTCCGGATTGGGCCTCCGGTACCCTCACTCACGCAGTGAAACACAGCACAGTGCTGCTTCACGCCGGTTTTATGTGAGGCCGTGGTATCACTCCGGTCGAGCCGGCCCATTCATGCCGAAGCTTGGCTCTCCCACACAGACTCCGAGCTGACACTCAAAATATCTAACTCTGACTTGAATATTTAATATATTGAATATTAAATATTAGCAACTTTTTTTTTTATTACTGTAGATAGGTAAGCGTTTGACCATATTTCACCTAATGGTAAGTGATAATATGGTCTAAGATGTAGCACGATTACCTAGAAGATACCTATTCACTCGCGCTTTGAAAACCCCCAAATTCTAGCCTCTAGGGAACACCTCTTCAGGCAACTGATTCCACTGTTTCGCAGTACCAATAAGGAAACAGGATTCAAACCTCTTTGTGCGGACTTTTGGTATTTCTACCATGTACCGGTGTCGATTGAGGGTCTGCCTGGTGGAGTAGTGGAAGAACGGAGATGCTCCAATGGCATTGTACATGATCTTGTTTATGACCATGGCCATGATTGTGGATACATTTATTTTCCACTGTTGATATTTATTCCTTCCGTCCAGATTTATTTCACTGGCATGATCCTTGTTACACAATGAGGAATAGGTCTTTCTCGTAGTCCTACTAGTAGAATAAAGTAATAAGGTCCACGAGGAAATAGCTTCCAAAGTAAATTGGGTGAAAAGCGTTCAACAGAACTCGTCTAAAGAAAGTTTGCTTTCCCTTACACTGTTTGGGAAATGAATACAAGAGGCAGCCAAAGACATACTCCAAGCGACATGACCGTGGCTCTCTCCAAAGTAATGCGTCTATTCTAATAATATATATAAAGTTGTCTGCTGCAAAGACTCGCCAAAGCAACAATCGGACGGGTCGCGTTCGGCAGTGCTCGTCAAAGCGATGCTTGTTGTCGCGTCTGAGAGCAGCGGAGGGCCCTCGACAACTTATTTATGAGACAAGTTGTCGGAACCGGTCTGCCGTTAGGAATCATGCCAGAATTTCCTTTGGACTCAATTTACGGTAGTATTAGATGGCTGAAATGTAGTATTGACAAGAATGTGCAATATTTTTGTGGGTGGAGGAAAACTCTTATGTCATTGAGATATTACGCGGTTTGTAGTATTCAAAGTCACAATAGGATTATCTTTGGTTATTAAAAACAATTAAAACCCGAATCGTTTATTATTATAGGTACTGTGCAGTTTGCACCAAAGCTAATTTAACTTAACACATAACATAACTTAGGCTAAGATCTGTAAATTTTGTGCAATAAAGTGTATCTATCTATCTATCTATCTATCTAATTTTCTTTGTATTGGTAAGTTGTTTGTGTATTACTTTTTCTTTTAAATAAAAATTTACTTACTTACTTTTACTTTCTTCGGCGATACAACTCTTGGTGGGTCTTGGCCTCTTCTACTATGGACTGCTGAAGTGAACTGATGCGCGACGATCCCTGGCTATCCACCTCCAGTTGGTAAACTATTTTATCGCCTTAAGATCGTCTCCGATGCACCATAGCTTTTTACGCTTTTCCCCGGATCTCTTCTGCTGCGGCTTCTATTCGGTCATTATTTTTGGTGCTGTGCTGTCGTCAATACCCTGCACATGCCCTGCCCTTCTGAGACGTTACGATTTGATGATTCTGACGATCTTTTCATGATTCATAAGTGCCTCTAGCTCATGATTCATCCGAATTACGTTCACTGTTCACGTTTGATTAAATAAATAAAATATAAATATTTCACAACATCACATACATAGATCCGACTCCGAGATAGGTATCTCAAGCACCTGTATTACTATATTTAAATATACAGTTAGTCTGATTCTCCTGTCTAAAGGTTCAATGGTTAAATGGAAATCATATTATTGTAATTACTAGACCTTTCCAAGTCCAAGTACCTATCCATGGGCTGTGAAGCGATGGCTTCAAGCGGAACCGGAGATTAAGCTTTACTATAATGTGTCTAAATTATACATTATATCAATGTAAATATCTTTCAATATTTCAACACTGTGCTTATTTACATATTAAAGTTTTCTGTTTTGATGTAAAAGCACATCATGAATAAATAAAAATATTTTACTTCCGTCATCGGTTGTTAGCAGTGTTACATTTGAAAAACATTGCGAGAAAATATAATGGAAACAAGAGTCCTGTAGTACAATCACGGTAATAAACTGTATAATAAACTTTTTTTTTATTTGTACGATAAATAATATAAGCGACAAGACCACTTAAATTGTACATTGTAGTCTCTGTATACCTAGCTTTTAAGTTTTGTATGTTGTGCAATCAAGAGTATCTATTTATCTATAATACAATAACGATAACACAGGTCTGCAAAATTGGTTTTCGTCTTTGAAATCTGAGTAAAGTTTCCTATAGTTTTGACGTGCTATAGTTGATTGAACGAGAAAGATAATAAAAAAATCTATCAATCAGGATTTTTTGATCTAGTGTGGGTCAAACATATCATAAATTGCATTTGGCATGTTTGTGTGATGTTTTTGTGATTTATTCAAATATAAACCAATTAGTATGAAACAAATTTTGAGAGAGATTGTGAAAATAAACACACTTTTCAATTTATAATTTCACGTGTTTTTTATTTATTTGGTGGCTACTCCTTTGTCAGTTGAAGACAAAGGAGAACACGCTGAAGATCCCGCGGGTCAGTATTTGGTATAGAGTATTTTATTCTTAATTAACGAAAAGATACTAAAAAATCCATCATTTCAGGACATTTTAGATATTTCTTTATTTTTTTACAACATCACATACATTGATCTGACTCCGGGATAGGTAGCTCAAACACCTGTCTTACGGATATCAGAATCAGCAGCGGCATAACAAATACATAAAAATACTTTTATTTCTTGTAAATACATACTTATAATACATAGAAAACACCCAGACCAATACAAATAGACATGTTCATGCAAACAAATGTTTGTACTATGCGGAGACCGAACCCGCAACCCTTGCACCAGAGGCAGCGTTCACTGCCACTGTTCCAAACGGGTCGTCGTTTCTTAAAATAAATAGGTACCCTAAATATTGAAATACTTTTACAATTTTTAATCTCACGTGGTTTTTTGATTCGGTGGCTACTTCTTTGTTAGGTTTTGACACGGAGCTGAAGCTCCTGCAAATCAGTATTGTAATTTATTTTATTTTTAATTTACTTCTTTTTTCATAATTGTGCCCCTCTAAGCAATATATGTAACATTCCATGCCCACCAAAGTACAAGTTGAATCGTTAAAATTTACGTTGAAGCTATGGCCAGAGCACGTCTTAATGGCCGTCTGCAAGTTTAAATAAGACCCGTCTTAGTCCTAATGATGTTTGTGAAAGGAAAGTCGAGTAAACTGTATATAGTCAACACCAATAACTAACAGTTTACGTTCGAGCCCAGCTTCTGAACGCAGTTTCAGTGTCTTTTTTTCAGAGTATCTGGAACGAGCTCTCCTTGAACTTTTCAAAACAATAAATGCGCATATATCTACCATTAGCTCGGTGGAGAGTGAATAAAACCTCGTGAGGAAGTACAAATAGTTTATTGTGCTTACTTTACATTATTTGTACATTTTATAACAGCTAAATAACTACAAATATTTTGCTAACAATAACTAAATCTCCGCACGTTTCGAATAGTTACTGAAACGTGTAAATTGGCTTGTGTATTAAGTCAGAGATACGATTTTTTAAATAGCATTGAGAAATAACGGTCAAAAGGAGCTATGTATAAAATTTCAGCTTGAAACCTTATGTATACATGTTCACATTTCAAATTTAGGAACATTTGAAATGTGTACAAGTATATCTATCTATCTATGGGTGTCTATGGGCGGCGGCAATCGCTTAACATCAAGCGATCTGTCTGCTCGTCTGCCACCTATCACATAAAAAAAAATCTCGGGGGTTTTCTGTCCACCTTGCGGCATGTACTAGCGTTGTAGACGTCATTGACGTCAACTGGGTGGTAGGTACATTATACTCTTACTTTGGCACAAAGATAGTTCTCACTGATCCGCGCGTGTTTTTAATATCGGTAATGAAAGCTGCAAATATGATGCGAGCGAGCACGCGACGAGCCAGACCTTTTGGATAAGGATGAGGACATGGTTATGCGGGTAAGAGGAAACTTTGATTTATTATATTAGCTGTGAAATGAATGGTCCTAAGTAGTATAGTTTTTTATATTGTTACATTTCTACATTATTTTATTTTTAGTTTTTCTAGTCGTAATCCATTGTTTTTAATAATCATTTTATAGCTTAGACAACGTTTTTAAATATAAAATTGAAAAAATATATAACAGTATATTTTGCTACATTTTGTCTCCTTTATACATTTGAGTGTTCCGTAATGTGCTTGATCCAGGCGTATCTCGAGCTCTGGCGCAACTGCTTTGTACGCAACTGGCCATTTTTTTATTACGAGAAATAGGCAGACGAGCATACGGTCCATCTGATGGTTAATTTTAACCGCTGCTTATAGACACCAACAATGCCGGAGAACAGTCATGCCGGTGCCTACCGTGAAAGAAGAACTCTTTACAAACCTCGTTTAAAAAGACAAGTCGTAGTGACCAGGCAACACTGCGGCTGGAAACCCATTCCAGAGTTTACAGGAGCGTGGAAAAATTTACATGCTAAGATAAGGACTTACGCTTGGGTATCTATATATCGCTATCTTCGCTCAGCTTGCTTAGTCGTGTTACGTACCGAGTATCTCTACACTCTACTACTCAATTTATAGAACTTATTAATTTACCTTTGATTTCTTAACTCTATTTCGCTTCGGAATCTTCGTTCTGCTTCGGCATCTCTGCTTCGCTTTTGTATTTCTACTTTATCTAATGTACACGGGACAAAACGTGTAATAGCCATTCACAGCTTGACCTCCAGACTGCTTGTGACCACGATCGTTGTAACGCGGTTGAAACGTCAAGGTACTTACATGTAAATAAAAATAGCGTTTTGTCCCGTGTATGTACAGTCAGCATCAGATAAGTTAACCCCTCTGCAGAGGAAAAATAGCACTTGTGCCCCAGACATAAGAACGGTCCAAAGGTCAACAAGGGTAACTCAACGTGACGCCGTGTGTACATTAATTATTTGTATAATGCAACGCGAAAGTTTAAAATCTTATATCTCTACTGTACTACCGTATCTACACTTTGCTTCGCTTACATTACATTTCCATGTGCGAATACCTATGAATAGTTTATTAGTTATAGAAACTTTGTAACCATGTATTATGTAAATTAAGCTGTTGGTGGTGTGTAGAATAGGCCACCCTCACTCTTACCGAGGTGTCGTAAAAGGCGACTAAGGTAAAGCTGCTGGTATGATCATCAGCACCCAGAGAAGGAAAACTCTGCATTTATATCAAAACCCTCGCCAACCCGTCTGCCAAGCGTGGTGAGTATGGCAATTACCCATCATGTGATTGAGGGAGGCCCGCGCCCCAGCAGTGGGGACTTAAATGGGCTGACGATGATGATGATGAAGCTGTTGGTGTTCCAAATAAAATAAAATTAAAATTACTTTACTCCGCTTCGGTATCTCCGCTCCGATTCGCTTTCTTTACTCAGTTTCGAGTGTTTTCGCTCCGCTCGCTCCACTATACACGCTACTTTATCCTTCATTTCCCACAGCCAGTGCGAGCGGCGGCCCCGGTGCATTAGTAAATGACTCACGTACCCGGTCTCCGTACTCTTCAAACTTAAATCTGTCGCGAGACTTTACACCCGAACTAATTTGTTTAATTAACGCCCGCTGCCTACTGTCCGAATTAGTTTGTTATTTATGCCCTCTCATAATTTAATTAGCTGGTGCGGATTTAGGGAGTGAAATGATGCTATTTAATAAACTTCTCAGCTCTTGGTTGCTCGCGTTTTGTGTCGTGCTTGATTTGATCTTAAAGATGCATTCAAAGACCTACGTCACTTTTTAATCTTCAAATTAAGCACATTTTGACAGGCTTTATAATATTAAGAGTTCTAAAGAAATTCAAAAGTTAGGGTGTAGCATAATGTTTTCTTTATGCGACATCTACCTCATTAAGGAACAGGCGAATTTTTTAAATGACAGTATTATGACAAAGTTATCATCAATTATACTGCCATTAAAGTTAGAATTTTACACCCCAAAAAGCACTTATATGCGCGCGCAACAATTTAGTTATCTGTGGTCACATAATTATTTCACGCTATTCAGTTTTGTAATTTATTTATTAGAATAGAAAATATCTATTTTTATTTTGCGAGCGAAGCGACTCAGTGTTTCTGAAAGCGCCTCCCATACGGTAGGACTGGGTTCCATTCCGAGCATGCACTAATTTCAAGAGGGCAAGGCTAAACTAGCCTCAAAAAAGCTTGGCGTCTTAAATAGCTCAGCTTAATAACAATGACAACATATCAACAAAGACAAAATGAGTTTAAATGGGGAATCTTGCGTATTTTTTTTATTTAGTCTATCTTAAAAATTTCAGGATAACTTAAAGATGCCAAAACCAAAAAGTTAAAATATGCACAAGTAATTGCTTAAACGAGCACATAATTAAATATGCACAAGCCGTATGGTCCCCGGCAGAGTAGAATAGGCCACCCTCACTCTTACCGAGGTGTCGTAAAAGGCGACTAAGGTAAAGCTGCTGGCATGATCATCAGCACCCAGAGAAGGAAAACTCTGCATTTATATCAAAACCCTCGCCAACCCGTCTGCCAAGCGTGGTGAGTATGGCAATTACCCCTCATGTGATTGAGGTAGGCCCATGCCCCAGCAGTGGGGACTTAAATGGGCTGATGATGATGAATTGCTTAAACGCGAATCTAAAGTTGAAATCTAATGTACGGGCGAACAGGCTCACTGGCTTGATGAGACGTCACTTCACACGGCGTCCCGCGGCGCTGCACACACATGCATGTCATTTTGCATAAAATAACTACTTCTTTTTCGTCTACTTGGTAGCCCTTTTCACGAACTCGATGTTCTGGACTTATTTTTTATGTGATAGGTGGCAGACGAGCAGACAGATCACCTGATGGCAATCGATTGCTGTAGCCTACGGACACCCGCAACACCATTGGAGTCCAAGGTGCGCTGCCAATCCTTTAAATCAACATTTCCCCCGGATTGGGCCTACGGTACCCTCACTCACTCACACAGCGAAAACAGCACAGTGCTGCTTCACGCCGGTTTTCAGTGAGGCCGTGGTATCAGTCATTATTAAAAGCCGTGTAAATCTGAATTGTAGGTGAGCAACGCTTCGGCATAAATGGGCCGGCTCGACTGGAGTGATACCACGGCCTCACGGAAAAGCACCGGCGTGAATCAGCACTGTGCTGTGCTTTGCCGCGTGAGTGAGTGTACCGGTGACCCGATCCGGGGTAAAGGTTGGCAGCGCACTTGAGACTCCACTGATTTTACCATTGCCATTGTCCATGGCCAGCGGCAATCGCTTACCATCGGGTGATCCATCTGTTTGCCACCTATCACATAAAAAAAACTCTGGAACATAAAGTTTGTTTTTGTTTATGTAATAGGCGACAGACGAGCAGACGGATTGCCTGATGGTAAACGATTGCCGCCGCCCATGTACACTCGCGACACAAGTGCGCGGCCAACCTTTAAACCCCTATTGCCCCTCAAATTCCGCCTCCAGCAATTCGGCGGCAATTCCATTGCAAATGTCATGATTGTGCAGCGCCGCGGGGCGCCTGTGTGGTATGACGTCACATCAAGCCAGAGAGCGTTTCCGCGCGAGCTTAGAAATGTCAATTTTTGATTTGCGTTTAAATCATTATTTGTGCATATAATAGAATGTAAAAAAATAAATTAAAAAAAAAATATGCAAGTTCCCCTTTACTTGAAAATAACATATAGTGGATGATGAATTTACTTGCTTTGAATTCAATTACATTATTTATAATGTGAAAAAAATAGAAGTTCTTGACTAGACTGTATGTTCGTGCTTGCCGGGAGTTAGGCCGTCGCGTCCGTTGATGCGCCAATGTCTGTCTGTAGTGTGTGGCGTTGGGGGGCGCGACGCTCGCCCGCTGCCGCGCGCTGGAAATTCTAACTTGGATTTTGTGTTAACATATAGAAAAACAGTAAAAAACGGAAAAAAAAACAACATAAAAGGAGGCTGCTGCAGCCGGAGCTTCTCAACGTTTCCTAATTCGGAAATGTGACCACACGAAACAGCCGAAAAACCCCCAAACAAAAACGACAACAACATCAAAAAAACCGTTTCATAAATATTCCGTTCCATTTATGCGAATTTCCAACTCGTCCATTGATCAAAGTACGGACTTTAGATTAAAAATGCTTCCTGATGCCAATAGGCAGCTCTACTGGACATTTTCCAACGTCTGATTAAAAACGGTCCTTCGGTTCGGGTGAACTAACTTTTTATGGCGGGCTAGTGATGCGGAGTCCAATTTCGCTCGAATTATTCGAATATTTTCGGGAAAAAGATGACGACATCATACCAATAGTGATGTGCCCAATTGATGTTATTGACTAGTACCTAGGATGTTACTTACAAAATATGAGTTATTGACTTGAAATAAATTATTACTGTACCAAGCGTGGAATGTCGCAGGTTTGATTTTCGGGCGGGTAATGGACATCTTCTTTTTGGTAGTGCCGGCCAGAATTTTTTTTGCAAAATTTTGTATAATTATTTATTACTATGGCACAAAAGCTGTACGGTCATTATCCTTGGTTCTGAGTTATAAAATCAACGTCTTCATACATTTTCAAATCTTGACATTTGACCATCAGGGGGACAATTAATCCTAACATATTTTTTTTGGTCGGCGCTTTCATATTGGACCAAAAAAATATGAAAGTCCTAGGTCATATTTGTATAGAAGGACATCGGCTTACCATAGATTGAGTTTCGGATTAACATTAGTCGAATCCACCCTGAATGAAATTTTGAATGAATTCCTAACATTTTTTTTGTCGGCGCTTTCATGTTTGGACCAAAAAAATATGAAAGTCCGAGGTCATATTTCTATAGAATGACAATGGCATAGATTTAGTTTCGGATTAACATTAGTCGAGTCCACACAGAATGAAATTTTGAATGAATTCCTAACATTTCTTTTTGTCGGTGCTTTCATGTTTGGACCAAAAAAATATGGAAGTCCTAGGATCTCAAGATTTTTCTATATTAATTCGAGTTTTAGTGAGCTTGGAGACACCGCCAGCCCTCTGGAGTCCGGGGTACGCTTCTACCATGTTCTTTTTTACATAATGGCGGATAAACGATTGACGTATTTATTGTATTGAGGCCCGATTCGACCAATCTTTATCCGTGTATAAATATGTGGTATAACGTCATATTTATATAGAATGAGAACGGCATAACATAGATCTAGTTTTATGATAAGATTGGTCGAATCCACCCTGAATGAAATTGTAAGTAAAATTTCTCAAATGACTCGTGTGCCAAAAGTCCCATCACTATAACGCGCTCCGTGTAGATATCTTTCTCATTATGTTCTATGTGAATTAATCCTGTCTGGCTGGATGAACATTTATTGGTATTATCGTAACTAATGGTTGTGGACGCGGCCAAGTCGGTTGAATTTTATGCACGACGATATTTTTGGGATTAAGTCTTCGAGGGATGAAGATAAGGCAGCTGCAAGTTGTAGAACTGAACCGCATAAATGAGTCAGGCTTTTTATCCAACACTTTACGCCCTAGGCAATATATTGTATCGTGTCTCATCGGCTCGTGTTCTTTATAAATAAATAAGTATAATTTATGCAATGCCACAATAAATATAATTTATGTAATTACATTACATAAAATAGACAATAAAAAGGAACATCATTCGCTTGCAATACAATAAAATAAATCAGATTTAAATGGCATTAAGACGGGTTCACTCAGCGTTAGTCGAAGCGTCTAGAGGACAGTACGACGCTGGACTTCCGTAGAAATCAGGAGAATTTGGAGGTCGTTATTGCGCGCGCCAACGTCATACACATAACGATGTGTTGAAAATAAAATGACATTTTCAATAAAATTCAAAAATTCAAAATTAAAAGTACTTTATTTGCATACAGCTCTAACAAAGCGTCATACATGAAAAATATAAATTATATCTATGTGTATTATACATGTAATTAAACATATATGTCGATACAAAAAATATACTAAGAAATGAATAAATATATTGTGATTCTACCACCGGAATCGGAAAGTTGATTCTGACGAGAAGATCCGGCAAGAAACTCGCCAGTTACTCTTTTTAATCACCAAAAAATTTTTTAAGTACAGTATCATGGGTGTAGGCGAACAGTTTATCATTTCCACAAATTCTTGTCATTTAAGTAATCATTAACTGTATAATAGGCAATTATTGTAACATTATGTACATACAAATTTAATTACTTAATTAATTTATTACACATTTAACAGACACAGACTTATCCTTAGATTACAAAGTTATGGCCTGTCTTAGATCACTGTACGCGCGTATGAATTTTTTAATGTGATAGGTGGCAAATGAGAAGACGGATCACCTGATGGTTAGCGATTGCCGCCGCTCATGAACACCTGCAACACCAGGGGTCATAAGTTCGCTGCCAACCTTTAAGCCACCCTTACACCTGGATTGGGCCTCCGGTACCCTCACTCACGCAGCGAAACACAGCACAGCGCTGTTTCAATCCGGTACCACTCCAGTCGAACCGGCTCATTCATGCCGAAGTGTGGCTATGAAACGTATAAAGAATGTCTCGAAGCAGAAATATCCAGAGATGCTTTTGTTGAGCCATCAAACTAAAAAAGTAATTTATTGTTAGCGGGTACTTTCCCATTTGACGTCATTATATCGTCTGACGTTCGGCCGAAGTATTGAAACATGATGAGGTCCCATCTGTTAGACGCCGTGTACTAATTCGGTGGTTTGATGGACTGGCTGGAGGGACTACTAGGGTTGTACTAACAAAATTATTATTTTATGAAATAGGGGACAGATGAGAAATCGATCCTCGCCGTCTATGTCTACCTGTAAAGTAAAAGTACCTTTATACTATCCCACTGCAGGGCAAAGGCCTCCATCATAGAAATCAAGTCATCACTACTATGATGGGATTAGGCTTAATCACCACGCTTGCCTAATTCGAATTGGTGATCACCTGAGCAATATTCGAAAAATTCGAAACATACTTTTTGCTGGACCCGGGAATCGAACCCAGGACCTCGAGATCACGGCCCGGTACTTAAACCACTAGACCAACAGAGCCTTCGGCATTGAGACTTGAAACACTAAGAAAGACACAAGTGCGCTGCCGGTTTTTAAGAAGAAATGGATTTTATTTACTCGTTCTTTGGGCTTGGGAGTTTATACTGCCATCTGACGTAAAAGGCGACTACAAGGACCTCGGGATTATGTTTGTGTGTACACTGCTAGAGAGTGACCCTATCAGCCTTCGTATGCTAAACATTCCCATAAACAGAGCCGTCCCTGTATGGCGTTACTAGTAGGTATCCTAGTTCAAAGTACATACACCTGTTAAAGATGTTCTGGAAGAGACTTTCGTATGTCTTTTTAATGAGACGAGCGTCTGCTCAGGTCAACAGATGCCAAACATTATACATGATACATGGAGATTGGTCGTATTGTTCTTCAAGAAAGGCGACAAAACTTTACTAAAGAACTATCGACCAATTTCACTCCTGAGTCACGTCTATAATTTTGAATCGCCTTACACAAAGACTTGACGAAGCTCAACCTGCAGAGCAGGCCGGATTCCGACGGAGTTATAGCACCATAGACCATATTCACACAGTGAGACAGGTTGTACAGAAGACCAAAGAGTATAACCAGCCCCTGTGCATGGCGTTTGTAGACTCCGTCGAGACCTGGTCTGTTCTAGAGGCCTTGCAAAGGTGCCAAGTCGATTGGCGATATGTCGAGGTGTTGAGGTGTCTGCATGACGCTGCTAAATTGTCCGTAGTAATCCAAAATGGCCTAACTGAGCTTGTCCTGCTGCAACGTGGTGTGAGACAAGGAGATGTTATATCTCCGAAACTTTTCTCCGCTGCGCTGCAGGAAATGTTCGGAACGCTAAACTGGAAAGAGCGCGGAATCAATATTAATGGCGAGTACATGTCACACCTACGGTTCGCAGACGACATCGTCATCTTGGCGGAAACCCTACAAGACCTACAGGAGATGGTGAGCAGCCTGGCTGAATCTTCCAAACACATCGGTCTTCGGATGAACTTGGATAAAACTAAGGTCATGTTCAACGAGCTCGTTGCTCCGGGACCGGTCGCTGTTAACGAAGTACCTCTCGAAGTTGTTCAGTTATATGTCTATCTAGGACAAACGCTCCAATTAGGCAGAAACAACTTCGAGAGAGAAGCCAATAGAAGAATTCAGCTAGGCTGGGCAGCATTTGGTAACATCGTCAAGTCTTCTCGTCACCCATCCGTCAAAGCCAACCCGTCTGCCAAGCGTGGTGAGTATGGCAATTACCCCTCATGTGGTTGAGGGAGGCCCGTGCCCCAGCAGTGGGGACTTAAATGGGCTGATGATGATCCGTCAAAGTATTAAGTCAAAAGTCTTCGACCAGTGCGTCCTTCCGGTCATGATTTACGGTGCCGAGACGTAGACACTCACGGCTGGACTAGTTCACCGGTTCAAAGTCGCTTAAAGAGCTATGGAAAGGGCTATGCTCGGAGTATCTCTGAAGGACCGCATCAGAAATGATGTAATCCGACAGAGAACCAGAGTCACCGACATAACCCACCGAATTAGCAAACTGAAGTGGCAGTGGGCTGGTCATATTAGCTGCAGAACTGACAGCCTTTGGAGCCGTAAAGTCCTTGAGTGGAGACCGCGACTCGGTAAGCGTAGTGTAGGACACCCTGCGACAAGATGGGATGATGACATTCGAAGGCTGGCTGTTATGGGCTGGATGGGAATGGCCGAAAATCGGGAGCAGTGGCGTGCATTAGGGGAGACCTATGTCCAGCAGTGGACGAGTGTAGATTGCTGATGATGATGATGATAGTTTTGAATATGATTTCTAAATGAGATTACTGGATTTTAAACCGGTTTTGTATTGGATCTCGTGGTATCAGTTTGCATTGACGTGCCACATCCGGATCTCTCCACCTGTAAGAAGGGCGTAAGTTACGTAGCTCAGATTTCGTAGCACATATTGTAGCCCACCGCATGTTTCGTAGCTCACCGCATTTTTCGTAGCACAGTGCGTAGCAGATTATGCGTAAAAATACAATTTTAATAAGTGCAACTTACGTAGCACTACGGCGTACTGCATGTTGCGTAACACATCATTCGAAATATGTGATTTGTGTCGTTTACTGCGTATTGGAAGTCCTAGTAGAGTCTTCTTGCTTTGTTTTGGCAAACACATTTAGTATGTTCATTCATAGCAAAATTAATTAATCAAACGTAGCGTGCAAATATTATCGCAGTATTCGCAACCCTACAGCAGTCCCTAGAGACATTCATGTATCCCGACATGTTACCGGTATCGCTTAAACACCTTAATAGTTATTATGTTTCTTTTGACAACTTTATTATACCTGTGGTCTATCATATTTAAATTAATGTAAATAATTTACTCTTATTTTTACTAACTGAAGATATTTCAAATAAGCGACATGAATATTTCCATCGGCGTCTCATGCACCGTAATAAATTTTGATTACGTCTCGAAATCACCCGGTTTCTCGGCACCAAATTTATTTCGACTGAAACCAATGGAATATTGATGATTTACGTGTTATTTTTAAATGCAAACAACACTTTGATCTTGCGATTTGGTATTCGCGACTGGAACGGTCTAATCAGAATTTGAGATGATCAAACCTTGCCTGCTAAAATTATATTAAAGGTCTCTTCACACTTAGGCTACACCTGGGACACTCGCGCAAAAATGATAAACAAACGCATAGGAATTGCACAGTTATAAACTTGAGCAGGTGAAAGTGTAACATGCTTGAGCGAATGAAAAAAATATATTGTAGGTAACTGTAACTATGAGGTAACCTAGCCAGAGGGCGGCCGCACATAGGATGAATCACGTTTTTTTTGCTTATCGGCGACCGTCGCGTCCCTCTGAATGATAACAGCCTCTTATGATTACACACGCATTAGTATAGTATAGAGCATGCTATATTTAAACTTAAAACTAGATGGCATTAGTTTCCATACAGTAGCACTTTTGTTCTACGTCTACTCCCTGCTTCCCGGTCCCATGAGCGGAAACTATGCTGTGCGCAATCGTCATTATCAAACTAGGCCTAAACGTTTACATAAACCGCACGTTATACCCGGGGTTTCTAAATACAAAAAAGTCACAAAATACACTAGACAAGCGTCCGTGGCACTCATTCAACTGGTCTCACTGAAAACCAGCGTCATGGCCTTTGTCTGGGCTGTGACATAAGCTGAGTGAGGGCCATTTATACTAGATGTCATAACACATCATAATATTCATTTGGTACTGTCTGGACATGATTGAATATTGTTTTGTTTTTTTTTCCTTTTGTTTTATTTTTATGTATTTTAAATTGTTTTATGTTTTGTTTTCTGTTTGTACCAAATTGTGTTCTGTTTACAATTGCTATATGTTCTGTGTTGTGATGTCTATAATTATAAATATTTTCTTTCTTTCTTTCTTTAAATAGACGATTGCTTGCAGCTACGAAAAACCAATACATACAAAAAATCGTTATATGATGAAAGCATGCGAATTCAGACATTAAACGGCAAAACCGGGTGGTAAGATCGAGTTCTCATCAGGTGTGTCATGTGGATACCCACAGTTGATGATAATGGTTTTCAATTTAGAATTATGATACGACGGTCTGCCTCAGTGGCACAGTGGTTAGTGAGCCGCACTTTAAAGCGACGGCTGCGCAAGAGGTCCGAGCCCCGGGTCGGGATAAAAATGTGTACCTAAACTTCGGTGAAAAATTATCAGTGTCAATCCGGAGTCTGAAAGTCGGTGGTCATGTAGCTCCGTGTCTTGGAAAACACGTTTAGCCGTCGGTCCTGCACTCAATTCCTCTCCGGTCGTGTCACGATGGTGTCCCATCGGAATATGAGGGTAAGGGAATAAAGAGTGCACTTGTGCTTACGCACACACTTGAGCACCTATTAATATCCTGCGTACGTGGCTGATCCTTCAGATTGGCCGTTGTAGCCGTAATCGGTAGAAGGATATTATTATAATATTATTATGATACGACTCGAGACCAATCGGCTATGGTTTTTGGTAAAGAGTTTACAAAGGTCAAGGCAGACGTTTAGTTGGAATCACTAGAGTAACCTATTTCTGCATTAGGATCAAAACAAATCCCAAGCTTCGAAGAGACGCTGTTTTGGATACATCTGGAAACGTTTATGTTACGGTGAAAGAGAGAGAGAGACGAAAATGTTAAAATAGGCACATTTTATGTGTGAAGCAACCTTTAGGTAAAATGATATCGCATAGGTACGTTGATGTTCGATTAACAACATTTTTATTTGATTGAAAATGTTGAGACACTTTTTCGACGTGTTAATTTTATTTGTGCTTTAAGCGTTTAAAAAATCACGATCGGAGAGAAAATTTGTATGTGGCGATGAAAATTCAATACGCATTTTTACTACCTTTTCATGTGACGGGCAGAGGAGGAATGACACCTGATGGATAACAATTTCCACTGCCCATGGAATTGAACACCTGCCGCACCAGAGGAGTCACAAGTGCCCAGAACCTTCCCCCAGATTAGGCCTCCGCGCCGGTAGCCTCAATCACTGAGCGACACACAATGTAAGCTTCAAGGATGGTTTTCTGTGGGGCTATGGTATCACTCTGGTCGAGCGCTCTCTGATCCGGTTTTAGCGCACCGGTTAAGACGCAAGGGTCGCGAGTTCGATTTCCTCTCTAGCACAAATGTTTGTTGATGAAACAGATAATTATTTGTTTTGGGTTTGGGTGTTTGTGATACCGTCATTGTTTC
Source organism: Marasmia exigua (assembly GCA_019059595.1). NCBI lineage: Eukaryota > Metazoa > Arthropoda > Insecta > Lepidoptera > Crambidae > Marasmia > Marasmia exigua. Next base: position 22,880,957 of record CM032473.1, read on the forward strand.
TGGTTTCCATAGTACAAGAGCAAATCTTAGTTTGAGACCAGCAATGTTTGTGATGTTGTCCTCGATTTATTTATTTATGCCGGTCCAATCGTGCCGAGGCGTGACTCTCCAATAGACCGCTCTCCCCTATCATTCATTGATAATAATATCCTCTAACTGATTACGGCTACTGCGGCCAATCTCAACGATCAGCGTAAGTGCACGATATATTATGGTGCTCAAGTGTGTGCGCAAACACAAGTGCACTCTCGTTTCCCTCACCCTTATATTCCAATGGGACACCAGCGTGACACGACCGGAGAGGGATTGGGCATAGCTCCAACGACTTAACGTGCTTTGAATTTGCATTCATTGATACGACGGTATTAATAAATCCATAAGTTAACTAGCTTGTTAAGGTTTTATTGCCCATGGGCGGCAACCATTGTTTTCCATCAGATGATCCGTCTACTTCCGTCTCCCGTCTGACACCTTTTTTTATGCTAGAGGCTGACAAACGAGCAAGCGAGTCACCTGATGGAAAGTAATCAACGCCGCCCATGAACAGTACGCGAAATCAGAGAGATCGCTAATGTGAGATGCCGGCCTTTTTAAAAAAGAGTACGCTCTTCCTGAATAAAAAAAAGTAGTCTGCCTACTGGATTATTGTAAATACATTGTAAATTAATATAAAAAAAATCTGGTTTGATTCGCTTTAACGATCCGTGGACCGCCTCTGTGTAGACGACGACGACTTCACCGCAAAATTTCCATAAATCAATTTCAATACAAACACCTCTTAGTGAACTCGGTCCGCAGTCTAACAATGCTGGAGTGGCAGTGACAGCGGGTCTTAAGAACCTAGAGTTTGTTCACTCTATTACCTAGATTCAAATAAGGGCGTCATTCCATGTACTGTGAGTCCTTCTGATAGTGTGTTGTTCATTACATGAATAAGAATAATTAATAATTTGACATTTTTTGACATTTTTAAGCAACGGCTGCGCAAGAGGTCCCGGGTTCGATCCCGGGGTCGGGCCAAAAATTTGTATCTAAGTTTTCGGTAAGAAATTCTTAGTGGCAGCCCGGAGTCTGGAAGTTGTCCGTCTTGTACCCCCGTTCCCTTGGAAAGCACGTTAAGCTGTTGGTCCTGTGCCTGATCCCTCTCCGGTCGTGTCACTGTAGTGTGATACGACCGGAGAGGGATCAGGCCGATTTTAAGATCCGTAGTTACATTTTGGTTAAATAATTTATAGTTAACTGTCTAACCAATAGCCAAAGTGACGTAATTCCTTGTAATCGTTTAAGCTGACTATTCTTCAAAAACACATTTTGGCGTTACTTGATCATTGTTTACTTTTGTAAACCATTAGTTCAGTTTAACTACGGATCTACAAATCGGCTTAAAAAGGGTTGCGTATGTCGGTAACAGTTTTTTTTAATTGTAATTACCAAACTCACCAAATCCTAGTCCAAGCGTACCCCGTGCATAAAAAACTATAGTCTTGTACGCAACAGGCAATCACATGCTGATATGATGATTATGATAATGACGTAAAGCTTGATTTTTTTGGGTATAACATTTTTTTTTGCAACTTATTCTTAAGTAACCACTAATTCTTAAGTAATAATGCACTTAAAATTTTTTCGACAGTCTTCGGGTGGGACTCAAACCCACGATTTGCTAACCGGGCAACTGCTTGACCAACTAAGCTACCGATGACCTTGGTATGTCGACGAATTTTGTAAGTGCTTTTTGCTTTGCCGTGAGCCGACGATAGTTTTATCAATATATGTATGTACCTACAAACGTATGACTTAAAACTTGAATAGTGACGTAAATCTTGTATTCTCCCCGCTTGCACTCGAGCTCCACACCAGTCCGTGACTTGGATGGCGAACGGGCCGCGGTTGGGCGACAGTTGGAATGCAGTTATAGTGATCAAATTGAGTCAGTTGCTCCAGAAGTACAGTCGAATACGGGATGCACTGGATTCTAGGCATAAATATCTGCCCTGTTCATACCGCCATTGTGAACCTAGCGGCGTAAGAAATAAAGTTTTAAATTGTTTGCGAAAGGCGGTGCTAATAGGCGTTTAATGTAAATACAGTAAAATTTATTGTTCAATGAATTGTGAGAGATATTCGTTGCAGGTGGTAATTTTCCTTAAAAATAACTAGGTAGTAAACAAGTAATATTTACGTTTATAATTAATGACCTTGATCGGATTCAATTTTCAATCGGAATGAATGGAGAAAGCTTTTTTGGTTGATGAGTCCACGATCCTCAGGAATGAGGGACCCACTAGAGAGAGAGAGAGAGAGAGAGAGAGAGAGAGAGAGAGAGAGAGAGAGAATGACCTTGAAGGGGGTAGAAGTTTTCTTGAGCGTAGATCGTAACTTGGTAAGCGTAGTGCTTGGTTAGGCGGAGGCTAGATAGAGAGACGATCTGCGAAAAACCGCTAGTGTTTGACGCAGAAAGACTAGTGTAGAAAAAAGTTAAGTATGGATGCGCCAAACTGAAGACAGGGCGAATTTCGGGTTTATTTCTGAGACCGACTGATAATGATGAATGACCTTATTAACGTTTCTACTGTTGCTACTTATGGGCTTTCTCGTATTTATGATGGATCAAAGAAGTGATCGTATGTGTTACACGAGTAACTACGTTTGCGCTTATGTACTAATGTTATTGTTATAATGTTTCGCCTGCCGTTAAAATGATTTTTATGCGGTCTTGTAAATTTCCTTCAAAACAGGTATGTTGGAAATTCTTCAGAGGTTGTTGCTGTCACGATAACTTTAAAATTTTGTTATTTTTTCACTACATCGCCGTCCTGGGTTCTTCTTCTTTAGCTTTTGTCACCTAATGACTTGGTGTAGGCTATCTTTGGTCTTTTTCAGATTTTCCTGTCTTGAATAGATGTGTCCAGTTTCTATCGACTACCTTTACCAAGTCATCCTCCTTTCTTAATCTTTTTTTTTTTGAGGGATAGGGGGCAGACAAGCAGATGGTAAGCGATTACCGCCGCCTATGAACACCTGCATCACCAGAGGAGTGACAAGTGCGCTGCCGACCTTTTAAAAAGGAATACGCTCTTTTCTAATCGTGGTATTTTTGGTTCCATGGCCGCTAATGAAGCAAAGGGCGTTATTTCCAAATTCATAAAGATTGAGACTTCATTTGTTGAATTAATATTTGCACTAGTTTTACTCGTAGATAAATGATTTCTCTGTTTTTTTATTTCTTTTTTTTTTTTTTTTATGGGCCTAATCCCGCGCACGGATGATTTCTCGTATTCTGAACTTTCGCATGACTTTTACTTTTGTGATTCTACAACAATCCCCTCAAAGGACGTAATGCGATTAAAACTCGTCACATTTTAACTAATGGAACGACGCGACGCTGGGTACATCTGGTGCGATTGTTTCACGAAATTATTATAACATAATTACGAGTTTGGAAACTTGACAATCTTCATTTATCATGATAACCGTCTTGGCAAATAAAACGGTCGTTTGTCTGATGGCTTTAAGTAATCAGTGGGGCTGGTCGCGTGTCATGCAGATGTGACCAACTTGTGTAGAAGAAGGGAAAATATAAATAAAAAACTGTGCTCAGAAATATGATTACTTTGACAGTTTTAGTCCCGATTCGACTAATCGTAATCCGAGAATAGATATAGATATGGCATGAGCTAGTCGCAGTCGCAGCTATCAGCTAGTCGATTCGCCTACTTTAGCACGTCCTGCGAAAACCAGACAGCTACGTGGGAAACAAGTGTCTGTCCATACCACCATCGCCGGGTTTCCGGCAGAAGGGGTAGACCAAAAATGGTGTGGTTTGACATGGTAAGGGATGACATGCGTGCTAATAAACTGACCACTAGGGATGCACAAGACCGTGCAAAGTAGAGGAGTCGAAGTAGGAAAGCTGACCCCAGGCTCCGAAGCGACAGCTTGGGACGCAACTGAGACAAACTTTTTTCTTATTTTTTTGATCACCCAGTGGAAATGCACCTTATGCGAGCTGAGAGGGGCTTTCCTTCCGGTTGAGTCTCTGTTGATCAGAGACCGTCCGGAGGCATACCCAATAAAAACACTGAAACGTTTCCATCCCTTACCCAGGAACACTCAGACCGGATGAGGACTGCCACGGAGGCTTCATCCGTCGCCTGGTCTCTCTGCAGCACCCATACTGCTGGCTGCAGTGCAAGCAGCACCGAGAGGAGGACTGCGGATACCCCTCCCCGCACATACACTGCTGGTTGCACTGCAGTGCGAGTTAGGCCCCGTGCGAGTTATCCGCAGGCTTCCAACACAAACACGTCACAGAAACCGACGCCGAAAGGTGCTTCATCCTGGGGGATGCCGACGTCAAAGTGCCCCGCCAGAAAACCGCGGTGCAACTCGCGCGGGCGGATCCATACACAGCATTCCCCAGGTCTGAAGACAATAACGGCGCCTGCAACCCCGCTGTATGTGAAAAGTTAAGGTTATTCCTTTTTTAAGAGCCGGCAACGCATATGTGTTACCTCAGGTGGTACAGATGTCCATGGGCGGTGGTGATCACTTACCACCAGGTGTGCCGTCTGCTCGTTTGTCCGCCAATGTAAACAAATAATATGTAATAATAAGTGGTCACTTTGGCGTAAACCAAAGTACAAAAACAGACCAAAAGTAATGCACGATGATAAAATAAATAGGTTAGTACTTATGTTTGCCGGTCCATAATTGGTAAAAATAGATCTGGATCAATTTAATTTATTAACTACTAAACTGGGTTAGTAGTTGAAAAATTAAATCAATTAGGGTCGCTAGTGTGCGGAGGACCCTTCGCCTTAACCCAGAATTTCGAGCCGACGGTACTTCCATCCATCCCGGAAGGTATGATATTTTATGTCGTCGAAAACGCGTAACGTACCCGCGGGGCGATCCGGGGTGATCCAGGGCGGTCTGGGGCGGACCAGGGCGTCCCGGGCTTGGTCGCGATTTACATATACACACGTAAATTCTGAAACTCTTGGGAGTGCGCGGGTCTAGCTATACGTGTATATTAGCTATGTCAGGGTTGCCAATACTTTTATTGGTTTATTTTCAAATAGTAGACAACGGTGAGCATCGTTTTGAATTAAGTTTTCTCTTTTTTTTGTTATTCCTTAATCGGGCAACTAGACTATACCGAAAACTGGAATTCAAGACCAAAAATCTACTACAATGTTGCCACTGCAATAAAATAATTGTACAATAGTATATACCTATTTCTTAACAACATACGCCGACATAATTTGTTTATTGGTAATTTTAATTCTATAATATAAAGAAAGAATTTTATTGACTTATACTTACATAAATACAAGACCCTTTAATAAATATTAAATCATCTGTAATGTTTGGTATTGAGCTTGTGCTCACTTCAGGTGTTAATAACATTTGGTACAAAATTTGAACTTACATGTTGTTGTTTCGTGCAGTGAGGTGCCGCAAAGGGATATTTATGTAGGAATCTTTGAATTTTAATCGTTTTAAACAATGCTATTGTGTGTTAAGTGAGTTGTCACGTAAACAACTTGCTAGGACCTAAGAGACTCTTAAAACCTGCAATTCGTTAAGAGTAGTATCTAGGTCGATAACGCGCCCGTTTTATTGAGTGACTGAGCTGACTTCGACTGTTGACTACCCACTTTGTCAAAATATCACTTGACAATTTTCACCAGTTATTTCGCCTAATAACGCCTTTAATCTAAAACGTGTTCAAAACTGGACGAATGAATTACTGGAGTGGCTGGAAAACTTTATTCTACAAGTGACCGACTCAGATTCCGTAGTCAGAGATTCTGACATTAGTGATGGTGATGATGAAGATGTAATTAAGTTTATATTTTTTGAGAAAATCCTTATCATGAATTGATGCCAGCCTATTCTAAGAAAATAAGCATATAACAAAAAGGTTGAAAAAACCTGAAAACTTTATTTGACAATGACATAAGTGACATTGATAGATTTGACACTGACTTATCATGTCGTAGTTTTTTTGGTCTTGAATTCCAGTTTTGAGTATAGATTTATATATTTAATTGGTTTTCAATCTTATCTCATCTGCACAATGTTCAAAATCTGGTAGTTCATATGGTTTACTGCCTGGTTAAACGTTAATAATTATTTTGCTATTCAGGAAGGTAAAGTAACTTCTGGTATTATAAAATAGAAGTTGATTAATAAGTTGGTAAGTACTTTAATTTTTGATTGGCACGAAATAAGTTTTTTTTTAATAGTTTTGTGGCTGCAAACGAGCAAGATGATCCACCTGATGGCAAGTAATCATCACTGCCAAGGAACATTTGCTAGATAGCTCTTGAGTTTTCAGTTTTTTAGAAAGTGCAAAAAATATTTATTTAAAAAAAATCACGCAATGTTTTAATTTTTCTGATAGAAGGTTGAAACAGAAAACAAAACTTGTTGTTCCCTGAATCTCTATACCATATATGTAGGTGCTAATTTTATACAAACAATATTGAGTAGTGTTGTGCAATATTTAGTAACTTGTTTTGGGGGACTTAACGCTTGATTACAATCTTATCTGATGGAAAGTGAACATGAGATCTAGCATGTTACACGTTGGCCTATCAAATGCCTACTTACACGTAGATTTAAATGGTTATCTATCATTTGGCAACCCTGGCACGAAGCTGAGGAAACCTTCCGGAGCCAGCTATAAATATTTACCGGTAATGCGGCAGGGAACGAATAAGTTTAGCGTTACGATGAATCGAGTGGCCGTTGTAATTTGGTCGTGTTATACAAAAGGGACGATTTATCCCACCTACTTGTACGGGAGTTGGCGCTGTAATTCACTTGGTTATTGATAAAATTTGAGGATAGAAGTTCGGTCACCTCTGTTTTGTTCTCATGCTAGTTTGTTAATTTACTTCAAGACCTTTAATTGGGAATTGACACTAGAAATAGTGTCTTTTTTAAAGATTGCAACGTTACCAGATCAAGCAGCACAAAACAAATAGACACAATCGCCTGCGATGTTGGCACACCATTTTAAAAAGAAATGCAGCGCTTAATGACTCCATTGATGTAGCAGGTGTCCATGAATGGCGGTAATCACTTACCATCTGGTGACACGTTTGCTCGTTACGTTTTATCCCCGTTGCGTCCCAAACTGTGCAAGGTGCACCAGTATGCAGGTGGAGTTAGCTTGGACCTCTATTATGTTGGCGGGGTCCCTTGCACCTCCCACAGTACAGTGGTAACAGAAGCTACTTAAAAAACCTATAGTTAAAACCGTATTTCAGTAATAAGTACTAAAATACTCCGTAGTATCATCATCATCGACTAGTCATATTGTACTTCATCATCAGCCCATTTAAGTCCCCACTGCTGGGGCACGGGCCTTTTTTTTTTTTTTTTTTTTTGGTTTCGCAGGGGGAATGCCGCCGGCTCAAGAGATGAGCCGACTACCTTATGCATACCAGACCACCGGGGGGTGGCCGGGTTATGTGGGGCTCTCCTTTGGCGGGGGGCTTCTCCAAGGAGAAGCCAGGCAAAGGCATACCCACTAAACCCCCTGCGGTTCTCCCTCATCGCCCATATTGGGGAGTATCATGGTGATACAGCCAAAGCCTCCCTCCACGATATTCCCCGGGCGGATGTCCGCCTATACGGCGGACTAGGCGGTTCCTCCCCCGGACGTGCCGGGAGAGGGGATAGGGACAGCCGGGAGAACTGAGCCGTCCCTATCGGGCAGCAAAGGGAGCCTGTGCAATGCTGGTGCTGGTGCCCCCGTACCACGCACCAGTGGGCTCCCTTCGCGGAGAGGGGGGAGACGCGCATCTGCTCGGCGTCTCCTCCCCCTCCTCACCCTTCGGAGCGCGCTTGCGAGGGGATCTCGCTCTCGCTCGCGCTCCGCCGCCTCCTTCGCTACCATGACGTGCTCGCAGAAGGCAGCGAAGGCCTTCCAGGCCCATCGCTCGCTAGTATAGATCTCGTTATACTAGGGAGGGAGAGGTCCTGGCCGACCGCCGCTACCAGCGCCTGACGCTGCGGGTCCCACGGCACACACTCCGCAAGGGTGTGGTGTGCCGTGTCCTCCGCAGCGCCGCACTCATGGCAGGAAGGCGCCTCCTCCCGTTGTATTTTGTGCAGATAATAACCGAAGCACCCATGTCCGGTCATTATCTGCACCATACGGAAGGAGGACGGAGCCGTGGTGACGCTCAAGCCAATGGTCTAGGACCGGGGCGAGCGCGTCGAGGGTTCTCCGGCCGTAACGGGCAAGGCCGAGGTTCTCGGACCATCGCCTCAGGAGGCACTTCCGTGCCTCCTTCCTTACGGGCTCCCGCTCGGACGGGGAGAAGCGGTTTCCTTCTGCCCTCCTGTCCACCGTATACTTATAGACGGCGGACAGCACCACAGCTTCTGACTCCCATGGGGGGGTCTCAGCGAGCACACAGGCGGCGTCGAAACCTACCGTTCGGTAGGCTCGAGCGACCCGCAGGCGCTATCGCCCGCTGAGGCCTCCGCAAGAGGGGAATATTTTCCCGTCTGCGAGGGAGTCGGACCAGACTGGCGCCCCGTAGAGCGCCATTGACCGCAGAATGCCGGCATAAAGACGCCGGCACCTGGAGCCTGGTCCCCCCAGGTTGGGCAGCAGCCACGACAGCGCGTTTGCTGCCTTCAAGAGCCGTGGTAGCATCCCGGTGAAGTGCGGGCCAAATGCCACCACGGGTCTAGTGTCAGGCCCAAGATAGCGCATCTCGGCCTTGACTTCAACCTGGGTCCCTCCAATGCAGATATGCGCGCCGGAGGGAGGACGCTGCCGAGGCCGTGGGAAGAAGAGAGCCTCGGTCTTCTCCAGTGCCACCTCGAGGCCGAGGAGGCGCATCCTCTCCACGACTAGGTCCCCGCCGCTCTCTGCGAGAAGAGCGGCTTCGCTGAAAGTTTCCCCCCATGAAAGTGACAAGAGTGTCATCTGCATAGCAGGATAACACTCATGCCATGGGGGAGGTCACCGCGGAAGACCCAGTCATATCCGATATTCCACAGGAGTGGTCCAAGGACCGACCCCTGCGGAACACCGGTCTCAACCGGCTGGCGCTGGAGTTCCCCATTTTTATTAGTAAAGACTACCTCCCCTGTTTGTGAGGTAGTCTTTAATAAGGCGGATCAAGTATTGAGGCACTCGGAAATAAGCGAGTGCCTCAATAATGACGGAGTGGGGCAGGGTGTTGAAGGCGTTTCGAATATCGAAACTTACCGCCAACACCCCTTTCCTCTCCGCAGCGCCTCTCGGGTAATGCCCCGCAGGCGGGTCAGGGCGTCGATCGTTCGACCGCCCCGACCTGAAGCCGTACTGGGTCTCTGACAAGTCGGGCCCCAATCTCCGTCATGTGCTCAACGAGGCGGGAAGACACCACTTTCTCCATCATCTTCCCTACCTCGTCCAGCAGTACAATCGGCCTATAGGCCGACGGACTGTCCGTTGGCCGACCCGCCTTATGAATTAGCACCAATTGGCCCTGCTTCCATATTTTTGGGAACCTCCCGACTCCTAGGCAGCGGTCGAAGAGGTCCCGAAAACGCCTTTCCATCTCCCCGATGGCTATCGCAACCACCTTAGCTGGAATGCCATCGTGGCCAGGGGCGGTCTTCTTGGCACGAAGACGTATTTCTGCCGCTCCAAATTCCTCCGTGGAGATGGGTGGGATCTCGTCAACCGCGGGGAAGGGAAACACCCCTTCAGGGGGGGGCATTCTTGGAGGGTCGAAATCGGTGCGGAGCGGAAAGAGTGTCCATACCACCCTCCCCAGGAGCTCTGGTTGGAGGGTCTCAGATACTGGGGGGCCAATGGGGCGCAGCTTATTGCGGGCTGCTTTATATGGCCGCCCCCAGGGGTCCCGGTCGAGACCCTCTAGCATGGGGCACGGGCCTCCCTCAATCACATGAGGGGTAATTGCCATACTCACCACGCTTGGCAGACGGGTTGGCGAGGGTTTTGATATAAATGCAGAGTTTTCCTTCTCTGGGTGCTGACGATCATGCCAGCAGCTTTACCTTAGTCGCCTTTTACGACACCTCGGTAAGAGTGAGGGTGGCCTATTCTACTCTGCCGGGGACCACACGGCCAATATATCCGTAGTATAATGACAACTAAGAGGGGAGCCTTCAAGAAAACTGCATACCTACTTCTTTTTAAAAAGGCTATCAGCGCACTTGTGGCACCTTTGACGTTGCAGGTTTCCATGGGCGGCGGTAATCGCTTACCATCAGGTGATACGTCTGCTCGTCTGCGCCCTATACCATAAAAAGAAACACAAAAGGTCGGCTCTACCTGATATTGATATACAAGAGCTCGATGACCTATGCGCTAGGCTACAGGCACAGGTGTATCTGTATTACTCCCAACCACACCAAGATCACTGTACTAGCGCATGTAGGTATGTGTACGTAGCCTCATCATCATCATTTCAGCCAATAGACGTCCACTGCTAGACATAGGCCTCCCCCTATGTTCTCCACACAGATCGGTCTTCACAAGATTTCGGTTTACAGATCGTCGTCCACCTTGGGGGCCTGCCACGGCTGCGACTTCCTGTACCTGGCTTCCACTCGAGGACCTTTCCGCCCGACCGGCCGTCTGTTCTCCTCGCTATGTGCCCTGCCCATTGCCACTTGAGACATGCAATCCTTTGGGCTATGTCTGTGACCTTAGTTCTCCTGCGGATCTCATCATTTATCATTTCTGATACGATCACGCAGGGAGACTCCGAGCCCTCTCCATGGCTCTCTGGGTGACTTTGAGCCTCCTTAATCGGGACATTGTAAGTGGCCACGTTTCAGTTCCGTATGTCATCACTGGCAACATACACGCATTGAAGACTTTCGTCTTGAGACACTGCGGTAGATGGGCCGAAAATATGCTGCGTAGCTTCCCGAACGCTGCCTGTTGTACGTAGCCTGTTTGGGCTGAAATAAATATTTCACAACATCACATACGATGATCTAACTAGAATATATATAGGTAACTCAAGCACCTGTGTTACGAATCAGAACCAACAATGAGAAACATACATGTTCATGCACTGTACTGGCACCACAGGCAGCGCTCACCATTATTGATCCAAACGAGTCGTTCTTAGCTTAGATCTGTGTTTATGTACTTTGTGCTAACATTCTATTGGACCAAACCAAATCACACTAAAATCAGGGAAGATATCCATAAACAAGACATTACATGGCCCAATTATTCGAAACTATCATTAAACCGGCACTAATTGTATCCAAACAGTACTTAAGTGAATATTATGTTCATGTATCCAACCCGGATTTGCAATTTAATATGCAACTTTGCGTATTCGAGAGTAGTTTTATGGGTGGTCCGCCTGAACAACACTAAAATTTGGTTGAACTCGTGTTTTAGTGATGTTAAGTTGAAAAAGTTTATAATCATCGATACTTTAGTAAAATATCTGCCGATACTCCTACTGCAGGACAAAGGTCTGCATCATAGAAACGAAGGCGACGCTACTATGATGGGATTAGACTTAATCACCGCGCTTGCCTAATGCCGATTGGTGATCACAAACCTTGATAAATTAATCGAGAGGTTAATTTCGTTTTTTTTTAATGTTATGTAGGTATTAACAAGTTCATGTTTATACTACCGAAGGAGATATTATGTTACATTTGCAAATTAGCACCTTACCGAAGTAAAACTGTTGGCAAGCGATGGCAGTTTACTGCCCTTTCCGAACGAGAGGTCATCACTGGACTTAGTAAATCTTTATGTATATATTCACCACCTAGCTCGGCGTTAACGTTTCTCATAGTTTCTTAAATTCTGAATGTCTAACCGATAATTAGTTTTTTTTATGAGATGCCAGACGAGTCGACGAAGCACCTGATGGTAAGCGATTATCGCCGCCTATAGTCACCCATAACACCAGTGGAGTCACAAGTAAGCTGCTAACCTTTTAATCCCCTTTCCCCTTGATTGTGCCTTTCGGTACCCACACTCACTCGGTGAAATACAGAGCAGGCGCTGCTTCATGTCAATTTTGGCATTCCCACTAGAAAATCAATCCATTTGACAATGTGTCAGTAAATTCAAATTATCATCTTTATTTAAATTTATTGATATACTTATCAGCCCTGCTACTGCAACCGTGATGTCTGTGATATTCCTCCTGAAACTTTTAAGCTATGTTTTTATTATATTAAGACAATATTCGACCAATCTTTATTAGTGTATAAGTCTATGGTATAACGTCAGATTTGTGTAGAATGACAGCGATATACCATTCGATTTAGTATCGGAATAACATTGGTCGGATCGGGCCTAAGTAGCTTTGAACATCGCTCAGAATGGGTGCTTGAAACTTTATTCCATAAATAGTACATATTTAGTTAGGCTTTATTTAAAGTTTACGTAAGGTGTGGTTTTATAAACAAACAAGCTGTTTACACAATTCTACCCTTAACCTTTGCGAAGAGGAGGTTACTTGAACTCAGTTGACCACTATATTGTATGTGTTTAAAATACAAAAAGAGGTCGGAGTTAATTGGTCAAACTTAATAAGCCCAAATATGGTTTTAGTAACTTTACTTAGATTTAAGTTACCTACGTAATTGTCTAGCTAGAAGTTTCGTGGTAAAAATAGCTCATGGAGTTGGAAGTGATGTTCCTAACACGTGCAAATTTTTATTCCCATTTACCACGTGAACACGTGTTAATAGTTTGCAATGATGCTATGATTCTACACTGATCGCCGTGATACATTTGGTTTGGTAAGGAGTTCAAAATTATGGGATGCTAAGGTCGGGCGGGTATCACTTCAATTTAGTGCAAAATCTGGTATATTTTGTTATAAATCATCAACACAATCATCATTTCATCCAAAAGATGTTCACTGCTGGACATAGGCCTCCCCCAATGCTCTCCACACAGATTGGTCCTGTGCCGCCAGCGTCCAATGTATTCTCGCGACCTTCACCAGATAGTTAATCCACCTTTTGGGGCGCCTGCCATGGTTGCGACTTTATGTACGTGGTCTCCACTTGAGGACCTTTCCGCTCCAACGGCCATCTGTTCTCCTCGCTATGTGCCCTGTCCATTGCCACTTGAGGTATGCAATCCTTTGGGCTGTCTGTGGCCTTAGTTCTCCTGTGGATCGTATCATTTCTGATACGAACGACTGTTATAGCTATTCTTTAGCAAACTTTTTTTTTCACTCATGGCCCACCTTAGACCTGATCAGACTTAGCATCAGGTGTGATCGAGGTCAAATTACTGATAACAAGAAAAGTTAAAAATATAATCAAATTAAGTCGGTCAATAGTGTCTGTCCGCTAACGACCGATAATATCGGACCGAGGAGAAAATTAGAACGTACTGATTTTAATAGCGCAATGTACACGTCATAAGTCGGTCAGAAATAGAGGACAGTCGGTCGTAGGCAGGCATCCTTAAGATTGCAATATGATGAATATTTTATCTGCATTTTCTATATTTTCATTTGAAATAAAGCGTCGCTGGTCCTTTGATACTTGATGAGATAGTCCATAGATCCCGACAAATCACTCTCCTGTAGAAAAACGAGAAATTGTAATTATATAGGTATCGAGATGAAAAAACGATGCTTGATTTGCAAACGCTCGGATCGAGCTCTGAATAGTCGGAAGGCTAAAGGATGGTCTGGATGCGCTATTCATAAAAACTGAAATAAGACAAAAGTGGTAAAATAATTTTAAAAGGCGTAAAATCCTAGGCATTACCGTCGATTTTCATCAGATGCGATTGCGGTTATACGTTTGTCTATAATTATTATGAAATACTATTTTCACGAACAATATATTGCTTTAATTTATAAAGTATATATCTCGTAAATAAGTTATAAATAAAACAACTTTTAAGAATATAAGTACTTCAGTTTATTTTTTTGAAATAAAAAAATAATGAATATTTTGTTTTGTTCCAGGTAATTTTTCAGTGCTTAGAATTTTCAACGCTATCAAAATGCTAAATGGTAAACTGAAAGACAGAAAAGTCTCCGTACTTAATAAACTGTAGAACGAAGGGTATAGTAGCTCATGATCATAGTTGCCTTCACGCCGCTAGTAATACCACCTGTAGTTGCCCCTTAATTGATGTGGTGAATAACTTATTTACGATTGCAAATCGATAGTAAATTGAATTGGTATGATCATATTGAATATGTTTGCAACAAGTTGAGACAATTCTTAGCCAATATTATAATATTAAAAGAGAGAATTCCGTCACGCGTCACGCGATGTCACGTGACATCATGCGTTTCGCAATATCCCACACCTTGCGTGGCGAACATGGGACAAGACCTATACCCTGCAGTGGGATCATGATATTGGCTGATGATGTTGTTCATTTCCCATGTAATCTCTTCCAACCGATTACGGCTACGGCGGCCAATCTCAACGATCAGCCACGTACGCAGGATATATTATAGTGCTCAAGTGTGTGTGCAAACCCTATTGCACTATCTATTCCCTTATCCTCATATTCCGATGGGACACTACTGTGACACGATTGGAGAGGGATCGGGCGCAAGACCAACAGCTTAACACGCTTGGAGTAAAAGACCGCCAATTTCCAGGGCTGCCAGAATTTCTTACCGAAACTTAGGTACAAATTTTTAACCCGACCCGGGTATCGAACCCGGTACCTCTTGCGCAACCTTCGCTTTAAAGTGCGACTCACTAACCACTGCGCCACCCATGTACAATGCCGGTGAAGGCTATGCCCCGTAGCCCTTAGCCTACGTCTCTTAGCCAGCCCCTCTATACCTGTTGCTGGTCTAATCAATCAATGGTAATCTTTACCTAGGCTCTCCCCCATAAATATTTGCATTACACGAGTGGTGGCGTAGCCGTGCAATCCATCAGACAGTTACAAACATACAAACTGACAGTTTAATTTATATAGTGTTTGTTCCACACACGTTGTTTGTTCTGCAGTTAAGGATATTGGTTGGTCTGTTTTTTGTGCAATCAATCAATTAGCTTGGTATTTCATTTATTACTGACATTAATCTATACTTGTTTACCTTAATGTACTGATATTTATATGCTTACTATGCGGGCGGCACAGGACCGATCTGTGTGGAGAACATTGGGGGAGGCCTATGTCCAGCAGTGGACGTCTATTGACTGAATTGATGATTTATATGCTTTAGTACTAAATACCGTTTACAGGCACTTTTTGATTTATAGGTAATATTGACTTGGGTAGGTCTTAACCCAGTAGTGGGACTCTTCCCGGCTGTCCCTATCCCCTCTCCCGGCACGTCCGGGGGAGGAACCGCCTAGTCCGCCGTATAGGCGGACATCCGCCCTGGGAATATCGTGGAGTGAGGCTTTGGCTGATACTCCCCAATATGGGCGATGAGGGAGAACCGCAGGGGGTTTAGTGGGTATGCCTTTGCCTGGCTTCTCCTTAGGAGAAGCCCCCGCCAAAGGAGAGCCCCACATAACCCGGCCACCCCCCGGTGGTCTGGTATGCATAAGGTAGTCGGCTCATCTCTTGAGCCGGCGGCATTCCCCCTGCGAAACCAAAAAAAAAAAAAGTAGTGGGATTCTGCAGACTAATTGAAAAATAATAATTAACGGTTGAAGAGCTCTTAAAGTCATGATGGCTATAAAAACATTGTGTTTAAGCGCGCTGACATGGCGTGTAACATTTAAAAAAACTGGTGTATATCCACCACTGGTGTTATCAATCATCATTCATCATCGTTTCAGCCAATAGACGTCCACTGCTGGACATAGGCCTCCCCCAATGTTCTCCACACAGATCAGTCCTGTGCCGCCCGCATCCAATCAATTCACCAGATCAGCGGTCCACCTTGTGTTATCAATAAGATCTATTATATTCCGACAGTAAAATGATTGGCACGCGGCTATTATTCCATCCTCATCATAAAATAGAAGAAACTATGTATAATAAAGTAATAGATTAATAATATTAATAATGTCCTCCGAACCGATATTTCGGTCATGGCGGCCAATCTTAGCGATCAGCCATCGACGCAGGACATATAATAGTGCACAAGTATTTGCGCAGACAAAAGTACACTCTCTATTCCCGTACCCTCTTATTTCGATGGAACTAGTGTGACACGACCGAAGAGGGATTAGGCGCAGGACCAACAGCTTAACGTGCTAGATTAATAATATAAATAAAGTAGTAAATAAAATTTGCAAACCCTGCGTAGTAAATCTGAATTGTTTAGATTAAGGAGGAAAAGTGAGGTTTTCCGAACACATGGTTCATCTGGTTTTTTTTTATGTAATATTAAATGGGTTTGTACTTGACCTCATCTCACCTGATGGAAAGTGACAACAAGGTCTAAGATATAGCGTGCTTACCCAGAAGAAGTCTATTCACTCTCGACTTAAAGACACCCAAATTGTAGCTCTCTGGGAATACAACAGCCGGCAAATTGTTATATTATTTAGCAGTCGTACCAAGAAAGAAGAAGCGAAACGCATAGCATACGAGCTGGTGGAACTTCTACAGTGTAAGGGTGGATTCCTGTTGTCTTCCGCAATGTTCGGTGGTAGAAAGGAGAAGGTGGTATCAGGTCGTGAAGCTCATTCGAACACTCTCCAAAATGTATCCTATTAAAAAACGATAGACAGGCCACTCTACGTCGGTGAGCGAGGACTTTGGGATTTACCCTCCACTAATTCTGCGTCATCAACTAACTTCATGGCACGACGCTCAATCGAGTCGAAGGGCAGCCAGCTGATACTTGGCAGAGCCATCTCATAGGTGACTGCAATACTCCATGCACGAACGAACTTGAAACTTGATTACTTTCTGTGAGCCCCCGGCGATTTGATTATTAATGATTTATTCAAATAAAGTTTATTTTAGTTTTTAATATATTTCTCGCAAAACATTCTACCACGTACCTCAGTTTTGTAGAATGATTCGGCTGCAGCAGTATTACCCGCTGGCTAAGATATAGGGACATTTAAGAGGCGAGCGTACTTTTTTCTAAAAAGCCATCACGCATCAGCGATCACTCTGATTTTGCAAATTTTCATGGGCAGCGGTGGTTACTTACCCTCAGGTGAACAACTTGCTCATTTGTCGCCTCTAGCATAAAAAACTAGGACTCCACCCCTACCATCTGGATGGATAGAGATCTACCACCGTGCGCTTTACACGTCATTTTTGCCACGCACCTCCATATTGCGGATTCCACTTCCCGTAGCGGTATTCCAAACCGGTACGCATTGAGATCTTCAAGAAACGAGCCTATACCTTCCTAAAAGTCCGGCAATGCATCACTCCCTCTGGTGTTGCCGATGTCTATGGGCAGTGGTTATCACTTACCATCAGGTGACTCACTTGCTCGTTTGCCTCCTTTTCTCATTATAAAAAAATGCAACATTAAAAAATAATTATTATAGAATAGGAATGCTATCCTTGAATTTTTGCTTTATTGAAATTTTGCTTTATTGCAAGTCGGTATTATTTTTAAATTGGTTGCGTATTGTTTCAAACTTCTGCGTTAACATAAAAATCACATCGAAAAGTTAAATTAAGCTAACCGAGCGTACTCACCTAGTTTTATATTCAACCAACATAATTGTATTTCACAGGTTACCGAGCGCGCAACATAATTAGCCCGGGCGTCGATGCCCGTTCTGTTTTCACGCTGTCATGCGGGATATTTAATTTAGGAACCTTTATTCTTTTTTTTTGAAAATTCTGATTCATATCTTATTTATTTCTTTTGAATGAAAAACAAATGAACATCACCTCGTCTGCATCCGCGCATTTCTCGAAAAACTTTCTACCTTGCATGACAAAACTAGGAAATGAACTATCGCCCGCGGTATTTCTGGATCGGTGCGCCTTTTAAACTTCCGACAAGAGAGCATTAATTTTCGATAGTTTCTACAAAACTTATTAATAGATCGAGGTCAACTTTCGATTCTACTATGGACATGAAGTATGCACCCTAACCAGACTGGGCCTTTTCATATGTAGAAAGCCATACTTTAAGAACCTGGCGGAACCATTAGTACTGGGGTGACGTACTGGGTTCCTTCTCTACCGCACCCGTAGCGATGCATTAAAGCTGCATCAGGGTCGGTTAGGTCTCTTTAACACTCAGTGACATTTTTTTCCGAAAATGGCACATTCCGTTTAAAGCGCGCGTCTTCTAGTTGATTCTACCATCTATCTACGATCGATCGATTGGTATAGTAACACTTTAACTCAAATAGGTTGGCAAAGTGAAAAATCACATAGACATCCGTACCCGCAATGCTCACGAAATTAATCAACCCTAAAATCAAAGGGACGGTCGAGGCGACCCGCGTCGGAGCTAATTTTTTCGCGCGGTCTCGCCGCTCGCGGTCGTGTAATTTCCCGGCGGGCCGTTATAATTTGTTCAAATTACCGCAGGCGGCCGGTCCTTGGATTGGATTATGCAAGATTGGACGAGCGGTCAGCGTTGCCAGATGAATACTTTTGTAACCTTTAAGGTGATTTTCACAGTGTTGCTACGTATGAAATAGATACGTCTTTAGGATCTCATTTTAAGATATTCAAGAATTCTGAGCTTGTACATACACCATAGTGTCAGGTCGAAATATCCTTCAGCAGAAGCTCTGCTGAAGGATGCTGTGTCTCCGACATAACGATGGTAGCTTTACGTGACGCCATCTGCAGAGAAACACAATTTTAGCAAGGGCCTATGCTAGATGAGCCGAGCGTTAGCAAAGCAAGAGCCAAGCCAAATTTTGGTATGTGTGGCCTTACGAGCCTCGAACGAGCGTTCTGCTCATGCTATCTTGTGTTCCACCCATAGTCAGTTTTTGGCAAAAATTAACGGACAAAGAAGTGATAAATATTAAATCGATGTACGTCCAATCATAATACCCAAGCAGAAGGACTCGGCTTGCGCTTAGCTCGTTCTCCACTCACCTAGCATAATGTAGATCCACCTTTAAGTTGACATTTTCTCACCATAAGCCAAATCGCATATTTTTGTTTTGAAAGACTCGTTATTTCCGAAAATCTTTGTTCTATTAGGGCCTATTTTCTTTTATGCAGTCTTCGGCTGCAGACCACAAAATATGTTATAAGGCTTTAATAATTAGTTAATTATTATTAATTAATATTTAGTCTGACGAGTCAGCAGCATTTCTGACTAACAAAACGTAAAATGGTTAATTTTTATTCAATTGTAGAAACTTTGGTAAAAGAACCGTATGGCAACACTTGGATGGGATTATGCAAGATTGGACGTGCGGTGGACTTGGCCGTTTTTAGATGGACGGGTTGTAACGTGCGACAGGGGATGTAGCGTATAATTTGGATCGGAGTGTGAAGGCTAATTTTGTTGAATTTTTTGGTGAGTTTCACTACATTCTACATTCACCTACGTATCTGGTTATGTCGAGTAACAAATTTTTAGATAGAATTTTTGTATTATAATTAGTCATATCTTATACTTTTTTATGAGACTGAGAAGTGTATAGGTCATAAATATTACTAAATAAAACAATATATATAAATGAATAAATGATAATATATTCATTTATATCTAATATGTGTAAATGAATTCAAAAACGTTAAGTATATAATAAATTTAAAAAAATGTTTACACAGGTTGTTTTGACCTGCACACTAGGCTAAGCCTGTCATGTGGGTGTAGAACACAATTTTAAAGTTATATAGCTATAAAGTGCCGATAATAGTTTATGAAAAATAAGCATAGGGTATGTTAGTAGCCTTCTGTAAAATAACAAATTAGTCTATATGCAATGGTGCGGGCGGGAAACTTGTTACAAACAACTAGACATCCCATAAAAAACAAAACTTGTCAAAAAATCCACCACTTTTCACGGTAGAGCAACTGAATGCGAGACTTGGATTATTGACAAGTTTTGTTTTTTATGGGATATCATTTGTTTTTGCAGTCCACCAACTTTTTTCTTTCCGGTACCTTCACCTTCAACTTCAAACGTCACTTTGTGATACTATACATTTATATGAGATTACAAAGTTATTCATGCAGTTGGTGTACTAAGAAAACTGGACCGAAATTACAAAAAAAAATAAGTTTTCCCATGATTAAGACCCTAAATTCTATTTGTATTCTAATTTGAAGCTTCTATGTCTGCTAGAAATGCCTTGGACTTTTGATGATCGGTGAGTCAGTGAGTCAATGAGTGACAAAATTCAGAAACTTTAACAAGTTGTCATTCTTAAACTGCTGGTTCAAATTGACTGAAATTTTAAATATACCATGTTTGTACAATGCCTGATTGGTTACTGAAAATTGAGGCTTCTTGTTTTATCCACTACGAAATTATAGGGGGTCGAAAATAGCCAAGAAAAGTATCGTACGACCGTGCTGCTTTTTTACTCGACTTGGCGGGGGCACTGCCATGTCCCCAGATACACAGTGTGTGTACTTTAGAGTTTCAAATGTTAAACTATATCCATCAAAACAGATTGAATTAAAACCCCAACAATGACCAAAACAACTAATCAAGATATCTCTACAATCGTATCCTACCTCCCACATTTATTACAGGACTGCAATATTTACGCTCGTAGTTTCAAAGCGTCGACAAAGGAAACGTGCCGATATCAGGACTGCGCCGAACACGCTCGTAAATAACGCGCGATGACGGCAACACACGCCCGCTGCGCTGAGAACCGCTTCTATATAAAATAACTTCTATCGCACCTGTTTCAATTTAGGACATTATTATGGTTTTTGATTAGCTTTAAAAATTCGGATACATGAATGTCCTTTAGTGGTAACATCTATTGCCAACATTAACACATGACTAACATTATTTTAGTAACAATTCTTGATATTTCATAACTAGGAAAACTGCCTTAAGACTTGTAACTTGATTTGATTAGTCATATTGTACTTAAATCTGGGTAAACTAAAAGATCAGTTTAACTTAATTAGGATGGTTGCTTTTGAGTATGTTACTGGCAACTTAATTGACAGTAATTGCAGTAATGCAGTGGAACAGAACGTTCGCCCTTGTAACCTAATTAACCAGTATGACTTTTTTTTCTGTTTATTATCATATACAAATCGTACATATTACATAAATCGGGTTTATACTTAGCACTGCAAACCACTACGGTTTATAATTATATACTAAGTATTATGTTTACGCCATTCCACATTTACACAAAGGACACGTACAAGACTTGGACAGATACATTTTTTATATACCTATGACTATATTTTTTTATCATTTCAATCTTAATTATTAATGAGGGAATTAAGGAAGTCTAACTTGAGCTTATATTTGATGTTGTTTGTAGTCAATTCCGTAGGTAGTTTATTTATTAGTTGAGGAACAATATACCTAATCTGATGTTCGCCTACCGTACTCATTGCTCGCGCGGAACGAGATGCAGCTCAGTTGACGTCGAGCTACCGAACGAGTGTATACCGGGTGTTCAATTGGTGGCTGATTATTCGTCGCAAAGAAAAGTTTTTACAGCAATACAAGTCCAACCTGGATGTGGACATGCAGTACCTTGCAATTCTTCAAAAAGCCAGTATGATCATCACTATATTCTATTCGGATTGTATTTGTTACAATATTTTTTAATATTATTACCTGGAGATAATAAATTTTATTTAAATAAGTATTATAGGTTCACATACATGTAACTTAATTGTCATGTTTGTATTTTAGTGTTCAGACCTGACCTATACGATAACTCGTACCTCTCACATTTATTACAAAACTGCAATATTTACGCTCGTAGTTTCAAAGCTTCGACAAAGGAAACGTGCCGATATATGGACCGCGCCGAACACGCTCGTAAATAACGCGCGATGACAGCAACACACGCTCGCTGCGCTGACCACCCTATCAGCTATTTTATATCGCACCTGCGTCTATGTTTGAAGTTATTAAGGCCTTTGATAAGGTTTGGAAACTTTTATTCTTCTTTTTATCATGTCGATGGCAATATATCATATTTCCCAAGCACAATACTCCGCCGTGGTAACTGCGCTATCAATAGCATGCAAGAAGTCGTCATGCGTACAGCTATCTGAGCATAAAAGATATGCTAGGAAGCCACGGTGAAGTCAGCCAATAGTGAGCAATATCATTTATTAAATATTTCTTGGATGTGTAACATTATTAAAGATACTGTCTTTAGTGCTAAAACTTGTAATTAAGTTAGCATGATTTTCGTTTACTTAGTGGCTTACTTCGAATATGCTGAGAACGTTAACTTAGATACTTCATACGATTGTCTTCTAGTGGTGAATTCTGTAACTCAGCCCTGTAATATAATTTATTTGTCTCTATTTAAATGCCTGAAACTGACTTGCAATTTTACTCACACGGTAACGGTTGTATTCTAGTTGAGGACCTGAAAATAAACTTACATTATATTTTAATGAAATTAATGTTATCCTAAAATACGTTTACATTCAAAATATTATTAGAAAATAATAAGAAAACTAATTTCTCGAAATCACTGCAGTGGAAAAGTAAAAAAAACGAAATATAATTTCACAGCGACGCTACAACGATTTAACTTGCCATCCATTCCAATTTTAAAATGGGCACCGACGTCCTAAGTAAAGAAAAGTCGCCGAAAATTATCAGCACACAGATCAATCTTCATTACGCACAATACAGAAGGGACACAAAACAAACTGACACGGCGACCGCATAATTTCACTATGTAAATATAAGGCCTCACGCACAATAACGAAGGAGGACTAACTCCTCAAAGCGCACCAATTGGAAATTATTAAGACGATGTTAGATGTTTACTGATTTAAATAAAATTTTGTTCAACTGTATATTTTTTTTGTTTTTTTTCATACATTCAGCTTTTTTATAAATTTTTGACCGATTTTATTTTATTTTATTTGAAAGAATATACTCACCGTGTGGTCACATTTGCTGCCATTGTCAGATTTCAGCGTGCGCTGTCGTCGGCGCGTGACACTGGATGTTTTTCTTCCTGCATGAAACAGATAGGTATAGGATAGGACTGACTAATGACTATCGAGGTACTTGGCGCTTGACCACCTGAAGAGCAAAAATTGCTTGCAACTTGCATAGATTTTTGTTTGAAATGACGCCATTTTTATGTCGTGCGTGCAAGTGATTTCCATTTATAAGTGGTTTTGCGGCAGATTATCTAACCGTTCATTAAAATTAAAAACAAAGACTACTGATTATATAACAAAAAATCTAAGTGCACCTACACATTTTTCAAGCGCACCAAATTTATATCTCGAGGCTTACGTCGCCCTTACAGGATGTCTCGTGATCTATGTAACTACCTACTTCATTTATATAAAGGGTGTATCTGTGAACATTTACATCCCCTTAACCAGGTGTTCTACTAAACATTATGAACAGCATTTGTTATATCACTTTTGGTAATTCGCATTGAATAAATTTCAACTTTTCATACAAAGTCGGTCAAGTGACTTGGCCATTTTGTATGGGGAGTCGAAAAAATTTTCGATGAATTTCGAAAAGTCGTTGAACAAATGTTGTTCAGAATGGTTGGTAGAAAACGTGTTTAAAGTGATGTAAATTTTCACAGATACACCCTGTATTATCTTTAATGTAATACCATGTGACTAGCAAATAAATAAATAGTTCAATTATTGTAAATGTTTCAATTTTTTATGTAATAGATGGCAGACGAGCAGATGTATCACCTGATTGTAAGCGATTGCCGCCGCTCATGGACACCCGTGACACCGTGAGTGATAGATAAAGATAGATAGTTACAGTCGTTTTTTTTTCTAGCTAGTCATATCATTAAGCAGTTAAGACAATCGACTGCTAACAATAAGTATGTTTATTGTTGGTGCGCTTTCATCGATACAGTAAATAATTGGTACGCGTCACACCTCAGACAGACTTCGGATGGACAGTGGCGCGTCTCGCGTAATCGATGCTTGGTCATCAATCACGTCGTGTGTCGACGCGCGCTGTCGGCGGCGCGTGCGACGCGACGACGCAACAGTCTAGCGCGTTTTATTGCGCTGTCCGGCGCGTTGGACGCGTGTGTCATTTGACACTGGGTCTAATTAAAATTCGTCGCTGTTCTGTCCATTTTGTGACAGTTTGATGGATCAGATGGGAGGGTGTTTAAGTTTGTTGGATGAATTTTTTAACTTTTCTGTTAATTTATTTTTGTTTTATTATTTTTCTATTCTAGAGGCGACAAAAGTAATCATCGCTTAACTTTTCTGTTAATTTATTATTTTTTTATTATTGTTTTATGCTAGAGGCGACAAAAGTAATCACCGCCGCCCATGATAATCAAATCAAATCGAAACGAATCAGAGAGGTCGCTAATGTGTCGCCGACCTTTTTAAAAAGGAGTACGCTCTTTCCTTGAAGGTCCCTAAGTCGTAGTCGCGAAAAACGCACAGTATTAGACCGCCATCAATCTAGATGATGGGTATGTTTTAAAATTATTGATGTTGATGTTGTCTCATTTTCTTTCCTGCTGTATTAATTTAGTACTTAAAACATTATTATAATATTACATTTCTTGTCCGTAAAAGTTACATATTGTTACGATGTTTTTTTTTACATAAAATCTTAGGTATATATTTCAACATATCCGAAAATCGAACTCTCAGACTCCAAAAGTTTACTCTGAGTCTCATTTTTAAGTTAGGTGTGTAGTACATGTAAACATTTCGGTATAAGCCTAGGGATGTGCACTACAAAACTGAAATGAGTTATACTTCTGCACTCAGAGACGTCAATTAGGCAAAATGTTCATTAACTTTATTCTGGAATTAAAGTCTTTATGCGTTTTGATATAAGTGTTAATATTTTTTCTAAAGTAATAATTAAAGTTAATTTGACGTCTTTGAGTGCGGCAGTTAGAGTTTACATTTCTGTTTTCATACAGCATTAAGGACAGTTTGAACGCATATTTCACTGTTTTTCACATCTAAAACGCATTGTATACGCATTTAAATTTAAATTTGTTAGCATTGCGGAACACAAAAATATGCTCATATTTTTGTGTTCTGCAATTTGAAGATATATTAGATTTATAAATTGACTATGGCTCTAATACATGTGGAGTGGCAATCGATCATCGTTCATCAATCTTTAGTGTCGTCCCGTGCTGTCGCTAGCGCGATGGTCTAGTGTTTTTTGTTGTATTGCACCGTCCATAGCGTTTAGTCACTGCATGATTTCTATTCCTGTCTGTTGCAGGCTTGATATATTACGTAATGACTGCCTCGGTGGTGCAATGGTTAGAAGGTTGCACTTTAAAGCGAAGGCTGCGCAAGAGGTCCCAGGTTCACTCCCCAGGTCGGGCCAAAAATTTGTACCTAAGTTTTCGATAAGAAATTCTTAGTGCGCAGCCCGGAGTCTGGAAGTTGGCGGTCTTGTACCCCCGTGACTCGGAAAGCACGTTAAACCGTTGGTCCTGCGCCCGATTCCTTTCCGGTTGTTACAGTAGTGTCCCATCGGAATATGAGGGTAAGGAAATAGACAGTGCATTTGTGTTTGCGCACATACTTGAGCACTATAATATCCTGTACGTGGCTGATCGTTAATATTGGCCGCCGTAGCCGTAATCGGCTAAAGGATTATATATTACGTAGGACCACTTTTTAATATACAGGTAGCTTGTTGCGCCTATTAAAAGGTCAAGCTGCATCATAATTTCAGCCAAGAGACGCTTAATGATGTAATCTTCCTTAATGTTCTCCAAAATGTTCTATCATGTGCTGCTCTCATCTACGGAGGCCCAGATAGCAAAGAAAGGTTGTAGGTTCAAATCCAAGAAGGCCAAATCCACAAGGTTGGCAACGCACTTGTGACTCCACTGGTATCGTTGGTGTCTCTAGGCGGCGGCAATCGCTTACCATAAGGTGATGTGTCTGCTCGTCTGCCACCGATCACATAAAAAAAGGTTACCAAGTCCTGGGTTATGATCCAAACACCTCCGGGGATGCTGCGATGAGCAGTATAGCAATTCTCAATGCTTTGTGCAAGCAATGTACAGTCAGAGCATGTTATAAATTATTTAGCGTATTAATCATTAATTAATTAGCCACGTAATCCCCCAGGAGCATCTGGTTGCAGGTATGTTAAAGCACCGCGGCTTTACTTTACCTACGGTAACATAATACGACGACCCAAACTTGGACTATAATCGTGTAACTTTCATTTCCGTGGTTAATTTATCATCATCATCATCATTTACCCACTGCAAAACATAACTGCTATGGCCTTAAATATTGAAATATGTTTTTTTTTTGGTTACGACAATCTTTTGCAATTTATTTTCAAGTAAATAATGCACTAAAAAATTTTCGACTAGTCTTCGGGTGGGACTCGAACCCACGATCTTTTGCTAACCGGGCTTTACCGTCTAAGCTACCGGAGACCTTGGTATGTCGACGAAATTTGTAAATGCTTTTTGCTTCACCGTGAGCCGACGATAGTTTCATCAATATTTGTATGTACCTACAAATATCCACTACAATATTCCACTGAATATTTGTAGGTACATACAAATATTGATGAAATTGACGACGAAGCAAAAAGCACTTACAAAGTTCTTCCTCGATGGCTAGCCACAATAATACAAGACCCTAACCAAGTTGAGTGGCAAGCCTTAACTTATGTATTATACACCGTTATTATTTATCGTTTACATCCCAAAATCTCATATGAAGTATCGTTAATAAAGTCCAATTAGCATGTTAGATCAACAAAATAAGCGAAAAAGTAATCAACTGCTCCATACAAAACAGAAAATCCTCCCAGCAATAATGTATGGAACTGATTTCTTTCCCTTATTTTGTTGATCTAACATGCTAAATTGACTGTATTTACATTACCTATTATGAGGTGTTCGGGATGTTGTAAACGATAAAAAAATTACGGTGTATAGTGAACGTATAAGAGACTGATAACGATGATGAAAGATTTCTCTTAAATTTTCCTTCATATTACTTGAGGAAAATCGTTTGATGTTGGGCGTAAGGGGGTGTTCAAGTGGAGCTCCGTTTGCGACAATTCAAAGCGTCTCGTAACGTAGTAATGTGAGTAATATCCAACGCTACATACGAGTAAGCAAAGTGAGTATACTTGGTACTTTGTCAATGGTCCCATTTATGATCTTCATATTTTGGTAATCCAAGGCGTCACGCTATCTTTCTTGGGTTAATCCAACTCTTAAGGCGACGTGAGTCGTGAGTTTTTTGATCCTTAGCTAACTTTAATTTTTTTATAGACCACTTATCAAAAATATACTGCTTTGCACTACAACCTAAAAAAAATCTCCAAACGTTTTATAACATTAATTACTAAGCTGGCTCAGCGAACCGAATTGGATCTTGGCCTCCAACATAAAATATCACCATTCCGGTCTGATTTCAGCAACCTTTCGCCTAGTTTGGCCGTTACAGATTTTCTAATATTAGTCTTAAAATAATTTGATGAAAAAAAGAACAAAAAATGACGATGGAACTGATGCAACCTTCAAAAAAAGAGCGTCTTCTTTTTAACCCCCGACGCAAAAACGACGGGGTGTTATAAGTTTGACGTGTACTGTGTGTGTGTGTGTGTGTGTATGTGTGTGTGTGTGTGCATGTGTGCGTGTGTGCGTGCGTGCGTCCGTGCGTGCGTGCGAACGAATGAACCGATTTTGATTTTGTTTTTTTTTGTTTGAAAGATGAATAAGGGGGGAGTGTTCTTAGCTATGTTGGATAAAAATCAATCCAAGATGGCTGCCGCCGTCACAGAGATATGGATTGTATATTTTAACACAACTCCCACAATATGGGTCGTATAAAAGGGCTTGAGTAGCAGAATATATTTACTGTGACAAATTTCAAATCGGGGTTTTTTTAATTTTCAATATTTATTTTTAAAAAGCTGGCGGCACCCTTGTGAATTCTCTGGTAATCGCTTACCTACAACCATAATTTGCCTCTCGTCTGCTGCTTATTGCATTTACAAATATGCAAGCGTATCAAAAGTCACATCTACGATCGCCCGATAGCTTCGTTAGTCTGTAGAGCGAGTGTGGAAATGCCCCTATAGAATAGGTGCCGTTCAAGTGGATCCCCGTTCGCGACAGTTCAAAGCGTATCGTCGCCTAGCAACACGAGTATCATCCAGCCACGGCCGGCGTTTACACGAACCATTTGTGCTCACGGCAAAGGGATCGAGATATAGAAATGTGAAATTGAAACAAATTGAATCAAGTCTTTTCGTGTTTGAAGGAGATTTCCTTGCAGTTTTTATCAGAGGTTGTCTGTTTTTGATGTTCTTTATTTGGCCTTTACCCGAGGTAGTTTCTTAATCTTAATCGCTTTAGACATTTTTTTATTTGTCCTTGTCTTGGTTTATAGAAGATATCGGTCAACCTAAAATTCTAGAACCATTACTAATCTAGCTTGCGTCTAGGTATACCAAATAGTTTTTTAACCATGTAATAAATATTAAGAACTACAACCTGTGCGGATAAAGAATGGGATCAGAAATGGCGGCGCATCTATTCACTTCTCGCTCGCACACTATTTGCGTCTATACTCGCACCCCACGAGTGCGAGTATAGACGCAAATAGTGTGCGAGCGAGAAGTGAATAGATGCGCCACCTTTTCTGATCCCATTCTTTATCCGCACAGGTTGTAAGTTGGCAAACTGCCGCTTAAATCTGCTAATACTAATTAGGTACTCAGAATTATAAGACTTTTGTCTCTTGAAGTGTGTGTAGCTTAAGCTCGTTTCGTATACGATCCCTCAGGGAGACACTAAGCATAGCCTAGTCTTCTGCATTTCTTGTTCAAATATACGACAAATCTCAGTATATTCTTTCACGATAACCTAATTATGTGAAAATACTTTTATAGCTCGGGATTATCTAAAAGAAGATGATCTAGCAGAGACCAAAATTATCAACAGGCCTTAACCTTACAGTTATCCAAGATAAAAGAAAATGTCTCACCACCTGTGTCAATTTTAATATGGGTTTTTAATTTATTTTTATTTTGTGGAGTCAAGAAATCTGTGTGAGTTAGTAAAAGAAAGCCAACCGCTATGATGACGTAGGTAGAATCAAAGATCTGCGCCGCTAACCGGTCAAATACTATTGAATAGTGAAACATTACCTAACATACTCGTAACTCATCGTATTTAAGTGGTCGGGTCACCTGATAGTAAGCGATTGCCGCCGCCCATGGCAGTAGAATCGCCAACCTAACGAGTTCTAGAGTGGAGACCTCGTCTCTGTACAGTAGTGTAGCACGCTTGTAATACAGATGGAGTGAAACTGGAGACAGATGCGAGTCGAGGATTGGCCGAAGTGGCTGCCACCAGTTGGGACATTGCAGTACAAGCGGTGTAAAGGTGACGTCACAGAGGCCGCCGCGGATGACGTAGTATCATTGTGCTCGGGACCTTTTTCGGAAACAAGCCTTTCTTTTTTTCTTTATTTTATATTATATTATGGCTCTACCCGAAGATATCTTGCCAATGTCAAGTAACTTTTTTTGAATCAGTAAGTAGTTAACAGTCGAAGTCAGTCAAAGTCACAGTCTCACAATAAAATGGATTCTGCCGATATCACTCCAAACAAAATCGCGGGTTTTAAGACTCTATTAGGTCCAAGCAAATTGTCCGTGACAACTCAGTCGACACACAATTGGAGTCTTGAAAACGATACAATTCAACTATTTTTATTATAAGGATCACTTTGCGGCACTTCACTATACAAATGAACACCAAATTTGTTCACTAAAAACTACTGGATACTAATTTAAAACCTTTGAAGCAGACCAGTCCCCAAAGGTGGCACCTGTTCACAAGTATGACGTATGTGTCAGCCATCATTTCACTCAACCATATTAGAAGGAAAGCAATGACCCGCCACATAGTACCTACCACCTTAGAGACATTTGAGTGAGCATGACTACTTAGGTTCCCCTCATAGGTCACAGAGTAGTAGTTACTTAAGTGCAGGCAGAGTCAGAACGCGATCGCGTATTTTTCGCTTTACTGGATCCGCCGGATTACCGGATCCGCCGGACCGGCTTGCAATCCCTAATCGTTGCTTGTAAAAGCACCCGTAGTGGTGGGACTGCGTAACATGACCAGTTTAATTAAGCCCGTGGGTTAACACCTAGACGTTAATACAATCATTCCTCCAGCATAACGGCAGCCTTATAAACTGAACTGCCTATTCTACTCTATCACCTGGAGATAAGGTTTGTTTTAGCTAGCAGATTTGTGATGAAAAGATGTACGCATACGGTGGTGAGCGACACGAGGCAGGTCTTGATTTGATAGTCACGTTTGATATGGTATAATTGTTATGGTTTTACTGCTTTTGTTTGTTATAATGTAGGAGTAGTGGCACGTTTCGATTACATGCACGTTATTGCAATTAGGTTAAATCTTTTATTTACGTACAGGATGTTTGCCAAATCTACTCTACTTTGGAACGCATAAGGTCAAATTTTAACCTTGGGAGAGCCACGCTTCAGCATGAATAGACCGGCTCCACCGGATTGATACCACGGCCTCACAGAAAACCAGCGTGAAGTGAGGGTACCGGAGTCCCATTCCGAGGGAAAGGGGGGTTTGAAGGTAGCGTACTTGTGACTCCACTGGTGTCGCGACTCCACTGGTGTGGTGGACACCCGTCCATGGGTGACGGCAATCACTTACCATCAAATGATTTATCTGCTCGTCTGTCACCAGTCACATATAAAAAATGCCAATTAGGCCCGATTCGACCAATCTCACTCCGATACTAAATCTTTGGTAGGTAAAGCACTGTCGTTCTGTACAAATCTGACGCTATATTATAGATTTATCCACGGATGAAGGTCGAATCGGGACTTAACCTTACAGTTATTCAAGATTTTATAAAAATACTCACCACCGGTGTCCAATTTAATATGGGTTTTTAATTGTTTTTGTGTGTGTCAAGAATTCTTTAGGACTTAGCAAAAGAGAGCCAACCGCTTTGATGACGTAGGTAGGTATAATCAAAGGGCGTACAGCTGGCCTGGATCTAAATGTACAGTCAGCCAAGAAAGTGGTCTACCACTTTTGATAAAGTTTCTGCGAGATGTAACGATCGCTAAGGTTGACTTTTCTAACAGAGTTTAAAACATGTACCTACAAATGTTATGACGTGTTGTCAGTTATCTGAGATGCCTGACTTTTGACGTCATTGGGTGACTTAGTTTAAATACATTAAATGCAAATATCTATTTTACTAAACTAAAACCATGTCATTTTAATTAAGAGAAACTTAATACTAGTGAAAAAAAAGTCTGACAATTTTACTGTTAAGTATTAGCGTCAAGAAATTATTAATACCAATCTGTTACGTACTATTTCTTCATACTGTTCTAATAAATTGCGGAGCCTTACTGACTAAAGCTTCAGGGACTCTCCCTCAACATCTATGAGTGGGCGAGTGTCATGGGTCCATAGCTCGGAGCCTAGCACCACCCCACCCCCCCGGATGGAAGTCCGCCTACATGGCGGGCACGGCGCTTCCTCCCCCGGATGGGATGTGGATAACCATCACGCTCTCAATATGCAGCAAAGGCCTTCCAGGCCTCTTCACTCGCAAATATAGCTTACACTTTACTAGTAAGTGAGAGTTCCTCGCCGCCCTTAGCCACCAATGCGTGGCGCTGCTGATTTCACGGCGCACATACCGCTAGCGTATATTGCGCCGTGTCCACCGTATCGCCCCGTGGCAGGAAGGTGTTTCCTCCTGGTGGATCCTGTGTCGGTAATCACCGAAGCAGCCATGCCCGGTTATTCATTACCTACACCATCCGGAAGGAGACAACGCCATGTGAACGTTCATTCTACCGGTCCATGACCCCCCGGTCAAGAGCGTTCTGCTGCTGTAACGAGTGAGGATGAGGTGCTTAGACCATCGCTTCAGGAGGACCTGCGGGCCTCCTTCCGCACGACCTCCCGCTCGACGGGGCACAAGGATTCCCCTCTTGTCCTTTTCTTTGTATAATTGCACGTCGGAGAGCATCTTACTCCCAAGGGGGCATCTCGGCGAGCGAGCAGGCCACTTCGAAACTTACCGTACGGTAAGCGCTCGAGCAACTCGTTGCGCTATCACTCGCTCAGACCCCCGCAAGAACCTGTTCTACTTGCGGGGGTCTCAGCGAGTGATAGAGTTTTCCCCCCTTACTGAAAATAAAAAAAATCTCAATCAAATAATAATGCTTTATTTACAAAGGCGTAATTTAAATCAATTTATAAGTACTTATGCATAATTTACATGTTAATTCATGTATATGTTGATACATAAAATATACTAAAAAAAACATAATGTGATTTTACCACCGACTCGGAAAGTGGTTTCTGGTCAAGAAGATCCGGCAAAAATCTAGCCAGTTACTCTTTTTAATCGCCAAACTGTCATACAATGTTGAATCATCAACATACCAAGCCAGTTTAATTATAACACAAAACAAAATAAATTAAATAAATATAATGAGGTAAACCGAAGCAGACCAGTCCCCAAAGGTGGCACCTGTTGACGGTTCACAAGTATGACGTATGTGTCAGCCATCATTTCACTCAATCGTATTAGAGGGAATGCAATGACCCACCACATAACGCCACCACGTCAGAGCCATTTGAGTGAGCATGACTATTTAGGTTCCCCTCATAGGTCACCAAGGGCGGGAGGGAGTCGGACCAGACGTGCGCCCCGTGGAGCGCTATCGATCGCAGTATGCCAGCATAGAGTAGCCGGCACCTGAAGCCTGGTCCACCTAGGTGGAGCCGCGGTGACATCCTGCTAAAATGCAGGCCAAATGTCATCGTGGATCCAGGACAACATTGACGTCAAGTCAATGTTTGAAATTATTGTAAGATTTTGCTTTACTGTGAGAACTTCCCACTATTAGGCAAATCCACACAGCGATTTACTTTGTTTTGCAATCTCCAAAATTGTCTGACAACAAACCGTAAAATACCAAAGCCTAAGGTACAATTAGAACCCACATCCACTGAAGAACACGCAAGCAACACGAAGCCGACATGGTTACACAGAGCCGTGTTTAAACATTCTCGAGTGCAGCGATAGGGTTAACAAATAACGACGTGCCAATCGCTCGAGACTCATAGATTATTCATCGACGCGTCGATCCAGCCGCTGACGCTCTGTGTTGGGTTGGGATGCATCTGTCGGTGGACTGAGCTTCTCTCAGCCAGTACATTTCTGTACACTAGTGCAAAGGTTTTAAAGTAATGGCTTTAGACTGAGCACATGGCGTTGCTCACGCAGTTTTACCCTGTTATAACAAAATCCTATCAAATATACATCCTGTTTAGTTTATATCTACAAACCCGCAAAACTTTCCCTTAGTGGTTGAGTTTCCAAAATCATCTTTATTATTTAAAAACCGTGTCCAAACAACAATGATTTTATGTCACTTACTGTACTAAATTAGCAAACCCACACTGCATATCAACCCCTATTTTACCCCCTCCAAGAGTGATTTACATGATTTACTTTTTATTTTGTGAAGTTATGAGGCTAAATACAAGTTTTCATAGTTTCACATCCATGAAGCATGAGCTCTGTGCCGGGATGCATCTGTGTGTGGACTAAGCTTCTCTCAGTCTATCGTACACTACCATATGGATACACCTTGTATGGACGTATGTTTTAATTATAATTGTTTTTTTTGTCTGAGTGTTTTCTATGTATTATATAATTTTGTAATACATAGTTATGTATTTAGAAAAGAAAAGTATTACATGTATATTTTATTATTCCGCAGTTGGTTCTAATATCCGTAACACATAAGCTTGAGTTACGGAGTCAAATCAATGTATGTGATCATCATCATCATCATTTCAGCCAATATACGTCCACTGCTGGACATAGGCCTCCCCCAATGTTCTCCACGGTCCTGTGCCTGCCCGCATCCTAATGGATTACCGCGATCTTCACCAGATCGTCGGTCCACCTTGTTTTGACGCATATTGCACGTCTGCAAATTATCAGACTCCGAATGGCCAAATATTTTTTTACAAGAAGATCAGACATTTACCACTTTGGCTCAATACAGGGATCTAACTTTGAGATCCCAAGCGTGGTCACCACATTTATAATGCTGTCCAATGTTTCATAGTACGTAGCCGATTAGATTTTTTTCTGCAGTGAAATATCATTTCTAGAAATGACTTAGGAATGTTTAGACCGTAGGAGAACCCCGCTTTGGCATGAATGCGCCGAATCGACCGGAATGATACCACGGCCTTACAGAAAACCAGCGTGAAGCAGCACTGTGCTGTGTCTCGCTGCGTGAGTGAGGGCATCGGAGGCCCAATCCTAAAGAAAAAGGGGCTTAAAGGTTGGCAGCGCACTTGTGTAGAGTCACACAGGTGTCGCGGGTGTCTTCGGGCCGCGGCAATCGTTTACGATCAGGCAATCCGTCTGCTCGTCTGCCACCCATTAAAGAAAAAAAACCCACCAAAATTCGATAATAAGAGTACATCGCATTATATAATGTCACGCACGTCGATAATAAGAGTACATCGCATTATATAATTTCTGCGTTAATAACGTATTTCGGAACGGCATCGGCAGCGAAAACGGGAAATAACGTTATGCCGTCGTTAATCAATTAACTGGCGCGAATTTAATAAAATAACGTCGATGACGTCACATGACTCTGTAGTTTATCGTTACATAGTGGATATGTTATGTGAAAACGTCCATAGTATGACAATGATATGTTGACATCCGTGATATCAAAAACAGGGGTCATTGACACTTTTCTTATCGTATGGGCTTTTTGGACGAGCAGACGGATCACCTGATGGTAAGCGAAGCCACATATGGACACCAGCAACACTATTCATACAAGTGTTATTATGAATGAATGAATGAATGAATGAATGAATGAATGAATATACTTTAATTGCACTCAAAGTATAGTAAGAAAACTTAATACTAGGTATTACAGGATATGTACAACGAAGGCGGCCTTATTACTATGAGCAATCTCTTCCAGGCAACCTTTGGGTAAAGGACACTTGATGAAGGTGTAGGGCAGTGCAATATTAATATTTATATACTTACATACAAAGTTTAAATATTAATACATAAATAAAATATAAATATACTAATACATATCTGCATAAAATATCATAAACTACTTACATATGCTTGATTAAATATAGATAATTGGATATTGCAACTACAAATAATAACAATGGATCTGAAAGTATGCGATGATTATTAATAAAATTAGTTCTGGCATTGTTTTATATCAGTACTGTAAAATAGTAAGGACACTCCTTTATCTTGGCTGAATTGCTGCTCGAAGCAATTGCACATTGTTTTAAGAAAAGCCCACAAAGCTATTATCAGTATTCAGTGACATAATCACGGCGCAACGATATTCAGAAATCATCAGTTTATTGAAAAACCCGCGATGATAGATCAGTGTTTTATCATTACAAAATAAAATACCTGAAAAAGTTGATGACAACATTACTTACAATGTCTTCGTCCCAAACTAAGGTTATCCCTTGTATTATAGAGACCAGAAACAATGAACAGCCAACACAAATAATATGTAATATATGTTTCATCAACAAACATTTGTGTTCAAAGCACTGTGCTAAACTGCCTTATTTTGCTTATAAAAGAAGCTGAAAACGTTATCAATATCAAGTGACATTATCACTGCGCGTCGTCACTCGAAAATCATCGCCAGTCAATTGATAAACGCGCGATCACAGCACACGAGATTTGTTTAACTCGTAGGGGGTTGGGGGGCGAGTGAAACAAAGAAAGCCCTGCAAAGGGCGGGCGGGGTGTAACGCCGGCAACCGGCAATACCAGCCGGGCTGTTCCAGTGTTGCCCTAACCGGCTCGAGGGTAGGACGCGTACGTCCCACTCTGCGATCTGTATACCACGCGACGTGTGTGATAGTGCATGCTGTTATTTATCACTTAATACATTCAATTCTGTTATTATTTAACCGTGTCGTGCATAATACCAGTTGCGATATATCAGTGATGTAAAACGTAGTGATAAATATGGGCGGCGTGACATCGTTTTTGAATGGTAAGTAATTGGTTTCATGTCTGTTTTACGGTGTAGATGGGTTTAGATGGCTATCCTGGGCTTGTACGGAAGGTGATTAGCCTAAAATCTCTGCCAAAAGTAACGAAAATAGATTCTTTCAAAATATTTATACAATTTTGGAACAAATTACCTAAGCTAATATCAGGTACTGAGCAAGCTTTACGAGGAAGCTTTGCAGTGTCTTAAGGAAAAGCTTTATCAACGTCAATAATATTGACTTTCACAAATAATATGGACGTTGTATTTTTTATCCTGCAAAATAATAACATGCACACTTATTTTTGTAGAAAAATTTAGAAATTCAGGTTTCCCTTATATGAAGCATTGTAAAATATTAAAAGTATTTTTAAAAACCTAGTATTCACGTTCAATTGATTGTTCCAAAGCTCGCGCTGAAGGTAGCATCAAAACATACTCCAGGAAAATTTGATAAACAAAATGAGAAGGATAATGTTTTCGTGTTATTTCCTTGATTTGTATAGAAATTCATTCTAAATGAAATTCAATTGATGGATGAACAATCTGGACGATTATTTTTTATACGTTTTTCAGTGTAAATTCACATCAAATGTGCAATCCAATATGAATGTACCAACTGTTGAATAAAAATGTTGAATAGTACCAATATTTTTTAAATGTTAAAACTATTATTTTTCTTAGATATTCCAATAATTTACATATTAATATATATGTTACTGATTAGTCTATATTTATGTATAATTGAATAAAAATTATAACTAATGGTTTCTTTCTATGTACTCCTTTTTTTCCAATATAAACCGTAATTGGGACCATTGTAAGATTTAATTTTTGGACATTAATAAATCTTCTGATGTACCTATTAGTTATTACCAACTTTTTGTTATTATTCAAGGCAAATTATGTTACTCGTACGTATTTCAATTATTCCTTTACAAATCCATCTAAAGTCAATTTTTTTGTCCAATGAACGACCCATTTCATAGTTTGGTACATGCATTGGGTTTAACAACGATTTTAAGCTCTGGTGAATGTTCTGTATATTGGTAATAATACTCGTATTGCATGCTGATTCAATGATAGAACGAGGGTTTTAATCTAAACATTATGATAGTATCGTAAAAATCATGAACAAAATTGTTCAGGGCTTTAAATCAAACAACCAGTTTATCGACATATTCTGCTGAAGGTATGTAAGGTTCTCCTCAAGATGACTAACCAACTCGGTCACATGATATCATTCAGCATATCACACCATTCATTTTTCTCATTATAATCAGGCAGTCGTGCCATAGAACGTTGTATACTAAGTTTTATCTATCTCTAAATTGTTTTAAGCTTCCATGGTAACTAAATGGTTATTTACGAGATTTCTACCGTGTACGTTATTTTTGAGTTTCCGATATTTCGACGATGTTGCAAGCGCTATGGTCACAGAGTAACTGAACTGCTGTCATATATAAGGTCCATGGTAGAAGTCTTGTAAATAACTATTGTAATTTAGTTATCTCTACATAGCGACTATTTCATTTCCGAAATGGTCGCTCTTGCTTCGAATAAAACACCAAGTACTAATTATCACCATTATACTAAAGTAACTTTTTTGGCTTGTAAATCTTTGGCACTGTGTACTAAAGGTGTATGTATTACCAACGTGGTTGTTTGATCTTCCAATTTAATTTATTAAATGATACCTGAGAACGTTTCCAACTGCTCTGTGTTAGCTTTTAGGTCAGTGATGTTTACTTTAGTAACAAAAGTCTGCCAACTGTCCAGTGTTGTTAGATTCCG
Source organism: Marasmia exigua (assembly GCA_019059595.1). NCBI lineage: Eukaryota > Metazoa > Arthropoda > Insecta > Lepidoptera > Crambidae > Marasmia > Marasmia exigua. Next base: position 22,918,886 of record CM032473.1, read on the forward strand.
AAATCCGCGTTTGCAACTGTAGAAAGGCTATTCACCCTTTGTGTCATAATAATAGGCCATTGATGAGGATAATTCTTGGGCGTCGAGACTAGCCTGATGGTGCATTTGATAGTAAGTGTAACTCATATTCCAAGAGATGTGGGATAGATTGGTGGAGTCAACACTTTCAAGTTTTGTTCACTCCCTGCGTGTCATTATATCGGATTAGGGGGAAACTCGCCCTATTAAAACTCATTCCAGAATTGTAGTATTTCTTTGCTAGCCCGATAATATCTATGGTGTTTTCGTAAAAGACGATACCCATAACACAACCCGTTGCGTTGCAGTTGGCCATCCATTTTGAAGTAAGTGCCTAACTTGCTAGAAAGTATACGATCATTGATGTGACTTTATCATCATCATTACTACGACTTAACCAGCAACTTACAGTAGTCAGTCACAGTCTGAAGGTGGTCGATCGGTCATCCAAAATGCTTGATAGAGCCCTAGTAGTTGCGTATCATCATCATTATTTCAGCTAATAGACGTCCAATGCTGTACATAGGCCTCCCCCAATGTTCTCCACGCAGATCGGTGCTGTGTTGCCCGCGTCCAATGGATTCTCGCAATCTTCACCACATCGTCGTATAGATAGATAAATATAAGTATTTTAGAACATCACATACATTTATCTGCTTCCAAGATAGGTAGCTCAAGCACCTGTGTTACGGATATCAGAAACAACAGCGGAATATATTGTTTTAAACTATTGAATAGAACTTCAGTTACTCCGAAACCATGGCGCTTGCAACAGCGCCAAAATATCGGAAACTCGAAAATAAGGTAAAAGGTGGAAATCCCGTAAATAATTATTCTAACAACAGCGGAATCACAAATACTCGTACATGCATACGATACTTTTCTTTTGTAAATACATACTAACACCCAATACAAACAGACATGTTCTTGCACACAAATGTTAGAACTATGGGGGGATCAAACCTACCACTACTACTAGCACTGATACAAACGGATCGTCAAAACTTTAATGCACATCACACAAAGTTAAAAGCTTGGTGTACAGAAATCCAGTGTACAATTTAGGCGGTCTGATATAGCTGGGAGCGACTACAGTAGGAGGCTGTAGTAGTCGCTGACCATAAGGCGAGCCGCACGCTTATATGCCACCGGCGTGATATAAAAACAAACATCAAATAGAAGAGGGGAGGGTGGTTCAAAACTTCTGGTATGTCTACATCTAATAAAAAATAATATCCTCCAACCGATTATGGCTACGGCGGCCAATTCAACGATCAGCCCTTTACGCAGGATATATTATAGTGCTCAAGTGTGTGCGCAAACACAAGTGCACTCTCTATTCCCTTACCCTCATATTCTGATTGGACACCAGGGTGACACGACCGGAGAGAGATTGGGCGAAGGACCAACGGCTTAACGTGCTTTCCGACGCACGGGTGTACAAGACCGCACACTTCCAGACTCTGGGCTGACACCAAGAATTTCTTACCGAAAACCTAGGTACAAATTTTTGGTCCGACCCGGGGATTAAACCCGGGACCTCTTGCGCAACCGTCGCTTTATAGTGCGAACCACTAACAACTACGCCACCGAGGCAGTGCTACATCTATTAAATAAATTTACAGTACATTAGTGTAGTCCCAAGAAACATAAAGTTCCGCGTAGCTAGAAACTAATAATCCCAAATATGAATCTTGATACTTTGATAGCAGAAGTTTGTAAGGCCTCGCGTAGATGTAATGTAGTCTCTTGATACACATGAAACCGATATCCGCTTGTATGGGAGCGTGTATACACAAGGGAGATATAAGCACTCTTGTCGAATTATAAAGGACTCGCATCCGACCGGGGTTTTGCTTGTCGGAAGTATTTTTGGTAGGTATGTATTGCATTTATTACATGTAGATATTACTTCCTTGGTGGATTTAAGTTGCAGTTGGTCAATTAAGTAGGTGTGCCCTGTGGCTAGGGGCGTTCAGGAATTCTTACAGAAGACAGGCCGAGAATTCTTTGGCAGTATTTTTTTTTTTATATGAGAGGTGTCAGACGAGCTGACGGATCACCTGATGGTAAGCTATTCCGCCGCCCATGGACTCCTGAAACACCAGTAGAGTTACAAGTACGCTGCCAACCTTTTCCCCCCCATTGGGCCTCCGGTAACCTCACTCATACGATGAAACACAGCGCAGGCGCTGCTTCACGCCGGCCTTCTGTGAGGCAGTGGTATCACACCGTGGGAACCAGACCAACTGAATCATGGTCGCCGTGTTAATGGCAAAAGTCTTTCTTATGGTACGCAAAAGATCAGCTTGAGTATATACCTACATTTTATAACGACTTAAATGGTAAAATGGCTATAGTATTGTGGTCAAACGCGGAAGGTCCCAGTTTCGATTCCCAAACGAACTTTTCTATATTTACTCGGGTCTGGATGTGTTGGGAGACGTCCCTGGCTGTCGTCACAAATATAAGCCGTTTTTTAGCCGTTTTCAACCTCTAAGGTGTAGGCCTCCTTCAGGTTATGCAATTGTTGGCAATCTTGGGCGGTTTCTATCCACTTTCTTCCTGTTAGCCTTTTGATGTCGTCAGACCAACCCATTTGGGGTCTTTCTCTTGGGCGTTTCTTGCCCCACGGTCCCCACTCTACCACTGCTTTGCACCACGTAACGAGCTTTCGGGCGACATTACCAATCCACTCACACTTCAACTTCAACACCCGTTTTGCAACGTCGCTTACTTTGCTTTGCTGCCTGACCCACCTACTTCTTTTACAATCCTTGAGTTTTACATCTACCAGCCTCCTCTCAATTGCTTTTGAGTAACCTGAAGTTTGTAGAGAATATCCTTAGTAACAACCCAAGTCTCAGCTCCATAAGTAAGCACTGGTAGGATTCACTAGTCGTGAATGCGAGCTTTTTGTTCAGCCGTAATATTCATTTTAATGCGAATTCAAGCTTGGAGCAGGCTGCCCACGTTAGCCTTATGCGCCTATTGATTTCATTGGTTTGATTGTCCTTTCCCTTCTGACCATGATAGTCGTACTTCTCGACTTTCTCTATGGCAGTGCCACTTACGCTGATGTTTAAGGTAATATTAGTTGTATTAGTAGTATTAGTAGCTACACAGTCATAATGTATAAAAATCAAATTACTTGCATCGATTCCTACAAATGTCACACTAATTTAGTAAATTGTCTCTTGAGGATATTTGACCAGATTGAAGTAGCCTAGCATGTAACTATCTATATAATTTTACACTGACTGTCTCGGTGGCACAGTGGTTAGTGGGTCGCACTTTTAAGCGACGGCTGCTATAGAGGTTCCGGCTTCGATCCCCTGGTCGAGCCAAAAATTTGTGCCTAAGTTTTCGGTAAGAAATTCTTAGTGCCAGCCCGGAGTCTAGAAGTTGGCGGTCTTGTACCCCCGTGCCTCGGAAAGCACGTTAAGCCGTTGTTGGTCTTGCACCCGATCCCTCTTCGGTCTTGTCACGTTAGTGTCCCATTGGAATACGTGGGTAAGGGAATAGAGAGTGCACTTGTGTTTGGGCACACACTATAGCACTATAATATATCGTGCGTACGTGGCTGATCGTTACGATCCGGCCGCCGTAGCCTTAATCGGTTGGAGGATATTAATTTTACAATTGAGTAGAAGGTTTATTTTTTCCCTAGTAATTTCTTTATCCCATCCAAGTCAAACAGTTTCCCACTGCTCCATCCCGCGGGAATCTGAAGACGGCTTGGGTGAAATTATAAAGTCGCCCCACAAAGGATCCGGGACGCCATTTAGTTCTTTTATAACTTGCAAATTTTGTAATTACATTGTTCATAGTTTGCCTTCGTTTTTGTAGGCGAATTTTGACCTACTGCAGCTGTATTAAAAAGTTAGTGAAAGCAGTGTACGAGTAATATCAGGGAATATTACGGCTGGAGTCAAAAAGCTCTCCTTTGATTAGTTAAATTTTGTATCTTAGGTTTAGGATACTTAGTAATGGGAATCAAGTCAATGTGTGAGATGTATGAATTACTATTTACTGTTTTTAAAAGGACGGATAGTTTTTATTATGTATAATATCCCTCCTTCGGATCACGGCCAATCTCAATTATCAGCCACGTACGCAGTATATACATATTTTAGTGCTCAAGTTTGTGCGCTAACACAATCCCTTACCCTCATATTCTGATGGGACCAACGGCTTAACATGCTTTCCGAGGCACGGGGTACAAGACCGCCAACTTTCAGACTCCGCCACTAAGAATTACTTACCGCAAACTTAGGTACAATTTATGGACCCGACCAAGGAATCGAACCCGGGACCTCTTGCGCAGCCGTCGCTTTAAAGTGCCACCCACCCACTAACCACTGCGCCACCGAGGCAGTCGTATAGATGTGTTGTGTATATTATGCCATTGAACCTTGATGTGCGAGTCCATAACTTGTTTTATAAAAGTAGTTTTTCTTCATTTAAATATGGTATGTTTTTTCCAAGATAGGTACAGTGGCGGTAAAAAAGTGTTACCAGTTTTGAAATTTGATTCTATATCACACTTTTCGCACTAAAGTCAAAAATGCCATATCAAGTTACATATTGCCTTATTAAAATTAATATGAAAAAAGACACATAAAGAGGTTACAACACACAAGCAGCCATTAAAAAACCCAATTTCTTTGAAATGACATGACATTTGTCAAAAATACTGACACTTGTAATAAAATAACATTAGTTATGGTTTTTGCCACGCGCCTAATAAGGGTTATGTGACTTTACCTTACTTTATTAGCTGCAAACTGTCAGCTCTCATATCATTAAAAAAGATACCATATCGATGATAAATATTATGTAAAATACAGATAGAACTTATCACCTACATGTGTGCGTGCGATTATGATCCTTAAGGTGGTAAACACTTTTTGACCGCGACCGTACCTTTATACGACTTAGAGTACTTATTTTTTCAGGATGAATGCTAACATTCTAGAAATTATACCAAAGAAATTTGTTCCACGCTGGCAAGTTTGTATTTATAGGGGGTTTTCCTTATGTCCCGAAGTCTCTGAACAAAAGTTGTTTATATAGCTGAGTAGCATCTCTTAAGAGGATTGCTTGAAGAGGGTCACGAATGTCGAGTGACATAATTTTTTGGCAGACAGAAATTGAATTAAGCATACCCTTAGGTAATGTTTGGAAAATCTTCCTGTTTCTTTCCGCTGTAATTAAATTATGAGAATTAATAAGGAACTGTGACTTTTCACACTTAATGACATCTTTTTCTAATGTGTGTAATAATAGTGCGCCTTAATGCCTCTTCGGTCGTGTCACACTTGTGTCCCATCGAAATAAGAGGATACGGGAATAGAGAGTCCACTTGTGTCTGCGCAAACACTTGTGCACTATAATACTTCCTGCGTCGATCTCTGATCTGAAATATCGGTTTGGAGGACATTATTACATAATAATAGTTATAAAGATTTCTTAAGTGACCGCCGGAAAGCCGCGCTTCGGCATGAATGAGTCGGCTCGGTTAGAGTGAAACGACGGCCTCACAAAAAACCGGCGTGAAGCAGTGATGTGCTGTTTGTGAGGCCGTGGTATTACTCCGGTTGAGCTGGCCCAATTATGCAGAAGCGTGGCTCTCCCACTGTTTTTTTTAATCAAACGAGCAAGCGGGACATCTTTTTTTATGCTAGAGGCGGACAAACGAGCAAGCGAGTCACCTGATGGAAAGTAATCAACGCCGCCCATGAACATCCGCGAAATGAGAGAGATCGCTAATGTGTTGCCAGCTGTTTTAAAATCTAATGCTAAGTCATCGTCTCCGCCATCATCAGCTGCCAGGTGGAGAGCAAATGCAATGCCATTTTCTAAGAAGGTGAAGGCTTGTTTCTTAAAGATTTCTCAATTCTTTATATTTTCATTCCTTTTTTGTTTTATGATCCATTACTCTGATAGCGACATGTAGGGCTCCCTCTGACTAGGTGGGGGGACGATCTGCGCAGGATGGCTGGCAAGAGCTGAATGCAAGAAGCCATGGATAGATCACAGTGACGAACAATTGGAGAGGCCTACGTCCAGCAGTGGACTGCGACAGGATGATGATGATGACTCTGATAGCAATATGGTTAATTTGCGTAAGCTCTGTGTATGTTATTTCTTGGCCCCAAAAGGCCGCACATTTGAACGGAAATTCCCAAACACATCTTCATTATGCAACCCCGATAATGAGACGGGCCTCGCTGCAACCCAATTTGCCTGCTTCGTTACTCGCACAACCATTCAATCATATGCCTCTGAGTTCCGTTACTGCACTGATTGCTTTTCGATCTGCCCGCGCCTGTGGGTGTACCTACACCGATATTTGTTTGTGAGCTGGAAAGGGTATCTTCATAGGCAGACTCATTAGCTTTTGTACTACCGATATATCTAAATCTAACAGACTAGTCAGCGCAGGGCTCAAAGTATATAAAGGTTAAAAATATTAAAATTTGCACAGGCGTTCTTTTTATATCGTATGGGGAGCACAAAGAAAGGAGTTTTTAGTGAATTCGCCCCCTAAGGGTATACAGGGGGTATACAGTTAGTATAAACTCAACTTCCGAAATTAATTGAGGTCAAGTAACTAGTAGTCTATATTTAGTCACTGTTAACAATATTGCCAACATAACACAGGATGTATCTGTGAACATTTATGTCCCATTAACCACGTGTTCTACTAATCATTCGGAACAACATTGGTTCTACGAGTTTTCGAAATTCGTCAAAAAATTTTAACGACTCTCGATAGAAAACGACCAAGTCACGTGACTGACTTTGTATGAAAAGTTTAATTTTTTTTATGCAAATTTTCAAAAGTCATAGTACATTTGTTCAGAATAGTTCGTAGAACGACGTGGTTAAAGGGATGTCAATGTTCACAGATACACCCTGTATGGCTAACATTAATTACATGTCATAGTATTTGTATATACACGGGTTTGATTCTCAGTTCTATTAATGTCAGTAGCTGAAACAAATATTTTGTACCTAAGTCTATTTTTTATTTTAGGTTTTCGTTGTACCTATTTATTCCTACGGGCTTACAACGAAACAAAATTAATGGCTGAATATTTATCACCTTCTTGATATCTGTCATTTCCCTGGTTTTCACAAGGGGAAATCTCAGTTAGGAACCAGAGCAGGGTTTGTAATCAGATGTTATCTCAATTTAAAACAATAGATATAGTCACCACAAGTTGACGAGTATTTATGCAGCCTTTCATTCAATATACCCTTTACAAAATAATACTCAGCAAAAAATCAAACAACCAAATTAAGTCAACAATCAACCCGAAGTTTCTTCCACGTCCCGACTGCTCAGCTTCACTCAATCGCTTGCCTCCACCGACATGCCCTGATTGCCGTCCAATCATGCGTGTACACATTATAAGGGACCCAGGACTCACAGGGCAGAAAAACCCCACTCAATAACTATTATGGTAATACCTTTGTCCTCCTATATCTAATAATGATGATATCTTCATACATTTTTCACGAGGGGATGGTCTGCTTTGAAAGGTCAGCATGAAATGACCCTGGATTTTCTTAATATTTACAACCTTATGTCATATTTTGGTATCCCTCATTACTTATCGTTAATATATATATTTTTTATGCTTCGCAATACAAATAAGGCATTGGCCAGATATTGAGTTCCCATGAACTAGTTAAGATAATTTTACTTTATAAGAATTAATCAATTGAGACAACATCGCATATATTGTTTTGGTCCCAAACTAAGGTTTTCCCTTGTACTGTGGAAACCAGGAAAAACAAAGGTACCACTCACTCAGACCTAAATATATGTTTCATTCATGCGGGAATCGAAAATGAGACCCTTTCGGCTCAACCGGCGCATAAACCACTGCGCTAAACGGATCGTCAACTTTTTCACGCATAACGTACGTACTAGTTGGTTTCTTTTTATGACCAATGAACTAAAATTATATTTAAAAAAAAGTAGATTCTTTTGTAAAGAAGCAAAACAGAATTTATAGCCAAACAAATTTACACAGTTAGGCGGAATTCGGCGGAAACGGGGTTTAAAGGTTGACAGAACACTTTTGACTCCACTGGTGTCGCGAGTGTCCATGGGCGGCGGCAATCGCTTACCATCAGGTGATCCGTCTGCCACCTATCAAAAATAAAAAAAAGTTAGATTATGTTAGGAAGTAGCGAATTCTCTATCAATTTCATCATTTTTACTTCAAAACTGATTACGGAAACATAATTAAATAGAAAATAAACGAGTTAATTAAAAGAGTATCATCTAATTAAAAATATATATCTATGTCGGAAATCTGTTTCTTTTTTGGAAGTAACTCAGCTCAATGTATAATAAATTAGAATATTCGTAAACCGTTCAGTCATTAGAAATTACCTTCCGAAGCTTTTAAAAAATCAATCTGGCCTCTCCACTGGGACGGTTGGTCGAGTGGTCAATCTCTCCCAGGGGTCCATTAAAAATAAATTACATAACGGTAATATTACAAAGTGCTCGCGACCAATGGAGGGATAAAGCAGAGAGGGGGGAATCGAGACAGTGATGTGTCGAGTCTAGTGTTGAAATTATTGCTATTTTTCGGTAATTTGAATATAATAAATAGCATGCTGCGCGCTATTGCTATGCTAATATGATTTTTGGGGGATTTTCAGTATTTTTGGTTCAGTGAAAGAGACAGAGCAATAATTTTAAGTAGCGAGGATCGGTCTGGCCACGAAATTACAATTTATTTAATTTTACGGTTATTACATTTTCGAATTACTGGATTCCTGACATTTGACAATTTGAACCCATCCTCACGATTGAAATCTTTGTACTTGGCGCTTTGTCATCATCATCATCAGCCCATTTAAGTCCCCACTGCTGGGGCACAGGCCTCTCTCAATCACATGAGGGGTAATTGCCATACTCACCACGCTTGGCAGACGGGTTAGCGAGGGTTTTGTTATAAATGCAGAGTTTTCCTTCTCTGGGTGCTGATGATCATGCCAGCAGCTTTACCTTAGTTGCCTTTTACGTCACCTCGGTAAGAGTGAGGGTGGCCTATTCTACTCTGCCGGGACCACACGGTCATGGGACCACACGGCCATGCCTCGAAACGGTTTTCGGATTAGAACCTGTTTAATATTTTTTCCATACCCCATTGCTCGATTAAGGCTTGCTTCAACCTATCTCTTCTTTTTTATCGTGATTCTTTATTTCACATAATATACCATCATGTACTGTACCTGTTCTATGCAAATAAATAAATGATTTGAATGCAACTTTTATCTGTTGATAACGTCAGATTCGTATGAAATGACAGTGCTATACCATAGATTTAGTATCGAAGATTGGTTGAATCGGCCCTGAATTGTAAGAAGATGACATTTTATGAGACGGTGTGAATCGTAGATCAAACTCCTTTCAAAGTCGATCTATAGATTTTGCTGGAAATGTTTCTATTACTGTACTTGTGGCCCGCCCTCACTTCCTTTCGGGAGATTATTTTAACTTTATACCAGTAGATGGCGCTAGGTGTCGATTGCATCGTGCAAGCGTTTCTTGCTTACGGATTCATAAGTGTTGTGATTTACCTCTTTGTAAATCCTGGTATAGATTTCAAACTATGAAATAATTAAACAAAATACATATCTACCCCCAACAGGACACTGCTCGCTCATTAAAGAACCATTAATGAAGGTGGGACAAAAAACCGCATGCCGGCGGTCCTAATGAATGAAGTCATGCGTTGTATCACAGTAAAAGAAATCCCAGTAGCTGTAGTAGAGGACGTTTTGAAAAGCACTGCTTCAACTTCGTATAAAGTGCGTTGAAAAGGTTAACTGTTTGCAGTTGCAGACGAGAACATTCGCGCTGTGACAGCTCTCCGAGTGCATGTGGGCCATGTGAACATCGGGTAAGACAGTTTTAAGACCAATCGAGTTTTCCAGGCATCGATCAAAGTTTATCGATTAGTTTAGGACGGAGTTCACCAAGTTTTAAGTAATCGCACTTTCACTGTGCTTTAACCGTTGAGTAACGGTTATTTATCTTCACTACAAAAAAGCAGCGGTTACTACTTCTTAACTGACGTTTACGCTAACCGAACCGATGAAGGTAGTTTAACGTCTCTTAACTGAGGATCTTTTGTTTAAATTGAAAATTGAAGAAGGCAAAGAGCACTGAAAGGTGGCCGTACTACATAGCCGTTGAGTATTGGTCGTTTATTGTCTAGATGGCGCTAGAACTGGCGTGCCGACTTATGCCTCTTGGTCTTTGAGTATTGGTCGTTTTCCTCTAGATGGCGTCAGCACTGGCTTGCCGATTGATGCCTCTATCTCAGTATATGTAAGTTATTCTATGACTCTAATACAGTTGACAGTGACAGCTGCTTGAGTTTATTTTACCTGTTAAATGTGAAAAAGTACAGTCCAATCAACATGATATACATGTGCGTTTTTTTTCAATTTAAAAGCGTTATACATTATAATTATATGAATGATACCAAAAATCGTATTAGAAAGTATAAAAAACTGACTACTGGTTTTAGTTGAGTTTCAATATTCATAGAACAGTCAGTTAAAGTTCGTTCCAATCCATTTTTTGATGTGAACAGTACGGCTGGTAAATTTACTCTCCGTTTTCGTAACTGTCCGTTATCTAGATTTTGGTCAACTCCGCCCTTAGTGGACACTATGAAATGTGGGCGTTGGCACTCTTTTCCTTCCGATTGAGCCTCCAGCACCCTCACTGGTGAGTGAGGGCCCAGAGTCCAGTGGGGTAAAACACAATGCAGGCACTGCTTAGCGCCGATTTTCTATAAGACTGTTATATCACTCCGGTCGAGGCCCATTCATTCTGAATCGTGACTCTCCTATGGAAAACATTGATGTTGTATTTTGGATTGATCTTGATTGATATTCCGTAAAGCCTCAATTAGCAAATAGATGGATAATGGAATCGATCAATGTTGACTTTTTCTTTATTGAGCAATTATCACTCATTGGTTATCGTGTACACTGTATCAGCTTACCTACGTACTGATGCGTTTTTTAATGAACCGTGCTCGTGTAGCGGTTAAGGGTTACGTTTTCGTTTTACCACTGATATTTTGTAAATGTTCGCTAAACGCAAAGCTTTGTATACACCAGCGCCCATGCGTTTAATGTGAACAAGGCCATACGTGGTACTTTCTAACTAGACATCACACTGACAGAAAGCGGTATTTGAAATGAAACCGAAGCGCCCAGACTATTAAGTTCAATTTATCTACATAGAAATTACTTTAACAAATCAATATATAAAAAGTAAATCTATATATATATATATATATATATATATCTATATATAAAGAGGCTGTTTTCTTACTGATGGGTCAACATATAACCCTAAATCTGATCTAAATCTGAACGTTAAAACTTGTAATTTTTGCTTCTTGGAATTGAGTAAGTAAGACGGATATTTTTAGAAAATGAGCACCCTAAAGTGGTAAAAAGAGGTTTAGAAACGGAGTTTGAAAGTTAAAAATTAATTAATGACTATACTTTATTGCACACAGAACGTAGGTATTAAAACTTAAATCTAGATTTACTGGAGTAATGTTATGATAAAGGTAGCCCTATTACTAAGAGCTAAACATAGCGTCAACGAAAGCAATGACTTTAGTCAATACTCAATTCTTTATTGCTTCCATAGTGTACACAACAAATGGTGAAGTATCACAAAGCACTATAGACCCTATTAGGGCATTGCAATATGAGAGGTTACATCATTTTATATAAAATTATTATGATATAACCCGGCTAGTATGGTATTGTGATATTTAATCAAAATTATAAGTAAGTAAGTTTTTAAATATGAGCATGTTTGAATTTTATTCTTATTCCCATATAATAATATATATATAGAGGTGAGAAATTATGTATTTAAAGTGTAATGGTGTCATTCATTCACTCACGCGCAGACATATTTACATCGTAGCAAAATCACTAGGTTGTAGCATCGTAGCAGCTACGAATCCGTTACAATTTTTTTCGTAGCACAAACACATCTTTAGCTTATTTTACTCTCTCAATTTCAATTGCTTTGTATCTTTTTATTTGGAATTAAACGTGAATATAATTTAATTAATAGGTTAGCAGTTAGTTTCTTGTATTTACTTCGACAACAAGTAGTAAGCCGCGAATCCACAACGTTCACAACATCAAAGAAATCTATCAACAGCGAGTGAACCGGAGGAAATCCCTCGAGATCTTAATTGAAACCGTATCGTTTAATTGTCTCTTTTACCTTTTTAAGGAATTTCATCCCGAGTCTTGGATTAGCGCAAATAAAATCCTTTTCACGTCCAACGTTGGTTGGAAATGAGCCGTGTATTTCTTGGACTGGTTTTCATGATACCTTGTACCTATTTTATTTTTTATTTTAATAAACCCGTAGGAAAGAGTCACTGTGATGTACCGACGAGTAAGCAGAGTTCGTATCTTACATTTGATTTATTCAGTGATTATTACAGGTGGTTATTACAAGCAGTACCGTTATATAGCTAAGGCTGGATTCGAAAAATCTTTATTCATGGATAAATCTATGGTGCAACGTCAGATTTGTATTGAATGACAGCGCTATACCATTGGTTTAATAAAGTTGATCAAATCGGCTCTAACAGTAGTAAAATATAACAAGATAGAAACACTACAATGGTATAATGACACAAAGTATAACGAATCAACGACCCGTTTGGAACAGTGGTAGTAGTGAACATTCCCTTTGGTCCAAGGGGTGCATGAACACGTCTGTTTGTGTTGGTATGGGTTATTTCTATGTTTTCTAAATGTGGGAGAGCCACGCTTAGGCATATGGGCCGGCTCGATCGGAGTGATACCACTGCCTCACAGAAGACCGACGTGAAGCAGCGCCTACGCTGTGTTTCGCCGTGTGAGTGAGGTTACCGGAGGCCCAATGGGGAGGATGGGGAAAAGGTTGGCAGAGTACTTGTGACTCCACTGGTGTTGCGGGTGTCCATGGGCGGCGGAATTGCTTACCATCAGGTGATCCGTCTGCTCGTCTGCCACCACTCATATAAAAAAAAAGAAAAGTTTTATAAGTATGTGTTTACAAAAAAAAAGTATTATATGTAACAGTGGTCTTCAAAGATTCAGGAAATGTGATTTAATTGAGGCTTTAAAGATGGGTAGGGAATTGGATTGCCTGATTGTCAGCAAACAATAGAGGTAAAGCATTCCACAGTCGGATAGACGGCACGGTGAAAGATTGGGAGTAGCATTGAGATGAATGAGGAAGTAACTTAAGATGTAGAAGTTTAGAAGAACGCATATGACATAGAGTGGGCTGGAAATACTGGAAACGCTCTTTGAGGTATGGTGGAGATTTGGGACTGGAGTGGAGATTTGGTACGGTGGAGACATGGTGTACAAGATAAAGTCAAATGAAATAATAAAATAAATATTATGAGGTAAACCGAAGCAGACCATTCCACAAAAGATGGCACCTGTTCACAAGTATAACGTATGAGTCAGTCATCATTTCACTTAATTAGAGGGAATGCCATGACCCGTCACAAGTATCCACATTCATAGAGTGTCATATCTGCCGTCCGCAAACTAAAAAGTATCTAAGCGACAGCCACTCCCTGTGACTTAGCGACCTTTTGGCTTTATACACTTCAATCAGTGCTACACTACACATACCTACAACATATCTGCTTACGATCGGTACGATAGATCAGGACTGACACGTGTTTATGATTTGCGTATACTCTAAAATGTAACCACTATGCAATCCAAGTCATCATAACAATTACACATTTGCTTTTGAAATTAGTTTTATCTATATTTGTTTCATTTGCCAAAAAGTCCTTTGAAAAATTTAAAAACTTTTTGATATTTTCATTTTCAAATTCCATTTCGAAATTAATAAATATTAATATTTTAAATGCAAACAATTGAAAATGTTCATCACATCGTATGATTGAATTACTAGTAAATATTTCAATTAACCTTCCATACCGGTGCTCAAAAATCTTCATTTATAGAGATAAAAAGTTATAACTGTTTTTTTGATGAATGCATTCTGGGAAATATCCATTAGTTATTATTAAATTCCGCAACGATGCATACCGTTTGTCGGATTATGTCAATAGCAGTTATTGTTATTTCTGTGAATTTGTTGAATAAAAGGTTTTCCAGGAACAATATTATGCATGTTATTTTTTAACTAAATAGCGGTCGGTTGTAGCGTGTTTTAAATAAACAATATATTTGTCATAGAAAATGTACACGTACAACGCTAACAATAAATTTACACACCTCGACTCTTATCCCCGTACAATTAGGTCTAAATTTGAATAAGGCTTTATATATTTAGTGCACGTGACTGTACAGTCGGCTGTAAAAACAAGGAAACTCTTTAGTATCTTGTCACAATAGCTAACTATTTGACTTCTAGTTTCTTACATGGAAGCTTTTTTTATATGATAGGTGGCAGACGAGCAGACATTACCTGATGGTAAAAAATTGCCGCCGTGTGGTCCACGGCAGAGTAGAATAGGCCACCCTCACTCTTACCGAGGTGTCGTAAAAGGCGACTAAGGTAACGCTGCTGGCATGATCATCAGCACCCAGGGAAGGAAAACTCTGCATTTATATCAAAACCCTCGCCAATCCGTCTGCCAAGCGTGGTGAGTATGGCAACTACCCCTCATGTGATTGACGGAGGCCCGTGCCCCAGCAGTGGGGACTTAAATGGGCTGACGATCAAACAATTGCCGCCGCTCATGGACACCGCCAGGAGTCACAAGGGCACTGCCAACCTTTTACACTATAACGAACTCTGCTCGACTAGACTACTAATTGTAAATGTATTAAAATTCGTAATCATTGTTATCTGTTAAGCTAATCAGTAATGTCGAAATTATCTACAGTTAATCATGCTACACCCTAACAGGGTACATGTACCTACTTAACCATTATATTTAAAGATCTGTTTTGACATTGTACATGATGCATTACTCAATAAATAAATAAATAAAAACTGACGTACCTTTTCGTTCTTTGACTGTACCTACCTAACTTACATCGAGATAGCTGCTTCTCTATCTGTTTCTCATTCCAAAAAAAATGCTTAGTCAGCTAAGTCAAGTTCCCATACATATTCAGCAGAGTACCGTCGGCAATGTACCCCATCCCACCAATTATTTGGATGGTGCTTATGCGTTTTTCTAGTGGCTCCTCAACCCTCGTCTCGTGGAGGTAACTGAACCCTTGTTCGCGTCACAATAAAGTGTGCGTATTCATTTAGCTGTTTTTTTCATTTGTAAATGTTCCGGATTTAAATTTGGTTTGAGTTTAAGTGAAGTATCAGCCTACATACTATCCCACTGCAGGGCAAAGGCCTCCATCATAGAAATCAAGTCATCGCTACTTTGATGGGATTAGGCTTAATCACCACGCTTGCCAAATGCGGATTGCTGATCACTAACCCGAGCTATACTTTTCGCTCGACCCGGGAATCGAACCCAGGACCCCGAGATCGCGATCCGGTACTTAAACCACTAAACCAACAGAGCGTTCTTTAGTTTGGTTCTAATTTTGGCTAATTAGAACCAAACTAAAGCCATTTTATAGTTTTGCTAGTTTATTTTTGTTTATAATCATGCAAAAAAAAACATTTTCAAACAAAAAAACTTATTGAAAGATTTAAATGGTTTTTAAAATCATATTTTTAAACTGTTTAGACACACTCACACTAGCCTGGAATTCTCATTCACTCCATCCCTTCAACTATTTCTATTACGTCAATAATCCGTTTTGCCGTGAAAGACGGACAAACAGACAGACACATTCACAGATTTTCACATGTATAATATTAGTATGAATTTATTTGAAACATAGTTATTGATTGGATCACATTTAATCAAAATTTGAATAAAAGTGGTTACATGCTCGTTTTGTCATATATTTTTTTTATTATTAGAATAGCCAGACATCCACAATCTCACCTGATGGTAAGTGATGACATTTTACACCAACCAATGCTTATAATAATATATTATAATATCACATATATTGATCTGACTCCGAGAAGCGGAACAACAGCGGATTTACCCATACCAATATAAACAGCCATGTTCATACACACAAATGTTTGTACTGTGGGGGGAAGGCAACTCTTACACCGGAGGCAGCGTTCACTACCACTGATCCAAACGGGCCGTCGAATGCTATAAATACCCAGACAAGTTCAGCTCTAATAAAATGAAAACGAGCTATCAACCCTAACAAAGTGGTCATGTGGGGAACCATTGGAGCGACACCGTAATATTGCGAAATAATAACGCATTACCGCCAGCCGTGGCCGGTGGTCGTAAGGAAATTTAGTGCAGCGTTTGGGGGTTTAAATTAGACTTTTATTGTAACTTGTTGACAAATATGCACATTTCATTCGACGTAATCACTTACCTTACCTCGTGAAAGGACCGATGAAGCACTTGATTGATCCATTCTTTTGCAATAACCACGTACCTCAGTTCTGTGGAACGGTTTGGCTGCAGGAGTATTTCCGGACAGCTACGACTTAGGGATCTTCAAGAGAAGAGCGTACTTTTAAAAAAAAAAGGCCGGCAACACATTAGCGATCTCTCTGATTTCGCTGATGTTCATGGGCGGCGATGATTACTTTAAATCAGGTGACTCGCTTGCTCGTTTGTCCGCCTCTAGCATAAAAAAAAATAAAGGTTGTGGACTCGTTTTCCACTGTAAATAAAAATTCGTGTAATTAACACTTTTATTGGTTCAGTATCTAGCTGTTACTATTTTAATATTTTTGTCGGGTTTTTTTCGTTGATTTTGATACAGCTAACAGAGTTTCTTAAGCTATTTTACTCTGAGATCAGCTCAATGTTTGTGTTGTCTGATATTTCTTCAAGGAAAAGGATTTTTTTTTCATTTTATTTTATTACAAACTAATAAGTTTTCATATTGCTGGTTTATAATAATATATCAAAAAACGTAAAAAATATTAATCAAAATAAAACATTATAATAATAAACTGACGGTCTGTATATTTAAGGCAAAACAAGGCAAACGAGCTAGGAATTCTTGATGGTGACATCCGCTTCACCAGAAAAAGCAGTGACAATTGAGCTTCTTCGTTCTATTGCCTTTATTATCAAGCTATGAGAATAAATACTAGTTGATCTCATCTTCTTGTGAATATTTTTCGAATTTAAAGAACTTATCCAAATAAAATGAGAGTAGCTTCCATAAAATTCAACAAGCGTTGAAACGTAGCCTCAAAGCGCTTGTGTGGGCAACCGACATACAGTGTTATTGCGAATTAATAATACGGCTATGTGCCCGTAGCCAGTGGCTGTGGCCGCTGGCCACATGGAAATTCGGTGCAGCACTCGAGGGTTAAGTGGTTTGGATCCGGAGAAATGTATGTTATTTTACAAAGGAAACAATGTAGGTGAAATCTTGATATTATTGAATATAAGTAATTGGTACATATTTTGCTTCAGTAATGGTCGATTCTTAGTATCAATGATTTTAAGTTTAACTTTGGTTTTAACATGAACTAAACCGAAGTGATGGTTTTTTATGTATTTGGAACATTTTATAGATACAGAGTGTATCTGTGGACATTACATCCTAGTTTAAAAACTAGGTATTACAGGAAGTGTACAACGAAGGCGGCCTTAAGGTGACGGGTAGGGCACACTAGCAACGCCAATCGATTTTAATTTATATCTACTATCTTGCTACTAAACTGGATCTATTTTAAACAATTTCGGGGTTACAACCTCTTGCCAAACACTTATACTACTTATTAAATTAACCATGCACAAATGTTGAGTCCAACGCGCAATTTTTTTGCGTACAAAAACGGACCCAACATTTGTACGTCGCTAGTGTGCCCACCTGTCACCTTAATGTATTATTTCATCGTTAAACAATATCAATATCGAGAATTCTCGTTGCCAAAAGCTTCCAGTATATTTGTCTAACGAGAGTTAATAGTTGCAACGTGCCTTGCACCGGGAATTGATTCTCGATTGGGTCCAGAGGCGCTACAATGAAACGCAATTTGACGATCGAATCTTTATTCCGTCCCTTTCGAACGCGGTGTACGTCTCTATTGTTTGGATGCGACATGTATATTTTTACCATTGGCTCGGTGGTGAGATAAAAACATTGTGAGGAAACCTGCATGTCTCGGAAAATTTCTCAAAATAGTGGATCCATAGGTCGCTGGTTCAAATCCGGCTCGAAGGACCAAATTTGTCGGGTGTTAGTCCAACAAAGTAAAGATGGTAAAAATAAGTATTTTGGTATATGGTTATGGTTTTGAGGTGAATACACGTGGCGAGATTAGTGACCCATGGTGAACTAACTAAGTATGTGGTAAAATGTGAAATGGCTATAATTTAGGACATCGTGAAATGCTGACTGCGCGCGCGCCTTGACTTAAATACTGTACTTCGTACACCCACAATATTTGAGATAATGATTCTGAACGTGTAACCGTGATCCACTTGGTCTCCTTCCCCTATCTAAGGTAAGACGACAATTACTTCATTGTAATAGGGTATTTGACTAATCTCGAGATTGGATGGTCATTCAAAGATTTATGGGCAAGTCCATTTTAAAAGTATGAAATTATTATACTAGTGAATAACCCATACAGTTTGCACCAACTATTATAATAGAACCATTGACATAAACATTTGATATACTCGTAGCTACCTATACAAATGTCAAATGAAATAAATACAAAATAGTGACGTCACATGCCAGTCGCCATTTGTATGGAGCGTTTTGGGTTTGCCCAAAATAATGTGATTTTAAAGTCCTGATATCTCAGGTAGTTTAAATGAGATTCAAGTAATTCTATAATTGAGAGGTCTTATGATTACAAAAAAAAAGTCAAATACCTTACTCCGGGTTCCGGAACGACAGCTATGGTCGGATCTGGGAATAGCACGCTAAGATATTTGTAATGTATATATTTGTTCTCAAAAAGAGTGCTAGCGTTCGAGTTAGCCTGTCGAGGTAACTGCACTGCAGTAACTCGCTCTGTTTGAACTTCACTTATGAGTAACTCGCACGTGCGTGCTGAGCTCGCATTCGAGTTACTCCAATATTTTTTATTTTCATTCGCCTGTTCGTCTGGGAGCAACAAAAAAACAACGTTAACTTGACACCGCAAGACTGGACAGCAGCTACGAAGTGTCGTGTAGACAGCAAAGACGAGCCGAGCTACTGACGTATATAAACCGAGTAACTATCTATTGGCTAGGCAGCAGCTTGCGCTATTTTTTTATTGGTAATTGGCTTGCTATTTACATTGAGCTCCAAGAGTTGTGAAAAAGCCTACGATGGAGTGAGCTCACCCAGAAGTAGCCTATTTACTCTAGCTTTAAAAATGTTGAGGTTGTTATAAGACAGCGTTTACGGGAGCTGTTCATTGCAAGCCCCCTGTTTGTGAAGCTACCTACGTGCTATGATAACCCGGTTCACAGGAATAGGAACTATCACTTACACACGTGCCCTCTGGTAGAATGGCTGGCTTTGCTTTGGGTGTGCAGTCTCAAATCTCAAGACTTGGAAATTGAATCTACGAATATCAATGTAAGATGTGAAAGTTCCATCATAACTTCGTCCGAGTACGTGTTGTTAACACAATGCTATAATAAATATGTCAAGAACTATAGTTGGCTGAAACTACTTGATCGAAATTATGCATTTTTAAAGTAATGATCATTCGATATTATAAATTCCTATAAAAATAATTGCATGCCTCAAGTGACAATGGGCAGGAAAAATGGTGAGGAGATCAGACGGCCTTTTGGGCAGAAAGGTCCTGGAGTTGAGGCTGCGCATAGGTGATTGCAGCCGTGGCGCGCCCACAATGTCGACGATCTGGAGACACAATAAAGTTTAAAAACTAAAACCCGACTACCAAAAAAGTACGAAATAAGAAAATTGTCTCTGCTGAAATTATTATGCCGTATTGCTATGGTCGTTTGCCACATTGATTTTATTTTATTATTTTAATGAATCTGTTTTGCTACAGTAGGTGGAATTTTCTTATTTCGGACTTTTTAGAGCGTGTTTTTCCGTGTGGACCCCGGCAGAGTAGAATAGGCCACCCTCACTCTTACCGAGGTGTCGTAAAAAGCGACTAAGGTAAAGCTGCCGGCATGATCATTAGCACCCAGAGAAGGAAAACTCTGCGTTTGTATCAAAACCCTCGCCAACCCGTCTGCCAAGCGTGGTGAGTATGGCAATTACCCCTCATGTGATTGAGGGGTAATGCCCCAGCAGTGGGGACTTAAATGGGCTGACGATGATGACGATGAGGTCTTTCACGGTAAAACGGAGCGTCGGATTGAGGTGATTATTTTAGTGGAAATAGATGACGTGACGAAACCGGGACAAAACGCCAAGATGATGATGAGTTGAAGGGATGGGGAGTAACATAGGCTAACAAGCAAAGCCGCGGGCTAAAGCTAGTAAAATATAAAAATGTTTAAAACTTGCGTCGAATCTCTTTTTTCATATGACAGGTGGCAGACGAGCAGACGGATCACCTGATGGTAAGCGATTGCCGCCGTCCATGGATATCCGTGGAGTCACAAGTGCGCTGCCAACCTTTAAAATCTCCTTTTCCCCGGATTAGGCCTCGAGTACCCACACTCACGCAGCGAAACACAACACAGTTATTTCGTTACTGTTTTAGGATCTGGTTCTTCTTACTTGATCAATTGTTGCGAAAATATTTTGAGTTTATTTCCGCAGAAGCTGCCTTAAGAGGTCCCTACACGCAAGTAATCCACGAAGGATTATCATTATCAGATTCATTGAATATTAATTCCGCACGATGTAGGCGACACCTATGCCTCAGTTCATTACTATTGATCAGGCGGAATCACGGCAGGTTTAGGGGATCGTGGTCCTATGAATAATTTAAACGGTACCACCATATTAGTTTGCTGTATAAATCTCAGAATCGCGCATAATTTGTTTTCGTCTAATACATAAATAGAACTATGGGATATAAACGTCACAATGTCTTAGAGAATGGAAAAGAATTGAGAAGGGAAAGAAAAAAAAATCTTCAAGCTTATTAATGTTAATTTTTTTTTTATAATATTATTTGTACAACATCACTATACATTGATCCGACTCCGAGATAGGTAGCTCAAGCACCTGTGTTACGATATCAGAATCAACAGTGGGATTAGAAATATATACATATAATACTTTTCTTTTGTAAATACATACTTATAATATATAGAAAACACCCAGACCAATACAAACAGACATGTTCATGCACACAGTGTCATGTTTGTACAGTGCGGGGATCGAACCCGCAACCCTTGCACCAGAGGCAGCGTTCACTACCACTGTTCCAAACGGGTCGTCAGAATTTAATAAGCTTGAAGATTTTTTTTCTTTCCCTTCTCCTCATCTTACGTGTAATTCCCATTTGCGTTCTAAACTGTCGCTCTGGAGCCCGGGTACGCTAAGACCATGATTCAGGATTTGAGGAGTCTGGTAACTAACATTTTTTTTTCTTCCTTTAGCTTAAAAACATTACATATAATCCATCAATCAATCTACCAGCCTATCACCATTGATTGCTGAGCTTCGGGCTCCAAAGAGTACCTTTGATAGGTGCTCACCTTTCAAACCACCTGCAGGATCGGCCACCAATTATTGTCCGTATGAAGGCGACACTTGCGTTCGATTTTCGCACCAACATAAATGTTTGTAGATGAAACAGATATTTGTGTTGGGTCAGGGTGTTTGCACTTTCATTGTTCTTGGTGTCCACAGTACAACGGAAAACCTTAGTAGGAGACCAGGACAAAGTATGTGATGATATCTCAATTTATTAAAATCGAATGGGGAAGAAAACTCTCTAAATACGGGGTGTACCTAGTGATTTTAAATAAAAAACTTTTGGTCACCAAATTAAAGCATGAAATATATCTAATAAATGTTAGCTTTACGTTTTCTAGCAAAAGAATAAATTCATATCCCCAAAAGAAACATTTTTCTCTTTGTCAACTAGTATCAATAATATGAACAGCGGAAAAAACACAAGTTCCCAAATATGAATTGAAATAAAAACAAAAAAAGATGTTAGAGAAAATTTCCCCAGGGCGGAGCTGGCAACGAATCTTATTGATGCCATTCAAAATTTACTAGTAGACACCAAGTTACCTAATATGAGGGAGGGGGGTGTTATAAGTAAAAGTATTTCACACTTCTTTTACGTGTCGTTGGAAGGTGTTCTTTGAGATTTTGTTGCGTGAATAATATATTATTGCGTGTGAATGTATACATTGGAGAACTAAAAAATACCGATATTATACATAGCTACTTTTAGAATTAAGGTGACGGGTAGGGCAACCTAGCGACGCCAATCGATTTCAATTTTTAGCTACTAAACCGGATCTATTTAAAACAATTTCGGGGTTACACTCTCTCGGCAAACACTTATATTATTTATGCACATAAATGTTGGGTCCGTTTTTGTTCCGTAAAAATGTATTCACGCCAAAAGCGCCCACATTAGGCGTGAATCAATTTTTCGCGTACACTTGTGCATGGTTATTTAATAAATAGTGTAAGTATTTGCCAAGACAGTGTAACCCCGAAATTGTTTAAAATAGATCCAGGTAAGTTACAAAAAAATTAAACCGATTGGCGTCGCTAGTGTGCCCTACCCGTCACTTCAAGAAGCGTGGTGGTTTAGACAAAATACAAACATATATATTTCCGTGTCTAACTATTGTTAGACATGTTTCTAGAAGAGCTTGTTCAATGAATTGTGCTGCCGGACGTCCTACAATGCATTTTACTAAGAGGAAACCGCTCATCTCCATCATCCGACATATCATATAGAGATATGGCTCGCTGGACTGACGACTTCATAAAGATAGCTAGATGATAATAGACAGATAGTTACAGTTCAATGGTTTTCAATTGAGCCAAAATAACAGGCCCTATAGACGTTTCTCTCATAGAGAGATGACCTATTTAAAAACCTCAATTAAAGTGAATAATCGATACAAACTTCAAACCAACGTGAATCGAATAAAATAATAATGGAAAAGAAGTTATTAGTGCTTTTATTAAATCGAAATTATTGAAAAGAAAGAAGATAGTAGGTCCCGATCCTACATATCGATCAGCAGCCAGTTTATTTCTTTTCCTTCGAAATCAAAGCGCTTATATTGTGTGCCATACATGGCTTTTCTGTTTACTAAGTTATATATTTTATTTGTTTATTTTATTTAAAACTATATTGCACAAATTTTGATACAATGAGGCGAACTTCATTTTATTATTCACTTTCACTCTACACATTATACATTTAATGTATTTATATTTGTAAACAACAGAATAATACGTTGTATTTAATCCGAATGTAGCTTTTCATATATCGTTGAAAATTCCTACACGAGTAAACATTGCATTCTTTCGATTTTTTGGGGAACATTCCTAGAGCTTGAAAAGAAAATGGGTTGACAGATAAAACATGGTACTTTTAATAAGATTATAAAAGTTTAACTGAGAAATTAAATCTTAATTTTTTTTTGTCTTTATTGCAATAAGCAAATGCAAAAATAATTTTAAAAAGATATGAAATTGTGCTATATTAATATTGAAAGATTGATAAATGAAATGCCCGTTGTTACAAGGCTACGTTGCCGACTTTTAATGAAGTGTCAAATGTGAGCTTTTATATTGGCCCTACTTTAGTAACAGTTACATTCTTCCAAATCAGTATTTGTGCTACCCCTTTATTGGAACAAATGTCTGTTACAAAAATTTTAATTCGTAAAGAATATTCGATATTTACTTTTCTACAGAGACGGAGTTTTTATGAAGAGAAAAATAATGTTCTAATTTTGAAAACTGTTGCAAAGAATGAGTAAAATAAAACAATCTTAAAAAAGTATCCAGGCCATGACCTACCCTACGTAACCTATAACATGAGTGCAACATATGATTTGCTTTTGTATTTGCATCTCAAAAATAGCCGGCCTTTTATTGCATCACTCAACCGCCAGCAACAGACAAAACCCGATGCACTTTCCGTATTCCTTTTCTCAGCTAGTTTGCATAAAGGTTCCAATACGGGACTGCTAAATCCGTAATCCCGTGCAATTGCCACATTCGGATAAAAAGACGCATCCAATTTATACTAGAGATGTGAATTATACCGATTGCATTCGATGTAAGTAATTAAACTTTTATCAATTTTTTTTCTGTTGCTTTTATTTCCCTTTTTGTTTCTTTTTAACTTATGTCTGGATCTTAAACTTGATTAAAAAGGGGTCTTTTGTTTGACTTCTTCGCTTGTAATCCGCGTTACATGTAGTCTTCTTTTAACAGATTCCTCTTGCAATTGACTTGCGCTTTAGTTATATAATCATAGGAATACCTGGAGCCTGATTCTTGGGACGTGATATTTTGTCATCATACGATACATATCACCAAAACATCCTTTTTTTGTATGGTTTTCGGGTGATATCCACCATGTTTTTAAAATATCACGAGCACGAGAATTGGGCTCCTGTTACTACGCTAACAAACTTATGTAGGATGTTGAAATAATATGATTGAGGCTTGCTTCAAATTGACAAATTGAAAAGTAAGGATATTTTTATGTGATACGTGGCAGACGAGTAGGCGGATGGCCTGAAGGTAAGAGATGGCCGCCGCCCATATACACCCGCGACACCAGTGGAGTCACAAGTGCGCTGCCAACCTTTAAATCCCCTTTTCCTCAGCTACCCTCACTCACAGAGCGGAACACAGCACGGTGCAGCTTCACGCCAGTTTTCTGCGGGGTCGTTGTATCACTCCATTCATGCCAAAGCGTGGCTCGCTCACGCTTAAAATTTCATTATTGATTCTGTGACATGCGTATACTTGCATAATATACTGACGCTACTAATACATAAATAAATTTTATTGAAAAACTACGAGAACAATATAAATACTTATAATCTACTTATACTAAGGGAACTAATTTTAAGTTTGTGAACTAGGAACTGAACTAGGAATATCCTGTATCTCAGGCAAAAACGAAAGAAAGAAAAGGACAAAAGGAGCTTATCAATTTTAACAATAAAACATTAAATTATACTAACACTTAATCCAAATTTAAAAACTAAATACTCGTACAAATAAAATCACAACTGCTAGTCATTTGCAAGATCAAATTCCTTATTACTATTTAATCCTCAATACCGTAAATCCATCTTATTATCATTGCATAATTCTGCGTATCTAACACATGTAGTCATTGGATTACGACTCAACGGATTCTGACATGAATTGAAAAAAAAAGCCTGAATTATTCAGTTACGCGGAATTGAACAATGTTGCGCAGATTAAGGCGATGGGTATCACTAACTAGCAAGTCCAATCGATTTAAATTGTTTGCTACGAAACAGGATCTATTTTGAACAATTTCGGAACTCTAGTCTGTAAGCCTACTTTCCTCTTTTTTATCAGTTTTTGCACTCGAAACTTGGATTAATGGCCGGTTTTGACGGTAATTCAAATTTCGAGTACAAAAACAGACCAAAAGTTATGTATAAGTATTATTGAAGCTAAGCGGCTGGAGCTTCAAAACTGTTAAAAATCTAAGAGTTGCTAACGATTAAAACCAATTGGCGTCGCTTGTGTGGCCTACCGACGGGTAGTTCTGCAAGGTGACGACCTTAACACAGTCCCAGACAATATTTGTAGAACAATGAAATAAATCTGAGTTTTGTTGATGTTAATCCATTGGATGCGGGCAGCACAGGTACGATCTATGTGGAGAACATATTATCCAGCAGTTGGCGTCGTTTGGCTCAATTCAATTCAATTCAAAAAAAAAAAATATGTTGATACATAAAATATACTAAAGAAATAAATAAACATAATGCGATTCTACCACCGGCTCGGAAAGTTGTTTCTGGTCGAGAAGATCCGGCAAGAAACTCGCCAGTTACTCTTTTTAATCGCCAACTTTTTTACAATGGTTTATTATCCTCATACCAAGTCATACAGTCTAATGCAACACAAAATAGAATGAAGCAAATTAAAAGCTAAATATGAGGTAAACCGAAGCGGATCAGTCCCCAAAGGTGGCACCTGTTCACAAGTATGACGTATGTGTCAGCCATCATTTCACTCAACCATATTAGAGGGAATGTAATGACCCGCCACATAACGCCACCACCTCAGAGACATTTGAGTGAGCATGACTACTTAGGTTCCCCTCATAGGTCACAAAGAGTAGTAGTTACTTAATCCAATACTAATAAACTGAAGGATGAGGTGTACAATAGTAGGTGGTTAGCATCTGGTCAATTATTGAATAATCAATATAAATCAATTTTATACAGTAATAAATGCTGCTAAGCCTAATTTATTAAAATTCAGTAATTATATAATATTAATAATTTCTGTTAATATAGGTATGTGAAAATGCTACAAGTGTGCAGGCATGGAGGTCATTATGTCCATGAATCCTTATCATTTAAGTAGTCTACAATTTTATAGTATCCTTTACTGGCTGCTGATGGCTGAAAATGATGTAAGATCTTGTTGCATGGTGTTGCAGATGTCCATGGATGGCGATGATCACTTACCATCAGGTGTTCCGTCTGCTTGTTTGTCCGCTACAAATGTAAAAAAAACAATGTCTAAGATTTCAGACACTAATAGGCGGCGATGATTACTTACTATCAACTGACCCGCTTGTTCCTTTGTCGTCTCTGACATAATAGTAATAAGAGACATTTGATATTGCAGGCGTCCCGTTGTCTCATCAATATATTGAACCAGTCCAGCAATATTTCCCCAATAGACTCGGCTTAGTTCCCATCTTGTCTGCAATAGTCCTTGCATCTGGCGGGTGCTGACGTTGGTTGTATCTCCTCAATAGTGCAGACAGATATAGTACAACGCTAGGTATGTACACAGGGCCTCTTCGTGTTGGATCTGTATCCCCCACGTACGCCTTTCAAAAAGACCGGCCTCCGTGTCGTGATTTCCCGCAGAAGAGATACATAATAATAAAAAAAATCTATCTTTAACGTACTCGGTCAGGCTACATCTCTAACCTATGCTCAGGAAAAAGTACACCAAAACCGGTATCCATCTGCACGCACGCACGGAAGTTTCCTCTATTTGCATACAGGGGGCGCGTTTCAACTTTTTTAATTTGGCCCCGTCCGGCGCCCGAAGTGCGATTGTAAACAGTGCAAGTCTGATTTGGGAGCTCGGATTGGCTGGATTTATCGTGTGTGTTTAAGTAACAGGATTATCAAATGGATAGGATAAATGAAGAGTGTTACTTGCAAAAGTGAAAAGTTAGTCGAAGTACATGTTTGTATTTGTCCACTTGCTCAGCTGCAACAGAAATAAATTAAAAGAAATAGGTGAAACGAGATTTTGTTTATGCTCAGAATGACAACTTCTTAAAATGCCAACCGTTCGCAAATAGACAACTTCGCAGAATGCCAACTTCTCGAAATGCCAACTTCGCAAAATGCCGACTTCTCAAAATGACAACTTTATACGTACAATCCCTCATTGTAGCGTGTATTTTGCGTCCAAAGCTAACTTCGGAGACCGGGGTACACTTGGACCATGATTTGGAAAGGCTGGTAATTACAATTTTGTCTGTCATGAGGCTCTATCTCATGAGCCAACACAGAGCAACCTTTGAAACGATTCATTTCTGGATGATGGTATAAGCGTATCCCGGTCTCCGAAGCGACAGCAACTGGAAAATACACGCTCAGATGACAGATGAGACAAATTTTCAGAGCTAGTATCTTGAATAGACAGCTGGCCTTCGAATATTTGTCCATCCAGGATAGGTTCTTCTTGCCGCACGATTATCTAGCTTTCTCTGTCAGTGGTATTCTCGTTTATATCCAAAGCCGTCGCTTTGGTGCCCAGGGCACGTTTGAACCATGTTCAAGTATTTGATGAGTTTAGTAATTACAATGAAACGACTGCCGATGCCGTCTATTCTACTCAGCCGTGTGGTCCCCGGCAGAGTACAATAGGCCACCCTCACTCTTACCGAGGTGTCGTGAAAGGCGACTAAGGTAAAGCTGCTGGCATGATCGTCAGCACCCAGAGAAGGAAAACTCTGCATTTATATCAAAACCCTCGCCAACCCGTCTGCCAAGCGTAGTGAGTAAGGCAATTACCCCTCATGTGATTGAGGGAGACCCGTGCCCCAGCAGTGGGGACTTAAATGGGCTGACGATGACTGCCGTCTGACCTTCGAAACCCTTAAAAAGGGAATCAGACCAACTGCTACTACTAGCTACTAGTTTCAGAGATTCACTATTTGAAACGTTCAGGTTTTCTAACGATGACTTTCGCTCACCGCCGAGCTAATGGCAGAAACATGCAATTACATATACGTTTGAAAAAATCAATAGGTGCATCCTCATTTGAATTTACTACTTTCCGTTAAGAAGACACACGTTGTTATTCGCTGAGCTACCATCGCTCTTCGAAGTTAGAGGAGTCGATCAATAAACAATTATACATTAATATAAATTGTTTACATAACTAGCGACCCACTCTCACTTCGTTTAGCCCTCAATTAGTTCCACTTTATACCAATACGAGTAGATGACGCCAGGTGTCGATTACATCACGCATGCGTTTCGTGTTTTCGGATGCGTGATGTATAAATAGTAAAGATATTATGTTAATATCAATACTGATATCACTAGCTCCAATAAATACATAGGTAGGTAAATATACCTCCTTGCGTGATCGTATCAGAAATGATGAGATCCGCAGGAAAACTAAGGTCACAGACATAGCCCAAAGGATTGCATGCCTCAAGTGGCAATGGGCAGGGCACATAGCGAGGAAAACAGACGGCCATTGGGGCGGAAAGGTCCTCGAGTGGAGGCCACGTACAGGAAGTCGCAGCCGTGGCAGGCCCCCCACAAGGTGGACCGACGATCTGGTGAAGATCGCGGGAATCCTTTGGATGCGGGCGGCACATGACCAATATGTGTCCACACAGATTGGTCATGTGCCGCCCGCATCTGTTCTGAGCAGCATCGCACTGCTGGACATAGGCCTCCCCCAATGTTCTCCACAACATTGGAGGACGCCTATGTCCAGCAGTGGACGTCTATTGGCTGAAATGATGAGGTAAATATACACCTACTAGCATTACAGAAACGAAAATTGCAGATTCAGAGAATCGAAAAGAGAACAAAGCAATTTAACACCGACTAATTGGCCATCAATAACACAACGTACATACGTTCGGACATTATTACGTGTAATAGACACCGGTTTCCGATTTAATTCGTCCGATAGCAATTAAAAGGGATAAGCGCCGATAAAAGTCCGGAAACGGTTATAAATTGATCAATTTGTGGAGTTTTTCCACGTATCGGGTACGTGGTTGTTTGCGAGATGTCTTTTAGGTGCTGGCAATTTTGATGGTCAGTAGTGGATAAGAACACCCTTTAATATGGGGAATTGTGGTTCGAATCCGAGAAGGCACTTCTGGATTTTTTGAATCTATGTGCGTAGTTTAAGGCGACGGGTAGGGCACGGTTTTTGCACTCTTAATTTGGATTTTTGGCGATAATTCAAATTTCGAGTACAAAAACAGACCCAAAAGTTAAGTATATGAATTAAGTAAATGGTATAAGTGTTAAATAAATACGCCCCTGTTGGTCTGGTGGTTTAAGTACCGGGCCATGATCTCAGGGTTCTGGGTTCGATTCTCGAGTAGAGCAAAAAGTATGTTTTGAAGATTTCGACCATAGCTCGTATTTGTGATCACCAATCCGCATTAGGCAAGCGTGGTGTTTAAGCCTAATCCCATTATAGTAGCAATGACTTGAATTTCATGATGGAGGCTTTTGCCCTGCACTGAAACAATTTATAGGCTGATACTAATTAAATAAATACTATAAGTATTTTCCGAGAGGCTGCAGCTTCGAATTAAAAAAGTATCCGGTTTGGTTGCTAACAATTTAAATCAGTTGGGGTCGATAGTGTGCCCTATACGTCACCTTAAATGGACGTGGAGGTCAGACGGCAGTCACTTCTTTGTATCTAATCCTAAGAACACCTAAAAAGACTTCCTTAATCCTGAATCATGATCTATTTGCACCCCGGGCTCAAGAGACCCGACAGTTTTGGACACAACCGGGAATTACACGCTTAGATGTAGAGGATTATGATGGTCGTATGTCCGCTTGTTAAACATAATTGTTTATCGGAAGAGGGTCGCTGAAAGTAGCTATTCAAATTCACGACTCTTTTACTGTGGACATTATCGGCAGACGCTTATGCATCCATATCTCTGTGGCAGAGCCACGCTTCAGCATGAATATGCCACGGCCATCACAAAAGTTTCGCCGAGTGAGTGAAAGAACCCCAATTCGGACAAAGGAAGTTCAAAGGTTTTGATTTTACTAGTGATGTATGATTCCATGGTCGGTAGCAGTCGGTAACCATAAAGTAATCCGTCGGCTTGTCTCGCACTTATATTTTTTTTTCAAAAATCTAGCTTTTTCGAGGTGTATTATTCCTGGTTGCATTAAAGTCGTTTATCGGTAGCAAGATGAGCTTAGACGATATGATCCATAATTCAAGTAAATCTATACTATTTATGAAGCAATATCGACAAACAATCACATTGCAAAAACTGTCATTGGCTTATAGGATAGGTAAACTAACAAGACAAAACAGTTGCGTGATGCATTTAACAGCCAGCAACATCAATTGGTACTAATTTAGAACTATTCAAGTTCCGAAACATACGATAGGATAAAATTACTGCTCTCTGACCTCTGCAGCTCTTAAGGAGCTTAAGCACTGCTGCTTACTGCTTAAGCAGAAATCAGACATCCTGAATCATTGCTTAGGGTAGTCAAATCATGGCCTCCTCTGTCAAAATTAATGTCATAAGTGAAGTAAAGTGCGAGGTGTGTGGTGCAAGGTGTGTGGTGCAAGGTGTGTGGTGCAAGGTGTGTGGTGCAAGGTGTGTGGTGCAAGGTGTGTGGTGCAAGGTGTGTGGTGCAAGGTAGTGGTTGAGTGGTGACCGTAGGGCGAGAAACGCCCAAAAGGAAGACCCCAAATGCGTTGGTGCGACGACATCAACAGGCTAGCAGGAACAAAGGGGATAGAATCCGCCCCGGATCGATAAAAATTGCATAAATTGAAAGAGGCCTACAGTCTAGTGGTTGAAAATGGCTAAAGAAGAAAGAAGAAGTGAAATAAATCAATGACATAAAACAATCATTCACAATTTGCTATAAAACTACTAAAATGCATAACTTGCTATAAAGTACTCATACAACTCAGCCACATTTTTCAGTGCCAAAGTAGACTAAATAAACCTCTTTGAAGTACACACCTACATATGTAGGAGTATCTGTGTAATTCTACAAAGAATCGTGTAAAAGTGAATCAGGGAACTCTTAGCTTTTATCTCTGTACTCTCTGAGGAAATTTAACGGAGTTATTTTCTGAGTAATACTTAAACTATATTACGTCAAAAATATGAAAATAGTGTCAAGCCAAGTTCGGTTTTATTGTTATTTTTTTACGAAATAGAATTGCGGTTTCAGATTTTGCATAAGTAACTTTCTTACTACAATGGCACTTAGTGAGTTTTGGCGTTAATTACAAGCGATCCTCACTTCTACTGTTATGAACGCGGTTTGGCGACAGTCCACAAGGAATTTTAGTACATACTACGTAAAACATCATCATCATCATCATCAGCCCATTTAAGTCCCCACTGCTGGGGCACGGGCCTCCCTCAATCACATGAGGGGTAATTGCCATACTCACCACGCTTGGCAGACGGGTTGACGAGGGTTTTGATATAAATGCAGAGTTTTCCTTCTCTGGGTGCTGATGATCATGCCAGCAGCTTTACCTTAGTCGCCTTTTACGACACCTCGGTAAGAGTGAGGGTGGCCTATTCTACTCTGCCGGGACCACACGGCGATGGTGGTCAAACGTTAGCTTATTGACCAAAAGCGTTAGCTGTGGTCCCCACACGGCTGACGTACGTAAAACATACTAAAAGACAGTTTTCACCTTCACCTTACAAGTTTATTAATAGACTGTTTACAGGTGTCAGTTATAATTTTTACATATTTTTTAATTTAATACTTAAAATACTTCGATTACTTCGAAAAAATTTTAAGTGACAAAGAATAGTCCAGCTTGCTATATTTGTAAATTAACGGAAATATTAGATTTTAGTCAATCGTTTCTGTCACACACTTTTCTATACAAACTTGGCCCGGCGCGCTACCGCAGATCTAATCTGGCAACTCGACATTCACAAGATAAAGAGATAGTGAATACGAGTATTTTGTGGAATATCATAGAACACTCCAGTGTGTCTTTGTATTTTAGAGGGATTTTCTTCAGTATTTTCGCGTATTTGTAAAGGAACGTCGAAGACATTTTATAAGTCGAGTTCCACTTGTACTGACGTCACAAAATGAGCTAAGAAAATATTTTTCTTTTTCGTATCTTGGGAATATAGACGTCTTATTTGGTGTGAAAAGGATAAATTAGATAGGTATGTACCTACGTACATACATAACAAATAGCTGGTACGGTCAGCACCAAAAGTAACTTAACACTTTAGTACCATGTCATAGTATGTAACTGTTCTGCCTATTGTAGTCAGTTTCTAAGAGGTATGTAAAAATGCTACTTTGACCATTTCTGCTACTACATCAAGTTTTTAGAAGAATGGTCAATGGCGGTGATCACTTACCATCAGGTGATCCGCTTTCTCGTTAGGTTTCTTCTCCTATTAAATGAAACATAAAGCAAAGGCTATGCACCTAAGTATTAAAATGTATGCATCCTTGGTTCACCTTTTATACACATAAAGTGTATAAAAAGTGAACCACGTGGTCTCTTAGATCTTATTTTAAACGTACAGTTTTAATAATACATAATTTTAAAACTATATTTTTTTTCAGATGTCTGACATTTTTGCCTACATTTTCTTATAAATTCTCTCTACACTAACTAATGAGCGAAAAAGATGGCGCGCTATTGCTAGCATCTTCTGATGTGGAAACCCACAAATGCATACACGCTTATGTTCTTTTGAAAAAATCTAACTAGGAACTCGGGTAAACTAGGTCCAATGTGTAAGTTACATTGTTTGTGTATATTTTATGGTAAGAACTATGATGTCGAAACTATTTCAAGCTTTTTGTATGTTGCTTTAATAAGTACGAGAAAATTCAACTGAATGGCTGCCTTGATGGTGCCATGGGTTGTGTGTTGCAATTTAAAGCGATGGCTGCTCATGAGGTCTCGGGTTCGATCCCCGGGTTGGGCCAAAAATTAACCTAAGTTTTCATTCAACATTTTTAGTGTCAACCCGGAGTCAGGAAAGCATGTTAAGCCGTTGGTCCTGCGCCCGTTTCTCTCCAGTCGTGTCACACTTGTATCCCATTGGATTATGAGGTTAAGGAAACATGTGCAACAACTTTGCGCACACACTTGAGCACTATATTATATCCTGCGTAAAAGTGACTGATCGTCGATATAAGCCGCCTTAGCCGAAATCGGTTGGAGGATATAATTTATTTTATTCAACTAAATGAATTATTCTAGTTATACATCTTGAAACATTGGAATTCTTAATTAGTGCTGTTTCTTATTTAACTCCGAAATAGCCTTTGAAAAACCTTGACATTATTATGGTAAAGTTCTGCAAGTCAAATTTTGGCCCACTTGTTATAAATGCGATTGTAGCTGGTTTAAAGTTAATACCTAACTTACTTACTCCTGTTGTACCTATAGATACATGAAGAAGACAGTACTCTTAAAATACCGATATATGTCTAAAAGCAATGTTTAATAATTGAAAATGTTATTTTGTAAATAATTTGGTTTGTACAGTGAACTGATACAGGTGAACTTCTCACTGTATAAAAATACAAGTGTATTTCAGACAAGCATTAAATGAAAACATTAATAAAAAGGTACATCAATGTACCTCTTTGTAAACATCTTATAAAAGGTTTCTGTTTTACGTTCATGTTACGTGAAATGAATAATGCATCGCGTGCATGCAACAACGGATTAATAATATACCCGTGTGCCATCAAAACAGGAAATATGAGAATTACACTTAATACCCAATCCACTGGTTCGACTGTAGAGCGAGCTTGCACGATCCACTACTGCCACTATTTATTTTTTTATTTTGATAAATTCAAAGAATCGAAAAGAAAGAAAGCCCATACAAAAAGGAACTTTTCAAAAATTATTATACGCTTTTCGAATATAAAAAGAGAAAAAAATATGACCCATATTTTTTACGTTAAAATTTAAATGTGTGTTTTTTATTAAAATATTGATTTTTTAAATTTGTTAATTAATGTGCCGTAAGTGACAAAGTCATGAGGCTCAACGTATTGTGAATTCGGTGCTATATGTCCAATAAAAAAAATTGGTGACTTAAAGTTTCTTACTGTCGCAGTCATTATTTTGTCTTGTAATTTTATGATCAGAGATTTCACTTTTTTTTAAATCAACGTGAGCAAAAGCGTTATTAATTTGTCATGCCGAGTCATGGCGTCAAAGGGGGATTTTAATTTTTTTTTCTCCATAAATATGTGTTTAAAAATTCCAATTTTATGTTTCATTAAACCTCGCTAGTCCAGATAGGGTAATACCTTCCTTTCGAATAATCTTGCAAGATGATTATTAAAAACGTATCGAACGAGTACCATTGATTTAATATTGACACTTTGCGACCTCTTGTTTGTCCGGATGCACCGAAGTAACGCGGGTCCGGTCTAGCGAGACCCTACTGTAGGTACTCATAAATACAAGGAAAATGTACAGTGGTTAAGTAACTTTACAGTGAGCAAATAGCAAAATATTCCGAATTAGCTGGTGTCGCGGGTCTATGGGCGGCGGCAATAGGGTATATGACTAAGCTCAAGATTTTACAAAATATAAATATTTTATCAAAATATAGGTCAATATGTGCCAATGGCAAAAATTCTCAATTAAAAATATAACGTCTAGCCGGTTTTATGGTCATTAAAATCTTCATGGGCAAGTCCATTTTAAAACTATGAAATTATTAAAAAATAATTATACCATTGCTTATCCCATACAATTTGCAAC
This sequence comes from Marasmia exigua, assembly GCA_019059595.1. Lineage (NCBI taxonomy): Eukaryota > Metazoa > Arthropoda > Insecta > Lepidoptera > Crambidae > Marasmia > Marasmia exigua. The sequence goes on from CM032473.1 coordinate 22,954,148, forward strand.
AATTATTTTAATAGAACCATTGACATAAACGAAACATTTGATATAGCTACCATACAAAATTCAAATACTTAGGTGTGACGTCACATCTAAGTAGCCATTTGTATGGAGCGTTTTGGGTTTGCCCAAAATAATGTGATTTTAAAGTTGTGATATCTCAGGTAGTTTAAATGAGAATCAAGTGAATCTTTCAACGATGTTTCTATCATTGAGAGGTCTTGTGATTGCAAAAATAATAAAAAAATTGTCATATACCGTATTGCTTACCATCAGGCGATCCGTGTTCGTCTGCCACCTATCACATAAAAAAAGTTTGCTATTGCTTGATTACTGTAAATTTTGAGGTTTATTATATATATTTATAGGCAGCGCTTGAAGGCCAAACAAGCACGCTCAACTCATGCATCATTCAGAAGTCGACAATTAGCGTTTCGACCTATCGAGAACAATTCAAGCAGTCTGAGTCGATATAGATGCAAATGGGGGCACTTGTACCACCAAATTTGGTTGTACTAAAACAATACACCTGAGTGAGGCCGCACTGCTTACGGATTTGGAAGCTAACCTATGGAATTATTTGAACGTCTCTACTGATGCTAATGTCAACCCTTCATTGGTTAGCAAGGTCTTCTTAGTTGGGAAATCTTGGTCGAGCCTGTTGCGGGGGACAGGGTTGCGGCTTGTTTTCGCCGCTGGCTTATGTGACAGCCGCATGTCGCGTGATGTATCTCTATTTTTGTCGAATTTATGCATAGCGAGTAAATTATACTGCGATTGACTGTGTAAATTTTCTAATAATTTCGATCAATCAAGTCGTAAACCCTCTCTTTCTCTCAGTGTGGCTGTACAAGCCTCTCCAAATTAAATGAGGGTATTTTATGTGAAGTTTACTACTTAAAAAATGGGAAACAATCTAATATTAAATACGAGTAATTAATTATTACTAACTCGTAAGCTTATTACTTTGGAATATAATTGAGTTATACGAGTATGTAATTTCTGATAAAAAAGTTACTTTCAAAATCAGTGAAAGACCGCTAAATGAACTTTTTAGATAGGTACATTTATTATATTTCAGGCAAGTCAATCGTAGCTCGATTTAATATTCTACCTACGCTTTAATATAGCAATAAAAATATTATAGCAAGTCACGTTGCATTGCCTGAGCTGTGGCCGATCTCTAACTCTCAACTCTCCCCACTATGTCCTCCCCCCCCATGCTACAGCAACCTTCCTAAGATAAATTTAATTGACTACCTATAGATGCAAATCAAGCCACTCGTAACACCAAATTTGCACCAATTGAAACAATACCTATTTAAATCACATTCAAATTTCGCCCTTCGATTAAAAGCTTCAAGAGCAACGCTTAAGTGCAAAGCAAACACTGCTACTCGCAAACTTAAATCTATACCGGACGGTCCAAAGTGACGTGACCTCTCTTCCACTGTGAGGGTTAATAAACTCTCCGATGGAAGTAGGGGTCAACGTTGGCCGGTCACACCCGTGTGATCCCAATTACTACGTGTAGAGAGCCAAGCCGCTTATGCAAATGACGATTTGCCGCGGACGCATCTAATGGGCCGTAAAGGGGGCGGCGATGCACTTTTAGATATAGCCCTCTTGAGGACTGTTTGGACTGGGGTGAGGTTTCTGGACTTTCGAGATAGTGGTATCTCATAGTGAGCACTATTTGAGTGTAGGTCTTTGACGCGTAAGACTTAATGTTGTATTAGCTGTTGATTCTGACGCCCGTAACACGGGTGCATAAGCTACCTATCTTGAAGTCAGATCAATGTATGTGATATTGTGAAATATTATTATTATTATGCTTGTCAGGCGTTTCATAACCATGGGCAATTATGTCCCAGACTTTTGGAAGGCGTGCTTAGGGATTGTTAATCATTATTAAAAAGGGATGTCCTTGCAAGAGGATTTAGTGTAGTGGATAAAATCGCATGTTAAAACGAAATGGTAAGGAAATTAAGTTTTAATGTTATATGGCAAGACAAACAAAGTACGCATCTGATAATTTGAAAAATAAATAAATAAATTTAGACAACATCACATACAGTCCCTAACTAAGATTTTCCCTTGTACTATGGAAACCAGGAACAACGAAGGTACCAAACACCTAGACCCAACACAAATATCTGTTTCGTCAACAAACATTTGTGCTGTTGCGGGAATCGAACTCGCGACCCTTGGGTCTCAACTGGCACACAAACCACTGCGCTAAACGGATCGTCGTTTGGCACAGTGGTTTGAGCGCCGGTTAAGACCCAAGGGTTCGATTCCCGCACCAACATATTGTTGATGAAACACATATTTGTGTTAGGTCTGGGTGTTTTGGCCTTCGTTGTTCCTGGTTGCCATAATACAAGGTAAAATCTTAGTTTAGGACTAGGTTAACATTATATGTGGTCTTGTCTCGTTATATTTTTAATTTATCCACATTAATTAAAATAAACTTCCGCCATTTAAATATATGAGACAAATAAAAAAAGACACAGTGTGTTTACTTTAGCTAACAATGATATCGAAAAGTTCGTTATCGAACTACGAACTAGTTATAAAAATGCTAGGTCTGCTGCTAAACAGAACAGAACAGAGTGCTAGAGTGAAAAGCGATTTTCTAGGGCCTAGAATTTGGGCGAACGCGTTACATCCTAGACCTCATATCGTCACTTTCCATCAGGTGAAATTATGGTCAAGCGTTAGCCCATAGTTCTTAAAAAATAACATTACAAAATATTGTATGTTTCCTTTAAAAAAATCCCCGTAATACTATATAGTTGCTACAGATCCTGTAGAGAGGGAACAATCTACTCTCATCATCCCACATTAATCCATCACGCTATTGCACATCAAAAGTCATACACCAACACGCACGTGCGTGTGAAGTGCAAACAGATAGAAATGACTGTAGACTTTATTGCATGGAAATGGATTATGAAATCCGCTGTTTTAAAAATTACATTCATAAAAATAGTTTGCCAATCTTCAACCGCTGTTATAAATAATTAACACGCACCACTCACTATATGTACTCAGCTAGCAATTTTTTACAACCGTCAGATTTTACTACTCTATCATTAATACGCGCAATCCATACCAGTATCATTCGTTAAGTAAGAGGAATTGCAAGGGGAATCAGAGCAGGAAGCTCCATTTGTGAGGGGAGAATGCAGTATAGAATTTGAACGCTATGGTTATGCCAATGCCATGATGGACTTTGAGCATCGAAAAGCAGTGTGAATCAATTAATACAAATTTATTAATGGTATTGAAGATACTCTTGTGTTGCTCGTCTTACAAAGTTCTCTTTTTCCTCACTATTTTGTAGTGTTTTATTTTTTAGACCTTTAAGAATGTGGGTTAGTTAAAATAATCTGCAGTAAGTAATAACAATTTTTCGAAACATTACACAAAAGAAACTAACTATAGATTGCAAAATGGGATAGCCTAAAGTATCTACCTATAAACTGTCCCACTTGCAGGGCAAAGGCGTCCATCATAGAAATCGAGTTATCGCTACTATGATGGAATTAGGCTTAATCACCACGCTTGCCAAATGTGGATTATTGATCACAAACCTAAGCTATGTCCGAAAAATTCGAAACATACTTTTCGTTCGACCTGGGAATCGAACCCAGGACCCCGAGATCACGGCCTGGTACTTAAACCACTACACCATAAGAGCGTTAGACTTAAGATTGCTTGCTGTGTTAGAAATCGATTGACTGTACCCTACATAATATAGTAAATTGATAGGATGTGCATCGTTCAATTAAAATTCATGGCACCAATATTTTTTACTACTAGCGATTTTAAAAAACATCGGATTTTGCAGTTCCCCAGTAATGCGCCCAATTAAAACCAGTCGCATACGTTAGGAGGGATTGCAAGGGGAATCACTGCAGGAAGCCCTATTTGTGAAGGGCATTATTGCAATGTCCTATTTGAGCGTTATTTAAAGCCGGTTGGGAGTCTGGCTATCGATTCCACGATGGATATCGGACTTCGAGTGGCGGAAATGTAACACGATGAATACAGATTGGAGGGAGTGATTTTTCAAGGAAAGATTACGAGCAAAATGTAAGATCAGGCGGATCTTCGATAAGCGATCACTGTCCCCCATGGACGAAGGAAAGCAGCTACCCATGGAATAAATAAATTAATGCGCTGGACATTTCCAATCAATCGTCGACCCTCAAACTAGGGCGTTCGCTGAACCAAGATTGTTACGGAAATTCGCCTTCGCCTCTGCAAGAAGACCACTGTTATAACCCTACACTGAACTATGAGTACTCGATAAGGAAATCAAAGGGCGTCCCCTAGAACATTTAACACAAGTGAAACCAGTTGCGTCTTTGCAATACTCGACCAAAGGACATTATTTTTTTGGTCCAAGTGTAATTAATTAAGATGGGATTTTCCGTCTTAATTAATTAAAGTTATAATGCAACGCGAAAATCTAAAAAAACTATTAGTCCAAGTGCCAGTTAGAAATGTTTTTGGTCTATTCTGTAGAACTTGTTCCCCTGAGTATTTGTTACCATGACACCAAAGCTGTAAGGTCAATCCCATCGTGTGGTTTTCATACATTTTCAGTGAATCAAAGAAAAAACATGTTTTATGCCAAATCTTGATATTTGAACATCAGGGGGACAAGTCCTAACAGCCTACAGCAAAATTTTTTCTTTGGCCGACACTTTCATCTTTGAACCAAAATTATATGAAAATCCGAGAATTTATTTTAAAAAGAAATTACAGCGTCCACTACCATCTCCAGTCACAGCAAAACTCATCGTGTTTAGCTCTTAAAGATCAAATTCAATTTGCTTTAAGTTCAAATTCAAGTGGTGGAAATATTTTATATCCCTCATCCTGCTAGTTATCTGTCTAATAATACGAAGAATATTTATATAACAACATGTCACCAAATCAACTTATTTACTTTCCACAAAATTCACTTTATAGCTTCTATCAAAATTAACCTTTAAGCGTGCAGCATTAAGGTTGAAAAAACAATATTAGAGCCTAGTAATTGGTTTGAAAATTTGTCATAATTTCTGGTCTCAATGTGAATTTACACGACACATGATTTAATTATGTTCTTTAATCAAAATAGTTGCGTATCGTGAGTTGTATGCAGCTGTCATGTTTTGCGAAGTCATCCACTAACATCATAATATACAAATTTTATATATATGTAATAGTTTGGGTGTGATGTTGTATGTTTGTCGTAGCAAACGTTGTATAACACAACCTATCGCACAAAATTTAAATGCTAATCAGTGTCATCTATATTATTATTAAATAAACAAGATTAATTTATTTTATTTTATTTTCTTTATTGTAAGGAAACATACAGTACTTAAAATAACATAATTTAACACACAAAAACATAATCTCAAACCAATTAAGTTTCCACTAACAACTAATATCATAAAAACCGCAACATGATGTTCGTAATATAAACAAAAAGGAAGAATTGAGCAATTGACAAATATCTACTTTGTAAAATCAGGAGACAATTTACCCACAACAGCCTTTTTGTACGCTCGCAGTGTAGTGTTAAATAGATCTAAGTCACAAAAATCGCTGTTATAAGATGGACGCTAGTGCCATGAAGTGGCCCAATTTTTTCGAACGAGATATTTATCTTCGCGCTAAGGAAGGAAGATTGTTGGTACAGTCGCCTAAAATAAAATGTAAACACCTCTACTCTTAGCGGAACACGGTTCATAATATGAATGAGGTTGTATACTTACTGCTTACTGCACGTGACACATTCTACATGGCTAGGTCGAGTGTTGACGCTACTTGATCCCATACTTGCCGGACTGAACCTCACACGTTTACAAGACCACTGTTGCTATTCCCAAATTTAATAAAGCCCCGCTTGGCGTGTGTTGTCATTTACATTTAAAGTGCCAATTATTCGGTGTCATTAGCGCCCTCTGGTGGCCATAAAACGCACCCAACACGCTCACAGACCCCCTCTTATTGCGATTATAAATTAGAAATAAAATGGCAATTTTTAATCTCGACCACGTTTTGAATTCAACGTTTATCACTGACGGTGTTGCAGGCATGGTCGGATGGAATTCATAAAATTTTTAGTGGTCATTGTTGTGGAATAATATGAACGAGTACCTTAAATTCGGCGTAACTCTTAAATTAAATTTTGAATTATTAGTGTGGTACTGTTGTACGGTAGTGTCATTCTAATTACGTTTATTGTAGCAATGAATGCTTCGGTACTTTTTGATAAAACATTTTGATTTAAAATGGAAGCTTACATACAGAATTTCAATTTCCACGGCAACAAGATGAAATTTGTAATCTGACGCCATGAAACGTACCGGGTTCATCCGAAATCCAGTTTAGAGACATCGCAACAGGATATTTTAATTTTATTATTTTATTACTGTATCCTCGTCTCTATCCAGCAGGGGCGCAATTCTGTTACACATAAGGGAATGTATAGACTATCCGGTCACAGCTGTATATTGTCGAAAAACTTCTTTTTTATTTTATTCAAACAAACTTGTCTTATTTTTTTAAGGAAAAACTATTATTTATGACGCTCAGTGATGGATTTTTGTAATATTGGCAATTGTTAAAATGAACTTGCTGCACCTACTAATAAATTATTGACTAATCCTTGTATTTATTAACTTACCAAAAAACCTAAATAGAATGACATAAATTCCCACTTTTTATGAAATTTGATGGGAATATGTATTGTATGAACCGCTACAAAAATATGACACTAAATAGTAAAAAAAAGAATTGGGGGTGGGGCCCCCCATACATGTAACTGAGGGATGAAATTTTTTTTTTCGATGTACATACCCGTGTGGGGTATCAATGGAAAGGTCTTTTAAAATGATATAAAGTTTTCTAAAAAACATTTTTCTTAAAGTGAACGGTTTTTGAGATATCAGCTCTCAAAGTCGTAAAAAGTATGTCCCCCCCCTCTATTTTTATAACTACGGGGTATAAAATTCTAAAAAAAATAGAGGTGATGCATGCTAATTAACTCTTTCAACGATTTTTGGTTTGATCAAAGTATCTCTTATAGTTTTTGAGATAGGTTGATTTAACTGTAATTTTGGTTAAGTTATTGTGCTTACACTGAAAACGATGGCTGAACCTTATAAGATAGATCAAAAAATATACTACAGTATTGTACACCTTTAAAAATCCGCGATGATATAAAATCTTCATCATCATTTTCTTAGTGTTAGTCCCGGTGCATCATCATTATCTTAGCGTCCCAAGCTGGCGCTTCGGAAGCCCAGGATCTGCTTCGATTACTTGTGGTGACCCCAAGAAACTTCGAAATATGTAATAAACTCAAGTAGGTATGAAGATTTTCCGTATAAACGTGACTTAAAATAAACTGAATCAGGTTGGGTTGGGTCTTGCAATATCTCAAAAGATGGGATAATTTCCCCCAATTTTTATGTAACGTGTATTTTTTTGTAAGATATTTGTTGGTTTCTGGAGTTCAATCTAACGCAAACTGTAAATACAATAAAACTTATATAGCCTAAAATATTTAATTATCATTAAAAAGCCGTTCAAAGACTTTTATTCGTTTGATTCAAAAGACCGCCCGTCTCTTATTCCGTGTAGATGCGCCTTAAATATTATTCGGCAGTATTCTACTCCCTCACTAATTTTTAATAACATCTGCTTATTCCACGAACTCTCAAGAATTATGGCTTTCTTCCCCAATGGGAACACGTTAATTTTTTACATCATTGAGTACTAAAATACCTACGCACAGCGACGACATGGCGCCTTTCAGAGAAACTTTAAGTTGGCACTTAACGTTTTACTCCCATAAATACTTGCAATTAAACTTTAGATGTGAGTCGTTGTATGGTCCCGTGCGTCTTTTCATCTAACTTAACTAGAATATTTTAAAGCGTAATTTGTGAGGGAGCAAAAGCGTACCCATGTTTGTTGTTACATTTTTATAGCACTGTATAAAACATTAACTTTCTTAAATATTTACTTACCTGAAGCACTTTTTTTCCTTTTTCACGATGCTTCGTCAGGTTTGATTAAAACCACCAGCTTTCACTACCAAATGACTGCTCTTCCCAACTGACCTACTGGGGACATTCGAAACTATTTGGAAAAAAAAACAAAAAAAAATGTGCTGTGTTTCGCTGCGTGAGTGAGGGTACCGGAGGTCCAATCCAGGGAAAAGGGGGGTTTAAAGGTTGGCACTGCACTTGTGACTCTGGTGTCGCAGGTGCCCATGGGCGGCGGCAATCGCTTACCATCAGGTGATCCGTCTGCTCATCTGCTACCTATTACATAAAAAGAACACCCGGTTCTTCTAATTTGATAAAAAAAAGATTCAAATAATTATCTAATTAACACGTTGGCAGACACTTGTTTCCATTATGTCTAATAAAATAGATTAATACGTTTTGAGCCAGCAATTGACATTATCTCATAATAAATTCGTCCTATCTCCAGTATGATTTATTCTAATCAATCTTAAACGCTCTAGTGAATTTAATCCGTAGCGTATAATTGCACACAGCCGAGTGGATATTCAAAGGTGATTAGGATAATCACTGCGATGTGTATGTAGCCATATCGGCCATTATGCTGCTTGTGGACCTGGTCCAATGCTGTGTAATTACTGCATTCAATTTGAGATGCGTCTAAATAGTAGGACGGATTGACTGATTGAATGGTGTGATATTACTATTTGTATGCGCATTAAGTGTAAGGCTCAAAGTCCTTTTTAAAACCAAAAACAATTTTATTGATTTTCTGTTGTATCTGCTGTCTTGTGAGCCTTAGAAGTATGAGCCTTAGAAGGTTTAAACAAAATGTCTCATAATACAGGATTAATCTGAATACTAGCAAATAGTTTTTATTAATTTATTGGTCTTATTGATTCAGTTTATTTATTTATATAAAAGTTATTCATAAATGTTCAATAAACTTGTTAGCAAAATGTTTGGAACAAAAAATGATCATACAAAATGTTCGAAAAAGGAATGTCATGCATTCCTTTTTTTCGGTGTGCCGTCTGCTCGTTTGTCTGCTCTAATGTAAAAAATATGAAAACTGCTTTAAAACACTGTTTTAGTTCAAAAAGGTTTAAAGAACGTTTACGAGTAATACACTTACATTACATATGGCTTTTTTTTTAAATAATGTAATTAAACTAACGGCCGAATAAATAAGGTTGAACAATGCAACGAACGTGTTAACAGATGCATGTATTTTCTTGGTATTTTTTTTATGTTGGCACTTAATGTTGTGTAAACATTTAATAAATGATCAAAAAAATCTCTAAATCTTATATCTTGATCCACGCAAACCTCTGGTTCCCGTGAATAACACGCTGAGATGAGATAAGAATTCAATTAACGACTGATTTATTATGCAGTTTTCTTAAAACTGTTTACAAACTGTACGAATTATGCACACGTCTTCTAACAAAACACTATAAAAATAAGACGTTAAAATCTCTACCTCTTACAAAACGTCACAAGTTGTCGACAAAAAAGTTCCAACAGCACAATAGAACCACGTTATACACCTAATAAAAATCCATGTCCTCAGTTTGAGTGCAAAACACAATATTATACTACGAATGCCCTTTACCCAGCCCCCCCACCCCCCAATTTTGTACGAAACGGGGAACGCGTGACGGAGCACACCCGCCGAACCATAAAAAGGGGAAATCAATTATAACGAAATGGCAAGCCCGCAGCGTAAGGGTTAACCGGCGAAAAGTGACCCCGCCCGAGAGTCTACGCATAGGAAACGTACTGGAGAAAATCTAAAAGCACCTGTGAGTACATGGGTCTAGTTAGATTGGACGTTTTTTGGACTCAAACACAAAGGACACAATACTTCTCGTCCCTTTCAAGTCTATCTAATTAGTGCAATAACAAGGTATAGTCGGGGAATGTGTTATTTTGTGCTCCATGAATGTACGGCTCGAAAGTACTCGTATGCAGAGAGATAAATGTAACATGAAGATTTTGATTACGTTTCTAGGTTTTCTTTTTCTACTTTTATAACACAACAAAATGGAAAGGGACGAGATTAACAACGATTTTACATGTTTACTAAGACACGGGGTAAATAACATTTCTTAATTGGGAAACTCAGGTACAAATCTTAGCTCAATCAGGGATCATAACTATCCACTTAACTTATCTAGGCAATAAAATTATGACATAATGCTTTTTATTCGTGACTTTTTTGTAAGAATTTTTTCTCTTATGTTTTCACTAGTTGTTTTATAGGTACAAAGCAAAATTTATGGTGCTACTAAAAAAACTATTTTTTTTTCAAATAAACTTATAATATCCTCCAACCGATTACGGCTACGGCGGCCAATCTCAACGGTCAGCCATGTACGCAGGATATATTATAGTGCTCAAGTGTGCGCGTGAACACAAGTGCACTCTCTATTCCCTTACACTCATATTCCGATAGGACACCAGCGTGACACGACCGCAGGACCAACGGCTTAACGTGCTTTCCGAGGCACGGGGGTACATGACCGCCGACTTCCAGACTCCGGGCTGACACTAAGAATTTCTTACCGAAAACTTAGGTACAATTTTTGGCCCGACCCGGGGATCCGTGAACCCTTCTTGCTCAGCAAATCGCTTTAAAAGTGCAAACCACTAACCACTTCGCGCCATCGAAGCAGTCAACATATATAACATAAATTAACTAATACCAACGTAACGACCACCAGTTTCACCAACATTCTAAATCCTAACATGGGCAATGTAGTTCACGGGGCGTTCCACCGTCAATCATTTCACCCCGAAAAGTTTTAATAGTGCAGTAGCATGAATTCATGCAGCAAAAACACGTGCAACGCTTATGTTTCCCACGTGTCCGCAGCGAATGTGGTGATTTTAAATGAGCGGTCTCGACGGAGGCGGGTGGCGGGTCGGACGTAGTAGTGTTGGCGGAGTAGGTCCACTTATAACGGACATTAAATGCGAGCTATTACTTGTTATCGCATAATACTGGTTCAATAGGGACTAATGCAAGTGAAAAATCCGCTGGATGGCGTACTGTAGGATTATCATGTTGTGTCGTTAGTCAAATTTCACGTCACGTTATTATAAACGTGACGTGAAATTTGACTAACGACACAACATGCTGTTCAGTTGGACCTCAGTTCATTATTAGCTTGCCGATTTTTAGCACGACAAAGCCTGGGTCCTGTAGTCTAGTTCGCCACAGGATAATTGTTTTAAAATTATTTTATACTACGGTTACCAATACACGGTCGGATCTATGAGAAATCAACTGATTTCGGATTCGGTCCTTTAAAAACCTATATTCATTCAAATGCTATTCATTTGCTGCTCACATCAGTGGACATGGAGAAGTAGGCAAACTCTTGGCCTCTTTCATGTGATAGGAATCAAATGAGCAAATTTTGTTAAACTGATTATGCAATTTAAGACCAAATTATACAAACATTATTATGTATATTAACTGTCCCAATATAAATAAATGCCTGTGGTCTGCACATTCCTGGTATTATTTACTTTTTTACTTTTACTATGGTCCGGAAAATGTTTACAAACATTGCGTATATTTTTATTCAAAACAAGGAATGCTTTTGTTAGAGTAACTTTACTATAAAAATTCTAGTTTATCTTGTATTTTCCGAAGTTAGTTGCTAAAGTAGAAATGCTAGAAGATAATATGGTATGAGGTATTTACGTCAATGAACGTAAAGATATGCTATTCTTACGATGCCAATATTACAGCGGAATTACAAATTGTATACATTTAATACTTTTCTTTTGTAAATACATACTTATAATACATAGAAAACTTCTAGACCAATAAAAACAGACATTTAAAAAATGATAATGATTAAAATACGCTGTTCGCTGTGCGAAGAATTCAAATTTACCTTCGTTTATGAGTTTAATTTTGTGATTTGTTACGAATGTCCACACTAGTTAAAATAATATTTATCTATAGTTTGTTTATATTCTCATGTAAGTGAATGTTAATTCTTTTTGAGAAATAAAGTTCTTAAACCTCAATATTTACTGATTTAAAAAAATGGGTTTGAAGGCCTGATTATCATTTTTGTTTGTATTTGTTGGGAAGGACCCACCACCTTCTTTTGTTTGCGTTACTGTTCTCATTTCTTTAGTCACTCGGATCTAATCTTTCCCTTGATTTTAGCCTTATCGTCGACCCTTGTGATTTTTTTTGTGATAAGTGGCAGATGAGCTGACGGATCACTTGATCCAATTTGATAAGCGACTGCTGCCGCCATTAGCCAATCGCAATACCAGTGGAATCACAAGTGTACTACCAATCTTTAAACCTCCTTTCCCCCCGATTGGACTTCCGGTACCCTCACTCATTCAGCGAAACATAGTAGAGACGATGCTTCACGCCAGTTTTCTGTCGTAGTAGCACTCGGTCGAGCCAGCCCATTTATGCCAAAGCGTGGCTCTCCCACGGTTTAAATATGAACTATGAGTGACTCAGTCATAGTTCATATTTGTATTTAAATGCGTCTTTGGGTCAGTCAGGATCAGTCAGACTGACTCAAAGACGCTTTTTCTAGGGTCACTACAATATACGTCTATATCCTTCACCTCACGTTTCATGGGTCTGAGTTGGACTATGTAAGTACAGTCTGCGCCACGACAAAACACGGACCTAAAATTTTTGATTCCTTGTGTCTATGGATATAAAGCCCAAATTTGAATATTGATTGCGTCTACGGCGCGGGAATTCTTTGATAACGCGGTCTCTACGCTTGTGTTCGTTTAGTGTCCGTCTCTAAGTGTTACATATAATTACATTTATGTTACCTTCGTTGATTCTGATACCACAATGCAAGTACCAAGGACCGGAACCGTTATTCATAAAAGGGATTTTGATAGGCTCGTTTACAAAAACATTATTAAATTAAGCATTAAGCATTTAATTTGCATTCCTCATTGATATGCTAACCAATTTATTACATTAAGCACTACCATCACTTAAAACATTATCCTAAGTTTACCCCATACTTAAAAGGTTTTAGGATTCGATCTAGCAATATCTCGCGCGCGAGTTGAGTATACAGCTCGCTCATACTGAAAGTACTTTACACTGAACTTACGTGAAAATTATATTTTAATCTCTTACGTATTTTAATCATTATCATTATTTAAATGTCTGTTTTTATTGGTCTAGAAGTTTTCTATGTATTTTAAGTACGTATTTACAAAAAGAAAGTATTAAATGTAAACAAATTGTAATTCCGCTGTTGGCTCTGATATCCGAAACACAGGTGCTTGAGCTCTTTATCTCGGAGTAAGATCAATGTATGTGATGTTGTGAAATATGTATTTATTTATTTATATTATTGCGCACCTCGCTGACGGTGGCCGCTTACTTCTCTCTGCCAAGAACCATTACAATGCGTAAAAAAGAGATACAGTCAATAGGGTAACACAAATTTAGTGGTACGCGGTTATTACCATATTTATAGAGTTGCCAGTATTAAAAGGTAAAACATCAATATTCTTTTGATCAAGTTATCTAATAAGAGCGTAACCGTATCAAAAGGCTTCACCCCGAAAAGGGGTCTTCCGGTTTTGAAAAATGTTTCAGCTACTTACTTTTGGGTTCTGATGAATATGTGTAGTCTGAAAAAAAAAATACTTACTACGCTGGCACAGCGACGCGAAGTGAATCTTGGCCTCCGACACGAGAATTCGCCACTCTGTTCTGATCTCAGCCACCTGTCGCCAATCCGGCTTTGTAGGTGACCGAGATCGAGAAAAAAATATGAAAAGAAAATCAAACACACGTTTATTTGTAAACATAAGGCTAGTAAGTTTGAGATTATTTCATTTACCCTGATCCACGTCCAATGTAGTAAAGACACGTGTACAAATTTGTTGAACCCATCAGAACTCTCTCCTCTCGACGGATGTGTACTTTTTCTCGGCTCAGCGTGTACAAACAATGTTTAGAGAGTGGGGGTGTATACTATCTTATTGTGCTTGTTTTGCAGCGAGGGGGTGAAGGTGGGGGAGTTCGGAGGGCACCTGTTGCCTTCGAGTTTCGTTGTGGGAAAGCCTAATCCCGCCTGAGATGAAATAAATTCAACGTTCGGCCGTGTCTGTCTGATGTTCGTGAGGTCTTTTCATGGTGTTTAGGAATGATGCGAGTAGTCGAAGCGTTATAGAAGTTGTGCATATCGATACCTACTTTGTACCTATATTGATACTAGTTTGTTTTCTAAGATATTGATAAGTTTTTCTTTAAGAACTACTGATTCTGCGCGACCAATGACGGTTGCCCGCGCTAGAATTAGTTTTTTGCCTCAAAATAAGTAGATCATAGTGCGTTCCACGAACGATACCCATGAAGTGGCGATTCTATGTATTCTCTTCGAGCCGGCGGCGTTTCCTTCAGGAAAACAAGAAAAAGGCGCGTCCATGCCGAAACTCAATTTCAGCTTTAAAACAAAAGTTTTGTTAACTTAAACTTTTCGTTGTTCCCTAAATTTTATTTTTATAATTTTTTAAGGTTGGTATAAAATGGCTTGAGTGTACAGTCGCCTGCAATGAAATGCAAACACCTCATCCCTTATACCAGCTTAATAAGGTTTATATTTGGATGTGGTTTTATGCTTATTAGTGCACGTGACTACAATTAACTCGTGCGGCTGTTTGTATTCGTATAATAGTGGGAATTTCACAAAATGTACAATATTAATGTGAATATTTTGCTTGTTACAGGTAATTCGATGCACTCATATTTATGCAATGCACAGGCGGTATTGTGGATTTTTAATTATTCGTATTGGTGACGTAAATTACTTATTAGTAAAAGAATGGTTAAGTTAATTATTAATTAAAACGTTATGCTATTGTAAATAACTTTATTTACATTGTATGGATAGGGCTACATTTTTTTATAATTTGCGTTCAAAGAAATCCAACAGCAAGACTCATTCCCCTCCACTTAGAGTGCAATTTCCAGTTACGTCCAAAGCTGCCACTTCGAGGCCTGGGGTATGCTTGGACCATGATCCAGAATTCAGGAAACAACAAGATTCATTGTTAATATTTTTAACACTTTATACTTTTAAAATAACATATAACAGTACATTCGAGAAAAGGTTTTACCGAAGTTGCGGTGTTTTATTCGCAGATTTTATTTTTATTTTTAAAAAGTCTGAACTTATTTGTTTTCAATTTCTATGACTCTTAACATAGAACTGTTCCAAGCATACCCCAATGCTTGTACTATGATCCAGAATTCAAGAAACATCAAGATTCATTGTTTAAGTATTGAGATCTAGGTCACATCTAGGAAGTAAAAATATTTTTTCTATTATAAAATACTTGGCACAATGCTTCGCCTTTTATCTGTCGTCACATTTGTCGCAGAACCAGATAAAATCAACTAGGTGAAACGATTGAGGTGCAAAATATATTGGCCGTGATGGCCGGCATATATTGACTGCATCTTGGAACGTAAATAAATATGTCAGCATACTACTACTGGCTATTGTAGCCAGTAGCAAGCAGTTGTAAATGTGTCAGCATAAAAAAAAAGTAAGTATAGGTAAGCATACATTTTGTTGACAAGAGTTACTCCAGTGGCTTTGTAAACATCAAACTTATGTTAGAAAATCAGAAGCTTGAATATTTGGTTTTGTTGTCTATCATATGAAATAGGAGGTAGAGGAGCAGCCGTATCACCCAAGGAGTCACAAGTGCGCTGATGACCTTATAAAAAGGAGTGCGCTCTTTGCTTGAAAGTTTGCAGATCATAATTGGTCTGGAAACACCGCAACATTAACACATCTTACGATGTAGGCAATATCGCGATGCCCTAACAGGGCCATGTTTACGGGTGTCAAGTTATTTGTATTTACATTATTACTATCTACCAACACGTTGCTATAAAATAGTATGACTATGACATCTACTTTAAAACACCGATTATTACGCATGAAGGACTTGAACACACAAAAAACACAGAACATGATATATGACATGACATGATATACTGCCTAGCGCGCAGGTCAACAAACTCTTCAATATCATCAGCTAGACCGACCTTATGACCTTATAATCTATTTATCTTGTTCTGGTTTATACTTCAAATTAATAACGCTTTTGCTCACGTTGATTTAATAAAAGGTCATCCAAAAACCACACAATGACGGTGACAGTAAGTACGTAGTCGCCTAAGCTTTTTTTACTGTGCATATGAGTAAAGCACTGATATCACAATACGTTGAGCTTCAGGACTACGTCACTTTCGGCATATTATGTTTGTTCGCCGATTACTTTGCGATCTACGAACCGATTTTGATTTGATTTTGCGATTTACGAGCCAAAAAATTAAACATTAAAATGTTGAAAAAATAAATTCTGCGAAAAAATACCGCCTTCAAAAACCACGAAGTAAAATATGTAAAATTATATTTTTAGCACTTTAAACACTTCAAATAACATTTTATAACAGTACAATCAAAAAAAGGTTTTACCGAAGTCACAGTTTTTTTTCGCGGATTTTTTTTATTTTTAAAAATTCTGAAATTATTTGTTTTCAATTTCTATGACTCTTAACATACTGTTTCTAGGTCAAGTCATAGAACATTTATATCGGAAAATGTTTTTTTGTCGTATTGTCCATTGAGAACCTACTCCTTTTTTATTTTTTTGTTGCTGCAAAACATACATTTTAGCAAATAGTAGCTACATTCTTGTGTTACAAATTGGTAAATTTAATTGATAATTTGGTGAAGTAGGTTAGAAATGGTTTTCTCTCCACCCACGACTATATTGAAAATAGAAAGTGGGCCGGTCGCTGGAGTTGTAACGGCTAAAATAAACTTTCCGTACCTACTCGGTATTGGCAGCACTTGTAATTAATTATTCCAGATTCCGGTATCGGGATAAATATACTCGTTAGAGCTGTTGGTATTGGCGGCTTTCGGTTTCCCCTATATTTAGATATATTTCCGCCATGCTGGATATACTTTGTTTTACTTTGATTGACTGTCTCGATGGCAGTTTGGGTAGTGGGTCGCATTTTTAAGCGAAGGCTGCGCTTGCGATCCCCGGGTCAGGCCAAAATTAGTACCTGAGTTTTTCTGTCAAAAAATTCTCAGTGTCAGCCCGGAGTCTGAAAGTTGGCGGTCATGTACCTCCGTGCCTCGGAAAACACGTTAAGCCGTTGGTCCTGCGCCCGATCCCTCTCCGGTCGTGTCACACTGGTGTCCCATCGGATTATGGGGGAAGGGAATAGAAAGTGCACGTGTGTTTGCGCAAAAACTTGAGCATTATATCCTTCGTACGTGGCTGATCGTTCAGATTGGCCGCCGTTGCCGTAATTAGTAGGAGGATATTATTACTAACGTAGTGGTTACTGGATCGTATTTTATAGCAACCACCATAACGAAAATCAAACTTGGGCAAATTGTGATAGGGACAAAATTTGTAGCTCGCTTTTCCTGTCTTTAAATTTTCAATGTCAACCTGGAAATGGGGAAGTCGGCAGATTCATGGTGCCCGTGTGCATAAAAGACACAGAAGCTCGGCTCTAGCTAAAACGAGTTCGTTGATCTACGCACTAGTCAGTATATTGTACCGTATCTTTCCCGCTAATCTTTCATAAAGTCCACGCAACCAATGAAGTCCCGTGAAAAGTGCGCTTGAGTCGCCATCGACATTAAAATCGAAGCTTTATGATCATAGACACAAGGAATCTCGAATCTCTCGAATCTCTCTTTTCTTTCTTTTCTTTCTTTTCTGTCTTTTCTGTCTTTTCTTTCTTTTCTTTCTTTTCTTCCTTTTCTTTCCTTTCTTTCTTTTCTTTCTTTTCTTTCTTTTCTTTCTTTCTTTCTTTTCTTTCTTTTTCTTTCTTTTCTTTCTTTTCTTTCTTTTCTTTCTTTTCTTTCTTTTTCTTTCTTTTCTTTCTTTTCTTTCTTTTCTTTCTTTTCTTTCTTTTCTTTCTTTTCTTTCTTTTCTTTCTTTTCTTTCTTTTCTTTCTTTTCTTTCCTTTCTTTCCTTTCTTTCTTTTCTTTCTTTTCTTTCTTTTCTTTCTTTTCTTTCTTTTCTTTCTTTTCTTTCTTTTCTTTCTTTTCTTTCTTTTCTTTCTTTTCTTTCTTTTCTTTCTTTTCTTTCTTTTCTTCTTTTCTTTCTTTTCTTTCTTTTCTTTCTTTTCTTTCTTTTCTTTCTTTTCTTTCTTTTTATTCTTTTCTTTCTTTATGCGTGTAAAATTGTAGTCTCTTACTTCTTAATAAAAATCATAGTACGCCCGCATGTTAATCTGCTTACTACGTGATATACGCTGCCAGCGTTCTATTTTTTTCGTGGCCCGTGCATCGGAATGCATCTGAAGCCATTGGTTCTGCACCTTAACCCTGTCCGGTCCCGTAAACAGGCCTTTGATTGTGCCTTTCACCTATCAAGGTCGTTTCGCGTCGTTTTATAAGAAAATAGTCAAGTTTACTCTGATTTCAGTCGAGAGGCAAAAGTGTCAGACCCGTTTTTCTATACATACATTGATATGACGAAGGATTGAATAGAAGATATGACGGGTCGACAACAATGTTTATAACAGGTAATAGAATCTTGAAATGTGAAAGTATATTTTTATTACCGCACTGTCGGAAAGGGTTGTGTTCTCACGTTTCTAACATAAAAGTGAGGAATCTTTATGAAGTGTGTTTTTTATATTTACATAATATTCATCGATATTTTACCTCGGGAGAGCCACGCTGCGGCATGAATGATATAATATACGTCTACCTAGATGGCGCAATGGCTACAGTGTTGAGCCCTAGTTACGATGGTCTCTGGCTTGATTCCCGATTGGCACAATGGGCTTTGGGAGGCTGTGGGTATGCTTGTTTCATGTTTCAGATCATTTTCCGTCGTCATTACATGAAATTATGACGGGATTAGGCTTAATCATCAAGCGTGCCTAATGCGGATTAGTGAACATAAACACGCGATATGTTCGAAAAATTCTTATTTCTATTTGCTCGACCGAACCCAGGGTCCTGAGATCACCGCTAGGTCTTCTATAGTAAAATTTTAAGAAAGTGATCACAAAAAAAAATCTTACTACAGATGATTGTGACTTGAATGGCGTATCCAAAATAAGCTTGAATAAAATATAAATCTTTTTAATTTTAAATCACTTTATGATTTTTTCATTTACAATCTGAAAAAAAATCTGTGTCTATTCCAGTATGAAAATAGTGTTGTAAAAATATCTGCATCTCCATAAACAACAACAAAATCGGAACGCACCGTAAAAAGCATAACAGAAACGTCAATGTGACACGCGACCGTTGTTACTGGCACCCTCTCGCATGTCGGCGCGCGGAAATATCGCCGGTGGCGCCCCCGCGACGGATGCTGCGCGAGCGTCGGCGGCCTCTTCCGGTCTGCCCTCGTTACGCTCGCTTTGTGAGCTGAGCGGAGCGAGCGGCCTCGATTCTGGAGCGCGCGCAATTTTGTATGGGACCTGTCAGTAGCTGTTTATAATACAGTGTGTGATGAGGGATGCTTGACCCATTCTTATTTGAATAACTTGAAAAGGTATTCAGATTTGTATATTATTGTTAGGACTGAGGAAATAAATTCAAATATGACTCCGCTATTATAAGATATGAAATATCATTCAGATTGTTTAGTTAGACATAACAATATTAATAAACTTGTTTTACGGGAAACTACATACTATTTACACCGAAAGATTAAAATATAAATCGAAAACTCGATATTGAAATAATTTTCATAAAAAACTGCACGGTTAAAAACTTTGTAGTTTATGGACAAAATTATTACTTTTACAACTTTACTCTTTAACAAAACTGGATAGCTTGTTTGGCGTTTTTATATGAAATATTGTCAAATTAGTTGTTTTAGTTCAAAGCAGATTCTTTAAGATACAGAGAACTCTCTTCTCAGAGAAAATCTCAACGTTATCTCATTATCTCATCATCATTATCATAATATCATTCAGACGTGCCTTACTATTTTTAAGTTTTTGTGTGTGTATGGTGTCTTTGGTGTTGAATAAAAGATGTTATTCTTATTATGGTTTATTAACTGACTTCAAAAAAAATGGAGGAGGTTCACACTTCGACATGTATATTTTCAAAATGAACTTAAAAAATATATAAGTCATTAGATTCAGCCGACACCAGAATTGGAACCCCTTTTTGTTGCTAAACACGCTCTTCGAATCACCTATTGTCGTCCGATATGGCCCTTATATTGATTCTACTTCGTACTGATTTCAAATTCGATGTTCCGTGAATGTTACTGATGTAATAGATGATCCCTGATTATTCTAAAGGGAATCATGCTGTCACAGTTCAGTATTATCCTATAATTTAACTCAATTTTGAACCGGTTTAAGGATATATATAGGATATCAGCAAACAGTTCCATTTTTCTAAATACTTACTTTACTTGCAAAAAAAACTTTTCATTCGTATATTTTTTTCCGATGTCTGGTTATTATAAATAAAAAACCCAAATATTGTTGGGGTATTTTCGAAAAAAAAACTAATAAGGAAAAGCTTATCCGAATAACAAATGCCGAAATTATTTAACTGTCGACTAGGAAGGATGAAACTGTTGACTGATAACTTGGACAATTTGTTAGTTACAAAAGACTGTTATAATACTTGAATTATTTATTCATGTCACAGAGTCCATAGGTGTTAGTAACAATATTACCTTACAAACTATGTTAGTACATATTTCTAGCAGTAACATAATATTAAAGATCCTTTTATTTTTCTTCCCCTTAATAATTTACATTAAATTAAATCTATTCCCCCCCATAAGCCCCCAATCAAATGTTCCCATCACACTCGTCGCATTACCACGCTGAATAGCGATGGCCAGCTTCTGCACCAGGAACGAACTGGAGCGTGAGTCACCAGTGACATCGTTTATTCTGCTAGCCTCTGATCCCCAACAGCCCATCGTCTCCACAGCCACAGGCAACAACTCGTAAAGAGGCTCCAAATTGGTGTACTTAAGCCTCTTTTTCAAACTCGCAAATACTTGAATGAAAAATTTGTAATCATGTTAAATATTACAATTTGAGCAAACCAAAAGAATTAAATAAGAAGTATGTTAAGTGAGTCTTCAAAATGTACTAAAATAAAATCTCTCCGTATTTTTTTTGCTTAGCTAAAAATTTGAAATTAGAATACGTAGTTTATGTACAAATATTCTCTACTGTCAATATATTGATTCTGATATAACCTAAATTTGAATTTTATTGTTTTACAGATTTTTTGCCCTAGTTAAATGGACTATGAAATTTAAAGCTTGCTTTTGGCATGTTAATTAAAATCTCTTTTATGTTGCGCCGTAAATAATTATAATATGATTATATGGAGTTTGTTTTGCTTCATTAACGTTTAATGATATTGTTCATTTGCTCATTAGGCTTTATGACTTTTTGCGTTCATTAAAAGTTAATATGATTATCAATTAGTGTCACTTATTCTGTTGAATCCTATTTTCAGTGTAATTAACAAGGAGTTTACAAAATACTATACTTTTTGCCTTACCAGCGTGCAGTGACTTCAAGAGCCTGCTGAAAAAAAGAGAAAGTGAGTTTACGCTAGACGATCAGAGACCTTTACCATGAGTTTGAAATACTATCCTCGCTATCCAAAACTATTGCTCTGTCTCTTTCACATGCACTACAATGAAAGGGACAAAGCGATAGTTTTCGATAGCGAGAACAGTTTTTCAAACTCATGGTAAGGGTACAGAACACTAGCAGATCATGAGCCGAGCCACAATTCATGTTGTGAGGGCCGGCTTATGAGCCTCGAATGAGCGCGTTTTGAGCGGTTACCTCGTGCTCGACTATGCTAAGACTCTTTCTCATTTTAGGAGGAGTTGGAGCTCGACTCTGCTCCGACTATAGTTGGTTTGTTGACAGAGAAAGATAAATTTATTCAAGCTGCAATAAAATAAGTTCATAGTTCTATAGAAAGAAATAGTTTACACAGCTAAAAAAAATTGTTGATCTTAATGCCAAATCACGTTTGGTTTAATATCAATTGAAGTTTGACAGATTGTTGTAATGGAATTTTTTAAACACCTCGACTCTTAAGGCGGAATAGTAAGGTTCATATTTGAATGAGATTGTATACTTATTAGTGCACGTCACTGTACCTACGTCCACACTTGATACCCGAGGAGAATACTTCAGCTCACTCTATCAAACACCCACCTTAAAAAAACAATTTCCAATAAAATTTTTAGGTATAAGGATAAAATAATCCCTTGACTGAGCTAAGAAATTTAAATAAATAGAAAGTATTTTTTCTTACGTAAATTACGCACTTAAAATTTCATCTCGCGTCCAGGCAGGAATTGAACTAATTACTACAATCCGGGTGGCTGTTCTAGCAATTTGACAACTGAACGCGTTATTAAGTCAACGAAATTTATAAGTGCTTGATTCGAAATGACCTACCCGTCACCTTAAGAATAAATTGCAAAATATTTCTATAGAAAAAAATTAAGTACTTTCTTAGTAGTATACTTTTATTTGCCGTGTGGTCCCCGGCAGAGTAGAATACGCCACCCTCACTCAAGGCGACTAAGGTAAAGCTGCTGGCATGATCATCAGCACCCAGAGAAGAAGAACTCTGCATTTATATCAAAACCCTCGCCAACCCGTCTGCCAAGCGTGGTGAGTATGGCAATTACCCCTCATGTGATTGAGGGAGGCCCGTGTGCCCCAGCAGTGGGGACTTAAATGGGCTGATGATGATGATGATACTTTTATTAGGTACTTAACCAAAACATCAGTATAAATTTCTTCTAAACGATATTCTAACGAGTATAAAGTTACTCCAGTCAAGCACTATCTGCAGTCTTAACGTTTAGTGCTACCACTACTCCAAAAGTGTATAAAATAATGAATGTATGAGACATTTATTGACACAACAAATAAAGATAAATAATCGTATCATAGTTTAATTTAAAGTTGCCATGGGGCAACCGAAGCAACGAACCGAAATGTATCTGATTACAGTCAGCATCAATAAATGATCTTCATTTATTGATCCTGACTGTACTCAGATACATCAGATACAATGTTTAAAATTACCAAAAATATCTGAGCATTTGACAGAAAAAAAGTACACAGTACCTTAAGGTGTACATAAATTTGTTGTAATTAGTAACTACGACTAACAAATGAAAATGCACCTTGACGTATACTTACAGACATACCTATAGTTATAAATAAAATAGAAGAAGACTCTAATTTTACATGAGAATTTCCCTTTATTAGCAGTGCTGATAAAGATGCTTTACACACTAGATTCAGATTTTTTCAGTTGGGACCGTGGGCGAGCAGCACTTCGGCATGAATATGCCAGCCCGACCGGTGTGATACCACGGCCTCATAGAAAATGGACAGCACTGTGCTGTGTTTCGTTGAGTGGGTGTGGGTACCGGAGCTCCAATCCAGGGGAAAGAGGGCTTAAAGGTTGGCAGTGCACTTGTGACTCCGTTGGTGTCGCGGGTGTCCATGGGTGGCGGCAATCTCTTACCATCAGGTGATCCGTCTATTCGTTTGTTACCTATAACATAAAAAAAAGACATACTAAACTGATAGTAGTATTTTTTTGGGTTTTTAACACGCTTTTATAAGGTCTTCGTATATTAAACTAAGATGTGATAGAATCTAAGATACTACACTGGCTCAGTGACCCGAAACGAGTCTTGGCCTCCGAAACAAGAGAACGCCACTTTGGTCGATCCTGCACTACTTGTCGCCGCCTTGTCACCGGCCTGAAGTTCACGCAGATCATTTTCGACGACGTCTTTCTAAGTAATATTTTTTTATCCCAAAAGGGAAAACGGAACTCTAAAGATCACTTTGTTATCCGTCTGTCTGTCAAGGTATCTATTGAGTTGTTATTTAAACGAATATAGTATGAAACTCTCGGTGGGCAAGCTCGGTTCCTTTTTTTTATGATAGGTAGGTATAGGAGGCAGACAAGCAGACGTATCACCTGATGGTAAGCGATTACCGCCGCCCATGGACACCTGTCACGTCAAATGGGTCACAGGTGCGCTGCCGGCCTTTTTAAAAGGGAGTACGTACTTTTCTTGAAGGTTTGCAGGTCGTATCGGTTCGGAAATATCGCAGGCGATAGTTCATTCCACAGTTTTGTTGTACGAGGTAGAAAATTTCTTGAAAAACGCACAGTTGAAGACTGCCTACCATCTAGATGATGGGCTGTTGATGAGTGGAACGATGACGGAATGAAGTGGCAGGAATCCTCAGAGAATTCCCCATAGTAGTTCTTTGCCTGTTTCTTTTTTTTACTATATCTACCGTATCCTGATGGAATTTCGTACAGTTTTATTCATCGAGCCGGGGCCACTCAATTCGTTCCGGGACGCGCTTCGCGGTGTTAACGAATTTTAGTTTGACAGAACCGAGCGTGTTTCCTACTTGTTACTTTTTTAGCAATAAAAATTGTTTAGAGGTAGGTGCCCGATGTGGCGGTGCGTTACAATGGGAATGGTTTTGGGATGTGAGAATATTTTTATTAAATTGGGAAAATAAATATGTATTTGGAAGGGCAATTTGAGCCGCTAATTAGTGGAAAAAAGCAAAATCAAAATATATATGTTTTTTCGAAACAATTGATAAACGAAAGCATTTCAGGGCATAAAAATGAATGGCACTGTAGTTCAATTTTGTAGTTTTGGATAATTCTTCTATTTTCGTGAAATGTTATAAAAGTTAAACATAATAATACTCCTAAAATGAAATCAGAAACTTAAAATAACTATACTTAATAAATTAAAAGGCCTCTTTTATATAGAATATGTAACGTGCTATTTAAATATCGCAAAACCTCTCTGGCGGAAGCTCAGCCCATAAAACTGAACATCTTTCACTAGGGATCCAACATTAAAATCGCGAAAATATAACAGCTATTTCATACAAATGATGATGACCGATGAGCGCAGCTAGCCAATTTGTATGAAAAGGCTGTTGCGATTTCAATGTTGGTCCCATAGTGAAAGATGTTCAGTTTCATGGGCTGAACTACCACCCGAGAGGTTTTGCGATATTTAAATAACACGTACATAGGCAGAAAGAAACATGTACCTGACGTGTTATGAGTCAAAAGTAATCAATAATTTTCTTTAAGTGGTTATTGTATGGTGTTGCTCGATTTTCTACAACTACAATTAAAATGCTCGTTGTACAAATGCACGCGATAGTCCTGCGAAAAATCTGCAAGATGATGTACTTTAGGCTTTTTTTGTCGCTGGGAAATGCGCCTTATGCATACGAGAAGCCGGCCAGAGGTGTACCGACTAAGCCCCAGCGGTTTCCCTTATCGCCTTTAAGTGGGGAGGAGTCATGGGTTCAATAGGGCGAACCCTTTTTTTTTGGCACCATGACGCGTACTATATATAGGCTTGAGATCCATCAACAAGGTGATTGAGTATTTTTAGACGAGATATGTCAAATTTCAGTTAACGAATAAATCAGCCAATGATGTCGAAGTTGGCCCTCAGTTCATAGGCACGCCATCTAGCGGATATTTCACACGTGATAGCCCTCATTGAAACGATTACAACTAAACATGCCCTCTTCCCCAAGTTGCGAAACTAAAAACGTTTACGTGGTATCTGAAAATACGACAGCGATATCCTACGACGTAATAGCTTTTAGTGTTTCCATAAAATAAAAAGCACAGCGACCATTTCCATTATTTTAATGTTTCACTTCGAATTAAACTGACGCTTATGTACTCGTAGCATTAAAATGTAATGTTCACGGCGAAGTAAAAAGCATCTACAAAATTTGTCGACTTACCAAGGTCTCCGGTAGCTTAGTCGGTAAAACAGTAGCGGGGTTAGCAAAAGATAGTGGGTTCGAGTCCCACCCGAAGACTGTCGATAAATTCTTAAGTGCATTATTTCATCATCATCATCATTTCAGCCAATAGACGTCCACTGCTGATCTCCACACAGATCGGTGCTGCGCCGCCCGCATCCAATGGATTCCCGCAACCTTCACCAGATCGTCGGTCCACCTTGTGGGGGGCCTGCCAAGGCTGCGATTTCCTGTACGTGGCCTCCACTCAAGGATCTTTCCGCCCCAATGGCCGTCTGTTCTCCTCGCTAAGAGAGCTATGTTCCCAGAGAGCAATGGAGAGGGCTATGCTCGGAGTCTCCTTGAGTGATCGTATCAGAAATGCAGAGATCCATAGGAGCACTAAGGTCACAGACCCCCCAAAGGATTGCATGCCTCAAGTGGCAATGGGCAGGGCACATAGTACATTATTTACTTAATAATAAATTGCAAAAAATTGCTATACCCAAAAAATTTAAATGTACCTAATGTTGTTATATTTGATTCATAATCTTGTATATTTACTATATGGATATCTAATGAAATAAAAAACAATTGACTGGTCTGATGGTGCATTTGGTAGTGATTCGGCCTCATACGCCAAAGATTCCCACACTGGACAAACATTCGTGTGATGAACACCTGCGTTTGTTTGTAATTATACGTATTGAATTTTATATCTGCGTTTCCTATGTTGTCTGATATCAGTATCACGTGTGCTTAAGCTTACTTAGAAAGGTATCAGTTCCAATCAATGAGATGTATAAATTTGTTTGGTAAACTTATATTTGCGTTTACAGTTGGTTGAGATTTAGTTTTCTACGGGGAACACACCAGCACGAAATAAGATATATTCAAATAATAATTAACAAATGTTACAGGTCATCAAAAAAACATCGTTCATTATTATATTTTTTAAATAATAATATTATTATGTTGCTTTTTCGCTAATATAAAAACCGGCAAAATCTAAGGGACAGCAGATTTTTTACCTCGATTTCGAAGTTTTAAACTACGACAGCATCGTGTTAAATATTTTTTTTATGTGATGGGTGGCAGAAGAGCTCATCACTTAATGTCATTTTCTGCATGACTTTCTGCCGCACTCAGAGTCGTTGATAAACTTAGTTGGCCACTTAAGAAAAAATATTGACACTTATTTTGATACGCATAAAGACTATCGATACTAAAGTTAATGATCATAAGCTTAAATGACGTCTCTGTGTAGGGCCGTTTGTCTAAATCACTTAATGTGATTTTCTGCATGACTTTGTCTAAATTACACATTACGTTACATGATTGTCTATATGTCTTTGAATTGGTGCATTCCAACGAGTCTAGGTGAAAACAATCGTGTATCAGTCCCGATCTCGTGTACCGATCGTAAGCAGATTTGTTATAGCCTACCAACCTTCAATCAATGTAACAGTACCTACCTATGGCGGTGATTGACGTATAAATGCATATGCATACTGGTGCTTACAGTTCATACTCTGTGAAGCGCGCACTATATCTTGCTTGAGTATACTCTAAGGTTGAAACACTCACTCTGTTTCACAGATCCGCTGCACACATCCGCACCACTGATTTTCCCAGCACATCTCCGGAGGAATCAAAGCTTTATACATCTATATGTATACCTATGTATATATCCTCCAACCGATTACTGCTACGCCACGGCGGCCAATCTCAACGATCAGCCACGTACGCAGTATATATCATAGTGCTCAAGTGTGTGTGCAAAGACAAGTGCACTCTCTGTTCCCTTACCCTCATATTCCAATGGGACACCAGAGACACAACCGGAGAAGGATTGGGCGCAGGACCAATGGCTTAACGGGCTTGCCGAGGCACGGGGGTACAAGACCTCCAACTTCCAGACTCCGAGCTGACACTATCTACTATCTAGGTCAACTGTCACCATCACCTAGAGAAAGGTTTCAATCGTCATAATTATGATTACGTTGACGTAATATTTTAGGCTATACAACTCAAAAAGATTGAAAAAAAAATAATAATTTAAGAAAACCAATTTAGTTTTTATTTTGTAATTAGTGATTGTATTTTTTAATTTGGTTTTGATTTCATTTAAATTTCATTGGTGTTTGATATTATATATTTCATTTCATTACACAATTAATTTTCAATTTCAATATTATTATTAGATAATTCAATCGTTATGAATTGACTTATTTATTGGTCAAAGTTATTTGAAATAAAATCATTTTATTTTATTTTTATTTTATTTAAGGTTTTTCTTTAACAATAAATGTTTATTTGTATCTGGTTTGATGGCAGTTGATGTGTTGAAAATGTGGAAAGGACGTGTAGAATATGGTTTAGAAATATGAAATTAACAATTTCATACTTCGACGTATTATACACTCTGTATGAAACACCATCAAGCAACTCTATCTATTACATGCGGTCACCCAAGCACTGACAGAAATGGCCAGGTATTACGCACGCCTGTCACGGCCCTGGCTATTTCAATACCAGCTGATGAATACAGTAGGTAGCACCAGCTTTTGAATGCAGCCACTAACTCCCCGCTTGTACTGTAATTTCGAACGGTGAAAAGGTATGGTAATAGAAACATCTGATTCTGTATTTGATACGGACGAATTGGTGAGTTAGATATTGGGTTATGGAAATGTGCTGATGAAAGTCATTCCCTCACTTTATGAATGAAATTAATATTTATTTTGACTTTAGAATACATTTATATTGTGTGATTGTAAAAATATTTATCAATTTTGTAATATTTTTACTTCAGTTAATGCACACGTGTCTTGGAGAAAAGTACGCGGCATGGCAAATATTTAATTGGCCCGATGGCGAATTTGGTAGCAAAGCTACCTCATACGCCAAAGGTTGTGTGGTCCCCACACTACCAACATATGTGGTACAGAAAACCCGAGTAATGCTAATAACCGGCTAATGATAATAGCCAAAGGAGTCGTCGCACCGCAATAGAAAATCTATTAAAGGTACCCAAACATAAATCCACTCGCTATCAAGGATCTTTTAAATATTACGCAGCCAGCATATGGAATAACCTCCCCCCTCCTATGCGAAAGCCAATGACCGTCAAATGTTTTATAAATAAATTCAAAGAAGCTTTACTGAAGAAACAGCTGGCTGCGGAAGATCTTAGAATAGGATACTGGAAAATGCTAACCCTCAAAGATTTCTTTTAGAAGAACACCAACCGGCTTAACACACACATACACACACACGTACACACATGCACACACGCACAAGCACACGCACACGCAAACGCACACACACACGCTTATTTAGGTTCATCATCATCATCAGCCCATTTAAGTCCCCTCTGCTGGGACACGGGCCTCCCTCAATCACATGAGGGGTAGTTGCCATACTCACCACGCTTGGCAGACGGGTTGACGAGGAGGTTATTTAGGTTATTATAAGGAATTGCTTATCATCAGTTGATCCGTCTGCTCGTCTGCCACCTCTAATATAAAAAAAATAAGAATATATTTCAAAATTTATATTATAGATTATATTATTTGGCACTCATATAAAATATTTAAAAATTTTCCGCTTTATTGAAAATGAGACACCCTTCTCGTTACCCCATAAAGAAAAATGCATTTCACTAAAGTCGACGCGTAAACATTTGCCATACTTAAAAACGGCACCCTGCATCTTTATCGTTTTACAAGGAAAATATCTCAGTGCTCCGCACCCAGTCGTATATTACACCTATAATTTATAAGAGCGGTGTGTAATAAAACTTAATGCAAACGCAGAGCGCGAGTCTACCGTATTTGCCGAAATCCGCGGTAAGGTAGTTAGACTTGCCCATTTGTAGCGAGCTGGTGGATGGTTCTTGCATACCCCGCTATCGCCTGTCGATGGCAGGCACGCGGGGGGAGGGGAAGATCTCATAGAAAGCGTTCTGAATAGTGATGCGGCGGATTAATAATAATTATCTACGGATACCGATAAGGAGTATTAGTGGTTAAATCCGCTATAATTGTTACATGCGGCTTGTACAATGTATAACTGAAGGATCTGAATAATTAAAAAAGTTAGGCACAAAAACAAAAAAAAAATCTGCGAAAAAAAAACCGCCTTCAAAAACTACGAACTAAAAAGTGTAAATATTTTTTTTTATCACTTTATACACTTCAAATAACATTTTATAACAGTACACTCGAGAAAAGGTGTTACCAAAGTCGGCGCCCAATACCATCTTATAATTTAATACAACAGAATTGAGAACCTCCTCCTTTTTTTTAAGTCGGTTAAAAAAGGTCAGAATTCTTTCAATAATACTTGTGCAGATTTTATTACACTTTATCATACGGCATCAGATATCTGGCACATCAGTAGATTTTTAGAATTTGTTTCTGTATAACAATCAAAACAAAAAATTCACACAAATACATCTCTATCTCTCATACATACACACACACGCACTCTCGTAAACACACATTCGCACAAAAGCACGCACACACATTAGCCGCCTGGTTCACCGTAAGAATCACAGCACTTGTGGGTGTGCGTAAAGTGAATGGCTTCGATTTGTAAGGTCCCGTTCGAAATCCGTCAATTTCTTATCTCGGATACACACACACTCCAGAAGCAAGCACATCACTAATTCAAAACATTCTCCTGTAATGGGGTAAACACATTAGCCGGATGCCGCGCGGTTCACCGTAAGAATCACAGCACCTGTAGTCAGTTTACGTAAGATGAATGGCCTCCTTTATTAGATTTGTAAAGAGGACCTTGCCTTGTTATGAAACTGCACTTGATATCTTGAGATTTATGTTGGCAATTAAATGGAGTAATTAAGATGTATGCCGGAGATGGCGAAATTTGATTAGTTTACGTGTCCTTGTTGGTGGGAACACAATTTTTTTGGCCATGATGCTGTTCTTGAATAAAAAAAAGCTTGCGCTATGTGTCGTCGTTTAAGGTGCTACATCGGCGAAACTAGCGCCGCCAGCAGATTTAAATTGATTGTGGCGATTATGAGACATAATTTAAAAAAGTACAATCTTAAATACTTGGATGAATGTAATAACGGTTTTTTTGAGATAAACTTATGAAATGATTTCTGCCTACAAGTAACAATAATCTGCATAAATGCTTAAAGTGGCCACTTTTAGCAATTATGCAGATTATTGTTACTTAAAGTATCAGCCTATAAACTGTCCCACTGCAGGGCAAAGGCCTCCATCATAGAAATCAAGTTATCGCTACTATGATGGGATCAGGCTTAATCACCACGCTTGCCAAATGCGGATTGGTGATCACTAACCCGAGCTATGTTCGAAAAATTCGAAACATACTTTTCGCTCGACCCGGGAATCGAACCCAGGACCCCGAGATCACGGCCCGGTACTTAACCCACTAGACCATCAGGGCGATTGTTACTTGTCGCGTGTAAAAATTTACGTTTTGCGTCTGAAAAATTGATTATTCTTTCCTCCAAGTATTTAAGATTGTACTTTTTTAAATAATCTCTCATAATCGCCACAATCAATTTCAATCTACTGGCGGTGCCGCCAGTGTCACCGATGTAGCACCTTAAGTTACGGTACCAGATGCCCTATCCGAGGGAAGGGGAGTTTAAAGTTTGGCAGTACATTTGTGACTCTATTGGATTTGCGTCCATGAGTGGTGGAAATCGCTCACCATCAGATGTTCCATCGGCTCCTATAACATGAAAAATAAATTTGATACTCATATAAGGTATTTAATATCTGAAACAGTCAAGTAAGATAGGTACAGGGTGATCTGGCTAATGGCAAAAATCTAAACTTATTTTATCTGATAGCTACGCTTCGGACTGAATGCCGGCGTGAAGCAGCACTGTGTTGTGTTTCGTTGCGTGGTACCGGAGGCCCAATCCGGGGGAAAGTGGGTTTAATGGTCGGCAGCGCACTTGTGACTCCACTGGTGTCGCGGGTGTCCATGGGCGGCGGCAATCGCTTACTATCAGGTGATCCGTCTGCTCGTCTGCCACCTATCACATAAAATAAATCTTCTTTAAATGCACTAATTTGAAAATTCTCTATAAAAATATTGTTGTACAACGTCTCCCTCTCAATGTAGTTTTTCGGCCACAGTAGTCTTGTGGTATGACTGTATAGCATTGTTTTATCACTTAAACGCATTACAAACATAATTTTTACAAACTCAAAAATGTATAACTCAATTTGTCTAGAACACCCAACTTATACGTAACTATGTACTGGAGAGTGAAAATAATTGTTTCCGGTACCGCTGATGCTTGTGGATAAGGGGGACCTTTTCGTGTCCGATCGCCAATATAAAAGGGTGCCAGGAAAATGAAAACATACGGTTATGTCTTTCGCATGGGTCGGTGTGGTTATTTATGATCTTCTTTTTATACAGGGGTTGAGAATAAGCCGATTTAGTGTTTATTGGGTGGAATAGGTATGTCAAAATATTTCGAGCATTAAATAAAAAAAAAACATTACAAAAAAGTGTCTTAATGATGAATTTAAGGATCTAAATATCTTAATGTCTAGTCTAAACATAAGAAAAAGACAACAAAAATATTTACAAACGGGTCTAGACTCAATAATTTTGCAAATTTCATGAATATTAACGATTTCTCTGATTTCGCGGATATTCATGGGGGGATATTGATTACTCTCCATCAGGTGACTCGCTTGCTCATTTGTAATCCTCTAGCATAAAAATATATACAGCCCGCAAACATTCGTGTGATTAAAAATTCTGTTTTTTTTTTGTATCTAGGTGTAATGTTATACTTGTGTTTCCTCTATTGTCTGATATCTTTAACTCAAGTGCTTCAGCTACTTAGTACGGAATCGGATCAAACAATGAGATTTCGTATATTTTTAACTTCTATTGGTTACACTAATAAAATGCACTGTATGTTTCCACCGTCAATGTGTGCGTGCCGGCATCAAGTACGCATTGTACTCGATCTCGTAGCACGCACGTGTGCGCAAGTGAGCAGTCCTGCCAACGAATATATTGAAATCGCGCTCCGTAGCGGATTTCGTAGCGATTTGTGGGGGTCCGTAGCAGAATCGGTTGTCTACGTCAGACATCTTTTTTTATTTGCGGCTACGATAAATATGCGTAGTAATCGAAGTAATACGTAGGATGGAGTTGCGTAGTCTAATATAATAGTTTAATTTAGGGAATAACTTCAATTTATTCTGTAACAAAATTACACAATACACTATTCAGGGTAAGTTTTTGATATCCACTAATATTAAGTCTCTGTGTTAAATCAAGTTTGTTAACTTGAGTAAGTTATTTCTGATTCATTGAATACTAATGTTATAGTAAGCAGAAAAAGGAATTACTGTTAACAGGTTACGTTATAATTTATATTATTTATTTATTAATGCAAAAATCACAGTAGGTACATTATTCCTAATACATTATTCCTATTAATTTTACATTTTTAATGCAAGAAATGGATAAAAAATGTCTGCTACTAAGCCAGAAGTTTTTGCTTTTTACCGCCATTTTCGCAAAGAACCTGACAAGTTACTCATTAAGTATACGGAACACTAACTCCGTTAATACGACACGCTCTCTTTTGAAAAGTTCCCCTTAAAGTTGGAGTTTTTTTTTTACCTTCTTGCATCGTCCCCTAAATATTAAGGTGATTGTTAGAAGCGTAATATTGCAAGTCGTGATGTAATATTCTTCATGCCAAAAATATTCCAGGTATTAAAGTCAGTATGAATGACTTTTGATTCCTGCCATTAGCTCGGCGGTGAGGGAAAACATCGTGAGGAAACCTGCACGTTTCGGATGGTTTCCAAAACGTGTAACTATTATTCAGTTGGTGCGAAGGTCAGACGGCAATCGTTTCATTGTAATTACCAGACTTCCCAACTCCTGAATCATGGTCCAACCGTACCCTGGGCTCCAGAGCGTGAGAGAGAGATATTTTTTTGTGCAGTTAACTTACAGATATTTTTATGCTAGAGGCGACAAACGAGCAAGTGAGTCACCTAATGAAAAGTAATCAATTCCGCCCATGAACATCCACAAAATCAGTGAGATGGATGGCTAATGTATCTATATGTAATAATGTTATGTATATGTAATTTACTGTATATAATGAGATTGAATAAATATTAAACAAGGTATCTAACAAAAGTTTACATGTAAAATGTTAGATCTTTTTTTTTTTATTTATTTACCAACATAAAAACAAAATATTATAATAAACAATGTATACAGCATTTGATAAACCACTAAGGTTTGTAAAAAATGCTGCCTTCTGCATCGATACATTAAAAATACTGACTTAATAATAATACTTTATATAGGTGCTTACTTACTCATAATTTATTTTATTTTACATGTTTTTGTATCTTTACAAAAAAAAAATAGGATAACAATCAACCAAGCTTAAGCCTAACCTTTCCATCAATGCAGCAGAAAGTGAGCCCTAAGCTTCGTCTTTAATGTTGTTTCATCATCATCATCAGCCCATTTGAGTCCCCACTGCTGGGGCACGGGCCTCCCTCAATCACATGAGGGTTAATTGCCATACTCACCACGCTTGGCAGACGGTTGGCGAGGTTTTTGCTATAAACGCGAGTTTTCTTCGCTGGTGCTGATGAATCATGCCAGCCTTACTTTATCACCTTTTTCGTGACAACTTGGTAAGAGTGAGGGTGGCCTATTCTACTCTGCCGGGGACCACACGGCGTAATGTTGAATTGGCGTTAGACAATCGCGGGTTCCGCGGTAACTCGTTATGAGTCGGGGAGTGGAGGTACACGCCGCGCGCGTCATTATTTCAGCCTTGATAAAAAGCTGATGAGTACCCTAATGAACCGGCTAGTAAAAAATAAAATAAAAAATTTAATTATCTTTTTTGGCATTAACTCTGCAGAGCGACCGTACCGTACCGTACCGTAATAAATCATCATCAGCCAATTTAAGTCCCCACCGCTGGCACGGGCCTCCCTCAATCACATGAGGGGTAATATGCCATACTCACCACTCTTGGCAGACGGGGTTGGCCGAGGGTTTTGATATAAATGCAGAGTTTTTCCTTCTCTGGGTGCTGATGATCATGCTAGCAGCTTTACCTTAGTCGCCTTTTACGACACCTCGGTAAGAGTGAGGGTGGCCTATTCTACTCTGCCGGGGACCACACGGCCTACCGTAATAAATACCGACCGTTATGTGAGTACACATATAGATGGAAACAATGGCAGATGTTTATGTACTCGTTTAAGTACGCAGTATATCTAGAAGTTAAAACCTGATGATAAGCGATTGCCGCCGCCCATGGACACCCGCAACACCAGTGGAGTCACAAGTGCGCTGCCAACCTCAAAACCCCACTTTCGCCCGGGTTGGGCCTCCGGTACCTTCACTCACACGGCACAATGCTGCTTCACGCCGGTTTTTTGTGAGACCGTGGTATCACTCCGATGAGCTGACCCAGTCATGCCAAAGCGTGGCTGTGCCACATCTGTATAGCAACGTATAATCATTACAGCCATAATATTGGAGGGTAACTGGTGATTTATAATTATATTCAATTGGGAAATACGACAGACACGTAAATAATTTCCCCTACACATTTATTTCGAAACACCCTCTTTTTGCATTTGTTTGTAAGAAAAAAAGTAGCCGAAACGGAGGGTCACGAATTCATACATACAAATTTATGAATGCAAAAATGTTTGTTGCATTTAAAAAGCAGTTTTATAATTTTATGGTTGTTTGTTAACC
Source organism: Marasmia exigua (assembly GCA_019059595.1). Taxonomy (NCBI): domain Eukaryota; kingdom Metazoa; phylum Arthropoda; class Insecta; order Lepidoptera; family Crambidae; genus Marasmia; species Marasmia exigua. Next base: position 22,989,860 of record CM032473.1, read on the forward strand.
AGAACCATCACAGCGCAACATTATTATTATTTTATGGGATAGGTGGCAATGGAGACAGATCACCTGATTGTAGGTGATTGCCGCCTCCCATAGACACCCGTGACACCAGTGGAGTCACAAGTGCGCTGTCAACCTTTGATTAAAACCCCTTTATCCGGGTAGGGGCTCCGGTACCCTCACTCAAGCAGCGAAACACAGCACAGTGCTGCTTCACGCCGGTTATCGGTGAGGCCGTGTTATCACTCCAGTCGAGCCGGCCCATTCATGCCGCAGCGTGGCTCTCCCACTTTTGTTGGATCTTTTCAGGGGAAGAAGACTACAAGCCTTGATTTATGTTTTTGAATGGATCCAAACTGGGCGCTGCGTCACATATCCCTTTCCTAGGCAGTCATTATCCTTTACTGTGGTCTATCTAATATTAACAGCATAATGAGATAGAGGGTCATACAACTTCAAGTACACCCTTGGTGTTCAGATATTTCAAAAATTTAAAATTGAAAAACGTTTATTGAAAAACAACAATAACATACATATTTGACAAAATTGTTTTCTTATCCATAGTTTAGAACATGCTAAGGTTGTAGGTATCGACTGGCGTTATCTTAAAAACTTTACAGAGAGCTCTACACTAGTCTAGGCCTGTACTGTAGACAATCTTTAATCACGGGTTACCAGAATAATTAATTAAGGAATTTAAAGATATTTTCTCATATTAAAGGCCACTAGCCTGATGGATGTTTCCAGCTCTGTCATCGTCCTACCTAGCACTTAGGGTCTATATATAGTTATAATGAAAATATAATATTTTCACAAAATCATATACATTGATCTGACTCCAAGATAGGTAGAGATATCAGAATCAACGGTGGGATTACAAATAATTTACTTATAATACTTTTTTTTGTAAATATTTAATTATAATACATAGAAAACACCCAAACCAATACAAAGAGACATGTTCATGCACACAAATGTTTTTACTGTGCCGGGATCGAACCCGCAACTCTTGGACCAAAGGCAGAGTTCACTACCACTATATACTCGTACACTATAGTTGATTAAGCTATGTAAAAAAATATTTATAAGTGTTATGTACACCGTTATTTTGGTGCATATCAGAACTATAACTTTAATTAGTATGTAGTCTGCGATTGCATTAATATGTATCATGTGGCTGTAGTAAATAAATAAATACTTAAATTAAAAAATTAATTAGTAAAATTATTCTTATAATCATCTTTAATTGTAATGTGACAGCTATACGTAAAGACTGGGCCGGACCGCAGTGATATCACTCACAGCCTCACAGAAAACCGGCGTGAAGCAGCACTGTGCTGTGCTTCGCTGCGTGAGTGAGGGTACCGGAGACCCTAACCGGAAGAAAGGGGGGTTTAAAGATTGGCAGCGCACTTGCGACTCCACTGGTGTCGTGGGTGTCCATAGGCGGCGGCAATCGCTTAATATTGGGTGATCTGTCTGCTTGTCTGTCACCTTTAACATTTAAAAAAATCATAGAACTAAATAATCTATCGTCGACCGTGTAAAAAAAACGCTTTCTCCTTTTTTCATCGCCTAATACACACTCATAATACTTAGTTCTACACTAAGCTAAATGGCGTCAATTTAAAAGTACCAAATCTGCCAACAACATCCATTGCTCACAATTTCCCTCGGGGAAAATTAGTTTCCACAGATTCTAAAATATGAAGGTGATTGCAAACAGACTAACAGCCCAACGCGTTATGATTATAGCACCAATATAGCGTGGATATAGCACTAATAATAGAAACGGGAGTAACTGGGTTGTTTACGAGTTTAATTTTAAGGGGAGACGCTTAAGAAGTGATATATAAGCTGGGGAAATTTAAATTATAGCAGCTTATGGGATCGTTCCCGATTGGATTATTTTGGAATGCAATTGGACGACATTGAATCGTATACAAACAGCCAAATCCATAGGTTTGGATTAACCGTGATCCAGGTCTAGGGATTGAGAAGGTCAGATGGCAGTCACTTCATTGTAATTACTAGACTCCCCGAATCCTGGATCATGGTCCAAGCTTACCCCGGGCTCCGAAGCGACAGCTTTGGACGTGACTAGGAAACTAAAAACTAAATTGAGGAAGAATTAATGAAGCTTTAGTGCATAATAATGGCCAAGCCTTTGCCTATTATTGTACCTATACCAAAAAAAAAATTTGCTGACTAAAGTGGTGTTGATTATAAAGAACACGTTTTATTACACTTCGCTTTGTCCTCGAAATTAAGGAAACATTAGCGGAATGATGGCAGCACTGTACGCTATACTACATTTGTTTTCTTAATTTCGATAGTTTTAAGTCATTCAAATGTATGACGATTTGTAAGTGCTGTGTACAAGCCTATGCAAATAAAGAATTATTTGATTGATTGATTGATTGAGGCCAAAGCCTTCGTGTAATTGGGATAGAACTTCACTTGGTAAGTTCGTTAAATCACAAATTATTTTTGTAGGTCATTTGACTGCCTCAATGGCGCATTGGGTAGTAGGTTGCACTTTAAAGCAACAGTTTTGCTTGGGGTCCCGTTTCGGCTCGGGTCAGGCCAAAATTTGTACCTGAGTTTTTCTGTTAAGAAATTCTCAGCGTCAGTTTGGAGTCTGGAAGTTGGTGGTCTTGTATGCCTATGCCTCGGAAAGCACGTGTTAAGCCATTGGTCCTGTTCCCGATCCCACTCCGGTCGTGTCACACTGGTGTCTCCTATCGGAATATGAGAGCAAGATAATAGAGAGTGCACTTGTGTTTGGGCACACACTTAAGCTGTATAACATATCCTGCGTAAGTGGCTGATTATAGGTTGAGATAAGCCACCTTAGCCGAAATCGGTTACGGCTACGTTACAGCAACTGTGGTCACAGGCGATCTGTACGTCAGTTTAAAATTTATCTCCGCGTTAATCCCTACTTATTACTAGTTAAATACTACATATAAGTTAAATATGAACGGATCATATCAAATTAAACACTTTTAAATGACTGTGTGGCAGCCATCTAGCGTAATCAGTTTTTAAATTTTGGCTTTGATACATTACTAAACGGCGACATTCAACTAATTGACTGAAGGATATTCAGGCATTGGATCAATTATTTTTTTCAAATTATACTTGAACTGATGGTTGATCATTTAAATTAAGTTCCACTTTCTGCTACCTAGCGCAAAACTCTTCAAATGTTTGTTTGAATTATTGTATGAATGGCCTAAGCAATTGGTCCATTATGCAGTTATTAGATCTTGTAATGGATGAATGAATGTCATTCTGGGGGTTACTTAAATGGCGCCGTTTTGTTTTAAGTGCCTAGAATGTCAACTGAACGCCTGATTAAGCCAGTTTGGCTGCGATATACTTACTGCTTATCTTTTGGTATCGTTTATCATATCAAAAATTCATTCATTTCTTAAAAAAAAAAGAAACCCCGCACGATATCATTGCACGTATTTGACTTATTTTCTTGTATACCTATTATTTCTAGTTGCCAAACTATCTTATAGTACAAAATTATGTATAGTGTATTTTTGTATTGTTAAGTTGTTAACCCTACCACTGCGCGCCACTTTATCGTACTCGTACAACCACTAATTATACCAAAAGTTATATAGGTTCAAAAGTCCTGGGGGCATATTCAAAGCAAAATCAAACTTTTATCTCTCAAATATAAGGTCGACGGTCCGCACATGACCGTCAGCAGAGTAAAGCAAGATTTAGTGAAAATCGGCATTCATAACGAGTTGAAAACAAATTCATTGGGGAACTTTCCGTTGATCAAACGCCAGGGGAGTCGGCCGCGATTGGGCCGCCATCAAACTTGTACTGAAAGTAATTTTGCTTGCATGATTTATTTTGTTGTTGCCCAAACAAATGTGCCTGGTGAATTAGACGGAATAAGTTAATTACTTTTTAGTATAATAATTACTTTTTTAATGCGAGTATGTTGAGTACAATCACCGGATCTTTTGTCGTCTACTACAATTGAAAGCAATTTGTCTTGAAGTATTGAAACAATGTTTTTTTTTTTAATATAGTTAGTAGTTTTTAAAAATAACATCAAATAAATCTAAATATGTAGATAATACTTTACGACATCACTTACATTGATCTGACTCCGAGCTACCTATCTCGGAGTCAGATCAATTTATCAAGCACCTGTGTTACGAATATCAGAACCAACAGCGGATTCACAAATATATTAGATATAATACTTTTCTTTTGTAAATACATACTAATTATACATAGAAAATACCCAGATTTAATACAAACAGACATGTTCATGCACAAAAATGTTTGTAATGTGATCGAACCCGCAACCCTTGCGCCAGAGGCAGCATTCACTACCACTCTTCCAAACGGGTCGTCATCTTAAATAATTTTAGAAGACTTCTGTGATTTTGAAGAAAAAGCTTGATAAGTAACCTTTGTATAAGGTACGCCAAATTAAATACCTATATACTATCTAAACTTACATCTATTGTCATAAAGATTAATGTGATAATCGTTGTGTTCAACAATTAAGAAGTAAAAAGTTACTTATTGTTTAAGATCGTATTCAAATGCTTACGGAAAATTATATGCTGACATGAAAATTACTTCCGAGTTAAAAAAAACTCCCTTCGCCGTTTAAACAAACTTTGTGTCCATAAAGATAGCGACTTTCCCTTCTCTTAAGTATCTTCCAAAAGCCATTCGACGTCGCCTCAACCCTCCACAGCCGCGTCACTATTTGTACGACTATATTTATAAATCATTTGACTTTCCAGCGAGTATAACCCGACCGTTTGGATGCTCGTTATGCGCCGCCACGTCCCAACCCCCCGAGCGCGTATTTTTGACATGTGCGTACATAATTCGAATTCAATTTGCATGCGTTTACCCGTTTGACATGTGACATTAATGTGACATATTATTGGCGATTTTTTGAAAGGCGACGTTTGGAGGGTTAACTTAACACTTTATAAATAACAAGAAACTTATGAGAATATGCAGCATTGTTATATTTCATCTGCACGTTGGAAATTGTGATCAAATACTCAGTATACCAACAAGGCCGACCTGCCACGACTGCGACTTCCTGTACGCGGCCTTCACTCGAGGACTTTTCCGCCCACCCAACGGCTGTCTTTTCTCCTCGTAATGTGCTCTGCCCATTGTCACTTGTGGCTTGCAATCTTTGAGGCTATATCTGTGACATTAGCTCTCATTAGCTTAGTGTTCATCATTTTTGATACGATCACGCAAAGAGATTCCGAGCATAGTCCTCTCCATTGCCCTTGGGGTTACTTTGAACCTCATTAAGCAGTCCATTGTACAGTTTTATAAGTTACACCAACTTGCGCAGAAGTCTTATTTTCAAAAACTGCGCCAAAATCTTATCCAATCACAACGCTCCAGTAACGCGCGCCAAAAATTTACATTTCTTATTGGTTGATGCGTCAGCGCCATATTCGGTGCGAAAAGATAGCATCCTCTCTTGATTTATTGTATTTAATCTTAATGTAATGCAATAAAGTCTGTTTTTCAATTGTTTTCGCAATCGTAATCAATCGGATTTAACTTGCTCTTCTGCGTAGACAAATTTTGCCGATGTAACTTATAAACGTGGTACATCTGTACATTGTCTGTTGTGACAAATCACCTAGACCCAACACAAACGTCCGTTCCATCAACAAACTTTCGTGTTGGTGCGGGAACCGAACCTTTGCTTTTCAACCAGCGTACAAAACCACCGTGTTGAACGGGTCGTCAAATTTATCATTTTCAGTTACGCTACTTTTCATGTTTCCATGCGAATTAAGAATATCGTAATCGACATTTTCTTCATATTGAACTATATTACAAACCACTAAGATTTATGATTATATGATGCTATTTTCTTATTATCCTTTAGAGGATTGTGTTTCGTTTTCATATATCTTGGTGACCTAAATCTTGCATTTTTCTTTTATCTTGATATATCTTTATATTTTACTTTATTATCCTCATACCTAGTGATACAGTCTAATGAAACGTAAAATAAAATGTAGCAAATAAAAAACTAAGGATAAGGCAAACCGAAACAGACCAGTCCCAAAGGTGGCACCTGTTCATAAGGACGACGTATGTGTCAGCTATCATTTAACTCAACTATATTAGAGGGAATGTAATGACCTGCCACATAGCGCCACCACCTCAGGGATATTTGAGTGAAAGAAGTAATGTAAATTCTTTTAATCAAATATCTTAAACTTTTTTTTTGAAAATAAAGGAAATCTTATCAATTACACCACTTATCATACCAAAACGGCTGGGCCGATTTTAGTGATCCTGCTAGATTTGGTTAATTTATTGAGGCTCTTTGAAAGAAATTTTTAGCTACCCTAATAGAAGAATAACTATAAAAAAATTAAAAAATCAAGAATAAAAAGACAAGAAGAAAAAGAATTAGGATGGAAATAATATTTGCCGGGGATAGGATAAAAATTAAATTTAGTTTATAAATCCACTATTTTCAATATTTAATGGAATCATTAATTATTTATAAGTGGATGAATGTGATGGAAACGATTTTGGATGGTTTCAATTTAAAAGGGAACAATAAATAATGCTTAAATGACGTCACTGTGTGGCTTGGTGGATTGTGGGATCGGATTACGGATGTGTTGATGCTGTGGTCTCATTATTAACGCATTTTAATAATGACATCAAATTATTTGTACACATTGTAGTTTGACACGGACTGTGGTATATTTTAAACAACAAACAAAATTGAGTAACGCACTTTACTTGATTTGATAAAATAAACCATATTTACCAACGAGAAACTACTTCACGACCCGTTTGGGTCAGTGGTAGTGAAAGCTGCCTCTGGTGCAATGGTTGCAGGTTCGATCCTCGCACAGAAACACTACAAACATTTGTGTGCATAAGCATGTCTGTTTGTAGCAAATAAAAAACATAAGATGTAGTCTGGGTGTTTATTATGTATTATATGTACCTATTTACAAAAGAAAAGTAACTATTAAATGTATACATTTGTAATTACACTGTTCTGTTGGTTCTTATATCCGTAACACAGGTGATTGAGCTAACTATCTCAGAGTCAGATCAATGTATGTGATGTTGTGAAATATTAGGGGTTAAAGTATGAAATTACTGATTTATATGGAGAGTTTCTGAAAAGCTGTATCTTCCATTTTTTTTTAAATTTTCGAAGTAAATATTAATAGTACTGTTTCATATTTAATTGTGTTTTAATATACATCGTTTAGGTACATTTAGGTTTTTAGACAAAGGCATTGTTTATTTAAATAGTTATGAAAAGCGTCAGCTGAAAGCGTCAATTTTGCATAGCAAAAAAGAGTCACTATCAATTTTTTTTTCTTTATCAAGAATACAATTTTATCTGATCTGCACTTTTACATACCTTAGATATGGTCTTTAATTTTGATTAAAAATGAAAAAGTTACTGTGGTATACCACAATATTTTTTTATATAGGAATGACCCCTAATCTTTATTATTATTATTTGACATGGACTATGACATATTTTAACAACAAACAGAATTGAGCAATTCATTGTACTCAAATTAAAAAAAAAACCTGAAAACTTATTTGCCTTCGTGATAATACTTTTCAAATTGCGCCATCAAAATTCCAATATGCAAATCGAATCTATAAACGAATCGCTTAACCTAGTCGCAGGTAAGTAAAAAATTCATTCCACTCAATAGGAATTCGGCAAATTGTCAATGCCCTCCCCGCGTTTCTATAAAAAAAAAAGATCAAGACTGTATGCTTATTACCTTCATTTTGTCGAGGCACGCTTCGCCCCGGGGCTGGGGGTTCCACAAATTTATATCGCCTCATCAAAACGTCAACACGTTGACGCGTATTTTGGGGGTTTTAATCGCTCCGCGCCTGAGGCGGGATTCGCCCCTCTATGTAAATGTCCACGGTAATTGTTTTCGTTGCGAATTGACACGTACGAAGTTTTAGTTTGTCGCGCTTTGTGTTAGATAGGTACCTATCCTTTTTTCTAATTCGCAATCAGAGTTTGGGGCCGATCAGCCTCGGGGAGTTGTTAAAGTTTAATTTGTAAGAATGGCAGTCAATTTGTAATCATAATAAGGTTCGTACCTTTAGGGAGAGGGTGCTCTATTGTTTTTCTTTTTGCTTTTGTAAATTGACTTTGAAGTTGAAGCAACGAAGTCAATTGACTTTTGTGTTTTGTTAGATAACCACTTCCTTGATTAGATTAATTGATATATTTTTTTATTAGTTTCCTAAAAAATAAAACAAACAAAATAACTAAGTCAATTTATTTTGTTTATTTCATATTTATGCTTATACTGGTATTCAGAGGATGTTAATGGGCGGCGATGATTGCTTTCCATCAGGTGACTCGCTTGCTCGGTTGTCGCCTCTAGCATAAAAAAAATCATATTTTATTATATGTACCACGAAAATCTACTACACATAATTTCGACCAAACAGAGTGTACTACTTTACGTGTTCGCCTCTGTACTCAAAAGCAGGTACCTTCGAAAACTGTCACCTCAAATTCGAAAAGCGGGTCCGAATTAAACTGTGGCCTTAATAATGGACCTGTCATCTCGTCAACACAACAACGGTAGCCGGCCAACTTCCAGGGCGCCTCAAACACGTCACACGACGAACAAGCGATAACGAAGCCCTGAACAGTGTACATTGATGCTTCGCTAGAACCAGCTGACATGCATCACCTTGGAAATGTTTCAACGTACACCTGATACTGACGGCGTCGTGTTTATACGCCGCACGGTATACGCGAAAGCAATTTAAGTTCAAACAATGGAGGTCGGTCATTTTGAAAACCGCTTCCGTACGTTTGACGAAAGCGCCGGACGGGCGTGGAATATGCACGTATTCGTACATTTGAGTGGCACAGTTTCGTTTGTTGTACGGTTTTTCATCACGCTTTCTGTTTGGTCTTATTTGAGTGAGCTTAGGAAAAGTACAATGAATTTGGAAAATGGAAATCCAGAATTCAGAACTCAAACATGTGAGCATTTCCAGATATCATCGATCAAAATGATACATCATCATCATCATCTTAGCGTTTTATCCCGATTGCGTCCCAAGCTGTCGCATCGGAGCCCGGGGTCCACTCCTCCACTTTGCACGGTCTTGTGCATCCCTACTGCTCAGTTTATTAGCACGCTGTAGCTATAGCTGTCCGGTTTTCGCAGGACATGACCGTACCAACGTAGGCGGCTCCAGCTCCAGCAATATGTTTGCTATGTCACGGATATTAAGGCTTCCACGTATGCGTGAGTTTCTCCTCAGATCCATCGCAGCATAATTGATTTATTTATTAGGAGTGTTCCGTAGTGGCTACAATTTGAGGGTTTTCAAAGCGCGAGTGAATAGGTATCTTCTAGGTAATCCTGCTACATCTTAGACCATATTATCACTTACCATCAGGTGAAATATGGTCAAACGCTTACCTATATACAGTAAAAAAAAAAAAATTAACCAAAACTTACACCTATCGTTATGGGATACCCATTGCGATAGCGAAGTAAGAATTATAAACTAGTACACACATAAATATTTTTTTATACCAATTTAACATTACAATAAACCAACATCAGTAAATACCTTAGACAATGTAAATACTAAATTACATTTTATAACAAATTATAAATAGTGCCACCCTTGCGAATCCACTCAGATTACAAAAAAAAAACAGATCTAAATGATTGATGATAATGATACATATAGAAGGTAAAATACCATTACTCTAATTGAGCTACATTTACTTTATCAACATCTTAGCTTACCCTCAGTTGCGTCCAAAACTATGACTTCGGGCCCCGGAGTACCTTTTTTTAAATATGACTCTTCCTTCATCTATGGGAATAATTTTGCCAAGATCAAGTGGAATAATTAATATGGGGGGAAGTCAATCGTCGAAGTCAGTCAATTTCATATTTACTAGGTGTAAGGCTAGGCTAGAAATCATAGGTTTTAAGACTCTATTAGGTCCAAGCAAGTTGTGTACGTAACAACATACTCAAAACACATTAGAAGTGATTAAAACGATGTAATTCGGTGATTCTTATGTTTTCCTTTACCACTTTTCGGTAATTCACAGCTCAGGAAAACTTGAAGTTTCTACACTAAAACCACTCATTTCAAACCTTTGAATTGCGGTAACTTATACCTTGAATTATACTGACTTCAACTGATGTTCGTTTATTTACTGGTTTTATTCGTTCGTTAAACCTAAGTTAACTAGAACGGTGTTATAAAGCAGTTTTAATTATTTTTTATATGTTTTATATGTTTTTTTTTTATTCAGACCTCAAAACTGCTTTATAACACAATTTTAGCTAGCAAAGGTTTATTGAACGTTTATGAATAAAGCCCGACATATGTTTTTCCCGAAGAAACTATACTCACTTATAACCAAATTCCCTGTAATGCTCTAATTAGTCAAACTTTGCAGTGGTATATTTCCTGGTGAATCAACTGAACCTAGAACCGAATATCAATCATAAATACATTATGCTATAATACGTCCATTTATCAAGAGTCGGAAGGGTACATCTATCACCATGATATCTGCATTAATAAACACGTGAACAGAGCCGGCTTTGCCAGCACACAGGCAGCATTCAATTTTGTTGGAAATTTTAGAACCATTTTCGGTCTAGATTAGAAATTGATTTGATTTTCAGTTCGAAATCGTAATTAATGTGTTCATTTTCTAGTTGGACAGGAGAGGATATAACCACAACATAGATATTTTAATTAGAGTACTTTTCCCGGCTATTTTGATAAGCCTTTAGGGCGCTATTAGGTAAATATAATTTTAGATTTTCGCGTTGCATTATAACTATAATTTATCAAGACGGGAATTAACACGATATTTATTATGTCATACAACATTGTGTACTCACATATTTTGCTCGACGTTTCGGCTACGTTAGGTACAGCAGCCGTGGTCACGAGCAGACAATGTTGTATCATTTAATAAATATCGTGTTAATTCCCGCCTTGATAAATTATCGCGTATTAGGTACTTCATCATCATCATCAGCCCATTTAAGTCCCCACTGCTGGGGCACGGGCCTCCCTCAATCACATGAGGGGTAATTGCCATACTCACCACGCTTGGCAGACGGGTTGGCGAGGGTTTTGATATAAATGCAGAGTTTTCCTTTTCTGGGTGCTGATGATCATGCCAGCAGCTTTACCTTAGTCGCCTTTTACGACACCTCGGTAAGAGTGAGGGTGGCCTATTCTACTCTGCCGGGGACCACACGGCTATGTACGGTTAGGTACTTCAAAAGAGGTTTTTTTGTTAAATATGTTCAAACTATACTTTTTAGATTTTGCCTCTAGTTTTTTTGGTGGTCATACTCATAAAATATAAATAGCCTCTTACGATATGTTTTTATTTTTCATACAACCTGACTCAGCAACCCTGAGTTAGTCTTAGCATCCGACAAGAAAATTCATCATTCCATTCTACCTATAGTCTGTCACTGGTCTGACTGTTCCAGATGACAAAAATCAACCTGATCTATCTGTTGCAGGCATTTTGAAGAAAACAGCCGTTTGCATACTATTTTTTCAGCTTAGAAACGCTCAGCATTATGTATAATGCTGGTAGCCGATTACGGCTACGGCGGTCTTAACGCCACAGCCACGTACGTGGTATATATTATAGTGCTCAAGTGTGTGCGCAAACAAGTGTACTCTCTATTCCCTTGCACTCATATTCCGTTGGGACACCAGCGTGACACGAACGGAGGGGGATTGGGCGCAGGACCAATGGCTTAACGTGCTTTCCGATACACGGGGGTTCACGAACGCCGCCCTCCAGACTCCGACTTTATATCAAACATTGTGAATCGAAATAATACCTCTCAAATTGTATATTCAAACATGGCGTAGACATTACATTTCAATACCGATGTTATCTCAAAACACATCTTGATTACAAGTAAAACAGACCGTTTCGTCCCAAACTCCGAAGTGTGAAACTTATTGAGTATGAATCAAATTGTTCAAGTATGATAGAGACGCTATGACTTGAGTGAAGGAGGATACAAAATGTTTCAAACTATATTATGTTGTGGGTTTCTTATCTTATAAGCTTTGTAGGTCAATTATTCAAACTTAAAGGTCTCTTTCAACTTACATTTTCAAAAATCCATATCGTATGAATAATGTAGACAGTTCGACATTGTTATTTTCGTTAATATAAATAAACTAAAATAGCTTTTAAGCTAGGACCGCACTTTAGCGTCGCCTCGCTGCACGGAGCGTCACGTGGGTCAATTCTGCTGTGTCGCGCAGCAATATGTACCATCCAATTTCATACAATGTATATAGTGACTCGCCGTGCAGCGCCGCGCCACGACGCTGTAGTGCGGTCGGGCCTATTATTATAGTTGTAACTGTTCTATCTATACGATATATTATAATAATATTAAACTACACAATAACTCCACAACTAGAGTTATCCCACACCAACTATAGCACTTAATCAATACACTTAATCTAGCACAGTATACATAACATCCTTTTTTAGATTTTCGCGTTGCATTATAACTATAATGTATCAAGACGGGAATTAACACGATATTTATCACAGTCCACTCGTGACCACGACTCCTGTAACGTAGCCGAAACGTCGAGCCTAATATGTGAGTACACAAAGTTGTATCACATAATAAATATCGTGTTAATTCCCTTCTTGATACATTATAGATACATACATCCTGTCACAGAAAGCTGCTATTTTAAATACGTGTAGGATTGTAAGGAATTTCCTGCAAATAGATGATGATATCCCATCAAATTCACGAGGTGGTAACCAGCCACACATGTTCTCTCATTCACAGCCATACGTCCCACAATCACGCCCAATAACACAGCCTCACAGGTCATCACAATCAACACTCATTACAGTTACCCCCACCACTTCACAATCAGATTCGTAGTGTAGGAATTACTCAGAGTATAAAGAACAGAGTTTAATAATAATAATATCCTTTTTTTACTGATGGTGGGTTTGCTCTTGGCTTCACACTGAAGTCTAGAGTTGAGAGGAAACCTACGATGGAGCGAGCTTACCCAAAAGTCCTCCAACCTATTCGACTACGGCAGCCGATCTTAACGATCAGTCACGAACGTACTATAATAAATAAAAAATAATAAAATAAAATATCTTTATTTCAACTAAGCAAAGCCTCTTACAAAATTAGTGGCAGGAGCCCCCTTTTAAGCTTCAGAAAGCCAGTGTCATGAGGCACCGCTCTTCAGTAACAATATACTTTGATAATACACAATGCAATTACTTGTACTAGATAATGATGATCACAGGTAACATTATGATAACAATGAGTGATAATTTAATATAAGATTTACAAATTTGAGTACTACAAATTTTTATTAAGTAGGTATGTATACCCAATGGTCTTATATTATAGCGATCTAGTATGTATACAAACACAAGAGCATTTTCTATACTCTTAAATTCATGTTTCGGTTAGACACCATGGTGATATGATCGAAGTCCAATGGCTCAACGTCCTCGCTGAGGCTACAAACATTGGACCCGTCCGGGGATCGAAACCCAAGCGCAGCCATCGCTTTAAATTGCCCCACAAAAGTCACTGCGCCACGCAGGCAATCATATAAGTACGCCTCATCATAATAATACGCCTACAATCCTACATACAGTCGGAAAGGTAATAAAAACCCCACAAAATACAAACAGAGTAACAGAAGCGAAACAACCACGGGACTGAATTATTAAGGTCGCAACCTAAAAACCACTGCCCCACATCTGTACCGCAAAAACGTATCCGTGGAGATATAATTATCTCCCCGCTAGCTTAATCATTAATTATTTATCATATTTTAGTACTTCGACAGTATTAATACAGTCAGTGGGTCGATGTGTATTCTGTACTTCTCGAGGGTAAGAGCAACCTTCTGCGGTTCGGCATAGATCCTCTAGAACTGACCGGAGGATCCTCCGGATATGACCGATCCATATGCTCGTCTGCCATCTATCACATAAACATAAACCTAAGGTAAGCCAATGAAAAAAGTTTTCTGACAATTACAATGTTCGTGATGGCATAGGTACTACTGATGATGTACTGGATTAAAATTAAGACCTGTATTACCTGCAAAATAAAAAAATAAAATTATGGCATTACATTTTCACACTTCAGTAAAGAATTCCATATTAATAGGACACACTTGTGTCGGCGATTCAAAATTCAAAATATCTTTATTCAATTTAAGTCCATACAGAACGTTTAAGAATGTCAAATATTAAATGTAATTACTTCCACGTGTTTAAGGCGCCTCCAGCAGAATAAGGAACTGATCAACTTTTTGGAATGGAATGTTTTCTTCTATAAAAAGTTCACAACGTTACCTGGTCCATGTAGTTCTATGGCGGACAAGGGAAGGTGAGATAAGGGGAATTTACCGTGGGAGAGCTACGCTTCGGCATGAATGGGCCGGCTTGACCGGCGCGACCACGGCCGCACAGAAATGTTTCGCAGCGTGATGATGAGGCTAGGAGAAAGGCTTGTGTTGCGATTGTTTGTATGGAGTGTTTACACTGTTGTTGATCTTTTGTTGGGGAAGAAACTTTGAGAGCGTATTTGAAGGGGCTTATTATATAATATGATCTTAGATGGATGTCTAAGAGGTAAACTTTCTGTAATAGACCAGTAGACGGTTCACTTGATGTAAGCGATTTCCGCTGCCCATGGACCATCACTAGTGAAGTCACAAGAGCACTTTCAACCTTGAATCTCGTGAGGTTACCGGAGGCCCAATACAGGGAAAAGGGCGGTTTAAAGGTGTGCATGGGCAGCGGAAATCGCTTACCATCAGGTGATCCGTCTGCTCATCTGCCACCTATGACATAAAAAAACAGTGCGTGCACAGTTTGGCATCCTTGACTTTTCGTTTACAAGTTCATAAAGCGGCTCTCGTCAAAGTGTTTTTATCGCAATTTTCAACTACTAGCAATTTTCATACTGTGGTATCCCGGAGTGTAACGACCAACAAATGAGTAAAACTTCCGTGGGTCTACTGGGAGTAGATCGAGTATTCCCTGTAGAATACAACGGGAGAACAAGCCAAAGGGTTGTATGATTTGCTTTGCTTTAACATGTAAATATGCAAATATTGTGGAGCGTAAGAGATTTTGTAAATATTTGGCATGGATTACACGTGTCGGTGATCAGATGTTATGGATAAACCCTAGGATATTTGAATGTTTGTTGACTGGCTCGAAGGCGCAGTGGGTAGTGGGTCGCACTTTGAAAGCGACGGCTACGCAAGAGGTCCCGAATTCGGTCCCCGGGTCGGGCCAAAAATTTGTACCTAAGTTTTCGGTAAGAAATTATTAGTGTCAGCCCGAAGTCTGGAAGTTTTACTTTTGTTTGTTGTATTGTTGTTCTAGTTGTTGGTCTTGTACCCCCGTGCTTCGGAAAGGCGTTGGTCCCGTGCTCCATTCCTCTCCGGTCGTGTCACACATTTGTTCATCGACTTTTCGAAATTCATCGAAAATTTTTTCGACTCCTCATACAAATTGACCAAGTCCCGTGACCAACTTTGTATGAAAAGTTGAAATTTTTTAATGCGAATTTCTAAAAGTGATAAAACGAATTTTGTTCATAATGGTTAGTGGTACCCTGAATTATATCCTGCGTATGTGGCCGATCGTTGAAATTTGCCGCCGTAATCGTTTGGACGATATTATTAGCAATTGTTCAAATACCAGAGAAAAATATTCAGAAGCTAAACTCAGTCATCATACATATAGATGTATGATGACTGAGTTTAGCTTCAGAATATTTTTCTCTTGGTTTAAGGTTTGTATAGACAAACCTTAAAATTGTTGAAAATTTCTGCCTGTATATTGAATATTTTATCTAAACTTAACATTGTTGCACCGAATACCTACAAATATTGCCATAAGAATTGAGAACGTGTAACAATGATCCAGTTCTTCTGATGCCCCTGTTTCAAGGTTGCGAAGTTCATACGGAAGTGTTCCTTCATTGTAATTACCCGAGTCACCAAATTAACGGTCCATAATATGGTCATGGTGAATATCGATAAAATAAGAAACCTTCCTAATTTTACTGCATCTACTAAAAGGCCTTTCATTTGGTAAATTAAACACCAGTAATTAGCGAGCAATAATTGACTAGCAGATCGTACTATCAACCCCAACCCCATTTTATGACGCGCGTGTAATTACAAAATTTTCCATGCCACGCCTGTACATACACGTTTTGGGAAAATTACGCCCTTCTACATGTGATTTAAGGATTTTTTAATTTTTCTGCTAGTGATGTATCGAATTTGACGATAATTAGATGAAAAATTAGGGATTAATTAAATAATAAATAATAAGTTGACAGATAGATAAAAGTTAGTAATTACCATTCACTAATGTCTATCACAAGATAAAATGGCAACATTTGTTGTTAACCTTTCTTATAATAAAATCTAGTTATAACTTTCTTAAGCAAACTTTGGACTTCTTCTAAAAATATATATTATAATTGCAACATTCATATTAAGTACCTAGCTGTTATAATCATAAATAATTATCTTTTTTCTTGTTAATAATATTTATTGCACGTAAACACTTATAAATTAAGTTGGCACTATAAGTAAGTTAAGGAAAATCTATTATTGGCTTTACTATTGTATAAATACTAAAATGTTTAACTACCTGTAAACGCTGTTGATTTTCTAAATAACTAAATAATTTAGCGTCTAAAATAAGCCTTTATCATCATCATCCTCCTGCCCTGTTCCTAGATTATCTGGTGTCAGCGCAGTATGTCGTTCCATACGTCCTTAAAATAACCCTATATGTACATACCACAATAATAATTGTAATAAAAAAATGATTGAAAAAGTACTTTATTATGTATAGATATCTGTATTTTTAGTGTCAAATAAAAAAAAATCTATTTTATTTATGTGATAGATGGCAGTCGAGCAGATCTGATGGTAAGCGACTGCCGCTGTCTGTGGGTGTCCATACGAGTACACCAGTGGAGTCACTTAATAAATAAAAAAAGAATAAACCCTATCCTCCTGTGTTGCTGTCATTGCTACATAATACAAGCTCATGAGCTTTAGCTACTAAAGGAGTCCGAAAACAGTTGAACTTATTATTTTTGTTTAAGTGACCTACTAACGATAATTTAGGGTTACCAAAATAGAACGTGTTCCTTCCTAGCGCGGGGCTCCCCGAGCTAAACTTATAAAACTAATGGCAATGCTTCAGTTGCTCAATGTAACTTTCGAGGATACCAACAGAATTGATTGTACCGCCACGGTTTTGGCAGAAATTACGATAAAGTGCCTGATCTTCCCAACTGGGCCCTCGGCTGTTTAACGTTCGAAATGCATAAAAAATGTACTGATCGAATGTACTTCTAATGTAGCTCCTGATTTATGTATGAAATTCAAGAAATCCATTAAAGAACCGAATAAATTCAGCTTGAAAGTTTTTGTCTTCCTAACTGGGCGCTCTGTAATTAAAGTGAATACAAATAAAAAAAGTATACAGTTTTTATGTTTTTGCAATGTACCTCTTAGTTCTTCGCAGTTTACCAAATTTAGATGCATAATTATGATATTGGTAAATAGCAGTACATGCTTGGTAATGTAAAGTCAGCAAAAAAAGTAGGTGTGCCAACTAAATGACAACTTGTTGTTTGTTAGGAAAATGTTGATTTAATTATAAATACAGAGTTATCTACTTTTAGTATTATATATTTCACAACAAGCCCAGCTCTGGGGGCTCCAATAGGAAGGAACACATCAAAATAGATAGGTCAATTTTATTTATGGTATACCTATGCTCCTTTAAGGCTGCATATAATTTCTCCGCGGTTATGTGATAAGTTGTCTGTCGAACATTTTGGCATACGTACCAATTATACAAGCGCCGAGCAGTTAATAAAGTATTACTTAACTTAGTTTAGACCCATACACATGGAGTAGGTGTCGAAATAAAGTTTTCTTATTATTTCTAGATAAGTGAGTAAACAAGTGTTTACTCATTCACTCACTTAAGTAAGTGTAAACACAATGTTAAAATCAGCAAATATCGATAACTCCAGAAAAGTTCAACGTAAAGCGAACATCCTTATTTCCCCTGCGCGTTGGAGGCTCGATTCCGTTTCAGGTGAGATCAAAGTGTATCATGAAGGACCTTTTTAAGCGAGAAACGTGAAGAACTGTGCCTACGCAAATAACGCGATTCAAAAGGGAAACTCACACTCGACTCCATACATGTGGGGTATATAGAACCTGGCTAGTTGAAATTGGAAAAACTGAATGTACTGTCGAGGAATCTGGCGCTTCATCATCATCATTTCAGCCAATAGACGCTTACTGTTGGGCAATAAGCCTCCCCCATTGTTCTCCACCCAGATCGGTCCTCTGCCGCCCGCATCCAATAAATTCCCGCGATCTTCACTAGGCCGTCGGTCCACCTTGTGTCCACCGTGTATTCTGGCACTTGACCATTTTGCAACTAAAATTGCTTGTACAACAACATCTCACGGTACAAAAATGGTGTCAATAAATAAATAAATTAAGAGAACATCACACCCTCACCCTTACACTGTGCAAGTTCCACCAGCTCGTACTAAGCGTTTCCCTTCCTCTTTCTTGGTACGAACTGCTAAGGAATGGAACAACTTGCCGGCTTCTGTATTCCCAGAGAGCTACAATTTGGGTGTCTTTAAGTCGAGAGTGAATAGGCTTCTTCTGGGTAAGCACGCTACATCTTAGACCTTATTCTCACTTTCCATCAGGTGAAATGAGGTCAAGTGCAAACCCATTTAATATATAAAAAAATAAAAAAAATTAAGTGGTTAAGCGACAAGTTCCCCGACTATACTTACCGTTTTTAGACATTAATCATTAAAAAAATCGAGTCTGAATTTATATATAAGGTAAATATATTTTATTATGAATATGACTTATCTTTCTTACTCAACAATGAAGGGTTTAATAAATAAATAATCTATTTACTTGAATATTTTGTTATAAATATAGTCGTATTTTTTTGAGAATAAACGAATCATGAATAATTGAAAAAACGTTAATATACGTGTAGTCATGGCCTTTGCTAGGTTATTCAAATATAATATTTCTAATCTTTTGCCCAAAAGCGTGCGTGCGTATGTCACACTTTCTCTGTGACGAAATCAAACGCTTCAGGGCCAAAAATAAAAGGGCGACGTGTGGTGTCCTCATACTTTGTCAAGGCTTTTTCGATCTTCCCTGTGTGCTTGTTCGCCTAAATGATGAGGCTGGGAGAAAGGCTTGTGTTGCGATTGTTTGTATGGAGTGTTTACACTGTTGTTGATCTTTTGTTGGGGAAGAAACTTTGAGAGCTTATTTGAAGGGTCTTATTATGTAATATGACCTTAGATGGATTCCTAAGAGGTAAACTATCTGTAATAGACCAGTAGACTGTTCACTTGATGTAAGCGATTTCCGCTGCCCATAGACCATTACTAGTGAAGTCACAAGAGCACTTTCAACCTTGAATCTCGTGAGGTTACCGGAGGCCCAATCCAGGGGAAAGGGCGGTTTAAAGGTGTCCATGGGCAGCGGCAATTAGGTGATCCGTCTGCTTGTCCTATCACATTGTAAACTCATGTACGAGAGCTACTGCCGACAAACTGTCTCACAGTTTGGCAGAAAAAATAAAATTATTTGTTCTTTGTTATATGAAAATAAATAAATAAAAAAAAACATAATAATAAAATAAACTCCGGTAACCTCACTCGCGGTTTTCTGTATTTTTTTTCAGTCAGTGACATTTTACTGAATATAATTCAAGCCTAATTATGATTACAAAGAGTACATTTATGCAATTACTTACTTCCAAGTTTTTTTAACGATATTTGGTCGTCCTCCGAGTCCAATTACCTGAGGATCAACTACAAAATTACATTTGCACAATAACGATTACGATTGGTATTTGAAGTTGATTCTCGATTTTATTTTATATAAAATAAAGGAATCCTGTACCAACCGCAGCCGGATTACAAGCAGGAACGATTTAACGATTAAGGCTTTTGCAGGTAGTGCTTGACCGGAGATCGAAAGCCGGCCGAAGCCGAAACTTTTAACATCTATCGTCATAACTTATTGCCGAGGCTCAAGAGCTCTATAAACATCTCGTTCGATTTGGCCGAATAATTTATTAATGTGACGCGTTTTATACTCGATTTGTAAATCATTTTTGTAAACATGCTGTTCATTTATAGAGCTTGTAACTAGAAAGCAACAAACTATGAAAATTGGTCATCCAGACAACCTTTAGGATTCAGGTGCCCGATTTCAAGTATACATCAAATGTTTAGGAATCAATGTTATTAAAATAGTACTGACTCCAAACACTAGATAGATTGAATAAGAATAATGTGTAATTTGTTTCATATTAATCTCCCTGAGCTTTAGTCAAGATGAGCTTATAATAGCAAAAAATATATAATTATATCATGATGTGATATTTTGTGATTTTTTCCCTGTAACTAATATTCATTCATTCAAAACTTCTGCTTATTTTGGGCAACAACTGTACTGTGGCTGGTGGCTTAAGTCTATAGTAACTTTTGGTAGCATATTTGGCCAAAAGTGGCCGAACTCGAAACCGAAGCCTCGCTCAACACTATCGAGAGCTGACCCAGAAACGGTTTGACATAATCAAAGGGGAAGCCAGCTTCGATTAATATCGGAGAGTAGATTGAGCTGACGGCTAAATTTTCTTTGCGGCAAAGTAATTTGAAAATATGGCTTTATTAGAGATATTAAATAATTGGATTGGTTAGTATCAATTTACAAGATTACCTGCTACATTGGGATCTGGTCTACAGATCACTCGTTTCGACGAGTGTGTGAGTGTAAAGGAGGCCTAACGGTGGTCAAAATGTTGGCAGCGCACTTGTGACTCCATTAGTCAAAATATGAGTATCTACTACTACAGCATCAGTGTGAAAATAAGAACAATAACTATTGTCATACTTACACATTTCACTGCCAATTTGCACGTCCATCCGTGATTTAATTTTCGTAAAAAAATTTGCAACAAAAAATCTCCCCAGCGACTAATTTGCCTAATTACATTTACAAACAGGCCAAATTTAATGGTGCGGGTATGACTCAAAGGACAGCTAGCTAAATTATTTACATACCTCTCGAAAAGCGTCTTTTCTCATTAGGGTTCCGTTGTCAAAAAAGAAAATTCGTAGAGATTCACTTCACAGTTCGTATCTCTGTCAGTGTTTAAAAACCGATTAATTTTTATGAACGTGTTCGAACTAAAAATGTCAAATGAGCAAAAATTATTTTTATCTCTTAGGTGTCAGAAAATCTAAGTCGCTTTCACGAGAAGAAATGTTTTATATATACGAGTACATTATGGCGGACCATCAAGAATACCGATCACCTGATGGTAAGTGATTACCGCGAACGAACATCTGCAACACTTGACTTTGACATGTTTGAAACATATGTTTAATCATTTTGCGATTCTACAAAGAATATTTCTCTCGTTAGTTTCGGATAATTTCTGTTAAAGTTTAACTTAATTATGTAGGTAAAAATGCGGATCCATCGTAGGAATGTACCTCAACGACGCAATAGCTAAGATTTAGCTAAATTCTCACTGGGTTTAATAAAGCTGCCTACATTTTGTCGAAGTAAGCCCAAGTCTGGGACTAGCATTGACTGATTATTGTCAATTTTCTGGCGTATTTTTTATATTATTTGTTCTAGGATGTTGGACTGAACTTTCGTCGCAATTTTCGACTTAAACTTGGCTGGTTTTATTTTTATATCCCTTGTTTGGTTTTGTCTTTTAGAGAGCGAGGGATCCGCTCGTTATGGAAAATAAAATGTTTGAAACAAAAATGTTTGATATTCAAAATGAGTGGGACCTGAGGAATCTTGGTCTTGGTCGGGTGATATCTTTTGAGTCTGTTGAGTGAGGGACAAATTAAAGAGGAGTACTGTTTTGAGGTGACCATGATTTGAGAGAAAGTAAGATTTATTTTATCGTACAAACATTGAGCTGTTTACGAGCTAAGTGGATATTTATATAGGACAACACTTGTGTTTTGGGTATCAGACTAGACAAAATACTAAAACAATATTGTTATAAAATACACAGACGAATCACAAATATTAAATACAATATGAGTGTTCAATTTTAGAACAAAAAAAATAAATGCATCGCCAAACAATGCACTCTGAACTTTGAAAGTTTGAAATCAACTAGGGCATTCTGTGAACTATGTCAGAATCGTTGAGTGTATTTCCAAAAACATCCAATCCTAATTAGAAAAAAGTAGTTATCTTAATTTTTCCAACCGAAATTCAGCGCTCTATCATTTATCATGGAGGTGCTCCAATACTCTCTCTATTGAAAGGTCTTGTCCAAGTTCATCTGTAGGCCGATGCATTTAGAAGAGTCAGCCAGGTCATTCAGCATCTGTTGTAAGTCCTGCAGCATTTCTGCCATTATGACGATGTCGTCAGCAAATCGCAGGTGAGAGATGTATTCGCCTTTGATGTTGATGCCACGTCTCTTCCAGTTCAGCGTCTTGAACATATCCTCCATTGCATTTGTGAACAATTTCGGGGAGATGACGTCTCTCTCCTCGATGCAATGGTATAGGACTTGTTTGCTGGTTCTGTACTTGGACGGACATAGTAGCGGCATCATAGAGACATCTCAACACCTGGATATATCGCCAATCGACTTGGCATCGCTGCAGGGACTCCAGAACAGACCAGATTTCAACCGAGTCAAAGGCTTTCTCATAATCCACAAATGCTAGATACAGGGGCTAGTTATACTCTTCTGTCTTTTGTATAATCTGCCGCACTGTTTGGATGTGATCTGTGGTGCCGTATCCGCTCCAAAACCCAGCCTGTTCCGGTGGTTGGAATTCGTCGAGTCTCCGCGCAAGACGGTTCGTGATCACTCTTGAGAACAGCTTATAGACGTGACTTAGAAGGGAAATGGGTCGATAGTTCTTCAAAAGGGTTTTGTCCCCTTTTTTGAAAAACAAGATGACCACACTCTTACTCCACGCCTCCGGAGTTCTCCCTTCGAAGAGGACATCGTTAAAGAGATTTTGGAGTTCCCTCAGTACGGGTAATCCTCCAGCTTTCAACAACTCTGTTGTAACGCCATCCTCTCCAGGGGCTTTTCCATTTTTCAGCTGTCCAAGAGCAATCTCGATTTTGCCAATGCTGACTTCTGGCAAGTCTTCGGTGAAATGGCGTGTTAATGTGGCCCTAGAGTCCTCATTTTCGGGATCAGGTCGAGATGCATGCGAAGCGTATAATCGGCCATAGAAGTCTTCCACATCTCGAAGGACCGCCGGCTTTGAAGCAACAACTTCTCCACGTGATGTGGTCAGCTTGGTCAGGTGGCTTCTTCCGAGAGATTGTACGAAAACCTTCGACCCCGGATTCTGCTGATAGCTCTTTCAATCGAGAGAGTATTGGAGCACCGGAGGGATGACTACTAACCAGTAAAAATAATTATTTTATTCCTATAATATTTTCTGATTCTGTAAGTAGTTGAAGCATTTCTGATGTCAAAAAACATATTTGATCATTACAAGTGTTTATCATACGAATGTTTGTCCAAAGTGACAATCAACCGAATATGAGCCAGGGTCACTTAATGTAGGTACATATAATATACGTAATGTATGCACATTAATACAATTATAATCTTACAAAACAATAAAACAATCTTTTTGTTTTAAGCCAGGAAGCATGGACGGGTTCGCTAGCCGTTTAGCTGAATAAACACGCCACATTTCATGTCCTATTCAATTTGGGCGGCCATAATTCGCCGAGTAGTGAAATTAAGTTCTGAGGTTAGTCTATTAGAGGTAGAGTTGGGATCACTAGCGCCGACAGTGACTTAATCGTTTTTAGTAGTTAGTAAAATGTCAGAATATTCTCAAATTAATCCTTAATTTTTCATTATCTAGTGACTAAAATTACCTTTTGTTGATTTGGTCCACTGTACCAACATCCACTCGTCACGTTACTACAATCCGTCAAAATTCTATAAATTCTTATTTTAACCACGGTTGACATTGAGTGAGAATCAGCTGATGAAATCAGATCGAAAGCCTACTTTCGAATTTATTTATTAAGCCAAAACACTATTGTATGCCTAAACAGGTAATTGTGAGAACTATTATACAATTGAAGACTTGCATATTTTGTAAACCACAATTTCTACAATAAAGGTTTATTTTATTTTATATTTTATTTATTTTAACATGAATATTCATAGTCTACAGTTTGACAATCGAAAATAGTAATCAATAGTATGTTATGATCTGTGTGGAGAACTTTGGGGAAGGCCTATGTCCAGCAGTGGACTTCTATTTGCTGAAATGATGATGATGATGATGAGTATGTTATTTACCTACATGAGACATCAATGGACTGCACAATATGATTTCCGTTTTTCATAAATAGTATTTATTACCAGTGGCCATTTAACCGTGTGGCTGGTAATTACGAACTTTTACAAAAGTATTTTAGTTTTTCTATGAAATAAAGGGCAGATGAGCAGACGTAACACCTGATGCTAAGTGATTACCAACGCCCATGAACACCTGCAACATCAAAGGAGTCACAAACCACTAATACATTTTCTGAAAAGTGTAGGGCTTAGGACTGATAGGCGATCACAACAGATCTCAGTGATACTGGTCTGAAACTGGTTGCAGTGATACTGGTCTGAATAGGACCTAAATAGCCGTCCGCTTAAAAAAAAATCGGCCCGGAAATATTGCATTCATTGCATAATTTCATAATATTGAATATGATTAAAATTGTATTTAAAAAAAAGAAAATATATAAGCGGCGCTAGAGAGCTCTATTCTGTCTCTTCACCTACATTGGTTTTATTAAAACACTGAAGTTACTTTACGGGAATCTTGATTGCGATTAAGACGTGAATGTGCATACAAAATGTGGCCATTGATTAATGTAATGTTCGAGTTAAAATAATAAGTTGAATTTTGTAGGTAACTAGCTTTTATTTGCTTAATATTCTGCAAAACGAATTAAGCTCTAAACGATCATTATTTCGCAATTTTAATTGACGGTTCAAAGTCGCTCAAAGAGCTATCAGCTTCATCAGAAATGATGTAATCCGACAGAGGACCAGAGTCACCGACATAGCCCACCGAATTAGCAAACTGAAGTGGCAGTGGGCTGGTCATATAAGCCGCAAAACTGCCAGCCGTTGGAGCCGTAAAGTCCTTGAGTGGAGACCGCGACTCAGTATGCGTAGTGTTGAACGCCCTGCGACAAAATGGGATGATGACATTCGAAGGCTGGCTGGTGTAGGCTGGATGAGAGTGGCCGAAAATCGGGAGCAATGGCGTGTATTACGAAAGACCTATGTCCAGCAGTGGATGAGTGTCGGTTGCTGATGATGATGATGATGATGAATTGACCTTGAGGAATACGAACCTCATAACTTGTATATCCGAAATAACTCATGACCATTATGACAGGCGTCATATTTTATGATGGAATTGAAAAAGTGTCCTTAATAATATGACACTTAATGACGTCCTCGTCGTCTCGGCAATGTGGAGCATCTTCTCTAAAAGACGAGAGTTTTTCTTTGTGATGATCACTTCTGGCAAACGCGATTTTTAGATATTGTAAAATGAGACGAACCTGTCGTAACATTGAATTTTTTTCTATGAGATAAGGGGCAAATGAACAGACAAATCACCTGATGGTGATTTCAGTCGCCCATGGACCCTCGCAACACAAGAGTAGTCATAAGTGGGCACTTGTGACTTCTCCTTTTAAAAAGAAATATACTATACTCTTCAAGGTCGCATCTGTCCAGAAACTATATCTTGCGAGGTAGAGAGGTCTTAAGAAACGCAGTTATCGCTACTATGATTGGATTAGGCTTAATCACCACGCTTACCTAATGCGGATTGGTGATCACAAACCCGAGCTATGCTCGAAAAACTCGAAACATACTTTTCGCTCGACCTGGGAATTGAACCCAGGACCCCGAGATCACGGCTCGGTACTTAACCACTAGACCAACAGGGCGTGTGTAACAGTACCTCAAGGGAAATGACCCTGGTCTTGACCTCCGAAACGAAAGAGCACCACTTTGGTCGATCCTGCACACGAGATGAAAATCCTGTCCTTAATAGTACGACGCTTGCAGGCATGGGCACCCTCGTCGTCTCGGCAATGCGAAGGACGCGGCATTCAGACGAGAGTTCTCAGCGCCCAGCGCACTTCCATTCATTGTGATGATTGCTCCGCTGGGTAGACGTGCGCGACTTTTTAGACGTTGTAAAATGAGACAAGACGGGCCTCGGTGAATGGTGAAAGCAAGCTTTGAGTTGCGTGAAGCTTGGGGAAATCGACGCGGAAATTTTGGCTTTGAGTGATCTTAATTGTTTTGTGCGGTTAGACATTGTAGTTAACAAAACAAAACAATAAATGTGAAAAGTAGTCACCGTATGTAAATAAGTATTTCAGTCATTATTTTTTACTGTCTCTATATGGAGCATTCCCCCTCTAACTTCTATAATAAGTGAATTAAAAAAAATATATGATGTACATAATCATGAAAACTAACAACAAAAATTGGTTTGAACTAGATATAGTGAGTAGTTTTTTTTTAATACGTTATAAACCGTAAACCGCAATTTACCTTCCATAAATCTTACTTGCTGCTACGGAACCCTTCATGGGCGAGTCCGACCGCACTTGGCCGGTTTTTTATGTGATAGGAGACAGAAGAGCAGACGGATCACCTGATTGGAAGCGATTGCCGCCGTCCATGGATGGTATTCTCACTCACGCAGCGAAACACAGCACAGGCCTTCACGCATTAGAAGTTTCTTATTTTTATGACCGCTAAAATTCATAGATAGCTTATTTCTTTTTTATTTTGGTACTGCTTACAATTTTATATTAGTATCTAAAGTATATAATTAAGCTATTATATAAAAAGCTAATTACATGTTTCCACATGTGGTTGATGGAAAACTAGATAATATAACCACAAATTACAATTCAAGATTCATAGATTAATCAAATTCGCAATAGCTTTTCATATAAGCACAATAATCCTAATTAGCATAGCAATAGTGTGATAAGTAGAATGCTATTGAAAGAAAAAAATATATCATTCAATGTCAACTTGACTTAGAAGGCATTTAAGTTGGTCAATAAGTCGGCCGTTACCCCGGATGCGCAAAGAAATGTGCCAGATTTGTACACAATGATTTGTGTCCGTGCACACTAAGATGTCAATAATACATAATAAAAGTTAAAAAATTAAAACCCGACTACCAAAAAACTCGCTCTAAAAAGTACGAAACTAGAAAACAGTCTCTGCTGAAATTATTATGCAGTATTGCCGTGGTCGTATGCCATATTTATTTTATTTTATTATTATAATGAATATTTTTTGCTACAATACGACAACGGCAATACGCCATAATTATTTCAGCAGAGACAGTTTTCTTGTTTCGTACTTTTTATGTTTTTTTATGGTAGTCGGGTTTTAGTTTTTAAACTTTATTTTTATTTAACATATTTTTAGTTATATAAACAAAATTACATATTTGAATGTGCTAAAAAGTTCTTTCATTTGATACACACGGTACCACCAAGCAAATTTTTTTTTTAGTTCGTTTCTCTAAGTCCCCTAGAGGGCGCTGTAGTCAATTTATCGTGACGTCGTGTAACATATAACCAGAAGACAATCAAGACGCTTCTAACGACACCTCATTTGTTCAAATATGATAACTAGTTTAGAAGTTATGAGGGAAAAGATGAACATACATACATACATATAGGTCAAAATCATAACCCTCCTTTTTGCTTTGCCGTAGTCGGGTAAAAAGTGACGTATAAACATAGTAGGTATCCTATTTCGCCTTTCGTAGTCATATATTGTATATTATATCACGGACTTAACTATTTAATAAAGTTTGAAACTTGGTGTTTCACACACGCTCTCATCTCATACATACAAAATGAGCCGCCATTGCGTAATTAAGGAGGTTACAAACAATTTGAGACATAGAAGCAGACGCCACTGAAGTCGTTTCGGTGTTCTGGTGATATTAACTGGTTCCTTTGAAATTGGTATCAACTATGTCAATTAACATAAAGAATTTGTGCGGATTGACAAGTTTATTATTAACTAGCTGTACCCCGCGGTTTTACCAGCGTGGTTGGTAGAATTATCGATCTACAATATGCTTGTTGTTTTTGTTGTCTTTATGGATTGTTGCTGTGTTATTAATAAATAAAATAATATTTATTTCAAAATAACTTATGTCTAGTAAACACTTTTGATCAATACATCTTACATATTCGTTTTTAGGATTCCTAGACATGTTGATCTCTTCGCCTGTCCTCTAATGTATAATTTTATTTGATAATTACACACAAACACACACAAACACACACACACACATGCACACACACACACATACACACACAAACACACACACACACACACACACAACACACACACACACACACACACACACACACATCAATCAAATGTTTTTATAAGTTAATACTTCGGGACGCTGGGCGTTAATAGCTGCGACACAGTTGTTAAACTAATGTGGCTGTTTTCGAACACTTGTAATTGCACCCTGTAAAAGTTCTGATATATATATTTTATTATTAATTTTTCTTTGACGATTTATCTAAACGATACTGATTATAAGCATTGTATATCATACTGCCACTGTGATCAAAATTTGTATAAGAATTGAAAATTCCCATATTAATTGAAATGAGTAACTACTGAGATTCTTGCTGATTCTTCTCGGTAGAAATTCACATTCCGAATCAGCGGTAGTTAACATAATATTTGACATTCATAAATGTTCTGTATGGACTTAAATTGAATAAAGACATTTTAATTTTATATTTTATTTTACATTTATAATTTTGACTGAACTAAGATTCTGATAGTAAGCTTCATTGAGAACCGTGGGAGAGCCACGGCTTGACATGAATGTGCCCGCTCGACTGGAGTGAAACCGCGGCCTCACAGAAAACCAGCGTGAAGCATCACTGTGCTGTGTTTCGCTGCATGAGTGAGGGTACTAGAAGCCCAATCCGGGGAAATAAAGGTTGGCAGCGTACTTGTGACTCCACTAGTGTTGCGGGTGTCCATGGGCGGCGGCAATCTCTTACTGTCAGGTGATCCGTCTGCTCGTCTGCCATCTATCTCATAAAAACCATTATTGTGAATGTTGGCGACGGCGACAACCATTTTTTTATATTGTCTAAGTTTTTATGCTTCTTTACTTTTGATACATCTATTTGTCTTTTGAAAACCGATTGCTAAAGATCATTAATCAAAACATATAAGGTGTGTGAAGATATGTTAAAAGGTGTGTTTTCTTGTATTGGTGTGCCATTTCTCTTCGGCCACATGGGGAAATAAGATTCACAACCAGTCGCCGAAAAAGAACTAACATTCTTACTACTCAACCAGTTGCCAAAGACGATAGATTGTTTTTTGGCAACTTTTTTCACAACTGCTTTGTTGTGAAACTCACGAAAGAAGAACCAACTGAGACCTTAAGCTAGGTACGGCGCATTTATCAGTGAAGTTTCATCATTGTCCATACATACATCCTCACAAACTTTAGCGTTTATAATATAAGTAGGATTATTTAAAAACAATAGCATATTGTCAAAAAACATGTATGCCTTTTTTTACAAACTCGACGTGGGTGGCTAATTGAAGTGAAGCACTTGAATAAAAGGTCTGGTTACTTAGAAAACTCTTTTATAACAAGGAAGTCGACGTCTTACAAAATAGTGGAAGACTGAAGCGTAGACGTTTAATAATTCCTCCAAAACACACCCAGTCGTCAGCGAGCGGTAGTGATGGGACTCTGTCACAGTTTGCCAGTAAAACGCCTATGGAAAAATCCGTTAGATGGCGTACTGTTTTTTTGTAAGACTAACCAACTTTCCGTCTTAGCATGGGTGCAATATTATGCATTTATTATGTTAGGGTCGTTGGAGCCGTAAAGTCCTTGAGTGGAGACCGCGACTGGGTAAGCGTAGTGTAGGACGCCCTGCGACAAGATGGGATGATGACATTCGAAGGCTGGCCGGTGTGGGCTGGATGAGAGTGGCCGAAAATCGGGAGCAGTGGCGTGCATTAGGGGAGACCTATGTCCATCAGTGGACGAGTGTGGTTTGCTGATGATGATGATGATCCTAGGTTCAATAGCCCGATAAAATTGTAGCCTTTGTCACTATCTGTCCTTTCAACAATCTCCATTTAAAAAATCACGTCAAACGTCTTGGCGTGAAAGACGGAAAAACAGACAGACAAACACCCACTTGGGTGGAGGTCCACCACCGTGCCCTTTACACGTCATTTTTTGCCACGCACCTCCTCATCGGGAACTGGTACGACATTGAGATCTTCAAGAAACGAGCCTATACTTACCTAAAAGGCCGGTAACGCCTCCCCTCTCCCTCTGGCGTGGCTGATGTCCATGGGCGGGGGTGTCCACTTACCATCAGGTGACTCGATTGCTCGTTTGCCTCCGTTTCTCGTAAAAAAAAACTTTCACATTTATAACGTTAACGCATATGAACCTTTATCTTGAATTACTCTAGGTATCTATTAAAAAAACATCAAAAACCGTTTGACTTATACCTCGAAGCCAACATAGGGACAGACAGAAGCGAGACTTTGTTTTCTTCCTTCTCACTACATACGAATAGTATAGATGAGCAGATTGATCACCTGGTGCTAAGCAATTCCTGCCGCCTATGGACACCTGCAACACCAGTGGAGTCACAGGTGCGCTTTCATCATCTTAGCTCCCATTTTCCACCCGAATGACGTATTTATTTATTTCTTATTTATATTTAGGGGAAACAATCTGCTCTTCATCTTAGCGTATAATAATTCAGAATTTCTTCATTACTGAAGGTCGTGACTTTCTTGGAATTCCTTCACCGAGGCGGTGACAAGGTCTTTTATTCCCGGCTTGTCTTAGGGCAATTGGTATAGTGAGTCCAGTTACGTCCCTTATTTGGTCTGACCAACGAAGAGGTGATCGGCCTCTTCGTATTTTACCATTGACCTTACCCACAACAACCAACTTGTCCAAGTTGTCGGACTGTCTCCGGGCGATATGGCCAAAGTGACCTAGTAAGTACTCACAGCTTTACATAGCTGCATACTGCTAATGTCCTTGAGTGGAGACCGCGACTCGGTAAGCGTAGTGTAGGACGCCCTGCGACAAGATGGGATGATGACATTCGAAGGCTGGCTGGTGTGGGCTGGATGAGAGTGGCCGAAAATCGGGAGAAGTGGCGTGCATTAGGGGAGACCTATGTCCAGCAGTGGACGAGTGTGGGTTGCTGATGATGATGATGATGATACTGCTAATGAGGTTGAAATTTTTTTCCGGTCATGTTAATATTTTTTTCTGGTTCAGTGCCCATCACTAGCGAGTGAGTGGCTGTCTCTTAACATTCAGTCGTCGTGCGGTCAGTCAAATGGTTGCTTTTAAATACGCCCTCCTCGACCGACTCTCTCATACATACAGAATAACTCTGACCCGTTTCGGATGGCTGTAAAACATTTTGGATGGCTGATAGTTTAGATGTTTACGTTGGATCTGTGTGTTGTTAGCTGATGAGGGTGACTTAAGGTATGCTGTTTTCTTGACAGAGATAGAATTTGAGTATGTATTCGCTTTAAACAGAAAAATCCTTGGATCTCTGTGGAGAAAATGGGAGGCCTATGTCCAGCAGTGAGCGTTTATTATCTTAAAGATGTTGATAAATAGGAGAAAAAATTCAATGCTAGCGACTTTAAAATTACTCCATCCAAAAGGTTAAAGCAACTGTAATTCTTATCTCACACTTGTTTACGAGCAATCAATATCGATTAAGTGACTTTATTCGATTGAATGTTTACATAGAATGTAAACATTACTATTATATTAAAGCAATACATTACTATTATATAATCGAGCTTACCGGAATCTAATGAGTACCTCATTAGGTTTCGGTAAGCTCGATTTTTATCTCCAGAGTACGTCCATCGGTTAATAGTCGATGTCTGAAGAGCAACACTTCAATGTATACCTACAAATCTGCAATTGTTTTTCAATCTATTATCACCTAAATATCAACCGCGTTTGGTTCAATTTTAATGGAGGAGAGAGAAATTTTAGTGTCCTCACGTGACGTGCGGTTCGTACGAGTATGTAAAACATTTACAATACACAATATTTTGTATTTTTACGCCATTGATTTTGTTGTATTCACACACCATTTGATCAAACCACAAATTTACTATACCGCAGGCTTCTGGTCATTGTGGTTTGTTGGTGAAAGGTTTGCCGCAGATTGTAGGTAATTTTAAAAAGAGCTGGCTTTGATGATTTGTATGAGCAAATTAACATATTTTATTTATTTTCTACAATCAACAGTATACCGAGACCGATCTTTATTAATTGCACAAAGTTGTCGATTACATTGTGTACAATCTTGTGTACAATTTTGTGTTGCCCGGAGTGCAATCGGCTGACGTCGCCTTATGCATACCCCGTACCCCATACCCCGTCCACCTTCTGGCGGACGGGGTATGTCCAGCTGTCCACAAGGGAAGCCGGAGGGCTACCGACTAAAGCCCAGACGGCGCTCCGTTTTTCGTTACATTGGGAAGGACATTGTATGCATCCTACGAATTCTATAAAGAAAGTACATTATGATACAAGGGAGTGGCATTGCTCATTGAATGGTCACGAGGGTATAAAATACGTGTACACTTATTTTATTATTCCCTCAGCCCCTGATTTCTTGGAGTTCTATAACTACATGAGCAGCAAGTGCAGGTTTTGAAATGTCTTAAATTAATAAATAAAAAAAAATCTTGCCTTAGTGAACCGAACAAGCGCTCTTCAATTTTCTATACAGTGCCTTCATAGATAAAATATATAAGAATATTTCGTTTTCTCCTCCCTGCATACATTATGATTTTTACTTATCGTTCACAAGGAAACAAAGTGGTTTTAGTTCTGTCAAATCAAAGAAGTTCGAACATAAAGAGAAAACTACTTTGAAATACTCACCGCAAATAATAGTTATTTACAAAGTACAGTCTTATCCGTATAATGCGATACACCATTAGGCCGTGCCCTGTCGAACAGAAGGCGGGACGAGGGTCGTGGGACATGTTCTGTCATATCGCAACTTTATTTGCTTTCTGAACGCTGCGAGCATAAAGTGCCTCGTTAGTGCTGTTTTGAAAAAGTCGAATGGCTTTGGGATTGGAGCACACCTAACTCGACTTATTTTTTTTAATACTTACAAGAAAGTATATGAAACGTGACAAGCATCAGCTGGTGACATGATAAACAATCTCTCTCTCTCTCTCTCTCTTGAGTCGGTCCCTCATGTCTGAGGATTGGGGTCAGCTTCATGTGTGCATTTGGAACGGATGATCTGCCTACATCGGTTTCTGTCTAGCGCATCTCTTACGACTGCGCAGAATTTGGAGGACGACGAATCTTTTAAGTGATCGGTCCACCTTTTTGGTGAATTACCGCGCGATCTTCTGCCTTCGGCGTTCCCAACCACAATCAGTTTTTCTAGATTTCCTCCTCGCATTTTGTAATCTTAATATGAAAGAATGCGTTTTTGGCATATCGTGGACAGTCTAGCCTTAATGTGGAGCTGGGCTGACCCAGCTCCACATTAAGGCTAGAATGTATCAATCCTGAGATTGATACATTCGTGCACTTCTCAGTCCAAGATATTATTAGCCTACGTCTCCAGCACCACATTTCAAATTCATCAATTCTTTGTCTTTGTCTTTACCAGGTATGACAAACAATACAAAACGAAAGACCGACCCCTTAATATAATAGTTCATTCAGTTTCACATACCTGAATTATCTGAAACTAACTGAAAATGCTTTTTACACTATTTATAACGTTGTTTACATGACATTGACATGGAAAAGAAAACTGTCAATGAGCGGAGTTTACCATTAACAGAAAGGCTATTTCACCAGTCAGAGTGGACCAACGGCACGGAAACCTAACTGCCGCAATGTTCAAAGAATTCAAATGATAGTACATCTGTTTTTTCTAAAACGCACGAAGCGATTTGATTCCTCGTCTTTAATGTGACAACTAAGAAATGGAATTCTCAGGCTGTATCGTCACTTTACATTAATTGCGAGCAATTAGCCTTAACAAATATATAAAATAGTCATTACGATTTTAGATACGTCTCGCCTTGTGGAACCCCAACTTTAACAAGAGCCTGAGCCTCACAGAAGGCGCCAGGGATTTTCAACCATTATACTAGTCAGTTGATGGCCCTCCATAGTTGCCCGAGAAAATTACGGCGTCCGGGCTGCGCCCTGTCTGAGGATACACACAGATGTGAACTAGAATTTATGGTGTCAATTTGCTTGCCAGTGTAATTTGTTCTCTTCAGATTGTGTCGTGATTAAAGTAACTTGATGTCATTTTTTAATCCACAGTTTAAATCAGAGATGCCCAACCTTTTTTGATTACAAAAAATTTTGATTTCTTTGTCGTGAACAAAACGATGCGCAGAAAAAAATGCGGCACTTTTTTTCAGAAAAAAATACATAATTCCACAATCGTAGGGGATTCAAAACCTACAGAGTATTTCCCATTGACCTAAAATACAAAATCGTTACTATAAATAAAATCGACGACCATTGGCGTAAGTCAGGGTCATTACCGAATGCGTCGTTCGGCCAGTTATAGATGCCACAAAAGCGAAAAATTATACATTTATTGAAAATCAGCGCTATTGCTCAGGCCATAGCTAAATGCTGAGTAGGGACCGTTTCGGCACTTAGCTTTTAAGATATTTCCTCTGTAAATGTCCATGTTAAGTGTTGAATAAATGATTTCTTAGCTTATCTTATCTTATTAAAATTCAAAAATAGGTGTTCTATGTTTTATAGAACCTACGAATTTCAAATTGAAGTTTCAAGTTTTTTTTATGTTCTCTCAGACGAACAGACCGATCGCCTGATGATACGCGATTGGCGCCGCCCATAGACACCCGCAACACCAGTGGGCCACAAGTGCGCTGCCAACCTTTGAACCCCACTTTCCCGCGAAGAGGGCCTCCGATACCCTTACCCTCACACAGCGAAATACAGCACAATGCTGCTTCACGCCAGTCTTCTGTGAGGCCGTGGTATCACTCCGGTCGAGCCAGCCCATTCATGCCGAAGCGTGGCTCTCCCACGGTTTCATAGGACGTCTAAATTTCAAATTGAAGTTTCTAGTTCCAGCCAGTTTGCGAAACAAAAGTGTTTGTGTAACGTTTTTTTCTTCTACTAACTCGGTCACTAAACGTGCGTGTGCATTTTTAAACTTAAATTAAATGTGAGAACTTCTCGGGTAATGTACAGTCACGAGCTTTAATTTGGGACCCATTTCCGTTAAATGTCGTTAGAATATTCATAATGCAATAAGGTTGAAACTTTAGTGCAATAATGTTGAATTTCAAGTTAAGACATAAAATGTCTTATCTAATCGACCCTTAACCGAAACGATTACCTCTATTTAAAAAAGCTATCATTACGGTTTTCTAATTACGTACATATGTTGTGTCACTCGTGTGAAAGAAAATAGTTAACTGTTAGATTTTCTCCCTTAACACTTGACTTGACAACAATTACTCGGAATACATCGGTATTGATCGTATGCCCTCGCTCAAGTTGAAGCATTTGCACGGTTGCCCCTAAAAAAGTAAAATTGTCGATGGTAGAAAATATTATGAATTTGACACGTTCAATTATTAGCTCTTAATAGCGAAAGTTTGCTACACGACATTCAACCTTGGGTGGGCCCAAGCTCGTGACTGTACGATGTTGAATATGAGTTCCCGAACGGAATCATCTTCGATAGTACGCACGTGCGGGAGAGCATTAGGTGTATATTTGATCTCAATATTGTAATAAACGTTATACAGTCAGTCTGGTTCCCCTGTCTAACGGTGGTGAAGGCCAGACTGCAGTCGCTTCATTGTTATTACCAGACTTCCCGAATTCTGGGTCCAAGCGTACCCCTGGGCTCCGAAACAACGACATTAGATACAACTGGGAATTACATATTATTCCGATACTAAATCTATGATATAGCGCTCTCATTCTAAACAAATCTGACGTTACATGATAGATTTATCCACGGATAAAGAGTGTTTATATCGGGGCTACTTAGCCCCGATATTAAGATGAATTGACTATTCTTATTACTGCATAGTTTAGGGGCGCTCTATAGCCTTAAGTCCGGCGGCGCGCACCAAGAGGTTTGGCTCCTCGTTCCTGCCTCGAGCCATCAAGACATGGAATGCCTCCCAGCTCATATGTTTCCTCCTTCATATAATCCGGATTCTTTTAGGCGGAGCGTGAAGCTGCAACTCAGCAGGGCATCAGGGTAAGGATGGCAGACTGGGTACTTTGTTAGTTCTTTTGTGCCTATCAGCCTCATATTTGGATTTCACAGCTGCTTACCATCAGGCGGAGTAAGGTCATCCTGATAGGCCTTTCTATAAAAAAAAAATGCAGGGAAAGGGCGGTTTAAAGGTTGACAGCACACTTATGACTCCACTGGTGTTGCGAATTTCTAAAGGCGGCGGCAATCGCTTATCATCAGGCGATCCGTCTGCTCGTCTGCCACCTATCACATACCGCATAAAGTATAAGTATTTAACGGCTTACCAAACTAAAATTTCAATATCATACAAAAGTCTACCGCGTCGAAGACCTTTAAGACCAACATATCACCTCACCAACCATTCATCTCCTATTTAACTCCTATTACCTCTCCGTGTGTGAAATAAATTGTAATAAAATTTCTATTTTGCAATTTTCAACCATGTCTTTGCTAATAGCCATTTTTAGTTAGGCCACATTTTAAAGATAGCCAGTAACTAGACAAATACTATTTACTACACCCGCAAAGAACATGTAGGTATGTATAGATATAATAATGTTTATTAACCTATGTAATAAGAAAAAAATGTCTTTGTTTCAGGTAAGTCAATCTCTTCTACTTGTGACCGCCTAGACTAGCATCCTGGTCCTGAGGCAGGTGCATCCAAAGCCTTTGCGTCGGAGCCCAGGGTACACCAGGACAATGATCCAGGATTTGGGAAGTCAGGTAAATTTTCCTGGTCCTACCGACTAGTGTGAATCGTATTTGCTTGGTTGTCCTTGCCCATTCTGATCTCCTGCCCTAAGTTGACGTACCTACATCTCTATGTATTTTATAGTAAGTTGGTCGATGAAAACAAAGCAAAGTGACAGATGTAACGAACAAGGGGCTCACTTAAAGTAGAGGTAGGCCGGACATGTCGCCCGCAATGAAGCATCTTGGTACAAGCCACTTCTTAACTGAGAAGACGACGGGAAGAGGGTTGCTAGTACGAACTGGATGCATAAAGGTCAATGCCGGACAGAATTGAAAGTGCTGAAGGAGGTCTACACTAAAGCAGTTGAAACAAGCTTAATAAGAAGAAGAGAAGAGACCGACTAGTGTAGACAAAACGCGCGATTCAACTTACTTCTCCTGCTATTTAAACTTAGCCTTGGAATATGTCTCTTACCTAGCTTATTATATATGCTTGTCGGTCGGCTGATTCTCAATTTCAGTTTAGCTATACACAAATAACATTATCTGACTGCTTGATTTATTACTAAGGAGTGAGAACAGGATGAACGGTAACAAAACAAATAAAGACTCGAAATGAAAACGAAGCAAGATTGAACACTTTATACATTGTCATAATTGCTAGCTATCTGACTTATAAATCCAGTTGCCAGTGATGACATAGGGAACCGAATCGTGGTCGCTTACAATGTGCCGATTAAGCTCAAAATCAACCAGAGAGCAATCGAGAAGCCCTCTCGATTGCTCTCTGGGTGAATTGCTCGGAGTCTCCTTGCGTAAGAAATGATGAGATCGGCAGGAGAACTAAGGTCACAGACATAGCCCAAAGGATTGCATGCCTCAAGTGACAATGGGCAGGGCACATGGCCGTTGGAGCTTAAAGATCCTCGAGTGGAGGCCAGGTACAGGAGGTCGCAGCCGTGGCAGGCCCCCCACAAGGTGGACCGACGATCTGGTGAAGTTCGCCGGAATCCATTGGATGCGGACGGCAGAGGCCCTATCTATGTGGAGAACATTAGATAGATAGATAGGTACTCTTTATTGCACAACATACAAAACTTAAAAGCTAGGTATACAGAGATACAATGTACAATTTAGGCGGTCTTATCGCTGGGAGCGATCTCTACCAGACAACCTTCAGGTAAAGGACATTAGATAGAAGAGGGGAGGGTGGTGCAATCCTTTTGATTTTGAATATTGATTAAGTAAATTTATAGTATAAATACATATATCTAGATAATAAATAAATAAATAAACACGTTATCATACACTAATATATACGAATGTTAACTTACTATAATACAATATAACCTACACAAATTATATATAATTATATAAAATATACTACTATAAGGTTATAATAGAGAATATATATTTTATACCTACAATATATGGATGGATCTGGGAGAGGACTAACGACCACGAGCGTCAATGACAGGAAAGGAAGACAGGTGAAGTTAAAAAAGGATCAGTTGGGGAGAAGGTTTCAGTTAAGGAAGTGTGCTTTGACCCGAGCCTTAAAGATGGGCAGGGATGGGGACTGTCTAATTGGTAGGGGTAGGGAGTTCCATAGGCGAATTGACTGGACTGTAAAGGATTGAGTATATGAATGAGTGGAATGGGGAGGAAATCGAAGGTGGAGATGTTTGGATGATCGCATATGACCCCGCGTAGGCTGCAGAAACTGGAAACGCTCCCGAAGGTAAGACGGTGATTTTGGACTGAAAAGTATGGAGTATAATAGAAAAAGAATATGGGAGTCACGGCGGAGACGAATGGGGAGCCATTTTAGACGAGTTCGGTACTCTGAGACATGGTCATATTTGCGCAGACCGAAGACAATGCGGATACAGAAGTTTTGCAGACGTTCAAGTTTGTTAAGAAGGTTCTCATTAAGGTCTAAGTAACAGCAGTCTGCGTAGTCGAGAATGGGGAATAGAAGGGCTTGTACAAGTGCAATTTTGGTGGGTATTGGTAGGAAGTTGCGTAATCGGTTAAGAGATCCTGCTGCAGCAAATATTTTCCTGCTGACCTCAGTGACCTGTGCTGTCCAGGCCAACGAGTTATCCAATTGAATGCCAAGGTTTTCCAATTGAATGCCAACATTGGGGCAGGCATATGTCCAGCAGTTGACGTCTATTGGCTAAAATGATGATGATGATGACGTCTACTTTCTTATACGACGCTATAGTATTGTGACAATATACTAAAACAAAAAAGCCACTGGCTAAGTATATCAGCACTGTTGGTTCTCACTTCAATGGAGTTGCGTCGGCAATATCTATCAGTTAGCCTTAACCGCAACTTTCCAGACGACACACTATTACCTGCGAGGCTGCTAGGGTGACCAAAATAGTTAAAACCCCGTTAGTATCCACACCAGGAAAAAAGGCCCGCGGCAAAACACGGAATTAAAGTTTTAGATTCCTTATGTCTATAGACATAAAATTCAAATTTAAATGTTGATGACGTCTGAAGCGCACTTTTCACAGGACAGGTCTTGCAGCCCCGTGCCTCGGAAAGCACGTTAAGCCGTTGGTCCTGCTCCCGATCCCTCTCCGGTCGTGTCACGCTGGTGTCCCATCGGAGTATGAGAATAAGGGAAAAGAGAGTGCACTTGTGTTTGCGCACATACTTGAGCACTATAATATATCTTGTGTACGTGGCTGACAGTTGAGATTAGCCGCCGTAGCCTTAATCGGTTGGAGGATTATTATTAGTTTTTAAAGTAGTAATTAGGTAAAATGGATATACCTGTTTCACTCGAGCCGAAGACTGGTGGCAGTCGTTGTAATATTTGATTAATAATGAGTGAATGAATTAAATACCTACTTT
Organism: Marasmia exigua; assembly: GCA_019059595.1. Taxonomy (NCBI): domain Eukaryota; kingdom Metazoa; phylum Arthropoda; class Insecta; order Lepidoptera; family Crambidae; genus Marasmia; species Marasmia exigua. Next base: position 23,030,054 of record CM032473.1, read on the forward strand.
ACCGTCTGTCGTGAATCTTTACTTTTAGAATGACAACCCGTTTAGCGCAGTGGTTTGTGCGCGCCGGTTGAGACGCAAGGGTTTGATTTCCGCTCCAGCAAAAATGTTTACGCCCTGTTGGTCTAGTGGTTTAAGTACCGGGCCGTGATCTCAGGGTCCTGGGTTCGATTCCCGGGTCGAGCGAAAAGTATGTTTCGAATTTTTAGGGACATAGCTCGGGTTTGTGATCACCAATCCGCATTTGGCTAGCGTGGTGATTAAGCCTAATCCTATCATAGAAGCGATAACTTGATTTCAATGATGGAGGCTTTGCCCTGCAGTGGGACAGTTTAAAGGTTGATTAAAAAATAATGTTTGTCGATGAAACAGATATTTCTGTTGGGTCTAGGCATTTGTGGTACCGTCGTGGTTAGTGGTTTAAACAGTACAAGAGAAAACCTTAGTTTGAGACCAGGACAATGTATGTGATGTTGTCTCAATTTCATATTTATTGTTATAGTTACGCATAAAGTTTCATGTAAACTTTCATAATCATTGTGACAAATGGGGTTAATAAATTCATCTAAAATTTATTTTTATCTTGTCTGTTCGTCTTTAATTTTTCATTTTCTAAACATAAAGAACAGGACTTCCTGTTATATACGGTAGATCAAGTCACCCTAGAGTCTACGCTTATATCTACTAGCGATCGATTTCGAGTCTTTATTCAATTTTAGGCTTTATCTCGCTGTGCTAGAATTGATGAGCGAAAACTGAGGAGATAGCATTGAAAGGGTTAATGCAGATGTGTGCGGAGATTAAAAGACCCAGACTTTTTTACTGTGGGATTATACGTCATACTTACTTTGTCTTTAATATTCTATAAGCACAGTTCAAATGAGTGGATTATCAATTTATCCTCGACTGACTTATGTATGTACCTAAAAATATAGATAGTCACAGTCTTAACACCAGAAATAAACATAGGCTTGTCGTCCCGATCCTCAGACTTCATATAATCGGTAATACATTTGTTGGCTTAAGTATTAAGATATTTAATAGGTCAGATTGACAAAGTGTCATTAACCTATCACTGGATAAGTTTATGTGTCATTTTAAAACCTACCTAATGAAGAAAAGGTGCCTAAATGATAAGGATTATTGGTCATGTTAATCGATTAGTCTTTTGAGTTGTTATTTAGAGTAGTCTGTTCATCATCATCATCATCAGCCTATCGCAGTCCACTGCTGGACGTAGGCCTCTCCAATTGTTCGCCACTGTGATCTATCCATGGCTTCTCGCATCCAGCTCTTGCTCAGTAGTCTGTTATCTTTCTTAATTGCTTTTTTTTCTTTTCTCAGTTGAAACTCTGTAACATCATCAATATTGAAAAGAGTAACTACTAACTGAGTTTCTTTCTGGTGTCTTCTCAGTAGAAATCGACATTCTGAACTAGCAGTAGATGATAATATTATGTACCTATTTTGACATTTATAAATGTTCTGTATGGACCTAAATTGAATAAAAAATATTTTTTTTATGTTTTAGTATTGCGGCAAATTTATAAGGCGACCAATCTTAATTGGCCGCCTTAGCCGTAATCGGTTGGAGGATATTATTATTCTTGTTTTAAACTTTCATGGTCACTAACATTAGAATACTTCAGTTACTCCGTGACCATGGCGCTTGCAACAGTGCCGAAATATCAGAAACTCAAAAATAAGGTACATGGTAGAAATCTCGTAAATAACTATTCTGATTATTATTCTTATCAGTATTTGTAATACTAAACGTGGCCACTAAAATTGGATCCAAGATGTGGTAACAAGGAGCCATACCCAAATGTCAATGCACATTGCATACGTTTCAACGCGTAATTTCGTCCGAACGATAATAGACTAATTATTTTAATTAAACGTTGGGACCAATGCCAGATGTGTAGAGTGGCTGCTGTTTGAAATACGAGTACACGGGACTGTTTTTAGTACCTATAATAGACTAGCTTTCGCCCGCAGCTTTGCTTGCGATGAATTTGGGGTAATACGGTTCACCTTTCCAAAAAAAAAAAATTACAAGGTATTTTTGATACTCTTTATTTTTTGGTCAATAAGCTAACGCTTGACCACAATCGCCGTGTGGTCCCGGCAGAGTAGAATAGCCACCTCACTCTTACCGAGGTGTCGTAAAAGGCGACTAAGGTAAAGCTGCTGGCATGATCATCAGCACCCAGAGAAGGAAAACTCTGCAATTATATCAAAACCCTCGCCAACCCGTCTGCCAAGCGTGGTGAGTATGGCAATTACCCCTCATGTGATTGAGGGAGGCCCGTGCCCCAGCAGTGGGGACTCAAATGGGGTGATGATGATAATGATGATGACCACAATCGCACCTGATGGAAAGCGACGATGAGGTCTAGGATTATACGCGTTTGCCTAAAAGACTCACAAATAAAACATCCGCATACCCAGCTTGGCGATTGTAAAAGATAAAGATTTCTTCATTGGCCACAGAATACAAATTTAAACATGAGTGACATAAATACAAAAATAGAACAAATTCTGTAGCCATCAAGGTCAAACCTCAGCATTTGCTACAGTGGCCGAAGCCGCTGCAGCGCTGGTTTACAGGCGGAGCCTTGGGCGACGTATATGCACACATATATATGTAAGGAAAAAAAGACAAAAAAAAAACAATAAAACCAAAGAAAAATGCACACATATATATGTAAGGAAAAAAAGACAAAAAAAAAACAATAAAACCAAAGAAAAACAATATTAATATGTAACATAAAGTAGGATAATGTAAGTCTCCAAGTAACATAAAAACGAAGGAACACATATCAATGACAATAAATAGGGTTGTAGGTATAATAAAATAAAATAAAATAGAGACATAGTAAATGTTATACATATAATAAATGGCCGTGTGGTCCCCGGCAGACTAGAATAGGCCACCCTCACTCTTACCAAGGTGTCGTAAAAGGCGACTAAGGTAAAGCTGCTGGCATGATCATCAGCACCCAGAGAAGGAAAACTCTGCATTTATATCAAAACCCTCGCCAACCCGTCTGCCAAGCGTGGTGAGTATGGCAATTACCCCTCATGTGATTGAGGGAGGCCCGTGCCCCAGCAGTGGGGACTCAAATGGGGTGATGATGATAATGATGATGACCACAATCGCACCTGATGGAAAGCGACGATGAGGTCTAGGATGATACGCGTTTGCCTAAAAGACTCACAAATAAAACGCATACCAATTTTTAGCTTTCTACTTTAAAAAAATACAAAATGCTCCATTACAACCACTATGTAATGTCGTTTTTCTTCTGATCTGTTTTGCTTTATTGTATGTTTGATTGGGAGTAACAATTTTATTTTATATTCAGACATAAAAATCAACGTATAATAACGTGATTACAAACGTTATTATACGTTGATTTTTATGTATATTTTCCCAAATGTATTAATTTATTCCGTTATTATTATATTTTTTCTTCCCTATAACTATGTATAACACAGTTTTTTTTTTTTTTTTTTTTGTTTCACAAAATCTCATACGTTGACCTGATTCCGTACTAAGTAGCTTAAGCATTTGTGTTACAGATATCAGACAACAGAGGAACACAAATATATACTTAAATACATATATTACCCCCAGACACCGAACAAACACAAGTATTCATCGCACGAATGTTTGTCCAGGGTGGGGATCGAACCCACGACCTTTGGCGTAAGAGGCAGGGTCACTACCAATTGCGCCATCCGGTCAGTCAGGTATTATTACACACAGTTATTACACGGTTATTTATTATTCCCCATTTATTAGTCCCCGTTCCAAAAAAAAACGCGCGATTTTTTTTGTTGCTCTCAAATAAAACGCATACCTATTTTTAGCTTTCTACCTTAAAAAATTACAAAATGCTCTATTACAACCAGTATGTTATGTCGTTTTTCTTCTGATCTGTTTTGCTTTATTGTATGTTTGATTAGGAGTAAAAATTTTAATTTATATTCAGATTTGTAACCACGTACTTACACGTTGATTTTTATGTATGTTGATTGCCGGCTCGACCGGAGTAATACCACGTATCTCACAGAAAACCGGCCTGAAGCAGTGCATGCGCTTCGCTGCGTGAGTGAGGGTACCGGAGGCCCAATCTAGGGGAAGGGGGTTAAAAGGTAAGCAGCGCACTTGTGACACCACAAGTGTTGCAGGTGTCCATGGGCGGCGGTAATCGCTTACCATCAGGTGAACCGTCGGCTCGTCTGCCACCTATATCATAAAAAAAATGTATATTTTCCCAAAACGGTACATTTTTCATGATTTCTTAAAATACTCTGTTATATTTTGGCTGGTTACGGAACTTCTCCTTTGCTGTACAACTCGCCATGTCAATATCATATTTCAGTTAAAACAGCTTTATCGTACTGCACTATGGCAAAAAAGATACACCCTGTTTAGTTCGATCAAATCTATATCCAATCAGACGTAAAGGTAGCATTTTATTCGCTCTATTAAACCGTCTGAACGCCGTGCTAAAGATAAATCAAACGTACATTACGTATATTGACAGAATCTAAAAATAAGACGTCACTTCCCTACAATATGGATTCCTTCAAAAGAAGCGTGTTGAAGCATCTCGCGGGCCAGTGTGGGCAGTCCCAACGAAAGTGATACCTTGACATTACGTCCGTTGTAAATGCAACGTAGGCTCTTCTTTTCAGGCTGAAGTGAGTCAATTTACTAATAAAAAGTAAGTGCTCATAGCATGTCAAACGAATCAATTTGAAAACTTACGCATCTTTTCGTTCTTTGCATGTACGTTATAAAATTTTCAACCAACAGCACATTGCCACTTATAAATGTCTATTCTCTTTCACTGTTAACTGCAATCGTAAAATTTGATTTTCTTTTTGCATATTCATTAGTCCCGGACTTATCCTGGACTTAATCAATTATTCCGGCGTCAATTACAATCAATTCGTATTGAATATTGAGTTGGCTCTTCGTCTAATTGGTGCCGGCTCTCTGCCTAATTGACCGTTGAGGAAACTTTTCCAGTCGTTTATCACTTCTGGGCTTTCTTTGAGAAATTTGAATTTTGTGAAAGAAGTGGATTTTTGATTGACTATAGACCCACGCTTTGGCAGACGAGCAGAAGGATCACCTGATGGTAGCCGGTAGCCAAGCATCCTTAGACTCCCGCAACACCCGTGGAGTCACAAACGCGATGTCAACCTGTACCCCTTCCCCCCGAATTGGGCCTACCGCTACCCACACTGACTCGGCGAAACGCACCGTAAGCGCCGCTTCATCCCATTTTTTGCTAGGCGGTGGACTTGTTCCGGTTTGCCAATCTCACCCTCAAAATATGGGAAGTATATAGCCTTTTGGATGGACAATGTTGAATTTACATAATGTTGAACTCTCAAAATGTTATATATATATTGACTCAAGGCTTGGTTCACCGTTGTTTTAATGACGATAACCCAAATTCATGCCACAAAAATGTATTGGCTGAAGAAAGCACTATTTTATTGATCAATCATAATATTTTCGGACATAAACAGAAATTCACTTCAACGTTTTTAGAAAATCACCCTTTGAAAGGCGTAAAAAGGGGGTGAAATGCAGTATGGAGGTTTTTTAATTATTAAAATGGATGTTTGTTTTAAATAAAAAAGTGACTTTTGAACTTTCAACCCCTAAGGAATAGTTGCACGGGTTCGAAGTTTGAATGAAGACTTTTGTAATAAAGAAAAACTGTGTAAGTAACGCCGCGAGTGCAGTCTAGTGATCAATAAAATTGCTATGGTCGCCGAAAAGTCCAACGATAAAAAAATCTTATTAAAAAATATAATAACAATGTTCATTTCATTATTCTACGCTATGGGTTGTAACAAAAAAGGTTGTTTGCAATGCTGCTGACATCAAATTAATGAGTTGCTACGTTGTAGTACACTCGCCTTTGTAATTTGGCTAAATTAATTATGGCCGACGTTCGATAGCAGCAGGTAGCTTAAGGTAAAGGCAGCGACATCAGCAATGCCGATTGGTTTAAATTTATTATTTATAATATTTAGCTACTAAACAGGATCTATTTTTACCAGTTGTGGATCGTCGGAGACTCGACATACTTTATATTTATTTCATCATTGTGCACTACTTTTTAGTCTATTTTTGCACTCGAGATTTTGGTTGACGCCAAACGCGGCTAATTTTCGCGTGAATCTAACTTTCGATTGCAAAAAGAGACCAAACATTTGTGCATCATTAATAAATAAATAGTATAAATTTTTACCGAGTCTATGTTTCACAATTGTTAAAAATAGATCCAGATTAGCAGTTAAAAATATAAAATTGGCGTCGTTAATGAGGGGCACCTTTCACCTTTTAATATGGGCTTCTTCAATGATAGTGTCTTTCAGTTCATACACCCTCGTCTTTATGATCATCATCATCATCATGTTATTGCCTCCCAAGCTGGTAATTTGGAGCACGGGATCAGTATTCTGCTACATCTCGTCCTTCACTTCGTACGGTCCAACTTTCAACATCCCTAGTAGTGAGTTTCTTGGCACGCATGTCATTCTTTAAGCGACGTTAAGCCAAACTTTTTCATTGGCACTCGTCTATTTGTCATAACTTACCTGCTTGCAGTTTAATTGAAGCCGGAAAACGCTCTTTTAGTAGCATTGTTTATGGTGCAGGTGATGACAGGCCATGGCTGTTTTGGCGATTTCCTGCACCGATCCCAACGTGAAGGGAACCGACTCTGCCGCAAGTGTGACGCCGCTGAAGACTCGGCACGTCATACCCTTGTGGAGTGCCAGTCTTGGACGGTTCAGCGCGCCGCGCTTGTCGCCAAAGTGGGAAGGAACCTCTCGCTCCCCAGGATAGTCTAAGCTATGCTGGCAAGCTAGGAGTCCAGGATTGTCTTTGCGTCCTTTTTGCAAGCAAAAGCAGGCAGCTAAGCGACTGCGAGAGGAGGACCCTTATGCAGACGCTCAGAAAAGGACGAGGAGGGGAAGGAGACGATGAACAGATGCTTGTCTCTTTCCTATCCGTGGGAGAAGCCACTCTGCGCGCGGTGCGGGGCCAGCATTGCACAGGCACTCCTAACTGCCCGGTAGGGACAGCTCAGCGCTCCTGGCTGTCCTTACCACCTCTCCCAGCCCGGCTGGCCAGTCTGGGGAAGGACATGAAGAAAGACTGCTAAGCCGGTGTGCTTGTCCCCTCATCCCCATGACGGAGAGCCCCACATAACCTGTCCACCCCCCTTGGACGGGTATGCATAAAGATGTCAGCCTATTGCACTTTATGCTGGCGTCATTGCCCCGGCACCAACAAAAAAAAAACGGGTACCTAGCATTGTTTCGTATGTAAGTGGTAAACAGACATACCTTCACACTAGACCATGGCACTAGATATATTAAAAATAAAAACAACGCTCCATGAACAGTAGTAGGTACCTACCTACTAGATAAAGTTCGAACGTATGTTCGCCAAAACATTCGTTTAAATGATAATACTGATCAAAATTCCTATGATAATGAATAATGTGTGTAATATCAAATTCAGCCCTTTTTTGAGAAAATATGAAATTTATCTTACTCTGTATGGGGCTATCGCATATTGTTCGTGAAACAGTGAATGCTGGTATATGGGGATATCGACATGATTAATTATCCAACGTCATACCAGCGGAGTGATTGTGTCGATATGGATAGTTGATACACTTGAGGCCAAAAAATTAGGGCAACGATAACGAATTTTGCTGGGGGCTTACTATCAATATTTTTGCTTATTGGAAATATTAAGCCGTAGAGCGTGTATCGATAAACAGTAACATGCCTTAAACCATCACCTCTACCAACCATTATGAACAACTTTCGTTATATGATTATTGGAAATTCCTCGAAGTTTTTTCCGACCCCCCATAAAAAATGAACATGGCCAACTTTGTAGAAAAAGTTGAAACATTTGTGCACTAGTGCCCTGCCCCGGCTTCGGACGTGTGCAATATTATAACGTGTTTTAGGTTTTTGCCTATGTAATTTCTTACAAGTTGTATTTTCCATACTTCCAACTTTTACTATTTTTGTTAAGTAACTATTAATGCTTACTCCATAATTGACTATGCTTCAATGGACAACGTTTAGAAACGTGTAGCATAGTTTTTTTAAAAATATATTTTTTAATTAAAAAGTTATTATTGATAAAAACGTCAATTTTGCAAAGTACAAAAGAGTAATTTTCAAGATTTTTTTTTGCACCACAAATACAATCTCTGTTGAATGTAAACCTTAAATGAATCAAAATTAATTTACAGTAGGGTGACTTTTACTTATTAAAGTAGTTTTACATCTTATTGTGTCTAGAAAAAAAAACGGCTATTTCATAATTAAATATATGTGGGTCGGGTTGTTTGAGGAGAACTGTTTTTATGCGAACACTTCGTTATTTATTTAAAATTAAACATCTTTTGGTAACAACGTTTACACCTTACGCCATGTTAACTCGAGAGAGTGAGTGAGTGAATCGTCCTGTCATGCATCCCTTTCACACACATCGTTCCGATACACGCATCCTGACATTCTGAACTTAAATATAAAATTAAAAATATATTAAATCCTTCATACATATTATTATAAAAAGTTTCCTTACCTTTTTAAAAAAAATCCGCACTGAAATCCGTTGCGTAGTTTTAAAAATCTAAGCATACATAGAGACAGATAGCGAAAGCGTCCTTGATTCATAGTATGTAGTGATAGTAAAGTGGGTTTGGATTAGCATGTTAAAGTGGCGGTGGGCTGGTCATATTGGCCGAAGAACCACTCATTTTAGCGTGTAATTCACGGTTGCATTTAAAACTGTTGCTCTGGAGCCCAGGGTACGCTTAGACCAAGATGCAAGATTTCAGGAGTCTGGTAATTACAATGAAGCGACTGTAGTCTGATCTTTGCGAGCCTTTAACAGCAGAAATAAGACCAACTGAATCATACTTACCCGTTTCAGAAACTATCGGAAAAGCGCAGGTTTCCTCACGATGTTTTCCCTCACCGCCGAGATAATGGTAGAAATAAGCACATAGATTTGAAAAATCCAGAGGTTGACTGACCGGATGGCGCAATTGGTAGTGACCCTGCCTTTTACGCCAAAGGTGGGTTTGATCCCCACCCTGGACAAACATTCGTGCGATGAACACTTGTGTTTGTTCAGTGTCTGGGTGTAATACATGTATTTAAGTATATTTTTGTGTTCCTCTGTTGTCTGATATCTGTGCACAAGTGCTTACGCTACTTAGTACGGAATCAGGTCAACGTATGAGATGTTGTGAGAATTATTATTAATTTTATCTTCGCGAGCCTTTAACACGAGAAATAAGACCAACTGAATCATATTTACACGTTTCAGAAACTATCGGAAACGTGCAGGTTTCCTCACGATGTTTTCCCTCACCGCCGAGGTAGTGGTAGAAATAAGCACATAGATTTGAAAAATCCAGAGGTGCGTGTCCGGATTCGAACCACGACCTCCAGTATGGAAGGCGCGTTCTGAACCATTAAGCTACCTCCGCCCTCGCGTATCGGCCGTAGAACCGCCAAGTAAATTTTGAAATGCCACATGTTTTTTTTCCTCGCAAGTGTAATTTGGCAAAGGCGGGTAATTTATTTGCGTGATAACAGGCGAGGAATTGACGTATGGCCGTCGCGCAGCTCTAACGTGATCAATTGCCGTACTTTGTAAAATAGCTCTAAGTACTTTGGCTGAAGGTTTTTATTGAATGTGGCATTACTGAGAATTAATGGATTAAGTACCTACTGTTTTATGCGTCTTGCGAGTTAAAGTAACGTTAGTAAAGTAAAGCAAAAAGTTATTTACGGTCAATAAAAGAAAAAATTAAGTAATAATTTAAGGTTGACACAAAAAAAAATTAAATAGATGTACGTACAAACATTTCAAATTATTGACAAATGGTATTAGTCTCAGCATTTGCTCGGCCAAATTGTCCAGCGCTGGTTTTCGGACTAGCCTCATAAGACACGTTGGGCCACAGGATAAACTTGAAGGGGTTCTATAAAAGGAGAGGATAGGGGGAGAAATAAGAAAGAAATGAAAAAGGAGTATTTGTTCAACAAATTAAAATCCAAATTTCACTTTAGGTTATTAAGCCAGCGTAGTATGTGTGTAAACATGTAATTGAAAGTCATTACTTAGTAACCTTATCAAAATGTTTTATGCAATATATTTTGCCGACCCGTAATATTTAATTTAATTTTATAAATCAACCAAAGTTTCATTATGGAATATTTGTTAAAGACCAACATTACTTTATTATTTTACGAACATTTTAGTAGCCATGATGGTAAATCTTGTTCTATTTTATTGATCTAAAACTAAAATTCTATAACCACTGTAGAAGTTGTTATAAAATTAAAATCAATTTATTTATTAATGAGATCAATGCTAGCTTTGTGGATAATAACGCACCGTCCATGCGGAGGGTCGTGGTCCGAAGCGAAGCATGCATCTCTAGATTTTTCAAATGTGCGTATTTTTACCATTAGAAAAAATACCGAAAAATTCGTGAGGAAACCTGCACGTTTTGGATAGTTTCTGAGACGTGTACCTAATCATGATTCAGTTGGTCTGGGTTAAAGGGTTGCGGCAGTCGCTAGTCCAGTCAAATTAGACATTCCAGTATTCATTAATTCCCAACAAGCTGGATTTTTGTGTACGTCTTGAATACGTCATTACAAATGATATGTCAAAAGTCGCCATCGATCCCGCTTGTACGTTGTTTTTTATACGATCCAAAGAGAGGCCTTATGATGGACTCTGTGGCGCTGTTTAATATCATACCAGGATCACCATTCTACAATCGCACGACTAGACGCCGCGGCAAACTTCACCAATGCTACCTGGAACCAATCCCTTCCAGAATGCTTCGTTTCCAGTGCTCCTTTTTCCCACGCTCGTGCAAACTCTGGAATGAGCTTCCAGCCGCGGTGTTCCCTGATCCCTGATTGCTATGACATGTCCTTTTATAAACGAGGTTTGAAAAGAGTTCTTCTTTGACGGTAGGCAGCGGCATGACTTTGCTCCGGCATTGTTGATGTCTATGAGCGGCGGCTATCATTTACCATCAGATGGGTCGCAAGCTCGTCTGCCTATTATAAGCAATAAAAAAAAAACTTATAGACCTGTACTTTCTACTTATCTGACATTGTGGGGTTACATATGAAGCATGTTACCTCACGCCGATATTTAGGTTTATTCGTCCACCTGTCTCGGCCTGAGTCTACCAGTGTGATATATTTAAGTTTATATGAGCGCCGTTGGGGGTTGCTCATTGTAATTACCAGACTCCCCAAATCCTGAATTATGGCCTGGGCTACAAAGCGATACTTTTGGACGCAACCAGGAATTACTCGCTAAGATGAAGATTGCCTCATCCTAGCGTGTAATTCCTGGTTATGGATAGCCATAGACTAGTTAAAGCCTCAAGAAATAATCAAATAGCCATCTGCAAGTTGATTAAAATGCATTTCCCTCGCGGTTCTCTCGTAGATCATTTGCATTCTTGTAACACTGACCTATTTATCCGAGAGTGCCCTCTGCCAGTTCTTGGTCTTTGTTTTTCGAACAAGATCCGTTGTAATGTGATTTTTTGCTTTGAAATGTAATCTATGTAGACGAGTGCTCGGTTCAGAGACAATTACAGTTTAATTTGTTTTATTACTTTTTTTTATATATGAATACCTGTGAATGCTTTAGTTTAAAGCATTTTAACAAAAGTTTTTTTCACATGATAGATGACAGGCAAACAAACGGATTACCGTAAGATAGATGGATGTTGGCCCTTTCCGCCACCCATTGACTGGACATCCTTAACATTAGCGGAGTAACAAATGCTCTGCCAATCTTTTACTCTACGCCGAAACGGTTGTGTGTCTCGAATATATACACATACGACTAGTTTTGATAATACTGAATTAAATCTTAATAATGTGGTTTATTTAAGATTTTTTTGTATCAGAAAAATTCTACTTACGAACGCCTTTTCTATTCACGTAATTTTTCTCAACCGCAAGGTTGACTGGAATTGATTGCCACTAGATATGATTTAGTTTTGACCTTGATTTGTCGTCATATCAGCGTTAAGCTATACTGCTGTACTGCTGTACATAGACCTCTCCCAATAACTTACAGATTGGTCGGTTGGATGCAGCTTGCAACCAGATAATTCTTGCAACTTTTATCAGGTCGTTTGATTTGATTGATACCTAGATTGTATTTATTATTTGACTAGTGGTCCGCCCTTACATTATTTCGGAACATTAGTTCCACTTTATACCAATAGGTGGCACTAGGTATCGGTTACATTGCGCAATCGTTTCATGTATTTGGATTACATTTATAAACGTTGCCACAGTCTGTAGAATTTCATCATCATCATCAGCAACCCACACTCGTTCACTCCCCTAATGCCCTAACTGCTCCCGATTTTCGGCCGCTCTCATCCAGCCCACACCAGCCAGCCTTCGAATGTCATCATCCCATCTTGTCACAGGATGTCCAACACTACGCTTACTGAGTCACGTTCTCCACTCACTTTACGGCTCCAACGGCTGTCTGTTCTGCGGCTAATGTGACCAGCCCACTGCTACTTCAGTTTACTAATTCGGTGGGCTATGTCAGTGACTCTGGTTCTGTGAATTAATAATTTACTTCTTTATAAAGAGTATGTATAGATACTTATAATGAGGACTATCGCGTGTGAAAAATCCGCGAGATGGCGTTCCATAAGACTGAAGTCCACTTATTACCTTATCATCATCATCAGCCCATTTAAGTCCCCACTGCTGGGGCATGGGCCTCCCTCAATCACATGAGGAGTAATTGCCATACTCACCACGCTTAGCAGACGGGTTGGCGAGGGTTTAGATATAAATGCAGAGTTTTTCTTCTCTGAGTGCTGATGATCATGCCTGCAGCTTCACCTTAGTCGCCTTTTACGACACCTCGGTAAGAGTGACGGTGGCCTATTCTACTCTGCCGGGGACCACACGGCTATAACCTAATACCTCACTTGTTTTTTTTTTAAAGCTGCTCAGTATATTGGCTCTCCTCAGCCTGATGGTAAGCAAGAGAAGAGCCCATGTTGCAATTGCAACGGAAGCGATGTCAAGGCATCACCTCCGTTGGCGTTATTTATGAGTACCATATCAATTTTATCATTATACGACAACAATACAATAATGCTACCTCTGTTAATGTTGGACCTCAGCCAAACAGTACGCCATCTGTCATCATCATCATTTAAGACATACGATAGTATCCGTTATTTATATACAATAAATATGTTATTTAATTTTACTTATTTAATATTAAATTTTTATTTTAAAATAACTTATTTCTTATACAACTTTTATCAATAAATCTTATGTATTATATTTAACATTTTGCCTGAACTAGGGTGACCTGTGTTTCAGGCTAATAAATAGATCCTAGAAAGTTTAAAAATAAAAGCAATAATTTACAACTTTAACTTAATCTTACTCTACGCTTACAATCAAATTAGGAGATAGTTATTTGGGGACAGTGAGTAATTTCTATAGAAAAATGAATAATGTTTTTAATGAATATGAAATTATTCAAATGTGATTCCAACTTGAGTCAAAATAATTCAAAGTTATTCCGAAACCGAATCCGTAACAAGTAAACTCAGTGAAATAGAAGTTATTCAAATCACTCACAAAGGTGTCGTATACACTATAACGATCTTGCAACACAAGTCAATTACAACTTTATCAGTGTAAAATAAACCTTAACGTGTCTTCTGAAGTAACCGACAGTAGCACCACAGTATATTCATTTGCAGTACCTAGAAAGACAGAAAGAAACCTTCGAAGACTTTAAAGGACTTTGTTTTTAAGTGAACCACTTTACAACCGTTGGGAGCCATACATAGATAGATAGATAGATATTCTTTATTGCACAAAAATAAAATACAAGCATAATACAACAACAGCAACAGACAGTACAATAAGTACGTACATACATACATGTGGGATAGACTAAAATAATACACCCAGGTTTCAGGAATAAGGCTTCTTTAAATTTGATTGTTGATCGCTTCAATTTCTTCATCAGCTACTATCAATATTCACACTGTGACTCTACTATGCGAAGTTAAACGCGCAATTTGCATAGAAATTATATTGCGTCCGCTTGTTCATAGGAAATTTTCCTAATTAATACGTCTTCGTGGCGGGATTCTGCGCCAATTAAAAGTTTTGTCGAGTGTGGCGGCAGCCGGCTATTGTGTGCCAATTGATAATTTAGCGGCCGATGCAGAGAGTTTTTAAGAAGGTGCTGTGTGTGTAATATGTGTAAGAATTTCACAAAAAAACTCTTGATAGTTTCTACTTTGAGAGTTGCCATTCGGGCGGTGTTTATTTGCGTTGGCGCCCTGCGCCGGCTGAGCGATGGTGAATATGAATCAGAACGTCATGCCGCACCAAGTGTTAAAATGATGGATGATCCCACGCACGCACTATGCGTTGAAACTGACTGAGTTTGAGTATAGAATTAAAATAGGATATCGAAGGTGATGCAGAAGCGATCAGTGTGGTATTGACTGCGCGGTGGAAAGAATTGCGGATGACGCAACGCCTCACTCACTCAACGTAACATCAGCAAAAGCGCGGTTTCACGCTGATATTCCCTTATCACTCCGGTCAAGCTGGCCCATTCATGTAAATACCTGGCATCACGGCCACGGTTTCTCATAGCAATTCCCATCTCAACCCCTGATAAAATCAGCCCCGCTCAATAACTTTCAGAGCAGGCTGCTAACAAGCCTGCATCCGATGCTGCAGTCTTTGTTAGGTAATATTTTAGTGTAATTTTCCTAATTAATACGCCTTCGTGGCGAGATTCCGTGCCAATTAAAAGTTTGGCCGAGTGTGGCGGCGGCCGGCCATTGTGTGCCAATTGATAATTTAGCGAGCGATGCAAGAACTGGCAGCAAACTTGAGTGCTGAATATCTTTCTTTATTAAAATATGACGCAAAGCAAACTACATCATGATAAACAGCGTCACGTCTTTAATTATAGCTGAAATAAACAAGTTTTGCTTACCCTATTTACACTTTGCATATTTGATCTATATATAAGAGAAGATCGCTCATATTTATCTGTATCCAGTAACATTTTATGTAAACGACACGTTCTGGTATTCTAATGAAAATGACGTTAATAAATGTGATGATATTTTTGACACAAGCTTTTTTTAAATTACTTTATACATATAGGCAGACGAGCTTGTGGCCCATCTGATGGTAAACGGTAACCGCCGCTCATAGACAATGCCGGGGCACAGTTTAAATTACTCAATGGGCTATGGAAAAAGCTATGCTCGGATTTTCTTAGCGCGATCGAATCGAAAACGAAGTAATCCGACTGAAAACCAAAGTCATTGACATAGCTTACTGGATTAGCATACTGAAGTGGCAGTGGGCTGGCCATATCAGCCACAGAACTGACAACCGCTGGAATAAACGAGTTTTGGAGTGGAGTGTCTCGGTAAACGTAGAGCGCTGTTGGAGTGACGATCTGTGCAAAATGACGAGAAGCTGGATGCGAGCAGCCAAAAATCGATCGGAATGGCAAACATTTGAAGAAACCATGTCCAGCAGCGGACTGCAACAGACTGATGAATGAAAATAGTAGCGAAGTGATTACTTTGGATAAGGGTTGACATTAATTCAAAGAGGTAACGCTGCCACCATTTGAGCACCTTGAATGACGCTGAGTTGCAAGGTAGATAGCTGCTCTCTTTTGTAAATAATTTAATTATTTATTTTCTGTTAATGATTTTGTTTATTCTTTTACAATTTGCAGTGTTTTCTTGGATTAAGCTGTTTGCAAAAATTTGCATAAAAGTACCAATAAAAATGTCATGACTTGACTTCGTAAAGATAAGGGCTGCTAACTACTCATTATTTTATGCTAATGGCGACAAACGAGCAAGCGAGTCACCTGATGGAAAGCAATCATCGCCGCCCATTAACATCCGCGAAATCAGAGAGATCGCTAATGCGTTGCCAGCCTTTTAAAAAAGAGTACGCTCTTCTCTTGAAGGTCCCTAAGTCGTATCCGTCGGGAAATACTCTAGGTAAACTGTTCCACAAAACTGAGGGAACGTGGTAGAAAGTTCCGCGAAAAACTGCCCAGTATTAGACCGCCATCCATCGAGATGATGGGGATGGAATGACAATCGTTTGCGATGGTTCGATGTAAGAATTCAGCTGCAGGGAGTAGATCAAACAGTTCCTCCCCATGATAGATGCGATATAGAATGCTGAGGGAGGCTATATCCCGCCGCAGTGCTAGAGAATCAAGTCGACTAGATTGTCATATTGTAACTATCTGTTTATTTATCAAGTTTCATCTTATATATAGACACCTAGTATACATATTCTAGGGCACACGGTAGACTATTTGGCAAGTTTAATTAAACTCCGTTCAGCCACGAAGGCATGATTGAGACTACAGAATTTTGCATAAATATTAGTGGGGTCAGCTATTACAAGATGAGTTTTAACGTAATACCCTTCGTTTGGATATAAACTGAAATTAGGTCATCCCTGTTGATCATTAATTTTAAGTTTTCAATTAATTTTATTTGGATAGGTACTTGAACAAGGCCTTTGTGTTAAGACTGAGAAAATAGTTCATGTAAAGCCCTAGTAATAAATAAATTAAAATAAATAAAAATAAAATAAAAAAGCCTTTTATTTCCAGTGAACATAAACATTATAGCTACTGTATACCATTAAAGTATTGTACCTATTGAAGTATCTTAGTAACAAATTAAGAAAAAAGTATAAATTAAAGTATTTGGTTTCTAATTATGAATTATTTGAAAATAAACTTAATCTTAAAATACAGTAACACTATGTTTTAGCAGGTATGTTTTATTATATTATATTATTCTACTGGAACCCCCCTCGGTAAAGGCCTCCTCCAAAGCTTTCCACCTTTCGCGGTCTTGAGCTATTTGATGCCATTGTCGGCCAGCTATCTTTTTAATGTCGTCATCCCATCTTGCGTATGGTCTTGGATGGTCTCATGATGGACCTCTCCATAACGTGACTGGATCTTTAAGACGCGCTGTGTGGCCGGCCCATTTCCATTTTTGGCTGTAACTAAGTGCATCCATTGTTTTCGTTTTAGATCTTATTTTAGTGTACTACTTTTCATATCTCGTTGACATGTGACTATTTTATTTTTTATTTTGTTAGTAAACTTCCATGTTTGACATGCGTACGTAAGACTGGGTATGAGACTAATTGTTGTCTTTATTAAATCCCTAGTAATACTTAATTATTTATCAGACAAAATCACATTCAGTGACCTTACCATAAGTTTGGAAAACTGTTCTCGCTATCGAAAACTATCGCTTTGTCCTTTTCATTGTGGTGCATGTGAAAGAGACAGAGCTATAGTTTTGTATAGCTAAGATAGTATTTCAAACTCATGGTACGGTCTCTAAGATCCTAAAATATACACAGTTAATGCACTTGTGTTATACGTATCACAATCAAAGAACGTAAACAATACTTTTAATCACACGAAATGTTCAAAGTGAAAAAGTATATAGACCCTTTAAGCCTTAAGCAGTCTTTAAATTGGCTCACCTTAGCCTAATGGTAAGCAAAAGAAAAGCAATCACAGCGATCAGCCATCAACTTAATTATAGTGCACATGTGTTTGCGCAGACACAAGTGCACTATCTATTCCCTTGCCCTGATATTTCGATCCTGATCCCTCTTCGGTCATGTAAAAATAGTATAAAACTTTTATTACTACTGAAAAGAGCTTATTCTTCCTTTAAGAGCCGGCAATGCATCTGTGATGCCTCATATGTTGCAGATGTCCATGGGCGGCGATAATCACTTACCATCAGGTGAGCCGTATGCTCATTTGGCCGCTTTAATGTATAAAAAAAATACAAACCGAAACCACTGGCAACAACCTCATCTCAACCGTGTCTAGTTGTTTACCCACCATCGAGAATGTGCTTATAGCGGAAAAAAGTATTCGGATCTCCCGCCTTCCTAAGGATCACTTGTGCCTAAATGCTGACACAAGACGGGGGAAGATTGAACGGTGTAGACGGCTTTAATGTGACGGGTAGGGCACACTAGCGACGCCAATTGATTTTAATTTTACTAAACCGGATCTATTTTAAACAATTTCGGGGTTACAACCTCTCGGCAAACACTTATACTATTTATTTAATAACCATGCACAAACGTTGGGTCCGTTTTTGTACGCGGATAATTGATTCACGCCAAAAGTGGCCGCTTTTGGCGGTAATTCAAATTTTGAGTACAAACCAGACCCAAAAGTTAAGTATAAGCATTCGATAAATAGTATAAGTGTTTGCCGAGAGATGGTAACCCCGAAATTGTTTAAAATAAATCCAGTTTAGTAGCTAAAAATTAAAATCGATTGGCGTCGCTAGTGTGCCCTACCCGTCACTTTAAATATTCCATTCGGAAGGTTTCTGAACTGGGGTATATATGGCTGCGGTATTCATTATAAATCTTTTTTGTGACGTCATCGCATCCCATCTTTCATTGTTTTGTCAGTCGGTTTTGATTATTTTGTTTGTTTTTGTATGCGGGTGCGGATGCTCTTTACATAAATACTAAAAGTTATAATTTCAATATGATGACGAACTCAGTAAATAGATAAGTAAAGATTTCTTTGTTACGAAATATGGGTACAGAAAAGATGTTGTTAGAAATATGCCAAGTGCCAACATGTTCTATGCCATTACGGTGTACAAAATGATTGATTGATTTTACTTACTGAACAATTATTATAAAATTAAATACAATTACTTATGTCATAGTTATACATTTTATTAATACATTATATACATTAAATTAACGCCCTGTTAGTCTAGTGGTTTAAGTACCGGGCCGTGATCTCAGGGTCCTGGGTTCGATTCCTGGGTCGAGCGAAAAGTATGTTTCGAATTTTTCGGACATAGCTCGGGTTTGTGATCACCAATCCGCATTTGGCAAGCGTGGTGATTAAGCGTAATCCCATCATAGTATCGATAACTTGATTTCTATGATGGTGGCCTTTGCCCTGCAGTGAAACAGATAATAGGCTGATTAAAAAAAATACATTAAATTACTTATGGCCGGTTTCTGAATTGAGAATTTCAAGTTAATCACGACTTGACACACTTTCTCAGCTGCAGTATGACCTCAACTGTCAAATTCTGTGCTCAAGTCGTGCTTAACTTAAAATTCTCAATTCAGAAACCGGCCCTTAGTCAATACAAATATTACTAATCTGATTATAGATAACCTTAGTCAATACAAATATTACTAATCTGATTATAGATAGATAGATACACTTTATTTCACAAAATTTACAGATCTCAGTCTAAGTTATTATACTAAAACAATGTAGGCGGTCTTATCGCTAATAGCGATCGCTTCCAGACAACCTCAGGTTAAGGGAAAAGTATAGCGAATTAAGAAAAGGGGTAAGGCAGTGCAAGTCAGAAAAAGAGAAAAAATAAAAAAAGACATTGTATAAATAAGAGTATGGTGTGTATGGCAACGCTCTCCGGCACGTGTTGTTCGGAAGTGGTAAGGGGAGGATGGGATAAGTTTAAATAACTCTAATAATAATAATATTCTAGGAGCCATCCAAAATATACTCTTTGCAATAAGCTTTGTTTTAGTACAAGGTATTTTTATTCAATTTGGGTCTCTACGGCTACGGTATCTGCACATCTTAAAAATAATGAGGATTGGCTTTCATTAATAACGCTTCCATAATGTGAGTGTCATTAGTTTATACTTTTTAAAGAAGGATTCGCAACTAACAGTTACTTTTCAAACAAAAACAAAATGTGTGGTGGGTGTTACAAAAGAAAAGTATTAGATGTATATATACGCTGTTGGTTCTGATATCCGTAATACAGGTGCTTGAGCTACATATCTCGGAGTCAGATCAATGTATGTGATGTTATGAAATATTAATTTATTGTGTACATTGTACTTGTATTAAACTAAGATTTTCCCTCGTACTATCCAAACCAAGAATATCGGAAATACCACAAACACCCAGACCCAAATTATTTATTTTATCAATAAAAAAAAACAAATAAATTAATACTTATTAATAAATTGGGAAAACATCACATCATACACTGTCTTGGTCCCATACTAAGGTTTGGTAAATGGAATAAAATTACCTTGTACTATCCAAACCAAGAATATCGGAAATACCACAAACACCCAGACCCAAATTATCTGTTTTATCAATAAAAAAAAACAAATAAATTAATACTTAATAATAAATTGGGAAAACATCACATCATACACTGTCTTGGTCCCATACTAAGGTTTTCCCTTGTACTATTTGGAAACCAGGAACAACGACAGTACCACAAACACCCAGACCCAATATAAATATCGGTTTCATCAACAAACATTTGTATTGGTGCATGAATCGAACCCGCGACCCTTGCATCTCAACGGGCGCACAAACCACTGTGCTTAACGGGTCGTCAAATGTCTAAAGGTTTTATGTCTTGCCTTTTACCTTTTTAATGGTTTGGTGAGTATGCCAGTTTTCAAAGGTCATTTTTCCATTAACTAATACTTCTCAAGTGAACCATATTGCAAAGTATCAAAGGAGATTGTAAAAAAATTTGCCTACTCAAGGCGATTTTAACTATAAAGGGAATCATAAATACGCTGAGATCGGACCAGAGAGTAGTCCTTTTAGATAAATAAAAGCCGTTATTACATATAATGGCAATAGCTACCCGGATTTGTTTGTGAACTTAAGAAGTTAAGAATACTTTACAGTAGGTTCAGTAGGGACGCAGGTTGTAGTGAGGTTGACGCTGAAATTAAGATGTATGGTCGATTTATTGATCCGTTGTTAAAATAATCGAATGGTTTTAAAAAGTAACCAATGTTAGAATATCGCTAAAATGTTTTTTTTTTGTAGCGATACTCATAGTTAGCTAAATCAATAGTTATATTACAAGGAAGTATATCACTTCTCAACTTCTTAACGCCCTGTTGGTCTAGTGGTTTAAGTACCAGGCCGTGATCTCGGGGTCCTGGGTTCAATTCCCAGGTCGAGCGAAAACTATGTTTCGATTTTTTTTCGAACATAGCTCGGGTTTGTGATCACCAATCCGCATTGGGCAAGCGTGGTGATTAAGCCTTATCCCATCATAGTAGCGATGACTTGACTTCTATGATGGAGGCCTTTGCCCTGCAGTGGGACAGTTTATAAGCTGATACTTTACTATATCACTTCGACGCAATCACTATGACTTTTAGTTAGACAATTAAAAGTTGTTAATTTTACCAAAAGGAAACTACGGATCAACAAATCGGCCCCTAGATGTTTAGTTTGAACCATGAGCAAGCTACGCTTCGGCACGAATCGGCTCCACCTAAGTGATAGAAAACCGGCTTTTGAGCAACGTCTGTGCTGTGTTTTACCGAGTGAGAAAGGGTTCCAGAGGCCTAATCTGGCCAATCCGGGAAAATGGGGTTTGTAAAGGATGGCAGCGTAATTGTGACTCGACTGGAGGTACGGATCTTCTTTCACTGGTGTTGCGGTCTCTCTCCACCTTTTCAACTACCTCCACTTAAAAACGTCAATTTGTCGACAAAAAATACATGAGAAAATCTAAAAAACTGTATGTGTACATAGTTTTTTATTATCATCGCGTTGTATTATAACTACAATTAATTAAGACGGGGATTAACAAGAAATGTATTATGTGATACAAGATTAGGTACTCACATATTTTTCTCGACCTTTCGGCTACGTTACAGCAGCCGTGGTCACAAGCGGACCGGGCTGTGAATCTACGGGCACCGTCACATTTTTAGATATTAATTCGCCACTAGATAAATTTGTTAGTGAAACTACTTCAACACACTACACTAACAGTATAGGTGTTTGTTTGTGTTAGTAACACACACACATACTTTCCCATTTATAATATCAACATGGATTTGTAGGTACGACGTATTATTAGTTTCTTCCAGACAACCTTTGGGTAGAGGAAAGAAATATTGTATTCGTAATAAGGATAGATAGATGAATTTGTTAGTGAAACTACTCCAACCCATTACACTACCAGTATAGGTGTTTGTTTGTGTTAGTAATACACACACATACCTTCCCATTTATAATATCAACATGGATTCGTAGGTACGACGTTATTATTTGTATTTTGCTTGAAAAACATAGGCTCCATTTTGACTGATTGACAACATAAAATTGGCTTAATTTTGCTGCTGTGAAAAACAAAACCGTTTAACACCCCATATTACCCTGTCAAATACATTTCTCATGTTTATTTACAAAATCAAATATTTTAAAAATAATTGAACTCGGCCCATGTGTTTTTCTCCCCTTTTCATCTTAGCGAGTGATTCGCGGATAAAATGTATCCAAATCTGTCGCTCAGGTGCCCTGGATACGCTTAGACCATAATTCAGGATTTGGGGAGTCTGGTAATGACAATGAATCTACTGCCGTCTGAAATTCGAAAACAGGGGAACCAGACCAACTAAATCATAGTTATACGTTTCAGAAACTATCCAGGTTTTCTCACGATGTGTTCTCTCACCGCCGAGCTAATGGTAGAAACACGCATGAAAAATCCAGCCCTAATGTTTCTTTATACTGAGAATAAGCTGTGGGTACGATACGGTCGGCATTGTGTAATGAATTTATTGTTAAAGGTTATCTTTCCACCCCGTATGTGAGTATCCGAAGAGAAAATGATAATTTAAGAAGTTTTCTTGCGTTATTTTGTACCACTGTGCGTGTGGGGATGACATTTGGGCGCTTTATGTCCTTAGTAAATACTTATTTTGGTTCCTTTCGAGGGATTTTCGCTACCACTCTTATGTTCCTTGATATTTTGGGGATAACCTTAATTGACAGAATAAGTTAGATATTTTTCAGTGTCACCTACACTCTTTATTCCCTTACACTCACTGATGGGACACTACTGTGACACGACCGGAGAGGGATCGAGCGCAGGACCAACAGCTTAACGTGCTTTCCGTGGCACGGGGTACAAAACCGCCAACTTCCAGTCTCCGGTCTGACAATGAGAATTTTTTAACAGAAAAACTCAGGTACACATTTTGGCCCAGCCCGGGGATCGAACCCAGGACCCCGGCAGCCGTCGCTTTAAAGTGTGACCCACTAAACACTGCGTGACCGAGACAGTCAGCCTCAGTCAGTTTGATACATCCATATTGTCTATTAAAACAGTTGCCTAAGTTTTATCATCAGGTGATCCTTCTGCTCGTCTGCCACCTCCATATATATATATATACATATATAATCTGTTCGGAAACACCATTGTTGATAGCTGAATTCCATAGTGCGCGGTAGGAAGTGGCGCACTGTGGTGGAGTAAAATCGATCCAAGTGATGTGGGTGAAATTTGGAATTCTGGCGTGATTTTGCGAACCAACAAATATTTGACCCTCAAAAAATAGGGGGTTTCGCCTTAGTTTTCCACCCTGAAGTTCTTGGTATTCCCACCACCCACAAAGCATTATGCTAATTCCTTCATAATGCGCACAACCTAGAGTTTAACGTTGCTTGCTTATTCATTTGAAAAACGTTGTATTTTGAGCCTACTTCAGGTAAAAGTATTCTTATTATTTGGAAGCAGCCATCAATTAAGTCTTGCCGTGTGGTCCCCGGCAGAGTAGAATAGACCACCCTCACTCTTACCGTGGTGTCGTAAAAGGCGACTAAGGTAAAGCTGCTGGCATGATCATAAGCACTCAGTGAAGGAAAACTCTGCATTTATATCAAAACCCTCGAAAACCCGTCTGGGTTTTGATATAAATGCCATACTCACCACGCTTGGCAGACGCCAAGCGTGTTGAGTATGGCAATTACCCCTCATGTGATTGAGGGAGGCCCGTGCCCCAGCAGTGGGGACTTAAATGGGCTGACGATGACGATGATCAATTAAGTCGGAAGTGATAAAAACTAAGTACTTTGCAGATGCGACACTTTTTAGTAGTAGACTCTAGCAACTAATACTAGCAAGTACCTCTGCAGCAAATAACAAAGTCAAATTCATCGTACGAATCAGTAAAATTTATTTTCATTTTATTTATGTAACAGACATGTTTTTTTTGTGATCAAAGAAAAAAAAAACAGTAAAGAGAGTAAACACACTCATCGTAATTTTTCACCTTGTATCGCGTCTAGAGTACAAACGCAATAACCTCTGTCAATGTCAAGTGATTAAAGTAACAAATTACTGCTATTATAAAATGAAACGGTGACTTTGAGTTGAGATTTTTAAACTAAGTATTCGAAAGAGAAAAAAATTCACTTAGGCCATATTTGACTAATCTGAATACGATATTAAATATGTGGCATAGCGCTATCATTCTATACAAATCTGAATCTTTAAAATAAATCTATCCACGGATAATGTGTGGTCAAATCAGGCCTAAAAGAAATATAACTCCTAACATTGTAAAATAATAAGCTTCATTTTTCTCGGCAGCTTGTAAAAAAGTCCGAATTCGTAGAAACACTCGTACAAAAGCAGTCCCTAACTTTTCATGTAGCATATTATAATCTAATGGAACATTATAGTTTCAAGGAAATTTTGTAAGAAAAATAAGAAGGCGGACAGTCCATAACAAAGGTTATAGGGTACCTATGTAACAAAAAATATGTTTTTCGTTTTTCTTTGTATTAGAAGATCTGTTTATGATGTATTGTAGGCATGAGCAAGTCTGACTAATAAAATAATGGATTTTCTTGTATCCTTGTTTGGCAAAAAATATTCTACCATCATCATTCATATATATATTCATACTCATCTTGGCGTAAAATTTGTGATGAAAAAGAATAGAAAATATAACTTGGTAATCTTATACATTTATATTTAAGCAATTAGCATATCTGAAAAATATTTCAGTTTTTCCTTGATTAAAGCTTTTATGTCTGCTAATAGTGATTTACAATTTTGATGATAGGTCAGTCGGAAACTGACTTGTTATAATTCTTAAACTATTTTGTCTAAATAAATGAATTTTGAAATATATTGTATTTATACAATGTTAAAACCAAAATAAGTCACAAATCAGTCTAGTTTTTAATTATATCACCTGTAGTCATAACAATCAGGAAAAAACACAGAACCAACGATTTATAGCGTATAAGTGCTGGCGCAGACACATATGCACTTTCCATTCCCTTATAAAGATTTTGCAAAATATCTTTTTTTACAAGACCGCGAACTTTCAGACTCCGAGCTAACACTGAGAACGTGCAGCTTTTATATTGTCATTTTTTATGTAATAGGTGGCAAGAGAGCAGGCGGATCACCTGATGGTAAGCGTTTGCCGCCGCCCATAGGCACCCGCGACACAAGTGGAGTCACAAATGCGCAGCCCACTTTTAAATCCCCCTTTTTCCCGGAGTTTTCCTCACTCACGCAGCGAAATACAGCAGTGCTAATTCACGCCGGTTTTCTGTGAGAACGTGGTATTACTCCAGTAGAGGCGGCCCATTCATCCCGAAGCGTGGCTCTCCCACATAGAAAGATTTTAAAGAGCGATCCCCTATCCACTACGCCATCGAGGCAGTCTCAATTTTGATAACGGCTTACAAAAACAAAATCCCTAAACACATTTGTACCATGCTAGGTAACCTTCACATTCCACTGACAATTAATCAAGTGGCTTATAGACAGCGCACTTAATATAACCGCTAACAAAGCTCGCGTGGAGCCCCCCTGTTACCATTTGACCGGTCCCCGCTTCCTCCTCCCGCGCCTTAAGACTATATTTCCCATTCGACCGCCCACCCACCTCCCAAGACTTGTTAGCCAGAGTACTTTTAAGAATATTCATCGTCTATCCTTTTAAAGAGAACATTGAGAGCCGCAAGAACAAGCCCCCTACATAGGTATTGGGGATTAATTGAATAAAACGCAGTGCTCGATAGCGGGAAGTATCTGGCAAACGAGGCTTCCTCATGAATATGGACCTCTGATAAAGTGTTCTTTGGCTTTGTAAAAAGTTCTAGTTATTAAGGATGGGGCCGCTAAGTTGGCGGGTAAATGGATACTTCAGAATCGGTAAGTTATTAAGTTACGACCACAAGTTATTATAATGTTTTAAATAAACTATGATGTTATCTCTCTTTCCTGGTATGGCCATGTACTGAGAAGAGGGGAATAACATGTAACCAAAAGAGTGATGAGTGTAAATGTAAGTGGGTGGAGGAACAGAGGACGGCCGAAAATGAGATGAATGGATTGTGTGATGAATGATATGATGGGAAAAAGAGTGAATGATTCGATGACGAATCACAGGAACGTATGGAAAAAAAAGATATACTAAGCCGACTCCCGATAACAAGGGCAGAAAGACGATGTTGTTAAGAACTTGAAAAAGATGTGGAAAGGTATCACATAAGTCGGTCGGCTGCAGTAAGTAAATTTGATTGGTAAAAAATATACTACCCTTCATTTTATCATACTTAAGTGAACTAAAATGTGGTAAAATCAACAGTGATTGCAGTTAACCATACATACATAAGCGTGGCAAAATCTATGTTAATTTCTATAACATAATGTTTTATCATCTTGAATAAACGACACTGCTCCTGATATTTTTCTATAAATTCAGTTCAGTGCCCATATATCAATGTGATTTGTCCAAAGACGTCATTCTAGAGTCACCATTATGATGATATCACTATGATACTTATTTTCCCTTACTTTTAAACTTTTCCTTTACCCTACGGTTGTTTGGAAGATATCGCTTTTAGCGATAAGACCATAACATTGAGTTCTGTAAAATTTTGTGCAATAAACAGTAGCTATGTATTTTTTTTCTTTATGGCTGCTACTGTGTTGCCTACGACGAACACATAATAACTCTACCAATGTCGAGTGATTAAAGTAGCTATGTCTCTTTCTATCTATACTTGTCACTATCAAAACATTAGCCTTTTTTTTAATATGTTCTCTATCCGAAGATAATTTGCCAATGTCAAGTAACTTATTGAGAATAAGTAGATAGACAACAGTCGAAGTCAGTCAAAGTCACAGTCACTCAATAAAACGCCGGTGTTTTACGTTTTATTGACAACGGACTCAGCGGATATCACTCTAAAAGCAATCGCGAGTTTTAAGACTCTAATAGAGTCTTAAAACTAGGTCTAAGCAAGTTATCATGAGACAATTCACTAACACACACACAATAGCAGTGTTAAAAACGATACAATCCAACAATTATTATATTATCAGGATGATCTTAGCGGCACTTTACTGCACAAATAAACACCAAAAACCACTAGACACTAATTTAAAACCTTTGAATTGCATCAGCCCACGCGGCTTGTTGTAGCCCTACTCGCCGAATCAAACATTAGGCTTAAAAGCTGATAGATGTTATCCTTGTGTTAGATAATGCAGAGTCATTTATCAAAACAAATTAGCATGACACGATAAGACTGTATAAAATGGTACCTACACAAAAACTCTAAATGGCATGGAAAAAATATTCAAGTACGACGAAGATAAATCTCTCAAGATCTAAGCATCTGAGTTATTCATCTATGACCTATCTCGGTTGTGAAGATATATAACCACATTTAGGTATTTTTTGGAAATAATTCATCTGCATTACAGTTCTGGCTAAACCATAAAGTCTGTTTGTTTTTTTTTTATCTTTAACTCATTAGAGTATAAATACTTATAACTTTAAACACGTTTACTCGATTAGACCCAATTCTTTTACGTATCTGAGACTAAATCTATGGTTTATTGTTACATGTTGACATATTTATTCTCTGTTAAAGATTGAACCGATTTCTTAGTGATATAAGGAGAATGTCACATAAATACGCATACCAATTTTTGTATTAAAATCATCTTTAGTAATAATTCTACTATCCACATAAAAAAATATTATACCTCTATTAGTAACGAATCAATGGCCGTTCATGGATATATAAAGATCCGCCACTAATAGGCATGCCATAAATATTATATTATATAAATTGTGTCAAGGGAAAAAGTGTCATCAACGAGAGTTCGGAATAGGAAATCAGACTGTATACGATTTCTGGATCTTTGCCAGTTTTTATCGGATTCATATAAAAGATGGAAATGTAGGTGAGAATTTGCCGCAAGCAGGCAACGTTCGTAATATACAAGGACACGGGTTGCGAATGTCGACAGTGAAATATCGGTTGGAAGAGAAATGTAAATTTGTGCAATCCATAAACGAAATTGCACTAAGAAATTGTTAGCTATTTTTAAGTTCAATTAATTTGAGATAACTGACAAACAGATACATAACGAAGTGGAATTAAAAGAAAATGACACACATAAAAGTTACGATTATTTTCTTTAAAGTGATAGGCGGCAGACGAGTAGACGGATCACCTGATAGTAAGCCAATGCCGCCACCCATGGACACCCGCGACACCACTGTAGTCATAAGTGTGCTGCCAGCCTTTAAACCCCTCTTTCCCCCGAATTGAGCCGCCGGTACTCTCACTCACGCTTGCGAAACACAGCACAGTGCTGCTTCACGCCAGGAGATCAAAATATCAAATTTGTAATTTTTAGCTATTAATCCTCATCTTAGCGTGTGTAATTCCTAGTTACCTCCAAAGCTTTCGCTTACGAGGCTGGGGTACGCTTGGAACGTGATCCCAGGATCTTCCCGATTCCAGAATCGGGAAGTCTGGTAATTACAACAAAATTCCAGCGCTCATTTTTCCCACGCTCGTGCAAACTCCGGAATGAGCTTCCAGCCGCGGTGTTCCCTGATCGCTACGACATGTCCTTTTTTAAACGAGGTTTGAAAAGAGTTCTTCTTTCACGGTAGGCAGCGGCATGACTGTGCTCCGACATTGTTGGTGTCTATGAGCGGCGGTTACCGTTTACCATCAGATGGGCCGCATGCTCGTCTGTCTATTATTCAGAATAAAAAAATGACTCCCATGATCCCGTCTGACTTTCACAGCCCAGAAGAACTAGACCGAATCAGATCACGGTTACACGTTCGGAATCATTGCCAAATATTGTAGCTATTCACAATTTTAAGTAACTATCCGTGACGTCAAGGTAATGGTAGAAATATGCACATAGATAAAAGCTTTGTGCATTTTCATTAATTAAATCTTGCATCCCATTTAGTGGCTCTAACAGCGGAGGGCGAGGGTCTCTCTTCCTTACATCTGCTGGCTATGTTTTGGCATCGGGGTTTATTAAAATTTTACGCCCTCAACTTCCTGATTTCCATTAAATTATTTCAATATTCGGGATGTTAAACTAAGGGGCCGTAATTTAATTAAGCGATATTAACTGTAGGCTTAATTGGTTTGAGGTGATATTAGGATTCGTTTATGGAAATTAGATGTGTAATGATAAATGATTTTGATTTAAAATATATGTTTTAAACGTACAAATAATAAAATTATTTAAGTTCATTATTAAAATTTTAGTGCAATTTCATTATTTCTGTACATCTGAAATCAATTTGTTTTTTTTTTGTTTCAAAAACAGGAAGCGAGGTAACGTAAAATAACGTAAAAATGTCTTCTGTTCCATCTCGCAACGGACAAACAGGAGTTTTAAAGAGCCTGCCTTTAAAAACTCGTGACTTTAAATTATAAGAAATTACCTTTACATTTTTATTTTGTTTTGTTTTGATATTTAATTTTTTTCTTACTGTGTGTTTCAATTACGTTTAAGTGCCTGTGTCATTAAATAAATAAATAATCAAGTGCATATTTTGACAATGTGTTTTCTTTTGTTATGGCTGCTACTGTGTTGCCTACGTCAAATACATAAATAACTCTGCCAATGTCGAGTGATTAAAGAGACACGCATTTTATAATAAAGAATATCAACATTCGAACCAGCGGTAGATAGTAATATTGTATGTTTGAAAAGTGGACTTGTTCTCGATTTGCGTCACCGTCCGCCGACATTGTCTGAGCGTCGCATCGTCGGCCGCAGCGAGCAGGCTTACTTGGCATTCCGGCAGTGCAGCGCTGTCGAGGCGCAGGAGCCGAGTGGGCTGGGTAATAGCCCCATTGTTTTTGAGCCTGATTTCATTTAACTATTGCCAACAAATAAGTTTATTATTTATAATTTTATAATAATAATAATTATTGTTTTAAGGATAGAATTAAAAACAAAACAATAAAAAAATGGACACAAATTACTAATATATAATTACTAATATATAAATTTAAGATACTTAAATAAATAATTTCTATTCTATTCTAGTCTAAAACAAAATCTATCAGAATTGTTTAAAATATAATTATGAGGTAAAAAATAAACTACCATTAAAAAAATCTGATGATATTTGAAACATTTTCCAATTTTTTTCTTCACTTATCTGTGTTCGCAATTTATTGGGATGGTACCTTCGTAAAACTGATAAATCTCTCCCTCCCTCGATATCTCGATCTGGTCATTGTCTGGGCATCATCGGCTGCAGCAAGTGGGCCCATATGGCATTCCGGCGGTGCTGCGCTGTCAACGCGAGGAGCACCGGGCTCTGGTGGCTATGACCAACCCACCACCTTCCCGTGGCCATACAAAACACCACGGTTATACGAGCCGAATCTGGAAAGATGTGCGCAGATATTGCGTGTGGCTAGGCACATAGGTGGCTATTACCAGTTGACTTTGTTTTTGAGCCTGATTTTCATTTCAGTAGCTTTAGTAGTAATAGTAGTAGTAGAGTAATTTCACTCGATAATTTGCCACCTGAATGCTAGCTAAACTCCACTTCCATACAAAACAGCCATTTTCAACATCACGCAGAAAGCATTTCTATAGATGATGTTAAAGCTCCTATCATGAGCCAGTGGGTATGGTTCCCATGTCTAAATATTGCGAAGGTCAGACAACAGTTCATCAGCATCAGCAACCCTAATGCACGCCACCGCTCCCGATTTTCGGCCACTTTCATTCAGCCCACACCAGCCAGCCTTCGACTGTCATCATCCCATATTGTCGCTGGGCGTCCTACACTACGCTTACCGAGTCGCGGTCTCCACTCAGGGACTTAACGGCTCCAACGGCTGTCAGTTCTTCATTACAGTTCAGACGACAGTCGCTTCATTGTTATTGCCTGACTTCCTAAATCTTGGATCATAGTTCAACCGTACACCGGGCTCTAAATTGACATCTTCGACGTAACGGGAAACTATACGCTGAGATAAGATGAGTTTATGTTAAAGCTTCCACCAATATCCAGTTGGTCTGGTTCCCGTGCGAGGGTCAAACGGCAGACGTTGTACCTATACTAGAACTAACCAACTAACTATGTTCGAAATAAGAAGAACTAACGAGATGGAGGCGCTTATGGGTCGCTGCACCAACGACCCATTAGCGCCTCTATCTCGGTCGGGCTTGCGCCCCTTCCTGCATTTCATCCACCAAGATTAATTCAGGATTGACTGACCGATTGATTGACCGTGTGAGAGCCAAGCTTTAGATTGAATGGGCCAGCTCGACCGGAGTAATACCATGGCCTCACAGAAAACCGTCGTGAAGCAGCACTATGCTTTGTTTCGCTGCGTAAGTGAGGGTACCCGAGGTCTGAACTGGGGGACAGGGGGTTTAAAGGTTGGCAGCGCACTTGTGACTCTAATGGTGTCACGGGTGTCCACGGGCGGCGGCAATCGCTTACCATCATGTGATCCGTCTGCTCGTCTGTCACCTATCATATAAAAAAAAGAAAAAGGATGGCTAGTACTTATATCAGACCAGATGTACTGAATCCAGGATTATGGTTCAAGGAGCTCTGAAGCAACAGCTTTCGACATAACTGACAATTACAGGCTGAGATGAGATGATGTTCAAGCTTCTTGTACGGGTTTACTTATGATTCTTTTAGTTCTGAAAAAAGGGGTTATGGGGAAACTCGTCCTTATTAAAACTCCAGTCCCAGAATTTTAGAATTTTTTTGCTGGGCACTGTTCTAACCTAACCTAACCAATATTTTAAGTTTGGTCGAGTTCAGTATGTATTACTGCCACAAAAATATTAGGTTAGGTTAGAACAGTAGCCAGCAAAAAAATCCTAAAATTCTGGGATGACTTTTAATGGGGCGAGTTTCCCCCTACCCAAAAAATAACAAATCTCAACCAACGCCCACGGACTTATGAAAGATTAGTTTTGTAAATACTGAACAGATACTTTAATAACCCAGCACATAGCACTATGAAAGTGTACTAATCGTACTTAATTGTGAAATAAGTGTTGTCTGCACCGCAGTGTAATTATAGCCAGTACACTGTAGTTCACGTCAAAGTCACGTTAACCGTGGGAGAGCTACGCTTTGGCATGATTAGGCTGATTCAATTAGAGTGATACTACGGCCTCTGCTTTTCAAAGAACGGAATATGATACATAAAAGACAAAAGAACTCACGTCCTATTAATAGAACTTTAGGTCTCAAGTCTCTTACTACACTACCTTAAATATAAAGATTTCTTTAGTGGTTACAGAACACAAATTGGAACACAAATGACATACCCAAATACTTAAATAGGTTTTTTTATGTGATAGGCGGCAGAAGATCAGACCTATCGCCTGATGGTAAGCGAACCCCCCTTTTCCCCGGAAGATGAATTCTGTAGCCAATAAGGCCCCAAGACTGGATTCGCAGATGCCGGTAGAAAAGGTGCAAAATTGGGCGAGTCAAGTGTGCAGAATGGGTCCAGAAATATAAACAAAAATCGTCACTGAATGGCGGCCGACCGATGGACGGCGACTACGAGGTAGGCCCATGCAGAAAAATATGGCGTGATGCTATTTTTTTAAATATTTTTATGCTCATATTCAAACAATTTCTCATATTCTGGGTACAAATCCTAAGACAAGTCTGTTTGGATGCCTATTATTCCGCTGATAAATAACACCAGCCATAAAAAAAAGATTTTCATTGTTTTTGACAAATGTATAATAAACTTCGAATATGAGTAGTGTTAGTGCTGATTTACATACATTTTTACCTCAAGTTACTGGTTTTATTGAGATTGTGCCTGAACACACTGCGGCTTTGCTTAAACCATTTAACTAACCCCCTCAGTGGAGATCCGAAGAAAGTTACTAACTTTTCTGAGCGTAGAGGGATTTAAAACTAATTAGCCCTTTGTAATCCCATTAATGTTGAGTTTTATTTACATTATTATAAAGCCGAAATGTATTTTCTTTGCAGTTCTGATTATCTCTCGGGGGTGTTATTTGTTTAGTCATTAAGTTCTTAATGAGAAGTTAATGATGTACTGTCTGTGGTTCTGTGTAATAATTAGATTGGTTACCCCGATAGCACGTTTGGCGATGACTCTGCCGTTAAGATATGTCTGACTGCCTCGGTGGCGCAGTGATTAGTGGGTTGCACTTTAAAGCGACAGCTGCGCTTGGGGTCCCAGGTGCGATCCCCGGGCCGGGCCAAAATGTGTACCTGTGTTTCTGTTAAGAAATTCTCAGTGTAAGCCCGGAGTCTGGAAGTTGGCGGGTCTTGTACCTCTGTTCCTCGGAAAGCACGTTAGGACGTTGGTCCTGCGCCTGATCCCTCTTCGGTCGTGTTACATTGGTGTCCCATTGAAATGTGAGGGTAAGGGAATAGAGAGTGCACTTGTGTATCTCTTAATGTGCTGGTCATTATCAGCGATTAGTATAAAAAAATATGTTAAGTCGAAACCCAATAATATATAGGCAATAACACTAACACGTTCATGATTCTTTCGTTTTGTGAAATAGCTCAAATTTAAGATTGAAAATTGATGTTATTGTGTCTGCCGTCCGAAAATGTCAATGTTTAATTAATTAATGGAAATACCTAATTAACTTAATCCCATGCTCATTATTAAACGGAATAGAAATATCCAATATATAGGCTAACGTAGTGATGCGACAGATTAAATGTCGTTAAAAGTTTTTTTTTTATATTATCTCCACAAAATCTATTCCTCATTGTTTATCATGAAGGCTGAAGAAGGGTGATAATTTATATAAACGCCTGGGTAAGGCCATGAAGATGTTAAGCCAGTGCACTTTGCCTCTCCCCTCTCAAGCGATAAGGGTGCGTATTAGGATTTTAGTAGGTATCCTTCGCCCAGCTCCTCCTAAACAGGAACCCTGTTTAGATAGAGAGCCCAACATATCTTTACCCCCTTATTTTTTTTTATGTGATTGATTGCAGACGAGCAGACGGATCACCTGATGGTAAGCAATTACCGCCGCCCATGGACACCCGCGACACCAGTCACAAATCCAGGGAAAAGGGGGTTTAAAGGTTGTGTGATACCAGGAGTGATACCAGGGTATCACTCCGGTCGAGCCGGCCCTTTCATGCCGAAGCATGGCTCTCCCACGGTCAAATTTGATTTATTGACAGGATAATATAAGAATGTTGGGCCGTTATATCGCAGCGGCTTTACTCAGCGATACCAAGAAAGCGGAACGGCCAGGCATACGGTCGGCTTGAAATTGCCCGTCTCTAACCAGCATTTATATCCTTAGGGGAAATGTATCCACGTTATTCGCCATCGGTTCGCGCTGTCAAGAACAGCGTTCGTTAGCGCGACGGTGGGTAATTAATGACGCTCTCACTGATCGCGCTTTGTGTTATCACAAATACCCAGGTACTTGTCGATAGCGTTTCAAATACGATTTAAGTATCTAAATATTCGAAAATCGAATAATTTTCGATGTTACTTAGATTCTTCTCACTCAGAACACACACGATAGCAAGTTTAGCTTAGGCTACGTAGCTGACGCATATTCTATACTAAAAAAAAGGTTTGAAAAGAGTTCTTTCACGGTAGGCAGCGGCATGACTGTGCTCCGGCATTGTTGATGTCTATGAGCGGCGGATACCGTTTACCATCAGATAGGCGGCAAGCTTGTCTGCCTATTATAAGCAATAAAAAAATCCGATTTTGCATTTTATTATAAGATAAAAGTTTACTGACTAATAAAGTATAACTTGGCGAATTGAACTTGTTTTTATGTTTATAGAGTGACCCTCCATTTTAGTCGTATTGCATTTTATTGATCAGTTAACCCATAAATTATATTACGATTAAAAAGGCATATAAATAAATATTTCACAACATCACATACATTGATCTGACTCCGAGATAGGTAGCTCAAGCACCTGTGTTACAGATATCAGAATCAACAGTGGGATTACAAATATATACATATAATACTTTTCTTTTGTAAATAAATACTTATAATACATAGAAAACACCCAGACCAATACAAACAGACATGTTCATGCACACATATGTTTGTACTGTGCGGGGATCAAACCCGCAACCCTTGGACCAAAGGCGGCGTTCACTACCACTGTTCCAAACGGGTCGTCAAGATCGGCAAGGTCGGCATGCCTTAGTGATATGTCTTTCTTACATGCCAAGATGGAGTGAGCTACGCTCGGAATCTCCTGACGTGATCGTATCAGAAATGATCAGATCCGCAGGAGAACTAAAGTCACAGTTATAGCCCAAATGGTTGCATGCCTTAAGTGGCGATGGGCAGACACAAGAGAACTGACGCCCGTTGGGGCGGAAAGGTCCTCGAGTAGAGGCCGCGTACAGGAAGTTGCAGCCGTGACAGGACTCCTACAAGATGGACCGACGATCTGGTGTAGATCGCGGGAATCTCTTGGAGGCGGGCGGTACAGGACCCAACTGTGTATAAAACATTATAGGAGAACAATTTTCAACAGTGGGCATTGGCTGAAATGATGACACGCCAAAATTACAATACGTAAAAACAGATTGCGAAGCTAAATTTACTCGTGTAATTTCTCAAAATAACATTGTTGCCTACTTCTTTATTTTTATTTGTTTTAAAGATTCGTATTTTATCCTTTCTTTTTGCTAATTATGAATTGTATTGTTTCAGGTAAGAAAAAACTTTTTTAACTTGAAGTGTAAACCACAATGAGTCTGCTACTCCATAATGGTGGATAAGTATGAATTTCAACTGATCATCTATTAGCCATTTGCAATTTTTAACGTCCCCAATTTTCAATCTATTCAATGTTGGCATTATCCTGCGATGGAGTTAAACTCGCACAGTTGACCAAACTAAGCTTCCAGCTACACAATTTTGAAACTTACTTCATTGACTTAGAGACGAATTATGAATACAAGCATCTGTTCTCTCTGAAGGACGTATAGCCCAGCTTTGATAATTAGAATAAAACTAGTTTCAGCCGGTTTATGGCGAAATTATAACCCGAACAAGTTTCGAGAACAGTTTGTTGCCTGCAATTTCGGTGTCAATCTAACTTTTTGATCTGGTCTAGTTATCGGGAGTTTTATAGGCAATATGGTTTATGGCGAAGATACACATCGGTGTGTTATGCTCATAACGTTGCTGTTCATCAAAGAATATGTTTGGCGCTTGGAGTAATTAGTTCTATATATGAAGTGATTCATACGAAATGAGCATAGGTACAGTAAACAGCAAAAGTTCATGTAGAATTTGATTTTGTCCTCTGAATATTAGCCACGAACTATGAAATATTGCAGGGTGTATCTGTAAACACTTACATCCCTTTTAACCACGTGTTCCAAAACCATTCTGAACAACGATTGTTCTTTGCTCCAAACGTTCAGTCAGCCGCAAAAATATGTGAATACTTTAGAACCTTGTCACAATACCATACACTCCGTATAAGAAGTCTAAGTTAGAGGTACTAAAATGTTTACATTCCTTTGCAGCTGGCCGTACATCGGGCCCCCCTCTGTGCTGTTAGCCGTGTGGTCCCCGGCAGAGTAGAATCCACCCTAAGGCAATTACCCCTCATGTGATTGAGGGAGGCCCGTGCCCCAGCAGTGGGGACTTAAATGGGCTGACGATGACGATATGTACATCGGGCTGAAATAGGACAGTTTTGGATGAAACTGAGAATTACTCGCTGAGAGGTGATGAGAATGATCTGTAGTTGGAAATTAAATTACTGCCTATGTAAACACACGTCGTGTTACGTATGTGTAACACACGTCATAAATGGACAAGCCTCGACAACATGACTGTCTCGTTGGCGCAGTGGGTAGTGCGTCACACTTTAAAGCGACGCCTGCGCTCGGGGTCCTGGGTTCAATCCCCGGGCCAGGCCAAAATTTGTACCCGAGATTTTCTGTTAAGAAATTTTCAGCGTCAGCCCAGATTCTGGAAGTTAGTGGTCTTGTACCCTCGTGCCTTGGAAAGCACGTTAAGCCGTTTATCCTGCGCCCAATCCCTCTCTGGTCGTGTCACAATGGTGTCCCATCGGAATATGAGGGCAAGGGAATAGTGTATTTGTGTTTGCGCACACACTTGAGCACTATAATATACCCTGCGTAAGTGGTTGTTCGTTGAGATTGGCTGCTTTAGCCGAAATCTTAGCCGAAAGGGTATTATAAATGGGCAACAGCCTACACAGAATTATTCATCCATCCATACGGTATAAGTTGCGTTTGAAACACATACTAAGCACAAACAACATATCCGTGCTATTATTATGTATTTATTCATGAAAAGTAATCTGCCTTCAGTGAGCTCGATTCGTGACCAACGCAAAAGTTGTCTATGCATTTTGTTTTAGAATTGCACGCGAGTGTGGTCGAAAAATATTAGATACCTGAGTACGCTTTTAATGGCTAGGGCTGGATGCGAATAGCCTGAAGATCGATCGAAGTGGCAAACATTTGGAGAGGCATATGTCCAGCAGTGGACTTCAACGGGCTGATGATGATGATAGGCATTTTTTATATGTTTAGTCTCGTAATGCATTTTTTTTTCAAGCCTTCACGTTGTCATAGACAGACGCCCTCGGGAGAACATAGTCTAGAAAGATTCTATCAAAGGACTTAGTAATTAGACTATTCTAATTATTTACGAGATTTTTACCATGTAACCTTATTATTTAGATTCCAATATTCTCAGTAATGATTCATTTGATGAATAACGATTTGCATTTTAAAGGACTCGAAAGTGTACTGAACTCTCGTCACAGTCCGACTCGCTCTTGTCCGTTTTTTATTTTTTTGCTACGCGCTTTTTTCTACAAACTCCCGCGTCACGTCCGCTGAATCAAGAATGGCCTGGCATGTAAACTGGCCGTTCATGGCCAACAATGGCCACCATCCAAAAGGTCCGCCACTTACCGGGGGTCTATTGTTCGTAAAGATTAATTTGTACTCCCCTCTCTCCCCCCGCCCTGCTTGCTCTATGGCTTCAGTGATGGGAAAAATAAGAGACCTTTTAGCATATTGTGTTGTTTTTTTTTTATGGGAAAGGGGGGCAAAAGATTTCGTTCCTGTTCAAAAATTGTTTCCTTATTTAAGAAATAATACATTGTGTTATGTTATATGTATGTGCAATATCCATATTAATTCAATTTGCTAACTTTAGATTTAATACCTATACGTTGACTCCATTCCACTGGGGTTAAGAATAAAACCAGGGATTCGGGAGTAACAATTTTTCTTCAATAGTCTTATTAACATGTAAATTATATGTAAGTACTAATAAATAGTTTTAATTAATCAAATGTATGACGATTTGTGTTAATGCTGTGTACAAGCATATGAACCTAAAGATTTTTTTATACTTTTAAGAATTTGAATAACTAAGTCGTTTTTTACTCACGTCATCGGCCATTCGTCTTCCATCTCACTCTCGCACGTCATTTTTATTCAAACTTTCGATCTTAAAAACGTTCCTTATCAAGCACCTACCGATCACCGATCCCAAATACATTAATATTACCGATACGCTATTATTCCTTTCTACCTAAAAGATGTCTCGAAGAAATCACTGCAAATGATAAGGTTGCCTTGTACTCTATTCTGTTGTAAACATACTTGCATTTTTTCGCAATGTACTGAAAAAATGCAAGAACCCTATACAACCCTATAAACACAGAACCTTATAAAAATGAAGATAGGTAGGTAGGTACATATGTACATACCTATCTACATTTTTATAGGGTTCTGTACCTCAAAAAGAAAAAATGGCACCCTTCACAAGAACACTTTTTTGTCCGTCTGCCTGCCCGTATGTTTTTTTAGATTATAGCAGACAACGAAGACATAAATTGTTATTTGAAATTTGTGACCGTGCGAGAACCACGCTTCGATATGGCTCGACCGTACTGATAGCACGGCCACACAGAAAATCGGCGTGAAGAAGCACTGTGATGTGTTTCGCTGTATGAGTAGGGTACTGGAGGCCAATCCGGGGAAAGGGGGGTTTAAACGTTAGCAGCGCACTTGTGACTCCACTGGTGTCGAGGGTGTGCATGGGCGGCGGCTAATCGCTTACCATCAGGTGATCCGTCTGCTCGCGATTCTTGATGTGGGGGAGTCTGGTGATTACAATGAAGCTACTGCCGTCTGACCTTCGCAACACTTTAACAGGGGAACCAGATCAACTGAATCATGGTTACACGTTCCAGGAACGATCCGAAACGTGCAGGTTTCCTCACGATGTTTCCCCTCACCGCCGAGCTAATGATAGAAATACGCACATAGATTTGAAAAATCCCGAGGTGCGTGCTCGGATTCAAACACGGACCCCCATATGGAAGACGCGTTCTGAACCACTGACCTACCATCGCAGTAACTCAATATTGAATGTTATCACATAAAAAAAATCGTATTGGGGCCGAAAATTTTCAGACTCGAACACCCAACAACACTATAACGAAGGGGCAGAAAAGAAACTGCGACCCGACGTCATCTTTGTAATGCAGAAGGGAATGCCCGGTTATTAAGAACGGGAAGTGAGGAAGACACGAGTTTGATATATTTCCTCGTATATGATATGAGAACGTGGCCCGCCCCGTTTGATATACTCGACGGAGTTTTTCATAGTGATATGATACGTGATAAAATGGACAGCGGAGTGTTTTTGTGTAGGTTGCGTTAGAGGAAATTTTTTCGTCCTTTGCAATCCGAATCGCATTACAGGGGACTGCATCATCATTACACCTTCAGACCAATTAAGAAGCTATCCGAAACATATAGGTTTTTTTTGTTGGACTAAAGGCTAACGCTTGACCTGAATCGCACCTGAATGGAAAGCTATGAGATTTTATAACGATGTTTTCCTTCACCGCCGAACTGGTTAAAACTACGTACATAGATTTGAAAAAATTTGAGTTTCATGCGCGGACCCCCAGTATGGAAGACGCGTTCTGAACCACTGACCTACCATCGCACTAACTCAATATTGAATGTTATTTACCGCCTAACAGAAGTGACACAAAATCGAGTGATTGATCTCCCCGCGCCCAGCATCCCGCTGGTCTCAACCCATCCATCAACGAGTTATGCTCAGATCTGCCCACGCGACGATTGGATATCAACTAGAGCTAAATTTACATCGACACTGATGGAATTAATGGTTTATGAAGCTCTGCATTTCGCTGCATGAGTAAGGGTAAAGGCCCAATCTCGGGGGAAGGGAAATTTAGGAACGCACTTGGGACTCTACTTGGCGGCTATAATCATTATAATAATATGCTTTACTATTTCAATTAAAGTTTGCCTGATATAAGTGTGTGGTTTGCGTTTGATATAATAAGTACGCAGGTTGTAAGTACTTTTGCTAAACTATCTGTGTCTACCCACTGCGATACTTTGTGTTTGCAGCGCCTAAATACTTCTATTCGTTATTTAATGTTGATACAACGAGTCCTTGTACTGTTGACATGTTCTCAAAAGCTCCATTATCTCTTGTTTTCACTAGAATAAAATAATAATTACGATTACTGAAATATAAACATCCCCGTCAATTAAATCAAAAGTGTCAATCGATCCTCCTGAGAGCAGGAAGTTGCTCTCAAAATGTCCAAATCGAAAATTGCGTTATAAACTCATTCCTCATTGATTCCCATTCCTTTAATAGTTAATGCGAGATCGCTTACCTTCTCCAGAGCAAATAAACGGTGAAACTAAACGGCAAGTTGCAAATGGATATTTCGTGTTGTAAACTATCAGGGAGTTTATTATGTACGCAATTGACTGGGTTGTAGTGATGTAGCAGCATAGACAGTTTATTTGTCGATAAAAAGAGCTATGTTGGCTCAGTGAATAAGTAAGCATCGTCCATTGGGGGTGTCTGTAGTTTGAATCCGAGCATGTAAGGTCGGGTAATCGGACCACCTAAAGAGCAAAAACCTATTGCATCTTGCATAGTGTTTTGGTTTGAAATGACACTATTTTTCTATCATGCGTGCGAGCGATTTTTGTTTGTAAGTGGTTATACGGCAATTTCCCCGACGGTACCTCTGGATTTTTCAAATCAATGTGCGTATTTCTACTATACGCTGGCCGATGAGGTTAAACTCATCGGATAGTTTCTGAATTGTTCAGAAATCATTCTGATCTTTTGATCATGATGAGAGTCGCGAAAGACAGGCAGCAGTCACATCATCACATCATTATTATAAAAAGACTTCAAATCCCGAATTCAATTAAATTCAATTCAAATAATTCTTTATTTGCATAGGCTTGTACACAGCACTTACAAATCGTCATACATTTGAATAACTTAAAACTATTTATAAGTACTTATGTATAATTTACATGTTAATACATATATATGTTTACATGTTAATACATATATATGTTGATAGATAAAATATACTAAAGAAATAAATAAACATAATGCGATTCTACCACCGGCTCGGAAAGTTGTTTCTGGTCGAGAAGATCCGGCAAGAATCATGGTCCAAGTATACCCCAGACTCCAGAATCGTGAAGTAAAACTATAACCACTAATCTATGTATATTGTAAGATCACGACTAATGCCAAGAAAGCGACGATATAAAAAAAAGTCTATAACTGTGATATGAGGTAAAAATAGAAGATGATTTCTTTTTCGCCGATCAATCACTTTAATCGATGTGTCTCTTTACCGTCAACACGATAAATTGACCGTAGGGTTATATCACGGAGATAGAGCTAACAATTTTCGATAAATGGAGTATAAAATAAAATAGAAGGTACATACAAATAGAAGGTACTTTAATATTCCCATTGCTCTTATCGATATATTTAGTTATATGGAACACCACTATTCATACTGAAAATCCTTTCAGAAGCGTTGACAGTTGTCTGCTCTATTCGAAGTGATTTTAGTATAACTCTATATTAGAAGGAATGTTTTGTACAATTTACTACTGAAATAAAAATAACCTTAAGTATGTAGGTACCTACATAATATTTCCAAATGTAATAATAGTTAATATTAGGAGATATTATCAACCAATGTATTTATTAGTCGAATAAAAGCTTTTACTCGATTAATTAAGTTTCCTGCTACAATATTAGGACCAAAATCATAAATGACGTAACAATAAGACACGTTGTATACTCTCGGTTCTCTCAAAAAATATAACCATGTGTAGCATTTATGATTCCATTCTATAATTTTAATGTTTTAAAATTGATTATGTATCTCTGTGTTATTATATCTTTGTTTTGTAAATGTAATTTTTCATTACTTTTTTTACTTGTTTTTATTGCATGTCAATCTTTAGTATTTTTTATTTCAATACATAGGCGTCACCCAAGGTTCAGCCTGAAAACCAGCGCTGCAGCTGCTGTGTGTGGCAGTTGCAGCATATGCTGAGGCTGAGCCTTGTTGGCCGCAACTTCTTGTCTCTGTACCTTGTTTTCTCTGTTTTGTTCTATTTGTAATGTGTTATGATCAATAAATTGTTTCTTATCTTATAAGATTTAGCGATTTACCTATAGGTTCAAAATCCATGACGTTTTATAAATGCATAGCACCTTTCTGTTCGATTTCCGAAATCTTTAGTTGCTTGATTGTTGCTTCGCAAATCAATGTGGCAAGAGAGTCAAGTTTCATAATCAACGTAA
Source organism: Marasmia exigua (assembly GCA_019059595.1). Classification (NCBI taxonomy): domain Eukaryota; kingdom Metazoa; phylum Arthropoda; class Insecta; order Lepidoptera; family Crambidae; genus Marasmia; species Marasmia exigua. The sequence continues at coordinate 23,073,052 of CM032473.1, forward strand.
CATTCGTCACGAACTCTTGGCCAAGTTAATATTGGCCAAGAGTCGCTGGTGAGATGCTAGCTATGTTTTACTTAACTTTTCTTTGTGCTTCTAACTTGAGTCGAGAGTCACAATATTGCACGAAAGGTAGGTACTATTGTATCGCTTGTAACGAAATCACGGTCAAGTAAATATTAACCAAGTGTTTCATTTTGGTGCCTATCTAGTGCTGTGAATAATATTTATCTAGTTTTTTCCATGTCGCTTCGCTTATGACTTGAAACGAGTGCCAAAATTTAGATAACATGGCAAGATTGTAGTACTTACTCGTATGTAGCAATGAAACCGCCGCCAAGTAAATATCAGCCAAGTGACGCATTTTAGTACCTAGTGTTGTAAGTAATATTTCTGTCTAGTTTTTTTGCTTTTCACTTCACTAGCGATGAGTTATGTCGCAATGTAACAAGGGAGACAATTTAGATAATCGACGTAGCATTCGTCACGAATTCGTGGCCTAGTTAATATTAGACAAATATCGCTGGTGAGATGTTAGCTATGTTTTTTTTATGCTTTTGACTTGAAAGGAGTGTCAAAATATAGGTAGGAAGGCAATATTGTAATATTAGTAACGAAATCGTGGCCAAGTAAATATCAGCCAAGTGACGCATTTTGGTAACTAGTGTAGTGAGTAATATTTCTGTCTATTTTTTTTGCTTTTCGCTTCGCTTATGACTTAAGACGAGTTATGTCACAATGTAACATGGGAGGCAAGTTTCATAATCGACGTAGCATTCGTCACGTACTCGTGGCCAAGTTAATATCGGCCAAGTGTCGCTTGGGGGGCGGACTTGCTGCGAGCTCCGCTGTAATTGCCTAACAATCGACGGGGAACTTTATCTCTCGGTAAGTTGCTTGTCGTTCTTATGTGTACATAGATAGGGTCTATGTGTGTTTTGTAAGAGACTGCATAGTTATTTTATTGATTGTCAGAATGCTGTGCCGTGATGTGGTGTATACCTACCGAAATGTATTAAACTGTATCATACATACGACATACATGTAACGCCTTTGTAATCATTTGATATTGGCAGAACTTTACACATCCAATTTAGACTGACCGGATGGCGCAATTGGTAGTGACCCTGCCTCTTACGCCAAAGGTCGTGGGTTCGATCTCCACCCTGGACAAACATTCGTGCGATGAACACTTGTGTTTGTTCGGTGTCTGGGTGTAATATATGTATTTAAGTATATATTTGTGTTCCTCTGTTGTCTGATATCTGTAACACAAGTGCTTAAGCTACTTAGTACGGAATCAGGTCAACGTATGAGATGTGGTGAGAATTATTATTATTATTTTCTAAGTTTAAACTTTCTCCCTCCTGCTACAAGGAGTGGGTAATTTCCTGATACGCGGACCTCAGTTAAGCGTAACAGGGTTATTATTATTAATCCATGACGCGTTACAAAGCATAATAAAAAATAAGGCAGAAGTATTCTTTCGAAAACAATAGAGATAAATGACGAAAACGTTTTCTAGAAAGACGAAATCAGTTTCGGCCTTTGCTACTGGCCAAAAAAGTTTCGTCACATTGTACAGTCGCCCTACGGTTATTTGGCACGATGCGTAAATTGGAACTAATGCTGTTCCCATTAGAAGTGTCAGTCGTGTTGACATTTTCCCATTAGAAAAAATATTGTACAATGCCCTCCTGTCCATTTCACTGAAGTGCCTTCTGATCGTAGTTGCACTGTAAAACAATATGACACATAGATAACTAGTGAAACTAAAAGGTGGCTAGTGGAACTTTTTTAGTGATTACTAGTAAATCCCTTGAGTTTCAGCTCAATTTTGCTCGTTAAATCCCTTGGATTCCCAAACGAGGGCTCAAGGACGTTTTTTGGTCTTTGAAACTATTTAAATTATTCCATGTGTAAATAGAACGGGTTATGGAAGCTCACATACAGATAACACGCATTTGTTTGGCGTTTTCCGTTCGGTATTAAAAAACGAAAATAGATAATTTAGGGCCGATTCGAATAATCTTGGGGCCGATTCGACCAACCTTATTCTGATACAAAATCTATGGTAAAACAATCATTCTTAAATCTGACTTTAAACCATAGATTTATCCACGGATAAAGATTGTCCGAATCGAGCCTCAGGGCCGATTCCACCAATCTTAAACCGATACTAAATCTATGGTACAGCGCTGTCATTTTATACAATTCTGACGTTATACCATAGATTTACCAACGGAAAAAGATTGGTCGAATCGGGCCGTTATTATTCTCATAATATAATTGTTAAATATTCAAGTTGGACAATAATGTCCAAGTGTATTGTAGAGATAAGTTAGTTTGGAACTATTTGTGCGCGAGTTAGCCTCGCACTTAGCCGATAGATGCATTATTATTATTTTTAACAGGGTGGCAGGGCAGTGTGGTTTCTATGATATTGTTCGTCGGCGGAGATAGATAGATAGATAGATATTCTTTATTACACAAAAATAAAATACAAGCATGATACAAAAACAACAACAACAGACAGTACAAGAAGGCGGTCTTATCGCTTGTAGTGATTTCTCCCAGACAACCTATGGGTAGAGGAAAGAAATATCGTATTCGTAATAAGGGAAGGCAGTGCAAAGTAGTTTAACAAATGAAATTGAGAATGGCAGAAATATACTTACATATTTTATATATTAATAACATTACGTACCATATATAATAATAAACAATACATACATACCCAATAATATACACATAGATAATTCAATAAAAATATTTCTTATAGATAGGTAAAAATAGGAGATGAACCTGGGACACTGCGGAGTTACTACACTGGCGGATTGCGAGCGTTTTCAAAGCGGAGCGGCGACGCAGCGTTTACGCCGCGGATGCGCAGCCGATTCGCTGCGGATGCGTTACGGATTCGCCGCGTAGATAAGCCTGAACGTCATTGTTTTTTTTGTGACTGCCACGCAGAAAAACGCCGGCGAATCCGTTGCGCTTCCGCGGCGAATCCATTGCGCAACCGGGGCGCGAAAACTGCTTTAAATACGCTCGCAATCACACTGGGGGTGTGGCAACTGTCTAAATTCATTTGTCGCTTTAAGATGAAATCCAGAAGCCACTTCGCTACAACAGTTACAACATAATTTCCATATGTAGGTAAAAAAAAAATTAACACATTTTTGTCAAAATTTGTAGCACTTCGCCTGGCGTAGATCAACTCCTAAGGCTGCCGTCTGAAAATCAGCGTCATGACTCTCCTGAGACGGGAATCAATCTTGCTACAACAATGTTCACTAATTATTATTTATTATTTCTTATTTAGGTCTTTACCTATAAAATAGCCGTTATGTACGGATTTTCTTCGAAGTTGTATTTTCCATACTGACTTTTTTTAAAGTAACTATTTTTTTTTATGAGAAAGGGAGGCAAAGTGATCACCGCCGCCCATGGACATCAGCCACATCAAAGGGAGTGGAGATGCGTTGCCGGCCTTTTAGGAAGGTATAGGCTCGTTTCTTGAAGCTCGCAATGTCGTACCGGTTCGGAAATACCGCTGCGGGAAGTTGATTCCACAATGAAGAAGTGCGTGGCAAGAAATTGCGTCTAAAACGCATGAAGGTGGACCTCCACTCGTCCAGAAGGTACTTGTGGAATCCTAGTTTACGGCGTCTAGTACGGTGGTGGAAATCAGCAGCAGGTATTAACTCAAACAGCTCCTCGGTAGACTCACCATGGTAAAGGCGTAAAAGACACATAGAGAGGTAACTTTTCCAAACCAGAGAGTCTAAGCGATCAGTGAGACTCGAGTTGCACGATTTTGAACGCGGTCGAAAGGGAGGAGCTAATATTAATTCTACTACTCCATAATTAATTGTACTTTAATGGACTACGTTTAGGAACGTGCAGGATAGTTTTGTTTTGTTGATAAAAACGCCAATTCTACCAAGTAGAAAAGAGTAATTTTCAAGTTATCTGATATATATTTAACATAAACCTTAAAATATAGTCTTAAATCAAAATAAAATTACAGTATGGTGAGTTCTTGGTTATTAAAAGAGTTGAAATCTTATTGGGTCTATAAAGAAAACGGCAATTTCATAAGTATAGACCCATTATTAATCGCTTATACTTGTTTGACTTTACGTTCATTATAAGTGTTATAGTGTGTTCGGAGTATCTCTGAAGGAACGCATCAGAAATGATGTAATCCGACAGAGAACCAGAGTCACCGACATAGCCCACCGAAATAGCAAACTGAAGTGGCAGTGGGCTGGTCATATTAGCCACAGAACTGACAGCCGTTGGAGCCGTAAAGTACTTGAGTGGAGACCGCGACTCGGTAAGCGTAGAGTAGGACGCCCTGCGACAAGATGGGATGATGACATTCGAAGGCTGGCTGGTGTGGGCTGGATGAGAGTGGCCGAAAATCGGGATCAGTGGCGTGCATTAGGGGAGGCCTATGCCCAGCAGTGGACGAGTGTGGGTTGCTGATGATGATGACAAGTGTTAAAATTTGTAACTTGACTTTGTAACTGTAAAAATAATTTTGTTAGCCAGAATTTAATAAACGTTTTCTCTATGTAGTTATCCACGTCAATTTACAAGGTAAAATGGAATGCGTGTCATAAGGAAGACGCTGACTTGATAATATGCAATTTACTCGAGAAATGAGAAGACAAATTACCAATTTTATGTTTGAATAATGTTGACATATTTCATTAGAAGCTTCCCTGCTGTGCATGATTGATAACATAATTTACTCGTATCTTCACTTATGCCATAATCTTCAAATTAAGAAATATAAAGTAAACACGTTTGATTCCTTAATTTGAAGTTTCGACGACGCGGTTGGATTAGTGGTAGTGAACGCTGCCTCTGGTACAAGCGTTGCGGGTTCGATTCCCGTACCGAACAAACATTTGTGAGCATGAACATGTCTGTTTGTATTGGTCTGTGTATTCTCTAATTGTAAGTATGCATTAACTAAAAAAAATAATTAATTGTATATATTTTTAATTTCTGATATCACAGGTGTTTAAGCTACCTATCTCGGAGTCAGGTCGATGTATGTGATGTTGTGAGTATTATTATTACCTATGTTTGTCAGTCGTTCCAAAACCACGGGCAATTATTTTCTTGACTTTGGGAAGGCATGCGTGGGGTCAAAACCAACACGTAAAAGCCTGGTCAATAAAATTGACTTGTTTACTCTAAAGTGATGTAACACTCGGTAATAAAATACTCACGAATGCTATTACCTAACTCGCCAAAGTTCATTTTTTAAATTAGCACTCGTGTTTTTATTATGTGAAGTAACGTCCAAGTCGTAGTAATCAAACTCGAATTCTTTTCATCTTCATCTTAGCGTGTAGTTCCTGGTTGCGTCCAAAACTGTCGCTTTGAAACCCAGGCCGCCAGGGTATGCTAATACCAAGATTCAGGATTTGGGGAGTCTTATAATTACCTTTCGGTCGTAACACACAGATCCGCTGGCTCCAAATTCAAACAAATAATAATAATAATTCTCACAACATCTCATACGTTGACCTGATTCCGTACTAAGTAGCTTAAGCACTTTTGTTACAGATATCAGACAACAGAGGAACACAAATATATACTTAAATACATATATTACACCCAGACACCGAACAAACACAAGTGTTCATCGCACGAATGTTTGTCCAGGGTGGGGATCGAACCCACGACCTTTGGCGTAAAAGGCAGGGTCACTACCAATTGCGCCATCCGGTCAGTCAAATGAAACTACACAGACATACTTAAAGTCCTCTGTCTCACTGTCACACACGGCGTTTAGTACGCGCACACATGAACATTTTCACCTGTCACGTGTACGCACGCCGCGAAATTTTAGGTGGCTCTAGGGGCGACTAATGAGTGTTTCGATAGAAATATTCTTGATAGTTTTATGGAAGACTACACTTATAAATAGATTCGGGAGATTGATTCTTCTATAAATAAAACTTTTTGTAAGCGTCTCATAAATTATGTTAAGCCAATATTATGTTTTGGTCTTGGTTTCGTTAACCTCGGTTTACCATAAATACAGTACATTCTTATTTATCTATGTATACAATCTAGAATAAGTTAGGTTTTTTTTACATAAACAAAGCAAAGTAGGATCGCCTATGTACAGGTAGCCACACATCAGTTACTAAAGTCTACTAGTCTATCAAATTTGATCAAATATATACAACCTTAGTAGATTGTCTAAGTATACAACTCTCCTAACTGTATGAAACCACTTTGTCTGCATTTACTCTTTAATAGCTAGGAAGTACTTGGGTGATCTAGATGTTCTTGAAGTTACCTAGCTCATTGTGCCTCGTATGAAAAATGCATGAAAACACGAATATATACCAAGTTTAATCGAAATCCTTAGAACCGTTACCGAGATTAGTGAAATAAATTACCAAAGAAACAAACAATATATATATACCTAAATCATAATAAAGACAAACTCCCACAAAAATAAAGCGTAAGCGAAACTGCGGGAAATTGCTAGTTTCATTATAGGGTCTAATATCACTTTGCAGTTTTTAATTTTTCTATATTCACTTTCCACGGAGAGCTAACTAAAGACTAATGTATTATTTTTCAATTCAGTCATACTAGGTACTTCAAGTTAGTATCGATAAGCAAGTCGATGAATCGGAAATCACTACCCGGCTCGGCCGGAGACGCGTCACAGCCAAAAAATGTCGAAGCGACTAGCATTGTTCGTTTCGTATTCATTGCTGCACGAACATCGTAATTTTAAAGTATCATAAGAAAACATTTTGAAGTAGGCAGTAGGAATATATTTCATAATGGTTTTGGAAAAAATGTGTTTTTTATATGAAAAAGGTATAATTATCAGTGAAAATTAATTACACTGTTGGGTAATCTCACTGACTGACTTGGATTTGTACACATACGCATATAACAAACCATCTTTATGCGTAACAATTTGCGGAGATGTCCGCGCAATTATATGCAGTAGCGTACTGATAGCGTCGGAGGAGCGTGACCCGACATTTGACTATACACCGTTCCACCGGTACGCGGTGGTGATTGCCACTCTATCGCGCTCTGTGCAATTAAGCGTCTGCCGTCTGACCTTCGCATCCCTTTAACAGGGGAACCAGACCAACTGAATCATGGTTAATCTTTTCAGAAACTATATATAACTTCTTCATCGTCATCATCGTCAGACCATTTAAGTCCCCACTGCTGGGGCACGGGCCTCCCTCAATCACATGAGGGGTAATTGCCACACTCACCACGCTTGGCAGACTGGTTGGCGAGGGTTTTGATATAAATGCAGAGATTTCCTTCTCTGGGTGCTGATGATCATGCCAGCAGCTTTACCTTAGTCGCCTTTTACGACACCTCGGTAAAAGTGAGGGTGGCCTATTCTACTCTGCCGGGGACCACACGGCGGGGATGTAACTTCTTAATTCTATTCTATTATTCTTAATACCATCTTTAAATTTATAAGTAATTTGTTCAATAAAGAAAGAATGAAAGAAACATTTAATTGACCATCCCAATACATAAAAATTACATAGTAACTTAACATTTGACACTCTTTAGAAAACAAAGGTAACATTCACACATTGAAACATTACAGACATATGTGTAAATGCAAAGTTTCAAGGAATCTTCAGTCCAGTTGAAGTTCGATTTCAATTCGAACGTAAAATCGATTCGAATCTTATTGAGTCCTTCAATAAATACAATGTCTCAACATGGCAAGCATTGTGATATGCATCAAGCGATATTGGTTCTGAAATGTAGGAATCTGTCGTCTCATAAGGTTCAGTAAAATTGAAATACAGGCAGAGTTTATGACTGTTTGCAATGTCATGCGCTTTGCTTTTGGTAAACAATAGCGTTACATGTCCGTAGCAAAGCTTTCAACATTGTAAATTAATCATTATAATATGAAGTCTTTGGAAAAGTAAACGTTTTATTTATTGATTTATTAGTTACAGCAATAATATTATTAGGTTTCATAGCTGTCCATTCATGGTAGTCTGTAAATCCAAAAGTATGTGTAAACAGCATGCCTATCATTCAAGCAAAATTATCTAAACTAAAATATAATAACATGAAGAAGATATAAAGTTACACAATTTTGTTTAATGTGGTAGGTGGCAGACGAGCAGACGTATCACCTAATGGCAAGCGATTGCTGCTGATGATATCTATGACATCAACAATGTAGATAACCAAAACACAAAGAAGGAATACCATACAAAATTACATTAAATAAATGCATTAAAATTAATTAATGTAACATCCACCAAATCTGAACAAAATACAATATAATAAGAATTAGGTGATATTCATTATATTAGTATGATTTTTCAATTTGATTAAATTAACTTTGATTTTAAATAAATATCACAACGACACATACATTGATCTGACTCCGAGATAGGTAGCTCAAGCACCTGTGTTACGGATATCAGAATCAACAGCAGTATATCAAATATATTCTTATAATATTTTCCTTTTGTAAATACATACTTATAATACACAGCAAACACCCAGACCAATACAAACAGACATGTTCATGCACACAAATGTTTGTTCTGTGTGTGTACTTTAAAACAATGCAGATTTCCATTTGCCAGGTGATGATCCATAGATGTCAGTCACGTCTCAAACGACTAACTAGAGCATTATTATTTATAACAAGAATTTGTCTATCAAAGCTATGGCCAAGGACTTAGCCTTATTTGTTACTATAGAAAAATACCTCATTTTTTTAATTTTCTTCCAGTCCTATAATTAATTAAATGGGGGTGGGAAAATTGTGTGACCCCGAATTCGATGCAAGCGAAGTTGTGGTAAAAGCTACTTTTTTTATCATATCAGTGAGATAAAGCTCCCTTTAAAAAAATAAACTCAGAGTAACGAACATCAACAGTGGGCTGGCCATATTAGCCGCAGAACCGACAACCGCTGGGGTAAACGAGTTCTAGAGTGGAGACCGCGTCTTGGCAAACGTAGTGTAGGGCGCCCTCTGGCTAAGTGGAGAGGAGAGGGAGGAGATATATCACGGTGGCGAACAATTGGAGAGGCCTACGTCCAGCAGTGGACTGCGATAGACTGTCTGATGTGTGATGATGAACAAACATCAAATCATAGAGATATTATAATTTATTGTTTCGCCATTTTATGGGGGCGGCCATCTTATATTGGATTTGAATAGTTTCATAGTGTATTGTAATCTACTACTCAAACCCTTTTATTTGATAAGTACCTATATATTACTATTAAAACTTATCCATCTATTGTATATCAAGAGAAAAAACCGGCCAAGTGCGAGTCGGGCTCGCGCACAAAGGGTTCCGTAGCAGCAAAGTCCAAAATTACAGTTAAATCAACCTATCTCAAAAACTATAAGAGATACTTTGATCAAACCAAAAATCGTTGAAAGAGTTAATTAGCATGCATCACCTCTATTTTTTTTAGAATTTTATACCCCGTAGTTATAAAAATAGAGGGGGGGGGACATACTTTTTACGACTTTGAGAGCTGATATCTCAAAAACCGTTCACTTTAAGAAAAATGTTTTTTAGAAAATTTTATATCATTTTAAAAGACCTTTCCATTGATACCCCACACGGGTATGTACATCGAAAAAAAAAATTTCATCCCTCAGTTACATGTATGGGGGGCCCCACCCCCAATTCTTTTTTTTACTATTTAGTGTCATATTTTTGTAGCGGTTCATACAACACATATTCCCATCAAATTTCATCACTGTAGTACTTATAGTTTCCGAGTAAATCGGCTGTGACAGACGGACAGACGGACAGACGGACAGACGGACATGACGAAACTATAAGGGTTCCGTTTTTGCCATTTTGGCTACGGAACCCTAACAAACTCTATGGTGAAAAGAAGTACTTTTAGTAGGCAACAGTTATTATCAACTACTAAGTAACTCATTACTTTGGCATTTAAACTTTAAGATCAAACATCATCAGTTATCGGTCTCGTGGTCTAGAATTCAAGGCAATCTGTCATGCTGTGACTGTCGCGACTGATTGTACAGTGGCGGACACATCAAGCTATACAAAATTGTCAAATTTCTTCATTCGATTTTAAACCTTATATTGTTACACATTGAGTTCGAAATTGATTGAGGAAATTTGACAGTTTTGTATAGCTTGACCTGTCTGCCACAAACATTACTATTACTGGAGTGAGTTATGTGGTAGGTCACGAGACATGTCGGTTATTATCGAACATCGAAGTAATATATAGTTAGTTATTAGTTATGTCATGTAGAATGTAATGTCTAACACTGTTTGTCTGACGGCCTCGGTGGCATTGTGGTTAGTGGATCGCACTCTAAAGATACCGCAGGGAAAGAAAACTTACAACTATTCATGTTACATAATATTATTATTCATACTTTAGCAAATTGTTTTCAAGAGTATTTTATACATGTTGTTGGCAGACACGTTTAGCCGCGCCAAATTTTCGATTATGACTTAGAGACCTTAAAAAGACGAGTGTACTCCGTTCTAATATGCCGGCAACGCATCAGGGACCCATCTGATCTCACAGATTTTCATCGAAGCAGGCGATTTTTTATGTGATAAGTAGAAGACAAGCAGACAGATGACCTGATGGTAAGCGACACCCGGTACCTCAGGAACCCAATTCTCGTGCTCGTGATATTTTGAAAACATAGCGTATGTCACATGAAATCCATACAAAAAAACGATGTTTTAGTGATACATGTCGCATGATGATAAATGTCTCGAGGCTCCAGTGATTTCTTACCATCAGGTGACACGCTTTCTCATTTGTCGCCTATTGTGCTTACTTTGTCTGGAATGATTATGATCTCACAACTATTTATATACCAGATTAATACCTCTTATCGTTTGAGCTCTGCATACATAAGTAAATCGACGAGTTTTTGTTAGTCCTTGTCTATAGTATCGAAACTAAGTCTTATCAAATTGAATAGATCACTTTAGGCACCTTCGTTTTAGATTGCGATCTTTCACCAAACTCGAGAGCTGCAGCGTCGGTATTTAGACGATCCCCCAAAATAACACGGAGGCTAAACTTTTCGCATTGTGTAACAACTCACTTAGGAAGTAGTTTGGCCCCAGAACTACAATACAGCGGTCTTGGAGTGGTTTTAACGCGATGTTTTGAACTACGATTAAAGGTGGGGAGACACTTTTTAAATTGCTTTTGTTTGTTATTGTGAACATTTAGGTTACCTACTTTTTTTACTATGAGAGATTAGATTTCATTCAAATACACACATACTAACATCATTAAACGGTTCGGATTGTTTTTGAAACGTGTAACCATCATTCGATTGGTCAGGTTCCCCTTTTAAAGGGTTTTGAAGGTCAAACTAGTCATTATCAGATTCTCCAAATCCTGAATCATGGTCAAAGCGTAAATTGGCCTCCATTTCGATGATTTGAATACATCATTCGATTTTTATATCAGATGGGAATTTATACCACTGCAGCATCAGCTCAACCATTACATCAGTACAACCATTTATTTTTAAAGCTAAACTTGAAGTCACACCAGGACCCCAATTCTCGTGCTCGTGATATTTTGAAAACATGGCGGATATTACCTGAAAACCATCCGAAAAATCTATGTTTTAATGATATATGTCGTATGAAAATAAATGTCACGAGCACGAGAATTGGGCTCCTTTATTCAACAATAAAAAATGATGTATAATTTGCTGTTGAATCATAATCATTAATCATTTATTTGCATAAAACATGGTATACAGTTGTGCCATATAAGTAGTAAAATGTGCTCATGTTTTGCTAATAAGATAGCATGCAAATAATTATATTTTCAGTGATTTATTAAAATTACATTGATCCAAAACTACATGGATTTAAATTTTAATTAATGTCTAAATATAATAATGAATAAAAAATATATTGTTTTAAACTTTCATGGTCACTTGTCATTGTCATTTCGTGGCCTGATTCTGTGAGTGCTGTGTGTCGAGAACAGGTACGAGATAATAGTGAGTTAGTGAACAGTGGTACCGCAGGTACGCGTAGTAAAAAATGCGAAGGAGGGTAGACCGTTTGTCTGCCTTTAACATCTTACCCGCAAAAACTTCAGTTACTCCGTGACCATGGCGCTTGCAACAGTGCCCAAATATCGGAAACTCAAAAATAAGGTACGTTATAGAAATCTTGTAAATAACTGTTCTAATGAATAAAAATGATAGTAAATTCTAGTTGTCAAACACTTGTTGCACATAGCTAGTATAAAATATTTACACAAGATCAAAATAGCACAGGATGAACAGCCTATACGAGCGTCCAGTCCCAATATCACATGAACGCATGGTCCAATATTTTCCTTGGACCAACATCGGCGCCGGTCAAAGTCGGGAAAAAAATAAAAACAGCTGCCAGATCGGTATCCAATCAACACGGATCGTACGAGTACCTCGCATCCGATATGGTGCTGGTATCTATGTGCTTTGAAAGGTGCGACGTGTGATTGTCCTCCAGTTAATATTTCGCCTATGGCGACCGGAGTTGCGCAGATCATTTTTTAGTGCGCAAGTATTGGATGGATGTTATGGCTAAAGATGATGTACCGCTAAACTTAAGGGGAAAATGTTAATGGTCAAGTTTAACCGCAGAAGAGAATAGTATTAGATGATAAAATATCATCATTAGGAAAACTCTAATATCCAAGGGTCTTATTTATAAATGTTTGTTAACGTTTAACCAGGCAAGTAACCATACAGTACCACCAGATTTTGAACTAGTGCCGATGTGATAAGGTTGAAAATGAATGAAATAAATGATGCCTTTTTGCCTGGTTAAGGGTTAAACCTTTGTTGACTAAATCAGCTTTCATTCTTTATTCTAAAATTTTGTATAAGTTTTTTATTCAAACGTCAAAACTATAACATAACATTATATAAACATTAGCGACCTCTCTGATTTCTTGGATGTTTATGGGCGGCGAAGATTTCTTTCCATCAGGTGACTCGCTTGCTTATTTGTCGCCTCTAGCATTAAAAAAATCTGTTCGTTAACACAGTCTTAGCTTACTAAAGTTTATTCAACGTTTATGAATAATTATGACTTCTGCTACTCGTTCAGTGGACTAAATAATAATATATTTTAGTCCTTCCTCTAACACAAAATTATTAAAGCAAAACAAATGACTCGCGATTTTTTTTCTACAAACACTTTGCAAATACTACAATACAAACGTCTTCACTTTAAAGAAGTGGGGGCGAAATTTAATACAGCTGTCGACAAAAGCCTTTGCGAAAACAATTGTAACCCAAGACGGAGGCATTCCGCTGTCTTCGGGGTTCCGAATTCGGTACTCGACGCTCTTTCCCACGTCGAAGGCAATTTTCGTGCGACGGAATTGGTTCGTAGATTATACTGGTGAAATCAACACTGCTGGTGAGACCTCGGCAGCCGCTTGCCGTATGCTTGATGCAAATTAAATTTTTTTTTTGAAATACGATGGTGGATGGATACTCTCAGAGACAGTTAGAGCTAGACTCATTCTAGTGTCGCCCTGCTAATTAAAGTCAATTTATTATAAATCGTTTATTATTGCCGTGCCGTGTATATGTATGCCGTGTGGTCCCCGGCAGAGTAGAATAGGCCACCCTCACTCTTACCGAGGTGTCGTAAAAGGCGTCAAAGGTAAAGCTGTTGGCATGATCATCAACACCCAGAGAAGGAAAACTCTGCATTTATATCAAAACCCTCGCCAACCCGTCTGCCAAGCGTGGTGAGTATGGCAATTACCCCTCATGTGATTGAGGGAGGCCTGTGCCCCAGCAATGGGGACTTAAATGGGCTGATGATGATGATGATGATTATGTTTATTGTTGTGGGTAAAGAATAATTGGCTCTAACAGTGGAAGAGCCATGCTTCGGCATGAGGCCGGCAAGAGCGGAGCGATACCACAGCCTCATAGAAAACCAGCAGCACCAGTGCTGTTTCGCTGAGTAAGTAAGTAAGGGTACTGGAGGCTCAATCCGGAGCAAAGAGGGTGTAAAAGTTGGCAGAGCACTTTTGACTCCACTGGTATTGCGAGTTTCCATGGCGGCAGCATTCGCTTGCCTAAAAGTAAAATATCAGCCTAAACTGTCCCATTGCAGGGCAAAGGCCTCCATTATAGAATTCAAGTCATCGCTATTATGATTACAAACCCAACTTATGTTCAAAGAACTCGAAACAAAATCGTGCCCGGGAATCGAACCCAACTCAGGAGCCCGAGACTATGGTACCGGTACTTAAACCATTAGCCCAACAGACGTCTTATTCGCTTACCTATCAAATTTAGACTGTGACTGAGCCACGCTTCGTCATAAACGGGCCGGCTCGACCGGAATGATATCACGGCCTCGCAGAAAATCGGCGTGAAGCAGCATTGTGCTGTGTTTCTCTGCCTGAGTAAGGGTACTTGGAGTCCCAATCCGGGGGAAAGGGGGTGAAAGGTTAGCAGCGCACTTGTGACTCCACTTGTGTCGCGGGTGTACTATGGGCGGCGGCAGTTGTTTACCATCAGGTGATCCGTCTGCACGTCTGCCACCTATCACATAAAAAAAGATGGCGCTAGTCTGCTCCTCTCTCATTTTTAATGTTTCACATGTACAGTTGTAGGTGAATTTCAATAAGATGACACTCTTTCCCACGTCAGAGGCAATTTTCGCGCGACTAGAATTGGTTCATTGATTATACTGGTAAAATTCAAACTGTGTTGGTGGGACCTCGCGAGCCGCTTCTTATACTTCGAATGAATGCCCTTTGTTACTAAACTTTTTTTTGCAAATTTAACTTATTACTATTTTAACTAATAAATAACTTACTCGTATGTAGATTTTTTCATTGCTCATTTGGGATATTGGGAAAATACACTTCTCGCCATGTGATTATTTAAAGAAGAAAAATCACATGGCGACTAGTGGATTTTTCCCAAAACAAATATCTATTTACAATACGACTTTGAAAAATCGACAAAAAAACTCGACGAAAAGCTGTTAAAACTACTATTGAATAAAAGTATTCCTTTTTTGAAAATTGTAAAGTCATGATTTTTTTTTATGATGATGGTGAATCAATGATATTACTACTAAATATCCTTAGTTAAGTTACAGTTAATCGACAAAAAAAACTCGACGAAAAGCTGTTTAAAAACTGCTATTAAAAAAAATATTCCTTTTTTGAAAATTGTAAAGTCATGAGTTTCTGATGATGATGATGAATCAATGATGTTACTACTAAATATCCTTAGTTAATTTCCAGTTGAAACTTTACATTCTTCTGAATTAGATGGGAACTGCAATTTTATGCAATGACACCTATTTTCCAGCAAATCTACTTAGCATTTTCTCTATAACAACCAGATATAGGATTTGCTGATTACTTACTAAGCAAACATTCAAAGAAAATGGCAGCGGTGAAAATTTCCACTTGTATAAAGTCACGAACAAAAATCGAGCTACCCAACCAAGCGACGTAATACTTTTTTAGAAGTAGGTATCTATACTTGTACTATATATTGGAGATTGCATCTCCATATTGTTTTAGATGTAGGCAAATCAAATCTTCTACAGTAAATTGACTTCAACCGATTTCTAAAAGTAGGAGTCTGTATTAAATATTATTAATATTAGTTTTGAGTAACTTATTCCTCTGTTGTTGGATATCCGTAATTTGTTTTATCTACTTTGTACGGGATCAGGTCAATGTATGAGAAGTTAATGGTTGATATTTTTATAGCAATATTTTGCAATTTATTCTTAAGTAAATAACACACTTAAAAATTTCATCTCGCGTTCAGGCGGGACTCAAGCCCACACCTTTTACAATCCAGGTGAATGTTCTACCAATTAGACCACTGATCAACAATTTTGCTTTTACAGATTTCGAAAACTAGAATATTGTAGGTATAAAATATTCTTTATATTAGATTTCCGATTTCATATTAGTTTTTAGACTCGTGTGTTTGTTCAGTGTCTGAGTAAGTTATTCCTCTGTTTTTTGATATGCGTAATTTATTTAATCTAGGTACTTTGTACGGGATCAGGTCAATGTATGAGAAGTTGTATTTATTATTATTATTATACACAAAAATAACTTATACAAATATCCATAAACAAACCTTTATTTATGGTGAACCCTTACGTCACAATCGACGCTCAAACTATACTAAACGGGTTGTCAAATTCAGTCAGACCTACGTTGCACTATAAATTAATATTTTTCGAGCTCCAATAAATTCCGCTAGTTCTTTTTATGTGTTTTTATATTACGGCAGACAATCATTTGACCTGGAGGTAGACCATGCTTGCCCGTGAAAATCCTATTCACTCTAGCCTTACAGATGCCCAGTTGACTGTTTTGTTGGCGCAGTGGGTAGTGCGTTGCACTTTAAGGCGACACGGCTGCAAATTTGTCCATTAGTTTATCTGTTAAGAAATTTTCAGTGTCATCCCGGAGTCTGGAAGTTGGCGGTCTTGTACCCCTGTGACTCGGAAAGCACGTTAAGCCGTTGGTCGTGCGCCCGAAATACACCGGCGGGCAACGAGTTCCACTCTTAGGATGTTCGCATCAACAAGGATAATTCTGCGTTCAGTTTACTCGGGACTCGCAGCGTCGAGGGCAATTTTCATGCGACGCGCTGCAATGGGTCGATCGGTCCGTGGATTATACGCGGCTGGCGGAATCCCGCGGGCCGCTTTTTGACTTGTGTTGACATAGTGTTTAGTTGATAGCATTTTATATTGCGACAAATCTGATTCGGCGCGTGGCAAAAATCGAGGTGACTATTTGACGCTTATCTCCAGTTTGTACATATTGAAAATTCAAAATATCTTTAATTAATTTAAGTCCATACAGAACATTTACGTATGTCAGTGTAGAGTTGTCCCATTCCATATCCCCAGTAACGGACGCGACGGCCCAGCGAAAGAAGCCAGTAAGTATAGATAATCTTGGAAAGCCCATATAGTACATACTTAATTAAATGATGTTTTATAAGAATGTCAAACCTTAAGGGTTGTTATACGGTTCAGTGGTGACACCAAAAGATTTTCACTGATTGTAATGAAAAAAAAACGAAAAAAAATATCTAGACATTTAAAATAACAAAGAATTTGAGTTTTTTTTTTCAAGCTTAATTTGCACACGCTATTTAATATTCATGTTACAATATACTTTAGCTAAATTTGAAATTTTAGTGACTTTTTTAAATCTTACTAGATTTAAAAAAGAGAAAAATCCAAAAATTGAATTTTTTTTTTGATAGGTGTCAGACGAGCAGACGGATCACCTGATGGTAAGCGATTGCCACCGCCCATGGACAATCGCGACACCAGTCGAGTCCCCCGGATTGGGCCTTAGGTACCCTCACTCACGCAGCGAAATACAGCACAGTGCTGTTTTCTGTGAGGCCGTGGTATCACTCCAGTCGAGCAGGCCCATTAATGCCGAAGCGTGGCTCTCCCACGGTCAAAACGGTGCATGCTCGGATTTGAACCATGACCGTATAGAAGGCGCGTTCGTACCCACTCAGCTACCATCACTCGTCATCATCATCATCATCATCAGCAACTCACACTCGTCCACTGCTGGACATAGGTCTCCCCGAATGCACGCCACTGCTCCCGATTTTCAGCCACTCTCATCCAGCCCACACCAGCCAGCCTTCGAATGTCATCATCCCATCTTGTCGCAGGGCGTCCTACACTACGCTTACCGAGTCGCGGTCTCCACTCAAGGACTTTACGGCCATCACTCGTACAGCAGGATCAAAGTGTCAGTTCTAAAGTTGAAGTATAACAGGATCAGTACAACTATATCAACAGGCGAATAATGTAGCAAACAGCCCGCGGGATTGCAGGAGCGCGGCGTATAATCCCGCCGCTGCTCGGGCCGATTGCCCTCATCGCGGTGTGTCGGCGAAATTGCCTGCGAAGCTATGCGAGTAGGGAAATTTGGTGAACGAGTTACAATTTTGGGGGGAGCAAAAATTTTTGGCGTTTTTGTTTATTTGACGCGGCTTGAGATTGGTGTGAACATAAACTCGAAATTAACCAGCTTATGGTTACGTTTAGTTATAACCTTTATAGCTGATTCGACCAAGCTTACTCCCAGGGGCGTATTTACCTGTATTGCAGAGGGTGCGGTGCACCCGGGCGCCGGTAGGTTAGAGGGCATCGAGAGCCCCTCGCTACACATAGAGCCTCCACTGTAACGCTTCGCAAGGAGTGGGCGCGAGTACTGACCGTTCTCCTCATCTTAGCTTGTGATTCCCCTGCATTGTCCCTGGGAAAACAAAAAAAAAGGTGTATTGATTTAATTTACCTTCAACCTATGTATTTGTGTGTTTGCGCTCAGCAAGTCTCTCTAATTGGCCTTCATGAACACACTTCGCTGACAGACTTGGAACAAACCTAATTTTACGCTCACTCTGTCACTGACATTGCCTTCTTGATATCGGAGAATCGATTTTAATCAAGTTTTTGGTGTTTTTTTCGTGAAATAAGACATTGTTTTCTTTGTGTTAATTACGAGTATTACCCACAGATATGGAACAACTAATATTTCAAACTAAGTTACTAGATAACCTCGGAATCTAAATAGGACAGGAGGGTGATGATGCATTTAGCAGTGCTGTATTTGTATCGAAATTACAAATTCTCCGAAACGAGTTTCATTTGTCTTGACATTTTGAAGAATTCCGGTTCCCCGCAAACGACACGATAGTTTTCCGAACTACAAAAAAAAATAGCGATCGAGCATCAAATCTCTACTAATTACTACTTTGTCAGTGGTTGCTCCGAGTTCACGAGTGCCGTTTTCGTTTACCCGCGTGGGTTTATTTGCGACCCGACCTGACTTACTCCTCTTCTATATCGTTCACTATCGAATGGTCGTCATCAATCGTTAACCATGACGATGGTTCATTTTCGTTTGCTGATGCGGCTCGCACGATGTGTTTCCACGTGTTGCGGCTCATGTAGCCATGAGGTACTGTAATAGGTTATGGGGCTGCTACAATAGATCATCTACTGGTCGGAGTGGCTATGAGACGCAGGGCTCACCCCATTTCTATCAAATACTAATAATAATTGGTCTGGGTGTTTTCTATATATTATAAGTATGTATTTATAAAAGAAAAGTATTATATGTATATATTTGTAATCCCACTGTTGATTCTGATATCCGTAACACAGGTGCTTGAGCTACTTATCTCGGAGTCGGATCAATGTATGTGATGTTGTAAATTATTATTATTATAAAAAAGAGGATATTTTTTAAATACCCTCCATATCCGCTCTAAGAAAATACTTTTGCCTATGTTAAGTAAAACAATTTGAATGAGAAATCAACGTCCAATGCACAAAAAACGTCTAAAACCACTAAAAATAATAATTCAAAACCATCAGCCGATACGTTTCATTCTACTACAGTTGACAGAATCTCCGATCGAGGTTCAAATCTCTATAAATACGTTGTCAGCGGTGGCTCTGGGGTCGCGGGCCGTTTCAATTCACCCCGGGTTTATGTGCGACCCGCCCTGACTTACGTCCATTGAAATAATTAAATTAGTTTTGTGCGAACTTTGACCCCGATCCAGCTGATTCGAAAGTGTTGGACAACACTTTCGGATTCCGTCCTTGATCAATTTGTATTGTGTAGTAGTTTGGATGGGCTCGCAACTTTTCAGTGGACTGGTGTTTCTACGAGTAATATGAGTTTATCTGATATGGTAAAGGTCTGGTGGCCTCACTTGAAAATTTCATTTTATCAAGTTGTGAGAATTTTAGAAATTCAAATGCTAATTTAACTATATTCTGAGGACTAAACATGAATGTGCTTTTATTACTATGGTATACTATAATCGTTGTGACCTTTTTTATCATGCTTTAAGCCGTGTGGTCCCGGCAGAGTAGAATAGGCCACCCTCACTCTTACCGAGGTGTCGTAAAAGGCGACTAAGGTAAAGCTGCTGGCATGATCATCAGCACCCAGAGAAGGAAAACTCTGCATTTATATCAAAACCCTCGCCAACCCGTCTGCCAAGCGTGGTGAGTATGGCAATTACCCCTCATGTGATTAAGGGAGGCCCCTGCCCCAGCAGTGGGGACTTAAATGGGCTGACGATGACGATATCATGTTTAAGCAAATAAATTAATTTGTTTTTTTATGATTTAGGTGGCAGACGAGCCGACGGATCACCTGATGGTAAGCGATTACCGCCGCCCATGGACACTTCTGATGATGGATCTGATGAGATAAATTTCTTATATGAATTTTTAACGCCATTTATAGGATGAATGAATATCAGTTATGAATTTTTAACTCTATTTATAGGATAAATGAATATCAGTTATTAGTCTTTTGACCTATTGAGTCTATTGACCGTGGGAGAGCCACGCTTTGGCATGAATGAGCCGGCTCGACCGGAGTGATACCACGGCCTCACAGAAAACAGGCGTGACGTAGCACTGTGCTGTGTTTCGCTGCGTAAGTGAGGGTACCGGGGGCCCAATCCGAGGGGAAAGGGGAGTTTAAAGGTCGGCAGCCTACTTGTGACTCCACTGGTGTTACGAGTGTCCATAGACGGCGGCAATCGCTTACCAACAGGTGATCCGTCTGCTCGTCCGCCACCTTTCACATAAAAAAAGTATAATAGTATTCTACCACTTAAATATGTATACACGGCGTCACGTCAAGTTACCTTTGTTGGACTTTAGATCGTCCTTAAGTGCTGTTGCACTTTGGAGGGTTGATGATTTGTTTTTTTACGTGTAAGGCCCAATGCAATCCAATTTAAAATGTAAACCTTTTTCCCAAATGCACTGCATTAACACTTCCTTCTATCTCATTTTTATTCCACTCAAATCTCACGTCCCGCCGGTTTTTCTACCGCAAAGCAGGTTTAAAAATCGACCCTCCCCGGCTCTTACGTGACAAAAAAACGACTTAACCCAAAGTTTTCGACGAAACATCTGAGTTGCAGAGTAAGTAGTTGCCGTTAAGCTTTTTTGGGAACTTTCGGATCATTTAAAAAAGTTGCCCGACGGTAAAAGCCGAGTAAAGTGTTGAAAAACAGACAAAGAGGACATTGATCACGAAAATAATCTAAACCTTTACTTATTCGAAGTTCTGGGGAGCGTTCGTTGCCGAGTGGTCACTGCGACCAAATTTGATCTATTGTGACCTCCGCTCCCACTTACAGATCGTCTCCGAGGCCCACGGTTTGCATAAACCGTATAATGGCCTTGGGAGCCTTAACATCCTCCGGGCAGATGTGGTAACTGCCCAGGGTGCGGCTTTTTGGGTGCCCGAGGGCATCGCATTGACAAAGGACGTGCAATCTAAAACCTTACTAGTAACTCAAATATAACTCATATGATAAAATATCATAAAAATATATAAATTCTTACAACATCTTACACATTGACCTGATTTCGTACTTAGAACAGATAGTTAAGTCCACGAAGACGTTCCCCTTTTCTCATTATCGCTTACAAATTAGCAATGAGTGCTCACGCACACTATGATAAATTGACAAACGTCACGGGGTAACTGTAAAGATGCTCTACTTGAAATTTTTTAAATTATTTAAATGATTAATTAGCGCTCTTGCCCAAAAGTGTTGGGGCGCGTCTTCGTGAGTGGAACTATCTGTAACTAGCTTAACAACGTTTGGTAAGGATCATCATCATCATCAGCAACCCACACTCGTCCACTGCTGGACATAGGCCTCCCCTAATGCACGCCACTGCTCCCAATTTTCGGCCACTCTCATCCAGCCCACACCAGCCAGCCTTCGAATGTCATCATCCCATCTTGGCGCAGGGCGTCCTACACTACGCTTACCGAGTCGCGGTCTCCACTCAAGTACTTTACGGCTCCAACGGCTGTCAGTTCTGCGGCTAATATGACCAGCCCACTGCCACTTCAGTTTGGTAAGGATATCATATAATAATTAGAGAGAAAGTAAAAAAGCTTTAGGTTGGCGGCATTGCACAAGTTTTAGGGCATCTTTTCTTTTCTTTTTTTTTATGTGATAGGTGGCAGACGAGCAGACGGATCACCTGATGGTAAACGATTGTCGCCGCTAATGGACACCCGCAAAACCAGTGGAGTCACAAGTGCGCTGCCAACCCTGTTGAATAATTGAATGAAGTATTACAAGATAGTGTTGGGCGCCGACTTCGGCAACACCTCTTCTCGAGTGTACTGTTATAAAATGTAATTTAAAATGTATGAAGTGTTAAAAATGTTATTTTACAATTTTTAGTTCGTGGTGTTTTGCTTAAATTTTGGCCATGAAATTCTTACAGAATTAAAATTACTAACTTGAGTACGCTCTGAGCGAAGGGACACTGTGCCAGGTATATTCTATGAGCGGCGCCATTGTAAACAAGTGAAACTTAAACAACAAGTTTCGAGTACTGTTTCTACCATAATCCTGGCACATAGTAATCAAATGGCGGATTATCGAATTATAACTTAACGAAAAGCCGCAAATACAAAGTTGGCATGCGCTCAGCAAACAAAGAAGCCAAACATAAAGCTGAATACACATGGCTCTAATCCTCGACGGTTGTAAGTTGTAATGCGCCCGACCGCGTCGAAAAGTTGAGATATCCCAGCGCGCCCTCTTGATATTAAACCGGTTTTAACCAGTTTAGGGAGGTTTATGCTGGCTTTATTATATTAGCGCGTCGACGCTTCTGCCGCGGATTCGGCGCTTTAATTAGTCTCGAGCGATATCAATGGCGGCACAGTATACATTTTTGCAGTCGCTCCAGTTGAGTTTAGACTCTCAAAAATGAACTGGAATGTGCTGCCAGTAAGCTTAGCTGCGTATTTGCAGTCCTTTAGCTTGAGGAATCTTACGTGCTTTTCACGCGCATATGTTCAAATTATCGACGCATTAAGGCAACCTTGAGTTTTTGTTACACGATTGCTTCAGCGTTGCTTTTGAAAGCATTGCTACTATATTTGTTGTATACTGGAGCTCTCGACTTGATTCCACCAACGCTCGTATAGCGATCTGAGCTGATAAATTTTATGCCGCGACAGCTCGTACGTGCTTTTGACAATTACGCACGTATGCGAGCTTGACGTAACAGATGCAATTAAATATTTGATGGATGATGGTCTGGAATGTGTAGGCGCCATCAGTTGGAATGCCATCATGAGAGTTGTCAGCTGGGCTAAATCAGATGTATCCATCAAGAGACAGGGTGCGTAGAGCTAACAAAAATTTACCAATGATATTGCTCAAATCAATCTTCCTTCTGTAATAACAGTGAAATGTCTGTTTAGTAATATCCTCTAACCGATTACGCCTACGGCGGCCAATCTCAACGATCAGCCACGTACTCAGGATATATTATAGTGCTCGAGTGTGCGCAAACACAAGTGCACTCTCTATTCCCTTACACTCATATTCCGTTGAGACATCAGCGTGACACGACCGGAGAGGAATTGGGAGCAGAACCAACGGTTTAACGTGCTTTTCAAGGCACGGGGATACAAGACCGCCAACTTCCAGACTCCGGGCTGACACTAAGATTTTCTTACCGAAAACTTACGTGCAAATGTTTGGCTCGACCCGGGGATCAAACCTCTTACGCAGCCGTCACTTTAAAATGTGACCCACTAACCACTGCGCCACCGAAGCAGTCTGTTTAATATTTTGTCTGTGTCCGATTCCTGTTGCATAAATTGTATGTGGTCAATAAATGTTTTCTTGCTTACTTAAATCACAAAGTATCGTCTCTAATGCTGAACATATCAGATTTTGGACTATTCATATGTAAGCAGACATTGAATTTGCTATCAGCTATTTTATTTTGTAATTTTCATAAAGTTATAAAGTGGCATCTTAGTCTATGACAGGGTTTTTGATATGTTGTGGGGTAGACGAGCAGACGGATCACCTTATGGTAACCGAGGGTCACCGCCGTATCGGGCCAGTATATTCAGATTTAAAATCTCCTTAGTTTTGAAACAAATTGAAACACTCTTTTGTCAACGTCTTTTTGTCTGCAAAGTTTTATTTTATTATGTAGCTTTGTAGTCGTGAAAATTTGCTTACTTTTAAACTAGTAAGACCGAATTTCGTCCTAAAACTTTTTAACAAATACCTTGAGTACGTAGGTATTAAAAAAGTAATATATCTTTAATTCGTCGGGTACAACTGGCATGGGGAGCTTTCGGAAAACTGAGCATGGTATTTAAATCTTCCCCGGGTGATCCATCTGCTCCTCTGCCACTTATCACATAAAAAAATGAATTTTGTATTTAAATACTTTTACTAAACTAATTTTCACATCTCTGGCATCGTCGTAATAGAAGCGACGTCGTGTCCGTTGTGGGCTCTCCTCTCTTGCTCATCAGTGTCAATATAATGCGTGCCAATTTTTTTATCACAATGAATGCGAAAGACCCTGAAATATGGAGGAGATACAGTGGGAAAGCGGACCCTGGGCTCCGAAGTGCACACATGAGATGCTAATGAGGATATGCATTTAGTACCTGCATAAAACGATTTCTCCATTTGATTCAGTTGATCCCCAATTTCAGTCTTTATAATCATCACTATTTTCCACCAGATAAGAACTCACATTAATTATTGGCCGTGTGGTCCCCGGCAGAGTAGAATAGGCCACCCTCACTCTTACCGAGGTGTCGTAAAAGGCGACTAAGGTAAAGCTGCTAGCATGATCATCAGCACCCAGAGAAGGGAAACTCTGCACTTATATCAAAACCCTCGCCAACCCGTCTGCCAAGCGTGGTGAGTATGGCAATTACCCCTCATGTGATTGAGGGAGGCCCGTGCCCCAGCAGTGGGGACTTAAATGGGCTGATGATGATGATGATGATGATTAATTAATGTCCTCCAAGCCGATACTTTGGTTATGACGGCCAATCTCAGCGATCAGCCATCGTCGTGGGACATTTTAAAGTGCACAAGTGTTTGCGCAGACACAAGCTCACTCTTTTAGCCTCATATTTCGATGGTGGGACACCACTATGACACGACCGAAGAGGCATCAGGCGAAGGACCAACGGCTTAACGTGCTTTCCTCGGCACGGGGGTACAATACCTTTAACTTACAGACTTACGGCTGACATAGAGAATTTCTTAAGGTGACGGGTAGGGCACACTAGGGACGCCAATCGATTTTAATTTTTAGCTTCTAAACCGGATCTATTTTAAACAATTTTGGGGTTACAATCTTTCGGCAATCACTTATACTATTTATTAAATAACCATGCACAAATGTGGGGTCCAACGCGTACGCGAAATATTGATTACCGCCAAAAGTGGCAGCTTTTGGCGTGAATCAAGCGTACAAAAACGGGCAAAACATTTGTGAATGGTTATTTAATAAACAGTATAAGTGTTTGCCAAGAGGTTGTAACCCAGATATTGTTTAAAATAGATCCAGCTTAGTAGCTAAAAATTAAAATCCATTGGCGTCGCTAGTGTGCCATACCCGTCACCTTAACAGAAAAACTTTGGTCCAACCCGGCGATTGACCCGAGAATCCAAGTACAGGAGTCGCTTTAAAACGCGGCGCACTGACCACTGCGTTCAAGGCATTCAAGTTCATTGTAGACAATGTATTAGGACACATACCTTGTGACAGGCAACCACTGTATGTGACATTTAGCTGTGTGAATACGTATGTGCATTACCGTGTCAGGTATGCAAATGCATGAGTGCTGATTACAACAGGAGTTAGGCTCACGCATGCTTGACACAGAATGTCGGTTAGACACTAGGCAGACTTGGTGGCTTTATACCAGCGTTTCAAGCATGACCTAAATATCTTTATAATTTATAACGACCTTTATAATGCGGACGGCTAAGGAATGGAACTCCCTGCTGAGGTCTGTTTTCGCTGACCACTTCTGGACATCTTTAAGGCAATAGTGAACAGGCATCTTTTAGGCAAAACGCGTATCATCCTAGACCTCATCGTCGCTTTCCATCAGGTGCGACTGTGGTCAAGCGTTAGCCTATTGACCAAAAAAAAACTTAGGCGGTTTGTATTTGCGCCAGATAATTAAATATATATTTGGAGATATGAATGATGATGACTTAGAGCGACGGTAAGCTCAGTGATTCAGAACGCGTCATCCATACTACTGTTGATAAATCAAGTAATGATGATACATAAACCTATATGATGATGATGATAGATGTCTTTCTCTCTTACCAGTATTTCGGCTATAGCTGCTAATTTCAACGGTAAGCCGTTAATGCAGAAATGGACTCAGGAAATATACCTATTGCACAAGTATACGCGCAGACACCTGTGCTTTTTTTTCTCTTATATTTTCGAGTGTTGTAGAATAACTTTACTGTAAAGGGCCGTAAATACGATACATTCAAGACCGCTGGAGTTCCAGGCGTACATAGGATGTGGTGAGTGCTTACCATTTAGGCGAGCCATATGCTTTTTTGCCACCGATGTTGTATAAAAACAAATCTTCGAATTTCGATCCGTGATTGTAATGTTTGATTGTATTTACCAGTGACCAAAGCATGAAGTCCTGTAAAATTTTGTGCAATAAAGAGTATCTTATCTATTTATATTCGTTACTTTATTGGATAATTAATATGTAAAGCAGGTTCATAAAAATGCACCCTATTTTCTAAGCAGGAACTTCGTCCAACATTGTAAATACTTTTTCTTGATACTAAGGGTTTATTTAAGGGGTTGCTTTTTAAATCTTTGCAAACACCCTCCGACTTTCTTCGTATCCGCCAGAAAGATGATATTATAATATCAGACAACAAAAACAATATCGATGCAAATTATACTTCGACCATATTATATTTTGTGGAGAACCACGCTTTGGCATGAATGGGCCACCATAACTGGAGTGGTACGTCAGCTAGACAAACCTACCAAAAGTGTCCGGCCATTTGACAACAGATAACTGTGTGTTAAAAGTGACTGTTGTCAAATGCTCAGAAATTAGTTTCGGGTTTTAACGCAAAAATATCTTTGAAGCTGGCTGTACCACGACCTTTAAGAAACCGGCATTTTACATTATGGCGGACAAACGAGCAGACGGCACACCTGATGGTAAGTGATCACCGCCGCCCATGGACATGTGCAACACCTGAGCTGTGGTATCACATATGCGTTGCCTTCTCTTAAGAAGCGGCGTCTGTGCTGTATTTTGCTGCGTGAGTGAGGGTCCCAGAGGCCCAATCCAGGGGAGGGATTCTACTGGTGATGCGGAGGATGTCCAAGGGTATTGTACCATCAGGTGATCTTTCTGTTATTTTGCCAACTTACACATAAAAAAAAGTTATAACGTTTAATAAATTTTTTGTTTGTTTGATATTTGATCAGTGTACTTTCCACCTGTATCAGTTTTCAACCTGAATACTGTATAATATATTCAAGCAGGGTAAATCTCTTCAGTTTACCGTGGGTATGAATGGTCCGACTCGACTGGAGTGATGTGCAGCTTTGCAGTTTCGCTGCGTGAGTGAGGGTACCGGGGGTTAAAAGGTCGACAGCGCACTCGTTGCTCCACTGGTGTCGCGATTGTCCATGGGCGGCGGAAAAACCAAGTTTCCTTCATACTATAAACTTTGCTAAACTATTAACGGGACTTGCTAACGATTGGTTTTGCTTGTTTCAGGTACATAAAAATTTCGAGCCGTTTGCCTACTGCCACTTAATTTAGTAATTTACTACTAAGTAAGAGTAGATTATTATCATATTAAACCCCCTGTTGGTCTAGTGGTTTAAGTACCGGGCCGCATTCGGCAAGCGTGGTGATTAAGCCTAATCCCATCATAGTAGCGATGGCTTGATTTCTATGATGGAGGCCTATGCCCTGCAGCGGGACAGTCAAGATGGGATGGTGACATTCGAAGGCTGGCTGGTGTGGGCTGGTTGAGAGTGGCCGAAAATCGGGAGCAGTGGCGCGTATTAGGGGAGATCTATGTCCAGCAGTGGACGAGTGTGGGTTGCTGATGATGATGATGATGATGATTTAGAGTTTGCGGTTTTTGAAGTCATTCTGTGCAATGACCTACACGCTAGGCAGTATTCTACCGTGTATCTGCCGCATACGATCCCTATAGTATGTTATGCGAAACCACATGTATGTTTCAGTTTTTTTTATATGATATGTGGCAGACAAGCAGACAGATCATCTGATGGTAAGCGACACTAGTGGAGTCATAAGAGCGCTGCCAACCTTTAAACTCTATTTAGCCTCCGGTACCCTCACTCGCGCAGTGAAATATAGCACAAAGCTACTTCACGTCGGTTTTCTGTGAGGCTGTGGTTTTACTCCGATCGAGCGGCCCCATTCATGCCGAAGCGTGGCTCTCCTACGGTCAAAAGTAGTTTGAGTAGCCTTTTTAGAATGCCATGTAGGAAGCCGGTATTCTATGATTAGCTACCAGATCTCATAAGAAGACTACATTTATTATAACGAGATCAGTCCACAAGAGTAGAGAGAAGAGATGAACTATGTTGTGCTACTAGAGTGAAACATTCAACATGTGAAAACACGCACCATTTCACGCGAGTGAGGCATAAAGAGCGAAGACGTCCGACCATTTATCTGTCGCGCAGAGGTCATACCTCCCTCCTCATGCATATGCAGGCGCCACGCTCCGTGTCTGCCAGGAGTTGTGGCTGTCACGTATTATACTCGTATCTTCGAGCGAGAAATCCTACTTGAGGACTGTGATAGCTTAATTAACAGGTCCACTTTTAAATAGCTGTTATCATGTTCATGTTTGACATAAATTTCTTTATATTTACCACGTAAGGGCTCAAGTGCTCGGGAGTATCTCTGAAGGACCGCATCAGAATTGATGTAATCCGACAGAGTACTGGAGTCACCAAGATAGCACCGAATCAGCAAACTAAAGTGGCAGTGGGCTGGTCATATTAGCCGCAGAACTGACAGCCGTTGGAGTAGTAAAGTCCTAGAGTGGAGACCGCGACTCGGCAAGCGTAGTGTTGGACGCCCTGCGTCAAGATGATGACATTCGAAGGCTGGCTGGATGAGAGTGGCCGAAAATCGGGAGCAGTGGCGTGCATTATGGGAGACCTATGTCCAGCAGTGGACGAGTGTGGGTTGCTGATGATGATGATGAAGGACCTTAGTTTTGTGAAACGGTTGGTCTGCCGTAGTGACGATTGCGATCTAGAAGAGAAGAGCGTACTAAAAGGTCAGCAACTCATATGCAACCTCTCTGATCTCGTAGAAACCCCCCTCACAGAAAACCGGCGTGAAGCAACATTGTGCTGTGTTTCGCTGCCTGAGTGAGGGTACCGGAGACCCAATCCGGGGGAAAGGGGGCCTTTAAGGTTGGCAGCGCAGTCGTGACTCCACCGGTGTTGCGAGTGTCCATGGATGGCGACAGTTTCTCACAATCAGGTGATCCGTCTGCTGGTCTACCACCTATCACATAAACAAAAATCATTAGCGGCGGTGATTGCTTAACAAGTAACCCGCTCTCTCTTTGTCGCCTATACTCGTAGCATAAAAAAATGCGCGCAAAATTCCGTTATTTATTTACTGTGGTATTGCCTTTTTTTAAGTAATAGGTGGCTGACGAGCAGACGGATCACCTGATGGTAAGCGATTCTTTCTTATTATTCTAATGGTAACTTTAATGCGACATAATATGGCAAAAGACTCACTTATCAATTCGAGAACAAACGTTACCCCTGTTTCGAAACCACGTCTTTGGGCGCAACTAGAAATGACTACAATGGGAATGATTGATGATGATGAGTAATTATTCCACTAACCAGACATTAAGAACACTCAATTACCTTATTATGATCAGGTGAGGTTGTAGCCAAAGGTTTAACTCACATGAAAAATAATTGAGATTGTATTTTTTGTAAATAAAATATTACAAAAAAAAACACCGAAAAAAAGCTTGTTGTTTAAGTTTCACTTGTTTCCAATAGCGCTGCTCATAGAATATACTTGGCACAGTGTCCCTTCGCCCAGAGCGTACTTAAGTTAGTAATTTTAATTCTGTAAGAATTTCATGGCCAAAGTTTAAGCAAAAAACCACGTAACACTTTATACACTTCAAATAACATTTTATAACAGTACACTCGAGAAAAGGTGTTACCAAAGTTCGACATGTATACATGTCGAATTGAGAACCTGCTTTTTTTGAAGTCGGTTAAAAAATAAATAAAAACTAAAGCTACCACGTGTAAATTTTGAAAAAACAAATTCCATTGGTCATTTTGCCTTACCGTCTCCCATATTGTGCTGTTTCAGGCGATGTTGCCCAATAGTAGCCCATTATGGCCTAATGTCACCGATGATCATTTTCTTTTCCGGGTACGGTCGTCTTATATCCTATTAGGGTTCCACGATAGAACTTTTTTAGTTTTCTCATTATCGTTCGCCGGCTCATTTATGGGAACCGCATCCCATTTATAAACTTGTGGGCCGACAATGAAACTATTCCTTGACGAACAATAAAATATACCTGTAGCATCGAAACAAAAGAGGAATACTGGAATATAGATATGGTAGTCTGTTTTATTTCTTTTTTTTTTTGCTTTATTTATGTGATTGGTGGTAGACGAGCAGACGGATCACCTGCTGGTAAGCGAGGGCCTGCCGCCCTAGTGACACTAGTGGGATTCCACAAGTGCGCTGCCAACCTTTACACCCTCCTTTTCAACGGATTGGGCCTCCGGTACTCACACAGCACAACACAGCACAGTGCTGCTTCACGCCGGTAACATACTCGTATTTACGAAATGGTAAAACAATAAATTATTATTGAATTTAACTATCAATATTTATGAATTTTACATTCGATGAGCATCCAAAAGCCATTTAACAAACATCTTATGCAGGCGTATTTTTTTTTCTTACATATTTTTGATTATTATTTAGATATTCTTTTCTTATTATGGGAACAAAGAGAAGTCTTTGTCGTTTTGTTTGTTATACGAATAGAATTTCATTATCAACGGCCTATTTATTCATTCAACATAACGTTAACAAATTAATTTCGCGAAATTTATTTGAATAGAAGCCGTCGCGCTATCTATGCTTTTCGTTAAAAGGTTTCCACATTTAAAAGACGCCTTTTCCGTAACGGAAAAAATATATTCACGTTAAACATTCCGTTAAAAGAGTAAACAGCTCATTCAATGACTTGTTTACTTGGAGTCCTTGAAAGTTGAGAGATACCCCCGAGTAGGGTTGCCAAGCGTCCGAATAAAGCCGAACATAACCGAGCTTTTTGTTTGCGTGTCCATCCAAAATTATTTGTATCTGATTGGTGGTAGATATGCAGACGGATCACTTGATGGTAAGCGATTTCCGCGCCCCATAGGCAAGAATAGTAGAGTCACGAGTGTACGGCCAACCATAGAGTAACTTATATATACTGAGATAGAGACATCAGTTGGCTAGCTAGTGCTAGCGCCATATAGAGCAAAATGACTAAAACTCAATCAATCACGGAGACGATTAAATAAAATATCAGAAATAATTTTATTTGCTATATAAGAAAATTCCCAATACCATCTGACATCTTTTTTTTTTTGGTGACAGGAGATATGCGTTACGCATACCCATGCGTCCGTAAACGGATGGGTTATGTCGGACTCTCCTCTGGCGATGGCTTCTCCTAACAAGAAGCCGGCGAGAGGCATGCTGACTAAATCTGGGACTCTCCCTCATCGTCCATAGTGGGAGAAAGTCGTAGGCCAAGGTACGAAACCTGCCACCATGACTTTCTCCCGGACGGAAGCCCGCCTACAAGGCGGGCACGGCGTTTCCTCTCCGGGGTCGAGGGAGGGAATGGGGACAGCCGGTAGAGTAAAGCCGTCCCCACCAGGAGGTCCGTGCAATGCCGGTGGTAGGGTTACAGCCTCACGCACCTGCGGACCACGTCCTTGTAGAGGAAGGAGACGCACATATTGGCGTCGTTTCCTCCCCCTCCGTGCATAGTGACATCTACCGAAACAACGCCAAACCATTTGCTTGATTGCTTTTTAAAGTTACATCTGCTTTTAACAAACTCCATCTAATGAAACCCGCTGAACTATTTTCCCATACTAAGGAAAAAAGTACTAAGTGAAATGACCCTACGGCCAACCTTTTCGCCTACCCTCAGAATTCTATTCGGCGAAACACGACGAGGTAGCTGTCACGGGGGACGGTTGCTCAGTGGATAAATATTTAGAATCCAAGCATACACCTCTGGATTTGAAATCTATGTGCGTATTTCTACCATTAGCTCGGCGATGAGGGAAAATATAGCGAGGGAATGCTCTAAAATGTGCAGGTGCACAATTTGGATAGTTTCTTAAACGTGTAACCTTGATCCAGTTTTTTTTTATTAGAATAGCCAGACATTTGGCCACAATCTCACCTGATGATAAGTGATGACGAGGATGGATCATGTCTGTCTAGTAAGATATAAGAAAAGAGTCAATAGCCTGTTCTATTGACTCTTTTCTTGAATATGTCCAGATCATATCGTTCAGGGAACACATCTTCCGGCAGAGAATTCCATTCTTTAGCCGTACGCAGCGTGAATGTACTTTTGAACCGTTTGGTACAAACACAAGTTAGTCTGGTTCTCCTGTTAAGGAGTTGCGAAGGTCAGACGGCAGTCGTTTAGTTGTAATTACCAAACTCTCAAAAACCTTGAATCATGGTCTAACCGTACCCTGGACTAAAGCGACAACTTTGGACCTAACCGGGAACTACACGCTATGATTAAAATAGTTATTTAGGAGATTTCTACCATGTACCTTATTTTTGAATTTCCGATGATATTTCGGCACTGTTGCAAGCGCCATGGTCACGGAGTAACTACTTTTTTGAGTTGGAGTTTGAGTTACTCCGTGATCGCTGCATTGCAACAGTGCCGAAATATCATCGCAAACTCAAAAATAAGGTACATGGTAGAAATCTCGTAAATAACTGAATAGTTATTTACGAGATTAGAATTAATATTAGTGACCATGAAAATTTAAAACAATAAACACGCTTTGATAATGAAGAAGAAGACGACGCAGGAGCCATTCCACTCCAGTTTCCTGTAAGGCTGTAGGTTCCACTCGTTTCGAGTAAGTCTTTTGGCCGACAAATCGGATAATCCGGCTTTTGGGCTTTAAGACCTGGCAACCCTACAGCCTAGTGATACTTTATTTTTCATATTCCAGGCTTTAAATGTAAAATAAGTTACGACGGTCAAGTTTTTCGAGTCATGGGACCCTGTTGGGCGTTTTCATTTCCCCTGTCATATTTTATATTCGGGCAGATTGTAATATGAAAAGTTTTTTCATTCAAATCTTTGAAGATTTATGCAGTACAGTCAGCATCAGATCAAGTTACCGCTTGCAGTGGAAATATAGCACTTGTGCCCCAGACATAAGGACGGTCCAAAGGTCAACAAGGGTAACTCGACATGACGCCGTGTCTACTTACTGCGAATGAAGCTGATAGGAAGTTGAAACGTAATTGACCCTTTTTGCACCACCGGTCATACGTGTTTAAACCCGTTAAATTACTTAATTCAATTACATGCTTAATGCTAAACACATTTGGTTGAGTATCGATTAAAGAAGTAAGAACGTTACTAAATATTTGTAAATTAAATTAAAGGTTACGAAAATATTTTATTTAAGATTACCGATTAATACCCAAGTCAGTATAACGTAATATTATTGAAAGAATAACCTTACATGGTGTCCATTTTTTACCAAGTCATTAAAAATTTAGACGCCGCTTCAATCTTTAAATAAAAGGCATATTTAAATTACATGCATTATTTCATTTAATTTTCAGTGACATAATTTATGTTCAAGTCAACCACGTTTTACCAAAATTTCAATTTCTCAATTCATCGTTTCGTCACACCTCTCTAAACAAACCTGCCTTCTTTATTCGTCTTTACACCGAATTTTAACCATTCACACCGTAAAAAAAGAAAAAAATCGAATTCCCCATACTTGTTAACAACGTTCGCACACGTACCAAAAGCGTTTGTGATAAATCGACGTACGTCTACGGTTCGACGACGATAAATCCCGCCATTCACTAATACACCGCATTCAAATGTAGCGAACGACTTGCGGCCGCAAGAGGGGGTTGTGACTCCAGGTCGGTTTGGGAGGAAGCTGAGAGTTGAGCGAGGCGGCATGAGACTAAGTATGGTACGCTTATTGTTTTGGTCAGTGTTGATGCATTGTGTACATTTATGTCAGGCAACGACTTGCGGCCGCGAGAAGGGAGTGGGACTTGAGGTCGGTTTGGGAAAAAGCTGAGACTTGAGCGCAGCGGCAAGAGACTAGTATGCTTATTATTTTGGTCAATCTTGATGCATCGTGTATATTTAAATGTATAGAACCACTTTTTTTTATATGAGAGGTGGCAGACGAGCAGACGGATCACCTGATGGTAAGCAATTCCGCCGCCCATGGACACCCGCAACACCAGTGGAGTCACAAGTGCTTATGGCGGCGAGAGAGTTTTAGGACGTTTAGAATACTACCAAGATGTTGCTGGCCTGTAAGAGACGATTAAATGGAACTTTGGAGTACGTGAGTGAGGGGAGTGGCTGCCTCGTACGACTCCGCGAGTATAAAACTAAGCTGTCATACCATACGATTCGTAGCGTTATACTTTTACTACTACTACTACTTACGTTATACTATCACTACTATTGTCAGATTGGTCAGTTTGAGCCTAAATTGTTATCTTAAATGATTTATTTTTAACTTACAAAATACGCTACCCGCTCCGCTCGTAAAGAAGAACCTCTTAAGTGCGTAACGTATGATCGTATTTATCAGGCAAGATATACGTCGCACGGGGGCTAAGCTGTTGGATATTTCGCTGAAATACTATCAAATAATATGTCGTTTTGTCATCATTTACCCATTTGTATTCAAGTTAACAGTCATCATTAACCTAAAGACGCCCACAGCTGCTGGACGTAGGCCTTCCCCAATGTTCTTTACACAGATCGGTCATGTGCCGTCCGCATCTATACAACAACAAGTAAATAATTAACCAATAAAAAATCCGATCACATCAACATCATTGACCAAAGAAAGTAGCTAAAGCACTTGTCATTTGAATCAGCAACTCTCTGTCACTCTCATCCAATGCGTGTAATTCCCGGTTGCGTCCAGATCTGTCACTTTGAAGCGTACCGCTTAGGCCGTGATTCAGGATTTGGGTAGTACTAGTAATTACAGAAAAGCGACTGCCCTCTGACCTTCACCACTCTTTAGCAGAGCAAGCAGACTAACTGAATCATGGTTACACGTTTCCGAATCTATTCGAAACTTGCAGATTTCTTTACGAAATTTTCCCTTACCGCCGAGCTATCTTTATAGCAGAAATTTCAATAGGCTAAGATTGCAATCATTTCTCCTCTAACGATAAAATATAAAATTTGACTCGGCGGATACCTTTGTCCGGTAGTGGGAAAATAAATGCTAGGTAAAACTTCGATGTATTGCGTACCTAACAAGACAATTACCACTCAAAATCTGCCTGTTATTCAAATGCTGTACAAAATTAAGAC
The DNA here is from genome assembly GCA_019059595.1 of Marasmia exigua. Taxonomy (NCBI): domain Eukaryota; kingdom Metazoa; phylum Arthropoda; class Insecta; order Lepidoptera; family Crambidae; genus Marasmia; species Marasmia exigua. Next base: position 23,108,681 of record CM032473.1, read on the forward strand.
CGACGCCCAAACAGGGGAGACAAAGCTCGCCTGTCACAGCTCCCGACACCTGGTCCTTTCTCGCACTGTGCAAAAAAGGCAAAAAAATGATGGAAAAAAATAAAATACGACGGCATTAGCCAAACAAAAGGGCGCCCAGAGGGTCATAACTCGAGGCGCATTTTCCTTTGTCACAGTGACATTTCTAAATCCGCGACTGACATATATTATTTACGGGGGCGGAGTCTACTGTGATACCTGCGGCGCGGAAGCTCTGTCATAACTTGGATATAACTTGGGAAGCGGTACAGTTGGACGGTTGCGGATGCCATTCAATAACATGGAGAACTAATAAAACAATTAAGAATTTTCGTTGTATTTCTCTTGTACTTTGCACATCAATTTTGTACGTTTACAATTTAAGAGGCCGGATGGGCTGACTTTGGGGCCTTAGAAGAACGGAAAGTGTCTTGTTTAGGAAGCTTCTTGGGTAAGCACTGTACCCGCCTGGCACCTTAGTCGCATTGTCCACTCTCCGTCAGCGGCTGCGGAACATGCGAGTTTTAAAAAGAGCCTCTTTACGAGTGAAGGCTAGAGTATTTGTGCGTGAAATAGGCCGTAGACTAAACGAGGTGACTGGTGACTCACGCTCCAATTCGTTCCTGGTGCAGAGTCTGGCCTTCGCTATTCAGCGTGGTAATGTGGCCAGCGTGATGGGATTTAGTTAGGGGGCATACTGGGGAGGGGGATTTCAATTTAATTTATTTTAAGTTTTTAATGTTATGATACTGATATAAATATGTACTAGCATAGTTTGTAACGTAATATTGTTAGTAGCACCTATTGATTTCGTGACTTGAAACTAATGTCTATACTATAAATAATGTGATTGGTTAATTTTTATGCTATTTGAATGTTATTCTGTTTTATGTCTCCAATTAAAATCATTCATTTAAGAAAGCCGGTTCGAATGAAGATAACTTGACAAGCAAATAGGTACTCATAGTCAAAACAATTTTTAAGGGCAACAGCGAGACCATGACAGTCGGTTATTTTGTTACTTGGGGTACAAACAATCAAACATAGAGAAATAGGTTTTCGGGTCCCGATATGTCAGTACGGGATGGCTAGTGATCAAATCACATACTGAAAAGGGTATTTACCCATTTACAGATTTCTGTACTTGGTTGACTGTTCCTTTATAACGAGCTCATAAAGTGGCGTAAAGCGTTTGTACCCATGCCAATCAGTACCTGTCCGTACCTGTAACCGGCTTCGTTATGTTTACACCCTTACAAAAGTCGCGCAAAATCTTAAAACATTTTTATAAATCTCAAAACGGATACCTTTAATATTCTTTAGCATGTTACTTGATCATGTCTCCAAAAAAGACATTCTTGAAAAAATGTTCAAAGTTATAAAATTAATTTGATTAAGGTGACTTCTAAATAACCTTTTACCTCGACAAAAAACATTGGTAATGATATAAGACCTCGTATACGAGTGACATACGGACCCGTTAAACGAACAATAAATCTGAAATATGCGTCGAGATTTTATGGATACTTGTACGAATGAATTTTCAGGGTGTCGCCGAAGGAAACCGTATTAAGTTAAAAATAATAATATTTTAGTTGTCTTAAGTGTTCTATTAAATCATAACAGGCCAAATCTATGGAGTTATCTACCAGGTTGACAAAACACGTATCCTTTAAGCTTAAAAGGCGTGTCTTAAATTATGTGTGTTTAGGTTGAAAACGCTATCGAACTTCTAATTTGTCCTTTGAGAAAGTATGTGTTATAAGTTAGTACCATAAGATAGTTAGTCATCAAAACTTGGCTTTTATTACCAAAAATGCAAAAGGGGCTGTTTTTTTGACCGTGAACATTATGCTCAATATCGGGAATAGAAGAACCGAAATTATCTATAGAACTGTATCAAAAAGTCACTATCGCCAAAATGTCCTTTAAGCCCTTTGACATTATAACCATCGATATGTGATAATCCTAATCATAAAAAAGAAAAACAAATATTGCCAAAGAAGACAAAAGCAGGCATTCAAATATTCCTTATCTTAGTGTATGATTCCCAGTTCCGTCTAAATCTGTCGCTCTGGATCATGATTTGAGGAGTCTGGTAATTTTAGGCAACCATATATTATTATGCTTATTAAAATTTTTCACCGACTTGACCACAAGTGCGTGCTAGCTACTATTTACTTTGGAATCTGATCTGTTACTCTTAATCTACAAGTTTCACAGATATCTTTAATTTTATTATATTATTGGACTCCGATGACCGAATAGTTTTTTTTTTCCTAAAGTTAAAGCGCCAATTCAAAGTTTTAATACTCTCATAAATACCTTCTTCACGGTTGAAAACCTTTACGACCGTCGAAACTCGCTGTGCAAATACTAAAGCCGCATTCAAAATACAAATGTCCATATTTCTTCGCTTTCGCAGCACCGTGCAAATAGAATCACCGGGCGATCTGTGCGCTTTCATAAAGGCATTATGCATTCGATTTTATTCCACTGCCTCTTTTGCCTAGAGCTATGTGAACAACGCCCCACTGGGAGAGAAATGGACAGCTGAACTGGTGGAGAATCGACAGTGAGATGTGCTGGCAATACAAATAGGATAGGTTCTATTCTATTCTTCACCGCCACCATAACGAAAACGAGCCTGCGCTGTGTGATTTTTAACTTGTAACTTTGTGAAGATTTGTCGAGCGTTGAAAATGTTTCTTCGTCCGAAGGTATATTTATGGAAGGGATCTGTTTTCACAGTTTTAAGGTGACGGGTAGGGCACACTAGCGACGACAATCGATTTTAATTTTTAGCTACTAAACCAGATCTATTTTAAACAATTTCGGGATTATAACCTCTCGGCAATCACTTATACTATTTATTAAATAACCTAAAGTAGCTAAAAATTAATCGATTGGCGTCGCTAGTGTGCCCCACCCCTAACCTTAAGGACAATATCGAAAATTTGTTTTTTCGGTGATTTTATCTCGTCTGTTTCTCATCACATAAAAGCTAAAACAAAATTCATTTTCACAATAAGTAAATACTTTTTCTAAGTCATCAAGTCAATAAATTAATAAAAAAGTCAGAACGTCCTACGTTTATTATTTTTAAACCAAAATTCAACCTTAATTTGACATGGGTCCCAAACCTTTTGAGGCAAAAATAATTACGGCCCTTTGTTTTGAATTTCTGTCGTGCAATTATCTCAACTCGAAATAAAAGGCAAACGAACTTACGCAAATTATTATGTATATTGTGAATTTGGGTTTTTTGAAAGTAACAAGTATTAGCATACACAAATACTTCTTGTCCAAGTTTCACGGATACCTTTGTGTGGGATAACACAATTTTGATTTTGTTCCCAAAATGAATTGCTAAGTAGCCGGCAATAGGCGCCCATATTATAAATATTGAAACTTTTGTACCTGATGGAAAAGTACCTCTGTAGTGTTGGGAAATGCTGGGGAACACTTTAATATTTTAAAACAACTCTTGTTAGAGTAAATACCTTTATTTTTAGTATAATAAGTGTGAATCAAGCATTTACATTTCGGTAGTATTTGTTGAATAATATATTTTAAAAATTATGTGACTGCCTTGCTAATAAAAGCCGGTCTAATTTATTTCACTTTCTCCGGAGACCATTTAGTCGATTTTCATTGATCTTCCACGCCAATATTAACTTAGTTAAATTATATAGGTGTGAAAGAGCAGTGATTGTTTTGTTATCTTACTTAATATATATAAAACCAAAACGGCGGATATTATTGATGATTAATTTCAAACATAAATCATAGAAACATCACTTCATCCATGTTGTTATCGATATATAAACTGACACTGTCCCACCACTATCCCAAAGTTGGCATCATTAGGTCTCCGGCTGTATTTCGAATTTGTAACAAAACGCCTAATGAAACAAAGGGCGATTCTTAAGGATATAAATTTAATTAGGAAACTGGGAAAGTTCCTCGCCGTATCGCTAGGCGGTCGCCGAATTATTGTCGGGACCTATTATCGTTCCTTTGGAGATATTTCGAGGTAACTTTTTCTAGCTAGGTAGAATTGTTTTGTACGAAGTAGGCAAAACGTCTCGGCGTCAGAGCACAGTAGGTATAACAAAAAGCTTTCCTTACACGTTACTTGAGCAACTGAAAAAATAACGGTAAAGGTTCTTGTAGATAGATAGATACTCTTTATTGGACAACATACAAAACTGTAACTCTCTGTTAGTCTAGTGGCTTAAACGCCCTGTTGTTCTAGTGGTTTAAGTGCCGGGCCGTGACCTTAGGGTCCTGGGTTCGATTCCCGGGTCGAGCAAAAAGTATGTTTCGAATTTTTCGGATCTCTCGGGTTCGTGATCACCAATCCGCATTTAGCAAGCGTGGTAATTAAGCCTAATCCCATCATAGTAGCGATAACTTTGCCGTGCAATGTGACAGTTTACAGGCTGATACTGTACTTTTTATACAAAACTTAAAAGCTAGGTATAGAGAAATAAAATAAACAATTTAGTCGGTCTTAATGCTGGGAGCGATCTCTACCAGACAACTTTCAAGTAAATCCCACGTGAAAACCTGTTTAATGAGTAAAGGATACTATAAAATTGTAGATTACTTAAATGATAAGGATTCATGGACATGATGACCTCCGTGCCTGCACACATGTAGTAATTTTATAAATATTTACTGGAATCATTATTATTATATAATTAATCATTTTTAATAACTTAGGCTTAGCAGCATTTATTATTGTATACAAATTGATTAGTATTGATTAATCAAACAATTGACAACATGCTAACCACATACTATTGTACACCTCGTCCTGCAGTTTATTAGTATTGGATTAAGTACTCTGTGACCTATGAGGGGAACCTAAGTAGTCATGCTCACTCAAATGTCTCTGAGGTGGTGGCGTTATGTGGCGGGTCATTACATTCCCTCTAATATGGTTGAGTGAAATGGTGAATGATGGCTGACACATACGTCATACTTGTGAACAGGTGCCACCTTTGGGGACTGGTCCGCTTCGGTTTACCTCATATTTAGCTTTTAATTTGCTTCATTCTATTTTGTGTTGCATTAGACTGTATGACTTGGTATGAGGATAATAAACCATTGTAAAAAAGTTGGCGATTAAAAAGAGTAACTGGCGAGTTTCTTGCCGGATCTTCTCGACCAGAAACAACTTTCCGAGCCGGTGGTAGAATCGCATTATGTTTATTTATTTCTTTAGTATATTTTATGTATCAACATATATATGTATTAACATGTAAATTATACATAAGTACTTATAAATAGTTTTAAGTTATTCAAATGTATGACGATTTGTAAGTGCTGTGTACAAGCCTATGCAAATAAAGAATTATTTGAATTGAATTGAATTGAATAATGGACATAAGATAGAAGACGGGAGGTTGGTGCACTACTTCTGTTATATCAATACTTATTTAAGAAATGTAAACCGAAACGAGGTCATATCACTATTAAATATTTCGATAGTTCAATAAATTTATCCATAGCTACATGCCTCTGGTATCCTCACTGGGTGGAACATAGTGCAGGTGTTTTCTGTTTCTAGCGTTTCCATTATACCTTTAATCATTACCGCGTTACCTTTCTCCTGTTATAGCTGAGTCTAGAACAACTCGAGTATGTATACTCGTGTAGTCACAAAATATGTACTCCGCATAACACAACCTTTTAGCGCAGTTGGCGTCTTGTACGCCGGCATTTCGTAGCGAAATGAACGTAACTCCGGCTAGCTAGGACGGGCCGCCTTATTATCGCATACCGTAATATTTCCTTAGCTTTGCTGACGGTGTACGGAGAAGCGATTATTTTGTGAAATAGGTGCATGCATTTATTGCCACTTTATTATTTATTGAAGAAAAAGTTGCGTAATTGTTGTAACTGACGCCCGTAGCACACCTCTGCCGCGGAACGCACGGCTGACCAAACTACTATAGCCCAATTCTAATGCTCGTGATATTTTGAAGCATAGCGGATATCACCTGAAAACCAGACAAAAAAACTATGTTTTAGTGATATATGTCGTATGAAAATAAATGTCACGAGCACGAGAATTGGGGTCCTGGTCCATTATGACGTATGGACAGCGGCCGACCTAGCAAAATTGTCTCTTGTAGCGCATAGAATAGACTTCAATTTACCTTGATTAATGATTTAATATACATACATCCTAAATTATTGCCTCGGTGGCGTAGTCGTTATTGGCTCGCAATATAAAGCGACGGCTGCGCAATAGGTCCCGGGTTCGATACTCGGGTCGGGCCAAAATTTTGTTCTCAAGTTTTCGGTAAGGTATTCTTACTGTTTGCCCGGAGTCTGGAAGTTGGCGGTCTTGTACCTCCGTGCCTCTATAAGCACGTTAAGCCGTTAGTCATGCAACTCCCATGCCAATCCCTCTCCGGTCGTGTCAGACTGTGTCCCATCCGAATATGACGGTCAGGGCATAGAGAGTGCACCTGTGTTTGCGCACACACTTGAGCACTATAATATATCTTGCGTACGTGGCTGAACGTTGAGATTGAGCGCCGTATCCGTAATCGGTTGAAGGTTATTATTATACATCCTAAGATTTGGCTAATGAATGGTGTTAAAAGTTCGCATAGCAAATATTTTTGAACAATGATAGAATCTTTCACCCGGTTAGTAAGAAATCAGTTTAACGACAGCTCACGTGTGACCTCACTTTGTTGCAGGTCACACGCGCAAATAAGCAGAAGACATAATGCAAATAAATTGCTGTAACTGTTATTATAAAATCTCGAACTAACTTAAATATTCCTGCAAAACCTGTGATTTAGCTATGTTTAATAAAAGCAGGTATCCATAGGCGGTGAAAATTTACTAAGCATCATTGTACAGAAGAGTTTTTAAGCGCATCATAACTTGATTACACTAAAAATTTGGTACAAGTTTTTGAACGGTGTAGAATTCTTCTGTTAGTCACCAAAATTTTGAAAATTATGAATGCAAGAAACAACTTGAAAGTACAAAGAGAAAAATATCTTATGAATTATCTTACACGTGACTAATTCTAGACACAATAAATTTTCTATTGTTACTCGAGACTCATTGGCAAATATCACTTAAAGATAATTTGACTTAAGTGTTAATTTGACTTTCAAAGTTTTATTCGCCCATGAAAATAGTTTCGAAGGTAACATTTCTTCGTTTAAGTTTAAGGTCTAAATGATCGTGGGAGAGCCTACGCTTATGGGTTGGTTCGACCGGAGTGATACCACGGCATCACAGAAAAGCAGTGAAGCGTGAAGCGCATTATGCTGTGTTTCGCTGCGTGAGTCAGGGTACTGGAGGCCCAATCCGGGGGAAAGGGGGATTTAAAGGGATGGCACTTGAGACTCCACTGGTATCGCGTCGCTGGTGTCCAAGTCCATGGGTCCATCAGGTAATTATGATGACATGACAGATGAGCAGACGGCTCATCTGTCACCTATCACATAAAAATAGTTTCAGCCAAAATATGAGATAGCTTTTATTTGTATTAAGCAACCAATGTTAATTGTATGCATTTCGTTTGCTACTAAAATCTTGGAAAATTTTGAAATAAGAAGACTAATATTTATTTCTATGTAAAACTCGTCCCACTATTGAACCATTTTTTTCGCCATTTCTTTTAATCTATCTCTCAGTAGACTAAACTGTCCAGCCTTTCTTTCATTGTGTTATTTTTAACATTTTTAGTGCCAATAAGATTCTATGACAAAGAGTTCCTACTCAAGTAGGACGAAGATTCATTGACGCATTTATGTCAAGTTATGAATACACAGTTTGATATTGAGAGTCGTCCCAACTCATTGTTGGAAATAGGTCTTTATTATACAATAGAGTAACAGGTGCTTCGAGGTAACTTGTCAAAAGCGTTGGTCTCATTTTAATTCAATATTCTGAGCCGGCGTGGTATCGGGCTAAGTTTGCCTTTGTTTGGCGAACTTAGAAACACATTTGCATTACGAAGAGTGGAACAATATTGAACGAAGACTTTGTAATTTTGAATAGGTTAAGATAATGCCTTCGCGTTTACATTTTATTTCTTTGAAGGGAAATTTTTGGGGTAGTAAAATTAAGAACATCAAGGTTTGAAATTGCTTGAACTCATGAGTTGGTTTTGTTTTGAGACTTAAGGCAATTGCATAATTTTAGGTATATAAATAGAATAAGGCCTTTTCAAATCTCCAATGGAGATTTTAAAATTAAAAAATATTTTCATTGGGCAATGCTGTTTGCTTTTTTAAGTACTAGGTATGTAATAATATCGACCAGCGTTTTAAAAATTTGGACTAGTCTAAAACGATTAGGAATAAAATTGTATTTCAAATATCATCTCTCATCATCTAAGCGTGAAATTTCCGGTTGCTCCAAAGCTCGCTTTGGGGCCCAGGGTACGCTTAGACCACGATTAAGGATTAGAGCGGTCTGGTAATTAGAATGAATCGACTGCCGTCTGACCTTCGCAACCCTTTAACAGAGGAACCAGACCAACTGAATTATGGTTACACCGTTTCAGAAACTTTTTCCGAAACGTGCAGGTTTCCTCACTGCTACAAACATTGGTGCATGTTCGGATTCGAACCTCGACCACCTGCGTGGAAGGCGCGTTCGTATCCATTGAAATTTCATCTCTTCAGTTTACATTAAAAGAAAAGATACTTTTCAAACACAATTCCTTTTGCAACAAACACAAAACATAAATCCATTAAACTGTCTTGTTTAATATAATTCTTTCACATCATGTCTGTCATAACAAACAATATTAAAGACGATATAAATGCGGTTTATTAAATTAACGTTGATGCATATTGCATGACTCTGTCCCTGGTTCGTCGTTTACGTTGTAAAATAAATTACAAATATTGTGTACCGGTTACATAAATTATAATACGTAATTATTAAATGACGAAATTGATGGAAGAGCCTCTATATGGAGGATTTGTGACTTAACTGTGTTCGGAAAAAAAATTATGATAAATGATAAGCGAAACTTGACCGTGAGAGAGACACGCTTCGGCATCAATGGGCCGGCTCGTATGGAGTGATACCACGGTCTCACAGAAAACCGGCGTGAATCAGCACTGTGTTATGTTTCACTGCGTGAGTCAGAGTACTGGAGACCCAATCCGGGGGAATGGTGGGGCTTAAAGGTTGGCAGCGTACTTGTGACTTCACTGGTGTCGTGGGTGTCCATGGGCGGTGGCAATCACTTACCATCAGGTGATCCGTCTGCTCGTTTGCCCCTATCACATAAAAAAAATAAGATTTTTTTCGTATATGATAGGTGGCAGACGAGGAAATAAATTACCATATTAAGCCATTGCTGCCGTCAAGTGCACTGACATCCTCATAACTCCCCTTCTTCCCGATTGGGTCTCCGCTATCCTCACACACTCGGCTAAACACAGCGCAAGTGCAGCTTAACGCCGATTTTTGTGAGGAACAGATTTTTCCTTTTGAAACTTAACTCGCGGTTTTCTTTAAAAGTTAGTATCACGAACACATAAAAGCAGAAAAGCCACCCATCCATTAAACATTTAATACATGTCCCTATACATCCTTTTTAATCAGAAGTGTAAGCCTTGCATCTAACTACGTCCAGCGTCCGCTCCAACCATGACACTACAGGACACTGTGTTGACACAGAACGCAACAAGCAAGCGAGTATGGGCTGTATCTTGTTCCCTCCCAGCAGCTGGAAACTTCTGTTGTTCGGCCAAAGTCCACCTCGATCTAGGACACAAGGAGACACTGTGCCGACACTGAGAGCAACAAGCACGCGAATGCAAGCTAAATGTGGCCTCCTCCCAACAGATGGAAACCATCCTTATTAGCCCTCCATTGTTCGAAGTCCTATGCCAGTAAATTACAGTGTTTAGTGAGGGGATTTTGCGAAATTTATTTTGCTCAATCCAGGAGCTTTGCGCCAAGTTGTTGGAAATAATTAAATTCCGTTCCCGTCGCATTCCTTTATTATTATTTATTGGTCGAAGTTCCCCGACTGCGGTGGTTCCTGTGTAATGTTATTTTGGGATATTTTTGTTGCAATGTTTCGGGATATTGCAAATATTTTAATTTTAATATGCCGCTCCGGCGGACGGATACCGAATCGCTGTGAATGCACTGTTCAAAGGTGGGTTGGATACGAGAATATTTTTGTAAAATAAATTCCAGACCAGACAACAGGTTTTTGTTCCGTAATGCAATAAGGAAATACGTTGTTTTTAGATTCACGCATTCTTTATTTATTTAAATACTTAAACGGTTTTATAGTTATGTTTTGAGAAAGACTGTTATTAACTAAATAACGTTATCAGCAAATGTAGGAAAATATATATATATATTTGACGACCCGTTTGGAACAATGGTAGTGAACGCTGCCTATGGTCCAAGGGTTGCGGGTTCGATCCCCGCACAGTACAAACATTTGTGTGCATGAACATGTTTGTTTGTATTGGTCTGGGTGTTTTCTATGTATTATAAGTATGTATTTACAAAAGAAAAAGTATTATATGTATATATTTGTAATCCCACTGTTGATTCTGATATCCGTAACACAGGTGCTTGAGCTACCTATCTCGGAGTTAGATCAATGTATGTGATGTAGTGAAATATTTATATAGATCACGTAGCATCAAGTTATCAGTACGATTCATTTCCCTATCCCAATCATGAAAAAAGTTCTTCAACATATTTTAAAACTTGAAAAGTATCATGTCTAACTTATAATTTCAAACAGCACTCATATATGAAGTCAATTTAAAGGTCAGCACTGTACGCACAATGGGCTAAGGAATTTTCCGGAATAATTTATGTTTGTCAATACCTAACAGTCCACGCGTAAGCTGAGCTTAGTTAATCTCCAAGGAATCGGCGACTGAGGAAATTATGAGATAATAGGCTTGTGTACTAGGTCAGAGATTAGTAGATTTTTAAATAGCATTGAGAAATAACGATCAAAAGGAGCTAAGTACTAAATTTCAGCTTTAAACCTTCTGTATTATTTTTGCTAAGCGCCCTTAATTAAAGGCAAATATAGGCAAGTCAATTTTAAGTCTTAAATTTACGAAATATTTTTATAGCAATCGATATTTTATTCAATTTATAGCTACTTTTGTTAAAAAACCATTTTCATAAACGCACTATTTCATATAGATATCGAACAAAGCTATCTCGCGATGCGCAAAAACTAGTGAGGGCTGACGTCACGGCTTGCGTCGCTGTTTGTATGCAGCGTTTTGAGCAGGTCTATATTAAGGATTTTCAAATTGTCCTATTTCGAAGAGTTTCCAAGCTAACAAATCTATTTTTTCACCGATGTTTTCACTTTTGAGGGTTTCTTATATTACCAACAAGAGAAAAAATAGGACACACGCCTATTCTATGAGGGTATTATGTATAGAGAATAAATGGTCAACACTAATCTGTACATAGTGCATAGAATAAACATGATATGGATGCGCCGTCATAGAATTGTTTCATAACTTCCTCAGCCCCGATTCGTCGGAGCTCGCGCGAGGTCTGTACGTACCGTAAAATGTATCATACCTACATTATTATTAGGTTTAATTTACGTAACCTGCCTGAGGGCCGATTCGACCAATCATAATCCTATACTAAATTGGTATAGCGCTTTCATTCTACAGGGTGTATCTGTGAACATTTACATCCCTTTAATACACGTGTTCTACCAACCATTCTGAATAATATTTGTTCAACGACTTTTCGGAATTTTTCGAAATTTTTTCGACTCCCCATACAGAATGACAAAAGTCACGTGACCGACTTTGTAATGCAAAGTTGAATTTTTTTCATGCGAATTTCACAAAAATGATAGAACAAATTTTGTTCATAATGGTTAGTAGAACACGTCACGTGGTTAAAGGGATTTAATGTCTTAAAACCTTTTTTCATTCGGAGTAATCACCATAAAATCCGTAAAAGAATAGTACCGATGTTTTATTGTTTGAACGGGTATCAATCATCATTCGCGCTGAATAAACTTCAACATTTTGTTCGTTTTAATTTTGTAGGAAAATTTACGATACGATGAATAAATAAAATCATGTTTTCCTTGTATACATACTCTAACAATATGCCGTTTTACTTTACGAGAGAAAAATATAGGAACTTAGGTAATTTACAATTAGATTTTTTTAAATTTTATTTAACAAACACTCAGTGACATTTTATGTACCTAACTGTCCATAGGGTGCTTTTCATGTAAATAAATAAATATATCACAACATCACATACATTGATCTGACTCCGAGATAGGTAGCACCTGTGTTACGGATATCAGAATCAACAGTGGGATTACAAGTATAATACGTATATAATACTATTCTTTTGTAAATACATACTTATAATACATAGATAACGCCCAGACCAATACAAACAAATATGTTCATGCACAGAAATGTTGGTACTGTACATATAAATAGTAAAATAAAACCTTTTTTGAAATATTTTTAAGTAACATGCCTCGTAGGTTTAGCTTGTCTTTTAATAAAGCATTTAATCAACCAGCAAAAAGATTTTTCAACCTATTTTTTTTATGTAATAGGTGGCAGACGAGCAGACAGATCACCTGATGGTAAGCGATTGCCGCCGCCCATGGACACCCGCAATACAAGTAGAGTCACAAGTGCGCTGCCAACCTTAAAACCCCATTTTCCCCTGAATTGTTCCTCCGGTACCCTCTCTCACGCAGCGAAACACAGCACAGTACTGCTACACGCCGGTTTTCTGTTAATTAATTAATAAAACTCGGTAAGCGTAGTGTAGGACGCCCTGCGACAAGATGGGATAATGACATTCGAAGGCTGGCTGGTGTGGGCTGGATAAGAGTGGCCGAAAATCGGGAGCAGTGGCGTGCATTAGGGGAGACCTATGTCCAGCAGTGGACGAGTGTGGGTTGCTTATAATGAATGACGAATTAATAAAACCAAAAAGCGGCGCTGGTAAACAAAATAAACGCACTTAAGTGCCTCGCGTAAGTAAATTGGAAACTTGAGCGTGCTCTAAAAAAGTTAGAACGACAATATAAAATGCAGCCCGTGTCGTGGACACTAACTTTTGAGGTTGAATCTTAAGACTTTTTATTTGTACGGAGTTTTTTATTATGACACCTCCCCCCTTCGATTCAAGTCCACCCGGGCGTTCCGCGCCCTTACTCAAAGTCTTAGTGGTGTAGTAAAATAACTTTTCCCTGGGGAAACCAACTTGTGACATAATTTTGGCGAGTTGGCGAACTTGGAGTACAGGTAGGGTTGTCACCGCGTGAAAAGTTAAATAAACTAGTTTTGATCAACAAAAAAGATTATTTCATACTAGTCAGCTACAGCTTACGGCAAATTTTTGAAAGAGTTATTCTAAGTATTAAAATTTCAAGAATGAAAATTAAACAATTTGTCTTCAAGAAGGCTTTTAGCTCCCATTCCAAGACCAGATTCTACCAATCTGCACTTTTTTAATGCTAGAATCGACAGACGAGCAAGCGAGTCACCTCGAGTTTCCTTGGATAAATCTATGGTATAACGTCAGATTTGTATTTATAGAATGTTAGTACTACACCATAGATTTAGTATAGTATTAAGTTTCGTAGAATGGGCTTTTAGAAATCGAACTTTTTTTTATTGGTTTAATTACATACCACAGACTCTAGTTCCGTGCCATTTTTTGCTAGTTACATAGTGTGTTTGCTGATTTCATATTATAAATAATGTTACTCCGCGCACAAAGAAGAGTTTTCTTACACATAATTCTTTTTTTTTTAGAAATCTAACTTCTTTATGTTCAAATTTAAATTAATAAAAATAAAGTTTAAAAACTAAAACCCGACTACCAAAAAACACGCTGTAAAAAGTTCGAAACAAGAAAATTGTATGTGTCGTATGCCACATTGATATTATTTTAATATTATAATGAATCTGTTTTGCTACAGTAGGTGGCATACGACCACGGCAATACGGCATAATAATTTCAGCAGAGACAATTTTCATAATAATTACATATTTGAAATGTGCTAAAAAAGCTCTTTCATTTGATACCCCACACGGTACCGTCCGTTTTTAGTTCCTCACTCTAAGTCCCCTAGCAGGCGCTGAAGTCAATTTAATGTAATGTCATGTTGCTTATAACTAGAAGACAATCAAGACGCTTCTAAGGACACCTCATTTGTTCAAATATGATTACTAGTTTAGAATTTATGAGGGAACAGATGAACAACCATACATATATACATACATACAGGTCAAAATCATTACTCTCTTTTTTGCTTCGCCGTAGTCGGGTAAACATTAGTTCTAAAACGTCAAAATCTATCTAGGTATATCTTTGGTTGTCAACCCGACATCAACTTTAAGTAAATCAGCTAAGATTTAATTGATATTTATTGGATTTTTGTATTACTGTGCAAAGTGTATTTTCTTATTACGTCTGTATTACATAATCTGCGTTCAATTTAAGTAAAATTGTATGTACGAGTAAACAAGATTTTAGCATAAGCCAAGGCGCCTCTTCAATTTGTTTTACCTACTCGAGGCTCTTGTTAGAGTGGATAATTCCAGAAAACTCTTGTTCTGCAAGTGGGATGGTAATTAGCAACCCTAAGCTCTAAGGGGGGCTTTATGAAGGGAAGAAACGGTGAAGAAAAGAATCAATAGATCATAATAAATTTTTCGTAGGCTCCCAACGATCTTTATACACCTGAAGTGGTATATTATAAATAATGGTCGGAGTTTATACTTGTTTTAATGGGAGTGAATGAGATGGGCAGCGTGATTTTTAAGTGGGAGCCTTTTGAGTGCTTTTTAGAAGGCGGAGGAGTGGAAGTTTCATCGGATTGTGATCAAGTGTTTTGCTTTTTGACGTTAAGTTGAATAGGGTTTCGTTTTTTTTATGATAAAGGGCAGACGAGAGCATTATGACTTGATGATAGGCAGATACATGGAATAGGGACGGTAGTCTCCCCGATCCCTCATCCTCGTCTTAGCGTGTAATTCCCGGTTGCGACCAAAGCTGTCGCTGTGGAGCCTGGCGTACGCTTAGACCAAGATTCAGGATTTAGGGTAGTCTCCTCGATTTGAACATAAATCTAACTAAATCTAAGCATAATAAAGATAAACGACCATTTAAATTGGCATATAAAAGTTTAAGTCTAGATTTTACCACCAGCACTTAGACAGGTTTTACGGTATGCTATTCTCCTCAAAGTATCTATTATAAAGCCAAGAATATACGAATGCTAAAATTATCTTGAGTGTTTTGAATCTACACTTTACGTTCCTCATTTCCACCGTAATATAGTTTTATGTGAAATATAAAAATATGAGCGGTCGCACGTATTCTGGTAAAGTACAAGAATATCACCAAGTATAATCTCGTATATAGAAAAAAATATAATATTTTGACGAGCAATCATAGAAAGTACCAGGACTTTTCGTGACATAATTTGGTGCCAGTAACTTTTGAAAGTGGCAAAAAAACAAATTTTTGGACCACATAATGATAAAATTATAATGTATATCACAAATAATATTCTTAAATATAGCAAATAGGTAAAAATGTAAAAAACATAGACAGTATTATTAAGGAGGCTGGTCTGATAGTGGAAAAAAAAATTGTTTTTGGACAACATAATGATAAAATTATAATTTATATCACAGATGATATTCGTAAACATAGCACATATATAAAAATGTATAAAACGTAAACGATATAAAATTAAGGCTGGTCCACCTGCAACCGTGTCAATCGTGTAATCATAGTTAATATATTTCACCTGTCAAGGGCTTCGAAGGTCAGATGGCAGTCGTTTCATTGTGATTACCAGACTTCCAGGATCCCGGATCATGGTCCAAGGTCAAAGGCCGCGAAGCGAATCAGGTACACGCTAAGACGAAAGAAAGGGGAGAGAGTATAGAAGTATAAATATTGATACGATATATTTGTTGGACTATAACGTTTGGTGTATGTTTGAAATTATAAATGGCGAATTTTATTACAAAGCCGTTTTGGCCTTTATAGTGTGGAATTGAGATAAAAATCAGAGGTTTACGCGTATTTTAGTGTCGTGTTGTTAGTGTATTTAGGTGTTAAAATCTATTTACTGTTGATATTTATCAAAATAGTTTTAAATATGTTAAAGAGGTGTGACGACGCGTACTTATTGGAGAAAATTACCAGTTTTTCCCATCGTCATCATCATCTTAGCGCCTTTTGTCCTGGTTGCGTCCCGAGTTGTCACTCTGGAGTCCGGGGTCCGCCTTCCAGCTTCTACTCCTCCACGGCTCTCTGTGAGGCCGTGGAATGACTCCGATCGAGTACTGGCCCATTCATGCTGACGCATGGCTGCCACATGGCAAAATTTTCGCGACGTTCATCACATTGATTGATCTCATCGAGCTTTTCGAACCAATAATATCTTGTGCAAATCTTCCACCTAACCAAAAGAAGCTTTACACTACGTAAACCGGGAAGCGGTCTTGTTTATTATTTATTCCAAATTTTACCCGGGCACCAAAGGAAAAAATCCTTTAAAAAATCATCGAAACAGACCAAGTCCGCAAAACAGCCCCGTATATCACTTCATCCCAGCCGCATAACCCTTCCACAAAGGCGGTCCGAAGACGTTAATCAGAAAAGGTTCACTGGCTCCCGCTATCGTAAACGTCTCTAAGCCGTTTATTCCTGGATGCAGACATTTTTAGGGTCCCGTCCCGCCAATAGAGACCCAAAAGAGGCAGCAATGTGTACATACGTACGGACTGTCCGAATCGCGGTTTCCCCGCAAGTTTTTATGATGAATCGTACAGAGCAAAGCACATCACTGCAAAATAGTGTAATGAAGCCTCTGATGTGTCTAAGTTACTGACATAGGGACTCTCCACGCAGATAATACGCATTACTCTGATACCAGCCTGATGTACACTCGACGAATTTTCCGGTGTACGATAATCGCTTGCACACGCAGTGGGGTGGGCGAAGCTAATTACTGCACTCAAAAATAGCAATTTTGCCAGCAAAGTGCAATATCGCAACGTTCACTGACCGTACATCTCATTTCAAGACGTCAAGACATGTCAAGACTTCTACTTCCAAATTCAATTATTGCTTTATATTAATGTTTTTTTTCACGTCAATTAAACTTTATTTTGTGGAGCCATAAAAAAAGTAGATGACTTTTTTTTCAATATGGAACCCACGGTGCGTGATCCCAATTTGGTCTTGGTAGGCTTTTTGTGTATGGGATATGTGGATTGAATTGATTTATATGAAAACCTTTGGGCCTACACGGTGGAAATCGTGCAAATTCTTCGCTGTTATTGACCAGATTACTGGTCTGGATGTAAAGGATTTGTTCCATTACTTTGTGGATTTAGTAGGTTTTCTTAAGAATGCTTGTGACAGGATTTTGAGGATTGTCTTTTTTATGGCAAACAAAATGGAGATGTATTTTCCCATGGTTTGTTTGTTTACGAACTACAAATGTTAGTTGTTATAGCAGCTATTGAACTTTCAAAATACTAGTTTTACTTTTTGTCCCAGATGAGCCATGGCAAAAAAAATTCTCGACTCATTTAGATCCTGTTTTCCGAATAAAGCGGCATTTTTACCCGACTACGGCAAAGCAAAAGGAGGGTTATGATTTTGACAGGCTATGTATGTATGTATGTATGTATGTATGTATGTTCATCTGTTTCCACGTAACTTCTTAACTACTTATCAGAATTCGACAAATGACATATCATTATAAGCGTCTTGATCGTCCGCTGGTTATAGGCTATATGAAGTTTCACAAAATCTAATGTGGCGCCCTCTAGCGGACAAAACATACAGAGTAAAAAAATAAAGTTATGATAAATATGCCGTGTTTGGTATCATTTGAAAGCGCTTGACTTGTACATTTTGAATATATATATATATATATATATATATATATATATATATTACTAGCACTTGGACACCAAAATAGTACAAATAAAATAAAAGTAAAAAAACTAAAACCCAA
Organism: Marasmia exigua; assembly: GCA_019059595.1. Taxonomy (NCBI): domain Eukaryota; kingdom Metazoa; phylum Arthropoda; class Insecta; order Lepidoptera; family Crambidae; genus Marasmia; species Marasmia exigua. The sequence continues at coordinate 23,126,748 of CM032473.1, forward strand.
CTACGACAAAAAACGTCGCTGAAAAAGTATAAAACAAGCCTTCGTTGTCAATTTATGCAATATTCACTATGTAGAGATAAAATTTCATGTTTGGAAAGGCGTAGTCACACGTTAAATATACTACCCTTTGACAACGTGTGACTGCGGATTTCCAAACATGAAATTTTATCTCTACATAGTGAATATTGCATAAATTGACAACGAAGGCTTGTTTTATACTTTTTCAGCGACGTTTATTGTCGTAGTTGGGTTTTAGTTTTTTTACTTTTATTTTATTTGTACTATTTTGGTGTCCAAGTGCTAGTAATATATATATATATATATATATATATATATATATTACAAAGTAATTTCAATCGTGAGGATGGATTTGAATTGTCAAATGTCTGAAATCCAGTGATTCGAATATATAATAACCGTAAGACTTAACAAAGTGTCATTTCGCAGCCAGATACTGTGAGTGTTGTGTGTCGAGAACAGGTGCGAGAAAATAGTGAGTTAGTGAACAGTGGTACCGCAAGCGCGCGTAGTAAAAGACTGCGAAGGTGGGTAGACCGTTTTGTCTGCCAGTAACATCTAACCCGCAAAAACTTCGGTTACTCCCTGACCATGGCGCTTGCAACAGTGCCGAAATATCGGAAACTCAAAAATAAGGTACATGGTAGAAATCTCGTAAATAACTATTCTAATGTTAGTGACCATGAAAGTTTAAAACAGTATATAGCACATAATGATCATTAGGATGAGGTGGATGAAGGTGGGTAAGGTAAATATACTTCTATGTCATCCACCTCGAATCACTTTCTTATTCTCTAATAGTATATGTAGTTGGACCTTAAATAATATAACCACTTACAAGATGACTTAAAACCATTGGACACAGAAGCATTATCAAAGAAAACTATTTGACATAAAACCTTTAAGAAAGGAGATTATTCCTTTTTAAAAGGCGTCAGCAGCGTCTTGTGACTGCTCTGTTGTTGCAGGTGTCCATGGGTGGCGGTAATCGCTTACCATCAGGTGATCCGTGTGCTCGTCTGCCCCCTAACTAAAAACACATATTTAATCATTCATTGCAAGAATTTTGTAATGATAAAATTACTATGGTCTTAAGGTGACGGGTAGGGCACACTAGCGACGCCAATCGATTTTAATTTTTAGCATATCAACCAGATCTATTTTAAGCAATTTCAGGGTTGCATAAGTGGTAGTATAAGTGGTAGTATAAGTGTCTGCCAAGAGGTTCTAACTCCGGAAATTTTAGTAGTTAAAATTAAAATCGATTGGCGTAGCTAGTGTGCTCTACCCATCACCTTAAGTTGAATAATGTAAATGTTGTTTTTATTGTCTAATTCAATTTAAAAATGAATATTATTTTAAACTTCCAATTAATAAAAAAATATATGAATATAAATATGATATACGTGTGATAAATAATGTATTAATTGTACGCCAAAATGGCAGGTTATAGTGATACAAAATTATTTTAAACTCTAGAATAAGATTTTGTATGTAACCTATAACTAAAGCAATGAATGATATTTGATCAATAGATTGCTTAAAAAACTAAAACCCAACTACGACAAAAAACTTCGCTGAAAAAGTATAAAACTAAGCCTTCGTTTTTCTCAATTTAATCAATATTCACTCATGTATAGAATAAAATTTCATTGTTTCGGAAAGCGTAGTCACACGTTAAATATACTACCCTTTGACAACGTTGGACTGCGATTTCCAAACATGAAATTTTATCTCTACATAGTGAATATTGCATAAATTGACACCGAGGCTGGTTTTATACTTTTTCAGCGACGTTTTTTTTGTCGTAGTTGGGTTTTAGTTGTTTACTTTTATTTGATTTGTACTATTTGGGTGTCCAAGTGCTATAATATATATATCATAGTATATATAGATATACATTACAAAGTTAATTTCAATCGTGAGGATGGATTCGAATAGTCAAAATGTCTGAAATCAGTGATTCGAATATATAATAAACCGTAAGACCAACAAGTGTCATTTCGCACAGATTACTGTGAGTGTGTGTGTCGAGAACAGGTGCGAGAAAAAAATAGTGAGTTAGTGAACAGTGGTACCGCAAGCGCGCGTAGTAAAAGACTGCGAAGGTGGGTAGACCGTTTTGTCTGCCAGTAACATCTAACCCGCAAAAACTTCGGTTACTCCCTGACCATGGCGCTTGCAACAGTGCCGAAATATCGGAAACTCAAAAATAAGGTACATGGTAGAAATCTCGTAAATAACTATTCTAATGTTAGTGACCATGAAAGTTTAAAACAGTATATAGCACATAATGATCATTAGGATGAGGTGGATGAAGGTGGGTAAGGTAAATATACTTCTATGTCATCCACCTCGAATCACTTTCTTATTCTCTAATAGTATATGTAGTTGGACCTTAAATATATAACCACTTACAAGATGACTTAAAACCATTGGACACAGAAGCATTATCAAAGAAAACTATTTGACATAAAACCTTTAAGAAAGGAGATTATTCCTTTTTAAAAGGCGTCAGCAGCGTCTTGTGACTGCTCTGTTGTTGCAGGTGTCCATGGGTGGCGGTAATCGCTTACCATCAGGTGATCCGTGTGCTCGTCTGCCCCCTAACTAAAAACACATATTTAATCATTCATTGCAAGAATTTTGTAATGATAAAATTACTATGGTCTTAAGGTGACGGGTAGGGCACACTAGCGACGCCAATCGATTTTAATTTTTAGCATATCAACCAGATCTATTTTAAGCAATTTCAGGGTTGCATAAGTGGTAGTATAAGTGGTAGTATAAGTGTCTGCCAAGAGGTTCTAACTCCGGAAATTTTAGTAGTTAAAATTAAAATCGATTGGCGTAGCTAGTGTGCTCTACCCATCACCTTAAGTTGAATAATGTAAATGTTGTTTTTATTGTCTAATTCAATTTAAAAATGAATATTATTTTAAACTTCCAATTAATAAAAAAATATATGAATATAAATATGATATACGTGTGATAAATAATGTATTAATTGTACGCCAAAATGGCAGGTTATAGTGATACAAAATTATTTTAAACTCTAGAATAAGATTTTGTATGTAACCTATAACTAAAGCAATGAATGATATTTGATCAATAGATTGCTTAAAAAACTAAAACCCAACTACGACAAAAAACGTCGCTGAAAAAGTATAAAACAAGCCTTCGTTGTCAATTTATGCAATATTCACTATGTAGAGATAAAATTTCATGTTGGGAAATCCGCAGTCACACGTTGTCAAAGGGTAGTATATTTAACGTGTGACTACGCCTTTCCAAACATGAAATTTTATCTCTACATAGTGAATATTGCATAAATTGACAACGAAGGCTTGTTTTATACTTTTTCAGCGACGTTTTTTGTCGTAGTTGGGTTTTAGTTTTTTAAGCAATCTATTGATCAAATATCATTCATTGCTTTAGTTATAGGTTACATACAAAATCTTATTCTAGAGTTTAAAATAATTTTGTATCACTATAACCTGCCATTTTGGCGTACAATTAATACATTATTTATCACACGTATATCATATTTATATTCATATATTTTTTTATTAATTGGAAGTTTAAAATAATATTCATTTTTAAATTGAATTAGACAATAAAAACAACATTTACATTATTCAACTTAAGGTGATGGGTAGAGCACACTAGCTACGCCAATCGATTTTAATTTTAACTACTAAAATTTCCGGAGTTAGAACCTCTTGGCAGACACTTATACTACCACTTATACTACCACTTATGCAACCCTGAAATTGCTTAAAATAGATCTGGTTGATATGCTAAAAATTAAAATCGATTGGCGTCGCTAGTGTGCCCTACCCGTCACCTTAAGACCATAGTAATTTTATCATTACAAAATTCTTGCAATGAATGATTAAATATGTGTTTTTAGTTAGGGGGCAGACGAGCACACGGATCACCTGATGGTAAGCGATTACCGCCACCCATGGACACCTGCAACAACAGAGCAGTCACAAGACGCTGCTGACGCCTTTTAAAAAGGAATAATCTCCTTTCTTAAAGGTTTTATGTCAAATAGTTTTCTTTGATAATGCTTCTGTGTCCAATGGTTTTAAGTCATCTTGTAAGTGGTTATATTATTTAAGGTCCAACTACATATACTATTAGAGAATAAGAAAGTGATTCGAGGTGGATGACATAGAAGTATATTTACCTTACCCACCTTCATCCACCTCATCCTAATGATCATTATGTGCTATATACTGTTTTAAACTTTCATGGTCACTAACATTAGAATAGTTATTTACGAGATTTCTACCATGTACCTTATTTTTGAGTTTCCGATATTTCGGCACTGTTGCAAGCGCCATGGTCAGGGAGTAACCGAAGTTTTTGCGGGTTAGATGTTACTGGCAGACAAAACGGTCTACCCACCTTCGCAGTCTTTTACTACGCGCGCTTGCGGTACCACTGTTCACTAACTCACTATTTTCTCGCACCTGTTCTCGACACACAACACTCACAGTATCTGGCTGCGAAATGACACTTTGTTAAGTCTTACGGTTATTATATATTCGAATCACTGGATTTCAGACATTTGACAATTCAAATCCATCCTCACGATTGAAATTACTTTGCAATTTCAATCGCTTTCCTGACCAGTCTTGGTAATAAGGTACATGGTAGAAAACTCGTAAATAACTATTCTCGTTAATAACGCCCTGTTGGTCTAGTGGTTTAAGTACCGGGCCGTGATCTCGGGGTCCGGGGTTCGATTCCCGGATCGAGCGAAAAGAATTTTTCGAACATAGCTCTGGTTTGTGATCACCAATCCGCATTTGGCAAGCGTGGTGATTAAGCCTTATCCCATCATAGTAGCGATGACTAGATTTCTATGATGGAGGCCTTTGCCCTGCAGTGGGACAGTTTATAGGCTGATACTTAACTTTTTTTAACTATTCTAATTATGTGCTATGTAGAAGACCTTAGCTTTTGTTACTGTTTTGATGTGATTTAAGAATTATATCAATCAAACAACAAACGTTTGGTTCAAACTTTCATGATCACTAACATGAGAATAGTTATTTACTTACGGGATTTGTATCATATTATATCTTATTTTACTCCGATCCGATGAGTTACTCCGTGAACACAGAGCTTGCAACAGTGCCGAAATATCGGAAACTCTAAAATAAGGCACCGTCAGCATCAAAAGTAGCTGAACACTTTAGTACTATGTCAAAGTAACATTTTTAACGGACCCCTTGGAAACTGCCTATAAATAGGCATCAAAGTAACTTTTACTTTGACATAGTACTTAAGTGTTAAGCTACTTTTGATGCTGACCGTATCATGGTAGAAATCCTGTAAATAACTTTTCTAATAAACAACTAACTGTTAGACCTGGAGCTGTTAATGACTGGAAATGTTATTCCCGACATTTCAATGGTACCATTTCTGTCGAACCCTAACGAATCGTACATCAAATCACAAGGGACTGCGACAGGCACTCGATACAGGGTGCTCCAATCGAATGATTAATGTACAGGTCTGATGGGAAAGTTGTGCGTTCAAAGTGACGGTGCATTCTGTGTTACCTTATAGGGGAAGATCGATGGTGTACGAGTTTAAATTGCACCAGGGTGGGAAATTTCCATTAGGTGTGTGTGTAAACTTTTTTGTTGGTGTTTTGTAAGTAGGTATAATCCGCTGTGTACATTTATATATCTAGACACAAATACTATAACTTTCGTGTAAGAAGTTATACAAAATCCGAAAAATCCGGCCAAATGCGAGTCGGACTCGCCCATGAACTGTTTCGTAGCAGTTAGTAAGATATATGGAAGGTAAATTGCGGTTAACGGTTTATAATGTATTAAAAAATAGCTACTTATTAGATCTAGTTCAAACCAATTTTCGTTGTTAGTTTGCATAAAGTATTAAGTTTAGAAATGTTTTTTTTTTTATTAAAAACTTAATTTTTAAAACCTATCCATAAATGAAGTATTTATGGATAGGTTTTAAAAATTAAGTTTTGGTACGTATGGGTTTATTGAAAAAAATATTTTACAGTTTCAGTTCTATTTTTGAGTAAAAATCGTAATATGGTTAAAAAAATGCATCTATTTACAAAATTTTAATAGTACAATTCCTATAGTTTCGGAAAAAAGTGGTTGTGACATACGGACGGACAGACAGACTGACAGACATGACGTAAATTTCCGTTTTTTGCCATTTGGCTACGGAACCCTAAAAACGATAAAAACGTTTCATCGTTAATAGCTCGAAAACGGTATTTAAACGATAAAAAAATAACGGTGTATAGATGACAAGGTACAGTCAGCATCAAAAGTAGCTTAACACTTTAGTACCATGTCAAAGTAGCATTTTTAAACATCCCTTTGAAACTGATAGGCAGAACAGTTACTTTGACATGGTACTAAAGTGTTAAGCTACTTTTGATGCTGACCGTACTAAAGTGTATATTAAGTCGCAGTAAGATAGAGGAACCTGCCGTGTGGTCCCCGGCATAGTAGAATAGGCCACCCTCACTCTTACCGAGGTGTCGTAAAAGGCGACTAAGGTAAAGCTGCTGGCATGATCATCAGCACTCAGAGAAGGAAACCTCTGCATTTATATCAAAACCCTCGCCAACCCGTCTGCCAAGCGTGGTGAGTATGGCAATTACCCCTCATGTGATTGAGGGAGGCCCGTGCCCCAGCAGTGGGGACTTAAATGGGCTGATGATGCTGATGATGAAGATAGAGGAAGCCGTAATATACTTATATCCCTAGAGATGTAATTATGTACCGGAACATAGTTATACGAAAGCGATTTATTTGCAGCCGACTGCACTAGCGGTAGTAATACTCGTAATATTGTAATTTTGTGATAATCTCACCACCGCAGCATTTCTAAACTGGCATGCCAGTGTAGGTTACGATACTTCAAGGTACGAGCTTAGTTTGTGACGGCCGCTTTAGTGCAGTGGATTGAGCGCCGGTTGAGATGCAGTTACAAACTAACTACTTAACTAGGTTGGTGCAGCGCCCCATTGTGAGTTTTGCCTCCGATAATAAGAGCCCCCATCTCAGTTGGTCTTGCGCCACTTCCTGCCAGTCATCCACCAAGACTCCGCGCAAATCCTTATCGACCTCATCTCTCCAGCGGTACCTTGTAAGTGCTGTGTACAAGCCTATGCAAATTAAGAATTATTTGAGTTTGAGTTTGATTTTGACTTTGGACGGCCGACTGGACATCGCTCATTAGGTATGCAGCACATAGCAGGAGGCAGTTACATTAAGATAATGAATCAAACGGGACTAACAGGACAATATTTGTTCAGTTCTTAATTAATTTAATAATAATAATAATAATAATTCTCACAACATCTCATACGTTGACCTGATTCCGTACTAAGTAGCTTAAGCACTTGTGTTACAGATATCAGACAACAGAGGAACTTAAATACTTATATTACACCCAGACACTGAACAAACACAAGTGTTCATCGCAACGAATGTTTGTCCAGGGTGGGGATCGAACCCACGACCTTTGGCGTAAGAGGCAGGGTCACTACCAATTGCGCCATCCGATCAGTCAATTATGCTTCTTATACTTCTTGATGTTTCGGCGTACAGTAGTGGTCACAAACGGACTCAATAATCACTAAATTAACAGTTGAATTTTCCGTTAGTATATAAGGCACTTACAATATAATATCATATTCAGGCGGGAATCGAACCTACATCCTCCACATTGCGGTTGACTGTTCTACCAATCAAACTAGGCACTGAACGCTTTCGCCATGAGCTAGCGATAGTGAAATGCGTTATTTATTTGCCAAAATAATGCTATAAAAATCAGCAACTTCACGTAAATACAGTTGCGTTAATCCTCGTTTGAATTTATTATTGATTAGAATTCATTAACAAAAAGTACAAGTATGTATATTCAATACGAGATACAGAATCGTAATTACAACACAACATCCGTTTAATGAATAATTAATGACAAGTCGCTCTCCGCGCCCGGTGTGCCTGATTTTCATTTGATTGTACCATCACTAAATGGGACTAAAGGATTCATGACATCAATCCACCGGTAGATCAAATCTGTGTCTTATATCCAAGCGGTAGAGTCTAAAATGTGTCAGAACTTAAACGAACCCTGATTGATTTCTTTGCAATTAGCCGTTTCGTTGATGTGAAAATAATATGAACACGAAACAAATAAATGAATGTAAAATTTTATATGCGATTTGGTAGAACGAACGTTATGTTTATTTTTAAATGCCAGCGGGCAATTTCAATTGAAATTATAACGGATCGCAGTCGATCAAGGAAAGCCAGGCAGGAGGAAGGTCAGGCAGCAGGCCTGACCTTTGCAACCCCACAGGGGATCCAGACCAACTGAATCGTGTTTATTCTCACGATGTTTTCCGTCACCGCCCAGTTAATGGTAGGAATACTAGTATACATATAGACATTAAAATCCGTATTAAATGCCGTGTGGTCCCCGGCAGAGTAGAATAGGCCACCCTCACTCTTACCGAGGTGTCGTAAAAGGCGACTAAGGTAAAGCTGCTGGCATGATCATCAGCGCCCAGGAAGGAAAACTCTGCATTTATTTCAAAACTCTCGCCAACCCGTCTGCCAAGCGTGGTGAGTATGGCAATTACCCCTCATGTGTTTGAGGGAGGCCCGTGCCCCAGCAGTGGGGACTTAAATGGGCTGATGATGATGATGATGATGATTAAAATCCATCTGTGCGTACTCGGATTCAAACCTACAATCTCCCGTTAAAACGCAAGTTCTTTTCCAATTATCTACAATCGATCCTACAGAAAAATCTTGTATTGCTAAATTGTAAAAAAATTTGCAATTCTTATTTCTGCCGCACCATCAAGAAATGGAACTCGTGGCCGGCGCATGTATTTCCTCCTCCTCCTTTCTACAATATGGATTCATTCAAACAAAGCGTGAAGAAGCATCTCGCGGGCCAGTATGGCAGTCCCAACGGAGGTGATGCCTGACATCGCTTCCATTGTAATTGCAACGTGGGCTCTTCTCATGCTTACCATCAGGCTGAGGAGAGCCAATATAGGTACTGTGTCACTATAAAAAAAAGTGTACCTGGTGACTATAGAAACTCTTTTTGTATGCACTTCCTGTCATACGCCACTGTTATGCATTTTTTTTCCATCAAAATCGGGTCAGTAGTATTTACGAGATGCATATACAAACATACGACTGTTTGTTGATACCGACAGACGTGTGTTGTTTTATTTTTCATAAAAATTTAAACTTCATGCATTTCATTTGAATTTTGTATGGTAGTAAATGTTTCGTTTATGTCAAGGTTCTATTATAATAATTGGTGCAAATTGTACGGGTTATTCAACGGTTCATACTTTTAAAATGGACTTGCCCATGAATATTTGAATGACCATAAAACCGGCTAGACGTTATATTTTTAATTGAGAATTTTTGCCATTGGCACATATTGACCTATATTTTGATAAAATGTTTATATTTTGTAAAATTTTTTGCTTAGTCATATACCCTATTTCCTCGGTGGCGCAGTGGTTAGAGGATTGCACTTTAAAGCAACGGCTGCGCAAGAGGTCCCGGGTTCGATCCCTGGGCGGGACACCTGAACACGAGATAAACTTTTTAAGTGTGTTATTTATTTAGCGAAGGTTGGCCGTCAATCTAGCTTATTCTTCTCGGTCTCCGCTCTCCGGCGCTCGCGATCCCCGTCTACTCCCGGATTACGCAGCCATGATTTTTTCCTCCGACCCACACGCCTCTTACTTTCCCCATCATTCTACATTTTCAGTTACTATAACATTTTAAAAAGAACCTAGCTTGAAAAAGGACTTCTGTGCAAACAAGGCTATCGCTTCGCGTTTGTTTCCTTATATAGGGTGTTAAACAAACGTAGTGTGGCGATAAGAGTTTAGCATTACACAAACAAAGAAACCGAGCCGGCAGAAGTTTGGCCGTTAGCCTATCGCGAGGAAGGACGCGCGATCGATTCCCGGCCACGTGAAATATAATTCAGAGGCAGTGGTAAAGCACGGTGTTTTATTTCTGCGAGAATGGAAAAGACTTTATTTTCTACTGCATTACTCTATCACAGTAATGTGGAATCATTGTCTGTATGTTTTGCAATAATGTACGCATATGTCAAGAAGCATAAAAAATTTAAGCATAAAATAATTAACCACGAGTCATTAAAAAGCGGCTTACGGGTGGCCCAAGGGCCACCCCCGCCGCACCTAAACCTACATTTACTCTATATAATATTATAGGAAATACTGGTTTCTTACTTTTTTTATTTTTCAGATTGAAACAACCATTGTGCCAAAAAAATTATGCATAAATGCATTATGCTAAATAATAATTATGCCACAGTACATATTATGCTAAAACCAAATTCGGCTAAATTAATATTATGCTAAATAAATTATGCCAATTTCATTATGCCAATCCATTTTAGGACAAAACACATTATGCCATTTAAAGGGATCCCATATGTAGCATATGTATGAGCAGGTGAACTGAGGAATATCATACCTTCTTAGTGAATATTCCTCGATTGATTCATGATGCGCACTGCCAAGGAGTGGAACGCCCTGTCAGCGTTTGTTTTTCCCAGTGATTACAACCCGAATATTTTTAAAGCTTAAGTGAATAGGCTACTTTTGGGTAGGCTTGCTCCATTGTAGGTTTCTTTTCAACTCTCATGAATTCAATGTGAAGGCAAGAGTAATCCCATCAGTAATAAAAAAAATGTAGTAAAACATTTATTAACAATAGCAAATATCACGCTATTTCATGAATTGCAATAGTAAATTAATTTGTCGTTGCAAATTTTTGTCATTGCCTAAATCATCGATAGCACGTAACCGTGCGACGAAACCACGATAGCGCGCGAAATCATGATAGCAAAAAATTTGATTAGCACCATCATTACTATTAGCACTTTAATTATATTTCTTATTATTAATTAATTGTGGGTGTTATGTGCCTGAAATAAATTACATTTTATTTATTTATTTAATTACAATGAAGCGACTGTCGTTTGACCTTCGCAATCCTTAGACTGGGGATCAGGTAAACTGGATCACGGTACACATTTAGAATCGTTTTCTTAAGTATTGTAGATATTCACAATTTTGGGAAACTATCCGAGATGTGCAGGTTCCTTATAATATTTTCCCTCACCGCCGAGCTAATGGTAGAAATATGTACATAGATTTGAAAAAACCAGGACCAGGACCCAGTATCAAAGGCGCGTTCTGATTCACTTAGTTACATAGCTTTTGACGGTCGCATTGATCACCGGAATACGTACGTACGTTAGAAAACTGACAAAAGGTATTTCCCAAAATCATACTTCCTAAATTGAGCTAAACGTTGCAGTTTAAAAATAAAATCGAATTTATGGCCGCGGAGGCTTATAATGCGGTCACAAATCTCTCTGATAGTGAGTTATGGAGGCGTCCTGGACTGTTCTTCTCTATTCCTCGGGGAGAACAGGTGGGGATGTTCGGCTTGAGTTATATCGCTGCGCGAGGTAAGGAATCGATCGGTGGGAAGTGCTATCGTGGGGAGGACCTATTGCTTTTGAAAATTGATCGATACAAGACCTAGCGCACGGCATCTGAATACGTTTGCTACTCCTTTATGTAAATGTAATTACAGGAAAAATAGTTTTATTGTTAGAGCCTTGTAATACATTTAATAGTAACTATAACCATATCGTTATTTTTTATGATAAGATAACAGTTTTAAAAATCATTACTCTCGAGTTAAATGAACAAGTACCTAAAATGATCTTCCTTTTACGCATTTTTTTGTATTTTATCTCACAACACTAAACGCATTCTTTTGTAGTGGAAACATTTAAATTGATGGTGTATTAATTAAGTAACTTTAAGCCTACTATTTTTTCAGCCTATTTACTGTCCCACTACAGGGCAAAGGCCTCCATCATAGAAATCAAGTCATCGCTACTATGATGGGATTAGGCTTAATCACCACGCTTGCCTAATGCGGATTGGTGATCGCAAACCCGAGCCATGTTCGAAAAATTCGAAACATACCTTTGCTCGTCCCGGGAATCGAACCCAGGACCCCGAGATCATGGCCCGGTACTTAAACCATTAGACCAACGGGGCGTCAGACAGAGTACCTACTATTTAATAGCTGTATTTTACCTTAATAAAGAAAATAAAAATAAAAACAATAAATTGTTTTCCTTTTTCGACGCAAAATGTAGTAAAATATTATGCTGCTATTCTGTAAAATATGTACTTAACTGTCCCTACACGCAACAAAATTATTGGTTGAATGTCACGCTGGCGTAGTGGCCAGTAGATCGCGCTTTAAAGCGACGGCTGCGCTTGAGTACAGGGTTCGATCCCCGGGTTGAGACAAAATTTGTGCCTGAGCACTTTCAGTAAAGAAATTTTCATTGTCAGCCCGAGGTCAGGTAGGTCAGGCGGTCTTGTACCCCCGCGCCTCGGAAAGCCCATCCTACGTCTAGGGCTCTAATCCCACTTCAATCGTGTCACACTATCGAAATATGAGGGTAAGAGAATTAAATGGATAGTGCACTTGTGTTTGCGCACATACTTGTGCACTATTAATATCTATGTCCTGTGTTGATAGCTTATCAATGAGATTAAGCGACATAGCCAAAATATCGGTAGGACTTTTTTTATGATACAGGTGGCAGACGAGCCCACGGATCACTTGATGGTAAGCGATTACCACCGCCCATGGACACTTGCAACACCAGTGGTGTCACAAGTGCACTGTTTTCCTTTGAACCCCCCTTGCCCTGGATTGGGCCTCCGGTACCCTCACTCACGCAGCGAAACACAGCGCAGGACTTTTGTATTATTTATATTTTTTTTTATATATATTAAATGGGTTTGCACTTGACCTCATTTCACCTGATGGAAAGTAACAATAAGGTCTAAGATGTAGCGTGCTTACCCAGAAGAAACCTATTCACTCTTGACTTAAAGACACCCAAATTACCCAAACTATATTTCTTAGTAATAATATTTGTTTTGTTTGTTTCAGGTGGATGTCAAATTCAATAATAAGTCTCGGTGAAATTAACGATAAGTACGTTGGAATTCCGTTTTTATTTAACATATTTTAGTTTTCGTATTTATTTAGAATAACTTACTACATTTCCTAGTAAATAGATTATGTATACACAAAGTACTGTAAATTTGGAAGCCTGTATTGGTGAAGATTGCCTTGATAATAAATATCTCGTCTTGATGGAAAACAATAATAGTTTGAAATCCCAAACAATTAGGTTAGATTAAATAAATTACTTGAGCGAATGCAACTAATTATATTTAAAGATAACTGGAATTTATATCATGATAGTGATACGTTTTCTATAGTTTTTTCTACGTGTACAAACGATATTTCTAAGAACACCTTTATAATTACATCTTTACAATTACAATTAGCGCCAAAAATATCTAACTGTCCCAAGTCATCAAAATATCTTGCCTAGCATGCTTGTGTGCCGTAAATATTTGCATTGCCATTCAAATACATGTGTCTAATAAATATGCTCAAGCTTATAAAAACTCCTAAAGGACTTTATTCCTTGCAATAGTTATCGTACAAAGTATTTATCTTTTAAACATCAAGATGTTTTGACCGCTTACACGGCTAACATATTTTTGGCACTGACAGTCCAACCCATTTATAAAGACCCTTTGGGTAATGGTTATCATTAACATTTGACTGCCTCGGTGGCGCAGTGGTTAGCGGGTCGCATTTTAAAGCGATGGCTGCGCAAGAGGTCCCGGGTTCATCCCCGGGTCGGGCCAAAAATTTGTACCTAAGTTTTCGGCAAGAAATTCTTAGTGGGAGCCCGGAGTCTGGAAGTTGGCGGTCTTGTACCCCCGTGCCTCGGAAAGCACGTTAAGCTGTTGGTCCTGCGCCCGATCCATCTCCGGTCGTGTCACATTAGTGTCCCATCGGATTATGAGGGTAAGGGAATAGAGAGTGCACTTGTGTTTGCGCACACACTTGAGCACTATAATATATCCTGCGTACGTGGCTGATCGTTGAGATTGGCCGCCGTAGCCGTAATCGGTTGGAGGATATTAAATCATTAACGAGAAAACATGTAATTTTTTTTACTAAAATCAAAGCAACCTCTCGTGAAAACCAAACCACTGCGTTTGCGTTGCGTCTGACCATGCAACCCCATCCGAGGTGTCACGTTGCAAGGGGTGCTTCACCAATCGCCGGCTAGCCGAGGATGCAAGTTTATTATTACAAAGTGTATTTATTTGTAGTATCTACTACAAATAGGTAAAATATGTCACGTTTTATATCGATAGAAATAAGTAAAATATCTATTTATAATCGATATCCTACCTATTTATATCGATTAAAAACGTAGCATATTTCTTATTTATTAAAAATATAACTACGTGGCGGGCAGGATTCCGTCTGACCGTGCAACTCCATCCGAGGTGTCACATAGCAAGGGGTGCTCCCCCGCGCCTATATTATACCAACGCTGACAGAAAATAGCCATGGGGCTGTGAGGTTATGATTACAGATTGGGTAATGGATTGAATGGTTTTACTAATAGCCGGGACTAACTAAAGGCAATTTTACCAAATACAACTAAATCTGTGCTAAGACTTACAATGTTATTGCCGAAGTGCGTTCAGATAAGCTCACTATTAGAACAATGAACCCGACATTACAACCTAATAGGAGTTTCCTTCTCTTTCAAACGCGCACAGTGTCTCCTTTGTTTAGACGCGACAGGTATATTCTCGTTTGTTAAGGTACGGGTTTATTTCCAACAAATTATTTATTACTCTACTGAGAAATTGCATGGCGGGTATGACCTGACAGCATATTACGCATATGTACATTCAAGACTTTCCTATGGCATTATCTTCTGGGGTAACTCCTGTGATGTGGGAAAAATATTTATTCTACAGAAGAAATGCATAAGAATATTGACAAACATTGACCAACTGGAATCCTGTAGATCCCACTTTATTAAACATCAGATTTTAACTCTCACTTCTATTTACATAATGGAATCATGCAAGTTTATTAAAAATAACCAAACCCTATATTCACCTGAGAAAAGAATGAGAAGAAACAATAGGTATCAGAATAAACTAAAAATCCCTTTTTCAACACTAAAACTAAACTCGACAAGCCCTCATAGCATGTTAATTAAAATCTATAATCATATACCAAATGACATAAAAAATATAAATAATCTTCCACTTTTTATAACAAATTTAAAGACATTCTTAATTAAAAAATGCTATTATAATATACAGGAATTTTTCAATGATAAAATAAAGTAATCTATTATAAATAAATCAATTAATAAATTTAAGCTATACAGTTCAATTCTCAATTACAATTATTATTTAATGTTATAAAAAATAGAATAGATTAGAATAGAAAAAGCGATTACATTGTTAATTTAGAATTTTATGTGTATGTAAAAAATAAATATTGTTATTGTTAATAATATTCTATAGTTTACGTAGGACGCAGGGACTTAGTGGGCCCTTTGTTATGTTGCTATGCTCTTACAGGGCGTCACATTGAATCTATCCATATTTGTAACAACCTATTTTCATGTGACAAGCAATAAATGATTTTGTATTTTGTATTTTGTATTTTGACCTTTAGCAATAAAGTTATATCGTATAATGACACACACATGAAATATTATTTAACAGACGAGGTTCACGGTTCAAGGAATTAAAAAAGATGATTACCATTAGACAAGAGGGCTATAAAAGAAAATGCACTGGATTAAATTTACGATGCTATAGCCGCAATGGCCACCGCCGGTGATTCCGTCTGACCGCCGCCGGGCCCCGCCCGTGGTGGTGTCCTATTTCACGAGGGTGCATGGAAAATCATTCCCTGCAGGTTCGAAATGTTATGTTAGACCGAAATGAGAACAAAGCTTGAATATAATTTATCTACAATCCAATATTTGACTCAAAAATAATGGAGAT
Organism: Marasmia exigua; assembly: GCA_019059595.1. Taxonomy (NCBI): domain Eukaryota; kingdom Metazoa; phylum Arthropoda; class Insecta; order Lepidoptera; family Crambidae; genus Marasmia; species Marasmia exigua. The sequence continues at coordinate 23,142,808 of CM032473.1, forward strand.
TATTATAGAACACAAAATTGACTAAGTGTCTCATTTCCTTGTAATATTTCGATAGGACTTTCGTTTTTAATTAGAAAAGTGGAATCGAGCGTAAGACCTACAGATTAACGTGCGTTTTGAAACATCAGGTAACAAAATATCCAGATCTCCAGACTTAAGAATTACTGCGAATATAAACAGCATTGTGATATTGAGGCAGTGTTTCTGATAAATATAACCAGTAATTAGATAAACGTTTCAACCAAAGCCGCTTCGATGAAGTAAGAGACCAAACACATGGCGAGGTTGCGGTCGTAGAGTACCCAGTCTGTTAAACTTCATACATCTGAGTCGCGTTTATACAAGTTTAGATTTAAAAAAGTGAATCGTGCTTTGGTGTCAGAAATAACCGTTCAGTGAACTTTTTCTATAATCAGGATATCTGATAAGGATCTTCGGTGTTTAAAAACGACAACAAGATGTTTGCTTCAATTTAAGATTGATTATTAAACTTACAAAATATATTTTCACTCGCGTCTATCACTGAACTAAAAAACCCAACTGGCTATTTAAAAACGACAGACGTCGTTGCAATGTAGCAGACCAATATGAATCATAAACTCGATTCCATTCTAAAAGTTCCACAACAAAAGCCATTCGGTTAATAACGTATTATTGGTTTAAACGCGAATTGATTCCAACCGGTTCGGGAATAGGGACCAATTTGGATTGTAACTTTAGCACGTGCCAGCCTGCCGTTCCGGCGTACGGTAGCTAATTGACAGATCGAGTGAAAAGGCACTCTGGTTGTGCGATACCGTACGATACGATTCGATGCGGATTCGTTAAGTAGGATTTCATTTACGCGCTTGTTAGGATAAAAGTTACGAGTATTTACGATTTGTAGCTATACGATCTCGTTCGTAAATCTGAATTTCTATTATTATTTATTTATTTATTTATTTGGAAACAAACAGTCATTTACAAACTTTGCACAAAAAATATGATTAATAATAGACTTACAGTTTCACTAATTGCAATTAAAAACAGCACTAAGATAGACTAATTTAGACTTTAGAACAAACATTGTTCAGAATAGATTTAAAACTATCGTTACAATAAATCTAACATGATAAACAAAGAAAAAATGTAAACGAATTTAGTTAGGGAAAATCTGATTTTAAACAAGTTTCTAACTTTAAAATTAAAATTTAAGTAAGTAATTTGAAAAAATCTAACTTTCGATATTACACATTTACTACATGTTCACTTGTGTACAGACAGCCACACGTTCGGTCACTTACTATCCGCCAAATTTCCCCAACCGACTCCGACCTGAATGTGTTTAACATTCAAGCAAGAGTCGACCGGAGAAACCTGGCGGATCGGTATACTCGTAGGTAGGTAATCCAGGCGCGTGTGACTGGCCGCGCACGAGTGCCAGTGTCGGTGCCAACAATATTAACCGCTCACTCTTTATGTTTACCAACATATATGCGGCGCCGGTTGTATACTATCCATACAGCCAACTGCATACTGCTGACCTCTATTTCAAGTAAAATAAGGGTCTCAGCTAGCAACCTATGGGCCACAACAATAGCAATTACATAATGAGCAGATAATATGTATGCGCAAAATATACATATATTCTTTGCTAAACTTTAAACTTACTTTTTAGCTTAGAAACTGAACATTGAAATATATCAACATCAGATAATTGTTCACTTTCATTAAATAATTTACATGCTCGTTTTATAAATGCATTTCTCGCAAAACACGTTCTGCTCCTAGGAATAAAAAACAAATCACTGCGACGACATTGTCGTTCACGTCTGCGTGGCACTCTTAAATTAATTTGACCAAGAAGAGAGGGAGCATCAAGCTTATTATTTAATATTTTATAAAGAATAATAGCGTCCACACAATCTCTGCGAATATCGAGAAGCTGGACTCGATGGCGCTTGAGTGACTGATTATAATCAGTATATATGTTACCCGTTCTCCACTCAAGTGATTTCAAAAACTTTTTTTGTACTCTCTCAATTTTATGTTTATGACATTTACTATACGGTTTCCATACAGAGCAGGCAAATTCAAGGCGACTTCGTACAAAGCTGTTAAATAAAATTTTGTATATTAATGGATCTTTAAAAGGCTTACTAACTCTTAAAATAAAACCCAACTGACGAAATGACTTATCCAAAATATTATCGATATGAGGAACAAAAGAAAGCTTAGAATCCATTAACACCCCTAAATCTCGAATTTTATCAACTCTTCTTATTTCTGTATTGTCAAATACATAATTATAATGAATAGGATGAGTTTTTTTACTAAACGTGATAACATTACATTTGTCTAAATTTAAAAACATACTACTTTCCTCGCAAAAAGATTCAAATCTAGCTAAATCCTGTTGTAATAAAACACAATCCGTTGGATCTTTTATGATTTTGTAAATTTTAGTGTCGTCAGCATATAGTAATGAATTTGAATGTAATAATGTATTTGTTATGTCATTTATATAGAGAGTAAATAATAGCGGGCCTAAGTGGGAACCCTGTGGTACACCAGAACTGATAGTTTTAAAATGAGACGAGTAACCAGCAAGAACAACTGCCTGACTTCTATTTTGAACATACGATTTTATCCATCGGAAAAGATCACCGTGTATACCGAGGGCCCAAAGCCTTTGTAACAGTGTATTGTGACAAATTTTGTCAAAGGCTTTCGCAAAATCGGTGTACACGGCGTCTACCTGACATCCATCATCCATAGACTTCAATATTTCATCGGTAAAAGTCAGAAGATTGGTATCAACTGATCGACCTCTATAAAAGCCATGTTGTGAAGCACAAATGTGTCTCCTAATCGCATGCGTTAGCTGGTCAGTAACAATTTTTTCAAATATTTTTGAAAATTGGCTTAATTTGGAAATTGGTCTGTATTTTTCAATTTTATTACTAACTGTACCTTTGGGGATTGGCGTGACAAATGCTTGCTTCCAGATATTAGGTACGAGTCCGTCTTGCATAGATTTTTTAAAAATAATTGTAATAGGAACAGCCAAACTTGAGGAGCAATTTTTTATAAAAAATGGGTGCACCCCATCAGGCCCAGCCCCCTTATTCGGATTAATAGACTTCAGATACTTATAAATGATTTTTTCAGTCAAATCTATAGAACTTAAGTCTATCACAGCATTATTAGCTGCCAAACCATTATACTGATCTGATATGGGATTGTGATTCTCAAAAACTGAATGAAAATGCTCATTAAACCAGTCACAAATCTGTTCCCCATCCGAAGTGGAAGCCCCCTTATAATACATTGTTTGTGGGACGCCTTTATTAGAATTAATAGATTTGACATAACTCCAAAAGAACTTTGGATTACTTTTTATTTTCTCGGCAGAAAATTTAATATAATTTCATTGCAGTAGCTTAGATTTTAGATGAATTTTGCAGCTTTTAGGATTTTATTGTAACGTCTTTTGTATAAAATTCTAGTTTAATTTATAATTTAGAGTGATTTTACAAGAATGTTTGCATTATGCCTCGCAGAAGACCGGCGTGAAGCAGCGCCTGCGCTGTGTTTCGCCGTGTGAGTGAGGTTACCGGAGGCCCAATCGGAGGGAAGGGGAAAAGGTTGGCAGCGCACTTGTGACTCCACTGGTGTTGCGGGTGTCCATTGGCGGCGGAATTACTTACCATCAGGTGATCCGTCAGCTCGTCTGCCACCTCTCATATAAAAAAAAATATTTTTTACTTTTTTTACCAATCTCTCCACAGAGGCGTATTTAACTACCTTCATACGCCGAAGGTCATAGGTTGGTTTCGCATTCTAAATAAACATGCGTGTGATTGACTTCATCTGAATGTAGCTATATTATGTATTTAAGCATCATCTGATAAGTATCTGATAAGTAGTTGTCTGATAACCATCACAGCCTCACTCTTACCGAGGTGTCGTAAAAGGCGACTAAGGTAAAGCTGCTGGCATGATCATCAGCACCCAGAGAAGGAAAACTCTGCATTTACATCAAAACCCTCGCCAACCCGTCTGCCAAGCGTGGTGAGTATGGCAATTACCCCTCATGTGATTGAGGGAGGCCTGTGCCCCAGCAGTGGGGACTTAAATGGGCTGAAGATGATGACGATGAACCGTCACAGAAGTGCTTAAGCTACTGAGTATTAATTTAGTTAAATGAACGATTATAAGATTTCGCTGAATGAACGATTATAAGAAATTCATGTATATATAATTTCATAAAGTCAGGCAAACGTCAAGACATTGTCGCTCTGCGGGCTCCTCTATAGTGTTTTATGTTTATCTATCATAATACAATCACATGGGAATAGATACCCTTAAAAGTAAACTAGACATCTACGTCTTCGATATCTTTGTCAAAAAAGGTGATGAAAAGTATTTTCAATGATCCAACCAAAAACAAAACAAAATTAAATTATTATTCTTGCAAAATTACAACCTGACATATGAAAAAAAATATTCAAAGTAAGAATAGCGAAGTCCGTACATATCACGTTTTGTTTATTTCTAGACCATTCCTCCCTACCTATCACATAAAAAAACACTGAATATGATATTATAGACGAGACATCACCGGTAATTGGCTGTGGTGAAACACAATGGCTCTCGAACGTAAAACGCGATCACTCATATGCAAGCACAGTGTAGTGTGACGACGTAAAGCTACACATTCGGATTGAAAGTGTTATTCTCAATAAAATATGTACCCGGGTCGGGCTAAACATGTGTACCTAAGTCTTCGGTAAGAAATTCTTAGTGGCAGCCCGGAGTCTGGACGTTGGCGGTCTTGTACCCCCGTGCCTCGGAAAGCACGTAAAACTGTTGCTCTTGCGCCCGATCTCTCTCCAATCGTGTCACAGTAGTGTCCCAGCGGAATATGAGGGTAAGGGAGTAGAGAGTGCACTTGTGTTTGCGCACACACTTGAGCACTATAATATATCCTGGTATATATGGCTGATCGTTGAGATTGGCTGCCGTAGCCATAATCGGTTGGAGGCTATTATATGTATCCGGAATAGCGGAAACTTTTCATGCCACTGTCAAAACCGCTACGGCTTTGTATCCAGGAATACAAATCAAAACAGATAATAAAGATTAAAATTTCACGCCATCATCATAATCAGCTTATGTTAGTCTACTGCATCCCGCAGTGTTCGCTCTTTCCGTACACCGTGGGAGAGCAACGCTTCGGCATAAATGGGCTGCTCGACCGGAGCAACACTGTGCTGTGTTTTGCTGCGTGAATGAGGGTACCAGAGGCCCAATCCGCGGGTTCAAAAGTTGCCAGTGCACCTCGTGATTCCACTGGTATGGCGGGTATCTATGGGCAGTGGCAATCACTTACGATCAGGTGATCCATCTGAACGTCTGCCACCACCAATCACATACAAAAAAAAGCACTATGCCCGAGGTTTGAGCGATGCAGTCTCTACCAACTTTGTTCAGGTAGTTACTTTATTTAGGTGGAACACTTTTAGTAAGCATTACCGGCTTAATTTGATTTATTAATTCCATCAATTCGATTTATTTCTACCATTTCTACCATTTGGTTCATTTTCATTTCCATAGAGATACTAAGATGTATCTCTTTTCTCATATTTATAGACATTACATGCTATTATTATAGTATAATAAAAAAGCATTATTATGTTCATAAGCATGCTCATGCATATAAACTTTCTAAACGTGATAGTTTTGTTTAGGTATGTATCATCATCAGCCCATTTAACGCCAACCCGTCTGCCAAGCGTGGTGAGTATGGCAATTACCCCTCATGTGATTGAGGGAGGCCCGTGCCCTAGCAGTGGGGACTTAAATGGGCTGATGATGATGATGATGTATGTATGATACTCAATAAATAAGCAAACCTCTTCACACGCCCTAAAAACAGCCTCCTTTTACATGGCTAGCATGCTCTAAAATCATAGAGAAGCAAATTTTTGAGCAAAAAGTAGCCTTGCTCAATTTATTGTACTCCTTCGTGCTTGTACACAGTAGGTACCTACCTTAAGTTTATTTTTTCATCCTTAAGTTTCAAATTTCAAGGTCTAGCACATGTTTCGTTGGCAATACGTGAAAACCTTAAGTTTATTTTTTTATCCTTAAGTCACAAATTTTCAAGGTTAGAATGCACATGTTTCGCTGGCAATACGTGAAATTGTGTTAGAGGCGACGATATATCCTCAACTTGGGGCGCAAGTTTATTTTCAATTCCGACAACAATACGCTGTTTTTCTCGCAAACTACCCACTTAAATATAATGCGGGTGATACCGCGCGAGCGATACGGTGTTTTTATTATTTTCTATGCGGTGCCAGTTATAAGCGAGTAGATAGGGCGGTAGAGCCACGCTTCGGCATGAATAATAAATAAATTAAATTGAGACATTATCACATACATTGTCCTAGTCCCAAACTAAGGTTTTCCCTTGCACTATGTAATCCGACAGAGAACTAGAGTCACCGACATAGCCCACCGAATTAGCAAACTGAAATGGCAGTGGGCTGGTCATATTAGCCGCAGAACTGACAGCCGTTGGAGCCGTAAAGTCCTTGAGTGGAGACCGCGACTCGGTAAGCGTAGTGTAGGACGCCCTGCGACAAGATGGGATGATGACATTCGAAGGCTGGCTGGTGTGGGCTGAATGAGAGTGGCCGAAAATCGGGAGCAGTGGCGTGCATTAGGGTGGAACTTTGTCCAGCAGTGGACGAGTGTGGGTTGCTGATGATGATGATGATGGAAACGGGTCGTCATGAATGAGCCGGCTTGATCGGAGTGATAATAAGACTTCACAGGTAACAGAAGCAGCGCCTGCGAAGATTGAGTAAAGGAAAGCACAACCGGGAGGAACAGTGACACCAAAGGACACTTCTGACTCCTTTGGTGTCTACGGGTAGCGGTTATTGACTTTCATCAGGTGATCCGTCTGCTCGTCTATCTGTCGTCTATATAAAAAAAATCTTTGGTCCTGATAACAAACATTGTCTATAAAAAACACAGGGAGAAATAATACGGAAAAAAAATACTTTCCCAAACAAATAACATTAATCAGCTGATAATTACTTGATATAGAAAGGTGTTTTTTTTTTAGATTTGTCCCTTTAACCTTTTTTTTTCTAGGATAAAAATTACTGTCTTCATGAGTATGATGCCGCTGAGAAGTTTGTTAGATAGTTAAAAAAGCACGGTGTATTTTTGATAGATAGATATACTTTGTTGCACCAAATACAGAACTTACTCGTAAGGACTAGGCATTACAAATATTGTGTGTACAATTTCGGCGATTTTATCACTGAAAGACAGACAAGCCTTCGGGCAAAGGATATTTAATAGAGATAGAGGGGTAGGTTAGGTTAATATTTTGTATTCGCCCGGGGGAGGTCGTGGTAGTCCAAGGCTTTGCCGGATCCCCATAACCTTTCCCTGTGTTTTTAGTCGGTATGTCTCTGGGAGCATACCTAGAGGAGAGGCTGACATAGCCCTTGATGGTCCCCGCTATCTCGGATATGCATAAGGCAATCTTTTCACAGCGACAAAAAAAAGTGTATTGTCACTTACTAACTAAAGCCAGGACAGGACCCGCTGGCGCTTAAAACCTGGACAACATCATACATCCAGTCCCTCGTGGATGTATTTTATTTAGAAATATTGTTTCGGGACACATCTGAGACTCCAATAGACATTTACTCGTGTGTGGATAGCGCAGGTATTGAGTTAGGGGGAAGGGGGGCCATTTAAATTCCTTATCTACACACCTTTTGTGTTCTGGTAGGACATTTTTCACATGGGCACCCATCTTTTATAATAAATTTGTTTCCTAATTAATGGTCTAGGTAGAGTTTGGAGAAGAGGTGTTCATATACATTCTGTAATTATTAAGCAATTTCTTTGTATCCATATGAATTATGTATCAAAGCATTTTTAAGTGCATTATTTACTTAGGAATTCATAAAGTTGATAATTGTCACTATTGGCCACGGCCACATCCAAGCCTTTTTTCTTTTTTTTTTAAACGTTTATTATTTTTATATGCTTCTATTTCGATGCCTTTTAGACGTTTTTTTTTTGTAAAAAGAACGAAATAAATGGGTGTGATAAAAATACGTTTTACACGGACGAATCCGGCCGTCCGCAATAAGTCTACTATTTAGAGATTACCCATTATTTTGACTAACTTGCTTGTCACCATCGGTATATTGAAATATATTTTGGAAGTCTTTGTAACCTATTATTGAATATATTCAATTTTTATAGAATAATTTTAACGAGCTGGGATTTTTTAAATTTCTAGTATTTTTTGTAAAATATTCACGTTTTAAAATTTTCCGTCTAAAATTATAATTATTTATAATTAAATAAAGATAATACATAAATAATTATTTATTGGCCACAGAACACAAATCTTAAAACAATTCAAACACGAATCACATAAATATACAAACTAGGATAAATTCTGTAGCCAACAAGGCCCAATCTCAGCATTTGCTGCAGTGACCTGAAGCCGCCGCAGCGCTGGTTTTCAGACTGGGCCTTGGGCAACGTAAGTGCACACATTACACACAGCAAAAATAATAATTGAGAGAATTTAAAATGTAATTATACCATTTAAAATAAACATGTTATGTAAGTATATACTTAGGGTAGAAGGAGTAATAGGAATGACGGTTAACTAAAACCGTGCTACTATACTATAGCAGTAATTTAACTCGGCCTTTTTTTTTAAATTAAATGTAAAAGTGTTGTGGAACCAATTTTTGAAATTTTAAAAATAAAAAATATACGGCCAAACGCACTTGTGACTCCACTGGTGTCGCGGGTGTCCATGGGCGGCGGCAATTGCTTGCCATCAGGTGATCCGTCTGTTCGTCTGCCTACCTATTACATAAAAAAAACACAGTATTTACACTGCTACTGTGGCCATATTGCCCGAAGACAGTCCGACAACTTGGACAAACAAACAAGAGAAGAACCCACGTTGCAATTAAAACGGACGCATTTCATAGAAAAAAACAGATATTAGCCCTTTACCATCTTAATACTGCCTCAGTGGCGCAGTAGTTTCGCACTTAAAAGCGACGGCTGTGCAAGAGGTTCTGGGTTCGATCCCCGGGTCCGGTCATAAATTTGTACCTAAGTTTTCGCTAAGAAATTCTTAAAGTCAGCACGGTGTCTTAAAGTTAGCGGTCTTGAGCCCCCGTGCCTCGGAAAGCACGTTAAGCCGTTGGTCCTGCGCCCGATCCCTCTCCGTTCGTGTCACCTAGTGTCCCATCGGAATATGAGGGTAAAGGAATAGAGAGTGCACTTGTGTTTGCGCACACACTTGAGCACTATAATATATCCTGCGAACGTGGCTGATCGTTCAGATGGCCGCCGTAGCCGCAATCGATTGAAGGATATTATAACAAGCGATCTAAAGTTATTACCGTACCAAATCTCAAGCCGTCCCGTTCCAATTCTCAATGTTAAAAAGGGGCGGGCATTTGTTTAGTTCCGGAACTTTTCTTAGACAGCGTTTTTAAATAAGGGGGTTAAAGTTTCTGTTGGGAGTGCAAAAAACTGTTCCAAATACGTAACCCGACCGCATAACATTCACAGGGTCCAGGACTAACACAAATTATGCTGGCGGGTTGAAACCGCAATGTAATTACTGTAATTCGTCTGGTCGGGCCCGGCGCCGGTCGCCAGCCAGATTGTTAGGTTTCACTTTTGTCGCGGATTCGTTGAACATCTTGATTGTCATCTTAAGAGTCACATTCATTAAATTTAATCTTTATTATTAATGAAATTTGCCGCCGTGTGGTCCCCGGCAGAGTAGAATAGGCCACCCTCACTCTTACCGAGGTGTCGTAAAAGGCGACTAAGGTAAAGCTGCTGGCATGATCATCAGCACCCAGAGAAGGAAAATTCTGCATTTATATCAAAACCCTCGCCAACCCGTCTGCCAAGCGTGGTGAGTATGGCAATTACCCCTCATGTGATTGAGGGAGGCCCGTGCCCCAGCAGTGGGGACTTAAATGTGCTGACGATTATTGAAATTAAATTAACGAAAATTACTTTGCAGCACTGTGCTGTGTTGAGTGAGCGATTCCACTGCTGTCACGGGTGTCTATGGGCGGCGGCAATCGCTCACCCGATGATCCGTCTGCTCGTCTGCCATCTATCAAGATAAAAAATGTTTAATAAAATTGATGTGAAATAAATAAATAGATAATATATATAATAAGTACGTAAATAATAAAGTTTAAATATGAAAAGGATTGCACCCTCCCCCCTTCTATCTAAATTTCTTTACCTGAAGGTTGTGTGGTATAGATCGCTCCCCGCAATAAGACCGCCTAAATTGTACATTGTATCTCTGTATATCTAGCTTTTAAGTTTTGTATATTGTGCAATAAAGAGTATCTATCTATCCATCTATAATAAATAAATTCAGACATCACAAACATTGTCCTGGTCCCTAACTAAGGTTTTCTCTTGTACTATGGAGACCAGTAACAACAACGGTACCACAAACACAAATTAAATCATTTAATTCGAAATTAAATTGATATTTATACGAATAATAAAAAATAGTAATTTACCCCAATATTATCGAAGCTAGAGTGAATAATTTTGGGTAAGCTCCATCGTAGGTTCCCTTTCAACTCTAGAGTTCAGTGTGAAGCCAAGAGCAAACCCATGTTTAATAAAAAAAAAACAATAATATTCAAACAGAAGTGGCGGTAATTGCTTACCATGAGGTGATCGGTCCAATCCTCGGCCACCTGCGTCGGCGTCATGTGTTCTAGATGCAGATTGCGTGGAACTGGGTTAGATGACACTGTTTCATTCTTCATTCTTTTTCATTTATTTATTTGTCCATTTCATTACAAAAAGTTACACAAAATACGTGATAAAGTGCAAAAAGTGTTAGAAATTCATCACATAGTCGCGTAATATTCACAAAGGCTCAAAACTAACGCTTCATAATTACCCTAATTCGTCTACTTGAGCCCCGCGTTAACCGCAAAACAGATGAAGTGGTTAGCAGTTAGCACTTTTGTGAATTCATCTTCTTTGTACGTCATAATAAGAGTTTGTTTAAAATATTAAAAAAAAAGATGTAGATATAAAATATTTATTTTGTCCACATACGACACAACATTTCAAAAAATACTGGCCAAAACTACACAAATATAAAACAAGTAAAACAAAGAAAAAAATACAACAACAAATTGACTGGGTAGAAACATAGCTCAGACAAATTGTGTTATGAAAATGACAAATAAAAACTAAATAAAGTCGAAATATCCTCCTATCTTAGCGTGTTTTTTATGTAATAGGTGGCAGACGGATCACCTGATGGTAGGCGATTGCCGCCGCCCATTGACACCCGCGACAGCAGTGGAGTCACAAGTGCGCTGACAACCTGTGTATACAGGTACCCCCCGTAAAAAATAAATAAAAGGGCAGCTGTATATCTTGGATAATAGAGTGAGTGAGACTGAAAACTGAATGTATGGGATCACAGACTATGGAAAGAAAGTGATGAGTAAGTATATAAGAGGACAGATAGTAGGCGTAAAGGAGTGCGCATACTATATATCAATTGAGTTTCTATTGTTCTAACCACTTAAGATACCAAGTCTTAAAAGTCCTCGGTAGTCGTAGTCCGGCCGCGTAACATTTCACAAGGGTTCAGGACTAACCGCTTCATAATTACGGTAATTCGTCTGCCCGAGCCCCGGCGCCGACCACCAGCCCGATTAGGTGTTGGGTTTCACTTTTTAATAATTTAATAGTTTCGTAATTATGAAAAAACCCCAGGTCGTTACGTTGTAATTTGAGCTTTGGTGTCGCTAGGCGTTTTATAATGACCAAGTTTTAAAAGTAATTACTGTTTTTTTTTCTTGTAATTAATGTCGGGGATATTGAATAATAATCCTTTTCGGGTCCTAATTAAATACAGCCTTTCATTTTAGGTTTATTCTCTTGTGATTGATTACTTCTTCGTTTAGAGTTAATTTCAAATATGATGAGAGTACCAAATTAGTAACTTTAATAATTGACTTAATAATAGTGACTACACGTTTCGGTAACTAGCCAAATCTCACGAAGATTTCCCTCACCACCGAACTAATGGTAGACATACGCACATAGATTTGAAAAATCCAGAGGTTCGTTCTTTTTAACCAACATTGCCCCTTTCATACTTTAACGAAAGACCGTCCATATGTACAGAAAGAGTTTTTACATAAAGATAAGAATCTAAATAGGGGTACAGGATCTCATTTTTTGAGAAGATAGATTAAAACCACTTGACTCTTGGAGAATGCGGAGTGGAATTTAGTCTGTTTAGTGCTTATAACTATTTTAAATAGCACAGAGTTAGAAAGAGTGCCGAATTTAAAATATATGGGGTATATTCTAACTCCTGACCTCAAAGATGATGAGGATATAGAACGAGAACGGAGAGCTTTGTCGGTCAGAGCGAACATGCTGGCCCGCAGGTTTGCGCGATGTACTAGGAATGTGAATATAGCTCTTTTCAGAGAATATTGCACTTCCTTCTATACGGGCAGTCCGTGGGCTGTGTATACGCAAATGGCTTACAATGCTCTCCGTGTGCAGTATAATAATGCGTTTAGGGTGCTGTTGGGGCTGCCTCGTTTCTGTAGCGCATCAGGGATGTTTGGCGAGGCGAGGGTGAATTGTTTCTTCACGACAATGCGCAAAAAATGCACATCCCTGGTGCGCTAGTGTGTGGGACTGTGGCAACGTCATCCTGGCCATGATTGCCAGTCGGCTAGACTGTGTGTACGTGAGTCATTGCTGCGCCACGGCCTAAGGAGTGAAGCGGAAGTGAGTCATGTACTCAGCCTTAATTTAAAAAAATGTAATTGATTTAAATATGCTAAATTAGATTTTAAATAAAGAAATATATATTTTTTATTATAAGATTAAAGTGGCATGTCTCAAGTGGCAATGATCAGGGCACATAGCGAGGAGGACCGACGGCTGTTGGGGCGGAAAGGTCCTCGAGTGGAGGCCACGTACAGGAAGTCGCAGCCGTGGCGCCCCTCACAAGGTGGACCGACGATCTGGTGAAGGTTGCGGGAATCCATTGGATGCGGGCGGCACAGAACCGATCTGCGTGGAGAGCATTGGGGGAGGCCTATGTCCAGCAGTGGACGTCTATTGGCTGAAATGATGATGATGATGATGATACGATTAAAGGATTCATTCCGTGACCCCCTTGACACTGTAGACAATTACAGAACCACAGAGCCAACATCGCTCTGTAGCAATATATCATATATATCTGTAGGAAGTGAAAGAGCAGACCATTTAATATTCATTTATTGCTTACGAAGTTTAAATTGCGTGGTACGCGTTATAATGTTAGAGTAGTTTGTTGGAGCCATGGAGCGTAATGTAATACCGCACCTCATTACCGCTAGATCCCCTATGCTACGTAGTCCCGAAGAAGAATCTTCGCGATATATTCTATGCCCTGAGTTGATAAATCTGGTGGCATAGTGAGAAGCATCGTTTTAAAAAAAGTACTTACTCCGATGGCTCTGCGATCTGAAATAAATCTTGGCCTCCGAGACGAGTTGTCGCGCGATTCGTCCCGCTCATTGTGCACGCCATTCTCGTTTCAAAAAATTACTGGACCTATTTTTTTAAATACACGTTAACAATCATTTTCCGAAGTTTCATCACAATTTTTTACCTCATTGCTGAGTATTTAATAAAAAATACACGAATAGTTTAAGAAAACCTGGAACGCATTAAACGAGGCCAGTATGTATATATGACTGCCTCGGTGGGCGCCGTAGCTAGTGGGTCGTACTTTAAAGCGACGGCTGTGCTTGGGGTCCTGGGTTCGATCCCCGGATCGGGCCAAAATTAGAACCTGAGGTTTGCTGTTCAGAAATGTTCAGTGTCAGGCCGGAGTCTGGAAGTTGGCGGTCTTGTACCCCCGTGCCTCGGAAAGTACATTCAGCCGTTGGTCCTTCGCCTAATCCCTCTTCGGTCGTGTATTACTGGTGTCCCAACGAAATATGAGAGTGCACTGGTGTCAGAGCGAACACTTGAGCACTATATTATGTCCTGCGTCGATGGCTGATCACTGAGATTGGCCGACATGACCGAAATATCAATTTGGAGGACATTATTATCTATAGTTGATATTTTTATAGCAATATTTTGCAATTTATACTTAAGTAAATAACACTCTTAAAAATTTCATCTCGCCTTAAGGCGGGACTCGAACCCACACCTTTCACAATCCGGGTGAATGTTCTACCAATTGGACCACTGAACGCGTTACTAAGTCCACTGGATATTGTAAATATACCTACAATATTGATGAGACTATCGACAGCTCATGTCGAATCGAACACTTACAAATTTCATCGACTTAGTAACGCGTTCTGTGGTCTAATTGATAGAACATTCACCCGGATTGTAGAAGGTGTGGGTTCGAGTCCCGCCTGAACGCGAGATGAAATTTTTAAGTGTGTTATTATTATCTATGTATAAATAGGGCGTGTGAAATGGAGAAAAACTCTGATTCGGTCCGTACCGTCAGGTTCATTGTAAGCCACCTGTTGTCTGAAGATGAAAATGCGCTCAATACGCAACCGGCCTAAGGATCCAGTACGCGTCGTTTTAATGATGTAAGAAAATATGAGAGCACCCGCGTCAGGCCGACAATGTGGTTCGCGCCGAGACCGCCTAATGATACAACGGCGGATCAGCGATGCGTTGTGCAGGTAAAACCCGAGCAAAGTTTATTTGTTCGTAATAAAGCAATACGGTTCATTTTTCTTTGAATTAATAACGGAGAAGATCTTGGGCCGCGCTTGATGATACAACCGCGAATCGAGTGATGCATTTTGCAAGTTAACCCGACCAAAGTCTACTTGCACGTAATATAGCAATAAGGTTCAGTTTTCTTTGAATTAATAAAGACCAACATTATGGAAGGCGCTTGATGATACAACCGCGAATAGAGTCATGCATAGTACAGTTAAACCCGACCGAGGTTCACTTGTTCGTGATAAAGCAATACAGTGCATTCTCTTTAAAATAGGAAACTTAATTTGCATAAATTAGGAATAGTAGAGGACCTAACACTACCCTGGAGCATTCCCATGGCACCCCGCCAGGCGAACATAATGTCCACTGGAATTAGCTAGTCACTTTGTTGATATAGAATCGATGAAATGCAAGTTTTACTGATGGCTTTGTCTAACTAAACAGCACTAGCATTATAATATACAAATAAGTGGTGCGATTGCGATATAATACTATCCTCCAACCGATTACGGCTACGGCGGCCAATTTTAACGATCAGCCATCGACGCAGGACATATAGTGCACAAGTGTTTGCGCAGACACAAGTGCACTCTCTATTCCCGTACCCTCTTATTTCGAAGGGACACTAGTGTGACGACCGAAGAGGGATTAGGCGCAGGACCAACGGCTTAACGTGCTTTCCGAGGCACGGGGGTACAAGACTGCCAACTTCCAGACTCCGGGCTAACACTGAGAATTTCTGAACAGAAAAAATCAGGTACAAATTTACAGGACCCGGGGGGACTGCCTCGGTGGCAATGGTTAGTGTGTCACGCTTACTAATTATGCAAATAATACTATGACTCTACCCAAAGATATTTTGCCAATGTCAAGTAACTTGCTGAAATAGTGAGTAGTCAACAGTCGAAGTAACAGTCACTCAATAAAATGCCGGTGTTTTACGTTTTAACGACCTACGGGTTCTGTCGATACCACTCTAAACACAATCGCGCGTTTTAAGATTTTATTAGGTCCTAAGCAAATTGTCATGGTGACAACTCACTCGACATACAGTAACAGTTTTAAAATACGATTCAATTAAATTCTTATTTTAATCACTTCGCAGCACTTCACTCTACAAATAAACACCAAGTTTTTTTTTATGTGATAATTGGCTGACGAGCAGACGGATCACCTGATGTTAAGCGATTTCCGCCGCCCATGAAACCCGCGACACCAGTGGAGTCTCAAGTGCGCTGCCAATCTTTACATTCCCTTTTCCCCCACATTGGGCTCTCGGTACCCTCACTCATCGATTCAGCGTGGCTCTCCCACGGTCCCACAAGTTAAGTACTTACTAGTTATACTAATTTAAAACCTTTGGATCGCACCAGCCAATGCGGATTGTCAAGTTCTACCCCCAGAATCGTTAAAATCATCGTAGAGTAAAAAACAAAAAACTATTCGTTCTATGTTAAAATGAAAATTGAACTAGGCGCTAGCTCTCGTAATAACCAGACAGCTAAGCGGCTGAACCAGATAACTACTCCCACCATTGTTACATAAAAAATCTAGATGCTCTCAGTCTAAAAATATATTCTAAAATCAATATCGTTCCGGCCATACAATACGTCGGATTAAGTTGAATTTTATTACTATTGTCTCTGGCTAGCGGGTTTATTCACGGTACAGTACGGTTATTGTTTTATGGCTTTTGTGTGCCTAGAGTGGTGTGGTGCGGTGTTGCTACTCGATTGTCTTTAGTTTATCGATGAAATATGTGTAATGTCGAATGTTGTTAAACGACAGTGACAGGGGTCATTACTTCTTCTCTAACTTGTAGTGGCCCTACCTTAAGGTCAAAGGATCGTGTGGGTTCGATTACCGCTCTGGAACTACATTTGTATGATTGTTTTATAGTTGTTGCTTGTGTTCGTGATATAAGTACTTACTCGTAGCTACTTCATACAATGTCAGATTCAATGAATGTGACGTTCTGTATGAATTGATTTATTACTATTGTTTATTGTTTGTAGTTAAGTATATTAGTGGTTCAATCTTTGATGCCAATACTCATGATAAAAGCTGTTAGGCTACTTGCTCAAGTGAGGTTGATGTATGTGATTTTTTTAAACTTGAATGTACAACAATACTGGTAGTATTCATAGCTATAGGTATAGGTAGTAACTAAATCCACACTAGGCTGCATAATTTTATTATCAAGTGAGAAATCAGGGCTAAATGTGAGATATAACGGCCAAATGTCTGGCTGTTAAAATAATTTATACAAATAAAAAACAATATCGATACTTTGTCTATTAGTATTTACATAGTTTTACAGCACTAAGTGCATTGTCGAAACATAAAATGACTATTAGTTGAACGGGTATGACATAGCGTTTTGGCAAAATCGATTACTTTAATGTCCCTATTATGTGCTTGTTATGTCTGCTCTTATGAGCATCTTGTGTTATTGGAAGATAAGATTGTTTAATTGTCCAGTTTATTATGTCTATAAATTCTATTCTACTGATAGAACGATAGGCCCAGAGGCAAAGATGACATACGTGCCATATGTCAATAGCCTACTATGAATACACAAACCCGTGCAAAGTGGAGAAGATATAGTTCTAGACGCATCTAGGAATGACACACTGGGATGATGATGATGACAAAAAAAACATTTTTAGGTATACAACTGAATTGATGTTCGATTTAGTTACTTTTACCGTAGGAAAATGGTAAAGAGACCATCATGGGTATACTTGTATTTACATTTACACTTTAAAAATACCTTTTTTTTAATTCCGTAACCATAGAATAAAAACGAGAATATATTACATACTAGAAAGGATGTTTTCATTAACCACGATAAGTAGAAATTTAATTTACAGGTAATCTTACAAAACATAGTAAAATAACCCAACTACCAAAAAACACGCTCTAAAAAGTACGAAACAAGGTATCTCTTTTGAAATTATTATGCCGTATCGCCTTGGTCTTATGCCACATTCATTTTATTTTATTACTATAATGCATCTGTTTTGCTACAGTAGGTGGCATACGACCATGCCAATACGGCATAATAATTTAAGCAGACATTTTTTTTGTTTCGTACATTTTAGAGCGTTTTTTTGGCAGTCTGGTTTTAGTTTTTTAACTTTATTTTTATTTAACACATTTTGAGCTATGTAAATAAAATTACATATTCGAAATGTGCTAAAAAGCTTTTTGATTTAATACCCCGTATACCGGTACCGTCAAGCAACATTAAGTCCCCTAGAGGGCGCTGTAGTCAATTTAACGTGACGTCATGTCAGGCGACAGAATATGACCAGGAGACAATAAAGACGCTTCTTACGACACCTCATTGGTTCAAATATGATAACTATTTTAGAAGTTATGATGAAACAGATGAACAACCATACATTCATACATGTCCAAATCATAACCCTCCTTTTTGCTTCGCCGTAGTTGGGTAAATACGTATTCGCGTGGAGTTTTAATACAATAATAATATGTATTTTTTCTACTTTGTGGTTTTTTGTATACATAACCATACGAACGAAACCATACGGTCGCAATTCCGACTCGAACTTGGCCATGATGTTTTAATATTAAAAATTGTCGCCTAAATTATATTAACTTACGATGATATTCAATATAAAACACAACTTTTGACCTGATTGCATTTTACATTGATTCGAAATCGGGTGAACAAAAACAATCAAGTGGAATTTAGAAAAACAGCGAATTTTTATCTTTCGTATTTAACTTTTGTAATGAATACGACCTTTTTCATAGTAATAAAGTTATCGCCAACTACAAAATAGATAATCAAATTAGAAAGTGATATAACTATTAGTCGACAATCGAAAATGTTAAATCACAACTGACCGAACTAAAAATGGATTAGAATATCAAGTATCTACTAGGTATGTTTGATGAGCACAAGTATGCTACCAAACTTTAAACCCGCACTTCCCCCCCTCCGCCCGAATCGGGCTTCCGGTACCCGCACTCACGCAGCAAAACAGGAGAAACACAGCTTCACAACGGTTTTCTGTGAGGCCGTGTTATCAGCTTGTGCGTGAACCATGACTCTCAAACGTTTAAAATACGGACTATTGGAAGAATTTAGTCTCTACTAACTCTTTGCCCAGCAGTGGAACAGTTCAGACTAACAAAAAATATATTTTGTTTTAAAATACTGTAAAGTTACTACTGGAAAAATTCATTATCAAAACAATTTACATTACCAAAAAAGGTTTCAGCAACATTTTTGCTTTTACAATTCCCTTTTTCCAGATAAAAAATAACTCGAAAGGTTCTGTCTCCGGCTTTTAATTTAAAATCAAAATTGATGAGGTCACTCCGTATTTCCGATTTAAAGACGGCACGCGCCTGGCATTTGAAACCCTACCGAGGCAATATTAGAGGAGTCTCATTAGGGCCAAGGGTTCTTTGTGAACACGATTCTTAATTTCGGACGGTAAAAATGTGTTTTTATTGGGGCTTTATTTTTAATAGGAACATAATACGGGTTTTAGTTGTCTTCTTTCTTTTGGTTTTAATTTTCATTACATGTCTATTAGAGAGATATTATATTTAGTAGGTACTGTTAGCAGAACATAAAAGTGGATTGATACATCACTACGCGATATAGCACAACCCTAGTAATGTCACTGACTGAACTGTCAGATTTTTTTTATAAGAACAATAAATAAATAAATAAATATTTCACAATTTCACATACATTGATCTGAATCCGAGATAGGTAGCTTAAGCACCTGTGTTACAGATATCAGAATCAACAGTGGGATTACAAATATATGTATACATATAATACTTTTCTTTTGTAAAACCATACTTATAATACATAGATAGCACCCAGACCAATACAAACAAACATGTTCATGCACACAAATGTTTGTACTGTGCGGGGATCGAACCCGCAACCCTTAGACCAAAGGCAGCGTTCACTACCACTGTTCCAAACGGGTCGTCGAAGATTCGCGCGTACATGCCTATTGTATTTTTTTTCGGATTTCGCATTGCATTATAACTATAATGTATCAAGAAGGGAATTAACACGATATTTATTATGTAAAACAACATTGTGTACTCACATATTTATCTCAACGTTTCGGCTACGTTATAGCAGCAGTGGTCACGAGAGGACTGAGTCCGTGTTAATTCCCGTCTTGATACATTATAGCTATTGTATTTGTTGATTAATTACTGCAAGTTAAACTTTAATCCTACTAAAATGCGTTTAATTGTTAATAGTACATAGTAATCAAATGTAACATTACATGAATATGATTATGCTCTTGGTTTTTATGTATATAGGAGTATGATAGACTATTTTTTTAATATACTATTTATTTACTAATAATAATATTTATAATTTTTATAAGTAATATACTATTTATTTATGTGATAGATTGCAGACAAGTAAACGAACTCACTGATGGTTAGCAATTTCCGCCACCGGAGTCACAAGTGCGCTGCCAATTTTTAAAAGCCCATTAAATTGAACATGAGGAGTGGGGCGCTGGGAGATGTAGTAATGCAACGGAAGTCGATTCTTAACTACATGATTTATTGGATGAAAATTAGGCTTTTATAGTATTGTTAAAAGGTCAAAACATTGATATCTTATCGTTACATACACATTGTTTAGAAAGGTATCCTATTAGTTTACTCGTGTATAAATAATGGAAGATTTAATTATAATTGAAATAATGTTATCTCTTTACGTCATTGAGTAATGACGTCGAACACTTAACTTCTTAAGAGTGGGAGAGCCACGCTTCGGCATAAATTGGCTGGCTCGTCTGGAGGAGTACCATGTGGGGGTACCGGAGATCCAATCCAGGGGAAAGGGGGTTAAAAGGTAAGCAGCGCACTTGTGACACCACTGGTGATGCAAGTGTCCATGGGCGGCGGTAATCGCTTATCATCAGGTGATCCGTCGGCTCGTCTGCCACCTATAGCATAAATAACTTCTGTATACCCTAAAAATATTTGTTTTCGCTTCTTAGCCCTCATTCAAATTTTGTACAGTTTAATTTTTCTTGCATTTCCTTCCACTCGTACGTATTAAGCACTCTTTTCATTACACCCTATTCATGCCTTCTCTATAGAACGGAACTCCGCTTGACACCGTGTATTGAGAACAGATTGGGTGTAAATGAAATCTGCTTTTCATGGTATAATAATACTTGTTTGTGATTTCAGTCTGATTGTTTTTTTATGTGGTAGGTGGCAGACGAGCAGACGGATTGCTTGATGGTAAGCGATTTTCGTCGCCCATAGACACCCGCGACAACAGTGTCATCATAATCATCATATCAGTCATATCATATCAATAGACGTCCACTGCTGGACATAAGCCTCCCCCAATGTTCTCCACACAGATCGGTCCTGTGCCGCCCGCATCCAATGGATCCCGCGTGTTTACAACAGTGTGACAATCTTTAAACCCCACTCACTCATGCAGGGAAACACAATACAGTGCTGCTTCACGCCGGTTTTCTGTGAAGCTGTGGTATTACGCCAGTCGAGCCGGCTCATTCGTACCGAAGCGTGGCTCTCCCACGGTCTGGGAATATTTTTAATAGAGTACTCTTCTTCTTTATGTGATAGGTGTTAAACGAGCAAAGGGATTGCCTGATGGTAATGCTAAGTCGTGATATGAGTGTTGGTGTGTTGCCAATCCTTAAATTCTCGTCCCTGGTCCAAAAAAAAAACTCGTAACCATTGAAAAAAGAAATAAGAAAATACGTTTATTGACCACCATAACACGGAAAAAATCTAATATAATCGGCATAACACGACACACATACAAAGAAGAAAGGCGATATGAGAAAAGATGGTGCGGTTGTGTGTGGTCAATCAGGTCGCGACCTTAGCATTTGCTGCTACGGTATTATCTGCGGTGCCGAAGCAGCGCTGGTATTCTGGTGGGACCTGGTTGCAAGTCCAGGTCCCTCCAGAATATTTATTTAAGTAGAAGTATATACGCGTATTATACAAATTTAAAGATGTGTGTCATCTTATCTTAGTGTGTAATTCTCGGTCGCGTCCAAAGTTATTTTGGAGCCCTGGGTACGCTTAAACCGTGTTTAAGGATTTAGGAAGTCTGGTAATTACAATGAAGCGACTGCCGTCTGCCCTTCGCAACAGACCTTTGACATGGGAATCAGACTAACTGAATTATGGTTACACGTTTCATAAACTATTCATAATCGTATGGAAACGTACAGATTTCCATACGATTTTCTTTTATCTCCACTCCCTCTGGTGTGCCTGATGTCCATGGGCGGCGGTGATCACTTATCATCAGGTGACTCGCTTGCTCGTTTGCCTCCCTTTCTCATAAAAAAATAAAATGACCCCACCCCATAAAATGAACGTGTAACCGTGATCTAACTCGGTCTAGTTCTTCTGGACGGTGAAAGTCAGACGGGATCACGGGAGTCATTTTTTTATTGCGAATAATAGACAGACGAGCATGCGGCCCGTCTGATGGTAAATGGTGACCGCCGCTCATAGACACCAACAATGCCGCAGCGTATAGACTTTATGGCCAATATTCAATTTACGCTGGTACATACACAATATAATAGACACACATACATGATATAACAGATCCTGATTGGCCTTTCTATAAAAAAAAAGTTTAAATATTTTTTCCTGTGTTGTGTTTTACTGTGCAATCTTCTTATGTTTATGTTATGTGTCCTGTCTAAGTAATTCTTTTATGTGGTCAATAAATGTTTACCTACTCACTTTACTTAATATTAAATAATACCACCGTGTGATTTCAAGTGTCTTTAACACGTCACAAGGAATTTTCCAATTGATCCTCTCTCTAATCATTTACATGGCACTCCAAGTAAACCGCTTTATACAACACAAAACGGAAACGACACAATCAAACAACAGACGTTTAGCCTACCCCGATACAAAAACTGAACTTAGGCCCATACTCTTACGTTCACAAAATCACTATCGCATAACGCGATTAATCCATCCGCACGATGCGAGTTTAATCCGTGCCTGGCCAATTAATCTCGACGTTTCGTACTTACTTAATTAGTGAGCGGGCAGTCGAGGGCTTGGTGGCCCGTGGTCGCGCGACCGAGCTTGGTGGCGCTATAGCACCACGGTTGACCGAGTTCCGGTGTACGGTTATGAATGAGTTTTGACTATGTGGTGATAATTGACTGCCTCGTTGGCGCAGCGGGCTGTGCGTCGCAATATGAAGCGACGGCAGCGCTTCAGGTCCAGGGTTCGATCCCCGTGTCGGGACAAAATGCGGCCACTTTTAGCGTGAGTCAATTTTTCGCGTACAAAAACTTACCCAACATTTGTGCATGGTTATTTAATAAATAGCATAAGTGTTTACCGCGAGATTGTGGTCCCGAAATAGTTAAAAATAGATCCGGTTTAGTAGCTAAAAATTTAAATCGACTGGCGTCGCTAGTGTGCCCTACCCGTCACCTTAAGAAATTCTTAGTAAGAGCCCGGAGTCTGGAAGTTGGCGGTCTTGCTCCCTGTGCCTCGGAAAGCACGTTAAGCTGTTGATCTTGCGCCCGATCCCTCTCCGGTCATGTCACACTGGTGTCCCATCGGAATATGAGGACAAGAGATTAGAGAGCGCACTTCTGTTTGCGCACACACTTGAGCACTATAATATGTCCTGCGTAAGTTGCTGATGGCCGCCTTAGTCGAAATCGGTTGTAGGATATTATTATTATTATGAACGAATTGAAAGTGGCCGTGTATCGTGTGCATTGAGATGCAATGTCTACTTGTTTTTAAACAGTATTATAAAAAATAATGTATCAATACGGGGTTTAACACGATATTTATTATGTCATACAACATTGTGTACTCACATATTTGTTTCGACGTTACGTTACAGCAGCCGTGGTCACGAGCGGACTGACTGACCGCACGGCTGCTGTTACGTAGCCGAAACAAGTTTCTTTTTTATATGAAAAGAAAGAAAAAAACACAAAAATAATATCAATAGTTTTGTTTCTCTCGCGACTCAATAAAACAATCTCAAAGCACTTTATCACCGTAGCTGCTACGCCGTAGCCGCCTGGCCGTAGCTCGTAGCGGCTCGTAGTCCGTAGGCGGCCGACCGTGAAACAGTAAATATAGCCCGAACTCGACGGTAAATGAATAATTAAGTGACGGTACCTATTCCGCGCTCCGACGCCGGACGGGAGAGATAATTGTGATTTTACGTAATCGCGTGATTGATGGTCCGCTGATGCTGTTTTTGAACGGATTGTTTCATACAGATCGAATGGGCGAAACATCTGCATTATTGAATTACTACTATTACTAATTTTCCAGTAGCAATATTCGGTAGAGCTTGGATTTGGTGGTAGAATAACAAATTTGTGATGGTACAGTCAGCGTCAAAAGGAGATAATCAAAAATATATTCTTAAGTTAATAATGCACTTCAACAATCTTCGTGAGGAACTCGAACCCACGATCTTTTGTTAACCGCAAAAAAAAATTAATTGCTTTAAAGAAAAAGTTAAAAAAAAAATCAAAAATTAAAAACGTATTTTTCAAAGTACAGATTCTTCCGTCGTATATATCCTGTAATACCTAGTCTTAAGTTTTCATACTGTACTTTGAGTGCAATAAAAGTATATATTTGTCACCGGAAAATAACAAGATCCGTAAGTTTATCAATATATTAGGAAGTTTATAAACTTTCGTAGGATTCTAAACGGGAGATAAACTGTATTATTTTACGTACACATTTTAATGGGGGGGCCTAAAAGACCCCGGATTATATGAAGGAGGAAACACATGAGCTGGGAGGGCATTCCATGCCTTGATGGCTCGGGGCAGGAACGAGGGAGCCATACCTCTTGGTGCGCGCCGCCATTGTCTGGATGGTTTGCGGATGGCAACGCTGTCTAGCACGTGTTGTTCGGAAGTGGAAAGGTACTACACTAAGGAATGAAATAGAAAACCGATATTACTAAAAACACTATAAGCATAATCCGTTAAAATTGTTTGTTTATTTATAATACAAACAATGGTCTCATGCTTTTCATTCATTTATTGTGAGCTGAGCATGTTAACAAAAGCTTGTAATCAAAATAGCAAGAAAAAAGCTCACTCATCGTGATAGTTATTTTCTTTGTATACTTCTTTACAAACCTCGGTTCAATTGTGTCGGGTACAAAAGCTAAATAAAAAAATGTAAATCAACAAAACACGATATTACACGGTTATGAATGACATCCATTCTGTGATTCAGCTCGAAGAAATGTTAGTAATATTTTCTTGAAATCGTGAAGTATACGGTCTTCATAGATCAAAGAAATGGAGTACAATATTTTAGTTGTATGTTACTTACATGATAGAACGGTGAAACAAATGATATTGACTTGAAAGGTTTTGTGTACTCGGACGTTTAGTGTATCATGTTTATGATATTATTATTGTTAGTACTGACTGTTTATCAGATTTCCTGCTGCCAACAATACTAATAATAAATAGACAAAGCAACAAGTAGCCCGACAAACAGAGTGTATGAAGTGTATTCCTCTTATTTATAATACATCAATATTGTCCAAGGAGTTTTAGAAAATTTGGATAAATATCTTTATTAGAAACAGTCAGAGTTTCATGCCTCTGAAAAGATATGAGAAATAGTCAAATATGAAAATGTATTTGTCTTCATGCACTGGTTCACAGGTTTTGGGAAATTCACACAAACAGGAAATACTGAATTTGTCAAAATTCATTCTACTTTATTCAATCGCATCTTGGTATTATCGACCAGAAATTTAGTAGTTTTTTTTCTTGTTGATCACTCCGAGCTCTAAAATGTTATCAAATATTTAAATGTCCTACTGTCCATTACAGCGTTTCAACAGCAATATATAGCAAATTGTATCGCTCTTTGGAACATGAGTCCGCTTAAATTAGCCTGCAATTCGCGATCTAACGTCATGTTGTACCGGATGCAATGTTTGCGGCGCGCTGTTTGACATACAGAAACGCATGCAGCATGGTTGTGAAGCGCGTTTTTAGTACGTTTTTGAATTATTTTACCAGCATCTCATTTAAAAATTAAAAGTGTAGATGCCTCTAAAGATGCTAGTTAGTATGCTAGCATGCAAACTATTCGCTTTTACAAGAATATTAACCCCTTTTATCCACAATGTAACTTAGCGAGTCCGGTGAACTTCCTACAAACAAGTTCAGAATAAAATTAGTGTTGTGAAAAGAGGATTTTAATTTAACACTCCCTGTTATCATCGCGTGTTTTCGTATCTTGATGTAGCATTTGAACTAGTGTCGTCATGAATAGTTATTTTGCCGGATAGGTACCGATTGTTCGGCGTGGTTTTAGAGCGAAGCGCTAAATATTCGGTGACATTCTGTGCAATTTGCGAGTACAATTTTGAGAAGCAAATAAATACTCAATTTGAGAAGTGTACATTGTTCATTGTCATCAACTACTGTAAAATATATTGACAGATTTAAATATATCCTTAGTATTGTCTATCACTTACCTAAGGGAGCGGTGATCACTTGCGATCAAGTCACCCGATTGCTCGTATATTTGACTCTAGCATAAAAAAGAAGAATAATATATTTATAATTTTGTTGAGAGACAATATCATGTTTTTTCCTTTACGTCCATTTTCATTGAAATAGTCGGATAGGCCGAATAGTAGCCGAATATAAACCGCATCTCTAATCGGAACCACTGGGACTCGACAGGTGGTTGGCTGAAATAATCAACACGCTATTTCTTTTAGCCTGCCTTTTTTAGTCTACCGCAAAAGATAAGATAAATATATGGTGAGAAGGTCAGCTGAAAAGTGGATCGTTAAAAATAAAAATACAATTGGAATTTCTCACTTTAAATTAAGAAATCAAAGCTAGCAATTATTCCTCCTTAATCTAAGCGTGTAATTCCCAGGTGAGTCGAAAGCTGTTGCTATTGAGCCCGGCATTCGCTTGGATCATGATTCTTGATTTGGGGGGTCTAGTAATTAAAATGAAACGACTGCCGTCTAAACTTCTCAATCCTTTAACAGGGGAACCAGACAACATCATCGTCATCGTCAGCCCATTTAAGTCCCCACTGCTGGAGCACGGGCCTCCCTTAATCACATGAGGGGTAGTTGCCATACTCACCACGCTTGACGGACGGGTTGGCGAGGGTTTTGATATAAATGCAGAGTTTTCCTTCTCTGGGTGCTGATGATTATTTAACTTAGTCGCCTTTTACGACACCTCAGTAAGAGTGAGGGTGGCCTATTCTACTCTGCCGGGGACCACACGGCTCCGGATCAGACAACAACTATCCGAAACATGCAGGTTTCCTCACGATGCTTTACCTCACCGCAGAGCTAATGGTAATAATAAACTTGCAGTTAGTAGCTAGTTTTAAAAATAAGACGAAAGGATATCAACCATATAAAACCATCATCATCAGCCCATTTAAGTCCCCACTGCTGGAGCACGGACCTCCCTCAATCACATAAGGGGTAATTGCCATACTCACCACGCTTGGCAGACGGGTTGGCGAGGGTTTTGATATAAATGCAGAGTTTTCCTTCTCTGGGTGCTGATGATCATGCCAGCAGCTTTACCTTAGTCGCCTTTTACGACACCTCGGTAAAACCATAAAACCATATCATGTTAAAAATTATTTGTAACCATTAGACGTAATAGAACTTAAGTGAATGATGCGTCTCAAAATGATGTAAAATAAAAGATACCTCTCAAAATGATGGACAACAAAGATAGCCTAAATTGGGAACGTACACCGAGCGAGCACATACGTCAATGGACAATAGAGATATAGCCCGCCCGACTAATTGACACGATGAAGTTTAGTGGCAGTGGGTTTGCCACATCTGCCATAGAACCGGCTATTGTTGAAGTCTTGGAGTGGAGACCGAAATAGAAATATACGTATTAGATACCGAGTGAAGCGCCCTCACTTCGATATGGTATTTTTTTTTTAATATGGCTCTACCCAAAGATAATTTACCTATGTCAAGTAACTTTTTGAGAATAAGTAGGTAGTCAACAGTCGAAGTCAGTCAAAGTCGCAGTCACTCAATAAAACGCCGGTGTTTTTACGTTTTATCGACCTACGGATTCAGCGGATATCACTCTAAAAGCAATCGACACACAATAGAAGTGTTACAAACGACATTATTAGGATCACTATTCGGCACTTCACTGCGCAAATAAACACCAAATTTGTACAGTAAAAATCACTAGACACTAATTTAAAACCTTTGAATTGCATCAGCCCACGCAGCTTGTTTTAGCCCTACCCGCCGAATTGTTATGGTACTTACTTCAATTTTACAGTAACATGAAGTGTCAAAACGAGTTTAGTTTTTAGAATATAGCATAGAGGTCCAAATATAATCTTTTTTTTCGTGCTTTATTTAAATCCCCGTTTTACTCTCTTAGGAGTTGAATATACAAAAATCTTTTTTTTTATTGCTCCTCTACGCTATAAAAAGAACTCTTTTGAAAAAACCAAGTTTCAAGTTGGAACCGAACTCATGTTGTCGACTAGTTCTGTTGGAAGGAAATCTACTTGGTACGTGAAGGTTATGGGTTAGGACCTCATCTAAACGCACAAAGATCTTTAAAGTGCGGATTTCAAACTGCTTAAGGTGACGGGTAGGGCACACTAGCGACGCCAATCGATTTTTAGTTTAAGCTTTTAAACCGAATCTATTTTAAACAATTTCAGGGTTACATTCTATCGGCAAACACTTATACTATCTATTAAATAACCATGCACAAATGTTGAGTCCGTTTTTGTACGTGAAAAATTTTTCGCGTTTGTGATTTACGTGTTTGCCAAGAGATTGTATAACTCCAAAATTGTTTAAAATTGCTCCGGTTTAGTAGGTAAAAACTATAATCGATGGGCGTCGCTAGAGAGCCCTACCCGTCACCTTAAAAAAGAATTCCAACAAAAATTTAAGAAAAAATTAAATATTTAGTTATATAGTTCTTAAAAAGTTAAACGAATATTATCTTAAAAAAGCATTAATAATAATTAAATAGCTCATCCACTTTAAGATAACAGATATCTCCACTATATCGGTGCTTGTCTCAGAACGGCTTACGATAACCCTAGTTTGTAACAATAAGATTTGCTGGATTTACATACAAATAGTTTACAAAGTGGTTTTCTATTAAGAAACCTCGATGAAACTTGCCTCGTGAAAAAGAAAATGTTTAAATCGAACGGATCGTTAAACAGTTTAATGTAGATTATATCTCCCTAATGAAAATATACAAATATTTATTTGACTATTTAGCTAGCAAAATGAAGTCTTTAATTTTTTTAAAAAAGATTGGTTTTCAAATTATGAAATTCTTGTTGGAATTCATACGTTTCAATGTTACTTTAACATGGCTAGTAACAGTTGCCGAAGTTTTAATTAAAAAATTAATAGTCTTACATTGTATGTAAAATCAATGTTTTTATTACATACTTACTCACTATTTCTGGAAGTTGGTGGTCTTGTATCCCCGTGGCTCGGAAAGCACGTTAAGCTGTTGGTCCTGCGCCCAATCCCTCTCCGGTCGTGTCACGCTGGTGTCCCATCGGAATACGAGGGTAAGGGAATAGAGAGTGCACTTGTGTTTGCGCACACACTTGAGCACTATAATATAGCCTGCGTACGTGGTTGATCGTTGAGATTGGCAGCCAGAGCAGTAATCGGTTGGAGGATATTATATTCACTATGAATGAAAGTAGCAAGAAAGCGGCTTTAAAATTATCGCGTTGCATTACATATACATAAACTTAATATCAGTTTTATTATGCTATAGGTGTAATACTGTTTTAATCATCATTATTAATTTCACTAGTCAACAAAATTTTAACTTTTTTTCGTAACAAATAACAGAGGTCCATAATTTTACTAAATTGCACTCTGTGATTATGAATCTGTTTTCAAAATTTTGATACCTCGTTTAGTATTTGATTTATAGAGAGTCAAATATCTCAAAATTTGGTTTTAGATTCTTTTTCATTGGCAATTTCAAAACAAGTACAAGCACTTTAAAAAAATGTTTTCGGTATATCAGTAAAGCTCATTTTCTCAATTATATATATCAATAAGATTTATTTTGTAGTCTTTAATCTATATTGAGTAATATTCATATCAACATCCGTGTACTTATAGCGCATACAAATCATCACTTAATTCTTGTAATGGAAAAAACATAAGATAGCTTAATTAGCTGTAGCGTTGCAGGGAAATCAGGTAAAATTATAAATTAAAAAGCATTTCATAATTTGGGGTTTTTATTTTCAAAATATCTATTGAATTTTGTTACATCCCAATTGATACATATTTAAATAAATCCCAAAAAAAACACTAAATGCTACTTTTCAGATTTTCGACCTTCCGTAACTTAATAACTTGACGTGATATGAAAATTCTGATAACAGATCTAGATTCAGCATATTAAGCTCTTCATATTTATCATATTTTTATTCAGGTTATGTTTTCTTGTTGACTTGTGTTTTTAGTTGCATTCCTGTTTGTGTTTAAAGCCGTCACTATGGTGCCGGGGATATGCTTGGACCATGTTCTGGGGATTACCAAGCCTGGAATAATTACAATAAAGCGCCTGCCCCCTGACAATACTTATTGTTAAACATGATCCAGTTGTCAGTTGGCCGTGTGGTCCCCGGCAGAGTAGAATAGGCCGCCCTCTTTCTTACCGAGGTGTCGTAAAAGGCGACTAAGGTAAAGCTGCTGGCATGATCATCAGCACCCAGAGAAGAAAAACTCTGCATTTATATCAAAACCCTCGCCAACCCGTCTGCCAAGCGTGGTGAGTATGGCAATTACCTCTCATGTGATTGGGGGAGGCCCGTGTCCCTGCAGTGGGGACTTAAATGGGCTGACGATGATGATGATGATGATGATCCAGTTATCAAACGGCAGTTGCTTCATTGTAGTTATTGAAGGGGTAAATATGCACTACTTTGAAATTATATTTGAAACGTGCAGGTTTTTTCACGATGTCTTCCCGCACTGCCGAGATAGTACATTAAGCTATACCTAACAAAACTCACTGGTATTTACGTTTAGATCACAATAATAAATCATTATTTACAAGAAAACTCACAAATTCGCTTAATTTGGAAATCCTTCTCCAACAAGACTGTTGCGTTTAAAATCCTTTCATTTCATAATACGCCGAGTGCTCCACTGAGTCAACATTTTTTTATGCAATTAAAACCCTCATTTTGCAGACATAAAAAAGTTGATAGCATTTATTTTTCAGTCTGCGGCGGGGACAGAATGGCGTGCGGCCACATTAGTGAGGCCTCTAATATGGAGCTCGAACTGTGGCACGCCAAACTGGAGTGAATGCCAAGTGTATGCGAGATTTAGGCAAACAGGGTTGAATTTTGGCGAGGTTTGCACGGGCATGATGATTTTGACGTAGTTTTTAAGGCGTTTAATAGAAACACTTGAAAATAACCAACCTTTTTACTTATTTTCTTTGTAACCTTTATTTTTTGTATGCTTCTATTTTTTGTGTCTTTTTGACAATTTTTTTTGTAAAAAGCTAGGAAGTAGCTACTTCCTAGCTTTTTACAAATAAATGAGTGTGATTGAAAAATCCGTTTTACTCAGACGAATCCGGCCGTCCGCAATTAAGGTTAAACTGGAGAGGTCCATTTTTTTATCATTTTCAAAAACCTGTGGACCGTTTGAAGAGTTATCATGTATCACAGCTGAGGCACAATCTTCCCTCGTGAACAGATTCTACCGCTAATCGCAGGTTGGAAGACTTGACACTCACGTTAGAATTTCTTCACCAAAACTCGGTTTCCTGTTGTTCGATGTTCTCTTTCACCGCTAACCTGGTGGATTTTTTTTTTATGTGATAGGTAGATAGAGGAGCAGACGGATCACCTGTGGTAAGCGATTGACGCCGTCCATGGACACCCACGACACCAGTGGAGTCACAAGTGCGCTGCCAACCATTAAATTCCCCTTTCCCCCGGATTGGGCCTTCGGTACCCTCACTCACGCACAGCATAATGCTGCTTCACGCCGGTTTTCTGTGAGGTCGTGGTATCACTCCGGATTACGCCACACTCCAATTTCACTTTCCTCCTCTCCCTTTACCTTGAATACCAAAGTTCTATAAACCGTAGAATTAGCTGTTTGTAAGTGGGTATTTCAAGACCGATACGACCCTCCAGAAAAGAGTATACTTACTCCTTTTTAAAGGCCTGCAGCGTACTTGTGGCTCCTCGCGGGTATTCATGGGCATCGAAGTTACCTTTGGGTGATTCGTCATGCTCTTATGTCCCCTATCACATAATTTTTCTCCAGGGCCCTAATGCGTTCTAACACGATCACTTGTTTAGCCATACAATTAATCCGTCACTCAAGGTCCAAACTGAAAACCAGCGCTGCAGCGGTTCAAGGCAGTTGCAGCACATGCAGAGGGTTTTAGACCTTTTGATTCTGTTGGTAACTGTTCATGTAACAAAGTGACCATCCTTGTAGTAGACTATAGTAAAGTATCAGCCTATAATTGTCCCACTGCAGGGCAAAGGCCTCCCTCATAGAAATCAAATCATCTCTACCATGATGGGAATCAGGCTTTTTTTCTTAGTAAATTTTTTTCTGCGGACTCTGGTCTGCGCCTTTTTTATGCTAGTTTTTATTGTGTTAAAGAGTTGATATAGTGCTCCGCGTAACAAAATTTATTAAGTGCCTCTAAAAGGATGGGATTAGGCTTGATCATCACACTTGCCAAATGCGGATTGGTGATCACAGACCCGAGCTATTTCGAAAATTTCATAACACACTTTTTGCTCGACCCAGGAATCGAACCCAGGACCCCGAGATCACGGCCTGGTACTTTAGACCACAGTACGTCAGTAGGTTAGTAGATAAACTTGTACTTATTATTTGTTCCTTTCTGTCTTATTGTTAACATCTTGTTCTAATTGTAATCGGTTTGTGGTGATGAAAAATGAGTCTGTTGTTATTATTATTTCGTCATTTAATATATTGATGATTACTCACGATTTAAGCAAATTCAAGTTTGGGTAATTGCACAATCTGATGTCCAGCTGTAAAAGGCGCTGCGATACGTTGTTGTCGTTGAGTTGGCCGTGGGCCGGCCGAAGAATAGCCGCCCTCTTTCTACCGAGGGCGTAAAGGCGACTAAGTAAACTATATGCATCAGCATAGGAAGAAAAACTCTGCATTATATCAAAACGCACCGTCTGCCAAGCGTGGTGAGATGCAATTACCTCTCATGTGATGGGGGGAGCCCGCCTGCAGTGGGACTTAAAGGGCTGAGATGATGATGATGATGAGATATGATCCAGTTATAAAACGGCAGTTGCTTAATTGTAGTTATTGAAGGGGTAAATATGCACTACTTTGAAATTATATTTGAAACGTGTAGGTTTTTTCACGATGTCTTCCCTCACTGCCGAGATAGTACATTGAGCTATACCTAACAAAACTCACTGGTATTTACGTTTAGATCACAATAATAAATCATTATTCACAAGAAAACTCACAAATTCGCTTAATTTGGAAATCCTTCTCCAACAAGACTGTTGCGTTTAAAATCCTTTCATTTCATAATACGCCGAGTGCTCCACTGAGTCAACATTTTTTTATGCAATTAAAACCCTCATTTCGCAGACATAAAAAAGTTGATGGCATTTATTTTTCAGTCTGCGGCGGGGACAGAATGGCGTGCGGCCACATTAGTGAGGCCTCTAATATGGGGCTCGAACTGTGGCACGCCAAACTGGAGTGAATGCCAAGTGTATGCGGCATTTAGGCAAACAGGGTTGAATTTTGGCGAGGTTTACACGGGCATGGTGATTTTGACGTAGTTTTTAAGGCGTTTATTAGAAACACTTGAAAATAACCAACCTTTTTACTTATTTTCTTTGTAACCTTTATTTTTTGTATGCTTCTATTTTTTGTGTCTTTTTGACAATTTTTTTTGTAAAAAGCTAGGAAGTAGCTACTTCCTAGCTTTTTACAAATAAATGAGTGTGATTGAAAAATCCGTTTTACTCAGACGAATCCGGCCGTCCGCAATTAAGGTTAAACTGGAAGGTCCATTTTTTATCATTTTCAAAACCTGTGACCGTTTGAAGAGTTATCATGTATCACAGCTGAGGCACAATCTTCCCTCGTGAACAGAATTCTACCGCTAATCGCAGGTTGGAAGACTTGACACTCACGTTAGAATTTCTTCACCAAAACTCGGTTTCCTGTTGTTCGATGTTCTCTTTCACCGCTAACCTGGTGGATTTTTTTTTTATGTGATAGGTAGATAGAGGAGCAGACGGATCACCTGTGGTAAGCGATTGACGCCGTCCATGGACACCCACGACACCAGTGGAGTCACAAGTGCGCTGCCAACCATTAAATTCCCCTTTCCCCCGGATTGGGCCTTCGGTACCCTCACTCACGCACAGCATAATGCTGCTTCACGCCGGTTTTCTGTGAGGTCGTGGTATCACTCCGGATTACGCCACACTCCAATTTCACTTTCCTCCTCTCCCCTTTACCTTGAATACCAAAGTTCTATAAACCGTAGAATTAGCTGTTGTAAGTGGTATTTCAAGATCGATACGACCCTCCAGAAAAGAGTATACTTACTCCTTTTTAAAAGGCCTGCAGCGTACTTGTGGCTCCTCGCGGGTATTCATGGGCATCGAAGTTACCTTTGGGTGATTCGTCTGCTCTTATGTCCCCTATCACATAAATTTTTCTCCAGGCCTAATGCGTTCTAACACGATCACTTGTTTAGCCATACAATTAATCCCGTCACTCAAGGTCCAAACTGAAAACCAGCGCTGCAGCGGTTTCAAGCAGTTGCAGCACATGCAGAGGGCTTTTAGACCTTTTGATTCTGTTGGTAACTGTTCATGTAACAAGTGACCATACTTGTAGTAGACTATAGTAAAGTATCAGCCTATAATTGTCCCACTGCAGGGCAAAGGCCTCCCTCATAGAAATCAAATCATCTCTACCATGATGGGATCAGGCTTTTTTTCTTAGTAAAATTTTTTTTTCTGCTGACTCTTGGTCTGCGCCTTTTTTATGCTAGTTTTTATTGTGTTAAAGAGTTGATATAGTGCTCCGCGTAACAAAATTTATTATGTGCCTAAAAGGATGGGATTAGGCTTGATCATCACACTTGCCAAATGCGGATTGGTGATCACAGACCCGAGCTATTTCGAAAATTTCATAACACACTTTTTGCTCGACCCAGGAATCGAACCCAGGACCCCGAGATCACGGCCTGGTACTTTAGACCAACAGTACGTCAGTAGTTTAGTAGACTAAACTTGTACTTATTATTTGTTCCTTTCTGTCTTATTGTTAACATCTTGTTCTAATTGTAATCGGGTTTGTGGTGATGAAAAATGAGTCTGTTGTTATTATTATTTCGTCATTTAATATATTGATGATTACTCACGATTTAAGCAAATTCAAGTTTGGGTAATTGCACAATCTGATGTCCAGCTGTTCAAGATCACAATGATAACAATACACTACAGACTTGTAACTTTTAAGTTAGGTTCTGAATAAATAGCCACGGAGTGTGCTCCCCGGCAGAGTAGAATAGGCCACCCTCACTCTTACCGAGGTGTCGTAAAAGGCGACTAAGGTAAAGCTGCTGGCATGATCAATAGCAACCAGAGAAGGAAAACTCTGCATTTATATCAAAACCCTCGCCAACCCGTCTGCCAAGCGTGGTGAGTATGGCAATTACCCCTCATGTGATTGAGGGAGGCCCGTGCCCCAGCAGTGGGGACTTAAATGGCCTGATGATGATGATGATGATGATGAGTGTGGTGAAAACGACGCGCCTCCACTGACGATCGCGCAGTGATATGCGCGATCGTCATATAGAGTTACTCCTAAAGCTTTCAATGCTTTTTTTTACATTATGGCAGACTAACGAGCAGATGGCTCACCTGATGGTAAGTGATTACCGCCGCCCATAGATATCTGCGACACACGGGGCATCACAGATGCGAGGCTTAAAAGAGGAATAAGCTCTCAATTGCGCCGACATGGTGGTGTAGGAGGAGGGGCCACCGAGAACCTCACTCACGCAGTGAAACGCGAGAAACTACTTCACACTGGTTTCTGTGAGTTTGTGGTATATCATCGGTCGAACCGGTCCATTCATTCAACGATAAAGATCATTGCGTGGATCTATTACAGTAATATGTTCCTATAATCTAGTCAGCGCTGGTCATATGAAATAAACTTAATTGCGGATAATGTCCTCCAAACTGATATTTCGGTCATGGCAGCCAATCTCAGCGATCAGTCATCGACACAGGACATATTAAAGTGCAAAAGTATTTGCGCAGACACAAGTGCACTCTCTATTCCCGTAGCCTCTTATTTCGATGGGACACTAGTGTGATACGACCGAAGAGGGATTAGGCGCAGGACTAACGGCTTAACGTGCTAACCGAGGCACGGGGGTACAAAACTGCCAACTTCCAAACTCCGGGATAACACTGAAAATTTCTTAACAGAAAAACTCAGGTACATATTTTGGCCCGACCCGGGGATCGCACCCCGGACCCCAAGCGCAACCATCGCTTTAAAGTGCACTAACCATTAATGTATACAACCTGTGCGGATAAAGAATGGGAGCAGATATGGCGGCGAATCTATTCACTTCTCGCTCGCACACTATTTGCGTCTATACTCGCACTCGTGGGTGTGCGAGCGAGAAGTGAATAGATGCGCCGCCATTTCTGATCCCATTCTTTATCCGCACAGGTTGTTCTGTCATTATTTTAAATGTTTAATGTTATTGTTACACACTAAATATTTTTCTTTCTTTCTTTTCATTACGCCACCGGGGCAGTCAGTCAGCAGTAATTGCAGCTACATAGGCATAGAACATATATAGACCACTCGGGTCAAGTTCTAAGCAACTTCTATGTAAGGGACGGCTTTCAAACGGTCCCGACCGAATTAGACGCACTGCTTGCGACAGTTAGTTACGCAGAAGTCGGCGAGCGTGAAACGTCACGAGCAGAGCGGTTCCGTATAGTAACGCTTTGCTAGACTTTGAGTCATGTCACAGGGCGACCTTTGATATTCACTTCACTCTACAATTTCGGTAATAGTTTCAATTGGAAACCTCGAAAACCTTATTCAAGTTTCCAAGCATTGAACCTAAAATAGTACTTAATTAAAATTGACCAATATTAATTAGTCTTTAGGTCTGGCTAACGTGAATCCGGCCAGCTTCATTCACCTAAGCGGATTATTGACTTGTACAATCTATGGGAAGAAAGTGTCTCCAGATAATTTGCTTGACAATCATTATATTCTGTGTATACCTGATGTTGTGTGACTACCTCGGTGGCGCAGTGGATAGTGGGTCGCACTTTAAAGCGACGGCTGCGCAAGAGGTCCCGGGTTCGATCCCTGGGTCGGGCCCAAAAAATTGTACTAAGTTTTCGGTAAGAAATTCTTAGTGGCAGCCCGGAGTCTGGAAGTTGGCGGTCTTGTACTCCCGTGCCTCGGAAAGCACGTTAAGCTGTTGGTCCTGCGCCCGATCCATCTCCGGTCATGTCACATCGGAATATGAGAGTAAGGGAATAGAGAGTGCACTTGTGTTTGCGCACACACTTGAACACTATAATATATCCTGCGTACGTGGCTGATCGTTGAGATTTGCCGACGTAGCCAACATTTGTGCATGGTTATTTAATAAATAGTATAAATACATCCGATTTAGTAGCTAAAAATTAACAGCGATTGGCGTCGCTAGTGTGCCCTACCCGTCACCTTAAGGCCCTTTTAAGTTGGTCTTCTAAGGTCTTATCAAACCTAAAAGATTTTCAGGTTTAATAAATGCGCCCTAAAATGCAAATCATTTTTAACCTCACTTTTGTTTCGTTACAAATATGTTTATGCCTGACGTTCTATGAAAATTTACGAAGCACACGTAGCACTAAATTTACCTTTTCATTGTAATACACCGCTTTGCTAATATTAGAGTGAGGCAGTTGTCTCACCATCGGCGATGAGCGAGAAGCGAGGAAAGCCAGAAACTAGAAACGAATAGGTGAGAATCGGGAATGCGAGTGTAGTTCCAATTGTTTTGTCGCTTAGCTGTAGCGAGTGCCCGAGTGAGACGGAAGCAACTATACGGAAATAGCTGATCACTAAGCGGGCATTGCTGAGCGATATTATCTTTGATAGCTCTTGTCATTTTAAAAATGTTATAAAAATAGTCTAAAATGAATAATTAATTGATATTATTGATGTATTACTTTATGTTAATTATACACCAAGCAGTTATGCAGAACGTTGTCTCCTGGCACAGGCAATTGAATGCCTAAAATGAGGCTTCAAATACTGATAATATAAGTCTGAAGTAATTAATAAATTTTGTAACAAGTTAGTGGGGAGATTTCTCGCCAGCAATCTGAAAGTATAACCATTTTACGTTTCTTGAGCGAAAATATCGCGGATAGCTTGTCGTTTCCTCGCCGGCGGTGAGACAACTACCCAAAACTGAAAGGTAACTTGGAAATTATAGTATGGCAGTAATAATCCAACCGGTTTTTAGGTTACCGCGGCGAATCTTATCGACCAGTCAACAAGCAGGTGTGTGCGCAAACACTTGTGCATTCTGTATTTCCTTACATCCACGTTCCGAAAGAACATCTCAGTGATGCGACCGGAGACAATACATGTACATTCCGAGGCACGGACGGATAGAAAGGTTCGCCAAGTTCTAGTTTAGTAGATGTTCGTAGTTCCACGGGCGCCTAAAAGATACTCTGTACACGGTAAATAAACGAACAAATAATACATTTCTAGTTAAATTTCTATGTAGTAAGTCATTTTTTGCGGATATAACCATCAGCGGAAATGCTTACTAAGTCAAATTATATGCTCAAAACAGGGGTGAAAATATCGATGCGCCAACCCAAACGCGGATATAAATAACTTATCACCTTTTAAGTACAAAGTAAACAACTTTTCAGAACTTCAACCCCTCTTTTTTGGCGCAATTTAAAATTAAAAAAACACTTATCCAACGATCTTATCAAAGATAATTCGCAGAATTGCACGGGGGGAGGTACGGACTGCAAAGAGTTTTTTCCGGTCAAATGAATGGAATTTTAATTAGAGTGCCGTTAATTAAAGAGCCAGGATGCCTTAGCTGTACCTTCTCGCAGGGGTGAGACGCGCTTCTTTTTGGGGGCCCGTATAGTTATGATAATTTTGATTTATAAATCTATGGTCTTTATAACATAGGCACTTTTTACTTTCTTCTATAATGAAAATAAGAGACAATATTTTTATTGTCTAATTAGTTTAAAAATATAAACAATTA
Organism: Marasmia exigua; assembly: GCA_019059595.1. Taxonomy (NCBI): domain Eukaryota; kingdom Metazoa; phylum Arthropoda; class Insecta; order Lepidoptera; family Crambidae; genus Marasmia; species Marasmia exigua. The sequence continues at coordinate 23,182,077 of CM032473.1, forward strand.
CGAAATATATTATTTTCAGACATAATTTTCATGTCTCAAAATCATTTTGTATTTGATTGTATTGTTTACAGTTTTGCTTTTTACAATATGATGGAAATTATGATGGTTGTAACTACATTTTGTCTCAATTATCACAATATAAATTAAAAAATCATAATCTGATAAAGAACGCGAATTAAATATATTTTGTTAGTTTCCTATTTCCTGGCTACTAAAATCTTAACAGGCTTCTTTTAGGCAAACGCGTATCATCCTAGACCACATCGTCGCTTTTCATCAGGTGCGATTGTGGTGAAGCCTTTACCTAGCACACCAAAAAAAAAACTTAAGGTGACGGGTAGGGCACACTATCGATTTAAATTTGTAGCTACTAAATCGGATCTATTTTAAACACTAATGCTATTTATTCAATAACCATGCACAAATGTTGGATCCGTTTTTGTACGCGAAAAATTGATTCACGCCAAAAGTGACCGCTTTTGGCGTGAATCAATTTTTCGCGTTTGTGGTTTAAGTGTTTGCCAAGATATTGTAACCCCGAAATTGTATAAAATAGATCCAGTTTAGTAGCTAAAAATTAAAATCGACTGGCGTCGCTAGTGTACCCTACCCGTCACCTTAAGAGCATGTAATATCGAATAAAAAAAACTAGAAATTCACCAGGGAGATAGTGAGATAACTCTCTACGGAACTTTGAAGTATAATATAAAGCACTTGACCTGGCTTGATTTTTCCTGACCGTTTATTCCATCGGCGACATCTGATTTCGGCTCTCTTTGATACTCAACTCAATTAGTGATTAAAATTAGGCTATTGTTCGGCATTTTGTTCGTGAACAGAGGGGTGGAGTTATTTAAATAAATAAGTGCTAGACGCCTTTGCTTTGTCTTTGGTTCTCTTTTATTTGTGTCTCATAACAGAGTGACTCCGACTTGTGAGTCGAAACTTCTTGAAAAATTAAATGTCTTATGTCTTGAATAATCTTAGTGAACATTTTTAGCATCAATCATCACTGCAGTTAAGCCATAAATATTAATTCTGCAACTAGTGTCTACCGCTTTCGTAATGCTTCTATTTTTTTTCTAAGAAAAAAATGTTAATAAATATAAAAACCGAAATTTATCGTCAGTTTTGACAGCCCTACTAGACCAAACAGTCAAAAAAGCTGAAACAAAAAATCGATTTCCCGAGAGTCGACAGGAATAAATTAGAACAGCTTATAAAATCTATTTAAAAGCTTGTAACTGGCTGTAACCTACCGGTTTAAAGAACACGATTAAAATCGATTCCTTCTACCGCGATTGCAATCTTATCCGATCTCATCTTACCAGACCCGAGCGTCATCAATCTATGGTCCTTCGAGCCGGACACGGAAACAATATGGCCGACAATTAATACCGCCATCACACTAACGACCTCCACTATCAAGATCCGTCGATTAGACCAGGGTACGGGGAAAACTCGTCTCTGGTGTATTTTTAAGTGCTTACTCTTCGATTGAGATAAAAGAAGAGTATTACGTTGTGGCTCTGTTGAGGGAATTAAGTTTGTCGACATAAAGTCTTTATCGCTTGTCTCTTGGAGCGGAGCGGTATTTTGAAAGGGGATTTTTGCTTTGTAGGCTGATATTAGGTTAGCGCCCTGTTGGTCTAGTGGTTTAAGTACTTAGTCGTGATCTCGGGGTCCTGGGTTCGATTACAAAGTTGAGCGAAAATGTATGTTTCGAATTTTTTAAACATAGCTCGGGTTTGTAATCACCAATTCGCATCAATTGTCTTAAGAAACGCATTTGTGACTCCACTGGTGTCACAGGTGTCCATGGGCGGTTGCAATTACCATCAGCTGATCCGTCTGCTCGTCTGCCACCTATTACGTAAAAAAGAAAAAAATCATGAACGACAATTATCTTAAGAAAGCTGTACTCACCTTTAATTGATACATGTATCAGAACTTTAGTAAGTTTTGTATCATACTCGTATGTAGCGAACAGAACATGCATCTATTATTAGTGTGTCTTTAATAAATAAATAATTGGCGAGAGTAGTGATTAAGTTTAGCCTCATCATAGTAGCGGTGACTTGATTTCTTTGGTGGAGGCCTTTGCCCTGCAGTGGGACAGTATATAGGCTGATATTTACTTTTAGATTGGTTTTGAGACAATTTTCGTATAAAATCAATCCAGCGGTTCTCGAATTATCACGTGATCCGTATGCTTGTCTGTCACCTATCACATAAAAAAATGAAGTACGCAACTATTTTTTAACTTTTCCATACTTTTTAATAACTTTACCCTGTTTCTCTTAAAAAAAAACTTCAGAAACAGTTTTAAAGATCAACATTTTTATTACATTACTTTTTCATGCTCAATGTTCAACAGAAAAAATACTCAGTATTCTTTCTTAATAATCAAGAAGTGGCTTCTACAAACTTCTTCCAAGAAACTAATTAACGTTAACTGCATAACTTTAAGTTAATAGCTAATATAATACCTTACAATATCACGAAGAAATACAAGAAAGAAAATCAGAGCAATGTTATTAAGTAGATCATGTTCTTACGTAAAGAAAATTAATGTTTCACATTAAATAACGTGTTGTAGCGAAAGTCTTAATTGCTTGAGACGTCATGTTAAATTTGTACTCGTATTATTTAAATTGTTCTTTCTTTAATGTTTAATGTCTGCAGAATTTCTTTTCTGAGCTGTGCGAAGGTGGTCCGTAATTTTTACTCTTAGAGGCTATATTTCAATAGCATTTTAAAATCCGTGTGAACTCCTTTTACAAACTCATAAGTGCGCATTTTATCTAGATTGTCCAAATTTTTCGCATTCAGAATTCAGTTATAATCATCATCAGCCCATTTTAGTCCCCACTGCTGGGGCACGGGCCTCCCTCAATCACATGAGAGAGGGGGGGGGGGGGACTCACCACGCTTGGCAGACGGGTTGGCGAGGGTTTTGAAATGCAGAGTTTTCCTTCACTGGGTGCTAATGATCATGCCAACAGCTTTACCTTAGCCGCCTTTTACATTTATTCTACTCTGCCGGGGACCTCTACCCGAAGATATCTTACCAATGTCAAGTAACTAATTGAGAATAAGTGGGTAGTCAACAGTCGAAGTCAGTGAAAGTCACAGTCACTCAATAAAATGCCGCTGTTTTACATTTTATCGACCTACGGATTCTGCCGATACCACTCTAAACACAATCGCGGGTTTAAAGACTTAATTAGGTCCGAGCAAGTTGTCCGTGAGAACACACACAATACTCGACACACAATAGCAGTGTTAAAAACGATACAATTCAAGGATTCTTAGTATCGGTATCACTTTGCGGTACTTCACTGCACAAATAAACACCAAAATTGTTCCCTTAAAACCACTAGATGCCTGTGGCGAAGAGTCCATATAAGCCGATTCCCGTCGGCTTCCCTTAAGAAAAATCAAAACTATGGGCCAACGAGATTTTTATCTTTTAAATTGTTCACGTAGCGTCACACTTAGATGAAATAGTTTGAATTGACTAAACGCCTAGAAAATTTTATGAGCAATGCAATTAATGCAGTGGCAAGGCAAGCCGGTGCAATACCGAGTTACTTCTTCATACTACAAAATCTCATACTGAGCATCTGTCCTTTTCATTTGTGTGTTCCGTCTCGTTGCTAGATACTAATTTAAAACCTTTGAATTGCATGGCGCGGAGTGTTTGACTCCTACCGCCAGAATCCGACGATATTTTAAGCAATTGTACTTTCCATCAAATCCGATGACTTTACTTGCATTATAAAAAAGAATAATTTCAAGAAAGACAAAAATATTCCAGCAAAACTCCGTCCCTTTCTCACCAAACTCCCTAAGACGCAATTGACGCCGGCAATAACACCCAATCGTAGTCCGGCAACAGTCGTCTGAGACAAATTGTCGCCGCTCGACGTCGCTACACTGCGCGAGCGTTAAAACGGCGAACTTTGCCCATAAACATTATCACTGTGCCCTTTGGATCGCGTCTGGTACAAGGAGTACGTAAAGAGCGGAAAAAAATTATGACAGGTCAACACTAGGCTTTCAGGTCAACTTTAGGTATGCTGACGTTTTCGTGGTATGGTATTTTACCACCACACCGCTCGCCGTCGTCAGAGCATCCACTTATCACACATTGGAATCCAAATGGTCTCGCACAAAATGGTTTCAGAGGTGTTTCCTGCCGCAAACGCTCCGGCTGTGGAATAAGCTATCGGAGGTATTTCCGGGGGAATACAGCATGAGGAACGCCCTGTTGGTCTAGTGGTTTAAGTACCGGATCGTGATCTCGGGGTCCTAGATTCGATTCCCGGGTCGAGCGAAAAATATGTTTCAAATTTTTCGAACGTAACTTGGATTGGTGATCACCAATCCGTATTTGGCAAGCGTGGTGATTAAGCCTAATCCCATCATAGTAGTGATGACTTGATTTCTATTTGCCTTTGCCCTGCAGTGTGACAGTTTATAGGCTGATTCTTTACTTTTTTTATTACAGCATAAGGTTCTTCAAATAAGAGTGTTAAGGTTTTTGAAGGGTATGCAGGTCTTCTGGAGTTGCAGACGTCCATAGGCTGCAGTAATCGCTTACCATCAGGCAAGCCGGACGCTTGTTTACCACCGACGTAGTATAAAAAAATGCAAATGGCGAACCTTGCTTATAGAAATTATTGCTGTGCCCTTTGGATCGCGTCTGGTGCAAAAAATAAGCATTGAGCGGAAAAACGTAAGCGACATGTCTACACGTGGCTTTAAGATGAACTATAACTATGCAAACGTTTTCGCCTGCTTACATGGAAATCGTTGTTTAAGTTCTAAAACCACGTAATTCATTAGTTGATTTACATACGATTGGGCGTCTTTTCGTTTTCTAGTGAATATCATCTCCTCTTTTTTCTTTAAGTACCTCTCCGACTAGCGACGGTTGGTCGTCAATCTAAAATATCCCTCTTGGCCTATAGCGTGGCGAAACAACTCGGCAGCACTCTCGTGGACGGGTCATCTCCCGGACGTTACGTACCCATGATTTTTTTTCCTCCGACGCACACACCTGCTACTTTTGCCATCATAATGAGCAACAACTCGTATCTATAGTGTCCTAAGTAGGTATGCCATCAAAATGTTAAAACTGATTATAAGTTTACGACTTGAACCCAGCCTTGACTCTGCACCATTTCTCTAGGCGAAGATTTTTATACGACGTCCCACTCCGTTTATTGCTTAAAAAAGTAATTCGAGAGGACAAATCTGCATAATGTGAGAAGTAGAAAAAACAACTTGTTTTCTCTTTATCTTTCTTCTCCCGTCTCACGGCCTGTGTTTGTTGGCTCAAGTTTGTAATGTAAACAGTTGACATGGGAATATAAAAAGTTGACGAATATTACCTTTGATATTAAGAGTATTTTTGTAAATATGTTAGCATGATTCGCTGCAGAGAAAAAATCGCGAGGAATCTTTGAAGATTGTCAGCTAGAGCGTATGTTTATTTTTTACTTTGAAACATTATACGAAGGAAACAAACAGAATTACGAATATACCTTTCACCTTTCTGAAATGGTAATTCAGTGAATTAATTAGTCACCTTTCTAAAGACTGCTAACGCGTATACATTTTTTTTATTGTGTAAGTGTTTATAAAACATCTTGTTTGCTGATTTGCTTCTCTTTTAAACGGCAGCCTCCTCTCCCTCTACTCCATATTTAACAAGTATTTGATTGTTAACTTTACCCGAAGCTGGAATTCAAGACCAAGAAAACTACGACAGATACGTCAGTGTCAAATCTATCAATGTCACTTATGTCATTGTCAAATTAAGTTTTCAGGTTTCTTCATCCTTTTTGTTATATGCTTATTTTCTTAGTATAGGCTGGCGCAATTCATGATAAGAATTTTCTCAAAAAATAAAAGTAAAAAAACTAAAACCCAACTACGACAAAAAACGTCGCTGAAAAAGTATAAAACAAGCCTTCGTTGTCAATTTATGCAATATTCACTATGTAGAGATAAAATTTCATGTTTGGAAATCCGCAGTCACACGTTGTCAAAGGGTAGTATATTTAACGTGTGACTACGCCTTTCCAAACATGAAATTTTATCTCTACATAGTGAATATTGCATAAATTGACAACGAAGGCTTGTTTTATACTTTTTCAGCGACGTTTTTTGTCGTAGTTGGGTTTTAGTTTTTTTACTTTTATTTTATTTGTACTATTTTGGTGTCCAAGTGCTAGTAATATATATATATATTCAAAATGTACAAGTCAAGCGCTTTCAAATGATACCAAACACGGCATATTTATCATAACTTTATTTTTTTACTCTGTATGTTTTGTCCGCTAGAGGGCGCCACATTAGATTTTGTGAAACTTCATATAGCCTATAACCAGCGGACGATCAAGACGCTTATAATGATATGTCATTTGTCGAATTCTGATAAGTAGTTAAGAAGTTACGTGGAAACAGATGAACATACATACATACATACATACATACATACATACATAGCCTGTCAAAATCATAACCCTCCTTTTGCTTTGCCGTAGTCGGGTAAAAAACAGAAACTTAATTACATCTTCATCTTCACCATTACTAATGTCAAAATCTCTGACTATGGAATCTGAGTCGGTCACTCGACCTATGGATTCTGCCGAGACTACTCTTAACGAAATCGGCGGTTTTAAGACTCTCTTAGGTCCTAGCAAGTGGTTCAGGTGACAACTCACTCAACACACAATAGCTTTGTTTAAAACGATTCAAATTTAAAGATTCCTATATTAATATCCCTTTGCAGCACCTCACTGCACGAAACAACATGTAAGTTCAAAATGTTGTACCGAATGTTATTGACCAATATTATATACATACCACATATTATTAAATTGTCTTGTGTTTATGTAAATATAAGTCAATAAAATTACTTCTTTATATTATAGAATTAAAATTACCAATAAACAAATTATGTTGGCGTATGTTTTTAAGAAATAGGTATATACTATTGTACGATCATTTTATTGCAGTGGCAACATTTTAGTAGATTTTTTGGTCTTGAATTCCAGTTTTGGGTGTAGTGGTGGCCCACTACACCCAAAACTGGAATTCAAGAGGAGGAGGAATAAACGAAGTTAGGGTGGCCCCTAACTTCGTTTCAGGACATTAGTTCTACTATGTACCAATAGATGGCGCTAGGTGTTGATTACATCGCGCTAGTATTTAATTTTTTCGATTGACCTAATAAGCGTTGAGCTGTCTGTAGGATTAAAGGTTAGCTCTTTATAATTAAGACAGTTGTAGATAATCTTTAAAAATACTAACACTTGCATCAGATTCACCAGTTCGGTCACAATAGTGACTGAAGCTGAAATCCTGAAATATCAGGAGAAATCCTGAGATAATATAGTAACAATACGGACTCAGTCTAGTCAAACGTTTGCCTTTATGATTACGTCTCGAGTGTATGTCAACCTGAAGGTGCAAAATGGAGCGTCGATATTCAATCGTGAGTATTCGTGAGCTCGCAACAATCGGAACAGTCCGATTCCCGATCGCTCGTTAACGCTGGCCCCCGGAGGGCGGAATTAAGGAGGCAAGGGGAAAAAAGTGCACCAACAATGCAGATGCGGATGCCGTGCTCTTGAAAGCGTGCACCTATTTTCTCTTTTGCTACTCCGATAGTTGTTTGTTTCGATCGCGCATTTGATTTGAAGACTCTGTTGCGGTTTTCTTTTGTTTTATTGTTCTATTTTTCTTATCAATATTGTCTCAATCCTTCAAGCTACTTATGGTGAGTTTTAGTTTTCTTTTGACGAAGTCTTTTTTTATCAAGATAACATTCTTTTTTTGTGTGATTTGTTGCAGACGAGCAGACGGATTGCCTGGTGGTAAGCAATGGCCGCAGCCCATAGACACCCGTGACACCAGTGGAGTCATAAGTGCGCCGCCAACCTTTATAACCCCTTTATCCTTGGATTGGGCCTCCGGTACCCTCACTCATGCAGCAAAACATAACACAGCTGCTCCACGTCAGTTTTCTGTCAGGCCGTGGTATCACTCCGATAGAGCTGGCCCATTCATGCCGAAGCGTGGCTCTCCCAAGGTAAATGATCTTGATGAAAAAAGGAATGTTGATAGTTAGGTACTGTTTTTAAACAAAAGGTTATAAAACTAAAGAGGTTGTCAATCGTAAAAGTTTGCCCAAAATAGCAAAAGACTGATATTATATTCCTTGACGCTTGGAAAAGATTCTAGACAAATTATACAGTTCAAGTATTGCCAATGTCAAGTGTGTGGATTTATAGACACGTAACCAGGGAACGGATGACAGTGGAAGAAGCTACACAACAGCATAAGCTAACTATCAAATGCGCCAAACGTCATGCTGACAACCATTTACCATAGACATGCACCCTAAATAGACTGTGCATTTTCATTGAAAGCCATACTTGAAAAACCGCTCAAAGTCATGATGATCGACGTTCTTTCTCTACCGCACTCGTGTAGAATCTGCGTCAGGGCCGGTTGGATCTCTTTCACACTCTGTGACGTTTTTTTGCGAAAATGACACATTCCGTTTAAAGAGCGCGTTTTCTAGTTCCACGCCTCTTACCAATAAAAATACGTCGTATGCATTAGGCTTGGACAAAAAATATCGATGTATCAAAATATCGATATTTTTTCAGAAATATATCGATAAAAATTAGCGGTAGTTTTTCCCGCGATGAATCAATTTTCGATATTTATTTTCAGATAACAAAAGCGATATATTTTTAAAGCTCTGATGTCTGCTCATGCGTCACATCATGTTTTTGACCAATCCGATTTCTTAAATTTAGAAAATATGCTCTATCATGGATGTGTGAATATCTGGATGTGTATTTAATTTTGCTTTAAAATTTCGATAATTTTGGCACTTTTTATTTATATTGCAAATTGGGCAAAATATCGATATATCGATGTTTCTTCGGTGATTTATATCGATATATTTGAAAAATATCAATTCAATAAATACCGTTTTTTTTTTCGATTTGCCCATCCCTAATATGCATTCATCCATAGTGGCCACAGAATTCCCGCTTATTATTTCGGTAGGTCGATCGCCGGCGATAAATCGCGATGGTCGCCCGACACTAGACAAAACAGCGATTAATGCCCCCGTTAAACTAACGACAGGCCATTTGTTATGGCGATATTACACTACGGTGTCGGTGCATAGTGTTTAGGCGTACTATTCATAGTAAGCTAAGAGAGTATGCTGAGAGAGAAAAGTTAATGAGAAAAATTTATGAACACAAAAAAAAACTTCAATAAGGAATTTGGTGGACGTTTTATACGTTATTCTAATTTTTAGGCGTACTATGAAGATAAGCGTATGCTCGGATAGAAAACCATATGAAAAAAATAGCCCTACCTTTTTGGGTTTGCCGTAGTTTTTTGTTTTTTTTTTATGTGCAGACGGATCACCTGATGGCAAGCAATTGCCGCCATCCATGGACACCCGTGAAACCAGTGGAGTCACAAGTGCGCTACCAACCTTTATACCCCCTTTATCCTTGGATTGGGCCTCCGGTACCCTCACTCACGCAGCGGAACACAGCACAGTGCTGCTTTACGCCGGTTTTCTGTGCATTGGGTGAAAAGAGGATGGTCTCAAGCTACAGTAGTTGTTTGCGTGGAAGTGATGAATGGACCGGATCTAGCGGAGTAATACCATGGCCTTCCCAGACGTCTTCGCCGTGTTCTGGTTCCATATTTAGTTTTGTGTTTATATAATAGGTAGCACACGAGCAGATGGATCACCAAATGATAGGTGACTGCCGCTGCCGCCGTTAAAAAAAAATGTCGTTCCGATTGGGCCTCGGTACTGGTTTTTTATGATATAGGGGGCAGACGAGCAGACGTATTACCTGAAGGCAATTGATTACCGCCGCCGATGGACACCTACCACGTCAAAGGAGTCACAGCTGCGCTGCTGGGCTTTATATTATAAATTATTTGTTTATAAGCTCTCAGTAAAGGTTAATATTTAAATTATGTTCAGTTCCATTGTTTTAGCCCGTTATGTTATCCTTAATTACCAATTCCGATGAATTATGTACCCAGTGTAATTACAATTTAATTCTCCACCCTTAGTGGCTATGTGTAATTAACTATTATTAATCATTTAGGTACGATTCATTGGTAAATTGCTCGTATTAATTCAAAATCTATACATTGAAGAATAATTTGGACATTGAAAATAACTTCTGTATTTTCAATGTCGTTGGTGCTGTGTTTCGCCGAGTGAGTGAGGGTACCAGAGGCCCAATCGGGGGAAATAGAATGAGGTCTGCCTCCTATCATATTTAAAAAAAAATCAAATCGATTGCGATTTGAAATTCTAGTTATGACCGCGTTAAAGGACATTCTCTTTATTATTACTACACGGTACCAAAGCTGTAGGATCAATGTCCTTGGTTTTAATTAAGTTAAAAAATCCAAATTTGCATACATTGACAATTAACTAACTCCGGTGGGGCGGAAAGGTCCTCGAGCGGAGGCCACGTACAGGAAGTCGCAGCCGTGGCAGGCCTCCCACAAGGTGGACCGACGATCTGGTGAAGATCGTGGGAACCCATTGGATGAGGGCGGCACAGGAACGATCTGTGTGGAGAACATTAATGGGAGGCCTATGTCCAGCAGTGGACGTCTATTGGCTGAAATGATGATGATGATGAACTAACAAAAATATTTATTTCGGTATACCAAATCTTGACATTTGAACATCAGGGGTACACACAAAATGCAGCAAAAATTTTTTTAGGCCGGCAATTTCATATTTGGACCAAAAATATATAAAAGTGCGAGGATCTCCTTTATTTATTTAACTGTGCAGACGATCCTGCCCATCCATTGATAATTAGTAACCGCCGCTCATAGACATCGACAATGCCTGGTCATAGTCAAGCCACTCATAAGGGTTCATAAGTGTTCTGTATGGACCTAAATTGAATAAACTATTTTAATTTTTTTCACTGTCTACTATCACTGGAAAAGGAACTATAAGAATGTGTAGGAGTTTTACAGAAAAAAACTTTTTTTTCAACAAGAACTTATGAATGATAAATAGCAATATCACAACTTAGGCATATAATAATAATGATTCTCACAACATCTCATACGTTGACCTGATTCCGTACTAAGTAGCTTAAGCACTTGTGTTACAGATATCAGACAACAGAGGAACACAAATATATACTTAAATACATATATTACACCCAGACACTGAACAAACACAAGTGTGCATCGCACAAATGTTTGTCCAGGGTAGGGATCGAACCCACGACCTTTGGCATAAGAGGCAGGGGGCATATGGCGTCTACTATAGATTTTTTTGGTTATTAGAGAAGTTATACCTACCTACATCTCATGAGTATGTTTTTCTTGGCATCTGTCTGACTTGAAAAAAAAATCGTAGGTAAAAAGACCTATCGTAGGTAAGAAAGAATTTTTTAAGCAATTTATAATATGCTTAAAAAATCTTTCTTAAAACAAAACACTTTTCTCCTCGCCTGTCCACCGTCAAACGAGTGATTTACAACGGCCGCCGATCGTTGTCTTTGTGTTTGCCGTTTCAATAAGCGATGCCGTAAATATTGTTTGCCGAAATACGCGAAATACTGATTCCGCCGAATTTCCGAGCTCGCTGCTTTTTGGTATTTTCATAAAGGTGTGTACATCTCGAAGCAATCAAATGTAGCATGTCACGTCCGAGCTTGATGCTAAAACGCTAAATAAAGAAATTACAGAAACAACAAATTTTCTGTGATGTGTGTGTGGTGTCGCGGGTGTCTATGGGCGGCGGCAATCGCTTACCATCAGGCGGTCTGCTTGTCTGCCACATATCACATTAAAAAAGAACATTGTATTAGGCAAGTATGACTTTTGTAAGATAAGATAAAAAATAAAGATACTTATATATTTTTTTAAATCTAATTTAGGTCAACACAGAACACTTAGGAATGTCAAAATAGGTACATAATATCTACCGCTGGTTCGGAATGTCGATTTCTACTGAGAAGACACCAGCAAGAAACTAAGTAGTTAGGTACTCTTTTCAAATATTGATGATGTTACAGAGTTTCAATTAAGAAGCGAAAAAAATACAATTATGAAATTTAATAGACTACTATGAATAATATCTCAAAAGCTTAATCAATTAACATGACCAAGAATCCTTATTATTTAAATAGTTTTGTACACTATAATAACCTTTCTTCATTAAGCAGGTTTTATTATGAGAATTATACTTATCCAGTGATAGGTTAATGACATTTTGTGGTAGCTTATTCTTCTGTACTTCTGTATGTTCTGTATGTTCTGTATGGCTTGAATGGCTTCAGTATAATTACGAGACTTGTTAAATCCTTGTAAGATCACGGTCTGGCTGGAAATGTTAAAAAAAAGCAATAAACCGATATTTTAAGGTGACGGGTAGGGCACACTAGCGACGCCAATCGAATAAAATTTTTAGCTACTAAACCGGATCTCATCATCATCATCAGCCCATTCAAGTCCCCACCGCTGGGGCACGGGCCTCCCTCAATCACATGAGGGGTAATTGCCATACTCACCACGCTTGCCAGACGGGTTGGCGAGGGTTTTGATATAAATGCAGAGTTTTCCTTCTCTGGGTGCTGATGATCATGCCAGCAGCTTTACCTTAGTCGCCTTTTACGACACCTCGGTAAGAGTGAGGGTGGCCTATTCTACTCTGCCGGGACCACTCGGCACGGCACGGCACATTTGTGCATAGTTATTTAGTAAATACTATAAGTGTTTGCCGAGAGATTGTAACCCCGAAATTATTTGTGTGAATAGATACGGTTTAGTAGCCAAAAATTAAAATCGATTGGCGTCGCTAGTGTGCCATATCTGTCACCTTAAGAGCGATTTACACTTCAACAACTGCGGAACGAATTAACTTGCATTTTTTTATTTTTTTTTATTTATACATCTCATACGTAATTCATTTTACATTATGTGTTATTAAACATTGTTTTGGCTTAGACAAGATTTAACCAATTAGTAATTTAATATACCTATCTAATAAGTATGTTATTGAACTATTTACAAAGTGTACAACTTGTAGTTACTTATGCACAATAAAGTTATTTGTATTTGTATTTGTATTTGTATTTGTATTCTCATTATCGGTAAGTTAAGCCGTTTATTATTTACCGTTTGAACGGCATAAGCGAGTTATGAAGTTAGTTGTTAATTCCTATAGCCTTGCTACTGTTATTCATTTTACTATGTAACAGGAGGTTGAATACCGCCCGCGGGATTAAATGAAATTTAATTTTGCTAACGCGCCTTTTTCTACGGAGATGATTACAAATTTAATCAAACGCGCAAAGTGTGGAATGGGCATAATTTAATTTTTAGTTGAGCGTTTAAAATATCGACGGTTATCGAGATTAGTTTGGTTTTTGGATGTAATTAAAATTTTGATCGCTCCTCTCGAACACCGGGCGATAGTTAAATGTATCAGCGAAGTAAAATTATGTTATTTCTAGGATTAAAGTTTATTGAAAAAAATATTTTTCAACTAATATTAATCGACCTTAATTATGAAGATTTTTTAAATGTTATAGGTGGCAGACGAGCAGACGGATCACCTGATGCTAAGCAATTGCCGCCGCCCATGGACACCGAATCAGCAAACTGAAGTGGCAGTGGGCTGGTCATATTAGCCGCAGAACTGACAGCCGTTGGAGCCGTAAAGTCCTTGAGTGGAGACCGCGACTCGGTAAGCGTAGTGTAGGACACCCTGCGACAAGATGGGATGATGACATTCGAAGGCTGGTTGGTGTGGGCTGGATGAGAGTGGCCGAAAATGTCCAGCGGTGGACGAGTGTGGGTTTGCTGATGATACTGATGGTGATGATGGACACCCGCGACACCAGTGAGATGAGATGATGATAGAGAGGACACATTCTGACCGTGGGAGAACCACGCTTCGGCATGAATGGGCCGGCTCGACCGGAGTGATACCACGGCCTCACAGGAGACCGGCGTGAAGCGGCACTGTGCTGTGTTTCGCTGCGTGAGTGAGGGTACCATAGGCCCAATCCGGGGTGGACATGAGGTGACATCCGCGACACCACTGGTGTCGCGGGTGTCCATGGGCGGCGGCAATCGCTTACCATTAGGTGATCCGTTTGCTGGTCTGCCACAAATAACTTTTTTTTTTATACTTTTCGACGCATAAAGAGCTCTTAAAGTAACCTGCTTGAAATTAATACTTTGCTTTTACCTCATACGTACAATTGCCCTGTTGGTCTAGTGGTTTGTTGAGTACCAGGCCGTGATCTCGCGGTCCTGGGTTCAATTCCCGGGACGAGCAATGATTTGTTTCAAATTTTTCGAACGTAAGCTCGGGATTTTGATCACCAATCCGCATTATGGCAAGCAGTGGTGATTAAGCCTTATCCCATCATAGTAACGATGACATAATTTCTATGATGGAGGCCTTTGCCCAGTATATAGGCTGATACTTTACTTTTACCTCAACTTTAGTTCTAATAAAAAAAATATGAAATAGCTTTGGTCATTGCGAGTATTTTATATTCCAATATTTTCGTAGTTTACGGATATTCATAAAAATCTGCCGTAAATACGCACGCCAATAATCGTTTCAGCTTTAAAATGGTCGATTCTCTTTTTCATTCGATTTTTATACGTGTTCATTTTTATTTATATTGCGATATGCATAAAATGTGTATCGCAGAACAATAACCATTGTCTGTTTGATCGCCATGTTTTCCCTTATCACCGAGCTAATGGTAGATATCCAGAGGTGCATGCTAGAATTCGAACCAAAGATTGCCTGGAAGAGATTGCCCATAGTGATAAAGCCGCCTTCGTTGTACATATCCTCCTCTACTATCAAATGTCCTTTGCCTGAAGGTAGTCTGGTAGAAATCGCTTCCAGCGATAAGACCGCCGAAATTGTACAATTAAGTTTCTGTAATGCCTTTTAAAGTTGTGTTTGTTTGTGCAATAAAGTATATCTATCTATCTATCTATCTATCCTGTAATACTAGTCTTAAGTTTTTATACTGTACTTGTTATTTATACCGGGTGCACACGATACAGGACTTTTCCAAGTGTGGGACCTACTGTAATGCCCAATAACCCACATGTTTAATGAAAATAAAAATGATTTGTATTTGCACTTGTACTTTGAGTGCAATTAAAGTATACTCATTCATTCATTAATTAATTCATTCTTTCATTCATTCATTTTTCATTCATTCATTCATCTAAAGCTTACCGTTTGGGGCTTTTCTTATCAACTGAGCTACCATCGTTACGTCGTGGTAAGAGATCAAGAGGGAGGAATCCAAGAAGATTGGAAGACCAGATATCTGAAAGCGCAGAAATGCCAATGAGCGTAGCGCTCCACCGCGCAGAAGACCCCAACAGTGGGAAGAAAATCGTTCGCAGACTTCATAAAAACCACGACCCGCACCAATGAGGAACCGAGTGAGAAATAGAAGGAAGACTATTACCACATTTAACCTCTCTGTCTCTAGTCGGACCCTCATTACTGAGGATCGTGGTGTTTCGCTGCGTGAGTGAGGGTACCGGAGGCCCAATTCGGGGGAAAGGGGAGTTTAAAGGTAGGCAACTCATTTATGACTCCACTGGTGTCGCGGGTGTCTAATCGCTTACCATCGGTGATCCGTCTGCTCATCTGCCTACCTATCACATAAAAAAAACTTTCTCCATTGATTCCGATCGGAAGTAGCCTTCACCACGTCGTAGAACTTTGGTAGGATTGTACGAGTACCTCCTGTTTGTTCAGACCATCGTGTTGGTGATCGGCCTCGTGATCTTTTGGCTTCAGTGTTGCCAAAAACGACCAATTAATCAAAGCTACCATCCCCTCTTCGCATTATGACGCCGAAATAGGAGAGTACCTAATATGCGTTGTAGACATAACCTCTACACATTATTATAACTAAATATCTTAAAGCGGATGCTCTTTACATCATCCTCTCCAGTGCGGTCGTTAGGTACAGATAAATCCGTCCGTCTGTTACGTAGTGTTGCCAGGTGCAAGGGGTCTTATTCCCCGTAGTTACCTGCAAAAGTACACCCAATTAGTGGTAGATCTAGGGTTGACAACCGGTTAAGGACAATGGCTGGTATGAATGATGAGGATCTATTGTTGGCAAGACGGAAATGTTTGTTGTTTCCCAAAGGAGGATTATGTTTCATTTCACTAACGGTATATTTATATTAAAATCCTTTTGTTGCATGTGTAGAGTTGAAAATGTTGAAAATTGGTTTTTCTTGTTTTTGTTTTGTACAATATGACGTTATCGCGGTTTTCTGTTCAATAGTGTCTAACTATTTGCTTTCATATTTTTTATAGTGATATATTAGATTGACTCGCCACAGCCTGATGAAAAGCATAAGGGGAGCCTACGCTACAGTTACAATGGACGCAATGTCAGGGCATCACTTGCTTTGAAAATGAGAGAAAATGATTGAATAATGAGAATGTTTACTAACAGAAGGCGCATCAAAAAGATTTCTCGAAAATAATTACTTATTCTTACAATAACTTTAAGTGTCCATTTTTCAATTTCAATTCTGTTACCTTGTGGTTATTCATACAGGTTGTATCGGCAAGTAATAACATCCATTTATCTTTTACTTTTACCAACCATTCTGAACTGCCATTTTCGATTTGAAAGTCGTAGTTTGTTCTACGACTTTGTGAAAACGTTAAGTCGACGACGAAAATTTTTCGGCTCTCCGTTCCAAATAAACACACGTCACGTTACCTATCTTGTATGAATGAATGATCTTTGTTGTTCTGAAAAGGCTTACAATAATTACAATGGCACAAGTTCCCGGTCTAGGATTCCCTATGTTGCGGAATCAGCACCCAATATACAAACAAAGGAAAAAAGAGAAAAAAAAAGACGATAATAATAATAATATAGAATATAAAAAAGTGTGTATTATCTTGTATGTATGTTTGTGTGTGTTAGTACGTGTGCACTAATGTTTTGTCAGGGTGTTGGTTGCACATTTTGTTGGATGATTGGTTTTTATGAGTTGTTTTTATAATAGTATTTTACGATATAAAGATTTCTATTTCAGTATAATTAGGATTTGAGAGCCACTTGCTGAGAACACAATTGAATTTATATCTAGTAAGTATTTATATAGCAAGATTAATAATTTATTCGATGTAGCCCATTCAATGAATTACCATGAATAGAGAAGATTATTTTCCAAATTCTAGTGTACATTTCTTCTGGTTCCATTTTAATCTTCTTTGAGACCTTTGGCTTATTTTTATGTCATCTAGAGCAATTCGGTGGAATTTAAGCGTAACAGCAATGATGAATTATGGTCGTTCTTACATCATACCAGAGTCTTTGTATAAAAAATCAGTACTGTACCGCCTTTCGGTGCATGACCTTCAAAATAGCTCGTTGCGCACATTCAGCGTTCAAGAAGTGGTGTGAGAAGGTTTTGTTATGAAAATCGTAGAACAAAGTGTTGTTCAGAATCCATAGTAGAACTTTAAAAAATATATATAATTGTTTACCGATACGCCCTGTATTTATATGACAATAACCAAGTGCCCACCCCTCCGATTCAGCAGTAAGTTCTCGTCCATGTCCATAAATGCGTTAGCTGGCGCGCACACGTGATTTCCGTCG
Source organism: Marasmia exigua (assembly GCA_019059595.1). Classification (NCBI taxonomy): domain Eukaryota; kingdom Metazoa; phylum Arthropoda; class Insecta; order Lepidoptera; family Crambidae; genus Marasmia; species Marasmia exigua. The sequence continues at coordinate 23,199,815 of CM032473.1, forward strand.
CGTTATTAATCCCGGGACGGATTGAAACGCGCCGGGAACGGTACTAGTAATTAATACAACCGTTTAACTAACAAGCTGCCCCTCTTTGTAGGCAAAATACACATGGTAATGGTTAAAAACAATGGGTGGTGTTTGGTGACCAAAAATGGGTTGGTGCGATGTGGAGTTCCATATTTGGTGGCTGGTTATTTTAGCTGTTTTTTTTATATGAGAGGTGGCAGACGAGCAGACCCTACGAGAGCCCATAGACACCCGTGACACCAGTGGAGTCACAAGTGCGCTGCCAACCTTTTCCCCTTCCCCCCATTGGGCCTCCGGTAACCTCACTCACACGGCGAAACACAGCGCAGGCGCTGCTTCACGCCGGTTTTCTGTGAGGCAGTGGTATCACTCCGGTCGAGCCGGTCCATTCATGCCTAAGCGTAGCTCTTCCACATTTAATTTTGGTTAGTTTGGAAACTTTTATTATTTTCAAAATAGGTGTAACCATTAATGATTCTTTCAGTACCGAAAAGCCTGTTAAAGTATCTGAAATTGGCAAATTATAATTTGGATACAAGCCAGAAGACAGCAGCAGTATTTTACACAGATACGGCCTGCAAACCTTCAGGAAAAGAGCGTATTCCTTTTTAAAAGGTCTGCAGCGCACCTGTGACTCCTCTGGTGTTGCAGGTGTCCATGGGCGGCGGTAATCGCTTACCATCAGGTGATTCGTCTGCTCGTCTGCCCCCTATCCCATAAAAAAAGCTATGATGGAAAACATGCGTCTGGCTCACATAATGGTTAGTTATAAGTATGTAGGACCCGCAAACGCGATTGTCCCTTAATAACCTTAGCACTCCTTTTTGGAGAACCTCATATAGTAGTTATATATGTAGTATATAGTATTATATATATAGTATATTATATAGTAGTTCCTCGGAAAAAAATCGGGAAGAAGCTCATTCCACAGCCGGAACGTTAGCGGCATGAAACTTCTTTGTCATTTGACCATTTACATTCCTAGCATAGGTATATTACAATTTATATATTTTGTTAAATAAACAGTAGGTACCTAAGTAAATTATAATAGGTAATAATTACAATAACATTTGTTGATCATCATCCTCCCTGTTCCCAGATTATCTGTGGTCTTCGCAATAATTCTTATATTGATTTATATTAGGTAGTAATAATAGTAAATTGAAATGAAATATTACTGGAGAAACCATGAAAAGACTTAATTCAACATTAATATTATTAGAATAATTATGACGCCAACAAGTAAATTTCCTTTCTCATTTGCATTAGAATAACATTTATTTTGCTACGTCACGAGTTGAAAATTTCTCGTTTAAAATAAATTTCGATGTTCTGGGATGACTTGAAGGTTAAATGGTTTAAGGATGTCCTCTTTTATGATCGGAGTGCCGGCCAGAAAATATTTTTGCTATATTCTATAGACCTTGTCCCCCTGAGTATTTGTCACTATGGTACCAAAAATGTAGGGTCAATATCCTTGGTTTTATTACAGTTCATAAATCAACATTTTTAGTGGATTAAGTAACAAAAAAAATGCTTTTGTTTTGCCAAATCTTGACATTTGAACATCTGGGGGACAAGTCCTAACAGAATATAGATAAAATTCTTTATAGCCTTTCTTTTTGGCACTTTCACGTTTGGACTTTACTTCGAATTTTTCGAACATACCTCTGGTTTGTGATCACCAATCCGCATTTGGCAAGCGTGGTGATTAAACCTAATCCCATCATAGTAGCGATGACTCGATTTTTATGATGGAGGCCTTTGCCAGGGCCCTGCAGGCAGTGGGACAGTTTATAAGCTGATGATTTACATTTGGACTAAAATATATAAAAATGCCAGTATCTCCTTTAATAAGTCGGGGAAAATGGGAGGCAATTTTTTTTTTGTCTCTAAAAAGTAAACTCAATTATGATTACTTTTTTGGGGGTTCTATTTAACGTTCCTTCAAAATGATAACCGAACCTAACCTTTTTGCACATCAAAATCATAGTTTAATGTGCAATTAGTATTTTTAGTGTGTAAATAGGTAATATTAAGAGGGTTGGTTTAATGAATTCCTTTTTTTCATCTTAAACTGATTGATTGAAATGTAAGAAATGCAATATTGTGGATGAACAAAAAAATATTCTAGATTCAACCACAACAACTGTTACAATATTTGAGTCAAAGGTATTTCAGGTATGCGTTCCTAATACTCTTCAGAATATCATTACTGTTCACTTTTGTTCACTTTCTGGGACAACCCTACACAAAGTCAAAGCTTGCGCATCATTCGAACTGAATCCCATTACTCACTGCTAACAAATTAATTAATGCAATTGGTCAGACAAAACGTTTTCCACTGCGGTACATTTATAAAACTGAGACTAGTACGCAGATCAAGGTAAACAAAGGTTATTGCAATTTGACCTTTATTGTCAAGAAAATACAGTGGTTGCCTATCTCTTATGGTGTGAGCGAGCGAGGCCCTCAATTCGAAAGCAACAACTCGATTAATCTAGTTAGCGTCGTTAGGAAGTTTGATGAATAAGCTCAAAGAACGATAAATTACAGACGCTTGTAGAACGGAACGCGAAAAGCCACATCCGCGGGATGGAATTCAAAAAAATTCAAAATTCAAAATTCAAAAGTGCTTTATTTGCATAGGCTTATATACAGCTCTTACAAATCGTCATACATGAAAAATATAAATTATAGCTATGTATATTATACATGTTATTAAACATATATGTCGATACAAAAAATATACTAAGAAATGAATAAATATAATGTGATTCTACCACCGGAATCGGAAAGTTGATTCTGACGAGAAGATCCGGCAAGAAACTCGCCAGTTACTCTTTTTAATCACCAAATTTTTTTTAAGTACAGTGTCAGGGGTGTAGGCGAACAGTTTATCATTTGCACAAATTCTTGTCATTTAAGTAATCATTAACTGTATAATAGGCTTTTGCCATTAAATAATTTTTCGTTTAATTCGGAACGTGTTCCGCGGCGATATTTCGTGCATGTGGCAAATTTTGGTGACGTAGCCGGATTCGGGGTAATTTTGCAGTATGCCTTATTTTGTTACTAAACTGTCCCACTGCAGGGCAAAGGGCTCCGTCATATAAATCAAATCATCGCTACTGTGATGGGATTAGGCTTAATCACCACGCTTGTTTATTTTATTACTAGCAAAAGTAAGCATTACTTAACATATCCAAAGGGTAAAAAAAAGACTTCTCTACCTATCGCTGGGCAGTAGGTATCTCATGAACAGTAATATGTAGACGGTTGACATTTTCATTATGACAAGAAAACAAAATAAAACACAATATTAAGGGGTTCCAATACAAACATAACATGATTTTCGCCATAGTAGTAGTAGTATCAGCCTATAAACTGTCCTACTGCAGGGCAAAGGCCTCCATTATAGAAATCAAGTTATCGCTACTATGATGGGATTAGGCTTTAATCAGCACGCTTGCCTAATTCAGATTGGTGAACACAAAGCCGAGCAATGTTCGAAAAATTCGAAAACATACTCTTCGCTCGACCCGGGAATCGAACCCAGGACCCAAAGATGACGGGCCGGTACTTAAACCACTAGACCAACAAGGCTATTTTCGCCATGCTTTGCACTATATCAAATATCTTTATTTTGTGAAATGACATCTTGTTCCATAGAACAAAGAAATTGGAACAACCGGCAATTTTTGGCTTGTGCTCTGTAATAGGAAGGCATTCCATTCCATTCAATTTACAACTCAACAAAAATATAGAACCTTTTCGTTTATTGGGCCTAATAATAACCTTCAAGACGATGCAAATAACCTCATTAAGGGTCGTATAACTCTTGATTGTTGTAGTAAAATAGGTAACAATATTCGTTGTTCCGACATAAACTAATTTTGTGATATTTATCTAAACAGGAATTTTATTTTACGTTTTTGCTTACATTTAGTTTATTCTTATTTTTCGGGATACTAGGTAGTGCCGCCATTTATTTATCTGTGGTTATTTTAGGCACAATGTATACCTACGGACAATCTTTATCCGAGAATCAATCTATTGTTGTTTTATTTTAAATATCTAAAAATATACGTGTCAAATTGAGAACCTCCTCCTTTTTTTGAGGTCGGTTAAAAATATTTAAATAAGTATAAATGGCTGCGCTAGTACCCAACAAACCCCTCTTAAGCATAAAGTTTACAAAATATTACCTACACGAATTAAAATTCTCGCTCTATCTAAACTTTTTTAATTTGGCCAAATCAAAATATAATATGTTATGTACATATGTAGGTACCTACTGAGTGGGGATGGAGGCATAGTATTTTTCATAATAGTAAGCCAACTCTCAGTAATAGGTAAACTGTCAAGTAAAATTAACTAGCAGCAAGACGTCTTCTTTTTAAAAATTGTCACAGTACAATGACTCACGTTAGCTTGATGGGTAAGCAATAGGAGCCGTCGTAATTACAACGTGGGCTACGTTGCAATTACTAAGACCCCGCATCACATCCATTGGTACTGCCATACTGGCCCGGGAGATGCTTCTTCACGCTTCGTAAAATCAAATAAAGCGATACCAAGTCTTTTGTGGGTTCCGGTAATAAATAATTTACTGCGTCCTGTGAAAAGTGGTACAAGTCGACTTGTATCGAATTTGATTTTCTTCTTGTCACTTCATCAAAAAAAAACCCCTATTTTTCTGTCTGATCAGACATGCTAAAAAAATCCTCTATTTTTCCGTCTGATCAGACAGAATAATAGAAGATTTTATTTGTGATTGTGATTTGTACCACTTTTCACAGGACGCACCAAATCGATATGTACTTACCTTCATTTTAGTGGCACGAATATGAGGTCTAAATACACATAGCTGTACAGGACATGTGTACAGGACACGTGTTAAAAATATAATGCCCTTCATTGCCTATGAATTACTTTTTATAACAACTTTAGGACCATCTAAGGGCCGACTTCACCAATTTTAAAATAACGGTAATCCCACTTTATCCGTGCTTAACCCACCGATTTCTATTACTGAAGCACGGTTGAAGTGTGATAAACGTCGTTTAAAAAATCCTTCGAGTTTCTTGATTTTCCGTGAGCGTGTTTCAATTAGGCTATTAGGACCTGCAATATTCAATCCACACTTTTTCACTCCGTCAATATCTTGACTGTGACAAGGGCGAATTCCAACTAACCGCGTTTACTTTTCATTACCTCCGAAGGGTTGTGTTTTGACGGGCGAATGAATTTAATTCGTTGGGCTATCGTTCGTCACGAAGTTGCGCGGGAGTTATCAACTTTAACAATTTGGCCGCGCGCTCCGACCCGCGGCTGCGGCTGGCCTGGTTCTGGCTTCTCGACGGGAAAAAAACCAATTGGATGGGAAATCGACTTTGCGAGTAGGTATGTAGTAATAGCACCTACTAGCCGAATTCGGGCTTTGACGTCAAAATTCAATTTGTGAAATTCACTGGACATTATTAAATGCTCTCTCATTTAAATCTATATCAACAAAAGCTGAGTGACTGGTTGGCAGATCACCGCAGGGCCTAAATTATAAGGGTTAAAAACTATGTACAGGGTTTTTTTTTGTAGTGTAGGGGAGCACTTAAGAAGAAGTTTTGTACTTTTGTTCAAATTTACTATGAAAAATAAGGTCTATGGTCTCGATGCCAAATTCCAAAAAGAAGAAAATTTGTGTCGACAATTTATGTCACTATGCAAAATGAAGGTCCAAAACGAAGTGAGGACGTGTAACTAGTCTTTTATTAAAGAAAAATGGATCTTCAAAATGTATTTACGCCTATAATTTCCGATCGACTGCACTAAATTGAATGATTCTTTATTTATTTTTCATTTCTTGTGTATATGTATAAACATGTCAGTAATTTAGTAAAAACACAGCGGTGAAAAGTTCACGGATTCTGATAGTTTTCCATAAAATCTACAGTATACATGCGCTTTCTTAGCGGGAGGTAGGTTCAAATCTGAGCATGTACCTCTCTATTTTTTCAAATGTATGTGCATATTTCCACCATTCGCTCGAGAATTTCAATTACAAATACTATACCTAAGCGTTTGAAAGATCTTTTAAATATTTTTGTTTAATGATTTTAATTTTATTTTTGTTCTTTAATAGTTACCTTCATGTTTTAAATTCATTTCCTTAGAAATGGGTTTCTTGGTAGAAAACCCCATAGTTTCCCCCATGGGTGTCCCTTTAAAAATCTTATTAAAACTTTTCTAGGACGCCCATTTGTTTAAGTTTTTTTCCGTACCCTACGGACGGCGCACTCACAGTACAGAAAGGGTTACCGCTACATTATAGCGCAGTTTGAGTTTCAGGCCAGGGATCCAACTCTAAGCTAAGTATTCATCATCGTCATCGTCAGCCCATTTAAGTTCCCACTGCTGGGGCACGGGCCTCCCTCAATCACATGAGGGGTAATTGGCATACTCACCACGCTTGGCAGACGGGTTGGCGAGGGTTTTGATAAAAATGCAGAGTTTTCCTTCTCTTGGTACTGATGATCATGCCAGCAGCTTTACCTTAGTCGCCTTTTACGACTCCTCAGTAAGAGTGAAGGTGGCCTATTCTACTCTGCCGGGACCACACGGGCAAGTATTCAATTAATAATATAAGAAACGCAGGACGCCCAACAAGTTCGACAACATTGCAAAATAATGCGTGCGAGTGTGAGGATGGCTGGCAAGAGCTGGACGCGAGAAGCCATGGATAGATCACGGTGGCGAACAATTGGAGAGGCCTACGTCCAGCAGTGGACAGCGATAGGCTGATTATCATGATGATGCGTGTGAGTTTATCATGACTCGCAGGATTAGCAGCATAATAAAATAAGAATACATTTATTGACCTTAACCCATTTTAATATGAATAGACAACAATGGCATTTTAATATGAATAGATAACGCCCTGTTGGTCTAGTGGTTTAATTACCGAGCCGTGATCTCGGGGTCCTGGGTTCGATTTCCGGGTCGAGCGAAAAGTATGTTTCGAATTTTTCGCACATAGCGCGGGTTTGTGATCACCAATCCGCATTTGGCAAGCGTGGTGATAAAGCCTGATCCCATCATAGTAGCGATGCCTTGATTTCTATGATGGAGGCCTTTGCCCTGCAGTGGGACAGTTTATAGGATGATACTTTACTTTACTTAGACAACAATTAGACAGAAACATCAAAAGTTCCAGCATTAACATTATGCTATTTACCATCGCTAACCATCCGCTGCAGTGCTTATTTTTAGGCTGGATCTTGTGTAACCTTCGCATTTCAACTATAGAATATTAAACACAATCATGACTAAAAAGGCCATAGATATTCAGAAAAAAATATCCTTCCGACATTATACTGTGACAGTGTAGAAAGTTTTTTCTGCTTTGCTCCTAAATCTAAATCTTTACTAGCCAAAGATGACTGACCGACTAATTGATTTATCAACACAATGCCTAAACTATAATGGGCAAATTTGTGTGATGAACACTTGTGTTTGTTCAGTTTCTGGGTGTTATAATATGTATTTAAGTATACATTAAACCAGAGTCACCGACATAGCCCACCGAATTGGCAAACTGAAGTGGCAGTGGGCTGGTCATATTAGCCGCAGAACTGACAGCCGTTGGAGCCGTAAAATACTTGAGTGGAGGCCGCGACTCGGTAAGCGTAGTGTAGGATGCCCTGCAACAAGATGGGATGACATTCGAAGGCTGGCTGGTGTGGGCTGGATGAGAGTGGCCGAAAATCGGGAGCAGTGGCGTGCATTAGGGGAGACCTATGTCCAGCAGTGGACGAGTGTGGGTTGCTGATGATGATGATGAAGCATACATTTGTAATTCTTCTGTTACCTGATATTCGTAACACAAGTGCTTGAGCTACATAGTACGGGAATCAGGTCAATGTATGAGATGTTGTAAGAATTTAATATATTTATTGATTAGTGTTAGAAGCTTGAAATTTTGCAAAGCGGTTCCTTTTGTAGCGTAGGGGAGGATTAGGAAAGAAAACTAAAACGGGGTTCAAAGTTAGTATGAAAAAAGTCTATGTTCGAGGCCCGAGCACCGACGCCATATTCCTAAAAGAAAAATTCGTTTTGACACTTCATGTCACTCTGCAAAATGAAGTCCCAAAACGAAGTGAGGGCGGGCCTCTCGAGTGATATAGTCGTTGATTCTAATTCACAATATTTTCTTGAGCACTCACTTTAGGATCCAATCGATAAATTTTCTTTGTTTATTGACGAGTATTTATATCTTTATAGAAAGTTAATTTCACAAAACTAAAGAAAATAGTAATAAACGAACAAGTTAAGTCAATCGCAACTCAAACTCAATAAAAGACACAAAGCAGAATCCCAAACCGCTTGAACGGCTAGTTCCGACAAGAAATCATTAGTTGGACAAGTTGAACAACTCTGACCGACTCTTGACTCAATCAACGCTAAGTGTTAAAAAAAAAATAAGAGCCGAGATTTCTCCGTCTCCGCGGGTTATAAAAACGACGGCTCATCAGACCGCTTCTGTGTAGGGTGCATAGGTCTTTAACGGTTGAAAGATATCTGGGAAGTTAGTAGCGTTTCTTTGACATTAGTCATTTCCCGAGATTCTTGACTGCATTGATACTACGGCATTGCAGAAAGGCTCCATGAAGCACCGGATGTGCTGTATTTCGTTGCTGAGTGAGTGAGTGAATCGGGAACTCAACGATCAGCACCGAGAATGCCTGACATTTATTGGCACAGCGGCATCAGGCATCCTGACCATGATTGCCAGTTGGTTAGACTGTGTGTACATGAATCATTGCTGCACAAAGCATATGGAGTGGAGCAGAATTAAGTCATGTATATATCATAATGGGCAGGACACTTGGCTAGGCGCGGTAATGGCAGGTGGACAAAAATACTGACCGAATGGTATCCTAGAACCGGCAGACGAAATCCGGGTCATCCAGCGTCACAATAGGTCGATGACATCACTAAAATCGTAGGAACTACAATGGCGTAAATGAACGGAGGCATATACTCACCAGTGGGTACTACGGGGCCGATGATGATGATGATGATGGGTCATAATAATTATGTGTCCGTAGTACCAATGTGAGTTTAAGTTATTGATTAAAGGTATAATAAAATTAGTGCACAAGCGTATGCGCAAACACAAATGTTCGTTCAGGGTTTGTTCACGTTGAATCTGCGGGCGCGGGGGTGCGTAACACTAAGGTCACGTGTCATGCGCGTTGCGTACCTTTATAGTTGATATTTAGCGGCTGCGCCGGCCATCGCGCCCGCTAGTCAACGTGCTTAGTCCTTTACCATCATATTTCGCTGGATATTTCGCTGGGAGACCAATATGAAATGACCGCAAAAGGGGCCAATGGGCTAAATCATAAAAAAAATATTCCGATGAATTGATAACCTCCTCTTTTTTTGAAGTCGTTTAAAACTTTAAAAAAAGACGGAATCCAACAAATTGTTTAGCATTGAATGTCCACTTTAGCCTTCAACACTTGGTCACCAAGCCACAGGTAACCGACGGTGCGCCAGGAAACAGGCCTCCCCACGCCTTTGGTCCTCCCCTACTGGGATTAAGTGGGTGCCCTCCCGGGATTTGCTGACGGGGTCCCGGAGCAAAAAGTTGGCAATAGTTGGCAATCACGTGCGCAGGATTAAATGTTGTGCTAACTAATGCTTGTTAGTGATACGTGATTATTGTGTTTGTAAGCATTTGGAAGGTAAACTTTGCGTGATACTGTGATTTGTCTGAGCTTCTTCTTTGGTTTTTTAGAAGATAACACTTGGATGAATAATGTAGGAATGAACGTTTTAACCTGTGGTAATTATAGTGTCCAACCAATATTCGGCTACGGCGGCAATTTCAGCAATAAGCCACGTCCGCAGGTCCACATTATAGCACACAAGTGTGTGCGCAAACACAAGTGCAATCATTATTCCCTTATCTTCAATTTCCGATGTGACATCAGAGTGATACGACCGGATAGGAATTGAGCGTAGGACCAACAGCTTAACGTGCTTTCTGAGTTACGGGTGTACAAGACCGCGAACATCCATACTTTACTGACACTAAGATATTCCTAACCTAAAAAGTGAAAATTTCTAGCGGGACGAAGACTCATGGCGGTCGATTTAAGAAGACTTTTTTATATGCGCTCCTTTACATCTAAAAACTTTAACCGAAATCGAGCGTTTCTTAGCAAACTTAAAAAAAATCTTAGTTAATTTCCTCCTAACGAGCTCCACTAAAACGGCTTAATTTAAAACCCCATTCCTTTCAAGCTGGATGGTCCAAAACCAGCTTCTGACCGCAGCGTTTCAGCTCTCTATATCCCCCCGTATGTGCGCCGTGTAGTGTAGTGTTGTGACAAATTTATCCTCGCTCAAGTTTTCGTAGGCATTAAATACAATATCCTTCCAAAATGTCCTTTGTATTCTCTGTTAGTCTCATTCAAAATTGATTTCGTCACTCAACGCGTTAATCCAAATTTCGAGTGCAAAAACATATCAAAAAGTTAATTCTAAGTATTAAATACATAGCATATATATATATTCGAAATTGGTGAAATGATATCCAGTTTAGATGCCATCAATTTAAATCGATTGCCGATTAGCCGTGTAGTTCCCGGCAGAGTAGTATAGACCACCCTCACTTACCGAGGTGTCGTAAAAGGCGACTAAGGTAAAGCTGCTGGCATGATCATCAGCACCCAGAGAAGGAAAACTCTGCATTTATATCAAAACCCTCGCCAACCCGTCTGCCAAGCGTGGTGAGTATGGCAATTACCCATCGTGTGATTGAGTGAGGCCCGCGCCCCAGCAGTGGGGACTTAAATGAGCTGACGATGACGATAAATCGATTGGCGTCGCTAGTTAGGGCCACACGTCGCCTTAAGAAAATCACTCGAATGTTGAATAGGTCGCATCACTGGCCCCGGCAGAGTTCCAAGCCGCAGTATAGCCGGCAGGTGCGCTAGTCGAAATTGTTTCTACGTCCAATGTAAATATTAGTTAATTAAGTGTAAACCGAGAGGCAGTTGGCGAGGCCCGCACCTCGGGGTATGTTTGACTTGAGATCCAGTTTAAAAAGCGGGGATGAGCGGACTGTGGTTAGGAATAAATGTTCCGTACTATTAACAGAAGTGTAGCTTAAAACCTGAGCTTGTTTGGTTAGCTAGGCTTAGATTCTGTTCAACTAATCATAACAAAGAACAAAGCTATGGTTTAACGCTACGAGTCATCTAGCACAAAGATTGGTCGCATCGGGTCTAAGGCCCGATTCGACTATCTATATCCGAGAATAATCAAATCGTAAGATATGACAGCGTTTGACCATAGATTTACTCTCAGATAAAGATCGCATCGGATCTACGAATCCTTATAAATTAAGACAATGGGCCCTAACTTTAGATTAGGTTACAATTTCTTAGTATTTTTTTTTGTTGAAGTCTAAGGAAGCTTTGTTTTCATTTTATTAAACTATAAAATTTATCTAAAGCATTCGTAGCTAAAATTAAAAGAAAGTTCTCTGGCTGGTATATCCTATCGAAATATTATTATGATGCTGTTCATTGAGTGAATGAATATATTTTGATTTCCCGCAAGACTTATGGTATCAAAACTTAAAGCTACAGGAGTAGATTAGTACCATGAAAGCGGTCTTTTTTTCTACTTTACGCTTACGCTTGACCTCAATCGCACCTGGTGGAAATCAAAAATGAGGTCTAGGATGATATGCGTGTTCACTCTTGCCTTAAAGATCTAATCTTACTCTTGTCTTATCACTATAAGCGATCCAGGCAACGCTTAGGTAAACAACACCTTGATAAACTTGAAGTCAAAACAATTCAAATACCAGTTACTTTCACGTTACAATTTCCATACGGAACCCTAAACTGGGCAGCTGACATTCCGGGCCCGGCCCGCCACAATTCCAGCATTTCGTACCATGGGAATCTTTCGCAGAATCATTTTAACTTTGGCGAAGGCAAACACGATTTATTGCACAAATAACAAACATTTAATGAGAGATGGAGGTAATGGCTTTAGAAATGTTGGTAGCAGGTTGAAGTCAAACAAAATGAAATTGAAGTCATTTGTCTAAGTTACTTTTTGGGTTTGTACTAAGCAGACTTTTCAGATGCCCTAAATACCCTGACGAGTTCATTGTAAAGCCCAAAACACACTTTGCAGATTTTAGACGAAGCAAAACGCCTATACATTTTTCATTGGTTATCTTTAATTTTTTTTGTTATACTGTAAAAATGAAAATACTCTTACTAGTGGTGGCTTTGGCTCGAGTATACCAGTCACTTCACTTTAATCCGATACTAAATCTATAGTGTAGCGCTGTCATTCTATATAAATCTGACATTATACCATAAATTTATCCACGGATAAAGATTAGTCAAATTGGGCCTTAAACGTACTGACAATTTTGAACAACTTAACTGACATAAAAATCATGTAAATCAATAGTAGCCGAAAGCTCATTGACTGAAATTATGCACAGGGGTTCCTTTAGCGTAGCGGAGCACTAAGAAAAGATTTCTGTAAATTCACCCGCTAAGAGGGTTAATGGGTTTAAAATTAGTATAAAAACAGTCCAGTTCTTACCTCGACGACATATTCCAAAAAGAAGAAAGAAATCGTTTTGACAATGAAGTGTCAATTTGCAAAATGAAGTCCGTAAACGAAGTGAAGGCAGGCCACTAATTATTAATAAATTAATGAAGACACAATCTGCAATAGTGTAATGCTTCTACTCTTAATAATACTCTAGACAGTACATACGAAAGCATATTTCATCCGCACGTAGCCATTCCTCTAGTCCCATTGCAGACAATAACACATCCCGGGGTAACAAAAACCTCTCTCCGCACAAGACGGCGATGTAACCGCGCCTTTACCCAGACTTCCGTCACTCCCATTTCCGCACTGTGACAAGTCCCATGACAAATCCCCGTTATTCCGTTTGGTTTCGGCTTCGCGTGTGTATTACATCCAAATTGTGGCGGGCCACGCCGCAAAACAATTTTGGATGTGTTTAATTAACGTTTTACTGCTTAAGGCGACACAACGACGATAGTAGCTCTGCCAAGTGATTTATATATATATTGATTGTGGCGAATAGTTTTTTTTTTAACTGAGGAACAAATCGTTTATAATTGATTGTGGCGAATAGTTTTTTTTTACTGAGGAACAAATCGTTTGGGAAAGTTATTTATATATATATATATATTGATTGTGGCGAATAGTTTTTTTTTTTAACTGAGGAACAAATAGTTTGGGAAAGTGATTTATATATATATATATTGATTGTGGCGAATAGTTTTTTTTTTTAACTGAGGAACAAATAGTTTGGGAAAGTGATTTATATATATATATTGATTGTGGCGAATAGTTTTTTTTTTTAACTGAGGAACAAATAGTTTGGGAAAGTGATTTATATATATATATTGATTGTGGCGAATAGTTTTTTTTTTAACTGAGCAACAAATAGTTTGAGGAAAGTATTAACAATTTTTTGCGACCCATCTGAGTAATAATTTCTTCCTACAACTAACAACTTTTTTGTTTTGTTGTTTTGTTTCGATATTTTATATAAAACTTTTGTTACTGCGTGTTTCAATTGCGTAATTAGGTTTAGGTGCCTGTGTAATTGAATAAATAAATAAAAAAATAAAAATAAACAATCTCCATAATTGCTAACTTAATAATAAGGGTCAGTAAATAGATAGGCTGCTACATAGGTTAGTTAAAAAAAAAAGTTAATTCTAACCTTAAAATATTTGTTGCTCTTTTTTTAATGTCTCCTATTCGCCACAGTCAATATAAATCACTCGGCGGCGTTAGTATCGTCTTTGTGTCGCCTTAAGGCGACGGGATGAGCACACTAGCTACGCCAATTAATTTAAATTGTTAACAACGGGATAATTTTTTAACAAAATCGGAATCCTCTCGTCAAGCACATAAATTATTGGTTTAATTATTGTGCACTACTTATTGGTCTGTCTTTGCACTCAAAAAATGGTTTATCGCCAAAAGCGGCCACTTATAGCGTGAAATCATTTTTCGAGTACAAAAACTGACCAAAAACTTAAGTATAAGTATGAAATAAATAGCATGTGCGCTTTCCGAGTGACCGGCTGGAAATTATTAAAAAGAGTTCCGGTTTATTTGTTAATTATTAATTACAAACAATTTAAATCAATTGGCGTCGCTCGTGTGAACTACGCTACGATTTGATGTAGGAACGGTTTTTTTTAGTTATTTTTACTTCGCTTCAGACACTGCATCGTATCTACCGATTTAATGTTTCACTAGAAATAAATTCGATATTTCTTTCCTCTACCCAAAGGTTGTCTGGAAGAAATCGCTACAAGCGATAAGACCGCCTTATTGTACTGTCTGTTGCTGTTGTATCATGCTTGTACTTTATTTTTGTGCAATAAAGAATATCTATCTATCTATCTAAATCATTTTTCGCGTGCAAAATCTTACCAAAGAGTTAAGTATAAGTATGAAATAAATACCAATAGCGCTTTCCGACTGACTGGCTAGAAATTATTAAAAAGAGTTCCGGTTTATTTGCTGACAATTTAAATCAATTGGCGTCGCTAATGTGCACTACGCTACAATTTGATGAAGAAACGGTTCTTTTTTTAAATTTTAGTTATCTTTACTTCGCTTCAGACACTGCATCGTATCTGCCGATTAAATGTTTTACTAAGAATAATAAAACGGTTCTAAACTTTTTGGTTGTCTGGTAGAAATCGCTTTCACCGTTAAGACCACCGAAATTGTACACAAAAAAATCTTTAATGCCTAGTACTTAAGTTGTGTATTTTGTGCAATAAAGTATATCTATCTATCTATCTATATAATTGGTGGCAGATAGGCAGACGGATCAAGAACGGTCAAGTTAACAAATTTTACAAACAGAGGTCGTCCACTCACTCAAAAAGCAATGCACGCACGCCCCATGAGATTAAAACCATTTCCTTCAATTTTCCTGGCAATATAGCAAACAGTACAAACCTTGAATACTCAAACGCTCTAAAATTTTAAATCGGCCCCAGTCTCATGCTGTCGCTTTCTATATGAACTCATAAATAGATATAGCAACATTTTTGGACAGCTCTCAAATCTGTGTTACATGTTCATGGGTAGCGGTAAATATTTTCCATTATTACAGTTTTTGATAACGACGCTAAAGAAAACCGATTGAGTCCGCATCGACGCCTTTGAAATGTGGTGTTGAACAAACGAATCCATCCGCTGAGAACTCTACATTAAAACCAGGCTGTCTACCACTTGCCTGAGAAGAATCCTGGAGCTTTTGGGTCACACAGACCGGAAAGAGGGACAACAGCTGATGTTCACCGGCAAGGTGGATGGAAGGAGACCCAGAAGTCGTAATCCTATCAGATGGTCAGACCAAATACGTTTGACGCTGGACACCAAGCTGTGTGACGCCCTCCATATTGCAAAAGACAGACATGGATGGAGGTCTATTTTTAAAGAGCAAACTGGCCGCCCACGGTAGGAATCACGACCCTCAGTAATGAGGAACGCGACTAGAGGAGGAGGATAGTTTTTGATGCCAACATGTAACAATGTAATACCCAATATGGGACATCGCGTAGTGCATAGTGTTAATGGCAGCATGCAAAGATTTTCGCTGACACGCTTACCATGAGCACTACAGCGTAACAACTATGAACATTGAAGCAGTTTTGCAACTAACAACAAAGCCAAAAAATGCCGCAACATTCCATTTGCGTTTTATAAGGAGGGTCATCACCGTACTAACTTGGAATAGTTTCCATCATAGAGAAAAGATCTTCCACCGTTTTTTTTCATAACTCACTTTGCTTTGGCGATGCCTAATCACAAGAGGAATGAGCACCTCTTTTGTCGGATGTTACTGCAAATTTTTACAGAGTAATGTCAAAAACAGACACTTATGTAGTACTTTCTAAAAAGACAGCTAAACTGTCGGCCGACGTGTATCGGTCAAAACATTCTTGTTACACATTCAGTAAATGATTTGCTCGTTTTCCTCAATATACTAAAGTTAAAACCCACAAGTCACTCTTTACCTATAAGATGCTATTTAGGCCAAATTGTGACGGTATCTTTATTTGCTTCGAAAATATCTATCCTATTTCTGTTTGTGACAACCCTGTGTATGTATCAGAATTTTCAATATCATCGACGGATATTACTCTACCTGTTTTTGTTCCGACGCAAGATTGAATGATTTTGTGACTTGTTTGAAATATGGCAGTAATATTTTGGTGTTCACGTCGACATTTTGTTCGCTACGTTTTCTATTAGAGCGAACGCACACTGAGCTATTGATTGCGGCCAATAGACGCAACTACAAGTTGCGGACAGTTTTTTTTTTTTTAATATAGATTTTGGCTCCTGGCTCAAAACGTAGTAACCGATCTCCTGTATATCCATGGGCGGCGGAAATTCATGTATTGCCAAAAAAACACAAGTGTGAAATGAAGTCACAAGTGCCTACCCTGCCATCCTTTTAACTCCCGTAAGGTAAAGCCGGTTCGGCCAAGCCGGGTCAAACAAGCCAAAGAAAAACAATAATTACAGTTGGTTGCTCTCCAGGTTTTCTATATAATGTGTGTGTCAATATTCATTACTTTGCCATCAGCCAAAACTTACTCTTGAAAAGGTAATAATTTAGAGCCTCGGGGGATAAGTATTGCTTTTCGTTCATTTCTTGCTACTGTTCGCGTTCTAACCAAGTGTTCTCGCGATACGAACAAAAAATGATCTTTAAACCTAAAGATCATTTTTTTGTTCCTGTTTGTTATACCTTATGCTCATTGAAATAAAGTTCAAGTGAGATCTGTCATTCTAATCAAGCTTTATTTTACGGAGTATAATGGCCGCTACCAAAGGCTCAGTGTGCACCTGGACTGGAACTAATGAAGATGTCGATGTGAATTAATAGGACTTTCATCACAAATACAAGCTAGGTACTCTTATTAGAACCGTACCTAGAATTTTTGAATAGGTGATAGTGACAAAGTTTTGTACTTTTTGTTAAAATGTATCTGCATATGCACTTCAAAGGTAAAATATTGAATTGAGCTATGTTTGAGATTTTGTTGGAAATTCATATCTACCTAAAATAGTAACGTGAAAAGTTTCTTGTTAGTAATTGGAAAAAAAATCACATTAGATCTAAATATGTGAAAATAATGCAAGATTTTTTGTGTTTTACCAATGTTGTCTTTTTCACACAGACGATGTGCCAATATGAAGAAATTAAACAGTAAGAATCCATTTTGTATTAGGTATAGAAAAAGATAAATGAAAGCAAGGCGTAAAGATGGTGGACTATAAAACTTACCGAATGGCAGCCAAGAATGGGGCGACGTCCTGTGGGTAGACCACCTGCCTGATGGTCCGACGGTATTGTATCGGCAGTGGGGAAACAATAGATTAAGCTAGCAGAGGACAGAAGGGAGTGGCGTGATAAATAAGAGGCCTATACTTAACAGTGGGTGGATGTGGGCTGATATCATGATGATGATAGAAAATGAAAGCAGCTCACGTTGGAAAACCACTAATTCGGCATGAATGGGCTAGCTCGAACGGAGTGATACCACGGCAAAAAAAAAATTGGCGTGAAGCCGCACTTGAGCTGTGTTTCGCTGAGAGCGTACTGGTGACCCAATCTGGGGGCTAGGGGAAAAAGTTGCAGCATACTTGGGACTCCATTGGTGCTACAATCACTCACCATCAGGTGATCTGTCGTCTACCACCAATCACGTAGAAAAAATAGAGTTGAATTTTTAACCGCTTGATAACCTCACTACCTCGTGAAGTGTATTTGTATAAATACAGTATATGTGTATGTATATACACCGTCATTTTTTTATCGTTTACTTCCCGAAAACCTTATAATAGGTATCGTGAATAAAGTTCATTTAACATATAAGATCATCAAAAAAAATCTGCTGTTCGATACATTATTGCCGAGTGGATATTCTATTCTGTATGAAACAGCTGATTTCTTTTTCTGGAAACAGCTCCAAACACATTTTGAGGATGTTCAAAGTTATATTGATATCAATATTATGTTACCTTTAAATCCCAGATGAGTTCCAAACTCCAAAAAAAAGTTCCAGCCATCCGCACTAAGCGCTACGCGAACTCCTTTACTGATGCAAACAGCCAAGGAGTGGAACTCGTTGCGCGCCAATGTATTTTCTGAACAATATAACCTGGGTCTCTTTAAGGCATGCATGGCCAATCTTGGACCTCATCTTCGCTTAACATCAGATGAGATTGGTGTCAAATGCATGTCTGTCGTATCATAAAAAAAACTGGCGGTTCGGGGTCCGGAATCCGCTTTCCTACTTATCTCCTTCACTTCGCACGCTCTTTCGCATCCAATGTAGTGATTTTATTGGCACGCATGTCATCCCTTACGACGTCAAACCAAAACCTTTTTGAGGTCGAAAGATATATTATTTCACGCATTGACAGTCCTCGAAGCAATTACTATCGGAGATTATTTCACAGCGTCAGGTATCAAGGTATCAAGAGGCAATCATTAGTTGGTTATTTTCC
The DNA here is from genome assembly GCA_019059595.1 of Marasmia exigua. Classification (NCBI taxonomy): domain Eukaryota; kingdom Metazoa; phylum Arthropoda; class Insecta; order Lepidoptera; family Crambidae; genus Marasmia; species Marasmia exigua. The sequence goes on from CM032473.1 coordinate 23,218,475, forward strand.
GCTTCCACAATATTCTTTTGAAGATTACAGGGGCGAGAGTAAACAACGTACGGGGCTGTTTGATTAAGCCGACGATTGATGGGGGATTAGAGACGTCTGATTACAAGGGGGTAAAATATTTGTCTGTGATTTTTTTTTTCATGAGATGGGGGGCAAACGTGTAAATGGATCATGGTAAGCGATTTTCGCCTCTCTATGACTTCTTCGGTGTAGCAAATGTATGGACATTTCCTGAAGAAATCACAATATGCCACTGATTTAAGACAGTGGCATATTATGATTTCTTCGGTACGCTCTTTGTTTGAAGGTTTGAATGTGACATTGGTCCGGATACACCTGGTGATACCCACTTCATTCCATAGTTTTATCATGCTGTGCAAAAAAGAACCTCACTTTTTTAAGGATTGTTATTGATCTAAATGATGGAGGTGGAACTGCTGTCTTATAGTAGTGTATTTTTATACGTAACGCATTAAAAAAAATCGATCAATAAAAGGCGAAATAAAATTCACGTACTTATAGTGCACGGAGAAAGACTGTACAAGATTCGATGCGTCAATTACTATTTTGAAGCCTCGAGGCAGAATGGCAACGCTCAGTGAGCTCAGTAGGTTCGGTGCCCCGAGCTTAGACGAGCTGCGAGGTCTCTAAGCCATGCCTCGAGGCTTAAAAAAGCTCGAGCCTTCAAGAGAGCTCGAACCTTCAAAAGAGTTCAAGCCGTGAAAAGAGCTCGAGTCTTAAAATGAACGCAAGCCTTCAATAAAAGATCAAGTTTATATGAATGACAAATAACTCCGTAACTAAGTAATATATATATATATATATATATATATATATATATATATATATATATATATATATATATATATATATATATATATATATTGCCTTTCAGATACCAAAATCTGCAGGTTATGTCGCGAGGACGAGGAAACGAGTATCCCCGTCCTCGGCGAGTGCATAGCGCTGCACCGCTGCAGAAGCCGGCACCTGGGAGCACACATGATCTCAGCTGACGAGATCAAGAGCTCCCCCATCAGCTCCATTCTCGGGTTTATCCTGGAACTGGAGCTGCATGAGGTGCTGTAATAGGTTACGGGGCTGCCACAATAGATCATCTACTGGTCGCAGTGGCTATGAGACGCAGGGCTTACCCAATTTTTATCAAATAATAATAATAAAGTAATATATAAAACCCCATTATCTAGTGACTGACTGATTGACTGACTACAGAGATATGAACGCACAGCCCAAACCGCTGGGTCTAGAGATTTCGAATTTGGCAGGTGGCTTCCCAATGTAGTCAAGGTTTCCACTGACATTTTTTTTTAAATTCGATTTCGAACTTTCGAAAAGGCACGAGTTTTCAAAAAAGCTCGAGCTTTGCGAAAGACCTCTTACATACAAACGAGGCGAGCCCTGTAAAAGACTCTGACTGAGCTCTCGGCCTTGTACATCACTAAGAAAGAGGCGGTAATCGCTTCATCGACAAAAACAAGGCTCTCAAATAAAAGGTAAGATTTTATATCTGATCTACAAAACAAAACCTACTAAGTTATTCTCATCGCGAGATCATACAGAAAATTTATAAACCTATTTACATAGCAACACCTACAAATTTTCGAAAATTGAAAATTCGAGGATTCTTGGAACGTCATAACTCATAGAAATTCAAATATTCCCGGAATGTGAAAATCCTGAAAACACCCGAAACGAAAATTGGAGAATTCTCTAATTACGGAAACATCAACGATGCCCGGAATACGAAGGGACATCCTCTTTTTTGGACCAAGTGCCGGCCAGTAAATTTTCTTGTAGTACTTGCCCCCCTGAGTTTTTATTACTATAGGACCAAAGTTGTAGAATCAATTATCCTTGGTTTTATTTGAGTTCAAAAACCAATATCTTCATACATTTTCAGTGAATTAAATAAAAAAAAATATTTTTCGCTGTGTCACATTTTGACATTTGAGCATCAGGAAGACAAGCATTAACAGAATACCTACAAGAAAATTGGTTTTAGGCCGGGTCTTTCATATTAGGACCAAAAATATATGAAAGTCTGTGGATCTCCTTTTATTGCTATAATAGCAGACAAACGAGCAGACGGCTCGCCTGATGGTAAGTGATTACCGCTGTCCATGGACAACTGGCTGCAACACAAGAGGAATCACAGATGCGTTACCAGCTCTTAAGGAAGGAAAAGCTCTTTTCTTAAGAATTTAGGATGTTTATAAATGGATGTTTATAAACCCTGGTATTTAAGCTCGTTGCACATTCTCGCTGAAGTTCATGTAGACCCAGAGGAAATAAAACGAAACCGCCCTGTAACGAACGAATAGGAAAAAATGTACTTTCAGAATAGGAAAATCTTGTTAATTATCTGAATATTTTTTTTAGGTGATAGGTAGCAGACGAGCAGACGGATCACCTGATGGTATGCGATTGCCGCCGCCCATGGATTCCCGCGACATCAGTAGAGTCACAAGTGCGCTGCCAACTTTTCTATTTTGGGAATTTCAAAAATTCCCAAAATAGAAAAAGCCTTTCTACTCAGACTACCTCACAAAATCTCTTAGAAAATTCCTATAGAACCATTAACTGCATCTTGTAACGTGGGCACATCACGCCCTCGCCTTAGGCAATTATTCCACTAGTTAGAAAAAATGAATGAAACATTAATAGGAGATGAACAAACAAACATATCTTTATTCAATTTAAGTCCATGCATAACATTATCATTGTCAAATCTACCGCTGATTCGGAATGTTAATTTCTCAGTAGGACTATTAGCGATGCCCAGGATACAAAAATCTAGGGAAAGTCCGAAACAATCTATGTTTATAAGCCTCGGTATAACCTCGTCTTTGAAATTTCCTTTAGACCCCAGAGGGCATAAAGCAAACCTGCACCGTAACGAGCGAATAGGAAAAAATAATTTCTAGAATAGGAAAACCTTGATAATTCGAGAATTCTCGAACTAAGATATGCCTTAGTACTCAAATGACATTTATATTAAATAATTTTATTTCGTTCATTATTTATTTATTTTTTTTTTCACAATTACATTAACACTTTCCTACACACATATATATACACACTAGGTACACAAGACACACAAGGCTGACGTCCGTGGCACTCACTCAGCTGGCCCTACTGAAAATCAGCGTCATGACCTTTTTCAGGGTCATGACAGAGGCTGAGTGGGGGCCAATTATGTTGGAGGTCACAACACTCAATATATTATAGGCACTGCCTGGCTATTTGTACTTATTATTTTGTTTTTCCTTTGTTTTGTTTTCTTTTTTTTTCTGTATCTATTTTTTTTGTTTGTTTGTTCTTTTGTAACTAATGTTGTACTCGTATGTAGTGTTGTGATGCGTTGTGCCAAAATAATATTTTTTTCTTTCTTTCTTTCTTTCTTTCTTTCAAATGAGGCTGCGTCACAAAATAACTCAGAAAATTCCTACACAGCCATCATCTGCATCTTGTAACGCGGGCCCATCAGGCCCTCGCCTCGGCAATTATTCAACAAATTAGGAGGCGCCCGTCGACCTTTGCCGGCGCACTCGCCGCGGAAACGTAATTTCCTCCCGCAATGTTTTCCTGCCGACGGCAGCGCCCCCGCTGACTTGCGGATATAATGTTAATATAGAAAAGCTGGGCTGCGCTGATTGAATCCGCCGGTAGTGTTGGGACGTAGGGGATGTTTAGTTGGTAGTTATTTATGATGTGGTTATATTGCATGTAATGATGGACGGATGGAAGCTCATTAGATTTACGTACACCTTTCGAATCCGAATCGATTTTTGAAATCTATGTGCGTATTTCTACCATTCAATCATCACGAAGAAAAATTCATGCTTTGAATAGTTTTCCAAATCCGTTTTCTCATCTGCCACCTATCACTTATCACATTGTTAAGAAAATTCTTCTGAATGTGTAATCGTGTAATTATGGTCAAGAAAGGGATGGTACGGCCCGTGTCGCTTTTATTGCTCGACTTGGCGGGGGCACTGCCGTGCCCCCAGATCCAGTTGCTTTGGTTTCCTTGTTTAAGGGTTGCTAAGGTCAGACAACAAAAAAGCAGTTCCTTCATTGTGATCACTAGATTTCCCAAAACAAGCTTGCTCAATTTTTATACAGTTAAAAAGGTTAAATCCAATTAATCCTATTATTTAATTGGAATTGAATGTATTTTTACAGTCCAGACCAGAGAGATAATTTAAGATCTGTACTACATGACATGTGGTATGCAATAAATATATGAACCTGAATTTGACCTGTTTTAGATAGAACAAAGGGTTCGGTTTTCAAATTCCTAAAAACAATTAATGTGTTTTGCCCTATTTAAGTCTCGTACAGTCAACAGCAAAAGTTGATGCACTCTTTTCGCAGCTAGTGACTCTTATGCTCCTCGGAATAAGAATTGCAAACTGCTGAAATATGTGCAGCTACTTCTGCTGTTGAATGTACTATCAAAGTACAAGAGTACTAATCACAAGAGTAACTGTACCTAACAATTACTGTTTATCTATGTATACTACGTAATGTAGGTGCCATGTCGTGCCTTGAATCTATCCTCAGATCCTGTCACAGATCATTGACGTGTAACCTAACACGCTTCCAGCCAAACGGCTTTCGGTGTCGTCCCTCGATTAATCGGATAGAGGTCCGTTCGTTAACAAATGAAGATAACAACTGACAACGCATCTGGAGTGATATTAGACACAACTAGGAGTCGGAATGTCTGTTGTCACTAATGGACAATTTGTGTCACTAAATCTTAGAGCACACAGATTGATTATTAATCTTATAAGAGATTACTTTTTGTGGGAGAGACACGTCGGCGTGAAAGGCGGTCCGTTCACGCCGACGTCGACGACGTCGAGCCAAGTTATACAACGGCCTAACTACCAGCGTGAAGTAGCGCCGGTTTCACCGAGTAAGTAACGGTGATTGAGGCCCAATCCAGGGATTTTTTTTCAAAGACTCATGAAACGATCATCATTTATACCAAACTATGTATATATGCGGTTAGTTAAGTGTAGGATGCTCTGCCACTTGTTGGATTGCTGACGTTAGGAGTGCTGCTGGAAGTAAAAAAGGAAAGTAAAGTATCAGCCTATCATTATCATCATCATCATCAGCCCATTTAAATCCCCACTGCTGGGGCACGGGCCCCCCTCAATCACATGAGGGGTAATTGCCATACTCACCACGCTTGGCCGACGGGTTGGCGAGGGTTTTGAACTAAATGCAGAGTTTTCCTTCTCTGGGTGCTGATGATTATGCCAGCAGCTTTACCTTAGTCGCCTTTTACGACACCTCGGTAAGAGTGAGGGTGGCCTATTCTACTCTGCCGGGGACCACAGGGCCAATCAGCCTATATACTGTCCCATAGCAGGGCAAAGGCCTCCATCATAGAAATCGCTACTATGATGGGATTAGGCTTAATCACTACGCTTGCCAAATGCGTATTGGTGATCACAAACCCGTGCTATGTTCGAAAAATTCGAAACATTCAACAATCGAACCCAGGATCCCAAGAACACGGCCCGGTAATTAAACCGCTAGACCCACAGGGCGTTCGCTTAGTTTGCTACTGGAAGTCATCATCATCAGCAACCCACATTCGTCCACTGCTGGACATAGGTCTCCCCTAATGCACGCCACTGCTCCCGATTTTCGGCCACTCTCATCCAGCCCACACCAGCCAGCCTTCGAATGTCAACATCCCATCTTGTCGCAGGGCGTCCTACACTACGCTTACTGAGTCGCGGTCTCCACTCTAGGACTTTACGGCTCCTAACGGCTGTCAGAACTACTACTACTACTGCTACTGGAAGTGCCTGGACAAAATTCTTATCTATTATAATAAATAAACCCGTTAATTCCTTTTTGTTTATATTTGAGTGCGTTGGGATGTGACGACCCCAATACCCAGTAATTATGTTTTTTTCTATGGAATTGCTGAAGTTTAGTATTTTTAAGTCCCAATTTCTTTAAGGTTGCCTTGATTGTGTGATTACGAGTATGAAGGTACGGTGTGAATCTAATGGGCTATGTTCTCTAATCCAGTAGTTATCATTGTCAAGATCACTTACAATCAAGCTGGCACGTTCCCGAGCAAACGGATCAGCGCGTTCATTAGCAAATGAAGGTAACAAGCGGAATTGCATCAGTCTCAATTGCAATCAATGCCGACGGACGGTGACGTCGCACAACGTCAAATCTAATTCAGATGCCTACTGGACGGGTCTTACTAATGCCCCGCCCGTTGTCCTAGGTTAGAGACGGAACGCGAGAAATAGCAGAGCAAAGCGACAAATAGCGAAGCGACGCGACAGATAGCGAAGCGGAGCGACAAATAGCGAAGTGGCGCGACAAATAGCGAAGCGACGTGACATATAGCGGCCTGTCATAATGCGACTAAAACTTCACGTGACATGCCTCACATAGTCAAATCTAACTCAGGTGTATTGGATGGATCTTACTAATGCTGTGCCTGCTAGTCTTAGGTTAGCAATGGGGCACAAAAATAGCGAAGTGACGCGACTAATAGCGAAGTCAAAAATAATATAGATACATTAACTTATTTTTTACGTTTGTAGTCCTCGCATTGCGCAACTGTGATATAAGTTAAACTTGTCCGTGCTAAATTATATTTCTCAAAAGCATCTCCGATAAATGAGCTAGTTAATAAACCTTTGTCAATATTCAGAAAACGGGTAGGTATTCCAGCCACACTTCGCATAATATAGAATCTATAGACACGAAACCTCTAATCCGTAATTCCACTAAATCCAAAGTTCGACAAAGCAACTTTGGCTCCATAACGTACAAGCCTAACAACGGAACTTGCTAAATTAGTTTTAAAACTATTGTTACTAGTTATTACCGACTTGTAATATTTGCGTCGGAGCCGTATCGTTATTCATTTGTCGGATTGGAGCTCAGTCCGAAATAGTTGGACTACTTAAAACTATTATTATATTCATAACAGAGATGTTGGACTCAACAGCCGCGTTTCGAGGTGACTTTAGGGCCACAGTATAATTAAGTGCGACTGCCTCGGTGGCGCAGTGGTTAGTGGGTCGCACTTTAAAGCGACGGCTGCGCTTGGGGTCCCGGGATCGATCACCGGGTCGAGCCAAAATTTGTACCTGAGTGTTTCTGTTGAGAAATTCTGAGTGTCAATCCGGAGTCTGGAAGTTGGTGGTCTTGTACCCCCGTGCCTCGGAAAGCAGGTTAAGCCGTTGGTCCTGCGCCTGATCCCTCTTCGGTCGTGTCGCAGTGGTGTCCCATCGAAATATAAGGGTAAGGGAATTCAGAGTGCACTTGTGTCTGCGCAAACACTTGTGTACTATAATATGTCCTGCGTCGATGGCCGATCTCCAAGATTGGCCGCCATGACCGAAATATTGGTTTGGAGGAAATTATAATTAAGTGAACCAATACAGGCCGATCAGCTATTCTCAAACAGATGTATTACCTTGTACTATGTATCTAGTACTAGCTGACAATTTCCGTGCGCCCAGCACACTCAGCACCCGAATCAATTTCAATTTGAAAAAGTTTGTTTCTTAAATCGATACGACCTGTAATCGAATCTGCCCTTGGGCTCAACACCATTGCCGCTCCAGCTTTGAAGTCATCTATTTATGTTATGTCATTTACTCTCAAAGGTCAACACTACGGTAGAAAAGAGACATACGAGTGATTTTGTTAGGTGAAGGATCGCTGCGTGGGCGCCTTGCTTACTATGACCATGATGTAGTTTTTTTATGTGATAGGGCACCGACGAGCAGACGAATCCCCTTATAGTAAGCAATTGCCGCCGCTAATGGACGCCAGTGGAATTATAAGTACGCCGCCAACCTTCGGCTTGGGCTTTCAGTAACCTCACTCACTCGGCGAAACACCTCGCAAGCGCTGCTTCACGCTAGTTTTCTGTGAGGCCGTGATATCACTCTGGTTGAGCCGGCCCATTCATGACGAAGCGTGGCTCTCCTACGAACATGGGCGTTTATATGTGTGTGGATGTGTGCACAATATACGCGTAAATTTTCGACGCAGTTTTGGCACCCCACTTTTTCATTCCAAGGTCACCGGAAGCGGCGTTTGTCGAACTGCAATTGCTACTGTGTAGTTCTTACACTGTGGTGAAACGGATCTTTGGGATGTCGAAAGGACGAAATAACTCTTGGGCAGCGCGAAAGTTGTGCGAATGAAAATTAATGAAATTCTCTGGGACGACGGTCGGTTTACAAAGCCCTGGTGTCCAAACGAAGTGGTCTACAGATAGGCGAGCCAAGTTAGTTTGGTTTCATGGAATTTAAGGAGACAGTGAGACTACTAACATGACAAAATTATTGAAAGAAAAAAATACTGGCCCTACAATGGATGAATGCGTTAAGTTGTCTATCTGTTCTTGACAACATCACATCTAGCAATTATTCTAGTCACTGAACAAATATACATTTAGTGTCCTATTTTTTGCTCACGTCTCTGGGAATGTAAGGTGGGAGACTAACACAAAAAAAAGCATATTAGTGTAGGATGCATTTTACCTGCCTATTTTGTTCTACCTATACAGCACTCTCCAAGCCAAGGACCTCAAAGCACTTAACGTGCACGATTGGGCGGCAATGGCACAGGACCGCAAAAAATGGTGAACTTTGACGTCGGAGGCCAAGACCCACTTTGGATCGCTGAGCCAGCGTAGTAAGTAAGTAAGTATACAGCACTCTAAAAATCATAGGCTGCTGTCTATGCCTTTTTAGTGATAGATCACAAGCTGAATGAATTCATAATGTTGGGGGTAGCATATGCAACCGACATGTAATAGGCAACTAGTCAACGCGCGTATGAATTAGGGTCACTTGCCATTGTCATGTGCCATCAGGCCAGATGTCATGTAGTATTATTTATTATATTATGAGAAAGGGAGGCGAGCAAACGAGTAACCTGGTGGTAAGTAATCACCGCCGCCCATGGACATCAGCCACACCAGAAGGAGTGAAGATGCGTTGTCGGCCTTTTAGGAAGGTATAGGCTCGTTTCTTAAAGATCTCGATGTCGTATCGGTTCGAAAATACCGTTCATCATCATCATCATCAGCCCATTTAAGTCCCCACTGCTGGGGCACGGGCCTCCCTCAATCACATGAGGGGTAATTGCCATACTTACCACGCTTGGTAGACGGGTTGGCGAGGGTTTTGATATAAATGCAGAGTTTTCCTTCTCTGGGTGCTGATGATCATACCAGCAGCTTTACCTTAGTCGCCTTTTACGACACCTCAGTAAGAGTGAGGGTGGTCTATTCTACTCTGCCGGGGACTACACGGCTAATACCATTGCGGGAAGTTAATTCCACAATGAGGAAGTGCGTAGCAAAAAATGACATGTAAACGCACGGTGGTGGACCTCCACCCATCCTGATGGTACAAGTGGAATCCTAGTTTATGGCGTGGTGGTGAAATTCAGCAGCGGGTACTAACAACTCCTCGGAACACTCACCATGGTAAATAGATAGAATGAAAGATAACTCCAGGCTTCAGGAATAATTCTTCTTTACTTTCTCCCAACGTCTTTGCTTCTTTAGTTGTTGTCAAACATTCGTCTTCTATCTCACTCTCGCACGTCATTCTTAAACATAGATCTCTTACTCGTTCCTTGCTATGCATCTACTGATGACCGATCCCACACTCGATACTATTCAAGTAATAATACGATTCCACTTAAATCTTGAAAGTTGGGTGCCCTACATACCAAAGTCGGCTTCTGTCGGCTGGGTGTTGCGTGTGTGGGCGGAAGCGAAGTTTGGCCGGACACACGTTTAGTGCACACGGGAATTCCGCAAACTGGAAATTGCACTTGATAAAATGTTGCCGGCAGGATGTCGCGGAGGTCCGCAGCTTCTGTGTTTAACACGTGTTTGTGATTTCCTTTTAAGTTTGCGGTTGACGTTTTGGGGTTAAAGGATGTTGTGTGTAAAGTACTTCCGTTATCTGCTTTTGGTATTATTTTTTAGACAAAATACGTAGAGTTCATCCTTTAACGTTCTTAGTAAATGTTCAAAGAATTTTAATTTAACTATACTAATATTATTATACGCCGCGCCGTGTGGTCCCGGCAGAGTAGAATAGGCCACCCTCACTCTTACCGAGGTGTCGTAAAAGGCGACTAAGGTAAAGCTGCTGGCATGATCATCAGCACCCAGAGAAGGAAAACTCTGCATTTACATCAAAAACAACCCGTCTGCCAAACGTGGTGAGTATGGCAATTACCCCTCATGTGATTGAGGGAGGCCCGTGCCCCAGCAGTGGGGACTTAAATGGGCTGATGATGATGATGATGATGAATATTATTATCGCCAAAGTTTTTGTGAGGATGTATGTTAAGTATGTTTTTGCTCTTTCAGGCAAAGAGTTCTGAATTAATTTTGATGAAACTTCTCAAGAATAAAGCTTTCATATCAGTTTAACACACAGTTAATCACGGGACACAGCTAGTAATTTATATGGCCGGGTCTAAACGTAAAAGTTTAAAATCCAGGGAAAAGGGAGGTTTAAAGGTTGGCAGCGCGCTTGTGACTCCACTGGTGTCGAGTGTCCATGGGCGGTGGCAATCGCTTACCATCAGGTGATCCGTCTCAGCAGACGGACGGTCTGCCACCTATCACAAAAAAAATCATAATTAATATTATCTAAATAATTATCTGCTCCATCATTACTAAAGTGAGTACAAGTTTTCTACTTGGCTAAAGTAACTTTTCCTGTCTTTAGTTTTTGAAGCTTTTCTTTGTAAATAAAATTATGTTGTTATCAATTCTACGAGTAGGAATAGGCCACGGTAACTAGCACCGTTACGTCGGTGTTATCACGCGAATGGAATCGCAGGCTAAAGCTTGCGTTTAACATAACAATAAATATGGCGAACGATTTAACACTTTCACGCTTCTTCAGACTACTATCTTGAAGTATTGATGCTTGCTTTTGTGGATAAAACCTTTTTTTATGTCATAGATGGAAGACGAACAGACGAATCACCTGATGGTAAGCGATTGCCGCCGCCCATGGACACCCGCAACCCCAGTGGAGTTACAAATACGCCGCCAACCTTTAAACCCTCCCTTCCCCCGAAATGGGCCTCCGGTACCCTCACTCACGCAGCGAAACACAGCACAGTGCTGCATCACGCCGGTTTGCTGTGAGGCCGTGGTATAACTCCGGTCGAGCCGGCCTAATCATGCCAAAGGGAGGCTCTCCCACGGAAACATAATGATATACCCTTTGCAGAGAGTGATGGTTAGAGGAGGAATCCCCAGCAACGAATCATAAATTAAATATTACAGTCCCTTTAATTAGTGTTCTAGTATTATTGACTAGCCCGATGCCCTCGATGGTGTTTTTAGTAGTGCCCTGCCTCACAGGCCAAATACTCTGGATAAAACAATAATTGTATTGGTTCATATGTCTTGGTGAAATATATGTTTTTGTTCAGTATCCATTTGCGGTTCCTTTCTGTGTTGATTCCAAAACCCGTAGGACAAGTGTGGGTCTATGGATATCGGCAAGATCAGATGATTGGCCTTTTAGAAAACGCCTTTAAAAAAAAAGGCACGCTCTTTTTTTTTCAAAAGTCCTTAGGAAATATTTTTATTTTTTTGAACAGTAGGTTTGGGCATTATTTGGCAGTACTTCGAAATTGGAGGGCTTCGGGTAATTGTATGAAGTATTCTCACAAGATAACATATACTCGTCTTCACTGCAACTTGCGAACAACTAACTGAACTGACCCACTGGATCCCCAAGCCTTATTATACAAGTACTCGTAATTGTCGTCGACAACTTTCCGGGCATTGAGGCGCCGCTTTAAATTTAAATTAACACATTTCTCTTCTGGCTTTGACTTCCGTTTGTATTATTTTTCGATGCAAAGCTCTGGTTGAAATAAAAGGGCATATTTTAAGCTTGCGTGTGCACGATAGTAGTGTAATTTAAATTATGTCCGAAACAACGTTGTCACGTGTCATTTTGGCAAGCAGTTTTTAAGTTTCAAAGGTTAATTTTTTTTATGAAAGGATACGGTTGGTAAAGATAATAAGATTTTGGAAATAATCAAAAAGGAACTATTAATATACAATATGTCTTTAGTTACTTAGGTCATCATGATTTTACACACTCGGTACACATAAAATAGATAGGAGACAATTGCAACTACAAATATATATAATGTATATTAAAACATTTACTAACTAAATGGAAACACTCTCAAAATTAAGTGAGAAAATAAAGTAAAAGCTTCATGAAAGGCCGGAAATGCATCAACAACTCCATCTGATTTGGCAGATCTTCATGGGTGGTAGTGGTTATTTAACATCAAGGTGACCTGTGTTCGTAACCTTTAGCATAAAGCATGCGGTTCCTCAGTTCTGGTCAGAATGAGTACCACTTCAGAATAAATGCTACTTACATTGACAGCTTAGATGATATAATCATCCGATGGCTCCTGACAATTATAATATAAGGAATGTTACATCTGGTCTTGGCCATTCGCATTTTAGTGCCAGCTTGAGAAGGTAATCTGTAATGTCGCCCGGTCCAAATCGGCATTTTTGATGTTACTATTTAATGCACCAATAGAGTCTGGGAAAAAAATCTTCTCCTTTATTCTCTTCCAGACCTTGGTATAGGTCAATTCCCGAAATATGACCACAAATGGCAAGCGTTTATGCATGTAATCTCATGAAGTAAAGGCTTAAGACAAAAAACATTTCAATGAAACATAGAATGTGTTTAGTCCAAGCCCTTATAATGTGTCAAATTGAGAATGAGCCATTTCTTCATGAGTTTGCGTGCGTAGACGGTCGTCAATTGTGGTCATCTTTCGTGAATTGACCTGTACTACAATTTAGATAGCTGCTGATACATTATGCATTACAATGACAAGAAAAAGACGACATAGTAACATACTGTACCATGTTGAACTGACGCAAATATCTGGCTAGGCAAATGGTCGACGTCTCCACTGTCAATAAACACATCACTGACGCAGGCTGTTTTATGTCCCATTACAGGAACAGCGCTCTCCAATTACCGCGTACAGCCGCGTGTACTAAGATGTATACAACCAGGTGGAATTATAAACCTTATTACATTGACATATGGGTCGTGTTGTGTATGTCATTGTAGCTGACTTACAAGTTGAGTTAGTGCAGCGTTGATCAGTGTCAGTTTAATGTCTAATGCTCTCAATAGAACAGGACTCAATCAGATTTACATTGTTCTTATGTTAAGTGTATGTGAAGTACCTTATTTTCAAATAATTTGGTATGGAAAATTTTATCAATTTTTAATTAGAAATATCTAAAAACATAATACCTAAGAAAGACATAAAAATAATACAACTGAGAATATCTTAAGGTTATTGAAATTAAAATGCAAGAAAGCTAAATGTGAAGAAATATGAAGAATTCAGAAAAAAATATACCAGCACTTGACTAGATTTTCTGATAAACAATGAAAACTCACTCACAACTCATTTCAATTTGAATGGAACTCCATGCAACTCCCAAATAATAATCGGCAAATACAATTTAAAGCAAACATAAAAATATATTCAGTTCGAGAACAAAGCAACAAAAAGCAAAATATAAAACGGTAAACCTAAATTTACCGTCACAAATCCTAAGATCGGCAGCGTACCAAGAAAGCAGGGCGTAATGAATACAAATACGGCATAAATATTTGGCGCCCGACGCGGTCGGCCAACGGTGGCGGAGGCCTCCTCGGAGGCGACAGTAACTGCGAAATTGTGATAATGCGATTAATATTACGCTCCGTAATTTAGAACGGTAGAAGAATAAGATACACTATCAGTTTAAAAAGCGGAAGATAAGGTGGGGAAACAAAAGGATAAAAAGCCAATGACTACATTCGCGTGCTAAATAGGTTATTCAACAAAACATGCGCGGTACAGAGTTCTCGGCGTGAGAAAGATTATACTGAACGTATGCATGAGAAACACGATTTCATATATGAACGGTCAGCATATACTTTGCCGTGTGGTCCCCGGCAGAGTAGAATAGGCCACCCTCACTCTTACCGAGGTGTCGTAAAAGGCGACTAAGGTAAAGCTGCTGGCATGATCATCAGCACCCAGAGAAGGAAAACTCTGCATTTATATCAAAACCCTCGCCAACCCGTCTGCTAAGCGTGGTGAGTATGGCAATTACCCCTCATGAGACTGAGGGAGGCCCTTGCCCCAGCCAGTGGGGACTTAAATGGGCTGACGATGACGATGGCGGTCAGCATCAAATGTAGCTAAACACTTTAGTACCATGTCGAGGTAACATTTTTTACGTACCCCTCAGAAACTGACTCTAATAAGCAGAACAGTTACTTTGACATGGTACTGAAGTGTTAAGCTACTTTTGATGCTGACCGTACAACCTTTTTTTTGTGATAGGTGGCGGACGAGCAGACGAATCACCTGATGGTAAGCGATTGCCGCCGCCCATGGACACCCGTGACACCAATGGAGTCACAAGTGCGCTGCCAACCTTTAAACCCCCCTTTCCCCAGGATTGGGCCTCCCTCACTCACGCAGCGAAACACAGCACAATGCTGCTTCACGCCGGTTTTCTGTGAGGCCGTGGTATCACTCCGGTCGAGCCGGTCCATTCATGCCGAAGCGTGGCTCTCCCACGGTCAAGTCTAGTGCATCGGATAATGAGGTCTTTGATATCCATGTCAGCCAGAGCCGATCTTGTGTCTATTTATTTTGAGGTATTCTTTTTAGTTCTTTTCTTGCAATCTGTATCCGGTACTTGGTTTTAAATTATAAAGTGATCATGGCAATTAAAAGTGATAGGTTTATTGATATTCACATTGCATTTTTACTTTAATTAATAATTACCACGTTTAACAGTCAAAGTAAGTCCGCTTGTGACCACGGATGCTGTAACATAGGCGAAATGTCAGGCAAAATATATGAGTACAACATATTGTACCTCGTAATAAATTTCGTGTTAATTCTCATCTTAATTAAGTATAATTAATAGGGAAACACTAAAAAGAGGTTTTGAATTCTGGTCTCACCCCACCTTATTACAAATCGCGATCTAAAGTTATTACCGTACTAAAGCTCATATCATCTCGTTCCAACACGCAATGTTAAAAGGGGCTGGCACGAGTTTTGTTCCGGGACTGTTATAGTTCGCGATTTGTAATGAGGGGGCTAAATTTAACTTCTTAGATTAGATTAGATTGTTGATTCTGATATCCGTAACACAAGTGATTGTGCTACTTATAGCAGAATTAGATCAATGTATGTAGTGTTGTGAAATATCGGACAGATACGACCTGCAAACCTTCAAAAAAAGAGCGTATTCCTTTTTAAAAGGTCGGCAGCGCACTTGTGACAGCGCAGCGCAGGTGTTCATGGGCGGCGGTAATCGCTTACCATCAGTTGATCCGTCTGCTCGTCTGCGCCCTATCCCATAAAAAAAAATGAAATATTTATTTATTGTATTTATTACTAGCCAAAAATCATCTGAGAGCTGATGAGACCTAGGTTTGAAAAAGCAACAGATGCATGCTTGGATTCTAAACTACGCCCTCGCTTAAAGAAGGGGCACTTTCCACTGAGATCATCATCATCATCATCATCATAAGCCAATCGCAGTCCACTGCTGGAGGTAGGCCTCTCCAATTGTTCGCCACCGTGATCTATCCATGGCTTCTCGCATCCAGCTCTTGCCGGCCATCCTGCGCAGATCGTCCCTCCACCCTAGCCAAAGGGCGCCCTACATTACGTTTGCCAAGACGCAATCTCCACTCTAGAACTCGTTCACCCCATCGGTTGTCGGTTCTGCGGCTAATATGGCCAGCCAACTGCCACTTAAGCTTGCTAATCCGGTGAGCAATGCCGATGACTTTGGTTCTCTGCCGGATCACCTCATTTTGGATTCGATCTCGGAGAGAGACTCCGAGCATTGCTCGTTCCATAGCCCGCTGGGCGACCTTTGACTTGTGGACCAGCCGTACCGTAAGTGTGCACGTTTCGGCTCCGTATGTCATGACGGGTAGGACGCACTGATTGAAGACTTTCGTCTTTAAGCACTGTGGTATCGACGATACGAAGACACGACGTAGTTTTCCAAATGCTGCCCAACCTAACTGGATTCTCCTTCTCACCTCATCATGGAAGTTGTTTCTACCCAATTGCAAAGTCTGCCCGAGGTATACGTATTTTTGAACAGCCACTCCACTGAGATACCTTCGTTCAATCTTTGATCTCAATAAAGGGATCAAATAACAAAATAATAATATGGAACGAAATCCAATTCCCACTAAATCTTTGCGATTTTTCCGGGCACGGCGCGGTGAGCAGTACGCCTTCCGTGACACCGACGATTTGGCGCGCTCAATAAAAAAAAATCAGCTCAATTTATGTTCACGTAACGTCGCTGCGGGTAATTCGCATCGTGTCAGGGACCCGGCCAATGCGCATTTTGCGTTCGTAAAGTTTAATTCTGAACACATATAAGGTTGAATTTCCTATGGCAAGGTAACAGTAATATCCCAATGTCTCGAACAGATTCTGACGTTACTGGGTCAGATGATTTAAAGTTAATTCACTTCACCTAATCTTTTGGAAGTATTTGCAAGACGCGTACCTATTTACTATTTTCTAGGTCATTATGCAAACTAGAAGCAATCTCCATAATAAGTTTCATCTCCTGATCGTATTCTAGTTCGTTGGAAGTATACGAATTTCGTATTGCTCTTTTTAGGGTTAAAAAAATGAACCTTTTCTTCATGTCTGTCTGCTGGTCCGTATGTCACAGCTACTTTTTTGTGAAACTATAAAAACTACTTTTTTATGGCTTGCTTATAAGTGTTGAAATATAGTAAGTAGATATACTCTGTGAACCGCATTAAGATTTTCAAATAAAAATGGAACAAGAGAGTAAATTTTAGAGTTCCCCATACTTAAAAATGAAACTCAATATTTTTCATCCAATCCGTAGGTATGAGGCATTATGAATATGTCTTCAGAAATGTTATTGAGGTTTCTAATATAATTATTTTAACAGCTTCCAGCAATCAACTACAAATCGCGTGCAAAATGCGTGAGTACCTAAACGCTTTATCTGGACAATCTCTGTGTTACCTGTACTTGTTTATTTTATTTATTTATTAATATAATTAAACGGGAAGAACCCAATTATATAATTATGCAATACAAAAACTTAATATCTTTTATATTAAATACAAACAGTAGGTAATTAACTTCGACCAGAATAATAAAATAATAACACAACAATCAGCCTAAAATGAAGGATTACCTTTAAAGCTCCAATTAAGGGAGAAAAATCCTCTCATTTCGGATTCCGTTTATTTAAAAAATATGGCTGGTGAAGTGAAGATAATTATTATACCCGTTCACAATCCATCTCCCGTGAATTAATAATGTTTCATAAATATTACCTTTTTCCTCGCCGTCAGTAAATGGACAGTTAATCAGCAATTCAATATACTACTCAGTATCCATTCGTAACGATCATGTCAAAATGTCCTCGATCAATAATCACTTAGCAATGTAAACATAAAACGTTGATTACTACATGTGGAGACGTTTTAGTTGTTGTACTAGTAAATATCTTGAGCAAATACATTGTATTTGTTTCACATCTCTCTTAATTACTTTGTAGACAATCTTGTATATAAGTTGGTTCAATTCGTAGGTTTCATTCACTTCTGGGAGGATCAAACTTTTCTGTATACTACTGATTGAACTTTTTTTTTCTATATGGCTGCTACTGTGTTGCCTACGGCGAACACATAATAACTCTGCCAATGTCGAGTGATCAAAGAGACACGTTAATTTAATGGTTATTGACCGGTGTGGCGAGTTAAATCCTTTTGATGTTTATTTTAATTGAGTTTATCACCAAGCACCATCTAAAACCACAGAGTACTTTTAATATTCTAAAACGAAGACAGAACAAAACATACACATAGACGTCACAATATTAAAGGGAAACTGATTGAACTTTCAAAGTGATTTATTTATTTATTTATTTATTTATTCTTTATTGCACAAAGTAAAAAAAAGTACAATTGGCGGACTTAATGCTTTACAGCATTCTCTACCAGTCAATCAATGTAGTGATTATACTTTTTTTTTTCACAACATCACATACATTGATCTGACTCCGAGATAGATAGCTCAAGCACCTGTGTTACGGATATCAGAATCAACAGTAGGATTACAAATATATACATATAATACTTTTCTTTTGTAAATACATACTTATAATACATACAAACACCCAGACCAATACAAACAGACATGTTCATACACACAAATGTTTGTACTGTGCGGGGATAGAACCCGCAACCCTTAGACCAAAGGCAGCGTTCACTACCACTGTTCCAAACGGATTATGTTATCAATTTAGTACCCCAATATCTTAGGTATTATTATAATTTACCTACAATATAAGGATATTGGGGGATTATTATAAGCTTTCATTTCGAACATTTCTTATTGGTACCTTAGGTTTATTAAAAACTTACATCGTTTCTAATATTATTGGAATTTTACTTAACTCCGATATATATATCCTCCAACCGATTACGGCTACGGCGGCCAATCTCAACGATCAGCCACTTACGCAGGATATATTATAGTGCTCAAGTGTATGCGCAAACACAAGTGCACTCTCTATTCCCTTACCCTCATATTCCGATGGGACACTACTGTGACATGACCAGAGAGGGGTTGGGCGCAGGACCAACGGCTTAACGTGCTTTCCGAGGCACGGGGTACAAGACCGCCAACTTCCAGACTCCGGGCTGCCACTAAGAATTTCTTACCGAAAACTTAGGTACAAATTTTGGCTCGACCCGGGGATCGCACCCGGGACCTCTTGCACAGCCGTCGCTTTAAAGTGCGACCCACTAACCACTGCGCCACCGAGTACTGAACTCCGATATATTCGAGTATTGATAACAATATTAGGTTTTCTGTGAAAATATAAAAATCAGTTTCTGTCATGTGTCTCACCGAGTGAGTTGGTGTACCGAAACGAGTACTCCTCTGCTACTGCAGCACACTTGTGACTACACTGGTGTTGGGAGTGATCCGTCAAGTAATCCGTCTGCTCGTTAGCCACCTAACATATGAAAAAAAAAATTAGAAGAATGTGATCGATCACGAATCTGTAGTACTAGTAAATGGTACCAAAAGCGAAACCTTTTAGGTGAACAGCCAGTATGATACCAAACGTGAAGTAATATGTAGAATATAATGTAAGTGTTTTTTTTTTGTCACCAAAGCCTATTAAATTTCTAATATCGAAAGAAAACGCGACCTTCTCAGAAGCTTTTCACAAAACACTTCTTCTAAGCAACATTTCCGCTGATGACTCCACGAAAGGACATTCCAAATGGCCGACATTACACCGCACCGTTCGTGACGGCTAAATAATTCAGTGTGCGCTAATCGTGCAATTAGTATCCAGAACCCGTGGTGGGGACCGCGCATTAGCATTTGACGCGATCCCAGGAGTTCCCCAGGGGGGTAAACTAGGTCCACCGATAAAATTAACAGCTGCCTGCTGCCTGAACCCCGAATGTAGGAGGCGATTGTGTCATGTTACTCTTGATATTTGAATATAAATGGGAAAATATACGAACTTAAAATTAGAATTTGTGAATACCCAAACTATTGCAAATTATATCTGCAGGTATGAAAGGTGAATATGGCCTGTGTGAGCGGCGAGAATGGATTGTGTAAATAAAATAATGATTTAACTAAGTAAATAAAAAAATATATATTAAGAAAATTAACAAATCAAACCACTGCTGTGACGTTTGTACGTAGGAGTAAACACTTATAAGGGGAAAGAGACAAAAATTATGATCACTTAAACAATAAATAAAAGTCATCATCATCTTAGCGTTTTGTGTCGGTTGCGTCCCAAGCTGTCGTTTCGGAGACCGGGGTCCGCTTTCTTACAATACTAAACAATATATAAAGTTTAAAAACTAAAACCCGATTACCAAAAAAACACGCTCTATAACGTACGATACACTAGGGGCTTTAGAGTAAGGAACTAAAAAAAAATTTGGTCTTTCGCCTTGGTCGTATGCAAAGTTCGCCGACCACGGCGATACGGCATAATAATTTCAGCACAGACAATTTTCTTGTTTCGTACTTTTTAGAGCGTGTTTTTTTGGTAGTCGGGTTTTAGTTTTAAACTTTTTTTTAACATATTTTTAGTTATGTAAATAAAATTACATATTTGAAATGTGCTTAAATAGCTCTTTCATTTCATACCCCACACGGTACCATCAAGCAATTTTTTTTTGTTCCTTACTCTAAGTCCCCCAAAGGGCGCTGTAGTCAATTTAACGTGACCTCATGTAACCTATAACCAGAAAACAATCAAGACGTTTCTAATGACACCTCATTTGTATAAATATGAGTATTCATTTGTAAGTTATGAGGGAACAGATGAACAACCATACATACATACATACATAAAGGTCAAAATCATAACCCTCCTTTTTGCTTCGCCGAAGTCGGGCAAAAAGAACTTACTTTAAATGGCTGCCTAGCCAGCCTTTAGTCGACAGCCAGTTTATAATTATGATTTTTGCAGATAACTGTACGGAATGCAATTGTGCAGTATCTCGTTGAAAATCATTTCGATAATCTAGGCTCAAACTAGAAAATACTATACCCGAAAACGATACTATACCCGGACTCAACAATTTAGAAAGTGAAATGAGGTCGTCAATTATGTATGTGAAGTTATTCTATTGATTTTGGAAGAATTTCAATTAATCAATCAAATAAAATTATTGTAAAACATAGACCAATGGCAACTGTTTATGACAAATGTTAGTAGAGCCGTAAAATAAAATTAACAACCTCGGTTAATCACGAGTTCAAGAAGACATTCACAAGTTTCGGCAATTTGGCCCACTTCGGTCGTAAACTGTCCTCGTGATTTTTAGGAGTTCCTCAAGGGAGCAAACTTCGGTCGCAATTAAATAGTACAACATTACATGAACAGCGTTGCCTTGGCAAACTCGATTGGTAGAGGCTGTTGTATACAGCATGTCACGTAACTCTTGACACATAAAAAGAGGAGCGTCTGAAGTAATTTTCGCTTAATATCTTGTTGCTCGCTTAGTTTAACGACTGCGGAGATGTACCGTCATTAGTGAACTCCCAGCTCGAGTTAATTTTCTGGTCAGGCCTCGATCTCGTTGGCTGGCATGGATCTTGAAGCAACTGGCGTGCTTACTCTTTAAAATAAATGCATTCGAGCGAGCTAGATAGGTGAATGCACTTTGAAATATCAGTTATAATCTGGTGTAGGTATGCGTACAAAGCATCTTGCACGTTAGGACACAACAATCGAATATAGTGCTTTATTAACTTTTACAACAATTAAAATTGTATTTTAATTACACTTGAAATGTCTTAATTGTTCGTTGACGTCAATAGATAGTAAGATCTTCTTATTATTTTGGTACCAAATAAATTTTTCTTCTTTCTTTTAAATATAATGCATGTTGTACATCGATCATTTTGTGATCCGACGTATCCCAAGCTCTATGGCGAAGGCTTTGGACGCAACTGAAAATTACACGCAAAGATGAAATGAGATTATTATGTGACACACAGGAACTACCCATATCTTAAATCTTAAGATCATAAATGGTAACTTTGTTTGTTTCCCCTATTTTGTTATATATCATTACCCGTATACTAAAGTGATTATTACGTCGACAAGGAGTAACGTTCGTTTGTCGTAGCGTTACTTTGTCGCCTAATAGGATTATTAGCCTCAAGATGGCAGGGTGCCAGGGCCCGACACGGAATACATTTGTTATTATCATCAGGACGTAATTTATTAGAGACGTAATGGCTAATGTTTCCGAGCACCTAGGTTTGTGTTTTCTTGGAATTAATGCAGTGGCCACTTGAATATTAGCAAGAAAGTGATAAAAACTATAGCTGTAACAAATAAATAAGCCTCAACCTAGGCAATTCCCTATATTATGAGTTCTAGGTGACGAAGCTGGGACCGTCTTTCAGTACACATATACTTACTCTCTTAATACTTTCTAAATTGTCTCGGGTACTCATATAGTACCCGAGAAAATTAAGAAAAGTTGGTTTTTTAAAATAACTTGAGTCGTCAAGTTTTAGATGTTTAGTGTCTAAAAAGTTGTTTAAGTAGATACCAAATGTTTTACATTTGGTACTTTATGATATTACTAAGCATAGAAGAGTCCTTAAAATAGACGGTTATTTTAAAACATATTAGCAAAGAATATTTTTTTGGCTTCGTCATTTTGCTACGAAGTAGTAATGATATTTCTGAAGCGCCTTTCGTGACGCGTTTGGTGAATTGTTTCGTAATACCGTGACTTCTTGCGATACATTTAACGCAGGCGTTTTTAAAATTGTAACTCCTAAGAGATATTAGTTGTAGGTATGATCTTTATCTGAAGCAAGATATTTTTATACTAACTGATTATACAATAATACGTGAAGCCGTATACTCCCTTTTTTGGCAGTCGTATAAAAGTTTTACCATCACATTATACGAAGGTCATACAATGTTAAATTTATTTAGTCTTATTTAGATTTGTATATACTATTCTAAAGTCTTATCAATCCCGAGAACAGATAAAATGTTTGTCCTAG
Organism: Marasmia exigua; assembly: GCA_019059595.1. NCBI lineage: Eukaryota > Metazoa > Arthropoda > Insecta > Lepidoptera > Crambidae > Marasmia > Marasmia exigua. The sequence continues at coordinate 23,241,221 of CM032473.1, forward strand.
GTACAAGAATTGAACCCATGTCTTTTACCTACGTCGCCGCCGCCGCCGAAACCCAACCGCTACACCAAAACAATTACCTAGTAGAATCAGCCTATATACTGTCCCACTACAGGACAAATGCCTCCATCATAGAAATCAAGTCATCGCTACTAAGATGGGATTAGGCTTAATCACCACGCTTGCCAAATGCAGATTAGTGATCACAAATACGAGCTATGTTCGAAAAATTCAAAAAATGATTTTGCTCGGGACCCCGAGATCACGGCCCGGTACTTTAACCACTAGACCAAAAGGGCGTTAAGCAATTACCTACCTAATACAGAATATAGATTAATAAATTACTTAAGTTTATGGATTTCAATAGGAAAACGAGACGTTATGAAAGTCACTATTACTATTTAGTTAATGGTTTTTATCTTGTTTCTCGTTTGTCAGCCAAAATATAAAAAAAATCGAATATAAAAGTGTCTATGTAAAGGTTTAGTTAGATAGGTTACATCAAAGTCTACTACTGTTAAATGGTCAAAAATAAACTATCAACATCATTGAAATATCGCAACTGGTTAACTTATCAAAAAAAAAAATCACAGGTGCCGCATAAAAAGTGTAAAGTGAACATATAAATGGAAAAATGCCCATTCAGGACAGGACGCTGACCCTTAAAGTTTGAGGGCGAACGTTTTGTGTGTACAATGTACGTGTGTGTGCGTGCGTGAGAGTGTCAAGTGGCGATGAGGCGGGGGGCGAGCGTGCCCCCGCGCCTCTTATCGGGAGATAAGGCAACGTGGCCCGCTGCGGGGCCCTCAGCAGGCTCAGTCGAGGTATCAGCGTGACCAGGCCGCTAGCCAGGAAGCGGCCGCCGCCCGCCATGTTGAACTCGCTGAACGCACTCGCCGGCAAGATATCACCGGGCGGCGGCCTCGACACGAACGCGAACAGGCCGAACCATCCCAACAGGAACCACAAGGCGTCGTCGCCGTCATCGCCGTATGCAAAACCGAAGTAAGTGAGACTAACACTAAGCTAAGCTAAACATTAGAATCCTCGGACTAAAAGCATTCAGAATCTCTTTGTCTAAATTCTGCAGGAACTTGCCTTCAATTCATCTTACCTAAAGGCGACGGGTAGGGCACTTGCGACGACAATTGATTTTAATTGCTGGCTACGAAAACAAATGTATTTCAAATAATTTCTGGACTTCAGTCTTTCGGCAAACACTTATGCTATTTGTTTAATAACCATGCCCAAATGTTGGGTCGGTTTTTGTACTAAAAAAATTGATTCAAGCCAAAAGTGGCCGCTTTTGGCGGTAATCCAAAATTCGAGTGCAAAAGCAGATCAAATAGCTAACTATTCGCATTAAATAAATAGTATAGGTGTTTACCGAGAGACTGAAGCCCCGAAGTTGTTCAAAATAGATCTGGTTTAGTAGCTAACAATTAAAATCAATAGCCGTCGCTTGTGGGGTATACCCGTTACCTTAAGTGATGATGAGGTGAAAACCCACAGGTAGAACACTTTATAAAGGTGAGCGAAATGAAGCTCACTCAGCTTAGGGCTTTAGTTAAACATACCTGGAGCTAGTTTTATGTGAACCTTATTAAGTAAATAAGGCATGATGGTAATCTCTATTTTCAAATGTTTGTGCAATAATATGCTACACATTGGGTGCATTCAGAGAACACCTTAAAGGGGCTTATTTGATAGAGAAGACACAAGGATAGGTGTAATCAGTAGGTAAATAAATAAAATATACTTTATGTCAAATCTTTCAAAGATACAAAATTCTGATTGACTGACTCCAACTGAGTGAGTATTGTTATTTTTTAAACTCAATAAGCTCATGTGAGTGAGTAGAATTGGTACATCGAATAAGACAAATGCAACAGTTGTCAAAAGTTTAGGACTGTTTAGTCATCTTACACATTTTCTTTCACTAATAAGATTTTATAAATAGAATTCATAAACTTAAAGATAACGAAACAATTTTATTTTTTATTTTTTAATGCATAATTGATATACAGGGTTTATCTGTGAACATTTACATCCCTCCAACCACGTGTTCTACTAACCATTATGAACAACATTTGTTAGACTTTTGAAAAATTCGCATTAAAAAAATTTCAACTTTTCATACAGAGTATGGGGAGTCGAAAAAAAATTCGACGAATTTCTAAAAGTCCTAGAACAAATGTTGTTCAGAATGGTTGGTAGAACACCACACGGTTGGTTAAAGGGATGTAAATGTTCACAGATACACCCTGTATAAGTAATAAAAATACGATGCATCATGTTGTAAATAGATCACCTTAATCAGACTACGGAATCAAAGTCAAAGTCAAAGTCAAATAATTCTTTATTCGCATAGGCTTGTACACAGCACTTACAAATCGTCATACATTTGAATGACTTAAAACTATTTATAAGTACTTATGTATAATTTACATGTTAATACGTAAATATGTTGATACATAAAATATACTAAAGAAATAAATAAACATAATGCGATTCTACCACCGGCTCGGAAAGTTGTTTCTGGTCGAGAAGATCCGGCAAGAAACTCGCCAGTTACTCTTTTAATCGCCAAACTTTCATACAATGTTGTGTCATCATCATACCAAGCCATACAGTTCAATTGTTACACAAAATAAAATAAAGGAAATATTAATAAAATAAATATTATGAGGTAAACCGAAGCAGACCAGTCCCCAAAGGTGGCACCTGTTCACAAGTATGACGTATGTGTCAGCCATCATTTCACTCAACCATATTAGAGGGAATGTAATGACCCGCCACATAGCGCCACCACCTCAGAGACATTTGAGTGAGCATGACTACTTAGGTTCCCCTCATAGGTCACAAAGAGTAGTAGTTACTTAATACAACACTAACAAACTGCAGGACGAGGTGTACAATAGTAGTAGGTGGTTAGCATCTTGTCAATTTTTGAATAATCAATATAAATCAATTTTTATACAGTAATAAATGCTGCTAAGCCTAATTTATTAGAAATGAGTAATTATATAATATTAATAATTTCCGTAAATATATATGAAAATGCTACAAGTGTGCAGGCATGGAGGTCATTATGTCCATGAATCCTTATCATTTAGGTAGTCTACAATCTTATAGTATCCTTTACTCATTAAACAGGCTTTCACGTGAGATTTAAATTTATGCGTTGGTAACTCAATGACATTTTGTGGCAACTTATTGTACATTTTAATACTTAGACCAACAAATGAATTATTAATTTTTTGAAGTTTCAGATTTGGAATCGCGAGCTTGTGTTTATTTCTAGTGTTAAAACCATGACAATCAGATTTTTTCGAAAAAATATCTATGTTCTTTCGCACGTACAAAATACAGTCTAAAATATATTGAGAAGCTACGGTTAAGATGTTAATGCTCTTAAATAATTCTTTTAGCGAATCGCGAGGTCTAAGGTTGTATATGGAGCGGATGGCCCTCTTCTGCAATACAAATATAGTCTGTATATCAGCAGCAGACCCCCACAACAAGAGACCATAAGACATTACACTATGAAAATAACTAAAAATAAACCAATCTCGCGGTTTCAATATCGGTCAGTTGTCTAATCTTCTTAACCGCATACGCAGCGGAACTAAGTCTTCCCGCCAAGGCTGCGACGTGGGGTCCCCATTGTAATTTGGCATCCATGGTAATGCCAAGGAAAACTGTTGAATCAATGACTTCAATACGTTCATTATTCATAGTGATGTTAGTATTGACCTGTCTTACATTGGGCATTGTGAATTTTACACATTTAGTTTTCTTAGCATTAAGAAGTAAGTTGTTAGTGGTAAACCAATGGAGAACTTGTGACAGAGTGTCATTTACATCGTCAAACGTACTTTTTCTTCGGTCAACATTAAAGATCAACGAAGTGTCATCAGCAAATAGCACTACCTCACAAAGGTCTTGTGTAAAGTAAGGAAGGTCATTTATATATATCAGGAAAAGCAGAGGCCCCAATATCGATCCTTGGGGCACTCCCATCAATAGAGGAGTGCCTGAAGAATATGTCCCATTAATGTTTACTTTCTGAATTCTATCAGACAAGTAAGAATTTATCAAACTTAGTGAAATCTTGGACACACCATAATGAGCTAATTTTAACAACAATGTTTGGTGCGTAACGCAATCAAATGCTTTCGATAGGTCACAAAATACTCCAACAGCATCCTGCTTGTTTTCCCATGCATCAAAAATATGCTTGATAAGTGCAACTCCTGCATCAGTTGTTGACTTACCTTTAGTGAACCCAAATTGTTTATTATGAAGCAGGTCGTTAACTTTAAAATGAGACAGCAACTGAACGAATATGACTTTTTCAAAAATCTTACTCAGTGCTGGTAATATAGAAATAGGCCTAAAGTTAGAAGGATTACTTTTATCACCTGATTTGAATAGCGGTATGATTTTGCTATACTTCATTAAGTTAGGAAATTGGCCTTCGTCAACACATCTGTTGAATATCATTGACAAATGGGGTGCGATATGCAGTATTATATTTTTTAAAATGTCTACGGATATTTCCCCAAAGATCTTCAGTTTTTTTATATTTAGATCTTTAAAAGTTTTTACTATTATCTCAGGTGTTACATGGGTAAATCTGAAAGGTGTTTTACATTCGTCAACTTTTGCTTTTAGCAAGGAGACAGCAAGATGTGAACTTGAGTTTAATGTACTTGTCGTTGTCACTGGTATATTAGTGAAAAAAGACTCAAATGCATTTGCCACATCAGCATCAGAGTCAAGTTGTTTGCCATTGATTTTTAGAGAGACCTTGTGTTCTTGTGTTTTGCTTTTACAAGTCTCTTTGTTTATGATATTCCATGTGATTTTAATTTTGTTAGTTGCTTTACTTATTTTGTTTTTAATGTAGTTTGATTTAGCAGCAGCGCATACTTTCTTGAAGCATTTAGAATAGTTTTTTACATATTCTATTACTGTATGATCACATGAATTAGCCTTAATGTCATATAATTCAAACAATTTTCTTCTGCTTATGTATATACCTGTAGTGGCCCAGTCACTAAATTGATTTTTAGAATTATTTTTAATGGTCTTCTTTGTGAAGATGCCATTAAATTCCTTTTCAACAATTTCGAAAAGGCTTTCATATAATTCATCAACACTATTTTCAATACATGGAATTGAGGATATTTTATTACAAATATTCTTCTTGAACTTTTTTACACGCCCTTGTGTCAAAAAACACAAAGTTGTCGCTATGACTAGTAACTAAATTATATAATGTAGTATTCAATAGGTGAATACTGTTATTTTGTTCTGATGAATAGTGCCTAGAAAATGGGAAGGCACAAACAACTATTTTTTTACAGTAATACCTTTTAAAAGGGAGAACCCTTTAATAATGTCCTTTTTATTTGAGTTGAATCCGTTCCCCATCATTAATATAATAATTGAATCTCTATTATAATTACAATTTACCACCCTATCTATTATACACAAAGGATACTACGTATAAGTATACACAAAGGATCATACTTATGAAATATTCAAAACTCGATTTTCAAAACACATGGTAGGTACAGTACAGTTGATTGCATTTAGTTATAGGAGAGTCCCCCGGCAGAGTAAAATAAGCCACCCTCACTCTTACCGAGGTGTTGTAAAAGGCGACTAAGGTAAAGCTGCTGGCATGATCATCAGCGCCCAGAGAAGGAAAACTCTGCATTTATATCAAAACCCTCGCCAACCCGTCTGCCAAGCGTGGTGAGTATGGCAATTACCCCTCATGTGTTTGAGGGAGGCCCGTGCCCCAGCAGTGGGGACTTAAATGGGCTGATGATGATGATAGGAGAGTCATACATAATAGAGGATCTAGAAATAGCGTTTATCATCAAATTAAAACGTATCTTTTTACCTATGCTCATATACAGGAATCCTACTTGTCTGATACACGTGGCGACGAGCACATATCGTTACCTGTGCAGTGTTTGACAAGCACAGTTTCCATAATCTCATCTGCAATCAAGTGCTTGATAACAAAATCGGGTTCGTTTTGGTACCTACCGCGGCTGGTGTGTATGATACAAATGCGTTCTTATGTAGTAAACTAGGTTTGAGCTCGCCCGCGTGGACTTTGTGATGTTTATTCATAGGAATTAGAATTCTGTAGAAATGCGACATGTTCTCGTAACATGATAGGTGTTGTGGCAATAATTATGTAGCATTTGATTTCGGTTGTTTAAAAGACGGCTTAGTTTTGAGTTCATGAAATATCTACAAATGCCAAATCTTCTGGGCAAGCCGCGTAACATTGATCAATCGTAAACAAGCATAATATTAACCCTTAAACTGTGGCTGTCAAAGTAAATATTTTTTTTTGTTGCCTTTTTTTTACGTTGGGGAATGCCTCCTTATGCATACCCTCCTGCCGGGGGGCAGGCGGGTTATGTCGGGCTCTCTCGCTCCTAGCGAGAAGCCGGCCAGAGGCATACCGACTAAACCCCAGCGACGCTCCCTCATGGCCAGAGTAGGGAGGGGACATGAGTACGGGTTAAAGAACCTTACTTCACGTCCCTCCCCAGGCGGAGGGCCCACTTACACTGCGGGTCCGACACCGCCTCCCCCAGGGGATAAGAGGTTATAGAGATATAGATATACTTTATTGCACAAAAAAAAACACAACTTAAAAAAACCAGGCATTAAAGAAACTTACTTGTACAATTTCGGCGGTCTTATCGCTGGAAGCGATTTCTACCAGACAACCTTCAGTTATATAAGTATAGATAGGAAAGTAAAACAGAAGTATCGAGAAGGAAGAACTAAAGTATATGTATTAGTCATAGAATTAGGTCCTAAGTCTATGGTTTTAGTACTTCTAGTTTATCAATAATAATAGTTCTCAAATAATTAACGATAGCCACTCTCTATTTATTTATTTCTATTTTCCACCTTGCTTGCTACAATAAAAAAAAACATTTTCCGAAGTGAAACTACTACTACTAAGTGAACTATTTCTAGATTAGAATAGAATAGATAAGACTAGACTCATAAAAATTGAAGAAAAATAATTTCAGAATTTTTAAACAGTTATTTTTGGAGAATAAAAAATAAAATGTAAAAATCCTCCTATGACGTCATCACTCGGCATGACAAAATAATAACGCTTTTGCTCACGTTGATTTAAAAAGAAGTTAAGTCTCTAATCATAAAATGACAAGACAAAATAATGACAATGACAGTAAGTAACTTAAAATCACCTAAACTTTTTTGAATGGCCATATAGCACCGACAACACAATACGTTTAGCCCACGAAGCTATAGTATGGCTTCGTGGTTGAGCCTTAGGACTACGTCACATTCGGCACATTAACTATTAAGTATTTTAATTAGTAAATATTTTAATAAAAACACATTTAATGATCACGAAAAAATATGGGTCATGTTTTTTCTCTTTCTTTATCCGAAAAGCGTATAAAATGCTAATATATATTTTTGTCGTATTTTCCTTTGTAGGTATCCTAAAGAAGCAACTAATTTCCTTAATATCGCATGTTTTTTCTGTCCGCAAAATATTAGTGAATTAAGACTGTGAATCACGGTCCCTCCGAGACAGCCGGCAGATGGTCCGAATGGCCCTTCGACGCCGCCCTACGCAATATTCTTGATGTTTAGGACTCACTGAGGAGTGTTACCAATGGGGTACAAGGGCCCGGCTGTCTGTATTATGTACGTACGGGCAGTGCCGGTTTTACCAAAAGGGTCGGCACATAGGGCCCTTAAGAAAATCTGTGGTGAATATAACAATATCTGTAAAAATGGGCCCAAAGAAAAGTCTTATGGACCATCTGTAAAGACAGCTAAGAAGCTAAAATTTAACCTATACGATACAGCCATATCAGATGAAGAATGTTTAATAAAAAAAACGTTGCCTAGAAACTACTGTTTAATAATAACCTAGGCACATAATAAGCTTTCTATAGTAGTCAACTATCCTGGAATGTTCTTACCGGTTTGTTCCAACTTCCGGTACCTCGGGTCTCTCGTACAGGGCGACGGTGAAATTGACAGGGATGTCAAGCATCGAATCAACACAGCATGGATGAAATGGCGACATGTCACGGCAACAACATGCGATCCACTAAAGGGGCCATACATTAGTACATTCTTCTTCTTCGGTTGCCTCTTCAGTCTTGAAGGTTGGCCGCCAGATTCTTGAACTTTTCTTTATCTTTTGCGAGACGGAAAAGTTCTTCCATGCTGGTAATCCCGGTCCACTCCCGTCCAGGACGCCTGTTCCAATCAAATTTTCCCATAATTTTAAGTTGAAGAACACGGGACCTATCGTGTCTCAACACGCAATAGCATGATTATTATTATTTATTTAATAGTTACTATTATTGCTTAGGTCTAGATTTTAAATGATATTTTTTTAGCATTTATATATTAAATTGTCGGGCTACCAAAGCCCGACAATTTTTGGCATAGTTCTCTCAATGCGCCGCAAGATCCTAAAGCTGTTGCACTAAACTTAATAAGTATAAGTATATCACTAAACTTGGACTGTTTTATAACTTTATTCCTAGTGAGATAGTAATAATAATAATTCTCACAACATCTCATACGTTGACCTGATTCCGCACTAAGTAGCTTAAGCACTTGTGTTCCAGATATCAGAGGAACACAAATATATACTTAAATACCTATATTACACCCAGACACTGAACAAACACAAGTGTTCATCGCACGAATGTTTATCCAGGGTGGGGATCGAACCCACGACTTTTGGCGTAAGAGGCAGGGTCACTACCAATTGCGCCATCCGGTCAGTCAAAATGAAAATGAAAAGTAATGAATCGCTTTCGTATAACTATATTACGGCTTCATCTATCTTGCTGCGACATATATATATTGCCACAAGGGCGCATGTATCGTCTGGACACAATTTTTATAAAATCTCAAATGTGTAACAAAAATGTACGCAATGAACGAATAAATTATGCCTAATTATTACACTCGCTAGGAGTAGGTATACTTGTAATAAGGCTATCTTTCGGCGTATACAAAGATAAGAGGCTTGTGCAAGAATTGTAAACGTGTCTACGAGCTTAGGGAAACCTGCGTGTGTGTGTAATGTTTTTAATAGAATAATAATAATAATAAGTTAGGAAACAGAGAGTGCACTTGTGTTTGCGCACACACTTGAGCACTATAATATATCCTGCGTGTGTGATTTTTGAGATTCTCTGCCGTAGCCGTAATCGGTCGGAGGATATTATTATTATTATTGATGTTTTTAAGCTATTTCAACAACGTGATTACAAGATGTAGTAAGGACGTGGGGGCTATAAATTATTGACGACTCGTTTGGATGAGTAGTAGTCAACGCTGCGTCTGGTGCAAGGGTTGCGGGTTTGATCCCCGCGTAGTACAAACATTTGTGTGTATGAACATGTCTGTTTGTATTGGTCTGGGTGTTTTCAATGTATTATAAGTATGTATTTATTAAATTATTTAAAAATATATTATATGTATATATTTGTAATTCCGCTGTTGGTTCTGATGTCTGTAACCGATGTGCTTCAGCTCCCTATCTCGGAGTCAGATCACTTAAACATTGATCTGACTCCGAGGTAGGTGGCTTAAGCACATGTGTTGCGGATTTGCGGATGTTGTCAAATATTCATTAATTTATTTCATTCATTTTTATGTACTATCACATAAAACTCTTACACATTACATTAATCAGGTTTATACTTGGCACTGCAAACCACTACGGTTTATAATTATATATTGAGTATTTTGTTTACGCCGATCCACATTTACACAAAAGACACATACAAGACTTTAAAAAATACATTTTATATGTATGATTATAATCATAACTCATTTCAATCTTAAATATTAATGAGCGAATTAAGGAAGTGTAATTTGAGCTTATATTTGATATTCTTTGTATTTGTTTTATCAAAAAATAAACCATACGAACCATATATGTCTGCAACGTCTGCAAATCCGGGGGAGCGGCATATGACCGATCCACCCTTTAAAACCTTATCACTCCTTTTTTGAAGAACTTCATGCTATGTGAAACCTCTGTTGCGGCCTCAATCCACAGGGGCGTGGGAGGAAATTTAATTTTCATTTGCTCGCTGTTAGGGATGTAAACAATATTTTTGATGTTATTTATTTATTCTAGCACACTAAACAGATTACGATCGAAGAAAACATTGTTTAGATAATTAAATTGTACATATCGAGATTGTAGTCCTAAATTATGTATGCCTAAGAGCTTACAAGCTCATTAACACAACTATGCACTAAAGAGGGCTTATTCGGTAAAACGATAGTGAAATTACAGTTGAAAGTTAAACATGAAATTGAATTACAAATTAAATTAGATTAGGTACAAATTAAATTAAACTACAAATTAAATTAAATTACTAATTAAATTAAACTTCAAATCAAATTAAATTACAAAGAAAGTCAATAAGTTCAATAAAAATACTAATTAAATTAAAATAAAATAATGAATTAATTCACATGTCAAATTACTAATTTAATCATATCAATTTATGTACTAAAATTACTTACGTCAACCGACATGGCAGTGCTAAATAGAATATATCCATATTTATGTCTGATTAAAAAAAAATGTATTGGCAACACACCCTGACGTAGTACGACTGTTGTAATACGAGGTGCTATTTGTTAATTTTAAAAACTTGGAGATGAAAAATATTAACATTGCGATTTCGGGATCTAAATCTAGTATTGAAATCAAGTAGAGAAAGAAGATTAGAGGAATCGATTTTGTAATGTTGTATTTTATAAAACAAGATAAGATTGAAAAGAAGCACCTAAAAACGTAAAGTTCCATGGCTCTGATGAAGATGTTGTTAGCAACTGTCTTCCAATATCCGCAATAATGTAAAAGGATATTTTATTAGGATTCATAATAGAATATCCTCTTCCATTCGCGACATTCCCAGAATCAGACTCAAAGTGCCTTTGACAGGAAAGTAATTTTATCTAGTTATATTGCTTCATTTGGAGATATTAGTATGGTTCTTGTATCACTTTGACTTTTTTAGGGAAAATAAAAGGCATTTCGCCGTTGGGTGAATGTTTGATAAAAATGTTGTAAAAGGCTTTTTAGAATCGTTAAAGGGTTGTTTTCCGTTTTTTTTTAATTTTTCGTGTTTTACCTTTGATCAAAGCACGAGTAAATTTTAATTTAATATTTCACCAAATACAAAACCCGTTGGCTGTTTAAAAATTAATTTAAAAATAAGTAAACAAGTGTACTATTGCACTGTAAGTATAACACACAACATACCTAGGAGTAACATAGAAAGACATATTTGAAATAAATAACAACCACTTTAACAAGATGTGTTTGCTCAATAATTACGCTCAGAAATAAATAAATAAATAAAATGCTTTATTACATGAACATAGGTATTTTTATATAATTATGGTTGGAGACTCCTTTTAAGCATGTAGATGCCTGTGCCAGGAGCCTCCGCTCTTCGGTTTTTTAACATCATACTATGTTTAGGTACGTGACAAATAACAATCTAAAGACATTTTATTTCGTTATTATAAAAACAAAAGCATAATATGTGTGTGTGTGTGTGTGTGTTTGTGTGTGCGTGTGTTATGTTCGCTTATTTAAGTAACTTTTCAACTTCTGGCTAAACAAAGGCGCGATACATCATCATTACTTGATAAAAATTATATCATCAGGTACATTATTATTGAATATTAAGTGTCTCCAAGAAACCATTTATTAAGTCTGTCGTGGTCTAGGATGTCAATAATACATAATATTTTTGTGTAATTACATTCATAATATAATAAAATTATTGGAAATAACATATATCCAATACAATCTTATGATCATAATATTATATATTAGGGTTTATGTTTGATATTTTTCCTGAACTAGGATACAATGCATTTTAGTTAGTTATATGATGACGATGATATCGGTATTTTTAGCTGATACTGAGTGAACCCATTTTACAGTGCAAGTGTGTCATTATATAAAACACTAAACTTCAAACGGAAAATTTTATCCAAATTATAAGAAACCTACAAATTGATTTCGAAAACGATGTCCAAGTGCCTGATATGGATATCAGGTATAGTGGACTATATCCTACGTCATTTATATGATAAAGACCGTGATGTCATTGACATGGCGACTTTTAGGCACCGTAAGCGTCACGGCAAATATTTGCGAAGGGCGCGCTTATCTCAGAACGCTAGTGGCGTCAATTTCTCAAGTTGGGTGTACGACTATGAATGTAATCCACTTGTAGGATGGGTTTCTGAGTGTTGCGTCATCATCAGCCGGTCGTAGACCAATGATGGACTGGACGTAGACCTCTCAGTTTGATCCATCCTTGCTCGCATACAGAGGGTATACAATGGCCCTCCCGTAATAAACGAGAATACCTATCGTTTCCAAATAAAAGAGACAGCGCGGGCGAAAGGGATGGAGATAAAGATTTGCTCGTGGATTCCGTCTCCCAGCTCCTGTCAGCCACCATTCGCTTATCTCTAGAATGACTAGGTACATTACTTGTATTTCGATTTCTTAATCTGCTGGTTCTGACTTTAATTTTGTACATTAAACACTCCACCTTTATGTTTTGTATGTTGTGCAATAAAGAGTATATGTCTATCTATTAACCACCAATGGGAAACGCAGGAATGACACTGTTTTTTCATGTTTTATTTTTATTTTTTGTGGATTTTTATTTGTTTTCTTTTATTTATTTTCTGGTTAGTTTTTCTTCCGTTTTTGTTTGCAGTTAATTTGTATTTATGTGTATTAGATTTTATTTTAGTATCAAATTAGTGAATGTATTTTTTTTCTTTCTTTCTTTCAATGTTTCGAAATAAATAATTACAATAATGGTAATCAACATTGCTTTAATTCACATATTTTTAATACGTGTTTTTTTTTTTTAAAAAGCAATGGTGATTACATTTGCAATCACGTAATATCCTCAGATGTCATCTATTAGTTGCAGTTAGGTATCGAAGTAATAAAGCAAGTACATAAATATACCTACCAATTTATTTAGGTACTTGGATTACTACGTACTTATTTCATTTGGGAAAGTAGGCTATCAATACGTATTGAAAATGCCTATTATCAAGAATACAAACACTGTGACTATTATTTAAATCCGATAACAGTGTAGTAGTGTGTCATGTTCGTTTATACTTTACTAGCTTTTGCCCGCGACTTCGTCTGCGTTTACACAATATCTTTATAAATTATAGCCTATGTGTTATTCTGATCTATAAGCTACATTACAGAGTAATGTATAGAGACATGTAAAGTTTCATTAAAATCCGTTTAGTAGTTTTTGCGTGAAAGAGGAACAAACATCCATACATCCATCCAAACAAACTTTCGCCTTTATAATATTAGTACGGATTTGTTGTCTTGACACTATGATATTAAGTCTCAATAGTGAAGCTTATGAGCATCACTGCAAATATTCGCTACCTTGAAAGCATGACGATTCGTATGTAGACGCGTTTAGCTACCATGGTTCGCCCCATCACTAAGGGCCGATATCACCGTCGAAATTGAACGCGATCAACGCTTAAACGCGATCAATGCTAGCGAAAACAAAGGAACGGAACTCAGTTTAGCGCGTAGACCGAGTTCAAGTGAATTGATCGCGTTCAATTTCAACGGTGAAATCGGCCCTTAGATGCTTTAAGGCGACGGGTAGCCCTAACCAGCGACATCAATCGATTTAAATTGTTTGCTACTAAACCGGATCTATTTTAAACAATTTCGGGGCTGCAACCTCTCGGCAAATACTTATACTATTTATCAAATAACCATGCACAAATATTGAGTCCGTTTTTGTACGAGAAAAATTGATTTGACACGCCAAAAGCGGCCACTTTTGGCGTGCGCGTACGCGTTGGACCCAACATTTGTTGGGTCCAACGCGTACGCGCAAAATTGATGCAAAGCATGGTTATTTAATAAATAGTATAAGTGTTTGCCGAGAGTTTGTAATCCCAAAATTGTTTAAAATAGACCCGATTAAGTAGCTAACAATTTAAATCGATTGCCGCGTTGGCGCAGCGGGTAGTGCGTGGCACTTTAGAGCGACGGCTGCTCTTATGGTCCCGGACTCGATCCCCGGGTCGGGCCACAATTTGTAGAAATTCTCAGTGTCAGCCTGGAGTCTGAAAGTCGGCAAGCTTGTCCCCGCGTGACTCGGCAAGCCGTTGTCCTGCGGCCGATTTGGTCGTGTCACACACCAGTGTGATGTGAGATGTCCAGTCCATCAGTGGTATACGACCGGCTTATGATAACGCAACGCTCAGACACTAGTCTCATCGGATTATGAGGGCAAGGGAATAGAGAGTGTACTTGTGTCTGCGCAAACACTTGAGCACTATAATATATCCTGCGTACGTGGCTGATCGTTAAAATTGACCGCCTTAGCTGAAATTGGTTGGAGGATATGGTATTATTAAGATTCTTTAAAGATAACAGTCATGATTTTGGGTAGTCACTACGTTCTGTTTTTTAACTACCTTCATTCATCATCCTTTTAGCGTTTCTCTTTGCGCTCCAAAGCATATGTTTTGAAGCCCCGGGCCGGCTTTCCAGTTAGTAACACCTCTTCTTCACACAGTTTTCGGTGTCCATATTGATAAGGTTGTTATTACGCAGACCAACCCTTACGACGCCAAACAAATCGCTCGTTACCGGGAACCGGCGTTGTTGTCATAGTCTCCTCCAACCGATTACGGCTACGGCGGTCAATATCAATAAGCCACGTACGTACGATATATTACAGTGCTCAAGTGTGTGCGCAAACACATGCACTCTCTATTCCCTTACACTCATGACAGGACACCAGGCGCAGGTTGGTTGGCTTATCGAGCTTTTCGAGGCACGGGGATACAATACTGCGGACTTCCAGACTCCGGGGTAATACTAAGCAGATTGGTGATCACAAACCCTAGAAATGTTTAAAATATTTGAAACAGGTTCTTTTTCTCTTTAAGTATAAATAAATGAATAATAAATAAATAAATTGAGACAACATTGTTCTGGTCCCAAACTAGGGTTTTCCCTCGTACTATAAAATAAAATATATATTTTTTTTTTATAAAAATAGAAACCAAAAACAACGAAGGTACCACAAACACCCAGACCCAACACAAATATTTCTTTCATCAATAAACATTCGCTCTAAACCACTGCGCTAAACGGGTCGTCAATGCCTAGAATTCAGAAAATATTTAAAAAATTCAACCCAACTTTTAGATTTCACAATGAATATCTATATCATATAATATGCCAAAGTATACTTCGTTACGTAAATAAGCAGATGTCACCATAGAGCGAAGGGTGAATTTATCAATTCAATATCAACAGCAGGGATAATCCTACCCTTTTCATCCAGAGACGATACAATGTCGAAATAGCGATCAATAGATTATGTCTAGATAAGTGTGTCGATTACAGACGTGACTCATGTTTGGTAAATTTGAATATGTTGAAGTTTAGTTATTTTAGTTCAAAGAGTATTTGATAGAAAGTTAATTCATTGAATAGATAAGTGAATAAAATTTACAGTTTATTGCACAAAAGGATATCTATATACTTACAAGTATACCTCATCATCATACTCCTGCCCTTTTCCCAGGTTATCTGGGGTCGGCGCAGTATGTTTTCCTTTTCCAGACGTCCCTGTCATTCGTCATCGAATCATCCACCTCTTTTTCCATCATGTCATTCTTCACACAATCCATCCATCTCTTTTTCGGACGTCCTCTGTTCCTCTGTTCCTCCACCCACTTACGTTTAAACTCAGGGCAAAATTTACAAATCCGTCATTAGCTTGTTGTAAGGTATGGATCAAAATGCTGGGCCGTTAAGAAGACGGATGAAAGACGATTGCATGCGACAGAGATGAGAATGTTAAGATGGATGTGTGGAGTGACGAGAATGGACAAGATAAGGAATGAATATATTAGAGGAAGTATGAAAGTGGCCCCCATCATTGATCTTTATACTTGTACCTATAAAACCATAAAGATTACATAATAGTAATTGCGGCACGCACATCGAAAGCGATGGTAGCTCAGTGGTTCAGAACGCGCCTTCTATACGGGGGGGACCGGGTTCGTATCCGAGCATGCACCTCTGTATTTTTCAAATATATCTGCGTATTACTACCATTAGCATGGCGTTGAGTTTTATAGTAGGTATCATCATCATCATTTCAGCCAATAGACGTCCACTGCTTCTCCCCAATGTTCTCCACATAGATCGGTCCTGTGCCGCCCGCATCCCGCATGGATTCCCGCCGGGGGCCTGCCACGGCTATAGTAGGTATAGGCGATAGTTTCTGAAACGTGTAACCATGATTCAGTTGGTCTGGTTTCCCTGTAAAGGGTTTTGAAGGTCAGACGGCAGTCGCTTCATTGTAGTTACCACAATTCTTAATCCTGAATAAATTATGTTCTTAACATACCTAGGCCTCCAGAGCGACAGCTTTGGACGCAACTGGGAATTATAAGCTAAGATGAGGAGAAATAGAAACACACACCTGTGATTCTTCTGGTTTTAAAAATAATAAATAAATATTTCACAACATCACATTCACTGATCTGACTCCGAAATAGGTAGCTCAAGCACCTGTGTTACGGATATCAGAATCAACAGTGAGATTACAAATATATACATATAATACTTTTCTTTTGTAAATACATACTTATAATACATAGAAAACACCCAGATCAATACAAACAAATATGTTCATGCACACAAATGTTTGTACTGTGCGGGGACCCGCAACCCTTGGACCAAAGGCAGAAATGTATGGGTGGTGCTAATTGCTTACGAAAAAATTTAATGTTATTATCTTATTAAGTCTCGTAAATACAATCTCAGCGGTCTTATCGCTAATAGCGAACAACCTTGTAGTGGAGTACGACGTACCTAGGCTAGCAAGAATTCAGCAACAAAATGGAGCCTTCATATAACCATATTCTCTAACATCTCAGCATCATTCCCGATTGCGTCAAGCAGTCACACTAGACCACGGCGTACGGCTGTACTACGATCTAGGAACGCACAAGAATTGCTTGGAGCGTACGAGTAAAGCAGTGTCAACATCTAATCAAATCAAATGAAATCAAAAATGTCTTTATATAATTTAAGTCCATACAGAACATTTATGAATATCAAATATTATGTAAGTGGAAGTTGGCGGTCTTGTACCCCCGTGCCTCGGAAAGCACGTTAAGCCGTTGGTCCTGCGCCCAATCCCTCTCTGGTCGTGTCACAATAGTGTCCCATCGGAATATGAGGGTAAGGGAATAGAGAGTGCACTTGTGTTTGCGCACACACTTGAGCACTATAATATATCCTGCGTAAGTGGCTGATCGTTGATATTGGCCTTTTCTACGGAAAAGGATTGGTCGAAACATGCCTTAATCATCTATATGACGTCATTTGATTACCCATATTTACCTACCTGTACAAGCTTAGTGCACACTCTTATGAGTAACAATGTTGTGCGAAACTATTGATGTTATTTGAATTTATCTAGCTAATTAATTTTAACTAACTGAGAAATTATTACACAAAGTCCTAGGGTTCAAATCATTGCACAAAGCACTAAGATAGTTAAATAGTGTTGATCTATTCATTGTTTAATTCTTAAAAACCTCCCATAACAACACTAATATAAATTATCGTCTGAGGTAGTTCCGAACCAATGCGACCTTCAACCCTAAAAAAAGTGTTTATAAAAATATTGTTTGATTCCTATTTGCGAACACGATGATAGTTTTATTTGTAAACGAAAAATGGACTGGCCAATATACAGGATTCCTAACCGCAAATAAGTATAAAAAAAGTAAAACCTCATGTTGGGTGTCTAAAAATATATATTTTTTAAAATCAACTACCCTCAATTTAAGCATGTTCCATTCTCTTTCAAAAGGATGTTGTTAGTACTGCACGCAGTAACATCGATACCATATTCCTTTACTTACATTGGATAGTGGATCTATTTTGTTTTCGCTGTCAAAATAGTTACGTAGTGGAATACTACATATTTGTAATTTTGGCAAGGGGGCGTTTGTACTGCTAATTTTCTATAGAATGATGTCAAAAACGTAAACTTTTTTAAAGGCAGTATTAGTTCCTTTTTTTACCACACTCGCCTAAAGATCCTTGTACTGTAGTGCAAGTGGGATACAGTCTGTGTTTTATAAGTTAGACGCAAAGTCGGCCGGTGCTCGGTCTGTTGATCATACTCGATAAGTGGTGATAAGGTGTGCTGTATCGAGCGATGTTTGCTCTTATCAGTGATAACGGAATGGCAAACAAGTATGGGTACCGAGAATGGAACGAGCGAGTATCTAGAACAATGAGGTACATAACCTATTCGGAGCTCAGGTAATTTGTTGAGGTTATGATAACCTAAAGACTTTTTAAATTAATTTTCTCATAAAACATATAAACTTAAGAAATAGACAACTTATCTATTACATATCACGGTTTAAATAGCGATTAGAATCGACGACGAATTTATCGAAGTTTATCTATACATAGCCACATTGTTTGCATGTGAAATACTATGGTTACGTACAATTGTGGTAAATATTTCTAAATAGCTAAAAATGTAACCCGATCTGTGTGTGAGTGTGTGTGTGTGTGTGACACTTAACATACATTCAAACTTTTTATGTATAATTGATTTTGTTTTCCTAAAAATTTGTTGAAAAATACATTATACACATTTATTATTAGTTATTCAGGCTATAATAATTGAATGCGAATTAGGTATACATAATAATTTATTAGATTAATATTTTTTTTAGGAAATCTATTTTTTTTGTTTACATTATGGCAGACAAACGAGCAGACGGCTCGCCTGGTAAGTGATTGCCGCCGCTCATGAACATCTGCGACACACGGGGTATCACATCACATTATATTGATAGGTAAAACTATACGAGCTATTACGACCGAATCAGAGTTATCCCTCCCTTTCACACGCGCTGTGGATCTCCTTTGTTTAGATGCGATAGGTACGAGTAGGTATATTCACGGAACGGGTCCATTGTATGCCACCTGTTCTTGATTTGTAAGTCGTCACAACATCGTATTTGTTTTATATATCTATGAATAAGATAGAATCTATACTCAAATATGTCATAAAGAAATGTTTTTTTTTATGCTAGAGGCTGGAAAAACGAGCAAGCGAGTCACCTGATGGAAAGTAATCGTCGCCGCTCATGAACATCCGCGAAATCAGAGAGATAGCTAATGTGTTGCCGGCCTTTTTAAAAAAGAGAACGCTCTTGTCTTGAAGGTCCCTAAGTCGTAGCCGTCCGGAAATACTCCTGCAGCCAAACCGTTCCACAGAACTGAGGTACGTTGTAAAAAGTTCCGGGAGAAACGCACAGTATTAGACCGCCATCCATTGAGATGATGAGGATGGAATGACAATCGCTTGCGAGTTGCTCGATGTAAGAATTAGATCAAACAGTTCTTCAGATATTAATATTACACTTCGTTATGCATATATTTACATCACATGTCATTTGAAAAAAAGCAGAAGAATTTCTATGTAGTCGTGATATATGAAAATGATATTTGAGCCTAAAATAAATAAGGCACTTACAAAACCTTTATGGCTCGCGAATTTGAAATGTTATCTACGTTACATTGTCTGGTTAGATTTTATTGCACAGATACGAATAATAGATTGTTTGTGTACAACAGGGATCGCACAAAAAGCTGATTTACATGGCCACAATGCGAAATGTGAAACGGCGAAAATTTGCTTGTATTGGATTGTAAACAAATACAAATAGAATTTTGAAAGCACAATGTGACCTTTACTGTACTAAAGTGTTGTGTTTAACTTGTACAGACATCCACACAGTTGGTTTACTCTGTCTGTCAAAATTCCCCGTTAATTTTTTGTTTTATGTGATAGATGGCAGACGAGCATACGGATCACCTGATGGCAAGCAATGGCCGCCACCCATGGACACCAGTGGATTAACAAGTGCGCTGCCAACCTTTTCACCCCCCTTCCCGAGATGGGGCCTCCGGTACCCTCACTCACTCAGCGAAACACAGTGCTGCTTCACGCTGGTTTTCTGTGAGGCTGTGGTATCACTGCGGTCAAGCCGGCCCATTCATGCCGAGCCGTGGCTCTCCCACGGTCAATATTGAACTAAATGTATTTGACATTAAAGGGATAGCTAATTGATGCCACTAAGTAGGTTTGCAGAAGTCATCATCTGTACCTACATTGGGTTGGGGGATCACTGAACATTAAAATAGGTACCTAATAAAATGAATCGCCTTTCGCGTCATCACTGAAACATTCCTTCTTCCAGAGGCCCAATCCGGGGGGAAGTAAAGTTGAATGAAGGTTGACGTATGGACAACCTCACACGGGTTTACTACAACCAGCTAATTATATAGGACTTGTTGCCCTGAGCATTAATGACTATAGCACCAAAGCTGTATTGTCATTATCTTTGGTATTATTTCAGTTCAAAAATCAACAGCTTGATAAATTTTCACAGAATTATCTAACAAAAAAATATTTTCGGTACTTCAAGTCATTTGAACATTATTTTCACAGAATTATCTAACAAAAAACAACTTTTTTTTAAGTAAGTAAGTTCTTTATTGTGTATGGAAAATAAGGTTACAGAAATTATCTTAAAATGATCTATGTATTTATTATTGGGTATGTGTGTATTGTTTATTATTATTTATGTAATGTAATAATATTAATATATAAAATAATGTATATTTCTGCCATTCTCAATTTCATTTGTTAAATTACTTTGCACTGCCTTCCCTTATTACGAATAAGATATTTTTTTCCTCTACCCAAAGGTTGTCT
This sequence comes from Marasmia exigua, assembly GCA_019059595.1. Classification (NCBI taxonomy): domain Eukaryota; kingdom Metazoa; phylum Arthropoda; class Insecta; order Lepidoptera; family Crambidae; genus Marasmia; species Marasmia exigua. Next base: position 23,262,163 of record CM032473.1, read on the forward strand.
GGAAGAAATCGCTGCAAGCGATAAGACCGCCTTATTGTACTGTCTGTTGCTGTTGTATCATGCTTGTATTTTATTTTTGTGCAATAAAGAATATCTATCTAATTGTTAAATATATTAGTATCACTTGAACCTACCTTTTCAGGCATATCCACATTATGGTTATACTCAGTTGTAAACCATTACCAAATTTGTTTCTTTTTATATTTTATAATCTAAATTATAATATTCCTGGACATTATAAAAGAAATTACAAGTTAACCATGTATATGAAAATCCGAGGATCTCTTTACATATTAAACGAAACCTTACTTTTTATAGTTAGTAAAATACGCAGCTTAGTACTAAACGTTTCCGAAAACTTTATTTCTAGATAATTACAATTTGTTTGTCAAAATATTGAATAGTTCGCGTGACGTTCGTGACTGACGAACTTTCATTAATGTTTTGGGAATTCCTTTTTGCTTATTAAATAAGGATTATCGCGTGATTAAAGTACTTTACTTTGATTTATACATCGAGTTTAAAGTGTAAAGTTTCATTTAAGTGTAATTTATTTTAAAATGTCTGTTTGCATTCGTATAGCAGCTACAGGTGTGTATCTAATGTATACTGTGAAACGCAAGTAAACTTATTGAGTATGGAGTATTAATAAAACAATATCAAAACCTAAGTTTTAGACCGTGGGAGAGCCACGATTCGGCTTGAATGGGCCTGCTCGATCGGAGTGATACCATGGAATCATAGAAAACCGGCGTGAAGCAGCTGTGTGTCTTTCGCTGCGTGCGTGAATCCGGGGTAAAGGGAGGTTTAAAGGTTTGCAGCGCACTTGTGACTCTACTGGTGTCGCGGGTGTCTACGGGCGACGGCAATCGCTTACCATCAGGCGATCCGTCTCGTCGTTTGCCACCTATCACATAAAAAAGTACAACCAGCCATTGCTAAGAAATTCTGACCTGTAGGTAGGTAGTTCTGTTACAATATGATGATGATGTAAGTGATGACATCACTTCAAGATATATCGAGCTTCTGAATTTAAGACTTAGTCAATATCGATATAGGTAAACATTTGGAGACTTATGATGTCCATAGATACTGTAATGATGGTGAACTCCTTCGTTGCTGGCTGTCGGTTCAATGTCAGTCAATTAGGATAAAATTTATGCTTTGAATATGGACTTGTGGTGAGAGAGTCAGGAAGGCTTAGAGAGGTTACACATAGAAGGCCGCCGCCGCGGAATTGAGAGTTTTTATCCAGAAATTGAATAAAAAAAATAGCAAAGTAATGAACGAGTGAACCTCTTGCACGTCCGTGCAACCATATAGATATTTCAATCCACGAAGACGCGCCCAACCCTTTCTCATTATCGCTTACAAATTAACAATGAGTGCTCACGCACATTATGATAAATTGACAGAATGTCACGGGGTAACTGAAAAGATGCTCTACTTGATTATTTTTTTTGTGAGAAGTGTTCAAGTTCCCCTCATGCACCACGAATGCCCTTGCCCAAAAGTGGTGGGGCGCGTCTTCGTGGGTTGAACTATCTGTAATATTGTATATTTTTCAGGTTAAGAAAGTCAAAATAAAAACAAGGAATTTGCGTTGGTTTCAATCTTTACAATACTACCTCACCTTATGAACTTCCCATTTTCATAGTTGTTTCACGTAATTAAATGACATCTTTTTTTTGTTCCAGTGGGATGAGCATGAACATTAACAACAACAACAATACGAGCATTAACAACAATAACAATATCAACGATGAGGAGAATCCTGATATGCCCGACCCTGACTACATCAAGGTACGTTATAGTTTTTACTCATAACCACACGCCGTGTGGTCCCGCCAGAGTAGAATAGGCCACCCTCACTCTTACCGAGGTGTCGTAAAAGGCGACTAAGGTAAAGCTGCTGGCATGATCATCAGCTACCCAGAGAAGGAAAACTCTGCATTTACAATAAAACCCTCGCCAACCCGTCTGCCAAGCGTGGTGAGTATGGCAATTACCCCTCATGTGATTGAGGGAGGCCCGTGCCCCAGCAATGGGGACTTAAATGGGCTGATGATAACAATGAAATAACTAAAATTTAACAAATTAATATGACGGGTAGGGCACACTAGCGACGCCATTAGATTTTAATTTTTAGCTACTAAACCGGATCTATTTTAAACAATTCCGGGGTCACAACCTCTTGGAAAATGCTTATACTATTTATCAAATAAACATACACAAATAGTGGGCCCATTTTTGTACGCGAAAAATTGACGATTCATGATGAAATGGCCGCTTTTGGCGTGAATAAATTTTTCGCGTACGCGTTGGACCCAACATTAATTGCATGGTTGTTTGCCGAGAGGTTGTAACCAGAACGCTATGATCTAAACTTATTCAAGAAAAGGGTGAATAGGCTGTTACTAGACAGGCAGGATTCAGCCTCGGCCACATCATCACTTACCATCAGGTGAGATTGTGGCCAAATGTCTGGCTATTCTAATAAGAAAAAAAAACCCGAAATTGTTTAAAATAGATCCCGTTTAGAAGCTAAAAAATAAAATCAATTGGCGTCGCTAGTGTGCCCTAACCGTCACCTTAATTCATTTTATTTAAATGCTAAGGGTCTTATTCATAAATGTTTGTTAAACCTTAGATAACTAAAACGTTGTTGTAAAGCCGTTTTCATTATTTTTCGAAAATGTTGTATGTATTTTTTGGTTTTAAACGTCACAACTGCTTTATAACACCGCTTTTAGGTAACAAAGGTTTATTTAATGTTTATGAATAAAGCCCTAAAAATAAGCATTTTGGACTTCTAATTAAATCAAAACAAAATTATATGTAGAAAGCATAGAGTAAAATAATATTAGAAGGTTTCTTTTTAATTCTATATTTACAAAATCATACAGAGTATTGTGTGTAAGAGCACATTAAAAATTTATGTTAGTAACAAAAAATAAAACTACTGAAAATAAAATTACATTATCCAAGGGTAACAGAGTTTATATTTTACCATGGGAAATTGACTCATTCCTGTAGGAAAAGGTCTTTTTTTTAGTTTTAGTTTTTTTAGTTTTTTTTTAGTTTAGGGACTTTAACCTTGTGTTATGTCAGTCCCATCGTCACCTAAACATTATTTTTACAATTTAAAAGATATAGTTAACTACGTTACATGATATATTTATATTAAATAGACACTATATACATACATAGTTACAATCATCGATGAAGAATCATCTCACACACTAGTTTAGCCGCGCCTGATGCAGGTTCAGCCAAAATATTGGAATACCCCTAAGTCAAAGTGTTTAAGATGCAAGTTGTTCATCAGTGATCGACGCTGTGTTTCATTTTTGACACACTCCATCAACAAGTGTTGCACATCTTCCACTTTATAACAGACATCACAATTTGGAGGTCAAACATGCGAGCGAAACATAAGCCATAATTTGAGACGATCTGATGGTCAATATGTTTGCGTTCATTTAGTTACTTTAGAGTTGTTAATTTTGTAACTCAATATAAAATATTAAGTGATATAGCTTTTTAGCTTATTAGGTTCAATTATATCATATAGTCGTCATCGTCTATTCAAAATTATAATTAAGTAGGTACCTACTTTGTAAGAACTTGCCGTCTCCATAGTCATCTGTCACAATTAAATGTTAAACAAAATATATGCGGCCCGGAGTCTTCATTTACAGACATTAATTAATTACCTTGCGCGGGCAAAATAAAGCCCGGTAATTAAAATGGTATGACGCGACAAACGCCCCCTGGTGATACGCCGTCAATACCGTTTCGTTATTGCTTTTAATTTGCTCTGCATTTTTCAGCCACCTTGTATAAGGTAGGGATGTCACGCGAATTGATATCACTCGAATGACTCGATAAAACACACTCAACATTTTCTAGCAATAATAAAGTAAATTATCAGCCTATATACTGTCCCACTGCAGGGCAAAGGCCTCCATCATAGAAATCAAGTCCTCGGTACTATGATGGGAATAGGCTCAATAACCACGCTTGTCAAAATGCGAATTGGTGATCACAAACACGAGCTATGTTCGAAAAAACCGGCCAAGTGCGAGTCGGACTCGCGCACCGAGGGTTCCGTACAAACCTGCAAGGGCAATTAGATCTAAGTATTTGATATGAATTTCAACTTGATAGCTTTACGCGTTCATGAGGAAAAAAGTAATAAGTTTATATTAATTAAAAAATATATATTTTGTAATGTAACTAAAAATTTAAAGTTTTCGGAATTTTTCCTTTATGTGTGCTATAAAACGTTGCTTCATGCCAAATTTCAAGATTCTAGGTCGACCGGAAGTACCCTTTAGGTTTTGATTCCCTTGCGAGTACTTGCGAGTTTCAAAATATGCAGCTTAAATTACTGTTTCTTTTGATTGCGTTGACATAGAAGTTTGATTTTGTTACAGCTTAAAGGTATTATAGACCTGAGTATTTGGTATGAATTTCAATTTCATACCTCTACGCGTTTATGAGTAAATGGGTAGTAAGTTTAAAATTATTAAAAAAAATATATATTTTGTGATGTAACTAAAAATTTATGGTTTTCGTAATTTTTCCTTTATCTATGCTATAAAACGTTGCTTCGTACCAAATTTCAAGATTCTGAGTTCACGGGAAGCACCCTGTAGGTTTTGATTCCCTTGCAAGTGTCGAAAATTTGCGGCATAAACGGCTGTATCTTTTGATTGCGTTGGCTTAGAAGTTTGATTTTTTCACAGCTTTAAGGGACAGTAGACCTGAGTAATTGGTATAAATTTCAGCTTCATACCTCCACGCGTTCCTGAGAAAAAGGGTCTTGACAGACGGACGGACGGACGGACAACAAAGTGATCCTATAAGGGTTCCGTTTTTTCCTTTTGAGGTACGGAACCCTAAAAACTAGAAACTTACTTTTTGCTCGACCCGGGAATCGAACCCAGGACCCCGAGATCACGGACCGGTACATAAACCACTAGACCATCAGAGCGTCTTTTCTTGCAATATTGGACTAATTTTCGATAAAATAGTTTGTATATATTTGTATAATATTTGTTACGTTACGTTGTAATATTGTAAAATATTTGTTACGCATCAAGCTTTCAAATTATTTTAAATCGATTTTCATTATTTGTGACCCAAAAATTCATTCTAGTGACTCGACATTCCTTTCACAACTGTTGAGGTTGAGTTGCATTTCTGTTATTTTGACGTATCTTCAAGTACCCTGGGTAAGAGGAGATTAGTGATAATCGACTTAATCAATAAATCAGCCTGTTGCCGTCCACTTCGGAATGATAGCTTACCCCAAAGAGCGCTAATCAATCCGGTTCTGAGCAGTCTGCATCCAACTCACACTTGCCATCTTTCTCAAATCGTACAAGAGTGAAGTGTTCGCCACGTAGATAAACGTAGTGTAGGACGCCCGGCGACACTACGATGGACTGCGTATTCGAGTATAATACACGAAAATCTAAATTTCAAAATGTTGAGTGAAACAGCAAATATTCATTCAAATACATAGTCAAAATCAAAATGTATCTGACTCGAGTCACATCACTAGTAATACGAGTATCTCCGGTTACCCTGTCCAAGGGGAGATCGTAATGAACGTGTGTTTGTTCTGTTTGAGTTTTATTATTTATTTGGGTGATGATGGCTCTTGATTTGATTTTTCCACTGGATTAATTTTGTGAATGGATTTTTTTTTATTGATTCGTGTAGAACCCCATGAGTGGGCGTTAGGGTGGCCATTGAATGGCCGAACAGCAATATGCTTTTGATAGGTACGGTGGTCAGAAAATGTATGTACCTTAGCCAAAAAAGCTTGGCCCATACCTTTTTTGTGTTCCTGGGTTGTGACCTACCGTATCTAGCAACTATCGATAAAATCATGTCGCTTCATTTTTTGTGCATGCTTAAACACTAACGGCCGCACTCAGAGACGTCATTTAAGCTAATTTTCATTAACTTTATTATCCGTAGTCTTTATGCGTATCAAAATAAGTGTCAATATTTTTTCATAAGTAGCCAGCTAAGTTAATCAACGACTCTGAATGTGGCAGTTCGTCTTTAAGCATGAATGAAAAAAACTCCAAGTGTCAACAAATATTTATTTATTCAAGCACTTGAGTTTTTTCATTAATGAGCCTATTCATGGCCTAAGACATTTGTGTTAGGCCATCGTATTGATAATGTTATAATATGCTAGGGAATTCTCATTTGGTCATTTAGTAATAATTTCCTAGGATTGGCAATGAGGAAATTAGGTAGGTAGATAGAAAGTATTCTATCCATTCCCAATCCAGGGTAAAGGGGGTTTTAAGGTTGGCAGCGCACTTATGACTTTACTAGTGTCGCGGGTGTCCATGGGCGGCGGCAATCGTTTACCATCAGGCTGCTCGTCTGCCACCTATCACAAAAAAAAATCTTTCTAACTCGCTCATACATTTGCTAAAGAGTACTTTATTTCACACACCATATATAAATACAAAGCAGCTATGCTATGATAAATCTCTTCCAATCGACCTTTATTCGACCAAATTTGTTAAAGCTTCAAAAAGGTGGGCAGTAAACTTGTTTGCAATCTCAGTCGTTTAAAGTGTTCTGAGCGACCCTTGCTCGAGTACCTACTTATTCCACTTGTACCGCCTGCAAACTGCCTTAAGTAAGAAAAGGACCCCTTCTCCCCTCCATGTCTCATTTTCATAAGCATATAATTGTCCTGGCCTGGACTATACGTTAGACCAGGGCTATTTGTGACAGTTGCTATTAATAAAATGTTGGAGTTGAAAGTTGATAAACGTAAATGATTTTATCAAAAAAAAATTATATTACGCACATTCTACCAAACTAGCCTTCAGATGTTGTCAACAGTTCACATATTATATTTGTATTAATATTTCCTTAGATTTTTGCGTTGCATTCGAACCCGAGGTCTGTTTGTGACCACAGCTGCTTTAACGTAGCTGAAACGTCAAGTGTAAATACATAATCACGTAACAAATTACATTTGCATGTTACAACCGCATCCAGTGTGATAGCACCATTTTCTTCCTCATTTTGAAGCGGCATATTATGCCAGCATACCATCCCAAATACACTCCTATTTCACATCTATGATTTGCTCTTCATAAATGGATGAAAGCCATTCTTAGAAAAAATCATTTGTGATGTTTTCTGATGTTTCTACCCGTAAAATTCCAGATGTTCGTGGGTCAGGTGCCGCGCAGTATGGACGAGAATGACCTTCGGCTGATGTTTGAGGAGTTCGGCCGCGTGCACCAGATAAACGTGCTGCGGGACAAGATCACCGGGGCCAGCAAAGGTTTGTTACCTCTGCATTATATGTAAAACTCCAGCTGAAACTAGAAAGTTATCGTAAAATGAGCGTGCGATGTTACTAAACCCTCATCGGGGCCAGCAAAGGTTTGTTACCTCTGCATTATGAGAAAAAATCCAGCTTAAATTAGAAAGTTAATATCTCATTGCAGCTTATAATATACAAAAACTATGATACTCTGTCGACAGAGAGAAACTGACTATGAAACAATATAATATATCCACTTTTTTTTTATTTAACTGGCTGACTGGAGAATTCGCACACAGAACACATAATACCGAACTTAATATTTCGAGTTCTCTCCACCTCTCAACATTTTTAGGAATAATATTTCAATTGTTTTTTTCTCAGTGTGACGTAAAAAGTAGAAAATGTGTGACCGCATACAATTTTGTCCACTCAGTTCGACTTTATGGAGAAGTAAATAAACACTAAAGACGTAGCACCAATTGTGTTACTAACACAATATACGGCTAAACGTTGTTAAGTTACGTCCAAGGGCTCGGTAGGGGTGCGAAGAATTGTTGCGATTTGTTCTAATGAACGCCGGGGACAACAAAGTTGTTGTTTGTCGCTATGTTGTAACTGGCGAAGTTCGTGAACACTTATATACTGTGGCGATTCAGGAAGGAGTTTTCGGGTGTAAGGATAAAATACGTAATTTACTTGATTTAACTCTAGGCCGTTTTGCACTAAAGCAGAGTGACGCGGAATGTATTCTTGTCATTTGATTTTTAAATAACCAATTTCTGTGAATGGATACCTCATTTAATACATTGACCTGGTTCCGTACTAAGGTACTAAGTACCTAACTTAAACACTTGTGTTACGGATATTAAACAGAGAATACTATTGCTCGTTGAAATTTCAACCTCGCCCTGCCTAAGTGGAAAATGGGCCCTTATTTGAAAATCTGTACGTCCTGCGAAAAGTGGTACAAGTCGACTTATATCAAATTTGATTTTCTTCTTGCTACTTCATCACAAAAAAATCCTGTATTTTTCTGTTTGATCAGACATGCAAAAAATCCTCCATTTTTCCGTCTGACTATAGAATAATAGGGGATTTTTTTGTCATGAAGTAGCAAGAAGAAAATTAAATTCGATATAAGTCGACTTGTACCATTTTTCACAGGACGCACAGAAATATCATTGTGTGATTTTTAAATGTGAGGTCTAAGTATATTATCCAGAGTAACTAGGTATACCATCGTTATTTTAGCGGATAAACTTTCGTCAGATAATTTATTATTAATTTAAAGTATCAAAATCTACTGAATCAAATTACTTAATTGACTTTAAATTCGACCGAAACCTATTATGAAGTTAAATAAAGGATTTCACTCGAAATAAAGTTCTCAGGTTTGGAATTTCATAGTATTAACATTACACTGAAAATCCTTCGCGAGCCTAACTAAATGGTCTATAAATTTTAACGTAAAATGTTTTCTGACAGAATCGTTTATTAATATTGATGAAGCTATCTTAAAGTTGAAAGGGAAACGCGACACTCAGGAAATTAATTTTGTATTTTAACATTGTCGTAAGAAACTAAGTCACAATTTTTGTTGAGACAACCGTCCGTATTGAGTTTGCAACTTTTGAATTTGTTGAGAAATAATTTTAATTATTAAATTCGGCGCTTGTTACGCTTTTTTAATGGCGAATTATAATAAAATTTCAACGGGAAAGGTTACTTTGAGAGGTAGTAAAGCTTCAACTCAAAGAAATTTGGAGCGTGAAGTACTTACAATATAATTAGAACGCCGGTAGCGTGAGATAATCAGATTACACGCACATATCTACATGCACGCTAAATGCTTGTTCACGTAGACTCGCGGGCGCGGTGACGGGCGCGGTCGTAAAATATCAAACACATGGCGTAATATAGAAGTGTTCACTTACGAAACGCACGTGCGATTTAAGTAGCGGGCAAAGCTAGCTACTGGAGCGCGCGCGCCGCTCGCGTCAATATCGAACGCGTGAAGATGTTTGAAGAATTCACGTTGAACTAGTGGCGGAGCGCGCGATACCAGTAGATATATACGCAAGCAGTATGGACACTACGAACAAACGCTTGATTACGCACGCACACAGACGTACATTTTATACGGATTCTAAGGTCCCATCTGAGTACAATCGTAGGAACTAAATTCAGAGTTGCCGGTTTTACTCGAGTGCCGCTTACTTTATCTTGGTAGGGAAAATAAATAGATGCATCATTATGTATGTTATCAAAAAATGGTTTCGGATTTTTAAGTGATATGATTATTATTATTATTATATTTATGAACTTTTCGCTAGAAACACTAGCACTGTTGGAGACCAGCACCGGTACACCGAGTACCGTACCGAGACTTATTGGCCAATATTTCTAAATTCTAGTGATTAATTTTTTAATGTGTTTTGTTTTTATATGTCAATGTAGAAATATATTCCATGTACAACATGTCCAAAGCTAGCTTTGTTTTCCTTTGGTAAAATTATTTACGCCGTTCTTTTTCTTTAAGTATTTATTTCGTACACACCAATTCTTACTTTTAACATCTCCCACTTTGAATATGAAATTCTATAATAAAAAATTCGTCATCCATGTTTGCAATCTCTGACAATACGTCAAATTCGCGTCGACGCCTAGCTGCCAATGTGAACATAAAATCGCCACGTCTCGCTGCGCCACGACCGCGCCCGCGCGTTCAACGTGAACGCGGCCTTACAGTGATCTCAGTATGATTCGGCACAAATGACAGAGACAAACTATAGGAAACATATGTGGGATACACGTTACGATATACTGCTACCGCATAGAACTCTTCGATATCAATGACAGCTGGACCCGACATTCTGTGTCTATTTATTTTGTGCTTGAAATGAGAAGGGTATTGTCAAAATTGTGTTTTCAGAAGTATTAAATGAAGATTCAGTCTTCTTGTCACCCATCCCTCAAAGTCTTAAGTCGAAAGTCTTCGACCAGTGCGTCCTTCCGGTCATGACTTACGGTGCCGAGACGTGGACACTCACGGCTGGACTAGTCCACCGGTTCAAAGTCGCTCAAAGAGCTATGGAAAGGGCTATGCTCGGAGTATCTCTGAAGGATCGCATCAGAAATGATGTAATCCGACAGAGAACCAGAGTCACCGACATAGCCCACCGAATTAGCAAACTGAAGTGGCAGTGGGCTGGTCATATTAGCCGCAGAACTGACAGCCGTTGGAGCCGTAAAGTCCTTGAGTGGAGACCGCGACTCGGTAAGCGTAGTGTAGGACGCCCTGCGACAAGATGGGATGATGACATTCGAAGGCTGGCTGGTGTGGGCTGGATGAGAGTGGCCGAAAATCGGGAGCAGTGGCGTGCATTAGGGGAGACCTATGTCCAGCAGTGGACGAGTGTGGGTTGCTGATGATGATGATGATGAAATGAAGATTAAAGAAGTATTGTTAGGTCCGATTCGGTTAAACTTAAAATCTATGGTATGACGTCAGTTTTGTATGGTATGACAGCGTTATACCAGAGATTCTTCATCATAGACGCCCACTGCTGCTCCCCCAATATTCTCCACACAGATCGGTCCTGTGCCGCCCGAATCGAATGGATTCCAGCGATCTTCACCAGATCGTCGGTCCACCTTGTGGAGGCCCTGCCACGGCTGCGATTTCCTGTGCGTGGCCTCCACTCGGGAACCTTTCCGACCCAACGGCCGTCTGTTCTCCTCGCTATGTGCCCTGCCCGTTGCCACTTGAGGCATGCAATCCTTTGGGCTATGTCTATGACCTTAGTTCTCCTGCGGAATCTACCAAAGATTAGTTCTCGGATAAAGTTTGGTCGAATCAAAGGGAACATTCTCGTGCACTCGACATTTAATTTGAATTATAGATTTCATACATTTGTCCATACAAATCTCTAACTCGACTACAATGTCGAGTGTTCAGAAATATTCTCCTAGGCCTATACCCTCATATCTTAGTGATTTTGGTCGCTGTAATTCGTTTTAGTATCGATAGCTTCCTACTACTCGTAACATAGATAATCGTGAATCGTCAATTTATTGATACAATTAGTATTATTATCAGAATTGCTTATCATGCAGTCTTCATTAATCAGTTTGAGTGCGTATTGTTGTTTTTGTCTGAGGGCTTACAAACAACGAGTATAATATAATTTATTACGAAGTTCAACAGTGCCTACTTATGAAATGAAGGATTTTAATCTATAGAGATACATATTTACATAGGTAAATATGTATAAATGCAAGTCGTGTTAGTTGTACCGCAGTTAACTAGCTTTTTAGTTGCCTGATTTTCAGCCGTAGCATAGCTGGCTCAGGCTTAACTATAACTTCTAAATTGAAATTATGGTTATGAAAAAAAAAAGTTTTTTTTAATGTTATAGGTGACAGACGAGCAGACGGATCACCTGATGGTAAGCGTTTGCCGCCACCCATCGACACCCGTGACACCAGTACCATTATTGTTATTCGATGACGCTCATCGACTGTTTTGAGTGTTTCGGCAGGTGGCAGGAAGTGGAACTAAATTTGAATGAAGAGGTTATACAAATAAATCATCATCAAGCCCTGTCATTTGCCTAGCTGTTTGATCAAATGGAAAGATATCGTTCAGTTCACTCTAGTTGTAACGTTTAGTAAAGTGTCTAGACAGTTGATCGAATAACTAAGTAAGAAGCTATTTGGCTGCGATAGTTAGGGACTTTGGCTAATTTGAGTTATAAGTGATGTAGGATTATCTTTCATTAAGTTGGCTTTGAATATTAGAATAACTTAAAAATAATCGAGTGGAGGCCACGAACAGGAAGTCGCAGCCGTGGCGGGCCCCCCTCAAGGCGGACCGACGATCTGGTGAAGATCGCGGGAATCCATTGGATGCGGGCGGCACATGACCGATCTGTGTAAAGAACATTGGGGGAGGCCTTTGTCCAGCAGTGGACCTCTATTGGCTGAAATGAGTAAAAATAACTTCCATCAGGTGACTCGCTTGCTCGTTTGTCGCGTCTAGCATATAATAAAATTGCAAAAAAAAGATACTGCCGGGGACCAATGGCCTAAAGTACGTAGTAAGTAAGTTAAAGATAAAGACAAAAGATAAACATTTATTAAATTTATTTAAAGTTAGGTACACTTATTATCATCTACCGTTGGTTCGGAATGTTGATTTCTACTGAGAAGATAAGTGGCCGTGTGGTCCCCGGCAGAATAGAATAGGCAAATCTGCTGGCATGATCATCAGCACCCAGAGAAGGAAAACTCTTTTTTTTTTTTTTTTGGTAACGCAGAGAGAATGCCGCCGGCTCAGAAGGAACCGACGTCGGCGCCGATGGTCGGCGCCGCCTTATGCACACCCGGCCGCTGGGAGTCGGCCGGGTAGTGTGGGGCTCTCCCCTGGGGTGCTCCTAGGGGTATACCCACTAAACTCTCTGCGACAGTTTCCATCCATCGCCCGGGAGAAACTCTCAGAGCGGGAACGCGGGCTATAGGACGAACCTTGTCACCGCGAACCCGCTCAGGGCGAAAGAGGCTCGCCAGTACGGCCTCTTACCACAAACCGGTCCAACGGACCTAGGGCCTCTCCCACGGCCCACCAAACACCGCCCCCCGAATGGCGCCCACACTGCTGGGTGCAGTGCAAACACCACCGGGAGGAGGACTGCGGGTACCCTTCCCCACCCATACACTGCTGGCTGCAGTGCAGAGTGGGTTGGGGAAATAAAAACCCACAGGCTTCGGAACGAAAACGCCGCAAAACCCAACTCCGCTGGATGCGGAGCCGAGAAAATTGGCACCACCGGTCGACATTGAGCCATCCTGGCTAGACGACCCAACGCCGGACCTCCAGCACATGGCCTTACGGCCGCTGAGCCCGAAGGCTCTCCACCCAGTGGGGCCCACGTCGAAAACGCTATCACGCGTAGCGTGACGCCGGACAGGGCCCCGGGCCCAGAACAAAAAAGGCCACAGGAGAAGGGTTTCCGATGCCCTAAACCGTGAGGCCGGTCCTAGGCCCCGGGGGGGCTCAAATGGGGGTCGACAGAACGACTCCAGGAGCCCTCCCGTGTGTGTGCAGCTGTTAGCCGTCGAGTAGCAATGGGTGATGCCGATTACTACCCGCCGTTGCCCAGGGACGCCAGGACCCTTTCGGTAGCAGCTCCAAACAGAGCAAAAATACTACCGAAAGGGCCACACGAGGAGGCCGCCGCACCGTAGTCCCCAGAAGGAAAAACTCTGCATTTATATCTAAACCCTCGCCAACCCGTCTGCCTAGCGTGGTGAGTATGGCAATTACCCCTCATGTCATTGAGGGAGGCCCGTGCCCCAGGAGTGAGGACTTAAATGGGATGATGATGATGATGAGAAGATAAGTATTGGGCTGTTCAAATACCAAACCATAATGTTTATACCAAATGTCTTAAGGTGAAATTAAGGTCCGAATCGAATGAATAAAAACAGATTCCCAACGGAAGGTTGCCAAAGGTATTACAACTAACCCGTATCATGACAATTGAACAAAATCAACACTTAGTTTAGTCGCAATGTAACACAAATAAGATAGAACTCAAATAGGCGCCCTTCATCGCGATGTTTGCCAAAAGAATCCCTTGGCTTAAAACAACTGCCAACACGTTGTACATTGTTTTGCATTTGAACGAACCGTCCGCCGTGCGTTTTCGTGTTGACATTTTGTTTTGTTTTTGTTTAACGTCTTTTGTATGAAAAAGGCTCTTTTGTTGGCGAATGAAAGGAGCTCTTTGTTCGCGTACAGAGCAATGCTGCGTATACAGGGTCCGATGTTTTCACGTTTGCAGACCGTGATATTAGACTATTGTTTTTGCTTCTTACGTATTTTGTGTTCATTAAAACGGAGTCTTGTCGGAAATATATTTACTTAATACGCTCGATCAGCGAGTCGGAGTGGCTTTTGGTCTTCGACACGAGTATTCGATTCTGTTTTTTCTGACACGAGGATTCGATTCCAATCAGTTTTTTTTATGCTAAAAACGACAAACGAGCAAGCAGGTCACCTGATGGTAAGTAATCAACGCCGCCCATGAACTTCTGCGAAATCATAGATTTCAGCCATCTGTCATCAATCTAGTCGCTGCAGTGCCAGGCTTGACTTGGACTTAAACTAGGATTTGCAGCGATATATAATCATATAATTAAGGGCGTAAATTTTATCTTGGCGAAAATACTTCGGAAATGAAACGGGAAATCTTATTTTAAACATAAATAAAAGCGACAGGAAAAATCAGGTGCGTGAGGTGCGATTGTGGTCACGCCTTAGCCTATAATAAAAAAATGTCATAGGTTTTAATTTTCGACTCACAAATTTTAGTTTGCCTATTTTGTACAGCATAATGTTGAAATATTTCACTGGGCTTTCTCCAACGTCAAAAAAAGAAGAAGCCTGACGAAACAGATTCAGCCGGCTGATTTTTATGGACCCAAATCCATTTTCCGTGGGAGAGCCACGCTTCGGCATGAATGGGCTGGCCCAACCGGAGTGATCACGGCCTCACAGAAAAGTGGCGTGAAGCAGCATTGTGCTGTGCTTCACTGCACGAGTGAGGGTGCCGGAGGCCCAAATCGGGGGAAAGGGGGGTTAAGGGTTGGCAGCGCATTCGTGACTCCACGCGGTTGTCCATGGGCGGCGGCAATCCCTTACCATCAGGTGATCCGCCTGCTCGTCTGCCACCTAACACATAAAATAACCTTTACTGTAAAAACATAACTTATACATCAGTTAATCTGGATAAGATACACTAAAGCTTGTCGAACATGTCACGTAGTTAATTCTGATTAGCTGTCACGCGAACATCGAATCTCTGTAGCTCAATCTAAACGTGAATCGATTCACCGCGCGACGCCGTTAGCATGAAGCTCAAGCAGTTCACTTAGTTTGTTGCAAGCGGTTCTAAAACTGCTAGGATTTAACTAAATAATGTAATAAGCATAAGCACAATGTAACCTCTCCTAAAGGAAACAAAACAAACTAGCATTTTAAGCATGGATACGTGACGGATCTAAGTGTCTCAGAAATAACCATGCATCCCATCTCTGGGCTGATACACCTCAGTACCAACTTTTTCCCTTTGATCGCGTACAACGTAGGTCTGCTCGATTGTCGGTGACTTGACTCTCCCTATTAGACTGGATCCTCTAACACTGCGGCGGGAAATAGCTTCCCTCAGCATTCAATATCGCATCTATCATGGGGAATGCTCTGAAGAACTGTTAGATCTACTCCCTGCAACTGAATTCTTACATCCAACCACTCGCAAGCGATTGTCATTCCATCCCCATCTCGATGGATGGCGGTCTAATACTGTGCGTTTCTCGCGGAACTTTCTACTACCTACCGCAATTCTGTGAAACGGTTTGGAAGAAGTATTTTCCGACGGCTGCGACATAGGGACCTTCAAGAGCGTACTCTTTTTTATAAAGGCCGGCAACACATTAGCGCTCTCTCTGATTTCGCGGATGTTCATGGGCGGCGTAAATTATTTTCTATCAGGTGACTCGCTTGCTCGTTTGTCCACCTCTAGCATAAAAAAAATTTAGTGCGTGAAGTAACAAAATTTTCTACAAAATATTATTCTAGCAAATAGAGGCTGCTTACGAGTTACTTAAGCTACCCGCAATGAGTCTGTGCGTTTGGGTCATAATGGACTTTAAAGAAAAAAGCTATTTAGAGAGTTATTGTGTTATCATCTAAAGACGAAGTGATAAGAATAGTGCTTGAAAAATAATTAAAAACTGTCACTTTTATAGCCTACAGTGGTTATTGAAACATCCAATCCTCGCGTTGGTGCAAAATCTATGTCTGCTATTTTGTGGCTCAAAATTTAATTGTAATCATTTTACGCTTGATTTTTTGTTGCACAAATAACTAGCAAAAAAAAAACAATAAACTAATCACTACAATAAAAAATTAAATAATATCAACATTATAGTTTCTGAGCGCCACATTTTATGGTTACGTTACTATCAAATGTTACGAAAACACGAGCGAGATTTCAAAGAGCCCTTTTATTTTTGATTAAAGCTATCAATATAATAAAATCTGTCATAATGTAAAATCATTTACTTAAGAATAATATGAAAGAAAAGCTATGCCCAAAACAATCATTCTGTCAAAATGTGTTTACTTTTGATTTCTCAATTTAAAGATTCTCACACTCTGAGACACTCATGTCATGAGTGTAGATTAACTTTAAAGCTATTAAAGTTTAAGAACCAATGATTTAAAACGGTTCGCGTGACTACAAACTAAACGCACACTTCTTTGACTCCACACTGTTAATTATCGCCGCGTTATTTTGATTTAGCTTGCGTTTAACCAATAAAGTGCATATTCATTTAATGATAATATCAAATTATAACTCAACTGGCCTGCCTTTATTTCGTTTCGGGACTTTGCGAAGCCCGATTTAATTCCTAAGTTTTAAAATAGTGGTCAGGAAAAACAGACCTCGGCAGGGAGTTCCATTCCTTAGCCGTCCGCATTATAAATGTGGAAGCGAATCGTTTCGATCAACATGGATAATTTATTTCAATTAACATTTCATTTTATTTCATTAAATATAGCAATGTGCGAAAGTGGTATTTATTATTACCAAATTATAGTAACAAAAATAAGACATATGAGAATTATAATTATTACTTATCTTAACTTTTTGTGGTTTTGACGTTTTCCAGACTATCCAATTTTCTAGGCTTATCCAGTAGACATGTCTAAATATTGTCCGTGGTAGTTTTGTCTGTCTGTACACGTTCACTTTGAGATCATGTTTAACAATGGCTTAAGAAGTAAACAGCTTTTATTTGTTACCGATGAGTGTAAGTTGAGAAGAAACGACTGCTACATTTATAACAGGCTTTTTATCTCGCTATATGTAAGATTTTTCATAGAAATTTTTATTTTATGATAGACATAAGAATGTTGTAGATGAAATCGAAATGACGTTTTTATATTGAATAGTGTTTGAAGCGTAAATTGTACGCGTTTTGTGTCAATACCAATACAAATTCTATTTATCTTTTCAACATAATAAAATATATATTTCAATGTAGGTATTAATTTCTGATAGTATTTTTTAATTTTGGGCCTCGGTTTCAAACAAGTCATCGATGATATTTATCAATTAGTACTTTTTATATTATTTTGGCATGCCAAGTTCCACCTTAAAGAGTTTCAGGTTGGGGTATTCCAATAATATATCAACATTTTCGTTAGATTAAAACTCACTTTATGGCTTCTTTTGGCTCTTTTTCTCAGCAGATTATTGACAAGTAGATGTTAGTTAAGTAAAAATAGTAAAATATGCAATGAGCTGTTTTGTTTTTGACATTTATACTTTTGGTATTGGTATTGGTATTAAAGGTGTTCCGCCATAACAATTTCCATTTAGAAAGAGTTAGCATATCGCATAGTTCTTTAATTATAAAACGAGTACAGTGCCCTTACCATGAGTTTGCAAAACTGTTATCGATATCGAAAACTATCGCTTTGTCCCTTTCATCGTGGTGCATGTGAAAGAGACATAGAAATAGTTTTGGATAGCGAGGATTATTAGTATTTCGAACTCATGGTAAGGATGATAGCAAGACAAGTGTTTTTTTGTGATATTAAAAAATATAAAAGCGTCATTTCCCTCCCCGTTTGGCCCATGTTTGTATACGTTCTGTGAATGTCATGGTATGTACGTGTGCGCTTCTGTTCCAGGGTGCTGTTTTGTGACGTTTTTCACGCGCAAAGCGGCGTTGAAAGCGCAAGACGCTTTGCACAATATCAAAACATTGAGCGGGGTAAGTGCGTTTATATGTTACTATCACATTTTATCTTCGATCAACAATATAAAACTTAGAGATACCGTACGTACTATACGGTCTAGTAAAGTAAGAAATACCGTACACGCTATACCGTTCAGTTAAGTAAGCGATACATATTATACCGTCCGGTTAAGTAAGATATACCTTATATACTAAACAGTCCGCTTAAGTAAGATATACCGTATATACTACAACGTCCGGTTAAGTAAAAGATATATCGTACATACTAAAACGTCCGGTTAAGTAAGATATACCGTATATACTACAACGTCCGTTTAAGTAAGATATACCGTATATACTACAACGTCCGTTTAAGTAAGATATACCGTATATACTAAAACGTCCGGTTAAGTAAGATATACCTTATATACTAAACAGTCCGCTTAAGTAAGATATACCGTATATACTACAACGTCCGTTTAAGTAAGATATACCGTACATACTAAAACGTCCGGTTAAGTAAAATATATCGTACATACTAAAACGTCCGGTTAAGTAAGATATACCGTATATACTACAACGTCCGTTTAAGTAAGATATACCGTATATACTACAACGTCCGTTTAAGTAAGATATACCTTATATACTAAACAGTCCGCTTAAGTAAGATATACCGTATATACTACAACGTCCGTTTAAGTAAGATATACCGTATATACTAAAACGTCCGGTTAAGTAAAAGATATATCGTACATACTAAAACGTCCGGTTAAGTAAGATATACCGTATATACTACAACGTCCGTTTAAGTAAGATATACCGTATATACTAAAACGTCCGGTTAAGTAAAAGATATATCGTACATACTAAAACGTCCGGTTAAGTAAGATATACCGTATATACTACAACGTCCGTTTAAGTAAGATATACCGTATATACTAAAACGTCCGGTTAAGTAAAAGATATATCGTACATACTAAAACGTCCGGTTAAGTAAGATATACCGTATATACTACAACGTCCGTTTAAGTAAGATATACCTTATATACTAAACAGTCCGCTTAAGTAAGATATACCGTATATACTACAACGTCCGTTTAAGTAAGATATACCGTATATACTAAAACGTCCGGTTAAGTAAAAGATATATCGTACATACTAAAACGTCCGGTTAAGTAAGATATACCTTATATACTAAACAGTCCGCTTAAGTAAGATATACCGTATATACTACAACGTCCGTTTAAGTAAGATATACCGTACATATCAAAACGTACGGTTAAGTAAGATATACCTTATATACTAAACAGTCCGGTTAAGTAAGATATACCGTATATACTACAACGTCCGTTTAAGTAAGATATACCGTATATACTACAACGTCCGTTTAAGTAAGATATACCGTATATACTACAACGTCCGTTTAAGTAAGATATACCGTATATACTAAAACGTCCGGTTAAGTAAGATATACCGTATATACTACAACGTCCGTTTAAGTAAGATATACCGTATATACTACAACGTCCGTTTAAGTAAGATATACCGTATATACTACAACGTCCGTTTAAGTAAGATATACCGTATATACTAAAACGTCCGGTTAAGTAAAAGATATATCGTACATACTAAAACGTCCGGTTAAGTAAGATATACCGTATATACTACAACGTCCGTTTAAGTAAGATATACCGTATATACTAAAACGTCCGGTTAAGTAAGATATACCGTATATACTACAACGTCCGTTTAAGTAAGATATACCGTATATACTACAACGTCCGTTTAAGTAAGATATACCGTATATACTAAAACGTCCGGTTAAGTAAGATATACCGTATATACTACAACGTCCGTTTAAGTAAGATATACCGTATATACTACAACGTCCGTTTAAGTAAGATATACCGTATATACTAAAACGTCCGGTTAAGTAAAAGATATATCGTACATACTAAAACGTCCGGTTAAGTAAGATATACCGTATATACTAAACAGTCCGGTTAAGTAAGATATACCGTATATACTACAACGTCCGTTTAAGTAAGATATACCGTATATACTAAAACGTCCGGTTAAGTAAGATATACCGTATATACTACAACGTCCGTTTAAGTAAGATATACCGTATATACTAAAACGTCCGGTTAAGTAAGATATACCGTATATACTAAAACGTCCGATTAAGTAAAAGATATATCGTACATACTAAAAGGTCGGGTTAAGTAAAATATACCGTACATACTAAAACGTCCGGTTAAATAAAAGATATATGGTACATACTAAAACGTCCGGTTAAGTAAAAGATATATCGTACATACTAAAACGTCGGGTTAAGCAAAATATACTGTACATACTAAAACGTCCGGTTAAGTAAAAGATATATCGTACATACTAAAACGTCGGGTTAAGTGAAATATACCGTACATTAAAACGTCCGGTTAAGTAAAAGATATACCGTACATGCTTCAACGTTCGGTTAAGTTAAAAATACCGCGACAACTTTGACATTTTTTGACTCAACCGGACGGTATGTACGTCCGGTTGAGTCAACAATTTTCAATGTTTCTAGAGATAGACTGCGTACACTGTACTAGAATAAAACCATAAACTAGGATCTGAATTTTGTACTATAAAGTGTACCTTACTCTTTTTCTTGTGACTTTTGTCAGGCATTTTGAAGTCATTTACATATGTCATGACGGTCATCCAGTTCTATATTGTTGATCGAATCATTTCACACAGTAGTCTTGTAGTTAGTATTTTGTGTTATAGGAATAAATCGTTATGTATCATGTATAACATGTTTTGGGTTTAAATAATAACAGGATCAAAAGGAATCTCTTTAGTCGAAAGATAAAAAAGCTTTAATATAATGCGTCTACACGTGCTTATAAAATATTTCAGCAATATTTACTTTACATTTATGAACCTAATTTGAAACAATATTGCGTTATAAGGACAAAAGTACAAAGTTGAACATTTTTTCATAAAAATGCTCAAAACAAAGATAATAATACACTAAAGAAACATATTTTAAATTGAATTTTATTGTGATTATCTTTACCTCATATATTTTTTACAATTTTTATTATAATGTGATTGCATGTAACCTTAAAAACGTAACTACATTTTACTGGTGAATGCTACGACGAAAGTCTGTAGCTACGAGTATCATAGCTGCTACGATGTACTACGAAAACTGGTTGTCTCGTAGCAAAGACAACTTAAAACCCCTTCTGGCGGTACTATCCGTTTTTTGTAGGTGCGAGATGTATTTAACTAACTATTGCACTTTCTCCTCTATATTCTCAATGGTAAGATACCAATTCTTTACCGGATACTGCAAGCATGATAATAGTCGTGTCATCATCACCTCATGTCTCAGAGAGTCTCTCCCGGTTGCTTCCACAACCGTCGCCTTATGGTCCAGGGTTTGCTTGAACTATAGTCTTAAGTTTTCAAGTCTGGTCTGGTCTGGTCTGGTTATTGCAATGAAGCATGGGATTAGTAATAGGGGAAAACACTCAAGTAGATAATGGTTTCATGAAAGAATTCGAGACCTTCAGGTTTCCTTAGTATATTTTCCCTCATCGCCATACTGATGATGTAAAGTAGTGTAGAGATGGTACTGGGCGGTGATAATTTAATCTAGAAAAGTTAGAATAGTAGAGCTAAGCTTGAAACAAAACATCGTTTATTTCTCTCAATTTCAACGGACCTCAATGTTTGTTCTCCAGATCGAAAGTATTTTTTATTGCTGGCAACATTCGCTCCCGCTCGCCGGTGCAGCTGTAGTGCAGTATTGCACTTATTTCCCTAAGGAGTGATTCCTCTACTTGAGACTAATGGCTAAACTCGATTAGAAACAGAAAAACTTTGAAAATAATTGGAAAACTCGGTTTAATCAATTTCAAGAGGGAAGAGGGAGTGAAAAAATATTGGCAATTTCTTGAGTGTCGGAATAAACAGATTTTGACAATAATGTATAACAATAGCCCAATCCGGGGGAAGGAAAAGTTTCAAGTTAGCTCCGGTGGCCTTGCAGGAGTCAATATAGGGGCGGAGAAAAACAATCCTCTACTCGTCTTCCGTCTCCCCTTTCCGCGAACGCTCCGGCTGTGGAATGAGCTGCCATCAGAGGTTTTCCCGGGGGAATACAGCATGAGGTTATTCAAAAAAGGAGTGTTAAGATTTTTAAGAGGTCGGCAGCACGTATGCAGGTCCAATAGAGTTGCAAACGTCTATAGGCTGCGGTAATCGCTTACCATCAGGCAAGGTGCACGCTTGTTTGCCACCGACGGTGTATAAAAAAAAACCTCCTCCTCTTCATCTTCGCGTATGATTCCAAGTTGCATCCGAAGCTGCCGCTTTGACCATGATCCAAAATTCGCGAAGTCTGGTATCCACAATGAAGTGACTGCCGTCTGACCTTAGCAACGCTAAGACAGGGGAACCAGACCAACTGGATCTCGGTTACACGTTTAGAATCATTGTCTCAAATATCCTCACTTTTTGAGAAACTATCTCAGAAGTGGGTTCAAGATCTTTATTTCTCATAAGAATTACAAAAAAGAAATTCACTTACTGAGAAAACATATAACAAGTAACTACAATTTTCACACGAGCGCACACGTGTACAGTATAATGAAACTCCAGAGTCCGCCTTTCATGTCATTTATTCTGTAATTTTGCACGTACAGATATTCATAGATACATTGATAATCACTCAGAACTTTTAGCTTACACGAGGCCTATTTCGAAACGTCCGTACCAGACGGCTGCTCAAATCGAACTGTCCGTTCGCCCGTCAACCGACAAGTCATTGTATCGGTTTGGCGCGCCTATCGATTATCGATGCGTTTCCGCTTATGACACTCCTTAATTTAGTTCTCAAAACCGTCAACAGTCAAATCAAACACCTCTAAATTACTCGAATCCTAAAATTACATGAATTAATTTTTGAAAATCATGACAGCAGGTTTTGTCACTTACGGCTAGTGGTAGAAATATGCACATAGATTTGATTTTCATATAGTTTTGGTCCAAACAAGAAAATGCCGGCTGAAAAATATCTTGCTGTAATCAGTTGGACTTGTCCCCCTGATGTTCAAATGTCAAGATACAAAAATACAAAATACAAAATACAAAATTTCTTTATTTTTTTAACAGTTACATTACATGCGTGTGTGGGGTCCTCCTGTTAAGTATAAAATACTTGTATTAGGAGTAGCCGCTCCTTCCAGAGACACTTTTAAAATAATAAGACTTGTATTACATTAGATTATACAAGATATGAATTACTGTAAAAAATCTTTGTTAGATAATTCTCTGAAGATGTTTATTTTTGAACTCAAGTAAGACCAAGGGTAATGACCCGACAGTTTTAATGCCATAGTAATAAATACCAGTCCTGCAGAATACGTCAAAAAAAATTTTCTGATCTGCTTTTGGACCAAAAAAGAAGACGTCCTTTGACATAAGTAAATAACACACTTAAAAATTTCGTCTCGAAATTTTTAACGAAAGACGAAAATTTTTAAGTGTTATTTACTTAAGAATAAATTGCAAAAGATTGCTATAAAAATATCAACTGTCCTTTGACTTATCTGATTTTACTCAGATCGGTTATCACCTCATTACTATAGTATACGCTCAGCGTGACAAACAATATCGTTGACAGAATCAAAGTTAGCAGATCCGAGTCGGCAAACAAACACAATTAGAAGCAAACTGTCAACTCGTAACAAGTCTGCCGTGTCAATGTAACATTGTGTCACATTATCACAGGGCCAACTCTCTTGTAGGGATGGGTAAAAGAATCTATAGATAGATAGAGATCTGACACAATATTGCACTAAACATAAAAAATACAAAGTTGACAACAGGTACAAATAAGGGATCCAATCCAATCGCTAGTAGCGACTTCTTCTACACCTTTAGGTTATAATCATCGTCATCGTCATCGTCAGCCCAATTAAGTCCCCACTGCTGGGGCACGGGCCTCCCTCAATCACATGAGGGGTAATTGCCATACTCGCCACGCTTGGAAGACGGGTTGGCGAGGGTTTTGATATAAATGCAGAGTTTTCCTTCTCTGGGTGCTGATGATCATGCCAGCAGCTTTACCTTAGTCGCCTTGTACGACACCTCGGTAAGAGTGAGGGTGGCCTATTCTACTCTGCCGGGGACCACACGGCGTGTAGGCGTGTAGTCGGCGTGTGTAGGTAAATAGTATAAAGGTACATCGTTTTAAGCGATAGGTTAGGGTAGGATATTTTTACAAGAATTTTAAATTGGCCAGGCTCTGAGAATCATCATCATCATCATCATTTCAGCCGATAGAAAACTTGCTTGCTACATTGAACATCAGGGGGACAAGTCCTAAGAGAATATTAGGACTTGTCCCCCTGATGTTCAATGTCAAGATATGAATTACCGTAAAAAATATTTGTTAGATGACTCTCTGAAAATGTATAAAGATTTTGATTTTTAACTGTCAACTCGGTCAACTTTTTAAATATCACCGGGCGAACTCTCTTGTAGGGATGGGAAAAATAATTTATACAGTGTGTATCTGTGAACATTTACATCCCTTTAACCACGTGTTCTACCAAACATTGTGAACAACATTTGAAATTCGCATGAAAAAATTTTAACTTTTCATACAAACTCGGTCACGTGACTTGGTCATTTTGTATGGGGAGTCGAAAAAAAATTTCGATGAATTTCGAAAAGTCGTTGAACAAATGTTGTTCAGGATGGTTGGTAGAACACTTGGTTAAAGGGATGTAAATGTTTACAGATACAGGGTGTATCAGGGTATATAGATTGTCAGAGATCTAGCACAATATTTCACATCTGATACGATCACGCAGGGAGACTCCGAGTATAGCCCTCTCCATTGCTCTCTGGATGGCCACGTTTCGGTTCCGTATGTCATCACTGGCAACACACACAGCTGTGAGAATGTACTCGGAGAAATAGATTCAGTCAGTTACAAGGCAGCCAGGCTTAGTTTTTAGCCATAACCATGACCTTCTCTAACACTTTTATACTTAATCTAAAAAAATAGTCAAATTGTGTGTGCCTTGAATACACGATATCCTTTTTAACTTGAACGGTAAACCAGCTTAGGAATATTTTTTTTTAATTTCTCACCTGTAAACAAACGAACCATTTATATCAATTTTTTGCAATTTATTCTTACGTCTGTTAGGACGGACGACATTCTTCATTGAAAAATCTTTCAATTTGGAAAATGTCGAAATAAATTAATGATTCTTTTTCATGTGATTTGTCACATCTCTAGTCACCTGTTGCGATAGCGAACTCGAGATCTATACCAATTTGCGTTATTGCGTTACCGTCTAAGGACAAAATAATGAGGGGTGTGCAGGGGTGGGGGGGGGGAGCAAACAACCTACTCGATGCCGCATCCTCGATTGTTACCGAACACAATCGAATTACTGACTCTTTCGTAGTGTGGAGGGATATCGAGTTTTAGTTGGAAGTTTCAGGATAACTACATAGCTGAGGTTAGTTTTTTGTAGAACTGTCCAGAATAAGGATAAAAAGGCACTATCGCGGTCGATGCAGGGAGACCGTAGAAACGCTAGTTCTGTCTGAATAGCTTCGTTTTATTTTTTTTTCTTCTAATTTTTAACTGACTACCCTAGGCGACTTCAGGCTTCGGTAGGACAGTCATTGTTTCGGAAGGATACTTTGCTTGTACGATGTAAAAAGGCACAGTGACATCTATCGAAACAAAAACGAACCGCTGGTTTATTGCTGCATATATTAAGAAAAAGTATTTAAGGTCATAAGGTGGCGATAATCGCTAACCATTAGGTCCCTCTACTCGTCGGCCACCTACGACTAGTCCTATTTATACTTGACTAATCTTTTTTTATTCACGTCCTATTACTTCTCTCTCTTCTCTTCGTCTCGCTCTCATGTTTGAAACAATGAGGGTTTCCGCGTGCGAAAAATCCGCTAGATGGAGTATATTATATGCGTGAGGTCCATAAACAATGTGATTGGCTATTTTAAACGCGATCTTTTAAAATGTCAATTTGACAAACTAAACAACCAATGCGGTTGATGTTGGACCTCAGTCCAACAGTACGCCATCTAGCGGATTTTGCACACGCGGAAACCCTCGTTGGAGAAAAACCTCGGAAATTATTGTGTAGGTGTAACCATTAATTAAGTCGGTCTGGTTACCCCGTCAAAGGGTTCCGAAAGTGAGACGGCTGTGCCTTCATTGTAATTACTTGACTTCGTAATTCCTCTATCTGAACTCCGTGCTCCAAAAAGCCACCTTTGGGCACAACTGGGATAAAAACTAGTATGATGATGATCGATTAACAAACTCTGAAGTTTTTCTGTCCGCCAACCCTAAACTGGAGTGTGCGCCTTTCTTCCCCGTCCCAACATCGTCTCGGTGATAATTCAATTCCATTATATTATCAGGAGTTTTTTCGCCCTCGATTGATTTGAGCTCGGGCGTCTCTCGCGGTCGATGGTGGAGGCAAGAGGCCTACAAAGTAACCGTCCCGTATCCAACGAAAATATACCTGTCGCATTCAAATAAAAGAGGCGAAGACGAAATAAAGAGATGAGTATGAAGATTTAGTCGTAGATTTCATTTCGTTGTAGAGCCTCAGGTGCGCCTTGGAATTGCCGAAAATATTTGTCGATTGAACGCATTGTTTGGAATAGCTGGCGATGATAAGCACGTTTGTATAATGGCGCTTTAAGATAAGAGCTAAAAGGGAGCTATAAGGGTGGAGCGTTTTTATAATAAAATTGTATGAGTTGTTTACGTGCCGAAGGGAATAATAATACTCAATGTCGGCGCGTGATAGTTGTTTTTGAAGATTTTATTTTTCGTTTACTCCCCGTAAAAATAGCAGATATGATTGTTGATTGAATACTTTGTTTGGAAGGTATAAGAGAGATATTAAGGCGCTTATTTGTTTTTTTTTTTACATGCAGAGAACGCGTCAACATTATTGCGTTCATTTCAAAAACGTATAGTTTGTTAACTTTTGTAAAAGAACCATAAGAATGTTTTTACATATATTTTTATAAGAAACGTTTGTATAACTATGGTGAGAATAAACACTTTATTTATTTACTTATTATTTAAAATATTGTGTAAAATAATCTTATTCATAAATGTATATTATTTTTTAACAGTTTTAATTTTTCTTTTTTACTTAAATATTGTATGATTTTTTTTGTACCAAACGTCAAAACTGCTCTTTAACGCCTTTTTGGCCAACAAAGGTTTATTGAAAGTTTATGAACAAAGCCAGTAATCAATGACTAAGGGTGCCGGGTCTTCTTTTTGAGGCAGACAGGGTAAGTTAAGTGTCATAGTAACCTACTTTTTTAAGTATAACCGATGTTAATACAACTAAAATGACAAATTATTTTAGTCTCTTAACCACACGTCAAAATGAAAATTGTTAAGTAAATCAATGATATCCAACCTTAATATCCCCAGAGGACTAAATCCTTATCAAAATCGTCCCGGGATTAAAGTCAGTCCCTCTGGGATTTTAATAAGTTACCAACTTATAGCGGCTTAGAGGTTAACATAGCTAGTCGGTGACGTATGTTATTATTAGTGACTTTATTCATAGATTTTAGTCATATAGACCAGCACGCTTTGGATAGTTGGTGAAACGTGTAACCAAGTTTCAGTTGGTCTGATTCCCTTGTAAAGGGTTGTGAAGGTCTTCAGACTTCATTGTGATTACCAGACTTCCCAAACCCTAAATCATGGTCTTAGGGTACTCCGGGCTCCAGAGGGACAGCTTTGGACGTAACCGGGAATCACACGCTAAGATGGAGACTTTAGAGACAGATTTTATACTTCCACTTCGCATTATACAAATAATTTATACACTGTGAAATTAGAGTGGATATTTTAACAAAACCATATTCAATAAGATCAGAATAAAGTCACTATAGCAAGTAAGATCAATAAAAGTATAATGTCCTCCGAACCGATATTTCGGTCAAGGCGGCCAATCTCAGCAATCAGCCATCGACGCAGGACATATTAAATTGCACAAGTATTTGCGTAGACACACGTGCTTTCTCTATTCCCGTACCCTCTTATTTCGATGTGACACTAGTTTAACACGACCGAAGAGGGATTAGGCTCAGGACCAACGGCTTTACGTGCTTTCCGAGGCACGGGGGTACAAGACCACCAACTTCCAGACTCCGGGCTAACACTGAAAATTTCTTAACAGAAAAACTCAGGTACAAATTTTGGCCCGACTCGGGGATCGAACCCGGAACCCCTAGTGCAACCGTCGCTTTAAAGTGCGACCCACTAACCATTGCGCCACCGAGGCAGTCAATCATAAAATACGCAGTAAACCAATCAGTTGTTCTATACAAAATGGCATATCGACCTAGAAATAATATTATAATGTATGGAACAGCTAACTTTTTACCCGACTACGCCAAAAGCGATCGTTATTTTCTTGATCTAGGTAACATACTAAAGTCAGTCCGCTCGTGACCACGGCTGCTGTAACGTAGCCGAAACGTCGAGCCAAATATGTGAGTTCACAATGTTGTTTCACATAATAAATATCGTGTTAATCCCCGTATTGATACATTATAGTTATACCAAAGTGGAATTTTCGGAATTAAAACGATACAAAATAACGATGTAAGTATAACCAGTAAGTATCTACTAAAAGTTTGGATGCATCCGGGTATTACACACTTAAATGATGATGTTTGCATTTGCAGAATCACCTGATTGTCTAAAAAAAGCTGGGAATCATCTTTCTATGTTTTGGAGGGTCGAAATAATAAAATTAAATCATTTTTTTTTTCAATAATTTACTTCCAGTCCCTAACCAGGGCATATCTTAATGAAATACAATTTGAAAGGTCGATTTTTGTCGTGTTGTAAAACTGTTAAATATAAAGTGAACTTTAATGTAACCCAAGAGGAATTAGAATTCATTATTTTGTTTTGAAAATATCCTAGAACCCCTCAAAGTTGATATAATTGCAAAAATGCACTGCATTCCGAGCAGCCTTGGGCTTGGTACAGCCCCGGAACTATGCCGAAAATCCCACCCGGGAATAGGGCTGGCCAACGTGACCGGGTAAAAAATCCGACAACATTTTGAACATTCAAAAGGATATAAGGCCTAATTTAGGATAAAAAAGCCCAAAATACAGACTTACCATCGTGACATTAAATGGATCCCATGAGATGTTTTTTATATAATGACGAATTACTACAGAGATAAAAGAACAAAAGAATAACCTTTTTTTATTATTGGGCTCTGGATGGAATCTAGCTTAATTTTTTAAATTAGCGCGTTTTACCCAAACAACATCATGCTTTATTTTTTAAATAAATAAAACTGCATTCAAAGTTTTCTTTTAATTTCACTTGCATTGCGCGGGAGTAAAAATTAACAATGTGGATTCTATGTTCGAGGAAGCACGAAATCTTGGCAGCAGCATGTATTTTCCTACTGCACAGCATACATGCTGTGCAGTAGGAAAATACATGCTGCTGAAGAAGAAGAAGAATGGATGATAAAACTTAAATTCTTTAGCCACGTCGTAGAAATTATGGAAAAAAATCGTTACATGATAATGATACGGATTGCTTCTTGAATATTGACGTAAAAATAAAGCTTTGTGAGGCATTAATACTCTCAAAACTATCCGAAAACGTACAGGTTTCCTCGCGATATTTTCTCTCACCGCCGAGTACCATTATTAGGTAGAAATACGTACATAGATTTGGAAAATCTTTAGATGCATGCTCGGATTCGACACCCACGTATGGAAGGCACGTTCTTATATCTATGATAGCTCAGTGGATACGTTTAATTATACAGCTGCATATGCATATATTAAAGTAAAACAAATGACACACATGCAAGAATGGAAATCTGTACTGTAGGTTACGTAACGTTAAAACTGTATGGTAGGAAACTATAAAGTTTTATCGTTACAAAGTCGACCTTCCCGTGGTCCGCGGGACGCGGGGGACGGAGTGCGCTTGACCTCAAGGTGACGTATCGACAAAACTAGCACCACCGATAGATTCGTATTAATTGTGGCAATCATGAGACATTTTTTTTAAAGTAGAGCAGTAAATCCATAAAGGGAAGTATTAAGAACTTTTTTACAGACAAAATTGTATCATAATTTCTTCCTACAAGAAACCATTTTGTAATTGCTAAAAGTGGCCACTTTTGACAATGATAAGAATTTTGTTCACTTGTAAGAAGATCATATTACACAAGTGTAATGTGTGTGTACTGTGCTGTGTTTCGCTGCGTTAGTGAGGGTACCGAAGGCCCAATCCAGGGGACCCAAAGGGGGTTTAAAGGTTGGCAGCGCACTTGTGACTCCATTAGCATCGCGGGTGTCTATGGGCGGCGGCAATCGTTTACCATCAGGCGATCCGTCTGCTCATCTGCCACCTATCACTTAAAAAAGTACATCTCAAAAAAATCTTAGTACTTTTCATTATGGATTCAACGTTGTACTTTTTTAAAAATGGCTCATAATCGCCACAATCAATACAAATCTACTGGCGGAACTATACGGATGCATCCAGCAATATTTGGGAGTGCGGCGCCGCCCCCCAGACCATGGCCCATATCGTGGCATGTCCCCTTGTGCCCAGAAAACTGCACGTATGGCGAACTTTTGCAGGCCACCGACTTCGCGTGGCGGAATATTCAGCTGGGAAAATATAAAATCATCGAGAAGCCCTTAGAAATATACTTCTTCGATTGGTCAATAGACGTATTAACTCTTTACTGAAACGACTCAGTGATCCGACGCAGCCAAATGATACACTATTCCGAATCTCTAATGTTGGCTCCGAAAGTATCATTCGACTCAAATGGATCTCGAGTTCGAGTGAACCGAATGTAGTTCGAATGAGATGAATGATCCGATGAACCGAATGAGCTGAATGATCCGAGTGAGCCGAATGATTCGAATGAGCGGAATGATCCGATTGAGCTGAATGATCCGAGTAAGCCGAATGTTCCGAATGAGCGGAATGAATCACGGATCTATCTGATATTCGATGTTCCAAATGAAGCGTGTCACTGTTCCGCATCTCTGAACTGATCCAGATGCAAATGTTCCAATCTTTTGAAAGATTAGTTTTTGCCAGGTATATTGGTCAAGCTGCCGCACCGCGACCCGCGGATCATGGGAAGGTCGACTTTAGCGGTTAAGTTTTAATGGATCTATTCAAACGCTACACCTGTCAACCCTACAAAGCCCAGGCGCTTAAGACATTGTACCTAGCTTCGGTATAGTTTTTAGTTTGAAATATCTTAGTCTAGAAGTATGCGAGGCGAGCTCCTGAAACGGAGCGAACGGAAAATGCAGACTGAAGAAAATATGTATGCGACATGTTTTAATTACGGTTAAAAAAGTGGAAAATATTGTCAATTTACTCTGGCAGAAATATTAAATACGTTTCACAGAAAATTTTGTAATGCATATAATTTCAAATATTTTTCATTTTGCTTTGTTGAAGATTAATATATAATTTGTCAAAGTTCTTTATTGTTAAAAAAATATTTCTTTATATTTACACCGTAGGTATTTTCAAGGCCAGTTTAGAGGTAAAGGTGTTGGGTTGTCTAACAAAATGTAACAGAGTAGGTATTGAGTATGGGTATTTTTGAGACCTACGTTGTTTATGGTTACAGCGAAAAACTTTAAGTTGGGACGATGTTAATAAATGTCTTGTAGATTCTCTCAATAAAATGAAGTAAAGCTGTATTGACTCTGAAATTTGGGAGTACACTATAAAAGTATACCCTGATATTCATATTTTCAAATGATAACAACAAATTATAATACAAATTGTTTGTGTCTATCAAAAACCCCTTTACTATGTTTGCTTAGTAGCCATAATATAAATATTAAACAGGTTTTTTATTTTCATTCTTAACACGTTCTTATAAGGTCCAAAATTGCTCACACGCTACTGAATCTAACCAAACAAATATTGTACCTGCAGTGCATTTCAACGTAACCTTTCCAAGCACAGGCTTGGCCTGTAACCGGTCGAAATAATGTTTTAGAGTTCAATAAATCAATCAAGCGATCGGCTACGGATCCCGCAAAATAGAAAAGCTATATTTCCCGCTCGCAGCGCGACCGGGGCCAGTGGGCGGCGAAGTTACAATGTACCTACATCGGCTGCAAAAAGATGTATACACATTAGTACCTTGTCATAATAGCTAGGAGTACCTACTCGTATTTCACTCTAATACAGAAGGTATGTACCCCGAGACTAGTCTCGGGGTCCCGGGTTCGATTCCCGGGTTGAGCAAAAAGTATGTTTTGAATTTTTCGAACATAGCTCGGGCTTGTGATCACCAATCCGCATTTGCAAGCTTGGTGATTAAGCCTAATCCCATCATAGTAGCGATGACTTGATTTCTTTGATAGAGGCCTTTGCCATGCAGTGGGACAGTATATTTATTTTTTATTTTAAATTACAAGTTTTAGGAAAACTTACAGCTTGATTTAGGGATACAGTCACAGAAAAAAACATTGAGGGCCAATTACAAGTTTCCACTCATAATCACTTAGTTATTTAACAAAATTGCAAGTGGGTTATGTTAAGAGAGAAAAATGTTACTAAATAACAAACAAAAGGAAAAACGTATTTTTCACTCTTAGACGAAGAAACGTTGAAATTAATCAAGTCATCTTACATTAACATTAAGATTAAAAGTAATTATATAGGAGGATACTTTCTACTTTATACACTTTAATTCCTTACCCTCATATTTCGATGGAACACCAAAAATTACACGACCGAACAGGGATCAGGGCAACAATAGCGGTACAAGACCTCCGACTTCCAGACTTGGGCTGACGCTGAAAATTTCTCAATGGAAAAACTTAGCTACAAATTTTGGCCCGACCCAAGAATCTGCAGCGCCCAAGTTTTTTTTTATATGAGAGGTGCCAGATGAGCAGACGGATCACCTGATGGTAAGCAATTCCGCCGCCCAGGGACACCCGCAACACCAGTGGAGTCACAAGTGCGCTGCCAACCTTTTCCCCTTCCCGCATTGGGCCTTTTTTTTTTTTTTTTTTTTTTGTTGGCCCGGTGGAAAATGCCGCCTTAAGCACACCCGACCGCTGGGAGACGGCCGGGTAGTGTGGGGCTCTCCCCTGGGGTGCTCCCAGGGGCCTACCCACTAAAAACCACCGGGGCATTTCCTGCTACGTCCGTGTGGGGTGGGCTACGGTAACGGGTAGAAACCAAGTCCGCGGCCCACCCTCGAAGGACGAGAGGCTCGCCAGCACGGCCTCTTCAAAAACGGGCCTCGCCGTAAAACGAGGCCTAGGGCCGCTCCCATGGCCCACCATTCCCCCCTCTCCGGAATCGTCCACGTTGCTGGATTGCAACGCAGACGCTCCGGAAGGGACGACTGCAGACCCCTCCCCCAACCCATACCCTGCTGGCTGCAGGGCAGAGAGAGGAGAGAGCACCCACAGACTTTTAAGTTATACCCGAAAACCCTCCCGTTCGAGCATCCCCGCTGGGTTGCGGAGACAATCGATGGGACGGGAAAAGCGGGGGTGGCGAGTCGTAGCTGCATCCCACTGGCTGCGGGACTCAACACAGACCCACCAACAAAGCCCCCACCATAAAGGCGGGGAGAGCGCTCCCGAGAATCGGGGCGCAACAGACTGTTGGCAGGAATTCCACCACCGTGGAACTCCCCAACATTCGAACGCGCCCGAAGGCGCGACAGTTCAAGGCCCGAGAACAAAAAGGCCCCCATACGGCACCATCACACCAGGAACACCGGCCCACCGCACGCCAAAGCGCCCGACAGTGGGTGCCACCACACCCCAACGCCAACCTACGGCAGAAGGGGGGGCTGGATAAAGAAGGCAGCCTCCGTGCCCGGCCCTATTGTGTTCAGGTCCGTAAAGAGAGGCCGGTCCTCTAAGCCCTCAGCAGACAATGAAAGCCCCCGAGTGGTGTGCGCTGCACGCGATCCACTGCGTCGGGGCTGGTCCGCCGGAAATTCTGTGCATCCTTTGGCCGTCGGGTAGCAATCCACGAATGAATTACTACCCGCCGTTGCCCGGGGAAAACCGTGCCCCACGGTAACCGTTTCTGCCTAATACCAACCGAAGCTGGAATCAGGACAGAACTGATTACCAGCGGGGCCACTCTAGGAGGTAGATACACCTGAGTCCCCTCCCGCATTGGGCCTCCGGTAACCTCACTAACACGTTGAAACACAGCGCAGGCGCTGCTTCACGCCGGTCTTCTGTGAGGCAGTGGTATCACTCCGGTCGAGCCGGCCCATTCATGCCTAATAATATGGATAGATCAGTTATGATCTATCCACTTGCGCTTGAGGTTCGTTCTATGACGCCTGACTAACATCAGTCAGCTTTCGCTTACATATAGATGTAGATTGTCAAGTCAGTTCAAATGTGAAACAGCTGTTTAAAAAGTCGATGAACTCCACCGTAAATTGCAAAACCGCGTCCCACCGGTCACGGCCGAACTTTGATCGATAGCTCGGATTTATGATCGAGTTTCCCCGGTCTTAAGTAATTGACCGGCTCCATTAGTACGGCGCAGGGTCCCGGGTTCAGCTGGCGAGGGCTTTGTCGGGCTCTGTCGGCTTTCCGGTGATTTATAAAGGAATTTGCCGGTTATTTTATATTGATACGAGACTGTTGGTAAAACAATTTGCGTTCAATGTTCATTAGTTTAGTGATACACAACCTTTATTGAGATTTAAAATCCTCTCCACTGATCGTCATTACCACACGAGAGTAGTAGGTACGTGAAAGGATTGAGATAAAGAAGTATCAGAATTTCAATCGGGAGGACGGATTTAAATTATCATCGGCGTCGATCCA
Organism: Marasmia exigua; assembly: GCA_019059595.1. Taxonomy (NCBI): domain Eukaryota; kingdom Metazoa; phylum Arthropoda; class Insecta; order Lepidoptera; family Crambidae; genus Marasmia; species Marasmia exigua. The sequence goes on from CM032473.1 coordinate 23,297,240, forward strand.
GTGATTGACAAATGTAAACCTCGCAATTTACTACCCGGATACTGTGAGTGTAGTGTGTCGGGGTGACCTCACTGACATTTTATTTATTGGCAGTGTAAATAACAAAAATGAGAGGGTATATTCGATCAAAAATGTGTACGTAAGATTACGGTAGGAAATTTTTAGTGTCAGCCCGGAGTCTGGAAGTTAGCGGTATTCTGCCACCGTACCTTGGAAAGCACGTTAAGCCGTTGGTCCGCCGCCCAATCTGTCTCCGGTCGTATCACGCTGGTGTCCCATCGAAATATGAGACTAAGGGAATAGAGAATGCACTTTTGTTTGTGCACATATATGAGCATTATAATATATCCTGCGTACGTGGCTGATCGTTGAGATTGGCCGCCGTAGCCGTAATTGGTTGGTTAATACTTACTTACCTACTACGCTGGTTCAGCAACCCGAAGCGAACCTCGGAAACAAGAAATTGCGACTTTGGTCGTTCCTGCACTATTGACCTGATGCTTTCGCATATTTGTATCATACTAAATAATCTTATCTCCTTATACATTTTAACTAGCAAAGTAACTCAACATAAAGTAAACGTGGATGTAAAATGGTACACGAAAACCTATACTTGACTCATGCTCTTAAAAAGAAAGTAAAGTTTAGTACAAATTCGGATATCGGTTGAACAAATAAATAAATAAATATTTCACAACATCTCATACATTGATCTAACTCCGAGATAGGTAGCTCAAGCACCTGTGTTACGGATATTAGAATCAACGGTGGGATTACAAATATATACATATAATACTTTTCTTTTGTAAATACATACTTATAACACATAGATAACAACCAGACCAATACAAACAGACATGTTCATGCACACAAATGTTTGTACTGTGCGGGGATCGAACCCGCAACCCTTGCATCAGAGGCAGCATTCGCTACCACTGTTCCAAACGAGTCGTCAATAACCAAATAACCTTCAAAGCAACACACGTAACGTAAAACGTGTAACTTTACCTCCTCATGTGCATAAACCAATTTTGATGCTAACCTAGTTCTCTATTGCAGACTGTCAGCAATAAATTACAGTTTCCGGCTAGATATATGTAGGTACAGTGCAATAAGGCTATTATGGCAAATAGATGACGTTGAAAGGGGGATGTTGTCATGCAATATACTATCGCATGCAATTTTTTTTTCAACATCTTATACGTTTCTGTATTATGTAGCTTAGCACTTTTGTAACATAATTACAGAAACGGACAACAGAGTAATATATATAGATAGATAATTGCACAAAATTTACAATGCAACCTTTACACACAACACAATATTACATACAATCTATTCAGTATTATCACTAATAGCGATCTAATAGCGAATCTCTACCAGACAACCCCAAAGAAAACAAGAAAAGCATAGCGAATTACTTGCCGTGTGGTCCCGGCAGAGTAGAATAGGCCACCCTCACTCTTACCGAGGTGTCATAAAAGGCGACTAAGGTAAGGCTGCTGGCATGATCATCAGCACCCAGAGAAGGAAAACTCTGCATTTATATCAAAACCCTCGCCAACCCGTCTGCAAAGCGTGGTGAGTATGGCATTTACCCCTCATGTGATTGAGGGAGCGAATTAAGAAAGGCTAAGGTAGTGCAAGTCAGACAAAAAGTCATTGTATAAATATAGTATATACATACTTTATATTAAATAAATATATACTAGCTATAAATACTAATACATAATAGTAAATCACAAAACAAATAAACAAAAACCATACATAGTAACAGTTATAAAACGGCTTTGACTTAAGAACCTTCAAAAGAAGAGCGTACTGATTTCTAAGGCTGCCTATCATGGTCAGTGAAGTTATATCCACCAATAGTATTGCATAAAAACTCCACTCCAGCGACCAAAGTTCTTCTACTGGTAGATTTTAATCTTGCTCACTGCCCTGCCTCCCTCCGCTTCGGTGGGCAGGCAGCCTAAAAGGCCTGCAACGCATTAGCGATCCCTCCGATTGAACAGAACCTTTACTCGTTTGTCGCCTCTAGGATTAAAAAAAAGTTTTTACAGAATGTTATTATGGCACGCCGTACCTGCCTTTTGAAAGTTAGTTTCACAGGTCGCCACTGTCTCAAAAATCCACCCCTGTATATTAAAACACTTTCATCATACAAATTCCGCCATTTTAACTAGTGAGTACTAGATACGGACCGCTTAAAGATCAAACTCACTGACCAAAATAACACGGAACGTTCCCCAAACGAGACGACCCGTGCCAAACGAACAAGTTTTCATTGTACACACGATAAAATAACACGAGCGAAGTTAGTTTTGGGTTATTTAGTGATGTGACTAGAGTCACGTAATCACGTTATACCACACCGCTCAAATAACTATTTCAGTTGTAATCACATGAGAGATAATGTATATGCCATCCCCATACAACTCTAATGAAGCCTGTGTTTTCGCTGCCTACGCCCAACAAGATCTTGTAGTCTTAAATGGATCAATCTTCGTGGTCAGTAGCCATTGTACGATTACAATTGGCAGCGGTGTCTTTTTTACTAAGTGCCTCATCATCATCATCATTTCAGCCAATAGACGTCCACTGCTGGACATAGGCCTCCCCCAATGTTCTCCACACAGATCGGTCCTGTGCCTCCCGCATCCAATGGATTCCCGTGATCTTCACCAGATCGTCGGTCCACCATGTAGGATGCCTGCCACGGCTGCAGCTACTAAGTGCCTGGTTATTCTGGTTAATAACCAGGCATTTAGCCACTATCTCTCTGAGGGCATGTGATAATGCTACTAACAATTGATTGTGCCTGGCTACCTATAACCTACTCGTACCTCTTTTTTAAAGCAGTTATTTATAAAACAGTTCACTCGGTAGAGAAATTCTATACCTTAGCCGCACGCAACTTAATAACATTGCAAACTTTTGGTCTCTTTAGTGAAAGTGAATTGAAGTCACGTCTCTTGTTTCAAGTGGGTCGGTAGTCTTTTTTGGGTAATTCATGGCGACCCCTGGCGGAGACATCTGTAGTCATAAAGGTAATTGTATAATACGATGTAACTGAATTAGAGAGGATCATGAATCTAGCAAGATTTTTGCTCCAAATGATAGTGTTGGGTTCTCGAGTGAAAGTGAATTCGCATCTCTAGTTTTATGTGGGTCGGCGGTCGGTAGCCCCTTCGGGGCATTTCGCGGCGACCCCTGGCGGGGGTTTCTGTAATTATGAGGGTAATTATATAGGTGTAGGATGTAACCCAATTAGTCAATTAGTGGGTTCACGTGGAGGCTGCGATGACTGGCGATGTGGGTAATCTTATTTGATTATGATTGATGTGTTACTTACCTTTTGTGCTCTATGCTTCTATGAAAACAGAAGTAGTAATTTAATTTATATTTATTTTCTGTTCCATGATATTTGGACCACCTTCCAAGGTTAACTTTACTTAAAATTAAAAGGGAATAAAGTAATCATCTGCTGTCATCAAACACTAGATACGATTATGCAGTTTATGTGTTACTTACTTACCAACAGGTAACCTGCATAGTTTACAGGTTGATAAGTATTTAACGCCGTCCATGAACATCTGCGAAATCAGAGAGATCGCCAAACCTCTCGGGCGCCCTGCGCTCTGTGCGGTTGAATTTTGAAGTAGCTCCTTTCTCATAAAATAGAATTTATTAGTAAACTTAACAGGTATACAGTGAAAGTCATATCCATTGATAGAGAGAAACATATTTTTTTCTAAAAAAAAATTCACAACGTCACATACATTAATCTGACTACGAGATAGGTAGCTCAAGCACCTGTGTTACGGATATCAGAATCAACAGTGTGATTTCAAATAAATACATATAATACTTTTTTTTGTAAATACTTATAATACATAGAAAACACCCAGACCAATACAAACAGACATGTTCATGAACATAAATGTTTGTACTGTGCGGGGATCGAACCCGCAGCCCTTGGACCAAAGGCAGCGTTCACTACCACTGTTCCAAACGGGTCGTCCATAATACAAGTCATAGTGAAAATAAACTCTTTAATAATCATCAAAGTGAAGTGATTCCATCGAAAACAAAACACGAAAATAATATTCAAAACAGTGACTATTTTCAAAACTTTATTTACATTTTTTAAAGAAAATTGGAACAGTATTTTTTTCCCAAAACAGTGTAGTAAAACAACTTTGTAGTAATGTAAAAACTACACGTCATTGTGTAGTTCTTGGAATAGTCGACTACTATAAAGAATAGTAAGCTTCAAGTACTTTTTAAACATTCCGATCCAATGTTCTACATACACTAACTGCATAAAATGCGGACGACCCGATTGGAACAGTGGTAGTGAACATCGCCTTTGGTCCAAGGGTTGCGGGTTCGATCCCCACACAGTACAAACATTTGTGTGCATGAACATGTCTGTTTGTATTGGTCTGGGTGTTATCTATGTATATTAAGTATGTATTTATAAAAGAAAAGTATTATTGTGTATATTTGTAATCCCACTGTTGATTCTGATATCCGTAACACAGGTGCTCGAGCTACCTATCTCGGAGTCAGATCAATGTATATGATGTTGTGAAATATTTATTTATTTATTATTTATTTATAAATAATTTGTAGGTAAGATTACAAAATTACATTTGCAGTTATTGTTATCGCTACTTATGATTGAAGATGTGCCATGGTAGGTTTTTTCCTAATCATTGTAAATCTTTCGTATAAAGTGGTATGGAGTAAGTAGACGAGTAGCAGCGGCTCAGACCAAGAAGTTCTACACAAATGTTCAATACGCATGGAAAAATTCATTGCATCATTGGAATTGTATTGGCGCTCTGTTGTGTACAATTGTATTGCACAAGAGAATATTCATATAATAGTATGATAGTAAAAATCACAGCTGCACTTGCAATGTGCCACGCCACTCATATTGCATTCGATATTCTGTTTCCTATAGTGTTTCAATATCAGACTTTTCTTGTGTCTTGTCACGTCTCGCATCTGGCTCTTGAGACATGGATGCATCGAGGAAATCTGTTTGTTTGTTTCCTCCCGGTGAAGTATTTGATGGCTGGGATTTCGAGTTTTCAATATTGTAACATACTGAAAAGAAGAAGCTTCAATTTTAAATTATTCACTTTGATTTTGCACGGATGATATGCTCAAAGGATTTTCCATATTACTAGCTTTATTTCACCATAGCAACTAATGGTTCATTTTCCATACACTATACTAGCAATACATAGCCTGAATCAAGCAGTGGATGGATACTGAATGTGAATTGAAAAAGTAAATGTAATTTAACATGAATGCAAAACTGTCAAATTTCTCCGTTTGAAAGATTTAAAGTTTTTTTTTTATCTTTAGGCTAACGCTTGACCACAATCGAACCTGATGGAAAGCGACGATGAGGTCTAGGATGATACTTGTATGTCTAAAAGATGCCTGTTCACTCTTGCCTTAAAGATGTCTAGATTATAGTGAATAGGAAAAACAAAACTCGGCAGAGAGATTTTTCTGATGTGTGGCTGTCTATACAAGTAAGTTCAATTAAGTATAACTGTTGCCGATATAGTCTACATCCTATTCATTGCAATGTCTTACAAGTAAAAGGAAACATATCGATAAACTTAGCACGTTTTTTCTTCTTTTCGTTTGGGAACTGAAAGGTCCTTACTCTCGAAGATACCTACGTCTGATATATCGACGTCAATTTATGCATTCCGTGTCAGGATTCCCGCTCTGAGGTCGTAACTGACATCCATCATGGATACGTGACTGGTTTGTCGAGACGTATGTACAAAGTTTCCGATATCTTGTTTGATTGTGTATGTTTATAGATTTCGAAATATACAATGTGAATGATCGAATGATAAATAATAGAATAATAAATGAATGCGCACAGTCAATGGCCTAATATAACGCGAATGAAAATGCCGCTAGATGGTGTTACGTAGACATGAGGTGTATCTTTATAGGGTTTCATACGTTCATTAAGATAAAAATAAAAAAAAATCTTTATTTAATTTAGGTCCATACAAAATACTTATGAATGTCGAAATGTCACGACAGAAAATATCCAACCGCTTGTATGATGATGGATTTCACGTATAGCGGGTTGTACATTCGCGGTGGCGCTTATTAGGTAGGGCATTTCCAAGCAAGAGCGCCTCTCCAGGACAATTCAGTAAAGTTTATTTTCGAAATTAACAAGACGGTTAATTGAACTCGGAAAAATACTTTCGTAATGAGGCACTGCGGTAGATGGGCCGAAAATGTGCTGCGTAAGTCTCCGAATGCTGCTCAGCCAAGTTGGATTCGTCGATCAACCTCTTTCTGGAAGTTGAACTTACCAAAGCTTAACTTTTTGTCCCAAGTAAATATACTCGTCCACAACTCGCAAGTACTCCTCAAAAAATAGTTTTTATTACGTTAAAACGTATTTTACTAATAAACTTATCTCAACAAATAGCCCAAAAAGAAATAATGAATAACATCATTACAAAACGATTAGATGCGACCTATGGGGCCTCGGAGTGAGACGTCAGATCCACCCAGAGCGATGACTTGCGGCCCGAGCGATTGAGTGGCTAGCCGCAATGTGGTCGAAAAGGTATTTAATCTTGTATGGAATAGCTGATATACTTTCTACCAGTAGGCAGACTAGCGAGACAGAACGCTAGCACCGCTTCGGTGGCCCTCCTCATCGTAGCGTGTAGTTAATTCCCAGTTACATCCTATGCTGTTGCTTCGGAGCCCAGGGTGCACTTGGGCCGTGATCCATATTACATAGCAATTAAAATATATATAACCATTTGCCGAATTCCTTGAAGATCCCTCCAAGATAGTAAATTTGAAAATTCGTTAAAAAATATGTTTTTTTGTAAAGCATATTATTCGATAAACGAATATGATACTGACAATTTTGACGTAATATTTATTTATTATATTTATTTATATTTTTTATTTTTCTATTTTAAATATTATTTGATTTAATTAAATGCATGTGATGTATTTAAAGTGTTAGAATTTAATTTGATATTTCTGTATCCAAATGTTACATAGCTGTCATTAAAAAAAAAGATCATTTTATCACTAACTGCAAAACACACATGTAATCTTATGAGTTGTACAAATATGTTATAAATGTACTTGAATATATGATTATGATCCAGGACACAATGTGATATTCCTAGTTATTTGTGACAAAAAAGCAAAAATTTTCATATTCAACCATCAGTCTTTGGTTTCCGCGTTCCGTTTGCAATGCGAAGTTACCGGTTTTGGTAAATTATTTTGGTAAATTGTAAATTTGATGTTGATATTCTGCATTTAAGGTTAGAATGTAAATTTACTGTATTATATTGGCAAGATCAAAAACCAATGATTCAAAATTATAGAGAATCGGCTTCATGTGCGAATGTGACATACGTCGCATGCGACGACGCTAAGACTGTCCACGGAGCGTAGCTTCATATACGCGTATTCGTTTTTATATGCAAGCGTACTGCCGGTAGGGCCGTGTGGTCCCCGGCAGAGTAGAATAGGCCACCCTCACTCTTACCGAGGTGTCGTAAAATGCGACTAAGGTAAAGCTGCTGGCATAATCATCAGCACCCAGAGAAGGAAAACTCTGCATTTATATCTAAACCCTCGCCAACCCGTCTGCCAAGCGTGGTCAGTATGGCAATTACCCCTCATGTGATTGAGGGAGGCCCGTGCCCCAGCAGTGGGGACTTAAATGGGCTGATGATGATGATGTACTGCCGGTAGTGTACGCTTCAGTGTACTAACGAATACGCGTTTATGAAGCTATGCTCCGTGGACAGCAGCTCTAAGTCATATGAGTGAATCAAAAATAGCTCTCCAGGTTCTTGAGAATAAGGTAACGTTTGTGAGTGGAGCCACCGTTAATTTTACACTATGACGGAAAGGGGTAAAATCCCAGAAAATACACTTAAAGCGGTTCATTCATCGGAAGGTACATTAATCTATTGGAAAGGATTCTTTTTAGCTGCCTCAGCAAACTTGTGTTTTCGTTCGTTTTCTATCAGGGGAAATGGGGCTTAGTAAATTTTAAAAAGTGCTTTGTGATTATATAAGGTTTTAAAGGTTATAATTAAATACCATCACCCGAAACGTTAAGTCACTATAACACAGTTTTGTCTTTAAATACCATTAGCTTTAAAGTATAAAGTCTGCCGAAACGTGTTTGCCTTTCAAAAATATTTTGAGATTATTGTAGATGAAATGATTATAAACAGGATTTACTTGGTCTGGTTTCCCTGTTAAAGGGTTGCAAAGATCAGACGGTAGTCGCTTCATTGTTATTACCAGACTCCCCAAATCCTGAATCATATTCTAAGGAAACCCAGGGCTCAAAAGCGACACGCAAAGATATGATGAGGTATGTTGTGCATTAAAGAGTATCTATTTATTTGATGGTATGTAATCAACGTCGCTCCTGATCATCTGCGAAATCAGAGAGATCGCCATTATATAAAATGAAGCCTGTCAAAAGGTGTTTACCTTGACTCAAAGTCCTCTGTTTTCCAAGACTTATACTTTGCCTTTTAAAAGCCATGTTGGGCTTTGGAAACTAAGACAGTGACGACTAATTTATATACCTGGCATCCATCATCAACCGACCACGGAAACCCAAATGCCTACGACTATTGTAAAACTCTCAGACGCAAAGCAATTAATGCAAGGAGTCGGGGTAGTGCAGGAGGTCACCGCTTATTTTGCTGTGTCTTAGATTTAACCGTGGGAGAGCTAAGCTTCGCCATGAATGGGCCGGCTCGACTGGAGTGATACCACGGCCTCCCAGAAAACCAGCGTGAAGCAGCACTGTGCTGTGTTTCGCTGCGTGAGTGAGGGTACTGGAGGCCCAATCCGGGGGATAGAGGGGGTTTAAAGGTTGGCAGCGCACTTGTGACTCCACTCGTGTCGCGGGTGTCCATAGGTGGCAGCAATTGCTTACCATCAGGTGATCCGTCTGTTCGTCTGCCTACCTATTACATAAAAAAAAAGTTTTATGACGAATAAAAGCTCTCAGTGAAATATTTTAAATTTGAAAATGTTTACTAGTGTTGTCGCTTTGACGTATATGCAACTGAATTTATTGAGACTTAATTATAGCAAATACCCTAATTCAGTTTATTGTTGTTGCCAAGTTATAGCCAATAGTTACCAAGGATGCTTATATTTCGAACCAAAGCAGTCTATGGTTATTGTATATATAGCAAAGAAGTAAAAGTCACTCATGTGCTTACTTAAAAGTCACTAATTTATTTTAATGATATCAAATATGATATGTTCATCACGGGGTAGCAATAGTCGTGTTGTTTTACTTTTTCGCGTTGCATTATAACTATAACTAATCAAGACGGGAATTAACACGATATTTATTATGTGATACAACTTGTGTACTCATATATTTTACTCGACGTTTCGGCTACGTTACAGCAGCCGTGGTCACGAGCGGATTCAACAGTCCGTGTATCACATAATAAATATCGTGTTAATTCCCGTCTTGATTAATTATAATAGTCGTGTTGTAGGCCATGATCCACTTCAGATTTATGAGCCAGCGTAACAACTAAAACATCTTGAGGATGGCGTGTCATTAGTTATATTGTCATTGTTACCGTATCTTTCCTAGAAACCATTTTTAGTTAAGGTGACTAAATCATACCACCTCCTGTACTACAAATTTCACGGTCGAAACGCAATTAACGCAAGGAGTCGAGAGAAATAAGTTAATAGAGTGCGTTCGACAGGTAGGGTTGCCTCCCTCCTCTCTCCCTGTCTTTATCAACAGTTTGTTCGAGTTCCAACAGGGATCTTCCTCATTGTTGAATTAAATAAGACGCATTTTCTATTATTAATGTGTCGTAATGGAAATTTGTGAATGGCTGCTTTCCTATTTTTGGTAGTTCTTGGCACCTTTTCTTGTTGTAATGGTAACGGTTCTAGATGTTTTTTACATTAGATAGGATTTTTATATTTTATTATGTATACAAAAGTAACCTTGCTTATAATTTTATAAACTCAGTTTAAAGTAACTTTGCCGTATAACACACTACGCTAATAAGAGTTAACCTCTCCATTAGACCTCATCGTCGCTTTCCATCAGGTGCGATTATGGTCAAGCGTTAGCATGTTATATTCCAAAAAAAAAAACAGTTTAGTACCAAACGCCGCGTCACATTATGTTGCTTAATAGTATCAAAGTTGGACTTGCCACCTGTACACCCAAATCTGACATACTTTAGTTTGCTTCTGAATAGACCATTTCAGAAAGGATTTGCCCTGGAAAATTTAATCCTGTTTAAAATGGAGTAACAAACATGCACTAAAATTTTCAAACGAATCCACTGTGAGTACTGTAACAATAACGAACTCCTTCGGTGCTGGCCGTATTAACAGCTGTGGCCAATTATTTAAAAGAAAAAAGTTTTTCCATTTTTGAAGAGGTGACTGTTATCAATGTGATTGCCAACAGAGCTAATGCTGGGTCACTCTTAAAGTTCCATTCGGTTAGGTTAGAGGGTACAAGTAGCCCGATCTCCGGAGGGCGCTTATCGAATAGTGGTCACTCTCGGAGGAGTCGCGTCTGCGGTATAACTCGCGCGAGTGTCTAGTGTAGCTGTTACCATTTATTACAGATTTCCTTAGAATAAAACGCATATCGGAGTTTCTTTGCGCTCGTATGAGCGCGACAGTACCTTATTTTTTAATTCTAAAAACAATCTTGCCAACATGCCCAGTTTCCTTGTGTATGTACGTAACGGTGATTTTAAAATAAGGCATCAATTTCTCCATTATGAATGTCAAAAGCAATCAACCGCTGATTCGTAATGTCGATTTTTACCGATAAGAACTATCCAGAATCTCAGAAGTTACACTTTTCAATTATTATAACATTCTTATTTTGATTACAATGAGATTTTACGTATTTTGAAAATATTTGTATTGGTAGGTATTTTATCAAGTGTCATTTGTGTTGAATCTAGTAACACATTTTTGGTTGAAATCTAACTTGACTATTCTTCTCGAAAAGAGGATGCGTAAAAGATTCTCAGGACATCACTGTATAATCTGATTGACAAAGGCATATGGCAGCTTCTTAAATAAACTTTGAGAAATCCGTATTTTCAATTACAATAAGGGAAATCGCGTTAATTTAACGACATGGGCAGCGAACCCTAATAAAGGCAGGGCGATTGTGCTGTAGCGCAAGAGGTGGAAGGTGAATTTGCAAACAACAATTAAATTATTACAGTCATATTCATTCTTATTGCAGATGATACTAGATTTTTTTAGTTTTGTTTCTGATAAATAAGTACCAACTCATTTGAAAAAGATTACTTACTAGGAAAAGTTCTTTATCTATTCATCATGCAAAAATTGTTAGACAATTTTCAGGAACATATTCAATTTGTATAAGAGAATTAAGAGTCCCTCTAATTTTATGCGTATTTTTTTAAATTCGTAAACATAATTGTACTTAAATGTGGTGTGGTATAGTTCCTACATATAAACACTAAAAACTCGTTTAGTCACTAATAAATACATTGAAATAGAAAAAAATAAACAGAAATAGAAATAAACGTTTATTTAGCCTCAAAAATACAATAGGTACAGTTCACAATTTTGAAATCTTAAAATGAATATAGTCTTAGTTATACAAATCTAAGAGGCGCCAAAAAGGTCCCCACTTACCTATTTGACGACTCACAGTGTGTTTCGCCGCTAGTCTCCGATTGATTGAAATTCGCAAACGGCTCCTGTACTAAATAACGAGGGTAGAATGGCGAAACCCGACATTATCGCTAAAAGTCGACGAAAAATTTAATCGCCCCAAGCACCAGGATTACTTTTCTAATTTCCCGAACAGGTGGCATCGAATTTGTTAACTCTATTGTAGGGGAGAATGAGCCATTTTGGAGTCGGCGGGGGATTAGCGCGGGTCCGCGGGGGTAATCCGAGTATCGGCGCGGACCCTGGTTGCCCCTCATATTTCATAATGCCCTCCCCACTCTCCCCTTGGAGAGCCCACTGTCTTTCCCGATAATGCCAAATGGCATAGTGATGAGAAAATTTCAAGTTTTTCCAGAAAGAAGACTCGAAAGTGAACTGTTGATTTCTTATTACAACATAACGAAAACAACAACATAAATATTTTCTCATCACTCTGGAAGCAGACACGCTTCTTCGAAGTCACATCTAGATTTTAGATATGATTCTCTATTCGATTCATTTTTAGGGTTCCGTAGCCAAAATGGCAAAAACGGAACCCTTATAGTTTCGTCATGTCCGTCTGTCCGTCTGTCCGTCTGTCCGTCTGTCACAGCCGATTTACTCGGAAACTATAAGTACTACAGTGATGAAATTTGATGGGAATATGTGTTGTATGAACCGCTACAAAAATATGACACTAAATAGTAAAAAAAAGAATTGGGGGTGGGGCCCCCCATACATGTAACTGAGGGATGAAATTTTTTTTTTCGATGTACATACCCGTGTGGGGTATCAATGGAAAGGTCTTTTAAAATGATATAAAGTTTTCTAAAAAACATTTTTCTTAAAGTGAACGGTTTTTGAGATATCAGCTCTCAAAGTCGTAAAAAGTATGTCCCCCCCCCTCTATTTTTATAACTACGGGGTATAAAATTCTAAAAAAAATAGAGGTGATGCATGCTAATTAACTCTTTCAACGATTTTTGGTTTGATCAAAGTATCTCTTATAGTTTTTGAGATAGGTTGATTTAACTGTAATTTTGGACTTTGCTGCTACGGAACCCTTTGTGCGCGAGCCCGACTCGCACTTGGCCGGTTTTTTTAGATTACATATCGACCAGGCGTATAGTTTGATATAAAAACTCGAGTTATTATAATGGAGTTAGAAGACGCGTCTTCACTCACACTTCATGTCCAATGCAATACTTTTTAGCTACTAAACCGGATCTATTTTGAACAAATCGGGGTTACAACCTCTCAGCAAACACTTAAACTATTTATTAAATACTTATCCTTAACTTTTGGGTCTGCTTTTGTACTCAAAATGTGAATTACCGCCAAAAGCGGCTACTTTTGGCGTGAATAAATTTTTCGCGTACAAAAACGGTCCCTACTTTTGTGCATGGTTATTAAATAAATAATTTAAGTGTTTGCTGAGAGGTTGTAACCCCGACATTGTTTAAAATAGATCCGGTTTAGTAGCTAAAAATTAAAATCGATTGGCGTCACTAGTGTGCCCTACCGGTCACCTTAAAACTCAAAAACTATGGACAGACCTCTCTCATGACTCCAATGCTTGATCTGATTCTTCATTTAATATCTTATGATTCAAGCTCGAGCTTATTCATCACTCGGGAAATCGGGCACAGTTCACGTAGCTCCCATGTTCGTCGTGAGGTAGTCTTGATATGTTTTAATTTAAAACTCAAGTTTTCCATCACTAGGGAAAGCAGACACACCTCCCAAAACTCAAATGCTCGGTCCGATTCTTGATGTGTTTATTAAGGCTCGGTTTTGATTATGTTTATGGAGGCTCGAGCAGGGCGCTTTGCATAGTTTCGGAATTTACGTCGAGTTGAGTGAGATTTCCATATGATACCCAAGTGGTTTTAACCGGGTGAGTGGTGTAATGTGTTAATGCTAACTAGGGGGATTGTTGCTTAGATTTTGATGTAACTTTACCTGTGGGTAGAATGATTTTAGCTGGTAGCATTGGCTCAGCAGTGAGAGAAAACATCGTGAGGAAATCTGCATGTTTTGGATAGTTTCTGAAACAGAACCATGATTCAGTTGCACTGGTTGCCCTGTTAACGGGTTGCGAAGGTCAGATGGCAGTCGTTTCATTGTTTTTTTTTGTGTAATAGGTGGCAGACGAGCAGACGGATCACCTGATGGTAAGCAATTGCCACCGCCCATGGACACCCTCGACACCAGTGGAGTCAAAAGTGCGCTGCCAACCTCTAAACTCCCACGGATTGGAGCCCCGCTACCCCCACTCATGCAGCGAAACAGCACAATGCTGCTTCGCACCGGTTTTCTCTGAGGCCATGGTATCACTCCGGTCTAGCTGGCGCATTCATGCCGAAGCGTGTGTGAAATCAAAATAAACCTCTATTTGCATAGGCTTATACACGGCACTTACAAATCGTCATTGTAATAAGCAGACTTCATAAAATCCTGAATCGTGGTCTAGACGTGCGCCGGGCTCCAAAGCAACATCTTTGGATGGACGCAACCGGAAATTACACGCTATGTAAAATGAGATATACCTATATGATATTTAGATAGGTAACTTTTCTATTAATAAATAATTGCTCCTGACAGTCATACTGATTACCTGAATCATGTACGTACTAGCTGACAATAGCCGTGGTAGCCTCCTAGTACACCCAGACCAAAAGTGCGTTTATGTAAAATTGATCAATTGATGATTGTCAAACAAAATCTCCAAAAAAAATCTTATTCATCTAAGTGTTTTTTTTTATTTTTTAACAGAATAATATTATCGACCCGGCAATAGTGTATGGAACGGTACATTTTGGTTTCGCTTATATTGTTGATGTAAACATGCCTTTATGCACGAGATCTATTATGAGGTGTTCGCGATGTAAACAATAAATAATAACGGTGTTTGAATTCAACGGTATAGAAGCTTTTTTTTTATTATGGCTCTACCCGAAGATAATTCGCCAATGTCAAGTTACTTATTGAGAATAAGTAGGTAGTCAACAGTCGAAGTCAGACAAAGCCACAGTCACTCAATAAAACGCTGGTGTTTTACGTTTTATCGACCTACGGATTCAGCGGATATCACTCTAAAAGCAATCGCAGGTTTTAAGACTCTATTTGGTCCAAGCAAGTTGTCACGAGACAACCCACCCGACACACAATAGCAGTGTTAAAAACGTTAAAAAAATAATCATCACAATCCGACAGTCAAAGACACACCATTGACACCCAGACGCCTTACATCTATCAAAAAATCCACCACCCCTCTAGGGAGGCGACCCAGCGTCCGCAAATCGGCGATTTATTAAAACCAACCGCACGGGCAAAGTTGGGGCCATCGGTTATCGGGTGCCCATCAGGGCGGCAGTAACAGTGGAATGACGCACGGCCGGATAAGACAATGTAGCGTGAAGGTACACCCGGGTCGGCCGACCCGGTCGGACCTTTCAATTTACCCGATTGTACGCGTGGTTTTATGTCTTCACTAGTGTGAGCGAGTGGGTTCGGTTTGTTTTATAAATTGTGATAGGTAATTCAAATTGTGTATGTACCTAAAAAAAATAAAAGTTCAAAGTAGAGACATCGAAGTAAGCGTTTGCCGCCCAGAACCCCCTGTGAAGTTATAAGTACCCTACCGGCCTTTTATAATGGAATATACTCTGTCCACCTTATTATAAATCGCGATCTAAAATTAATACCGCACTAAATTCAATTGTAGTATAAATAGGTTTATTGTATTATATAGTTATTTATGTATATTTAGTCATATTATATATTACTCACATGTATGTTTATGGATATACATTTATTTAGCCGTCATACATATTTCTGCATCGCCTAATGGTTGACTGGTAGAGAATGCTGTATAGCATTAAGTCCGCCAATTGTACTTTATTTTCTTGTGCAATAAAGAATAAATAAATAATGCTCATTTCATCCCGTTCCAACACTCAATGTTAAAAGGGATTGGCAAGAATTTTGTTCCGGGACTATCCTTATATAATATATTAATATATATTATATACATAATTAATGTACTTTTACCGTGGGATGGCACGCTTCGGCATGAATGGGCCCGGCTCGACCGGAGTGACCGGAGGCCTCACAGAAAACCAGCCTGAAGCAGCACTTTGCTATCTTTCGCTGCGTGATTGAGGGTACCGGAGGCCCAATCCGAGGGAAAGGGGTTTAAAGGTTGGCAACGCACTTGTGAGTCCGCGGGTGTCCATAGGCGGCGGCAATCACTTACTTTCAGGTAAATCCGTCAGGTCGTCATCATATAAAAAAAAACTAATATTTAAACCGTTTCATGAATCTGGAGTACGTGGTAAGAAGTTCCTTAAATAACGTGATTATTGGGTATAGTAAGGTGCATTGGCCGTGTGGCCCCCGGCAGAGTAGAATAGGCCACCCTCACTCTTACCGAGGTGTCGTAAAAGGCGACTAAGGTAAAGCTGCTGGTATGATCATCAGCACCCAGAGAAGGAAAACTCTGCATTTATATCAAAACCCTCGCCAACCCGTCTGCCAAGCGTGTTGAGTATGGCAATTACCCCTCATGTGATTGAGGGAGGCCCTTGCCCCAGCAGTGGGGACTTAAATGGGCTGACGATGATGATGATGATGATGAAGGTGCATTGACTAATCCTCTGAGCTACGATCGTTCTTATGTTGTCCCATACGGTCCAAATAGTAATAGGTATCATCCGTGTTATTACTAAGCCGTAAATTAATGCTTGGGTTGTCGTAACACGTCGCACGGTCGGATAAGACAATATAGGGATAGGCATAGGTTGGCACACCCGGGTCGAGAACCCAGCTGGACTAGTCAATTTTTCTCTATTGTACAGTCAACTCCAAAAATATGTATACACTTTAGAACGTTGTCACAATATATAATATAACAAAGTAGACCTCTACTTTCTTATAGATAAGTATTGTGACAAGGTCCTAACGTGTAAACATATTTTTGGAGTTGACTGTACAGACAGTCACATACATCCAGGTGTCTACATGCTGTCAAATTTCCTCAATTAATATTAAACTAAACGATTTTTTTGGCAGAAAAAAATAATAAGAAACGCCCTGTTGGTCTAGAACGCCCTGTTGGTCTAGTGGTTTAAGTACTGGGCCGTGATCTCGGGGTCCTGGGTTCGATTCCGGGGTCGAGCAAAAAGTATGTTTCGAACTTTTCGAACATAGCTCGGGTTTGTGTTCACCAATCGGCATTAGGCAAGCGTGGTGATTATGCCTAATCCCATCATAGTAGCGATGACTTGATTTCTATGATGAGGTCTTTGCCCTGCAGTGGGACAGTATATGGGCTGATACTTTACTAAACGTTTTTTTTTTGAGATAAAGTTAAGAATCGATTGAAGAAATTTGTCACATTTGCATACATTGATGTGTAGAAGTCCGTATCTACACATAATAGAATATGTCTTCATTGTTGTGTATGACCGCTGCTTCTGTTGCACAGTGGTTATTATACCTCACAGCACTTAACATCGTCCAACGTTAAAAAAAAAATATGACAGGTGGCAGACGAGCAGACGGATCACCTGATGGTAAGCGATTGCCGCCGCCCATGGAAGTCACAAGCGCGCTGCCAACATTTAAACTCAATTTTTCGCGTACAAAAACAGACCCAATACTTGTGCATGGTTATTTAATAAATAGTATAAGTGTTTGCCAAGAGGTTGTAATCCCGAAATTGTTTAAAATAGATCCAGCTTAGTAACAAAAAAGTAAAATCGGTTGGCGTCGCTAGTGTGCCCTACCCGTCACCTTAAAAAATCTCAGTGTCATTCCAGAGTTTAAAAGCTAGCGGTCTTGGCAGATGTATCAATGCCTATGCACAGTTTTAATATGTTGTATGTTATGTAACTGATCATAATTTAATATTCTCTTCCGGCCGAATAGAACAATGTAGCGGAAGGTAGACCCGGGTCGGGACCCGGCCGGACCTTCAAATCCCAGATTACACTCGCATGGCCAGGAAACGGTATGTCTTTATTCCACGCAGTTGGCTTATTGGTCATCATTTTAGTGTTTTTTTAGGAACAAGCGTATAGAGATCGGGATTAGATAAAATGGAAAGGTTTTCTTTAGCAATGTTTTTTTTAAGGTACCTTAGTCAACGAGGAATCTTTTCCCCGACCCGGGGATCGAACCCGGGACCTCTTGCGACGGCTGCGCATGAGGTCCCGGGTTCGATCCCCTGGTCGGGCCAAATATTTGTACTTAAGTTTTCGGTAAGAAATTCTTAGTGGCAGCCCGGAGTCTGGAAGTTGGCGGTCTTGTACCCCCGTGCCTCGGAAAGCACGTTAATCTGTTGGTTCTGCGCCCGATCCCTCTCCAGTCGTGTCACAGTAGTGTCCCATCGGAATATGAGGGTAAAGGAAGAGATAGTGTTGGAATAAAACAAGCTGAATGTTTAAATATAGCAAATTTCTTTAATTCTTAATTAACGCAAACAGAAAAAAATGGCAATGTCGAGATTGGCAAAAATACAAAAAAGTGATACCACTTAATGTTATTAAAAAACTACTGCTAGATATAACAGTTTACCTTATTTTAGTTTATTTTAATTATAATGGTTGCACAAACAATTTTAATTAAAATAAACTTTTATGATCATGTATTGAACAGATAGTGCACTTGTGTTTGCGCACACACTAGAGCACTAAAATATATCCTGCGTACGTGGCTGATTGTTGAGATTGGCCGCCGTAGCCGTAAACGGTTGGATGATATTATTATTATAATCAATGTTATTTAACACAATTTGAAAATAAAAGGGTTTTTTTTGGGTCAATAGGATAACGCTTCACTACAATCGCACCTGATGGAAAGCGACAATGAGGTCTAAGATGATACGCGTTTGCCTAAAAGATGCCTGTTCACTCTTGCCTTAAAGATGTCCAGATTATAGTTTGAAAAGAATTATTCTTTCACGTTAAGCAGTGGCATGACTGTGCTCCGGCATTTATTATCAAATGGGCCGCATACTCGTCTGCCTATTTTCCGCAATAAACAAGTAGGTAGATAAATTTTTGCACCATTCCATTTAAGGTCAAAACTCCCAAGTAAAATCGGCCAATCAGTGACAATTTGAGGAACTAAGGAATCCAAAATGTACAGTTTTCCTCACGATCGTTTCAATAACCGCCGAGCTAATGGCAAGAAATACGCACATGGAACTCAAACTTGAGGAGTGCGTATTCAGATCCGACCTCGCGTTCGGTAACTACTAAATATGGTCTTTACCTATGAAATTGCCGTTTTGTATGGCGATTTTCTTAGAAGTTATTTTTTTTCCACACTAACTTTTTTTTTATTTGTTAAGTAGGTACCTATAAATGCTACTACTTCTTTATTAACTGTGCGTTAATGAACAACGTTTAGAAACGTGTAGGATAGTTTTTCAGAAAAAAACATTTTTTTATTAAAAAGTTACTACTTATTGATAAAAACGTCAATTCTGCTAAATAATAAAGGTTCTTTTTTTAAGTTTTTTTTTGCATCACAAATACAATAATATTTCTATTAAATATAAACCTTAAAATATAATCTTAAAAATCAAAATAAAATTATAGTACATAAACTTTTTTGTTTATTAAAGGAGTTATACAGATTTTTTTATGTATGATAGGTGACAGACGAGCAGACGGATCACTTGATGGGAAGCGATTGCCGACATCCAACGACACCAGTGGAGTCATAAGTGCGCTGCCAACCTTTAAACCACCTTTACTCCAGATTAGGCCACCGGACCCTCACTCACGCAGCGAAACACAGCATAGGGCTGCTCCATGCCGATTTCCTGTGAGGCCGTGGTATCCCTGCGGTCGAGCCGACCTATTCATTCCGAAGCGAGGTTTTCCCACATTTTATTATGTCTAGAAAAAAAAGATAATATCGTAGGTAAAGACCTATTATTATTCATAAACACAGATCTTTCTCTAGCATTCCTAATTCCCAGAATTATAAAGTACTTTGAGTCCGTAGTCTATTTTCCGGGTATCTATCAAATTAACTACTGACCATTAGTTTATATCACATAAGACGGGTATGAACAAAAAAAGTCAATACTAATGATTGATGGCGATCTAATACAACGATAAGGAAAACGGAGTGGATGAACAACACATGAAGTAATATATGGGGGGGGGGGGGGGGTTGGTCCTATGGTGAGTTATTGATTTTGCTGTAATATACTGTACCTACATACGGTATCCATGTTGTCATAGATGAATATCCTCCAACCGATTACGGCTACAGCAGTCAATCTCAACGAACAGCCACGTACGCAGGATATATTATAGTGCTCAAGTGTGTGCGAAAACACGGTAAGGATCGACCCCGAGACCTCATTGCGCAGCCGTCGATTTAAAGTGCGATCCACTAACCCCTGCGACACCGAGGAAGTCATATATATTGATTATAGTAATTTATTCATGTCGTCTTCTCTCGGGATCTGTCAAATATGTCAGAGTATTTACGTCTAGCTTGCTAATATAAATATTGTGAAAAATCACAAATAATAGATAAGCACATATTGATCCAGGATAAAATGTTTCTTTTTTCAGACTTAATAAGTAAACTTTATGTAAAGATGGTATGCTAAATGTACATAAAATGTATACAACCTGTGAGGATAAAGAATGGGATCAGAAATGGCGGCGCATCTATTCACTTCTCGCTCGCACACTATTTGCGTCTATACTCGCACGCCACGATTGCGAGTATAGACGCAAATAATGTGCGAGCGAGAAGTGAATAGATGCGCCGCCATTTCTGATCCCATTCTTTATCCGCACAGGTTGTACCTATTTATGAAGCATCAGCTACGACGACGGTGCTCCAAAGTGCTAAAAGCTCCGGATTTAATTTATCTATCGGGGTAATTTAAAAAAGAAAACTTTTCTAAATTGTGAATTAGTTTTAGACTTGTGTCTAACATTAATAATAATAACTGGGACTGACTTGGTCTAGGCCCGTGAGCCCAGTCAAAGTACCGAAAAGTTCTCAACAAAAATAATAATAATTATTATTTATTTATTTCAGGCAACAAATTGGTACGTAAAACACAATATAAATTAAATTGGTTAGTTACAAAAATAATAATAATAATTCACACAACATCTCATAGGTTGACCTGATTCCGTACTAAGTAGCTTAAGCACTTGTGTTACAGATATCAGACAACAGAGGAACACACATACATACTTAAATACATATATTACACCCAGACACTGAACAAACACAAGTGTTCATCGCACGAATGTTTGTCCAGGGTGGGGATCGAACCCACGACCTTTGGCGTAAGAGGCAGGGTCACTACCAATTGCGCCATCCGGTCAGTCAAATAAGTACATTAATAAGTAAATAAGTACATTAATTATTAAGATAGGAGAACCTACCCCCGCCGCAACACCTTGCGCCTATCTTACAAGCGTTTGGAGATGAATCCAGTGCTGCAGTAATGGCGAGTCCCACCTGTCCACTAGACTTTTAAGGATGGTGTTGGTGCTCTCACGCGAGCGATGTAAAAGTGACGCGGACCGCTTCCTTATTATGGCGTGAAATCGATCAGTATATGTC
This sequence comes from Marasmia exigua, assembly GCA_019059595.1. NCBI lineage: Eukaryota > Metazoa > Arthropoda > Insecta > Lepidoptera > Crambidae > Marasmia > Marasmia exigua. The sequence goes on from CM032473.1 coordinate 23,318,615, forward strand.
TCGGCATACATGCCGGACGCGCTACAAAATCGTGAAAGTTCCGTCAGCATCCTAAAGCCATTGTTAAGAAATAGGCAGAACAGATATGAATATGATATAACGAATACAAATTATTGATTCCTACTCATATAACTCGTTTAGCCGTGTGGTCCCCGGCAGAGTAGAATAGGCCACCCTCACTCTTACCGAGGTGTCGTAAAAGGCGACTAAGGTAAAGCTGCTGGCATGATCATCAGCACCCAGAGAAGGAAAACTCTGCATTTATATCAAAACCCTCGCCAACCCGTCTGCCAAGCTTGGTGAGTATGGCAATCACCCCTCATGTGATTGAGGGAGGCCCGTGCCCCAGCAGTGGGGACTTAAATGGGCTGATGATGATGATGATGATGACTCGTATAACTACCGACTAACCATTTAATTCAAAATCTAGATTACACTATACAGTCTGTACTTCGGTAGTTAGTAGGCTTCTCTTCCATATATATATCATATGTATGTATAGATATCGAAGATTTTTTTCTTGCTTTATTCTTTTAAACAAGAAAGAAACAAGATTCATCTTGAACATAATTTGCGAAGGTGTTTCTTCTATTACTAACATGACTTGATATTGAATTAACCAATCATTATAATATGGATACCTGCAAGCATTGTATGACAAATGTTTACCACGCTCCTACTTGCTAACAGCGGCATCGATTGCGCCATATCGTACCCTAACGATCCTTAACTAACCAGCCGACCTGAAAACATTAAATATGGAGGTCAGAGTATCCAATCTTATCACAACAGTATTAGCATTTCCACAACCCGCTTCCAACGTGTGTTAAGCGGGTGTGACGCTCACGACCCGGCGCGGTATGATCGACGGCGGGCCCCGGCCGGACGGGACGGGACGGGGCGGAAGCGGCCGCCCCGAAAGTGAGGTCGATATACCTTATCGTGACTAATGAAGTCTAGACTAAGACAATGTTTGTGGAAGAATTTGGCAACGGTAATGTCTAACTTGAGCCTTGTTTTTAGCCTACAGACGCTAGCGAATGAATGTAAACATATCGACTCTTACGGTTATGGAATAAGGTTCACGTTTGATTGCATAGGTAGGAGGTATAGATATTACAGCACGCGACTCGTTTGCGTACAAACATGAGCCCTACAGTAGATCTAGAATGGTTATTTACGAGTATATGGGTATTTGGTGTTTTTGTTCTTGTACCGATGACCAAAGGTTGAAGGCCGGAATAACCTTGGAAGATAAAAAATTTTGCTAGGATTGCAACCCTAACTTTTTTTTTGGGTCGTCTTTCCTATTTGAGCCATTGTTGAATCTTTTATGCGAGTAATGTATGATCTAACAAGAAAATAACCTTCTTACCTATGGTACTTTCATGCAAATGATTTCACTGTGACACCATTATATATATATATCGCACCCTTAGTAAAATACCGACCGAACTCAAAATTGTTGATATTTTTATAGCAATTCTTTGCAATTTATTCTTGAGTAGTCTTGAGTAAATAACGCACTTCAAATTTCATCTCGTGTTCATATGTGAGTGTATTAAAATTTTGAGTTAGGTCGGTATTTTACTAAGGGTGCGATATATATATATATCTATGGCATCTTATATATGGCAACTTATGATATGGCAACTTAACGGAGGAAAGGCGGTTTTTAAGGTTGGCAGCGCACTTGTGACTCCACTGGTGTCGCAGGTGTCTATGGGAGGCGGCAATCGCTTACCATCAGGCAATCTGTCTGTTCGTCTGCCACCTATCACATAAAAAAAACTTATCGCAACTAACCACACAGCGGGTAACCCTTACAAGTATTACAAGTAGGTATCTACAGTCAGCGACATGTCAAGTGACTCCTCACAGTGCAAAAATAGCACTTGGGTCTCAGACAAAATCAAAAAAGGGGAACACGTGTCGCCGAGTGTACCTTTAAATAAATTGGGCACGTAAATCTATCGATGTTTCCAAAGACCCATTTACGAGTTTAATTGACTTCACGATTTTCTATTTACTCGCCGTGTCATAAACTTTCCAACTCTGCTACTAACTCCATTCTAATGAGGTAACTCCCCGAACTATATTAGATAGAGCTTTCAAACTTCATTCGGTTTCAGGGCAACTTCAGTCGAACACTATCCCTGATATTATCCTAACAAGAGTTAGAGGGCAACCTTCGGTAACAATTATAACGAGACCCACGGATGTGGTGTAATCTTTGGGGATCAAAATTGAAGAAATAGTGGAGGGCGGGTCAGGTAACGGTGGTGGGTGGGTATAATGGAAGTATCCATATATTGGGTCCGATTGCAGTCTGTTCACGTATCTTCGGATTGAAATCGTTGTCTATATCGGTTTACAATGGGTTCCTGCTCGTAGCTATGTGGATATGTAGGAAATTATCGACGCTTACGCTTCGTCAAATAACTAAAATCAATATTAAGCGATTTCACATGTGATTTGGTCTGGATTGTACATATTGAGTGTTGTATCTATATTTTGGGAGCTATTATTTAATACTAAGATCAACCTTTATAGTTTTTTGGCCTTTGAGAATTTATAGAGAGGAGAGAGAGAGAAGCGAGGGAGAGCCACGTTTCCCGAATTGAATTTTGAATGGCCCGGCTCGACCGGAGTGAAACCACGGCCTCATAGAAAACCGGCGTGAAGCAGCATTGTGCTGTGTTTCGCTGCGTGAGTGAGGGTACGGAGGCTAAAAAAGGAGGGTTTCCAAGGGCGGCGGCAATCGCTTACTATCAGGTGATCTTTCTGCTCGTCTGCCACCTACGTCATAAAAAAATTAGCCCTCTTTCTAACGGATTTGCGTCATTGCATTGGTATTTAGTCGTCATAGCCACTCACTGCAATCGAGCAGTCAAACATATCGGCATTCGGCAGTGCAACCAATATGTAGGGAGAATCGTATTTCTGCATAATTATATACGAGTATTACATAATATATCGAAAAGTGATGTGTTATGGTGTGGGTCACAGATTTTACAATCTCAGGAGATTTATTTCATAATACATATTACAAAAAAAATCTCCTGAGATTAGTCATAGAACTGTCATAGAACTGTAGAATGTTGTTCAAATGTTTTTGTAGAACACGTGGTTAAAGGAATACATGTAAATGTTCACAGATGATAATAATAATATCCTCCAACCCCTTACGGCTACGGCGGCCAATCTTAACGATCAGCCACGTGCGTTACCGAAAACTTAGGTAACGTACTCGATAGCGTTGAAAAAAATGGGGTGAGCCTTACGTGTCATAGACACTACGACCAGTAGATCTATCGTGGCAGTGCAAAGCGTGGTAGTGTTTGAAATTTACCAGCGACATTTATAATCTGTTCTTTACAAATAGTTCAAATTCCATCGCAACTACCAAGACGGATAAGCAAGTTACGCGACAGAGTGAATACATTTTCCCGACTCGCCTTATAAATAAGATGAGCTGAGATAGCTCGCAAGTTGGACAACGCAATTACGCCGTGTCCTTGTTAACTTCATCAGTTGGCGATCTGAGCATTATTGTTTGCAACTGATAGTTTATAAGTTTAACATTAACTTAACACACCTCAGTACTGCCTCGATGGCGCAATGGTTAGTGGGTCGCACTTTAAAGCGACGGTAGCGCTTGGGGTCCCGGGTCGGCCCAAAATTTGTACCTGAGTTTTTCTGTAAAGAAATTCTCAGTGTTAGCCCGGAGTCTGGAAGTTGGCGGTCTTGTACCCCCGTGCCTCGGATAGCACGTTATGCCGTTGGTCCTGCGCCTAATCCCTCTTCGGTCATGTCACAATGGTGTCCCATCAAAATATGAGGGTAAGGGAATAGAGAGTGCACTTGTGTCTGCGCAAATACTTTTGCACTATAATATCCTGCGTCGATGGCTGATCGCTGAGATTGACCGCAATGACTGAAATATCGGTTTGGAGGACATTATTATTAGTAGAGCAAAAAAAAAAAGAAAGGCTAAGAAACTCACGAGGAGTGAGAGTAACTCAGGGGGCCGGTAGTGTATTTGTGACTCCTCTGGTGGTGCAGAGCCGCGGGTCCCCGCCAAAATAAGTGTTATGTTTGCCTCAACAATCCTCATCAGTGTTATGTTTGCCTCAACAATCCTCATCAGCACGAGGAGAAGGAGGCATTGCTGACACTTTTAGTTTTACCCATTACTTTAAGTTAACAGAAATAACAGCTTTAGTTACCGTAATAAAAAAAGATACTACATTCTGTAACAAATTGAAAGATTACCTTCCAAATAAATATTTTTACTCTTTAAAATAATTCCTGGACTGTTAGTGCAATTGTTGGAAATAAATTGAATAGTTTTTATGCCGATGTGCCGATTAAGGAGGCTCAAAGTCAACCAGAGAGCAATAAAGAGGGCTATGCTCGGAGTCTCCCTGCGTGATCGTATCAGAAATGATGAGATCCGCATGAGAACTAAGGATTGCATGCCTCAAGTGGCAATGGGCAGGGCACATAGCGAGGAGAACAGACGGCCGTTGAAGCGAAAAGGTCCTCGAGTGGAGGACATGTACAGGAAGTCGCAGCCGTGGCAGGCCCCCCACATGGTAGACCGACGATCTGGTGAAGAACGCGAGAATCCATTGGATGCGGGTGGCACAGCACCGATCAGTGTGGAGAATATTGGGGGAGGCCTATTTCCAGCAGTGGAAGGCTATTGGCTGATATGATGATGAATAGTTTTTTACATCATTTTATGAATAGTTAGGTATAAATAAAGATGTTTATAATCATATTAAATAAGATTAGAGTAGCAATACCTACCAATAAAATTACCTAGAATACATTTAGAGGTTCTTAAGAATATGATCTCATTATTTCTTTGTTGATTTGAATAAGTACATGTATAATGCTTCTAATTATCATTTATAATACTTCATTAGACTTAATTTTATAGAGTAGGCAATGTTGCGATGCCCTAACAGGGCCATGTTTACGGGTCTAAAGTTATTTGTATTTACATCATTCCTATGTACCAACATGTTGCAATAAAATTCTATGACTATGACTGATAATAGCGAGCGAAAGTTAACTCGAACAAAAATAAAACCCCTTTCTCACGATACAGCAATTTTCACATAACACAACGTAAACAAGCTTACACGGCCACAATGATTCCACCCACACACAATTTTGTTGTAACAAAAATCACTTAAACGTTCAGCTCCTCCATTCACAAATGGCTACCGGCTTCTGCCCGGCAACTTTTAAAAGTTCATTCCCGCCGCCCGGTCCATTAGAGTTGCGTCCGATTTTTTCCGTCCCTCTAACTTTTAGGACCCCCTTTTCGTTTTTTGAAAGCCGAAAATAAACAGGGATCACAGGGTTTTTTCTGTGATTACTTCCACTCGGTCTGTCATACGTAACAGGGATGTCGCCTTGCGCGAAGAAATGTCATGGGCACAAAAACAAGGGGACCGTTTGTATTTACGCATTATTATGTGGGCGTTTGTGTATCTAGTATATAAAAGAAATATAAATAATTAAGGAAGAACTATTATACTATCATTGGCAATAGCTGAAAATCAGTGGTTTGCTAGTCGAGTAAACAATTCACTGAGCCATTGCCATGTCGCACCACTACTGCACACATGCCTCACTATTAGACCTTCTAGGGATTTTTACTGTACTTACTTTTATACTGCTCTGAGTGTGTGCTTTTTGGTGCGAATAAACGTTTTATCTATCTATCTTATCTATTCATAAAATTGACAAAAAATGCATTCAGTATTAAATACACCGTGGCCGTGTGGTCCCCGGCAGAGGAGAATAGGCCACCCTCACTCTTACCGAGGTGTCGTAAAAGGCGACTAAGGTAAAGCTGCTGGCATGATCATCATCACCTAGAGAAGGAAAACTCTGCATTTATATCAAAACCCTCGCCAACCCGTCTGCCAAGCGTGGTGAGTATGGCAATTACCCCTCATGTAATTGAGGGAGGCCCGTGCCCCAGCAGTGGGGACTCAAATGGGCTGATGATGATGATGATGATAATGATTAAATACACTCTATTCAAAGCTCATAGAAATGATTTATTCGCGCTACCTATAAAATATTATCCAAACTGTTAAGTTGAAAGCACCGGTAGGTTTACCGTGGCCACGTTTCGGCATGAATGGGCCGGCTTGACCGGAGTGATATCACAGCCTCAATAAAACCCGCCGTGAATCAACGTCTATGCTGTGTTACGCCGAGTGAGTGAGGGTACTGGGAGCTATCAATCAATAATTGTGATTAACCCCTTTAACTAATAATAATAATTCTCACAACATCTCATAGGTTGACCTGATTCCGTACTAAGTAGCTTAAGCACTTGTGTTACAGATATCAGACAACAGAGGAACACAAATATATACTTAAATACACATATTACACCCAGACACTGAACAAACACAAGTGTTCATCGCTCGAATGTTTGTCCAGGGTGGGGATGGAACCCACGACCTTTGGCGTAAGAGGCAGGGTCACTACCAATTGCGCCATCCGGTCAGTCAAACTCGTACTAACGTTATCCAGAATCGACGTAATGTCCCTTAAAGCATACGTCTTTTCCGACTTATAAGAGCCTTGACAAGGGAACGAACGTGTGACTTCTCGCAAGAGTTGTACTTATACGAGTAATTTCCCCTTGGGCTTACTCGTACGTACCCTGGTACCACAGTACATATTAAAATAGACAGAGAGTCGATATATATGAGGCAGAGCTACGCTTCGGTATGAACGGGCAGCCTAGACCAGCGCAATACCACGGCTTCACTAGAAAACCGGCGTGAAACAGTGTCTTTTTCATCGAGGGAGTGTAGGTGCCGGAGGCCCAGTTCCGGGGGTGAAGGTTGGCAACGCACTTGTGATTCCACTGGTGTCCATGCTTACCATCCGTCTGCTTGTTTGCTACCTGTATTGAAAAAAACACTTATTATACTTATTGGATCCTGTCAAAAGGTATCAACAATAGTGCCATATTTACAATCTGACTTAAGGCGGCTTAGTGTGCGGTAGAGCACACTAGCGACACCAATTGATTTTAATTGTTAGCTACTAAGCCTGAACTCTTTAGCATGCTTCAGTCCCTCAAACCTTTATACTATTTATTTAATACTTATAGTAACATTTGTGCATGGTTATTTAATAAATAGTATAAGTGTTTGCCGAGAGGTTGTCAAAAATCAAAATCAAAATCAAATAATTCTTTATTTGCATAGGCTTGTACACAGCACTTACAAATCGTCATACATTTGAATGACTTAAAACTATTTATAAGTACTTATGTATAATTTACATGTTAATACATATATATGTTGATACATAAAATATACTAAAGAAATAAATAAACATAATGCGATTCTACCACCGGCTCGGAAAGTTGTTTCTGGTCGAGAAGATCCGGCAAGAAACTCGCCAGTTACTCTTTTTAATCGCCAACTTTTTTACAATGGTTTATTATCTTCATACCAAGTCATACAGTCTAATGCAACACAAAATAGAATGAAGCAAATTAAAAGCTAAATATGAGGTAAACCGAAGCGGACCAGTCCCCAAAGGTGGCACCTGTTCACAAGTATGACGTATGTGTCAGCCATCATTTCACTCAACCATATTAGAGGGAATGTAATGACCCGCCACATAACGCCACCACCTCAGAGACATTTGAGTGAGCATGACTACTTAGGTTCCCCTCATAGGTCACAGAGTACTTAATCCAATACTAATAAACTTCAGGACGAGGTGTACAATAGTAGGTGGTTAGTATCTTGTCAATTATTGAATAATCAATATAAATCAATTTTATACAGTAATAAATGCTGCTAAGCCTAATTTATTAAAATTCAGTAATTATATAATATTAATGATTTTTGTTAATATATATGAAAATGTTACAAGTGTGCAAGCATGGAGGTCATTATGTCCATGAATCCTTATCATTTAAGTAGTCTACAATTTTATAGTATCCTTTACTCATTAAACAGGCTTTCACGTGAGATTTAAATTTATGCGTTGGTAACTCAATAACATTTTGTGGCAGCTTATTGTACATTTTAATACTTAGACCAACAAATGAATTATTAATTTTTTGAAGTTTCAGATTTGGAATCGCGAGCTTGTGTTTATTTCTAGTGTTAAAACCATGACAATCAGATTTTTTCGAAAAAATATCCATGTTCTTTCGCACGTACAAAATACAGTCTAAAATGTATTGAGAAGCTACGGTTAAGATGTTAATGCTCTTAAATAATTCTTTTAGCGAATCGCGAGGTCTAAGGTTGTATATGGAGCGGATGGCCCTCTTCTGCAATACAAATATAGTCTGTATATCAGCAGCAGACCCCCACAACAAGAGACCATAAGACATTACACTATGAAAATAACTAAAATAAACCAATCTCGCGGTTTCAATATCGGTCAGATGTCTAATCTTCTTAACCGCATACGCGGCGGAACTAAGTCTTCCCGCCAAGGCTGCGACGTGGGGTCCCCATTGTAATTTGGCATCCATGGTAATGCCAAGGAAAACTGTTGAATCAATGACTTCAATACGTTCATTATTCATAGTGATGTTAGTATTGACCTGTCTTACATTGGGCATTGTGAATTTTACACATTTAGTTTTCTTAGCATTAAGAAGTAAGTTGTTAGTGTTAAACCAATGGAGAACTTGTGACAGAGTGTCATTTACATCGTCAAACGTACTTTTTCTTCGGTCAACATTAAAGATCAACGAAGTGTCATCAGCAAATAGCACTACCTCACAAAGGTCTTGTGTAAAGTAAGGAAGGTCATTTATATATATCAGGAAAAGCAGAGGCCCCAATATCGATCCTTGGGGCACTCCCATCAATAGAGGAGTGCCTGAAGAATATGTCCCATTAATGTTTACTTTCTGAATTCTATCAGACAAGTAAGAATTTATCAAACTTAGTGAAATCTTGGACACACCATAATGAGCTAATTTTAACAACAATGTTTGGTGCGTAACGCAATCAAATGCTTTCGATAGGTCACAAAATACTCCAACAGCATCCTGCTTGTTTTCCCATGCATCAAAAATATGCTTGATAAGTGCAACTCCTGCATCAGTTGTTGACTTACCTTTAGTGAACCCAAATTGTTTATTATGAAGCAGGTCGTTAACTTTAAAATGAGACAGCAACTGAACGAATATGACTTTTTCAAAAATCTTACTCAGTGCTGGTAATATAGAAATAGGCCTAAAGTTAGAAGGATTACTTTTATCACCTGATTTAAATAACGGTATGATTTTGCTATACTTCATTAAGTTAGGAAATTGGCCTTCGTCAACACATCTGTTGAATATCATTGACAAATGGGGTGCGATATGCAGTATTATATTTTTTAAAATGTCTACGGATATTCCCCAAAGATCTTCAGTTTTTTTTATATTTAGATCTTTAAAAGTTTTTACTATTATCTCAGGTGTTACATGGGTAAATCTGAAAGGTGTTTTACATTCGTCAACTTTTGCTTTTAGCAAGGAGACAGCAAGATGTGAACTTGAGTTTAATGTACTTGTCGTTGTCACTGGTATATTAGTGAAAAAAGACTCAAATGCATTTGCCACATCAGCATCAGAGTCAAGTTGTTTGCCATTGATTTTTAGAGAGACCTTGTGTTCTTGTGTTTTGTTTTTACAAGTCTCTTTGTTTATGATATTCCATGTGATTTTAATTTTGCTAGTTGCTTTACTTATTTTGTTTTTAATATAGTTTGATTTAGCAACAGCGCATACTTTCTTGAAGCATTTAGAATAGTTTTTTACATATTCTATTACTGTATGATCACATGAATTAGCCTTAATGTCATATAATTCAAACAATTTTCTTCTGCTTATGTATATACCTGTAGTGGCCCAGTCACTAAATTGATTTTTAGAATTATTTTTAATGGTCTTCTTTGTGAAGATGCCATTAAATTCCTTTTCAACAATTTCGAAAAGGCTTTCATATAATTCATCAACACTATTTTCAATACATGGAATTGAGGATATTTTATTACAAATATTCTTCTTGAACTTTTTTACACGCCCCTTAGTAATGGGCCTACATGTGAAACTAGTAGACGGAACAGTTCGATGACAGTCGATAACAGCCATCTGACCACTGTGATCAGAGTTTATAAAATTTATTATGGATTTTTCCCCTACATTACAATTACAGAATATGTTGTCCAAACACGTAGCTGAAGTGGAGGTGACTCTTGTAGGTTCATTGAAAAGGTGGTGTAAATTGAAAGACTTAAAAAGATTCAGAAACCTAATAGAGTTCTGTGAATCCTCTAGGATGTTAATATTAAAGTCACCGCACACAATAACTTTTTTACTTTTTGCACAAACTTTTCTCAAGACTTCTTCCATGCTAGTCTCAAATGAGTCATAAATTGCAGAAGGGGGTCTGTACACGCAGACAATGATATGCTGCTCCAGCTCTGCACACGAAATTTCAATAGTTCGTTCTATAGATAGTGACTCAATGTCTTTACGTTGTTTACATTTAAGAGAATTTTTTAACAAAATGAGTGACCCTCCTCTTATTGCTGAGTCTCTCGTGAACGAACTGATAACTTTGTAATCATTAATACTAACAATTAATTGATGTTGATTTAACCAATGTTCAGTGAGACATAGTATATCAACATTCATTTCTTGTAAAAATAATTCTAGCTCTAATTCTTTACCAGGAAGCCCCTGTATATTCTGGTGAATAAGATTTAAGATATTAAGATCCTGCTTGGTCAATATGTTGCTAGAGGCGTCCTCTATTGTCTTAAACTTAAATTTAAATTGCTTGGAATATTTTCCAAAGTCTGACTAAATATATTATTTATATTAAATGCTAACAAAGTAGCCAGTTCTTTTTTTACATTATAAGGCAAATAAAATGTTTTGCCAGTCACTATAAACTTATAATTAATAAATTTATTTGTGTCAAAAAACACAAAGTTGTCGCTATGACTAGTCACTAAATTATATAATGTAGTATTCAATATGTGAATACTGTTATTTTTTTCTGGTAAATAGTGCCTAGAAAATGGGAAGGCACAAACAACAATTTTCTTTACAGCAATCTCTTTTAACAGCGAAAATCCTTTAATAATGTCTTTCTTATTTGAATCTAGCCCATTCCCCATCATTAATATAATGATAGAGTCCTTATTATAATTACAACTATGTATGCTATCTATTATTTTGGTAAGCGATGCATTTGGCAAACAATAGTTCATTGTTTTACAATTGAGTTGCTTGTGCAAAAGGGGACCATAGCCAACTCCTGTTGAATCAGAGAATACTAGTACATTGTTTGTACTCTTAGTACTAGTAGTAGTGGTGGTGGTAGGCATTGTACAATCCGGTAAATCGCTATTAGTATCTAACAGGCTATTTGGCACTTGGTGCTGGGTAGGAAGGCTGCCACCCTGGCTGCACTTACCTTGGTCTGTGCCGCTACTCAAAGTGGGAACCTGGGGCTCGTCTGCCGCACCCAGATCGCAGCTGCACTGGGCCATGTACCTGTTTGCAGCGAGGATGTGCTCATGTATCTGTCGCTGGGCAGAGGTATAATTTCCAGTCATTACTACTAATGACCTCTCCAGACGCTGAAGCTGAGCCTGCAGTTCTTGAACATCAGTCTCGTACCTTAACCTACTTTCTTTTAATTTTAAGCTATACAATTCTAGACTATCAATAAAATCTATACGTTCCTTTCTTAGAACTAAGTTTTGGTTAAAACATTTCTTTCTTTTAATTAATTTATTGGTTTTCCTTATGTATTTATTTATTTTAATATATTTTTTAATTTTATTTTTACTACTTAACTTAGTATGATTATTAATTGAACAAGGATGATCGATAATATGAGACATTTCCCGTCCAGCTGGTGACCCTGTAAACCCGAAATTGTTTAAAATATTGTAATATGTGCATATACATATATAGTAAAAATTAAGATCGATTGGCGTCGCTAGTGTGCCCTACCCGTCACCTTAACTATCAAGTCTAAACTAATTAGCCATAAAGAAAGCGTAGGTTTCTGATGCGTTACCGGCCTTAGCCGATGGTAAATACTCCTGTAGCCAAACGTTCCACCTAACTATGAGGTACGTGGTATAAATATGATTTTTGGGAGTATAGCATTTTTCTTACAAATTTACTCTTAAGTTAATAATGCACTTAAAAATTTGTCAACAGTTGTCGGGTGGGACTCGAATCCACGCATAAAAGCACTATCAAAATTCGTCGAATTACCAAGGTCTCCCGTAATCCGACAGATTGCTGTGGCTGTCGTAACTTGGACATATGCATGTCTCTTTGTCAAGTGTTTCCACGAATGTTTTTATCCACTGTTTTATCAATTTAAGATTTCTCTTATATTGCACTCGTCGTATGTTATACTGACTATCTCAGTACTGTGCTACGTAAGGTACGTGCCAACAAATAAAATTGCGACAAATTCGGAATAGTGGCTTAAGTAATTTCCCTTGACGAAAAGTCCCACACTTCTACTACGTGCTGGCGGCAGTTCCGACGAAATAGTAATTTCTACGAGAAAGAATAAAGTTGCCGTATCTTATTAGTGTAGTAATAGTCAAAATATATTTTATCTAGTACACCAAGTTATAGTAAATATATAAATAAATATTTCACAATATCACATACATTGATCAGACTCCGAGATAGGTAGCTCAAGCACCTGTGTTACGGATATCAGAATCAACAGCGGAATTACAAATATATACATACCACAACACATACCAATACAAACAGACGCTCAAGCACCTGTGTTACGGATATCAGAATGAACAGCGGAATTACAAATATATACATACCACAACACATACCAATACAAACAGACATGTTCATGCATACAAATGTTTGTACTGTGCGGGGATCGATCCGGAACCCTTGCACCAGAGGCAGCGATCACTACCACTGATTCAAACGGGTCGTCTAACGTTGCAGTTATGTGCAATCTGCACATAAATTGGTATTAAAACACTCGCCAATGCTATTAAAAAACTCGCCAAGCCTCGTTTATTAAAATCTCGCTCATGTTCTAATAACCCCTAATATATGACAGTCACACTACTACTATTGCTATATTTTATTGGTACACAATATTAATATTTTTGGTATTTATTTTATTGCAATCCATCTGCATTCCTGATATAGCGGATCCAGCGGCGGTGTATCATATACAATCAGATAACCCTTCTGATCGTTTGCCATTCTCACAAAAACGAGCAACATGCTATTTTTAATAAGATAGGGGGCAGACGAGCAGACAGATGACATGATGTAAAGTGATGATGAGATATACGACACAAGTCATCATCATCTTTGCGTTTTTGCGTTCAAAGTCTCGCTCACGTAGAGACGTAGAGTGGCCTGTCTATCGGTTTTTATAGGATGCATTTTGGAGAGGGTTCGAATGAGCTTCACGACCTGATACCACCTTCTCCTTTCTACCACCGGACATTACGAAAGACGACAGGAATCCACCATTACACTTTGCAAGTTCCAACAGCTCGTACTAAGCGTTTCGCTTCTTCTTTCTTGGTACGAACTGCTAAGGAATGGAACAACTTGCTTCTGTATTCCCAGAGAGCTACAATTTGGGCGTCTTTAGGTCGAGAGTGAATAGGCTTCTTCTAGGTAAGCACGCCACATCTTAGACCTTATTGTCACTTTCCATTAGGGGAAATGAGGTCAAGTGCAAACCTATTATTAATATATAAAAAAAAAACTTATTGCTTCGGACCCCGGGGTTCGCTTTCGTGCTTGAACTCCTCTACATCGCAGGGTCTTGTGCATCCTTAGTGGTTAGTTTATTGGCACCCATGTCATCCTTTACAATGTCAAGCTACGGCTTTTTAGGTCTCTCCAATTTCAATTGTTAATAATTATAACTTGGGTAGCTTGGAGGATAAGGATTTCCATCGTCAAATTTAGAGTTAGTAAACGGACCAGCTTACCGTGAGAGAGCACGTTTCGGCATGAATATGCCGGTTTGATGAGAGTGCTACCACGGAAACCGGAAACCGGCGTGAAACAACCTGCGCTTTATTTTGCACGAGTGAATGAGGGTATTGAAGGCCCAATGGGGGAAAGGGGGTTATAAAGATTGGCAGCGAACGTGACTCCACTAGTGTTACGGTTGTCTATGGCCGGCAGCAATCGCTTACCATCAAGTGATCTAACTGCTCGTCTGCCACCTATCATATAAAAAAGCTTGCGGCTGTCAAAGAGCTATAACGAAACGGTCCCGTAAAAAACGAGAATATACCTGTTGCATCTAAGCAAAAAAGGCGTCTTTTTTTCACACGTACGAAAAGGACGGAGACAAAGATTTGGTCGTGAATTCCGTTTCTTCGTAGGCCCTCAGTTTAGAAATAATTCGTCCGATCCAGCACGCTCGGGTCGTTATATCAATACACTCGTCTGAGACGGGATTGAAGCAAGGATATTGTCGACCGGACGACATGCGCTCTGTTTGTAGCCGCTGAGACCTTTTGAAAACATTCCGATAGAGATGTGGCAATCTATAATAAATGGAGATTTTAAAAATTATCTATCCTATTGATAAAGAGACTAGATTTTACCCGCGGCTAAGGGTGAATTCCCAAACTTGGAAGTACATTTCTGTTATTTAAAATTTTACGTATAAGTACAAATTTTCACATTTCTAACATCATAGTCGACAGACTATCAATCACATTTCTATTCTTTTTTTCACCCCCTTAAGGTTTGAATTGCCGTTTTTTTTTAGACACAAAGATTAATAACTCCTTTCATACGCGAAAAGTCTCCATACTATAATTTATTTGGAATTAAAACTATATTTTAGGGTTTATATTAAGTAGAGAAAAGATAATATTATCATGTCTGTGATGGGAAAAATATCTTAAAAATGACCTTTTTTTACGTGGCAGAATTGACGTTTTTATCAATAATAACTTTTGAATTAATAAATATTATTTTCAGAAAAACCATCTTACACGTTTCTAATCGTTGTCTATTAAAGCACATATAATTATGGAGTAGTAACAAAAATAGTTACTTTACAAATAAGAAAAAAGGTTGGTTTGGAAAAAATCAATTTCTAAAAAAAATCGCCTTACAAAACCGCAATTTCATAGGTAAATACCTAATTTAATTTCGATTAAGAAGCCCCCTTGACGCTTGCCTAAAATACTTCCATTTTTTTACCTATCCTACTCGGTCCCACTGCTAGGCAAAGACCTTCAAATTAAATTGTTAAAAATTCTCGGCATAAACATAAGTTGCAATAGTAAAATGATCAAGTTTTTCCCATCTCTACATCCCGATTTTCCGCTAGATATCCACAGTCCACCGACAAAAGGCGGGTAGGAACCGAGAATCCGTGCTGTGTTTCCGTAAAGCCTTTACCGAGCACTATGTCGGGTATGTATTCAAAAAGAACCGTCGTAACATACTCGATGGACAAATTGATAAGCCGTACCTGGCCATAGTGAGTTGAACGTGTTTATCAGAGCTAGATAGACTTACGGCATTAAAGACATTGTATATATTTAAATCTAAATATTTCACAACATCACATACATTGATCTGACTTCGAGATAGGTAGCTCAAGCACCTGTGTTGCGGATATCAGAACCAACAGCAATAGTAAAATGATCAAGTTTTTCCCATCTCTACATCCCGATTTTCCGCTAGATATCCACAGTCCACCGACAAAAGGCGGGTAGGAACCGAGAATCCGTGCTGTGTTTGCGTAAAGCCTTTACCGAGCACTATGTCGGGTATGTATTCAAAAAGAACCGTCGTAACATACTCGATGGACAAATTGATAAGCCGTACCTGGCCATAGTGAGTTGAACGTGTTTATCAGAGCTAGATAGACTTACGGCATTAAAGACATTGTATATATTTAAATCTAAATATTTCACAACATCACATACATTGATCTGACTTCGAGATAGGTAGCTCAAGCACCTGTGTTGCGGATATCAGAACCAACAGCAGAAATACATGTAATACATTTCTTTTGTAAATACATTCTTATAATACCTACATAGAAAACACCCAGGCCAATACAAACAGACATGTTCATGCACATAAATGTTTGTACTGTGCGGGGATCGAACCCAAAACCTTTGCACCAGAGGCAGCGTTCACTACCACTGATCCAAACGGCTCGTCAATTTAAACTATGGATTAGTATTATATAAACTATGGAATGAACTATCGCCTGCGGTATTTCCGAACCGATACGACTTGCAAACTTTAAAGAAAAGAGCGTATTCCATTTTAAAAGGCCGGCTCTAGTGTAGCGTCCATGAACGACGGTAATCGCCTACCATCAGGTGATCCGTCTGCTCGTTTGCCCCCTATGTTATAAAAAAAATATGGTGTACAATTTTTTTATCAATCAATGGTGTGTTTCAGCGATTTCTACCAGACAACCGTCAGTCCAAGGACTTTGGATAGTAGTAGAAGGGTAGATGGTGCAACTCTTTCATTAATTTCAAACTATTATTGAAATAATTCAATATCAATTTGTAGTAATTTAATATGTGATAGTGTTGCCGGATAATCGATTGTACTATCGATACTATCGACTAAATCTATTTTCATTTTTGGTTGAATATATTAGATTATTAAGGGTATTAAAATAATCGATTAATCGTTTTTCGAAGATCCGACAACACTAATATGTGACAGTATGTACCTAAAATAATCTTGCTGCCCTGAATTATAAAAATAAGCACTTTCGCTGTTCTAATGCCGTGTAAACATGCCATTTAAAGGCGATAATATCGCTCAAATTGTGGTTTCGTAAAATAAATACAAGGAAATACACGTAGGTAGAATCTACAGGGCAAGTAGCGGAATTTTTTATGTTCGTTTAGGAATTTCGTCTACAAAAATCTAAAAGGCCTTCAAATATTTGATAATTGCAATTGTACAATACTTATGCCCGTAGCGCGGTTACAATATTACTTGTTAAGGTGACGGGTAGGGCACACTAGCGACCATTTTAATTTTTAGCTACTAAACCGAATCTATTTTAAACACTTTCGGGGTCACAACCTCTCGGCAAACACTTATTCTATTTATTAAATAACCATGCACAAATGTTGGGCCCGTTTATGTACGCGAAAAATTGATTCACGCCAAAAGTGGATAAATTTTTCGCGAACGGGTTGACCCAACATTTGTGCATGATTATTTAATAAATAGTAATAAGTGTTTTCTGATAGATTGTAACCTCACCAAAAATAGATCCGGTTTAATTACGAATGTGAACTTCCAAATCAGCATAATCTGAACGAACATACATTTCAGAATAGTTATTTACGAAATGTCTACCATGTTACTTATTTTTGTGGTTTCGATATTTCAGCGCTGTTGCAAGCGCCATGATCACTTTGTAACTGAAGTTTTTGCGAGTAAGTTGTTACTGGCAGACATCGGTCAACCGTCCATCGCAGTATTTTACTGTGTAGTAAAAGACTGCAATGGAGAGTACCTCCTCAGGCACCTCCGGTACCACTGTTCACTAAGCCACTATTTTCTCAAAGCTGTCCGCGACAAAAAACACTCACAGTATCTGGTCGCGAAATGACTGACTGACCGGATGGCGCAATTGGTAGTGACCCTGCCTCTGACGCCAAAGGTCGTGGGTTCGATCCCCACCCTGGACAAACATTCCTGCGATGAACACTTGTGTTTGTTCGGTGTCTGGGTGTAATATATGTATTCAAGTATATATTTGTTTTCCTCTGTTGTCTGATATCTGTAACACAAGTGCTTATGCTACTTAGTACGGAATCAGGTCAACGTACGGAATCAGGTCAACGTATGAGATGTCGTGAGAATTAAAATAAAAAAATATCAATAAAAAATCTCGTAAATAACTATTCGAATGTTAGTGAACCTACGGTTTGTTTACAATCAGAAAAAAGAAAATAGACCAGACTTGAAAAAGAAAAGCAATATTTTTTTAACATCTTAGCTCTCAGCTCAATCTATTCAGGAACCCACTGTGATTTGAGGCACCCTTTCGCTCGGAGCAAATTGTGTCGAGTCTCGCCCCCAGTCGTCGCGGCGTCGATGTAAATTAACGCTTTTCCCTCATGGAAACTTTTTATTGGTATTTTGAATTTTCTTCATATTAATCTTAGCGTGTAAATCCCGATTGCGACTAAAACTATCGCTTCACAGCCCAAGGTACGCTTAGACCATGATTCAGGATTTAGGGAGTCTGGTAATTACAATGAAGTGACTGTTGTCTGACTTTTGCAACCCTTTAACAGGGGAACCATGGTTTTTCGTTTCAGAAACGATTTATTCTTCTGAAAGACACCTTTAATCTGTCTTACATGAGAAAATAGTTAATCAATACAAAAACATTAGTACTCAATTTATCGACCCGTTTGGAACAGTGGCAGTGAACGCTACCTTTGATCCAAGGGTTGCGGGATCGATCCCCGCACAGTACTAACATTTGTGTGCATCAACATGTTTGTTTGTTGGTCTGGGTGTTTTCTATGTATTATAAGTATGCATTTACAAAAGAAAAGTATTATATGTATATATTTGTAATCCCACTGTTGATTCTGATATCCGTAACACAGGTGCTTGAGCTACCTATCTCGGAGTCAGATCAATTTATGTGATGTTGTGAAATATTTGTTTATTTATTATTTATTTATTTAATAATTAGTATCTTCCTAAAAATATAATTACATGCATTCTAATATGTGTTTCGTCGCAAGTCGTATATTGAATGTACTGAGTGTAATTTTTTTATGTTTGAGGGTAATTTGTGTCTAAGAATTATCTGCCAGCTATCACATAAAAACCTGTTGTTGTGTCCGAAAGGGACTCTACAACTATTAATTAAGCAACAAAGCAAAATCTTATCTGGATCTAAACTGTAAGAAAAAGTGCCTTCATCAAACAACCAATCCAGATTGCCATAAAATATTTTATCAATCACCTTCCCCGAATCCTGTTCGCAATATTTTAAGTAACACTGAAAATTTGACAAATGAAAAATTCATACCCTCACAAAATGGAGTCCGCCTCGCTCCGGGTCTTAATGCCGCAGTGAAACAAACTCGGCGGAACACTCGGCAGTTGATAGGCGTCAAAACCGGGTGTGCTCGCAGGTTACGGCTCAATCTCGTCAAGAATTCACGGTGACCTCGATCACGTGACTCTTTGGAAGATGGCAGTGAGGAATCTCCCGTCTAGATTTGAAACTGCTGTCGAATCATCTCTCAGCGACGCGAAGTCTGTATCTTGGGCTCCTACACGAGAATTCGCCATTCCACCATCTGTTACTAAGATATAATAAATTCATACAACATCGCTTGCATATTATTAAGCTGATTCCGTACTTAGGCTCGATTCGACTAACCTTTATCCGTGGATAAATCTATGGTATAACGTCAGATTTGTATAGATTGACAGCGCCATATATTTATTTCGTAGTATCGGATTAAGTTAGGTCGAATCGACCCTAAGTAGCTTAAACACGTCTTGCGTTACGGAAAAATTATACTTAAATATAATACTTAAATACATACCTACTAAAGCACTCAGATATTGAACATGTACAAAGCACCATCGATGATTGAACCGCGATGACACTTTGACGTATAAGTATGTGGCAAGGTCACTACCAAATGCGCCATACTGGGCCAGTAATTTCTTCAGATGGCCTAAATATTTAACTGCTAAGGAATGGAACAAATTACCGGCTTCTGTATTCCCAGAGAACTACAATTTGGGTGTCTTTAAGTCGTGAGTGAATAGGCTTCTTCTGAGTAAGCACGCTACATCTTAGAACTTATTGTCACTTTCCATCAGGTGAGATGAGGTCAAGTACAAAGCCATTTAATTTAATAAAGAAAAAAATTTAGCTATGCATATGTTAAAAGCCGAGGCCAACTGTTCAATCTTGAAGTAAGTAATAAGAATACCAAATTATAATTAAATAGTAGAGAGGGAGGGAATACAATAATAATACTCGTAAAAAGATAAATAAATAGTCTAAAATTTTATCCTTTTGTCATAATACGAGCCCGTTTTCATCATTAATCTTTTGCTAACATAAAAACGTTTTAATTTACCACTTGAAATGTCATCCCGGATTGAAAAAACCAATAGGTCATCATGATTTTAAAATTAAGCGTTCTTATTTCATTCACTATATCATAATAATCTATGCCGTAGGTTTTCACAGCGATTCGAATAACTGTCCAATTTCAAGAAGAAAGCAGTATTATACTGTCATCCAGTAGAAAATAGTCTCAAAGAATATGTTTGCCATTGACACGAAAAGTTGTTTTTAATATAAAGTGCCATTCATCATCTTCGTCGCTGCATCAGTTATCCTGTGACACAACCTTCTCCTGGCGCCGCGCCCTCGCGAATAAAACTTGCGATTGCGACTTAAGTAATTTCCCTCGACGGAAAGTTTGCGCTGTGCCCGTCCCGTGGTCTTATTGACCGTCAACCGTCGACCTCCTTCCCTTGTTAGGTGGATTTCATGGGGGCAACAACTTGCGCAAACTACTGGAATTGAAGTTTGACGCCAGTTTTGAGATGTGTTTTTCTGTTCGATGAATCATCTGTGGGTCGTTCTTCTTTTTTATCGACAATGAGCCCGTCCTCAGTAACTTCATCATTATCATCATCATTTCAGCCAATAGACGTCCACACACACACACACAGATCGGTCCTGTGCCGCCCGCATCCAATGGATTCCCGCAACCTTCACCAGATCGTCGGTCCATCTTATGGGGGGCCTGCCAAGGCTGCGAGTTCCTTGCCTCCACTCGAGGACTTTTCCGCCCCAACGGCCGTCGGTTCTCCTCGCTATGTGCCCTGCCTATTGCCACTTGAAGCATGCAATCCTTTAGGCTATATCCGTGACCTTAGTTCTCCTGCGGACCCATCATTTCTGATACGATCACGCAAAGAGAATCCGAGCATAGCCCTTTCCATTGCCCTCTGGGTGACTCTGAGCCTCCTTAATCAGCACATTGTAAGCAGGCCACGTTTCGTTTCCGTATGTCATCACTGGCTGACTTTTGTCTTAAGACACCTCGGTAACTTATGAAGTAATTAATAATATAAAAAAATATTTATTACACCATCAAGATACGAGTATTCCTAATTTAACATGTAATAATGACATTGCTTCATCACCTCGTAGGTACTTTAGCGTGATTAAACTATGTAAAAAAATATATATATATAGCGTGACAGAGGTGTGAAATGGCACTAATTTCGGGGGACGTGATGGAGGTGTTCTTTTCAATCAAAAAGTATTCTTTATCAATAAATTTTACATCATGTAATATTCCATCTGTAAAATAGTACATTAACGAATATTTAGGACATACTATTTATCATTTGTTGTTATATAAAAGTTAAATGTTGATTTGACGACCCGTTTGGAACAGTGGTAGTGAACGCTGCCTCTGGTACAAGGGTTGCGGGTTCGATCCCCGCTGAGTGTTATCTATGTATTATAAGTATGTATTTACAAAAGAAAAGTATTATATGTATATATTTGTAATCCCACTGTTGATTCTGATATCCGTAACACAGGTGTTTGAGCTACCTATCTCGGAGTCAGATCAATGTATGTGATGTTGTGAAATATTTATTTATTTGTAAGTTTGGCTCATTGGCGATAAAAAAGAAGAACGACCCCTGTATGTTTTTACTGTGGGAGAGAACCCCGCTACTACCTACCGCTACCGCTTACCATCAGACGATCGTCGCACAAAATCAATCACACAAAAATACCGAAATGTTTTTTTATTTCAGTTTAATATACCCTACCGAGTATACAAATACTGCTTTCTATTCCCAAGTCTCTTTGGTCCACAAAAGGGTTAATGCAATCGAATTGACCAGCGCATAGCGTGGAGAGCACTCCGGGAGACACATGAGTGGAAACAAAAGAACTCTACGTCAGCGCGGCGCTAGCTCTACGGTAGAGCTGCCAGGTGCTCGAGACCACCTAGATATTGTCCCGATTTTTTCAAATACGTTAGATGGCAGAAGGGCAGACGGATCACTTGCTGCCTACGGGCGCGGCAGTCACTTATCATCACTTATTAACACTAGTCAGTTCACAAGTGTGCTGACTACCTTTTAACTCTCTTTCCTCCTGGATTACGTAGAAAGTACCCTCACTTACTCGACGAAACACATAAAGAATGTCCCCTAAATTTTACAATGTACATCGTGGCAGGTGCAGCACTCCAGGCGATGTACGAGTGAAACAAAAGAAATCTGCAGCGCTATGCTCTAGCGTTAGTGCTATTGGGTGTAGCTGGATGAGTGATAGTGTATAGTAAAGAAAAGTATCAGCCTATAAACTTTTCCACTGTGGGGCAAAGGCCTCCATCATAAAAATCAAGTCATCGCTACTATGATGGGATTAGGCTTAATCACCACGCTTAATCACCAGTGATAGTGTCCCACTTACAAAATATTAAGGGTGCACAGCGAACCGGAAAAACTAGCCTATTTTGTTCTTGGTATTTTTATATTTTTTGGTATTCAATTAACGTTAGAGCTACGTTATGTAGCAATATCGAAATGTATTTGTCCCAATAAATAATACAAATACTTTAATAGTCTGTGCTTTAATCTGTCCCGATTCTCACTCACAGCTAACCGAACTAGTCCAATCGGGACAATATGGCACTTATTGTAATTGCCCCGCGCGGCATTACCCGCTTCGTTTCCCCACGGGGCAGAAACAAGGGGATTTTTTTCGCTGTCGGACCCCCGCCAACCGTGTAATAAGCCTAAATGGACCTCCTTTGATTTCGCCACTCCCTTTTAAATGTGGGTTTTTCATTCACCTTTTGAGGGGTGTTGGGGACTAACGATTGCTTGATGTCAAAATCGGGTAGGGTTGGCTCGCGGGTGAAAATCTTTACCGAGTCTGATTTGTTAATCAACGTTTCAAGAATCAAAGATAAAATATAAAATGAACTGTTACGATTTGAGTTTTATTATTCAAAAGGATTCACAAAACATCTATGCAAGTTGCTGAACTAAACAATGAACTCTATGCAACTTGTATGTCATAAACAACTAAAATAAATATGAACGGACTAAGTTTCTTTCTAAATTTTCTCTCATACGTGTATTATTTTTTATATGTAGGCAAAAGGTGACTGACGTGAAAACGGATCGTATGGTAAGCGATTTTCGCCGCCCATGGACATTGGACACCCATGACACCAGTGGAGTCACAACTCCCGTACCGCCAGATTGGATCTCCTGTACCCTTACTCTCTTCACTTGGCATATACCTAAAGCGCAGGCGCTGCTTCACGCTAGTTTTCTGTATCACTCTGGTTGAGCCGGATCATTCTCAAACTGGTCTTCTCTTTAATTATTAAAATAAATTTTATTATAATGCCCAAGGATACTCGCGACACCAGTGGAATCACAAGTGCTCTGCGAGCCTTTTAACCCCTCTCTCCCCATTTGGCCTCCGGTACGAGGGGACAGGGTGAGTGAGGACTCACGCAGCGAAAAACAGCACAGTGCTGCTTCACGCCGGTTTTCTGTGAGGTCACTCATAGTTGTAGTAGTATCACAAGTGGACTGGTGAATCTTATTTATTTATTAGATAAGGCAATAAACAACTAAATACATACAGGCAATATATATTGAAATAACTTTCAAGTACCAAAACTTTTCTTATATGTACTTACTCTACAATCTCTCCCAAGAATGCAGTTTAGGCACACAGTGAAGTTTTGGCTGCAGGAACAATGCTTCTATTCTGTTGAGGAGTACATGCAACTTATATTTAGATCCAGGCACTGATAGTACCTGATGGAAAATGCTTTACTTTTGTAAATTTGACTGTGATATGTATGTACCTACCGATTTTATGCCATTTTAATTCAACTTAATCCTAATTAATTTATTTTGTTTCATGCAACCTGACATCCTTTAGAATTTAACTTAATGTAATTTGTATTTGCATGCTACAGAATAGCGAAATAAATGTTCGCACATATATATATTTTTTAAATGTACCATGTTTCTTGTGAATAAATATGATTATGATTAAATTAAAGGTGAGCACAACATTGCTATATTAAAAAACAATTTTAAAAAGAAAATTAAAAACTAATACGACTTATTCTACAGATTTGTTTAAATATTCTAATATACAGTTCTTAAAGTTGGTAATTTTGTCACTATAAATATATCAATATCGCTATTTTGGGACACAGTATTAAAAGTTTTAAGCAAACAATTTATGGATGAGGAACTACCATACTTATTTTTCCTTAAAACAATTTGAAAATGGCCTATAATTATGTAAACGAGCTGTTATTCTATGGACCGATGTGTTAATTTGTGATAAGAGAGACGGATCGTCCACTTCATGATTCAACAATTTATATAGGAACATCATGGAAAGCTGCTCGTTCATTTGCCGTAGAGACAACAAGTTAAAATGGTTTGACCGTGCAGAGTAACCCTTAATGCTGCGGTAGGTGGAATAGGAATCTTCGGATACTCTCTCATTTTTGTTTAACTTTTATTACCTCATTATTGACAGCCCTAAACAATGTCGTCTTTCAGCCACTCACCGTGCAGGGCGGAAGCATTAAGGGCCCATCTTTGTTTTCTGATATTTTCCTTTTCGACCACATCCAGCCCTTTTTGGCTTAGTGCGACTACATAACCACCGATTCCTTGACCCTTTCTTGTGGGTTTATCATTTCTTTCCACATTATGAGTACGGTCGACTGGGAGATGGACTTTTATTCTTGCTTAGGGACTACGGCCGGGTTATTATATTGGGTAAGATGTTAGGATATCTGCACGGGCTTCTAATAAATGTTTCATTACGTATTTTCTTATCATACTTGGGAGTGGACTTGGGAAAATCCTACGTTGATCTAACGATGAATTAAGTTTTTCTTTATTTGATCTTTTTCTTTGTATCCTCTATTCATATTCTTTATTATCGTACGTAACAATTAGTTGATAAAGATGTTTGATATTCTTTTGATTTTATTTGTTTCTTGTACTATCAAAGGAAGTGGCAGACATACAGAAAGATTGTCTGTATTGCACAACACAGAAACCATCACATTGTTTTCACATGTTTTAGATTTCCGTCATTAATGAAAATATTTTTTCACTTTTTTAGAATGTCAATGTCTGTTAGCTTAATTTAATTTGTTATATTTTATTCTAATCAGGCGAGACGGACGTTTGTTTCACATCCGTGTTGTATAAAAAAAATCATTTAGTCAATATTCACTGTTAAACTACGAGTACTTTCACATATGCTCTACTCTTAGCTATAATTTAAATACTACAATTGCATTAAAAATAACAAGAGATTATTTTAACAAATGCTGGTTGAAGTGTTTATTACATGCGATTTGCACCGACATGCCATGTTCGTGTGGCCATAAATTAATTTGAGTTGTCTCTAATGAGCTACGGACGATCGTCTTGGCGCGTACCGTCACACTTCATTTATTTTTAAACGACCCATCCGTCTATTTGAACGCCTCATACATAGCTAGTGACGAACTGAACTATCCGATCTTTGTAACCCTTCATTGTATAGGCTTAGAGTTGAAATTTGCGCAGAAAAAGGGGGAAAAACACACGGAAAAGATTGCTATGGCAAAATTGCTGCGGGCGTGTGTGAGACAAACAATGTGTGCACACATACATTTTAAAGTTCTTCCTGTCCTTCTGACTTCTGTTCGGTTGGAATACGATAGGGGCTTACAGCATGAACTTTCAAAGCAATTTCGATTCTGACAGGTGAGTTTTCAAGTCATACTACTATACATTTCGAATTGGTTGCCTCGGTGGCGCATTGGTTAGTCGGTCGCACATCAAAGCGACGGCTGCGCAAGAGATCCCGGTTTCGATCCCCGGGTCAGGCCAAAAAATTGTACGAAAGTTTTCGGTAAGTAATTCTTAGTGGCAGTCCGGAGTCTGCAAGTTGGCGGTCTTGTACCCCCGTGCCTCAGATAGCACGTTAAGCTGTTGGTCCTGAGCCCGATCCCTCAGCGGTCGTGTCACAGTAGTGTTTACACACTTGAGCACAATAATATATCCTGCTTACGTGGCTGACTGTTGAGATTGGCCGCCGTAGCCGTAATCGGTTGAAGGATTAGTTAGTACATTTCGAATATAATCTTGTCGCAAAACTTATAATTTTCTTTAAAATGTTGAGGGTAAGTACAGAGATCACAATTAGTTGTCGCCTTTGTTCTGAGTCTATTCAGATTTCAGCATTTTAGCAGATGCCTCATTACAGCATAGCATTTTAGCTCGTGCAAACTCTGGAATGAGATTCCAGCCGTGGTGTTCCCTGTTCGCAACGACATGTCCTTTTTTAAACGAGGTTTGAAAAGAGTTGTTCTTTCACTGTAGGCAGCGGCAAGATTGTGCTCCGGCATTGTTAACATCTGTGAGCGGCGGTTACCATTTACCATCAGATACCGCATGCTCGTCTGCCTATTATTCGCAATAATAAAAATAAAGCAAAAAAGATGCCTCATATTTATGGTTTTTTATGACTAGTCGTATAGATAATTTCTTTCTGAATGAATGCTATTCTCGAGCACGTGTAACTAATAAAATAAAAATAAGAGCTCGTATACAGCAATTCTATTTTAATTGTTCGTCAGATATTTTCATTCATGAAAAAACCTAAATATAATGATACTTAAACGTAGAATGTATTATATTTTAGGAGACGCCCCCGCTATCATCATAATGACTGATAATAGTACAGGGCATGAGCCGGCCCATTCTCAAACTACTCGTCTCTTCCACTATTAAAAAAAATACAAATAATTATTATTCACGAGGCAAAAGGCGATTATTTTTGTAAATAAGTACTTTTTTTATGTGATAGGTAGCAGAACAGCAGACGGATCGCCAGATGGTAAGCTATTGCCGCCGCCCATAGACACCCGCAAGACCAGTGGAGTCACAAGTGCGCTGCCAACCTCTAAACCCACCTTTCCCCCGGATTGGGCCTCCGGTACCCTCACAACACAGCACAGTGCTGCTTCACGCCGGTTTTCTGTTGGGCCGTAGTATCACTTCAGTCGAGCCGGCCTATTCATGCCGAAGCGTGGCTCTCTCTCGATAAACTTGTGATAGTCAGTGTGGATGCCTGGTGCATTAACGTTTTTTTTAAATTATCATTAAGTCCATGACTGTTTCCATAGCGGAATGGGTCGCATTTTGAAGCCATAGTTACGTTTGGAGTCCCTGGCTTCATTCTTGAGTTTGGCCGAAAATTTGTTTCTGTTCTGATTTTTTCCGTCTTAGCCTCAAGTTGGCGTTGTTGTAGCCCCGTTATTCGGAAATCTGTTAAAGCTCTCCGATTGGTCATGTAGATGTCCCAT
Organism: Marasmia exigua; assembly: GCA_019059595.1. NCBI lineage: Eukaryota > Metazoa > Arthropoda > Insecta > Lepidoptera > Crambidae > Marasmia > Marasmia exigua. Next base: position 23,346,116 of record CM032473.1, read on the forward strand.
TGGGATAATATGTGTGTAAAGGAATAGAATGGAGTACCTCTCGAAGTTGTGCAGGAATGTCTATCTAGGACAAACGCTCCAATTAGGCAGAAACAACTTCGAGAGAGAAGCCAATAGAAGAATTCAGCTAGGCTGGGCAGCATTTGGTAAAAAACTTCGTGAAGTCTTCTCGTCACCCATCCCTCAAAGTCTTAAGTCGAAAGTCTTCGACCAGTGCGTCCTTCCGGTCATGACTTACAGTGCCGAGACGTGGACACTCACGGCTGGACTCGTCCGACGGTTCAAAGTCGCTCAAAGAGCTGTAGAAAGGACTATGCTCGGAGTATCTCTGAAGGACCGCATCAGAAATGATGTAATCCGACAGAAAACCAAAGTCACCGACATAGCCCACCGAATTAGCAAACTAAAGTGGCAGTGGGCTGGTCATATTAGCCGCAGAACTGACAGCCGTTGGAGCCGTAAAGTACTTGAGTGGAGACCGCGACTCAGTAAGCGTAGTGTAGGACGCCCTGCGACAAGATGGGATGATGACATTCGAAGGCTGGCTGGTGTGGACTGGATGAGAGTGGCCGAAAATCGGGAACAGTGGCGTGCATTAGGGGTGACCTATGTCCAGCAGTGGACGAGTGTGGGTTACTGATGATGATGATGATGAAAGGAATAGAAGGTGCTTATTAGCTAACTCTTGAACACTATAATTTGTGCTGCGTACATACTGGCCTAAGAGAAATCAGCCGCCGTATCTGAAAATATCGACAGGAATTATGTCCATGAATTATCAATCAATCAATCAATCAAATAATTCTTTATTTGCATAGGCTTGTACACAGCACTTACAAATCGTCATACATTTGAATGATTTAAAACTATTTATAAGTACTTATGCAATAATTTACATGTTAATACATATATATGTTGATACATAAAATATACTAAAGAAATAAATAAACATAATGCGATTCTACCACCGGCTCGGAAAGTTGTTTCTGGTCGAGAAGATCCGGCAAGAAACTCGCCAGTTACTATATTATATTAAATATTAAAATCTCAATAAGTGTAAAAGTTATTTGTCTGTGTCTTACTTCGGTTATCTTGTATAACTTTATTTGATTTTATTTATTGGACAATCATGGTTTCGATCTTTGGTTGAGATATTTTATTGTCAATTTTATCCTTTTGAGAGTAATGCTTACTCCGCTCAAATCATGAGTTATGTTCTAAGTTTAGATTTATTCTAGATAAAATTTTATTGACGGGTAATAAATAAAGGGTCGCTTTTAGACAGGTAGAAAAATATTTGATCGTTTCTCTTTGGTTGAGCAATAAATATTTTTAGACTAGAAAAATGCTTTTTTTATATTAGGTACTCGTCGTAATTTCCAAAATGATTTTGTTTTGTTCTGTTAGTGACGGTGTCTGAAAATATTATTCATGTAAGTACTTATTGAGCTTTTTCATTTTTTTCGTTCATTTTATTATTATCTTCTTATTTTACCAAATTTTGTATGCAATTGCATACTTAGTAAATTACATTGCTCCATATAGAATTCCGTATGTTTCCAATCTAACATGCCATATTTCACGATCTTAATGCACAAAAATAAAGTAGAGAATTGCATGAAAAATGGATGCTACCTTCGTAATATATAAGCCATACATGTAAAGGACGCTCGTTCCAATACGGAATTTATATTGGATAGTACGGCAATAAAATTCTGTAGGTTATTTGATCGGGGCTTAGCATAAATTGCGGACCTAGATTTAGGGATTGAGGCATTTGCAAGTGCTTTACTTATTAGGAAATACGTGAACTGGAATGTGAGATGATATAAGTCTTTTTTTAGAATGTCTAAAGTTTTTGACGAGATTGCTACCATACTAAAACCACGTTATTTTTGACTTTCCGATATTTCAGCATTACATAGTAGCAATCCTGACAAACTCCAGTATAACAGAGTCGTTGATTAACTAAGTTGCCTCCTTAAGAAAGAATATTGACACTCATTTTGATACGCATAGAGACCACCGATACTAAAGTTAAGAAACGCTGCAGGACCTACAACAGATGCTGAATGACCTGGCTGACTCTTCTAAATGCATCGGCCTACGGATGAACTTGGACAAAACCAAGGTCATGTTCAATGAACATGTTCTACCGGAACCGATTGCAATTCACGGTGCCGTCCTCGAAGTTGTTCAAAAATACGTATACCTCGGGCAGACTTTGCAATTGGGTAAAAACAACCTCGAGGATCAGGTGAATAGGAGAATCCAGTTAGGTTGGGCAGCATTTGGAAAACTACGTCGTGTCTTCGTATCGTCGATACCACAGTGCCTAAAGACGAAAGTCTTCAATCAGTGCGTCCTACCCGTCATGACATACGGAGCCGAAACGTGGACACTTACGGTACGGCTGGTCCACAAGTTAAAGGTCGCTCAGCGGGCTATGGAACGAGCAATGCTTGGCGTCTCTCTCCGAGATCGAATCCGAAATGAGGTGATCCGGCGGAGAACCAAAGTTATCGACATTGCTCACCGGATTAGCAAGCTTAAGTGGCAGTGGGCTGGCCATATTAGCCGCAGAACCGACAACCGATGGGGTAAACGAGTTCTGGAGTGGAGACCGCGTCTTGGCAAACGTAATGTAGGGCGCCCTCTGGCTAGGTGGGAGGACGATCTGCGCAGGATGGCTGGCAAGAGCTGGATGCGAGAAGCCATGGATAGATCACAGTGGCGAACAATTGGAGAGGCCTACGTCCAGCAGTGGACTGCGATAGGCTGATGATGATGATGATGATGATGACTAAAGTTAATGAACATTAGCTTAAATGACGTCTCTGAGTGCGGCCGTTAGTTCCCTTTAAACCTAATGACCATTTTGAACAACTTCTGTTACTTTATCATGCATTATAATGAATTAAATACTCTAACGTCTTCTGCAAGTCTGCGGGTAGTATAGTGTGCGACTATTTTTTTATGTGATAGGTGGCAGACGAGCAGACGGATCCCCTGATGGCAAGCGATTTTCGCCGCCCATGGTCGCCCGCGACACCAGTGGAGTCACAAGTGCGCTGCCGACCTTTAATCCCTCCCTTCACCCCGGATTGGGCCTCCGGTACCCTCACTCACGCAGCGAAACACGGCACAGTGCCGCTTCACGCCGGTTTTCTGTGAGGCCGTGGTATCACCCCATTCGAGCCCGCCCATTCATGTCGAAGCATGGCCCTGCCACTATTCAATATGCTTGGACAATGATTTAGGATTTGGGGAGTGTGGTTATTTCAAGTAAATGTTAATCATACAAATTATTGTTTGAATGAAACGAATTAAATGTTCTACATATTTAGTTGGTTTGAAAGCTAATTTTAGAAACTGAAACTCAGAAAGAAGCGTAGTGGAATAACAACTTTTTTAAAGAAACCGCCTGATCAATTGTTCTGTCAGCGAAAAAGTCGCAATCCTTGATTTTTTTTCTCAATATGAAATTGCCTGTAAATGTCGTTACCAACGCACACGATATTTTGATACCCTACCTAAACATTGGTTTTGAGTTTCCTCCTGTTAATTAATATTCATTCCGAAAGGTTTCCTCAACAAACGGGCGTGTTAATAAGCATTTGTTTTATTTCAGAGTAATTACCGAGTTGGAACATTCCCAAAAAATTTCTAGTTTTTCTGCCGTCTATTTAATCAACGATTTTCTCGGAAGATTATCGTCGCACTGAGCTTGGAGAGCGCTTTCTGAAAATTAGGTTGAAGTAGTGTTGCCAGACTCAATTAGTAAGAAATCGGGATTTGTATTTATAGTGAGTGCAAAAAAAAACACTTGAGACTCTAAACCAACAAACACTCTTTGTAATAACATATACTAATAGCTTATTGTGTACTGGGAGCCATCCTCACTTCGTTTCGGGACATTCGTTTCAATGTGTACTCATTGATGGCGCTGGGCGTAGATTACATCTCGCAAGTGTTTTGCCTTTTCTTTTCACCTATTAGCCTTGTCGTTGTCTGTAGATTTAATTAAACCTCTTTATAAATTACACTAGTGACCCGCCCACACTTGGTTTCGGAACGTTATTTTGTTAATAGTTCCAATATGTACTAACAGATGGCGCTGGATATCGATTACATCGCGCTAGTGTTTAGGCTTTTCGGTTTGTATAAGATTTGTCGATGTCTTATTATATTATATTAAACGAGTAAAAGTTATCCTTTTATAAATACCTAGTATAGATCATAGATCTATATCTATGATCTATACTAGGTATATAATCTGTTTCACTTTTCGCGTCATTCATCTAGGTATATGAATGACGCGAAAAGTGAAACAGATTTTTAGAAATTTTTAATCACAAATCATGTATACGAGTTTTTTGGATGCTCATGCTCAGGTGAAAAAACTCCTTGTTAACGGGATCCTCACAGGATTTGAATACGCTTAAAGATTTTTTGTGCTCTGATTCTATCTTACGACCCCCTATTAAAAGACGCACGTTCTTATGCAGTGAAATACCTTTCTCAGAATAAAAAGATTTTCCATAATAATTCTGACGAAAGGAGTCTTTACTCAATCGCTATTGTCTGATGCAGTGATCATTTCGGAAATTGTCGAGCAGATTGGACTTGAATATTCCTCGCGTTCCCGACGGCTGAGTTTTGAACAAAAATTAAAACCGACTGTCACTTGAAAAATTAATCTGAGAGAGTTATGTTAGTGCATATCCAGTTAACTGACATGCATAAATGAGGTTTGAGTTTTCATTTGCCTTTCAAAAATGCACGTCAGTTTCTATTAATAGAGCAATCTTGTATCTTCGGCAGTTTTGGTTGTACATTCATTAAGCGTTAAAATTAATTATTCTCAATTAAAGCGCAGATCTACATGACCTTTTCATGAGTCAACTTTATGACAGATGTTCTCTATTAAGTTATTAATTATTTTTTTAGGGTTCCGTAGCCAAATGGCAAAAAACGGAACCCTTATATATTCGTCATGTGATGTCCGTCTGTCCGTATGTCAAAGCCACTTTTCTCCGAAACTATAAAAATTATACTATCGAAACTTGGTAATTAGATGTATTTTGTTAACCGCATTACGATTTTTACACAAAAATTAAAAAATTGGGGGATCTCCATACTTGAAACTGAAACTCAAAAAATTTTTTTTCATTAAATCTATACGTGTGGGGTATCTGTAGATAGGTCTTAAAAAATGATGTTGAGGTTTTCAACATTTTCGTCACCAAGAGGAATTACCAGTCATCATCATCATCATCAGCCTATCGCAGTCCACTGCTGGACGTAGGCCTCTCCAATTGTTCGCCACTGTGATCTATCCATGGCTTCTCGCATCCAGCTCTTGCCAGCCATCCTGCGCAGATCGTCCTCCCACCTAGCCAGAGGGCGCCCTACATTAGGAGAGTCCAGTTAGGTTGGGCAGCATTTGGAAAACTACGTCGTGTCTTCATATCGTCGATACCACAGTGCCTAAAGACGAAAGTCTTCAATCAGTGCGTCCTACCCGTCATGACATACGGAGCCGAAACGTGGACACCTACGGTACGGCTGAAACGTTTTAACTGTCCTATTCACTTTCAGATACTGAATTTACTATAAAAATAGTTTTTGGACCATAATAAGTCCTTAGGATTCACCTCTTTATAAATACATAGTATAAATAGTTCCCGTTATTATCGAAAGGTTTTTGAAAATTTTTTTCTTCGACATTTTTCATTTTTTACTGGTCTTTTGATTACCTACCAATAGGAAAAAACGTTAAATTATATCGTTATCATTATCTATACTATTTATAAAGAGGTAAATCCTCCAGACAGCAGTAACCAGCTAACCGAAATCCAGTAATCCGAAAACACAAAACGCTTGCGCGATGTAATCGACACCTAACGCCATCTATTGGTATAAAGTGGAACTAATATCCTCAAACGAAGTGAGGGCTTGCCACTAGTTCAATTAGTAGACTATTCCTAAACGTTGTTTAATCACCGTCTATTTTACGCCTTATTAATTTCAGCGGTATAACTAACAAGCAGACGCCTACAGGCAATCAGATAGTCTATCTAGGCCTGTGGTTAATTAATTAAGGATACAAAATTTCAAATTATTCGTGATGAAAACATTCTTGTATCTTACCTTCTGTACAAAGTAAACAAGCAGGTGGTTCATCGTTGTTCTGGTAGATGGCGCTATGCATTATTGCATCGCGCTAGCAAAGCGTGTCACCGGGACAATGATCCCAGGCTGCCTGCCTAGGTTAGTCAGTTCAAAAATAAAACGCAAACATTCAAGACGGAACTAGTCTCTCAATTCAACCGTCTCCCTGTCTGAGCTCCGAGGATGCCTTACACCTTCTTTTATACTTTTTATTTCAAACAAACAGATGTCTAGATACAACACCTCTTCGACTATTATAACATTCGCTGATTAGTGTTGCAATAACGAGTGTAATGAATTATCGCATTTGAATCGACGCCAAGACTCAACTATCAAGCATGGCGCCGAGATGCTAAATCATTCCGAATATCAAAACAATACGAGTAATCGTTGAGCGCGATTGATACGTTGCTTGAAGCTAAATGTCCTAATGGATCTTAATTGACTTATAGTTGACAAAAACTTTAAAAAAAAGTGCTATTTTACTTAACCTCTAAAGTAAACTCTTAAACTTATTTAAGTTTTGACCGTGGGAGAGCCACGTTTCGGCACGAATGGGCCGGCTTGACCGGAATGATACCACGGCCTCACAGAAAACCGGTGTGAAGCAGCATTGTGCTGTGTCCCGCTGCGTGGGGGGTATTAAGGGGGTATAAAGGTTGGCAGCGCACTTGTGACCCCACTGGCGTTGCGGGTATCCATGGGCGGCGGCAATCGCTTACCATTAGGTGACCTATATGATCATCTGCCACCTATCACATTAAAAAAAGTATCTATACTTTTGTAATTTCAAGTTGGTGCCGAATAAGCTGCACCGCGGTAGCGCTTTCTATTTTTTTTGTTTAGTAGTTATTCCCTTTGGATTTTTTTATAAGATAGAGGGCAGACGAGCTGGCGCATCTCCTGGTAACTGGATGGTACGCCGCCCATAAACATCTGCAACACCAAAGAAAGCACATGTATCATCATCATCATCATCAGCCCATTTAAGTCCCCACTGCTGGGGCACGGGCCTCCCTCAATTACATGAGGGGTGATTGCCATACTCACCACGCTTGGCAGACGGGTTGGCGAGGGTTTTGATATAAATGCAGAGTTTTCCTTCTCTGGGTGCTGATGATCATGCCAGCAGCTTTACCTTAGTCGCCTTTTACGACACCTCGGTAAGAGTGAGGGTGGCCTATTCTACTCTGCCGGGACCACACGGCACAGCACTGGTATGCCACCTGCCTTTTAAAAAGGAATGCGCTCTTTTTTGAAGCACGAAAAGCTAAAAAATCATTCATAGAACAATACTTTCTACATGGTAGGTACTCGTTCCAATGAGAGTAGACAAAAAGTCCGCCAACAACAACGTTAACTCATCCTCGCACATGTTCCATGTCAGGGACCGTGTGTAAAGTCTATTTTCCTCTGTCACAGCAGATTACAAGATTTACAAGCTGCCAATATGTCCCGCTTGCTCTTACTCAATAGGCGCACGCGCATTAAAAATAGCCGCCGATGAGAGATGGACTCACGGACGTCGGGCCTGACGGATGGACTGCTCTTAATAATGTGTTGTGAATTTGACGGCTCACTGGAACCGTGTCTTGTTATGTCTGTGACGTAGATGTTGGACTTCGTGGGGGACGATGTTCAATTGTTTGTAAGGGCGCGCTCCCGTTAAGCGAATAGTAAGTGGCTGACTGTATGCTTCTAGTTTCTCTTCCTTATAAAGTTTTAATGCCATAGGGGCAGACGAGCTGATGGATTACCTGATGTTAAGTGATGGTAAGTGAGTAGCCGCGTGGTCCCCGGCAGAGTAGAATAGGCCACCCTCACTCTTACCGAGGTGTCGTAAAAGGCGACTAAGGTAAAGCTGCTGGCATGATCATCAGCACCCAGAGAAGGAAAACTCTGCATTTATATCAAAACCTTCGCCAACCCGTCTGCCAAGCGTGGTGATTATGGCAATTACCCGTCATGTGATTGAGGGAAGCCCGTGCCCCAGCAGTGGGGACTTAAATCGGCTGATGATGATGGGGAGACAAGCTGATGGATTACCTGATGGTAAGTGATTGCCTACGCCCATGGACACCTGCATTAGCAGAGGTTTTTAAATTGAGTGTCCAAATAGAGCGCAGGATCCCACTCAGATAATATTCGTTGCGTTTGTTCGCGCCTCTCTGAGTAGTCAGGAGACAGTCAGCTGCTCACTGTTAGCCTAATGGGAACGCTACCACAAAACGCAAAATGGAGCCCTTATAAGATCACTTTTTTGTCCGTATTGATAGCGCCGCCAATAGATTTGTGTTAATTGTGGCAATTATGAGACATTTTTTCAAAAATTACAACGGTGAATCCATACAGCAAAGTATTAGGATTTTTTTGAGATGTGCTTGTAATATTATCTTCGTACAAGTAACCATAATTCTTAGTATTGCCTAAAGTGGCCACTTTTAACAATTACAAAAATTATGATTACGTGTAGGAAGAAATTATGACATATTTTTTTTCTCAAAATATTCTTGATACTTTCCGTTGTGAATTCACCATTGTACCATTGTCTTGATACCCGGACGGAATCAAGACCCATTATTTCGGAACTCAACTCGATAGAATTGAAATTTAAACCGTATACTCTGGTCTAAGTTTCCTAGAAATTATGAAAAAAAACTTAAGGTACGTAAAAATACGATAATTTCAACAATTCCCAGAGAATCAAAATCTGGCAAGTAACATTGTTAGAGACGATGGGTACATATCGCCTAGTAAAGACGTAAAAATACGAAAATTTCAACAGTTCCCAGAGAATCAAAATCTGGCAAGACACATTGTCAGCGACAATGGGTACATATCGCCTAGTAAAGACGTAAAAATACGAAAATTTCAGCAGTTTCCAGAGAATGAAAATCTGGCAAGTAACATTGTTAGAGACCATGGGTACATACATGGGTTTTACACAATTCTCTACTCACCGCTGATTCTTATTTCATAAGATATAAGAACCAACACTGAAAACAAAAGCACCATGTGCACATTATTTTCAACGCGTCATATAATCCTGTTTGGAGGCGCTACGGCAAACTTAGTTCAGACGGAACAAGTTTCGATTTATGTGATCACTGCTGGAGTCTGACGGCGAATAGCCCAATATCGTACTGAGATGACTAACTTTTTTGCCAATCTCAACGATCGGCCACTTACGCATTTATTATAGTGCTAAAATGTGTGCACAAACACAAGTGCACTCTCTATTCTTACCCTAATCCGATGGGACACCAGTGTGAGACGGCCGGAGAGGGATCGAGCGCAGGACTTAAATGTGCTTTGCGAAGCACTGGGTACGAGACCGCCAACATCCAGACTCCGGACTGACACTAATTTTTACCGAAATCTTAGTAACAAATTCTTAGCCCGACCCGTAAATCTAACTCGGGAATTCTTTCGCAGGCATCGCTTAAAAATGCGACCCAATATATATTTCTACCATCAACTCGATGGTGAGTTGAGATCAAGATTCTAAACGTGTAACTATGATCCAGTTGGTCTGATTCCCCTGTCTAAGGTCAGACGCTTCATAGTAATAACCAGAGTTCTGAGATACCACCTGCAGGTCGAACCTTCGAGAAAAGGGCATATTTTATTATACCTTTTTAAAATTTCCCTTTCTAAAATTTAAAAGTTCCCAAATACTGGATGGTCCAAGCCACAGATGATATATAATACAACCGTACCCCGGGATCCGAAGTGCAACGTCCCCTTAGCAACGGAGATAAGGTAACGGTGTAAAGATAACTTTTATTGAAAGCAAGTTAACTTATTATGTGTGTATATTTTTTTTAACTTTCATGGTCACTAACATAAGAATAGTTATTTTCGAGATATCTACTTTGTAGGTACCTTATTAAACTTATACAAGCGCCGTGGTCACGGAGTATGGTTACTCCGTGAACATGGCTTTTGCAACAGCGCCGAAATATCGAAAATCCAAAAATATTAAACTCAAAAATATTAAAGTGTTTCTATTAGTCTTGGCAAACGTAATGTAGGCCGCCCTCTGGCTAGGTGGAGGGACGATCTGCGCAGGATGGCTGGAAAGAGCTGGATGCGAGAAGCCACTGATAGATCACGGTGGCGAACAATTGGAGAGGCCTACGTCCAGCAGTGGACTGCGATAGGCTGATGATGATGATGATGTTTCTATTACTGGAGTATGATGATACAAAATGAATGAGTATGAGGTCATTGCAGGAGGAGGTAGTAGGTACTTCTGATTTCCAAAACATAAGAAGGACTTGAACTTCCTATATTGGGTTTTTGTATTCGATGATATCATTTCTCGATGACTTTGGCGCTAGGAGTACGTTTAGACCATGACGCAGGATTTGAGGAGTCTGGTAATTAAAATATTCTATTTCATCATCATCATCGTCAGCCCATTTAAGTCCCCACTGCTGGGGCACGGGCCTCCCTCAATCACTATTCTATTTATAAAGAGGTAAAATCTGAAATCCACGACAACGCTTATAGGTGAACCAGAAAAACGAAACATTTGCGCGATATAAACTACGCCCAGTGCCATCTATTGGTATGATTTGACACTAATGTCCCTAAAGGAGGTGCGGTCGGGCCAGTAGGGTGATATAAAAGGATATTAATATTATAAAAGTTGGTTTTGTCACACAAATCGCTCGCCTCGTAGCTAGGGCTTACATTGACGCTCTCTCCGGGCGAGTGATGTTTGCTAATAATCGCGATACACACCCTGTTTGAGCCCGGGTCACGAGCAAATAAACCCACGGTCCGCTTCAATTAACGCGCCAATCCATCACTGCGAACCATAATATTGTATTATGCGTTTAATTAGTCCGCCTAATAGGTGCTATGTCAAGTTTATATGGACCTATTGTAAATAGGACGTTGCAATGCAGCAGATATGAATTCGTATTGATTTGTTTCTATAGGTTTGGTCTCATCATCATTATTCAGCAATGGGACGTTGACTGCTAAACATATGCTTTCTCTAATGACTTTCAGCTTGGATGGTTGAATATTGCAGTCTGCGCCCAATGAATCTTGCTATTTTTATCAAGTCGTATGTCCGCCTTTTAGGTGAATGTTTTGGGCTCACTATCCGGTATTATAATGGAAAAAAAAACTTTAATCTAGCAAAAACATATTTAAGTCGTTGGATGGCGGTCTAATACTGTGCGTTTCTCGCGAAACTTTCTACCACGTACCTCAGTTCTGTGGAATGGATTGTCCGCGGGAGTATTTCCCGACGGATACGACTTAGGGACCTTGAAGAGAAGAGCGTACTCTTTTTTAAATAGGCCGGCAACACATTAGTGATCTCTCTGATTTCGCGGATATTCATGGGTGGCGTTGATTACTTTCCATCAGGTGACTCGCTTATTCGTTTGTCGCCTCTAGCATAAAAAAAGTCATTCAATGTTTAAAATAAGTTACAACATTTATTTACCTTGTTTTTAAAGGTTTCTCTTGTCCTATATAAACTTTGTGCAGAATTATTTTTAAAACATTAACAACCTAGCGTTTTATATTGTTTCGTATAAACTTTATACGTGCTTCATTTCACATCATAAACATTTTTTATGTTTTGATGAATATACCCTACCGGAAAATTCGGGACTGTTTTGGAGCTTTGTGTTTTGTCAGATGTCCAGTTATACCTTATTGTCGCGGTTTCCAAAAACCTACTAGTGTATTAGTTACCAGAAGATATAGCAACCCTTACTAAGATTTCATGCTCAAAAATGGTCATCGATCCATTGACAAGGGCAAGGTTCCTAAGTGATAATAAATGAAAGTGAATTCCCTTAGGTTTTGCTTTAATGTAGCAATATGTGCATCTAAACCCTTATTCTAATTCAAATGTCACCTCGGCTAGAGCTCTCGGTGTTTACAGCACACGCGGGACACATGCCCCTGTTTACAAACAAGCGCAATAGCGCCGATTGTTTGCCCGCGGCTGTACATTGCGAGGGACCGTGACTTACTAGGAGTCTGAGAGAGGATGTTTAGAGATAATTGTATTACGTCCTCCTACTGATATTTTGGTAGCAGCCAATCTCAACTATCAACCAAGAATGCAGGACATATTTAGGCTAGTATGAGCAAGTGGCCGCTTACAAAGAGCCGCTTAAAAAGGCACAAAGTCACGCAGAGAGCAATGGAAACGCTATGCTCGGAGTCTCCTTGCGTGATCGTATCAGGATGATGAGATCCGCAGGACGACAAAGGTCAAAGACATTGACCAAAGAATTGTATGCCTCAAGTGGCAATGGGCAGGGCACATTGCGAGGAGATTAGACAGCCGATGGGGCAGAAAGGTCCTCGAGTGGAGGCCACATACGGGAAGTCACGGGAATCCCTAGGATACGGGCGGCACAGGACCGATCTGTGTGGAAAACATTGGGGGAGGCCTATGTTCAGGTGTGAACGTTTATTAGCTGAAATGATGATGATGATGAGTGTAAAGGTACCCCCGCGGGGGTGCGATATTTTAAGCATTTATTTATTTATTTTCATTACATAGTGACTAGTTATATGTTAACATTACACACTCAAAAGAACATGTGCGCCTTGGTAGGCTTCGCAAATTCGCATAGACATGCAAATTGACACACTCGAGCACTCATTCGATGTTACGAGCATTTGACGCGGTCGCACATAACATACACGTAAGCGCGATATTATGAACTTACCAGCATTTGACAGTCACACATAACATACACGTAAGCGCGATGCTACGACCATACCAGCATTTGACACTCACACAAAAGTGCGATATACACGTAAGCGCGATGCTACGAGCATATCAGCATTTAACAGTCACACATAACATACACGTAAGCGCGATACTACGAGCATATCAGCATTTGACAGTCACACATAACATACACGTAAGCGCGATACTACGAGCATATCAGCATTTAACAGTCACACATAACATACACGTAAGCGCGATAATACGAGCTTACCAGCATTTGACAGTCACACATAACATACACGTAAGCGCGATACTACGAGCATATCAGCATTTAACAGTCACACATAACATACACGTAAGCGCGATGCTACGAGCTTACCAGCATTTGACAGTCACACATGACATACATGTAAGCGCGATGCTACGAGCTTACCAGCATTTGACAGTGACACATGACATACACGTAAGCGCGATGCTACGAGCTTACCAGCATTTGACAGTCACACATAACATACACGTAAGCGCGATGCTACGAGCTTACCAGCATTTGACAGTCACACATAGATAACATACACGTAAGCGTGATCATCATCGTCAGCCCATTTAAGTCCCCACTGCTGGGGCACGGGCCTTCCTCAATCACATGAGGGATAATTGCCATACTCACCACGCTTGGCAGATGGGTTGGCGAGGGTTTTGATATAAACGCAGAGTTTTCCTTCTCTGGGTGCTGATTAACATGCCAGCAGCTTTACCTTAGTCGCCTTTTACGACACATCGGTAAGAGTGAGGGTGGCCTATTCTACTCTGCCGGGGACCACACGGCGTAAGCGTGATACTACGAGCTTACCAGCATTTGACAGTTACATATAACATACACGTAAGCGCGATACTACGAGCTTACCAGCATTTGACAGTCACACATAACATACACGTAAGCGCGATGCTACGAGCATTCCAACATTTGACACAGTCGCACACAAGTGCGATGTTAAGAACATTTGACACAGTCGTTTACGCTGTTTGCAAATAAACGCAAAAGCCGCGATTGTTTGCCCCGCGGCCGGCGATCACGCCGGCTGAATAATTCAGCCGTGATACACACTGGAGTTAGGGCTCTATCTCACAAAGATACTATCTAGACGCAAAGACTAATGGCAGACGGTAGAGTATTTCACTCATTAATAATGACTCAAAATGGTCAGCAAAGGGGAGTAATTGTTATACTCGAGCCAACGACTCGTGGTAGTCAGTGTCATAATATCATTCATTCACGAATTTTAGCGTCTGGTATAGGAGACTATCTATACGCCGCTATACTAGACTATACGCCATGTGGTCCCCGGCAGAGTAGAATAGGCCACCCTCTTACCGAGGTGTCGTAAAAGGCGACTAAGGTAAAGCTGCTAGCATGATCATTAGCACCCAGAGAAGGAAAACTCTGCATTTATAACAAAACCCTCGCCAACCCGTCTGCCAAGCGTGGTGAGTATGGCAATTACCCCTCATGTGATTAAGGGAGGCCCGTGCCCCAGCAGTGGGGACTTAAATTGGGCTGATGATGATGATAGGAGACTATGTTCATACAATTTTCTTATCTTTAAAACTTAGTACACACCTCTGGATTTTCATGTTTTAGTGTGGATTTACCAGTATATCATTAGCTTGACGGTAAGAGGAATCGGAAGGAAACTTGCATGTTTCGGATAGTTTCTCAATTCTCGGATAGTTTCGGCCAATTGTGGGTCCATAATCGTAAAGATTCAGAGCCTGTAATTGTGATCTTGTTTAGTTGTTTACCTAGCTTCCGCATCTAAAGGTTGACAAAGTCTGATTGAGATGATGAGTATCATCAATTTATTTATATTTTTTTTATGAGAAACGAGCAAGCGAATCACCTAATGGTAAGTGATCACCGCCGCCCATGGACATTAGCCACACCAGAAGGAGTGGAGATGTGTATAGCTTGGTATGATGAAGACACAACATTGTATGAAAGTTTGGCTATTAAAAAGAATAACTGGCGAATTTCTTGCCGGATCTTCTCGACCAGAATCAATTTTCCGAGCCGGTGGTAGAATCGCATATGTTTATTTATTTGTTTAGTTTATTTTATGTATCAACATATTTATGTATAACATTTAAAATTATACAAACATAAGTGCTTATAAATAGTTTTAAATCATTCAAATGTATGACGATTTGTAAGTGCTGTGTACAAGCCTATGCAAATAAATAATTATTTGACTTTGACATTTGCTCGTTTCTTGAAGATCTCAATAATTTCGTACCGGTTCGGTAATACCGCTGTGATCTTAGATAAGGCTGTGATTTCACAATGGGGAGGTGCGTGGCAAGAAATTACGTGTAAAAGTAGGCCTAATTTTTGTCATAATAATAATAAAAAATACCTATATATCCTCCGTACGGTTACGGAAAGCGCGTTAAGATTTTGTTCCTGCGCCCGATCTCTCTCCGGTCGTGTTTATTTATCATAAGAGAATGTTGAATCCCCATTTTCTCTCTCTTCTCTTAGATGTAACGGTAATGTTTGTTTAATTGTTGGTGTTGTGTATTTACAAACAGTCGCAATTGTGTACCACTGCGGCTCCCAATCGCACCATATGATTTATTCAGTCGTGTTGATATACAATGGAATGGGGTTTGTGTCTCACTAGAATGCGACGATAAGAATAGGCTTTTGATTTCGTTTTTTTTTCATGTTAAAATCTAAGGACTTTATTCATAAACATTCAATAAAGCTTTGTTAGCTAAAATGGTGTAATAGCAGTTTCGACGCTTGAAACAAAATATTTTTATACATTTTCGAAAAAAAAATGAAATCTATTTTATAACACCGTTCGAACTAACAATGGCTTTATTCAGAAACGTTCAATAAACCTTTGCTAGCTAAAACAGTGTTATAGAGCAGTTTAGACGTTTGAAACAAAAGATTTTCATACAATTTTTTTGAAAAATGAATGAAAACTGTTGTACAGTACCGTTTTAGTTAATAAAGGTTAAACAAATTGAAGGAGTTAATAAAAGTTTGGCAGTACACTTGTGTCTCCAGTTATGTTGAGAGTGAGCGGTGGCAATTGCTTACCATTAGGTGGTCCGTCTGCTCTTCTACCACCTTATCATCATCTTAGCGTTTTGTCCTATGAAGCTGTCGCTTCGGAGCCCGGGATCCGCGTTTCTGATATCACTGCTCCCCTTCACACGAACCTCTGCCATTTAACACATAAAAATAACAAAAACCGGCGTGAAGCAGCACTGTGCTGTGACCATTCCGGGGGAAAGAGGGTTTAAGGGTTGGCAGCGTACTTGTGACTCCACTGGTGTTGCGGGTGTCTATGGGCGGCGACACTGCTCGTCTGCCACTTGTGACATAAACAAACAATAAGAAACATCTGACGCCGTATCTGGCGTCCCACTGCAGCCGTCCACTTTAACGTGTCGCCGAGCCACCGATATATTGTCCGTTAATTTAATTAATTTCTAATAGGTCCACGTTTGTTTGAGCGATTAATGAACACGGCCATCGATGCGATAAACCATACAGACCGCTATGCAAAACCTGTATCAATATACCTATCGACCCTTGCTGGCTATCGGTTTTATGGATTGGCTGCAATATGTCACAATTCTTAATTTTAATACGATTTGAACTTTAGTAAAATATGTCTTAAAGCGGTTACCTACTTAAAAGCATATTGATAATAATAATAATAAATATTTCACAACATCACATACATTGATCTGACTCCGAGATAGGTAGCTCAAGCACCTGTGTTACGGATATTAGAATCAACAGTGCTGCAGTGGGATTATAAATATATACATATAATACTTTTCTTTTGTAAATACATAACATATATGTTCATGCACACAAATGTTTGTCCTGTGCGGGGTTCGAACCCGCAACCCTTGCACCAGAGGCAGCGTTGACTACCACTGTTCCAAACGGGTCTCAAGCCTATTCCATTTTAATGTTGATTAAAAAAGATCCCTGTATGTAGGTACAATCTACGCTGAGTATGTAAAAACCAAATTCAACATGTTTAATAATAATAATAATAATAATCTATTAATATAAAAGGAGAACCTGATTGACCAAGTGACTAGGAATGCACCCATAGCCCGAATTGCTGACCCTAGACACTTGAAATTTGGGAATGGGGTTCCTTTTATAGTGAAAGTGAGCAGTGAGAAAGGATGTTGGAAAATTCAAAAAGTAACCCATTTAATGTTTTATGAAAATCACCCTTAAAGGGGGTAAAATAGGGGATGAAATGCCAATATGGGGGTGTAGCCATTTTAAAGTAATAATCTGGAAAATCGACAAACGTTCTCCTTATTTTTAACCAAGAACAAGTTGTTTTAACATTTTTATAAATTCTACCCTTAAAGTATCAGCCTATAAACTGTCCCACTGCAGCGCAAAGGCCTCCAGCATAGAAGTCAAGTTATAGCTACTGTGATGGGATACTACCCTTAATGGGGTGAAAAGGGAGTTTGAAGTTAGGCAAGTGAAAAATTGTATATATGTATACGTATAATTCAAATAAAAAGACATTCGTTTAAACTTTTTTAGAAAATCACCCTTTGAGAGGTTAAATTAGGCGATGAAATACAGTATGGGGGATTAGACAGTTAAACTTAAAATTGATGTTTGGGCACCGGTTTTGAATAAAAAAGTGACTTTTGAATTTGCAACCCTTAAGGGGTAGTTGCGCGGGTTTGAAGTTTGAATGAAGACTTTTGTAATAAAGACTAAAACTGCGTGAGTAACGCCGCGGGCGCAGTCTAGTATTATCTAAAGACAATAGGTAGGTACCATTACGATATCGTTGTGCCTACAAGTAATACTAATGTATGCCACCTAATTACTAAAAACAAAATAGTCCACTTTAATTTTCTACGATAACTTTTTTTATATCATATTGGGTCGTATGTAATATCTACATAACAATAAAAATATAATCTTAGTAATTTTCGTCGTGTTGCTCGTCTGCCACCTATCACATATAAAAAAAAACCTTTTAATATTTTCTTAGTAAAGTATCAGCCTATAAACTGTCCCACTGCAGGGCAATAGCCTCCATCATAGAAATCAAGTTATCGCTACTATGACGGAATTAGGCTTAATCACCACGCTTTCCAAAAGCGGATTGGTGATCAAAAACACACATAAAAATTCGAAACATACTTTTCGCTGGACTCGGAAATTGAAACCAGGACCCCGAGATCACGGCCCGGTACTTAAATCACTGATCCAACAGGGCGTTGTTATATTTTCTTATTACTTACAGCAATATTTTCTTTGCATTTAAAGTATATATTCCCCTGTTCTCTGCGGAATGCAATAATAACTATTGGCAATAGTAAATGTACTATGGAACTGTTTTTTTTTTCCTAACCTTGACTGTGTTCTAATATGCTGTGTAGAATTTATTAATGGACATATGAAAGTTTGACACTAAAACGACAAAAATGTACCTTCACCCTATAAAATTAAAACATTTATTGCAGTGTTATCGATTTATTGGTACATATTATAAATGTGAATTACAACCCTAATCAATAACGATAGCCGTGCAAAGCTGAAGTGTAAACTTTTCGGTTAACGGCCACAATATTAATGTTTGTCAATTAAAAGCGACGTGTGTTTGTGCATAAAAACGTAATTAACCTTTGGTTAGGGATTTTCGTGTTTAATGTGAGATTGCTAAATATTTGGCCTGAGTTGATTTATAATATTTGAATGAATTGACAGATTTAGCCAACGGTTTTGGACGTCTGGATATCGATCATAGAGTCGTGCCATGAAAGAGATCCTGTGGCAAAAGTTTACACAATTAATGCGTTACGAAGTTCCGTACTTAGGCTTTGAAAACTATAGGGATGCCGAAGCCAAATCCCACCCCCCCCCCCCTTTTTTATTTGATTTACACCCTTTTTCCGGTATACTCACTCACGCAGTGAAACACAGCACAGTGCTGTTTCACGCTGGCTTTCTGTGAGGCGGTGGTATCACTCCGGTCGAGCTTTCATGAAAATTAGTCGAGAAACCCAAATAGGAAGGAAGGGAATTTTGATATGAACTAGTCGTAGTCAACAAAAACCAAAACAATAATCTTGATACTTACAAAATGTATGAAGCAAAAATAATAACACAACACTTGTCCGAAGTAAAAGATCGCCTATTCTAATACACATAGCGCACATATTAGCTCACACTGTGTTACCTACGAGTAGGTACACGTAGTGTTTATTTTGTCTGCTACACCTTTATTAATTAACGTTTCCTTTGTTCACAGATGCATCATCCGATTCAGATGAAGCCGGCTGATAGTGAAAACAGAAATGGTAAGTCTTGCTTTTTTATTCTATTGAAATTCCGTAACCTACTGCCTCGGTAGCGCAGTGGTTAGTAAGTTGCACTTTAAAGCGACGGCTACGCAAGAGGTCCCGGGTTAGCTCCCCAGGTTCGGGCCAAAAATTTGTAGCTAATTTTTCCGTAAGAAATTCTTAGTGGCAGCCCGGAGTCTGTAAATTGGCGGTCTTGTACCCCGGTGCCTAGGAGAGCACGTTAAGCCGCCCGATCCCTCTCCGGTCGTGTCACAGTAGTGTCCCATCGGAATATAAGGGTAAGAGAATAGAGAGTGCACTTGTGTTTGCGCACACACTTGACTGATCGTTGAGATTGGGGTTGAGACACGTGGCTGATCGTTGAGATTGGGCGCCGTAGCCGTAATCGATTGGAGGATATTATTATTAAGGTGCACGTTTAAACCATGATCCAGGATTTATTAAGTCTATACTCAATACTCAATCGTTTACTACAAAACCATAACGTACAATAAGATGTTAATAGTGATGGAACGTGTTATGGACCCTGTCGGGTACGCAAACTTAAGGTTAGCAGAGAGAAAGCGCTTTTGCAATAATGCCCTCTAAGGGTAGCGAAGGTCAGACGGAAATAGGCCCAAATGTCATAAGTTATTACATTAGGACCGATTGCCTTAGGGGGCATTTATATTGGTCGATGTTTAACCCGAATTTGGTCCCCTCCGTTCATACCCCTTCCACCCGTGTAGTCGTGAGAGGCCCCCCACAAAATTAACCGACGACCTGGTGAAGCTAGCGGGAATCCCTTGGAGGCGTATGACACACAATCTTAGGGGAGGCCAATGGCCAGCTGCAGCTGTAGGCGTGTATTGGATGAAATGATCAACACGTTTTAAAGCAACTATTCTCTTTATAAAGCTGGGTACAGATTGGTGCAATGCAAGATTTTGACGTCCACATTGCTGCAACGTATCATGCAAGATAACATACCCTGTAACATGCTCATGGTTTGGACACCTCGCACGCACGGTCTGCGCCTGGGTTGCGCACGCTCCGAGCGTTACAACTCGTGCGCGGCTCGATCCGAGATTTGTCGGTTTTTGGTACGAACACAAAGGGGCGCGCAGTGTGGAACAGATTATCTCGAATGATTCGTAGTCAATACGCTTACCGCGCGCGCCACACGTCCAAGGCAGCAGGGAACATGCTAGGTAAACCAGAATATTGCGTTGCACCAATCTGTACCCAGGTTAACTCTTGGAACTTCTATAGATTATGTAAGCATGTGTGTGTGTGATCGGTGTCGTCAATTCTGAAAGTCGTGACCTTGAAAGTTTCTGGTAGCTTCGTGCATGCAATGGAAGAGGCAAATGCCTCTTCCATTTACTTCGGTTCTCGGCTGTCCTTAGGGCGCGGTTACGATAGGAAGTCCAGTGATCATCATTACTGGTCACACCACCGACTGGGAGACCGGCCACGAGGTCACTTTCCCTCCACTTTGCCCACCACAACCACTTTGTTTGTAGGACCTATATTATGTATCATTCAAACAGTGAACATTGTGAACATTGTATACACTAGCCCAGCTACAGATCCAATATTGACTTTTCCATTTTGAATTAGACATTGATAAGAGCCAAGGACTGCACGGACCGCGTGACTAATCGATCGTGGCTATTATATTACTTACAATTAGTGTTGCTTTGTTATCGATATCGATTCACAAAATAGATTATTCAAAATTTACCTACCCAATAAATAATACCCGGCGTGAAGCAGGCAATGTGCTGTAATTCGCTGCGGTGATTGAGGATACCGGAGGCCCAATCCAGGCGAAAGGGGGGCTTAAAGGTTGAGAGTGCACTTGTGACTCCACTGGTGACGCGGGTGTCCATGGATGTCGGCAATCAGCCTACCATTAGGTGATCCGTCTGCTCAGTCTGCCACCCTTAATATAATAAAAAGAATATGATACTAAACCTACGAAATAAGCAATAAACTTTAATTACTTTAGAATCTGCTTCTGTTCATACCTTTTGCTAAATTTACCATTTTAATGTATTGTATGTGATTTCTAGGACACAATGTGACGATATGAAACTGCTCGAGTTTACAGAAACCTAATGTAGCTAATCTGAAAGTAGCTTAGAAACATTATAATTTTTACATCGTAAAAATGTTTATTGAGTTAAGTAATCAAGAATAATGTTGCTTTCTACTGGTGAAACGATTTTCAAAATCGGTTCAAAAGTTCTTTTATTTAACGTTATGGTATTAATAATTTTGTTTTTTATGAATATTATTTTTAAAACAATCGATAACACTAATATCTTGCCCACACCCTTACTTACATTCACACAGATAAATACAGATGAATCGCTAATAATATGTATGCAATTGCATACGTGTGCATCTACACAGCGAACACAATGAGAACTCAAACACATGCAAGTTAGTAAGTAGGTACACATCGTCAGATGTCGTATTCTATTAATACGCGATCAAACGGATTATTCTCTTCGTCGGCCGTCAATCGTGCCAATGCGTCTCTAATGTTTATTAAGGTGGCGACGAACTAATTGCTATGAGATGTGATTTTACATAACAATACTGTTACACATACAGTGGTTATTCAACAAAGATGCGCACGACATTGTACTTTATGGAGGGGAGACAGAGTTGAAAACGATTTGTTCTGGTCTTATACCACTGACAGTGGCTGACAGTGATGGATATGTTTCAATTCTACAACGAAAACTGATATATTGCCGTAAAGGCAGGTTTACCCTCATATTTAGGGTGAATGAACGCTTGCTATATATGTTTGTATACCCTTAATATTTTGCATACCTTTATCCGGCCAACACAAATTGTATGTCACAAAGGTGACAAACAGGCTTACGTAAACACAAATACAAGGTAAATGAATGCCCGCTCATAAAAGTTCAAAGGCATGGCAGTGGTAAAGGCATTGCTTTGATAGACTAAGTCAATAAATCTCACAAACCCGTAATTTTGTCCATTTGTCTTCGCCCATTCAAAGGTTATGGTGGTACAGAGTTTACCGAGAGCCACTAGTATCTGAGAGAGGTTGTATCACGTCTAGGACCGCCAGTCTTCAGAAATGTTTCCAGATGTGAGTAAACCGGCGAGTTTGACTAGCGGTGTGGTTCAGTCCTAGTTCCCCAAAGTCCAAAAGTTTTGGTTTGGATAAGAGCACATCTTTCTTTTATGCATATCCTCAGAAAATGGTTGTTATAATAGTTTCCGTGGAACAAAAACATAATTAATGCTCGCAAAAGTTCAAATGTATAATCAATGCGTGAGCCATAGTCATGCATGAGTCTATTATCGTCGATTTAGCAGAATAACTATTAAAATACGAAGAAAAAGTTGAGGCGGTACGGAGTTTGTCATAGGCCATTATTTCGCAACTTTTTCCATGTTTTGTCGATCAGATTAAAGGACTATCACTGCCATTGACATCACATTGGAATAAATCAATGCGAGTTTAGCAATCTTTTCCTCCACCAAAGAGTCGGCTCAGTAAATCTTGCCCCCCTCGGGTTGTTGATATTCCATCCTTGTTCACAATACGCTCTGCGAATTCATTTATAATGCGAATTATTGAGAGGAACTTGCTGCCTCGAAAGTTTACATGAACGGTACAACTTGGACCTCTTGATGGCTTGAATGTATTACTCCCGTTCTAGAAGTTATTAATGGATAATTTCGCTTATGAAGTAGTGACAAAGCCGACTTTTAAGTCGTAAAGCCGGTGATTCTTTTGCCAAATGCCAAACACAATTGATTTTCTATTGTGTCTGCTGTCTGGGCCTTGGAGGTTAAGACCATAATATCTCATACATTGGCCATTGCACTGGAATGGCCCCAGAATAACCCAAGACTGACGCCTGAATAATCAAGCACTTTTAAATTTTGGAAACTTCTCGAACTGTTGGCCATGAAGGCATCATAAAGAGATAATAATATTTGAGTAGGTCTCAAAGTTTAACATCATTTGAGCGTTCGGAGGTGCCATAGTTGACCAGTTGAATAGCAGCCAGGAGAGCTGATAGAGCTAACAGAACACAATAGCCATTAGATTTGAGCTGTTTTAGAGTGTAGACCATTCGAGGGTAAACATGACATAAAACCACCATCTCCCTCTCAATGTAAGAGCACCGCTCTTGTCAGTGGAGTACCTTGTTTCCATTCCTTTTTTTATGGCTGCTACTGCATATTAACTCTGCCAATGCCGAGTGATTAAAGAGACACGTCAATTTTATAGTTATTGACCGGTGTGGCGATTTGAAATCCTTTTGATTTTTATTTTATTTAAGTATTGCACCAAGCACCATCTAAAACCAAAAGAACAAAACATACACAAAGACGTCACAATATTAAAGAGATATTCAGTCAGAGTCGAAAGAGATTGATTCAGACATTTTGATGTCTATGAGCGACGATTACCATTTACCATCAGATGGGCCGCATGTCTATCATTCGCAATAAAAAAAAGGTGACTTTTTTAACTCTGCCGGCACCTTTAATTCCCTGTACGACATGAAATTTGCTTTCTTCTTTAGTTGTTGAACGTAATTTCTTTTTCTTGGTCTCCATAATAAAAACATTTATAAGCCAGGATTATTTATGTAACTAACTAGATGTGGCTCAACCTGGGACCAAATACACAACCGTCACATAAAAGTGACCCGCTAGTCACATCGTCACCTAGGTGTTTTGTTAGTGTTATAATGTAGATTGTCCCAAAATATTCAAAGCTAGTGACATAAACCGGCGACCGCAGCACGTAACACCATTATGCGTTATATGCGCACGAGTGTCCGGCCACCGCGAGCGCAGGTATGCGCGAGTTGGTAGTCGAAACACGTGAGCGGCTGCGCGGGCGCGTCGGTTCGATGCGTGTCACCTTTTGTATCAGTGATACTGTGTACGTACTGTTACTTACGAATATGTTATAGTGTGTTTCTTTGAGCATCTGCTGAGTGTCAGCTAACGCTCATAATTTTAGTGGACTACGGCAAACTACGTTCTTTATGCTTTCCTTTTTTGCTTATTTCAATATATCAACAGTATTTACCTATGAAATTGCCGTTTTGTATGGCGACTTTCTTAGAAGTTATATTTTCCATACTAACTTTTTTTTTAATTTGTAAAGTAACTATATATTAATGTCACTATGGAATTATGAAGATAATTAATTAACTGTGCTTTTCACACAAAAATATATTTTAATTAAAAAGTTTGTATTTAAAAAACGTAAATTCTGTCAAGTACAAAAGGGTAATTTTCATGGTTTTTTTTTGGCTTACAAATACAATAATATCTGATTTCTATTTAATATTAACCTTAAATATAGTCTTCAATCAAAATAAAATTTTAGTTTGGTGACTTTTTGCTTATTAAAAGTTATACATCTTATTGTTTCTAGAAAAAAGATGGCTCACGGTTTTTCACACTTCTATATGTATATAAGGCCGTCAACGCATTAGAGATCTTTCTGATTCCGCAGATGTACTCTGCGGCGATTATCACTTACCATCGGGTGAAGTCGCTTGCTCGTTTGTGGTCTGTAGCGTAAAAAAAATCACGAATGAATGTACGCCCCTTAAGAATGTCTTTTTTTATCAAAATATCCTTGTTAGGGTTGCGAAAACTAAATTATATCAAGTTAAAGTTTTTTTCTCATAGAAACCAGTACAAATATTTCAATGGCAATTCAAAGAAAATTAGCGTGCCTTAATAACTTGTCCACAGATTTTTTCCCAATGAACGATACTATTTATTACGAACGAAAGTCACTGAGACAAAGTAAGCGCTTTGTATGAACGAAGGCGAACAAATTTACAACTTCATACAAATAGAATAGTAGGTAATTGTGTAGACTCCAAGCTATCAATTATGCTTCTCAGAAACGTGGAGCTCTACCTTATTCGATTAAGAAATTACAATAGCATATTTTGTACATTGTTATCGAGTCTTCCTTGAAATCCTCCTGAAAACTCTTTTTAATTTTTTGTATGAAATTTTACTTTATTTTTCTCTATAGGCTTTTCTTTCCTCATTTCAATTCTTAGATCTAACAACTTAAGATTACTCAAGCTAGAATGAATAACATCACTACGCGACATATCACGTAACACTGCTTAAATATCTGTCACAGATGAAAAGGCCTATACAGGGTGTATCTGTGATCATTTACATCCCTCCAACCACGTATTCTACTAACCATTCTGAGCAACATTTGTTCTATGACGTTTAGATATTCACATTAAAAAATTTCAACTTTTCATACAAAGTCGGTCACGTCACTTGGTCATTTTGTTTGGGGAGTCGATAAAATTTGCTACGAATTTTGAAAAGTCCAAGAACAAATTTTGTTCAGAATAGTTGGTAGAACACGTCGTTAAAGGGATGTAAATGTTCACAGATGTATGTAGAGTGATAAACAGACCCAAAAAAAGCGATGGGTAAGACCTGGATAAGGCTGGCACAGGAATTTTGGGAGTGGCGGACACAGGAGGAGGCCTATGCCCTGCAGTGGGATCATGATAATGATGATGATGACGAGAGTGAAGAGGCTATTTTCGGACATACAAGACCTAGAGGTGATGGCCTAATGAGGCCTCACCTTAAATCTTCACTTAAAATTAGGTGTGGTTGAGGTCATATGCTTGTCTACGAAGACAGCCTAAAATCTATAGAGCAGCATAAAGAAGGCCTAAAGTCAGGTATGACTGAAAAAAGCCTTTGATTGATTGAAAATCGTAAAGTTCACGTCTTTCCTACCCCTTTACCAATCCTTCGACAAATTCTATAGTTAAAATGATTTGTTCATGTTAAATCATTACTGGGGGGGACGCTGAATATGACGACTGTACACGTGTACAGGTTATCAATCCCAAAGTTCTATTGCCGTCGACCCCAATAAAGTTCCCTTGCACAGGATACGTTATCAGTATTCAATTATTTGAAGTCAATTTCTTATTCAAAATGTTCAAAAACAACAAAGTGCATCAAAGTGAAAATATACATCTTGTCGAAAACCAATTGCGGTCACGAATCGATTACCACTAATCGATACTCGATACGGCGCTCGAGTGTCGCGTCGCGTCCGAGTCGCTTCAGCTACTGTTCACAGTAAAAATAAAGGAATAAGTAGATTAGTAAATCAATAGCTCTTAAAGTTTAAAAAATCATTTCTAGTAATAGTAAGCCAACATTTTTAACAGCATTAAAAAGTCGCAATAGTATTAGTGTTCTTCAAGATAGCAATATACTCGTATTCCTCCAGAACGAATGACCGTCACGGCGGCTTAACACGTCGACTAGCTATCAGATGATCAAATATTATGTGTTTACAGGCACGCTCTATTTATTGCTCTCTTTTCTGATGTAACAGCAGTTTAAAACCACCATAGATATCAAAGGCTGGGTCTTAAACTCGACAGCCAGATTTTAGATGATGCTTTGTGATGACTTTTAGATGACTGGTAGTGCTAATGGTGACTGGCGCGATAATTATTAGTAAAAATGTCAAAATGATTGCTCGCTAGCAACAAAATTTGCTATTACTGAAGACGGGAAACACGACACACCGTTAAGAAGACACTCATTAAACTATTGCAACTGTTTTATCTTGTTGCAACGCGCCAATACGTAACATCAAGTTCAAAACGGAAGTGGCTCACTGTCGTCCGTAGAGCTGTAGCTGAAGTCTGCTGTAACTAGCGTGCGGGCACTAAACGGTGTCTCCGTAGGTGGAAAACACGAGACGCGCCGGCAGGAAGGTACTCATTAGTAGTGTGGTGCGAGTCGAGATACTCGGAGATTGTGGGACAGATAGATGAATAGATATTATTTATTGCAAAAAAATAAAATACAAGTATGATGCAACAACAACAGACAGTTAGGCGGACAGAGCGTGGATAAGTATTTTTTTTCTACGTGATCGGTGGCAGACGATCAGACGGATCACCTGATGGTAAGCAATTGCCGCCGCCCAATGACACCTGCGACACCAGTGGGGTTACCAGTGCGCTGCCAACATTTTAACCCCCCTTTCCCCCGAATAGGCCTGCGGTACCCTCACTCACGCAGTGAAGCACAATACTGCTTCACGCCGGTTGTCTGTGAGGCCGTGGTATCACTCCGATCGAGCCCATTCGCTCTCCCTCGGTGCGTAGCACGGTGGTGGTTTTTATGTCACAGAAGACAGACGAGCAGACGGATCACTTAATTGTAAGTGAACATCTGCAATACTGTTAGCCAGATCAGCTCTATTGTTAAGAATTCGAATGATCTAGCCTAGAACGATCAACAGTCAAACGACCCAGGCAATTGTAAATAAGGAAACTATATACTTACAATTTTCAAATTGGTGATTTAATTTGTCAACTGACTCATTAAAAGAAAAAAACTTCAGATATGCCGGTAGCTAAATATTATAGCTATGTACTGTGAGTGTTGTGAAATTTGAAGCAGTTTTGGGAAAAAAGTCAATTTTTGTCTCAGGTTTAGTAAGGATATGTCTTATATCAAATTTTATATATTTAATAAAGAATATTTTATTAAAGAGATAGCCAATCTAATAAATAATTCAGTTGGTCTATTACCTCAAAACCTGTTTTTTTTTACATTTCGTTTTTGGTACTGAGATTGCGCTCAGCTACAATCTAGCAAATAAGATTAAATCGAAGGTGAAGATCTAAAAATAATCCCTTAATAGTACGCCCTCACGTTACGGGCAGATCGTTTGGTCCTAAATAAATACACCGGTTCGCGAACCTAATTGGCTAATACCACTAATGAGACTCGTGTTCTCCACTGCGAACGTTTAGCACTCACAATTGTGGAGTATAAATAGTTATTTTCTATGAGAGAGATGAAATGGAAAATGAATGAAAATGAATGTTTGTCACATATGTGTACATAATAATATGTGACAAACGTACGTGCTATAATAATATGTGGAAACGATACCTACATTCAGGGCAGAGCCGCAGAACGGACAACCGCTGTAGTAAACCACATCATCAGGAGTGGAGACCGCGTCTCAGTAAACGTAGTGTAAGACGTTCTCACTTGCGCAAAATTGCTGGCAGGATCTAGATGACAAATATTCGGATAGAACTATTTCCAGCAGTGGTCTGCAACAAGCTGATGGTGAGGAGATATATAAACGGAAAACTCCTCATACTTAAAGTTGGCAAAACATACATAATGCCTTCTGGTATAGTTTAATGAGGGTTAGGGTAGTTGTACGCCTATATTACAACTACCTTTACCCTCATTCATAGCATCTAGTCTGCAAAAAGTTAGTATTAACAATCAAATGACTCCATCTGTGGCCAATGCTGCCATATCCAGATCGTCTTGTGTCACTATAGGTCGACTCATATCACAAATATCGAGGGGACTACATAAATCCGAACAGCTCAAGACCAGGTACGTTGGTGACGGAAAGGATGTCCATAGTCTATTCTACCTTGATGATGATGACATGTCTTTCAACAGTGTTAAAAACGTCCCGCAAAAGCGAGAGGTAATGTGCACCACTGGTTATTAATCACCATGTCGCGGGGAGCCGGCGACAAGTACACATCGAGCGCTGAGTGGCCGTGCCCGTACTCTTCGCGCGGTCACCTTCAGTAGTTGTATTACCAATCTCGATTACCATCAAAGGTTCTGTGGATATCCAGATGTTGAGCTGGAACTATGAAATCCGGTGCCTTAAGTTCAAGACGCAGATCAAGAGTGACAGCCTAGCTCAATATACTGCTAGGCGCGGCAACGGCAGATGGAGTAAAGTCCTGACAAAATGATGTCCAATGTAACGATGGATCGACCGCACCACAAAAAATGAGGGGACTACATGGATCCGAGCAGCTCATGACTGAATACGTTGATGAAAAGGAAAGGAAGTCTATACTCAGCAGTTATCCAGACATGCTGATGATGATAAGATGTCTTTGCCACAATGGTGTTTGTTAAGAATGTCCCGTAAAGGCGAGGGACAATGTGCACCACTGGTTATTAATCACCATGTCGCGGGGGGCCGGCGACAAGTACACCTCTAGCGCCGAGTGACGCGCGCGCACGCTTCGCGCGGTCGCGTTCAGTAGTTGTGTCGGCGCGGTCGCACGTGGACGCGTCATGTGAGTGTGCTGTGAGTGCAGTGAAGGATGCGAGGCGAGGCGGGGGGCGCGCGCGGCAAGGGGGGCAGGAACTCCTCGAGCTACCCGCCCATCAGCGCCGCCTACTGGCTACCGCCTTCGAACCCTACTCCCTACCATGTGCCAGGTTGGGATTACACTTTTAACTTTCAGACTCTAGGATCTCTAGGATAAGTTGCGGTTCAGTTTTGAACCGGTGATAAGATGTTGATTTTTTTGATCACAATTCCTGGGAAACTGAGTAATGACTTCATCATCAGCTCATGACCATGCCAAGTTTACGTGTGTATAATGGATAACAAATAGACTTTAGAGTTTTCCAAATTGATGAAAGTTTTCTACTTTTTCATGAGTAGCTTTTCATTATGGTTGATATTCAACTTAGACAGTTTTGTAGGAAGTGTTACACAAAGAGTAAATTTGGCTTTTATCTTTAACTAATCGCTGACATTTTAGTAACCAGATTTACAGAGAAGAAATTCAAAAAATATGTTATATGTTGCAAAAAAAAAGGATGAAAATTGTACCGAAAAACTTTTTTTATAAGTATTGCAGAAAAGAAACTATTCAAAATAACTAATACAAAAGATGCTTATACTGTTTGAATGGCGCACTTTATACATTATGCTAACGTAGAGGATATCAACACAATTCGCTATGAAGGCATAAAATATCAAGCGAAGTGATTATCGTGATACTATTGTTGACATTAGCCAACCTTGTGATCGCTATAGGTATTGTATGTATGTTGTACGTGGTTCCATGAAACACGTTCACAATACCATACAGCAGACGTTATGTCATGTCTCACGTAGTGATAAAATCTAACAATTAAACGTTAGGTATGATGATTATTATGTTTGATGTCAGTGGTTACTAGAAGTTGGTTGAACAGATTTATAAATCTTATAAAAGCAGATCACATCGTTATCAATTTCACAATTTACTTATATCTCTGCCCATACGTCTGAAGACTGTTTTGTACATGTTAATGCTTTTTCTTATAAACTATGTATGAAGTCTAGATTTGATCATTTTTGTATGTATCATCAAAAAGTTGTCTACCATAAACAAGAAATCTATTTTGTTTTCTATCATAGACAATAAAACAGTTAGCAGCTCTACCAGTATAAAGTCTTGATTTGATCATTATTGTGTATTATACAGGATGAATGTTTAAAAATTCAAATGAAATGAAGTGTACAAAAATTCATTATCATCAAAAAGTTGTGCACAATAAACAAGAAATCTATTTTGTTTCCTATCATAAACAATAATACAGTTAGAAATTCTACCAATGTTGGTAGAATATTATAAGGAAAAAACGTTGCAAATTCGAATGATTAAGTTGTTACATTTTATTGTACACTTCGGGTTTTTACAATCTAAATTCGCATATCATCACATGAAATGTTGTTTATTCAAAATCTCCCACGACCCAGTATTTATTTACAAAAGCAAATTTTGGCTTACAAACACTGGAAGTTCACATTTTCAAAAATAAGAAATAATCAAGAAAACTTGTGAATCTTGTCCAAAGACTTTGCATTGTTAAGTATTTAACCTTTGACTTAATGTATGTTCATGAGTCATACATAATACATTAAGTAATGTTCCGCACTTACATAAGGTAAATACTTATGTACGTTTTGTACTTTAAGTACAAAAACAGTCTTGAAATAATAGACAAAGATACCTACTCGAAATTGGCAACATCGCATTTCTTGTTATTAAAATGCTAAAATCGCATTTCATGATCACGATATAAAATGTTTCGAATTTCTGCAAACCGAAGATTTCTTGCGTGATCGATAAAATCTAAATAAGCAGTGACCAATGACCGCCAATCAAACTGCTCAAGTGAAACTATAAAATTGTGCAATATTTGTGACATTTTTTAATTCGTTGCTAACACGAAGACTTCGGTTATCGTCACGGTATAAGCATAGTGTAAAAATAGCCGGTGCACAATAAAGGTCGTTTTTACTGGCTCTGCTTCTGAAGGCTTTTTAACGACAAGTTAAGGTTTCCAAAACAGTTCTCCGTGGGACAGCCACGCTTCGGCGTGAATGGTTCCAGCTCGAACGGAGTTATACTTACTACAGCATCACAGAAAATCGGCGTGAAACAGCGCTTCGCGGAGTGATGGGTACTGGAGGCCCAATCGAGGGGAAGGGGTGTTTAATGGTTATTCTGGTGTATGTTGCGGCAATCGTGAATGGATGGCGGCATTCGCTTAACATTAGGTGGGCTATCTGCTCACCTGCCACCTATCACATAAAAAAAACCATCTGCGATAATACTCCGAAACTGGAGAAAAGCTATCTATCATACGGATCCGTATCTCCGTTTGAGGATATACACCGTACTTTTTACCGACTTCAAAAAAGGAGGATGTTCTATGTTCGACTTTAGTAACACCTTTATTCAAGTGAACTGTTATAAAATGTAATGTGAAGTGAATGAAGTGTAAAAAATATTTTTTACACTTTTTGGTTCGTGGATTTTGAAGTCGCTTTTAATCGTAGATTTTTTTAAAGTCCAAGAACGTAAGGTGAAGAAATTATAAGAAAAAAAGACACCTTTCTACTACAATAGTTGTCAGGTGCCGATTGTATCGTCATTATTATCATCAGCAACCCACACTCGTCCACTGCTGGACATAGGTATCCCCTAGTGCACGCCACTGCTCCCGATTTTCGACCACTCTCATCCAGCCCACACCAGCCAGCCTTCGTATGTCATCATCCCATCTTGTCACAGGGCGTCCAACACTACGCTTACCGAGTCACGGTCTCCACTCAAAGACATCACGGCTCCAGCGGCTCTCAGTTCTGCGGCTAATGTGACCAGCCCACTGCCACTTCAGTTTGCTAATTAGGTGGTGGGTTATGGTCCGATCCCCCTAATGAAAAAGCCAATATTTGTATCGTATGCTAAATTATATTTTTCTTTTCATCCCTTATAGAAAGATTTTTGTTATCAAGAAACCTGGAAAAGTTCTCGAGATAGATTCAACCACGTTTATCCGTGGATAAATCTTTGGAATTACGTTAGATTTGTGAATGAATGACAGTGCTATACCATATACATATTTAGTATCGAATTAAGATTGGTCGAATCTGGCCTAAATCAGAAGTTTTTACGGAAGATAAAAGTCAGTGAATATGATTGTAAATCCATTGTAAATACGATGGAAGTAAATCCATTATTGGCTGTATGTTAAGAGTATAAGATCAGTGTAGTAATTTTCAAGATTTTATGTTTCAATAAATAAAATAAATTGATTGTACATATATCTATTTATTTATTGATTGGAAAACAAACAATTACATAAAACTTAAAATAATTTGAAAATAATAAAAAAATAAATCAGTGAAGTTTCCACATAAAAAATATAACACAAACGTTTAATTCGTTTGTGTTACATTTTTAATGGCAAAAAAGAATGAAATAAATTACAATAATATATGTAAAAAATAGAATTACAAATTTATGTTTAAAATTATAACATTAAAATACAATCCAAAATATAAAGTCATCTAGTGTAAATTAAAATTGAAATTAATACATGAAATTATATAGAAATTAAATAATTATAATAATGAAAAAACAATAAAAATTATATTTAATGTCTCTGTTCCGAGTACAGCAGATCCCTGACTTGTTTCTTGTATGTCAGAATATGATTACAATTAAATGGATTAACTGTCTTAAAATATCTGTTACACAAGGCACATCTAAGCTTCATTATAAATCACACTTCTTCACTTGCACTTTTATCAGTGGTATTTTACCTAAAATTGCCTGGTAGAGATCGCTCATGTTCATGTGTTCTTCTTGTAATACATACTTTATGCTTTATATGTATTAAAGTATATTCATTAATTCTTCAAATGCACAATGTTTTGCTATAAATTCAGATGATATCACTCTTATCGAGATCGCAGTAGACTCTATTAAGATTTCCTCGTGACAACTAGATAACTCTGTACTCAA
Organism: Marasmia exigua; assembly: GCA_019059595.1. Classification (NCBI taxonomy): domain Eukaryota; kingdom Metazoa; phylum Arthropoda; class Insecta; order Lepidoptera; family Crambidae; genus Marasmia; species Marasmia exigua. The sequence continues at coordinate 23,379,560 of CM032473.1, forward strand.
TCAGCAGGGTTAAAAACGACATAGGTAATACAATGATTAGAAATAGCATTACCTAGTTAGTGGTAATCGATCTGTGACGTACGAGTGCGCGCGTGCTGACGCGTCTCCCAGGAGATACGTCGACTCCGGTGCTCTAGTTTAAAAAGATTGATCGTGTGACATGTCTGCTTGACATACCTAACCAAAGCAGCTTTGGTGATTTTCCGAAAAAATCGAGCAATCAAATTAGCTGTCAAAATGGTTGGAAATTTTAAAATCACATTACGCTTTTCGTCGTTTTAGATTGATTGGGTCTATTATTCTTCTTAAGTGTGTTATTTACTCATTAATTGCCACTATGAAATATTTTAGACATTTTGTCAAGGAAAAAGTATCTAGTACAATTTGCAATGATTCAGAATCTTTGTAAATGGTGCTAGATTTTTTTTGGTAGGGATTCTCTCTTGTTGTTTCGCTTCAAATACAAATACAAAACATTTATTCATAATAAATAGAGTTAGTACATCAAAATGTAGATGGTATATACAATCATGTATTTAGACCTATTCAACCTTATATAAAGTGTTCAGTAGCTAAGTTTCTGTCGGTGGGTTTGGGTTTCTATTCTAGAGGAGATGGAAATAAAACTCGTATCTATCGTTTCAGCAGAATGAATGGGCAGAAAAAAATACTTTTTTAAATTACATAGACAACACATAGAAAATAAACATAGACAAACATCAGATAACATAAAAACGTATGATGACTATGAGGGAGCGATAGCGCCGCAGTAGCCTTAACATAAAAACATGTTTTTTTAATTAAAATAATTAAAGGAATTAATCTAATAATAAATAAATAAATGAATAATAAATATTTCATACCATCACATACATTGATCCGACTCCGAGATAGGTAGCTCAAGCACCTGTGTTACGGATATCAGAATCAACAGTGGGATTAAAAATATACATATAATCTAAACAGTTCAAAATCTAAATTGATTGTCTGCATTCATTTTATTTGGCAAAACAACATATTTCTAATTCTTACGTAAAATCGCTGCATTTTGCGAGTTCCTTTAAATACACAAGAAATATAAACTTATTTGGTAAACTTAAAGTAAACTTAAAGTTCAGAAACTCATTAGCTTTTGTGTAAGTGTCCCCAGTTTGACTAAGATATTCCCAGGATGAATTACATCATTGTTAGCTTAAGAATTTATTTTACCTTAGAGGACGCGTATACTATTGGTTAGTGAAGTGGTCGTTATGTAGCTACTTTAGTGGGCTTTTCAAATTAAAGTGAGTTATTAGCAGCCTAATAACTTACTCGAAAATAAATAAGGTGATTTACCTCGCTGTCTTTCAACTCACAACCTTCAAGTGTTGAGATAATCAGTATTTTAACTACACAATGACGGAGACAGCTATTTGTATAGCACCATGAATAGTTCAATTGTACCAGTTCTTGTCACTCACTCTTATTTCTCTCATATAGCTTTGTAGTTTTACTCAAAAGGGGGTAGACGAGCAGACGGATCACCTGATGGTAAGCGACTACCGTTGCCCATGGAGGCCTGCACCACCATCATCATCATCATCGTCAGCCCATTTAAGTCCCCACTGCTGGGGCACGGGCCTCCTTCAATCACATAAGGGATAATTGCCATACTCACCACGCTTGGCAGACGGGTTGGCGAGGGCTTTGATATAAATGCAGAGTTTTCCTTGTCTGGGTGCTGATGATCATGCCAGCAGCTTTACCTTAGTCGCCTTTTACGACACCTCGGTAAGAGTGAGGGTGGCCTATTCTACTCTGCCGGGGACCACACGATTTTTTTGTACCTATGTATATATTTACCTGTATATTTGTAAATTATAAAATTAAAATTTTGTTCATTCAGATAACTAGATCCATTTGTTTCTTATAATTGTTATAACTTTCCCATTCTTTCAGTTGAACAACCTTTTACAGATATTCACATACTTAGCTCAATTAGGGCAAGGCTGACTAAAGCAGCAACCAATAACGAACATTGCAATACAGCCATCAACGTCAATGTGGATCCTACCTAAATACTGCTGCAACAAAATCTCAGATGATGCGGCCAAAGATGATGACGATGACTAAAACTAATTACAAAACTCAGAAAAAAATTAAGCAAAAAAGAGCAATAAATACAGAATCGCAAAAATATTCTATGGCCAATATGAACAGCAATACGAATGGACTTAGTCATCATCATCAGCCTATTTAAGTCCCCACTGCTGGGGCACGGGCCTCCCTCAATCACATGAGGGGTAATTGCCATACTCACCACGCTTGGCAGACGGGTTGGCGAGGGTTTTGATATAAATGCAGAGTTGTCCTTCTCTGGGTGCTGATGATCATGCCAGCATCTTTACCTTAGTCTAGTAATGGACTTGGTAAAGACTACAAGTTTAGTGTCAAAGCAACGCATTACATATGTCCGTCGATCGACCAACACAATAAATTCATTCAATCCAATCGATTTTAATTTGTAGCTACTAAACCGGATCTTTTTTAAACAATTTCGGGGCTACAACCTCTCGGAAAATATAATATTTATTAAATAACCTTGCACAAATGTTGGGTCCGTTTTTGTACGCGAAAAATTGATTCACTCCAAAAGTGACCGCTTTTAGCGTGAAGCAATTTTTCGCTTACGCGTTTGACCCATTATTTGTGCACGGTTATTTAATAAATAGTATAAGTGTTTGCCGAGAGGTTGTAACCCCGAAATTGTTTAAAATAGATCCGGTTTAGTAGCTAAAAATTAAAATCGATTGGCGTCGCTAGTATGCCCTACCCGTCACCTTAAGCACGCAATGTAAGCAGCCGGTGTTATGTGACTAGTTTCTTATTATAAGAGACTGCCTCGGTGGCGCAGTGGTTAGTTGGTCGCACTTTAAAGCGACGGCTGCCCAAGAGGTCCCGGGTTCGATCCCCGGATCGGGCCAATAATTTGTACCTTAAGAAATTCTTAGTGGCAGCCCGGTGTCTGGAAGTTGGCGGTCTTGTACCCCGGTGCCTCGGAAAGCACGTTAAGCCGTTGGTCCTGCGCTCAATCCCTCTCTGGTCGTGTCACAGTAGTGTCCCATCGGAATGTTGAGGGTAAGGGATTAGAGAGTGCACTTGTGTTTGCGCACACACTTGAGCACTATAATATATCCTGCGTACGTGGTTGATCGTTGAGATTGGCCGCCGTAGCCGTAATCGGTTGGAGGATATTATTATAAAAGATAACTTATTATAAGTATAACTTACGACTTACTTGACAACCCGTTTGGAACAGTGGTAGTGTACGCTGCCTTTGGTCTAAGGATTGCGGGTTCGATCCGCGCACAGTACAAACATTTATGTCCATGAACTTGTCTGTTTGTATTGGTCTGGATGTTTTCTATGTATTTACAAAAAAAAAAAGTATTCTATGTATATTTTTTTATGAGAAAGGGAGGCAAACGAGCAAGTGAGACACCTGATGGTAAGTGATCACCGCCGCCCATGGACATCAGCCACACCAGAGGGAGTGGAGATGCGTTGCCGGCCTTTTAGAAAGGTATAGGCTCGTTTCTTGAAGCTCGCTATATCGTACTGGTTCGGAAATACCGCTGCGGGAAGTTAATTACACAATGAGGAGGTGCGTGGCAAAAAATGACGTGTAAAGCGTACGGTGGTGGACCTCCACCCATCCATTTGTAGATTTGTAATCCCACTGTTGATTCTGATATCTGTAACACAGGTGCTTGAGCTACCTATCTCGGAGTCAGATCAATGTATGTGATGTTGTAAAATACTCGTATATTAAAAAAATATAGATACGAGATAAACGAATGAGAATCGAACAAAACAAACTTCGAATTTTGTTAATCAATAAATAATTTTCTGCTATTGTAAACCAATTGTATGTCAATATTTTCTAGATATATATTTTTTAATGAAAACGCATCACCCAAGGTCCAGCCTGGAAACCAGCGGTACAACTGCTATTTGTGGCAGTCGCAGCGTATGCTGAGACTTTATCTCTTTACCTTTTCTCTTTTTCTCTGTACCTTTTTTAACCGACTTCAAAAAAAGGAGATGGTTCTCAATTCGCCTCGTATTTTTTTTTCTATTTTTTTCTTTGTATAATGTGTTGTGGTGAAAAGGGAAGAACATGTAACCAATAAAGTGATGAGTTTAAATGTAAGTGGGTGGAGGAACAGATGACGGCCGAAAAAGAGATGGATGGATTGTGTGAAGAATGACATGATGGAAAAAGGGGTGGATGATTCGATGACGAATGACAGGGACGTATGGAAGAGGAAAACATATTGCGCCGACCGCAGATAACCTGGGAAAAGGGCAGGAGGATGATGATGAATATATTGTGGTCAATAATTTGTTTCTTATTTTATCTTATCTTATCTTAAACCTAGAACCAGAGAAAGGAAACCACCTACTGCGCCATAAGGTCATCAGTATCTAAATAAAGGTTTAATTTTTTTTGTCTTAAATGGGCTTTCATTTCACGATGAGAAACAATGATAAAGCCACTTTTCTCGCAAGCCACTTAATTTCTTTCATTATGTATTCTGCAGAGCTGTTAAGTATCCATTTTTAATTTTTATTATCACCGGTAGCACTCTCAGTGATGCTTGCAATATTAAATTTACTAACATAGATCTTAGCAACTTATTGTTACTAACATCGTAGGCTTATATTGTAAATCATCATATAATTATAATTTAATTTTGATTTGATTATAATAATATGAGAATTTGATAATACCTAATAATTTAATTTAATTTTAATTAATTTAATCTAATTTGTAATCTATAATTTGTAATATGGATCACTGGTCTGAAATAAATGATATATTATTATTATTAACATCAAAATAAAAATATATATGTCACGATGTCACACCGATAGTCTATACCGATATATAACGATATATATACCGATAGTACACCGATAGCCGTCGCTTCGGATCCCGGGGTATGCTTGAAACATGGCCCAGGATATGGGAAGTCTGGTACAATACTTACCAAACTTACTAATACTATTTGACCGTGGGAGAGCCACGCTTCTACATGAATGGGCCGGCTCTACCGGAGTAATGCCACGGCCTCACAGAAAACCAGCGTGGAGCACTGTGCTGTGATTCGCTGCGTGAGTGAGGGTACCGGAGGTCTAATCCGGGGGAAAGGGGGGTTTAAAGGTTGGCAGGGCACTGGTGTGGCGGGGGGTCTAAAGGCAGCGGCAATCGCTTACTATTAGGCTATCCGTCAGGTCGCCTGCCACCTATCACATAAAAAAGCGACTGGCGTCTGACATTCGTAACCTTTAGACAGGGTACCGGACCAACTGGACCATGATTACAAATTTTTTGATTCTACGTCGGTGGCAAACAAGCGTGCGGCTCGTCTGATGGTAAGCAATCACCGCAGCCTATAGACGTTTGCAACTCCAGAATAATTAACGCAACAATTAAGAAAATATCCGAACCGTGCTGATTTCTTCTCAATGTTTTCTCTCACCGCCGAGCTGAAATACACATATAGGTTTGAAAATCCAAAGATGCATGCACTTTCAGCGGCAAGCGTTCTTCTCCATAGACCATCGCCCCACATCGATCGTTTAGTCTCAAACTTTCCTGTACTCAGCTCCCAGTGAATCAAGATCAGAATGGTTGAAAAATAAAAATATGTGGAATGAGCTATCTTAGGTTCCGTGGGAATCCAGGTATGAGTTTCTTGAAAAAAGGAGTGTTAAGGTTATTAAAGGGTCGGCAGCGCGTATGCAGGATCTCTGCAGTTGGGACGTGAAGTTCGGTTCTTCAACCAGTACTCGTATCCCCTTCCTACTCTGGCGATGAGGGAGCGACACGGGCGTTTAGTCGGTATGCCTCTGGGCGGCTTCTCGTTAGGAGTAGCTCCCACCAGAGGAGATCCCGACACAACTCGCCTGCCCCCCGGCAGGAGGGTATGCAGGCTTAAAGAGGCATTCTCCAGCGTCAAAAAAAGGTCCTCTAGGGTTGCGGTATCTCTCTCTCTTCGATCGATTCCCTCACTGCTGAGGATCGTGACTCCTTCCGATTTTTTCGACCAGCTGTCGCCATAGGCTTCTTATATTACTTATATAAGGCTGCGATATTCACTTTCCACGCCCTGTGGGTCTAGTGGTTTAAGTACCGTGATCTCGGGGTCCTGGGATCGACTCGAGCGAAAAGTATTTTTCGAACATAGCTCGAGTCTGTGATCACCAATTCGCATTTGGCAAGCGTGGTGATTAAGCTAATCCCATCATAGAAGCGATAAGTTGATTTCTATGATGAAGGCCTTTGCTCTGCAGTGGGACAGTTTATCATCACCATCATTGTCATCATCATTTCAGCCAATAGACGTCCACTGCTGGACATAGGCCTCCCCCAATGTTCTCCACACAGATCGGTCCTGTGCCTCCCGCATCCAATGGATTCCCGCGATCTTCACCAGATCGTCGGTCCACCTTTCTGATACGATCACGCAGGGAGACTCCGAGCATAGCCCTCTCCATTGCTCTCTGGGTGACTTTGAGCCTCCTTAATCGGCACATTGTAAGCGGCCACGTTTCGGTTCCGTATGTCATCACTGGCAACACAAACGCATTAAAGACTTTCGTCTTGAGACACTGCGGTAGATCTGCCGAAAATATGCTGCGTAGCTTACTAATTGCTTATCATGTGGCGATCCGCACATTTGTTTGCGATTGATGTAGTATAAAAAAGTGTCAAGATTTATCTTTTATAGATCGGAAAAGTATAAAATTAAATGCCAAGAGCCAACAGCTCCCGTGTGGTATTCCTCTCGTTCATTATGGGACAGTTTTTTTTTTCACCAGCGAGTCTGAAATCGAGAGCGCAGCTGACATTGACCGATGCGGACTCAGTCGTAAAAACAATACGGTGTTTTCGCAATGAGCGTTGTGAAATGGATTGACTTCGCGACTTTTAGAAAAGTGTGAACGTTGTCATGATTGCTTTTCATCTATGTTTTAATTTTGGAATATTCTCGCTTATTTCAATGCAATTACATACCAATATTTGTGCATCTTAGCGTTTTCCACTTGTATACATAATTCTTTATTGATTTATCGAATAATTTATTTGCACACTTTGTTGTTGCACAATGTTTTGAAGAAGCCCACGCTATAGCTATCATGAATAAAGTCATATTAGCAAGTTTCATGAATAAAATAAACGTAAAAAATATGCTGTTCATCTACATATGCATTATTGACGAGTAGCAATTCCATTTTGTGTGGAACAGATGATTTTCTTGCTAAAAGGAATTTATTCGTGAAACCTACAAAGCGGCCTTGGTCAAAAAACCGTATGAAATTCACAGGAATAATAATAAATAAATGCTTTATTTTCTCGCACAATAGGTTACATTTTTATGATGTTGTACAATAGTGGACAGTATAGGTATATTAAGCACTTGCATTTATTTATTTTATTTATTTAAACTAGTAAAATTTGGCTTAACTTTGACGCATTTAAATTGAGATCATCATCCTAGACCTCATCGTCGCTTTCCATCAGGTGCGATTGTGGTCAAGTATTAGCGTGTAGTTAAAAAAAGCGGCTAAATCGAATTATGTGCCATACGTTACATTAAGATTAGTTAGAAAAAATCTAGTTAAAAATATCATTGCAAGCAGCCCAATACATATTTACAATAGGTACGAGGAAATCTTTTAGTACGACTTCATCGATTCCAAAATAGAACCTATCAAATGTCCTTTGCTTGATGGTTGTCTGGTAGAAATCGCTTCCAACGATAAGACCGTCGAAATTGTACATTTGAATTTCTGTAATGTCAATTTTTTTATGTGTATTTTGTGCAATAAAGTATATTATCTATCTATTTGACTGACCGGATGGCGCAATTGGTAGTGACCCTGCCTCTTGCGCCAAAGGTCGTGGGTTCGATCCCCACCCTGGACAAACATTCGTGCGATGAACACTTGTGTTTGTTCGGTGTCTGGGTGTAATATATGTATTTAAGTATATATTTGTGTTCCTCTGTTGTCTGATATCTGTAACACAAGTGCTTAAGCTACTTAGTACGGAATCAGGTCAACGTATGAGATGTTGTGAGAATTATTATTATTTGTGACCGTAACGTTTAGAGATGGGATAGGCTCATTTCTTGTCTTGTATTGATCGAGTATTTCGCATTTAACACTTATGTTACTATTATGAACATATAAAAGATGTTTACTTAGTTCTCTCATTTTTAAAACATTGTTATGTTTGTTAGCGGATCAAAATCAGTCCTGATTGTTTGGGTGTATCATTTCGTAATAAAAATGTTCGGGATTTTATTTCATCGTAAAAGAGCGATGGCGAAGCAACAGTTATACAGAAACCATTTGTTTGGTTTTTTACGACCTGTCTAGAGGTAGTGTAATAGGTTAGTATTTTGAGTGTACTTTTTTAGTATTCTCTCTAGCTTTCGACGCAGTAAACGTTAGCAATAGAATTATGAACAAGAAGATTAGTGGGATGAATATTTTCACTTGTTCTCTATCTGAAGGCTATAATATTAATCATGAAATTATTTCAGTGTGTACAGTACAGTCCCAGTAGAGCCCTGAACATGATCCCGGATTTGGCGAGTCTGATTATTACAATGAAGCAGCACTGTTCTGTGATTCACTGCGTGAGTGAGGGTACCTGAAGCCCAATCCAGGGGAAACGGGGTTGGTTTATAATTAAATTAATAAATCGCTTACCATCAGGTGATCCGTCTGCTCGTCTGCCACCTATAAAAAAAATCTGTCGGACCTTCGCAGCCCCTTAGAAATGGGAATCAATCCTCTGAAAGAAAAACTCTACGAAACATGCAGGTTTCCTTGCGATTTTTTCTCTGACAGTGGAGCTAATGCTAAAAATATGACCATAGATGAGACGCATACAGCATACTCGAATTCGAACCTACAACCTTCTTTTAAGAAGGCATACGTTCTTACCCGCTGAGTCATCGCTCTACATAATAAATATCAAGTAATCACGGAAATCCAATAAAATTACTCTATTGTGTTTATTTATTTATTTATTTCATCATTAACATGTCAGTTAACAGAATACGAAAATTCCAATACACCAACAAGTCATCACACATAATTACATATAGCACAGAATAATTCACATTAATAATAATAATACAAGATAAATTAAATTAGAAAAACATGTCCGCAATAGAGAAACGGGTAATTAAATAAAAAAATATAAATTAAATGGCATAAATGCAATATTAAATGTCACAAATACAAAAAAAAGTCAAAAATGCAATATTAAATTTCACAAATACAAAAATGTCAAAAATACAAAGATGTCAAAAATAGAAATAAGCTGTCAAAATACAAATTAATAACATGCGACATTATTCATTGATAGCAACAGTACAAACAAAAGAAAAAGTGGAAACACATTGAATAATGCATGTTTTAATCGGAAAGGCGCAGCACGCATGGCGCATACGAAACATGCGCTGGTGGTATCACTTAACTCTTAATATAATGTGAACGTGAAATAAGTATGAACGAACTAATGTCGTAAAATTCAAACTTTCTGATCCTGTTGTATTGTGTGATCGCATCAAGAATAATGAATTTATTTAATTATTTGCATTGCATATGACTAGGTAAATAGGAGTCTCCCTGCGTGATCGTATCAGAAATGATGAGATCCGCAGGAGAACTAAGGTTACAGACATAGCCCAAAGGATTGCATGCCTCAAGTGGCAATAGGCAGGGCACATAGCGAGGAGAACAGACGGTCGTTGGGGCGGAAAGGTCCTCGAGTGGAGGCCACGTTCAGGAAGTCGCAGCCGTGGCAGGCCCCCCACGAGGTGGACCGACGATCTCGTGAAGATCGCGGGAATCCATTGGATGCGGGCGGCACAGGATCGATCTGTGTGGAGAACATTGGGGGAGGCCTATGTCCAGCAGTGGACGTCTATTGGCTGAAATGATGATGACTAGGTATTTATTTATTTAAAACTTTATTGCACAAAACGATACAATAAGCGAACTTAATGCCCAGGGTCATTCTCTACCAGTCAACCTTTGGGTCATGCAGAAAGGTATATGCTAACATTACAGAATTATAAGAACATATGCGCCTTGGTGGGCATTGCAAATTGGCATACAGAGGGGCAGACATTTTTTATTTTATTTACATAATATTTACTTTTAATATATATTCTTCTATGTAATAGTGATAATTTGAAATTTGTAATATGTATGATATATTTGTAATCCACGTGTTATTTTCTTATATTTTATCCTGTTAATATTCGCTCACTGAAGTAGTAGCATTTATAGGTTAAGTAAATCTTTTAGTAAATGTATAAACTTATTGTAATTATTTTCGTTTTATATAGTTTTGCAATTTGTTATAAAATTTGATCGACATCGGGTAAGATCCGGAGCTATGTAATTCAGGTTACAAGAGTAACACTAGGGCGCTCTAGTCTGAAAATTATGAATCCTCTTGTCATTTATATATTAAAGCTAAAGAGTGAATAAGCTGTTTTTAGGAAAGCTCGCTCTATCGTTATCATAGGGCTATTTTCTTTTTAGGGTCTAGTGCACAGCCGAGAGCAAACCCATCATAAGTATTAAAAAAGTACTTTCCTTCAGTTATCAGTATCCAATTAAGGCCCGATTCGACCAATCACTATCTGTGAATATACTTATGGTATTATGTCAAATTTATATAGAGAATGACAGCGCTACACCAAAGATTTAGTATCGAAATAAAGTTGGCCGAATCGGCCCTTAGTTAATAAGGTTTTCACCGTTTATTTTAATTATAAAAGACGAAGTGTGATTATCTCATTAGTAAATTAGCTATTTCGCTCTAATTGAATCCAATGTTAGTATGCTACATCGATCATCCCCACAATGCGATGAATATTGAACAATCCACTTAAGTAATTAGAAACAAAGTGAGTCAATTATAAATCAATACATCAATTAGCGTAACCCTGATCCCAGCTCATCAATAATGCACGCTTCACTCGACATACTTGTATGTACATTCAGTAATTTCATCTTCAATGTGCTCGTATTGATATCCCATAACATTGAGGGACGTAACGTAAAGTATCAGCCTATATCAGTATATAGGCCAGTGCCTACTGCAGGGCAAAAGCCTCCATCATAGAAATCGAGTCATGGCTACTATGACGGGATTAGACTTAATCGCCATGCTTGCCTAATATATTTTTTTTACATTATGGCAGACAAACGAGCAGACGGCTCACCTGATGGTAAGTGCCCATGGACATCTGTGAGACGCTAGGGATCACAGATGCGTTGCCGGCTGTTAAGGAATTAATGCTGATTGGTGATCACAATCCCGAGCTATGTTTGAAAAATTTGAAACATTCCTATGCTCGACCCGGCCTGGTACTTAAACCACTAGAACGGGACGATAATAAGATTATTAGTAAACGTACGTAAATATGAACAATGTAAGAAGAAGAAGAACGTCCTATGAAACGGGGTGAATTATGAATATCAATATTCGGATTCTTATGCATAAGTGAATAGCTGATTGAGCAATTTGTATGTTATATGAAATATTAATGTGCATTTATTGATTACAGAAGAAATTTTTAAGGAATAGAAAAACAATCCATAGCTCTTTGAGCGACTTTGAACCGATGGACTAGTCCAGCCGTCAGTGTCCACGTCTCGTGGGATGATGACATTCTAAGGCTGGCTGGTGTGGGCTGGATCAGAGTGGCCGAAAATCGGGAGCAGTGGCGTGCATTAGGGGAGACCTATGTCCAGCAGTGGACGAGTGTGCGTTGCTGATGATGATGATGAGAAAAACAATAACTGTAAATTAAAACTAAACTAGAAATAAATTAATGTTAAAACAAAGTAGGTCCCTATGGCATTGTCCTCAAAATGCAAGCAGCATTACCCCGCTGGATCGCTGATCGAAATTTTCTGGGCGAAATACCATTTTATTTGTATAAAAATCTTTTTTTTTTAATGCGAATAATAGACAGACGAGCATGCTGCCCATCTCATGGAAAACGGTAACCGCCGTTCACAGACATCAACAATGCCGGAGCACAGTCATGCCGCCGCCTACCGTGAAAGACTTAGACAGTGTTAAATTGTCTAAGGTGAAAGAAGAAGAGTGACGAAGAACTCTTATCAAACCTCTTAACTTTTTTTGACTGCAGGATTATAATTAATATAATTCTCACAACATCTCATACGTTGACCTGATTCCGTACTAAGTAGCTTAAGCACTTGTGTTACAGATATCAGACAACAGAGGAACACAAATATATACTTAAATACATATATTACACCCAGACACTGAACAAACACAAGTGTTCATCCCACGAATGTTTGTCCAGGGTGGGGATACGACCTTTGGCGTAAGAGGCAGAGTCACTACCAATTGCGCCATCCGGTCAGTCACATAATTAATATTTTCTTACTTACTTACATATATTGAGTTACATTACATATTTACAGACGTAATGTAACTATTCTTATCACAATCAGTATGTAAGCTGGAATGTTCGCTGGCCAGTCACGAAGTTAAGATCTCATATAATTACAAACCCTATTCCAGGGCGCTAATCTGTCTGAAAAGTTTGAAAATTCAATGTTAATCTTCTTTACTGTTAATATTTATTACTTCTTCTCAAATAGGCGGCGTTAAATATGCAGAAGCTTCTCGCTTTGTTCTCTATTTAGGCGTTAGAAATCCGCGAAGTTATTTTATGAACCTTGGTATTAAAGAGATTTGGCCAAGTAACAAGGAACTGTCCATTTAAGCTGCCCAGATACTTTTGATAAAAAATAAATAAAATATGATTTTTTATTTACAGAATATCTTGTTGCTTATCTTTATTTACAGAATTTCTTTTTGCTTATCTTTAACTCATAACCGATATTTTTAGGCTAGGGCAGACATCGACCCAGGACATAATTTTAGTGACTAGCCCAGAGTCTGGAAGTCGGCGGTCAGTGTACCCCCGTGCCTCGGAAAGCACGATAAGCCGTTGGTCCTGCGCCCAATCCCTATCCGGTCGTGTCACTGCTGGTGTCCCATCGGAATATGAGTGTAAAGGAATAGAGAGTGCACTTGTGTTTGCGCACACACTTGAGCACTATAATATATTCTGCTTACGTGGCATGATTGTTGAGATTGGCCGTAGCCGTGAATCGGTTGGAGGATATATAAGACACAAAGCGTTTTCTATACTCCTTTCCTCATATTTTAATGGATCACCAATGTGACATGACCGAAAAAGGGACCAAGTAATGGATCAACGGCTTAACGTCATTTCCGAGGCACGGGGGAACAAGGGGCTCTTACCGAGGTGTCGTAAAAGGCGACTAAGGTAAAGCTGCTGGCATGATCATCAGTACCCAGAGAAGGAAAACTCTGCATTTATATCAAAACCCTCGCCAACCCGTCTGCCAAGCGTGGTGAGTATGGCAATTACCCCTCTTGTGATAGAGGGAGGCCCGTGCCCCAGCAGTGGGGACTACTTAAATAGGCTGACGATGACGATAATGATGGGGGTACAAGACCGTCAACTTGCAGACTTCAAGCTAAGACGCTGAGGAATTTCTTAACAGAAAGACTCAAATACACATTTTGGCCTTCAAGCGCAGCCGTAGCTAAATGACTTACTAGCCACTGTACCACCCGAGGTAGTCGAAATCTAACTAATAATACTCCAAAACGATAACCGATGATCGCAAGCCATAAAAGACAATAGTTAAAATAATTTATTAGTCCATAATTCATTTAATAAACATTACGCAGCCCTTCTTGAACGCGCTTTGACATTTGTTTGAACAATGTCCCGGCCCAAGAGCTACGAGGCTGGATGACAACGGACCAAAATAAATGGCATGTTGTTTCCTCATTTGTTATCCTGCTCGCTTACACACAGCGCTACTGAATATAATACTATGGTTGGGTTAGAAATTTGACGACACGTTTGAAACAGTGGTAGTGAACGCTGCCTTTGGTCCAAGGGTTTGATTCCCGCACAGTATAAACATTTGTGTGCATGAACATGTCTGTTTGTATTGGTCTGGGTATTTTCTATGTATTATAAGTATATATTTACAAAAGAAAAGTATTTTATGTATATATTTGTAATCCTACTGTTGATTCTGATATCCGTTACACAAGTGCTTGAGCTACCTATCTCGGAGTTAGATGTATGTGATGTTGTGAAATATTTATTTAAAAAAAAATCTGACGTATAATATAACGGAGTACACTCTCTTCTGAATGAAACAAAAAAATATTTAACGCTTTTGTAATTGATCTGGGCTACGGTTTCGGAATGTTTGTCAATGAGTTCAGTTTATATTGAATATTCAATGCTAGTTTTAGAAATCACTCAATTATACTATCGTTTCCTCTTTTTTACTTGCGGCTTTGCTCGCGTTAGAAAGAGACAAAGACCAGCCTATGTAGTGACATACAAGATGTTGACAGGATGGAGAGTGCTCCATCTTGTCAACTATATCGACTTAAAAAATCACGTCGATACGTCCGCTCCGCTTTACCGTGAAAGACTGACAAACAGACAGACACACACACTTTTACACTTATAATATTAGTATGGATTATGACTGCCTCGGTGGCGCAGTGGTTAGTGGGTCGCATTCTAAAGCGACGGCTGCGCAATAGGCTAAAAAAAATGTACCTTAGTTTTCGGTAAGAAATTCTTAGTGTCAGCCCGGAGTCTGGAAGTTGGCGGTCATGTCGGGGGTACATGACCGCTAACTTCCAGACTACGGGCCTTCCGAGGCAAGGCCCGTTCAGATGTATTTTAATTTTAATTTAATAAATAGTATAAGTGTTTGCCGAGAGGTTGTAACCCCGACATTGTTTAAAATAGATCCGGTTTAGTAGCTAACAATTAAAATCGATTGGCGTCGCTTGTGTGCCCTACCCGTCACCTCAATGGATAAAAATCCATAATACACCGTATCAAAATGTTCTCATAATCACAGCGGCTTTTATCACTCCACACACATACAAAGCTACAATAAGTTTCTCACAGTAACGAAATACCTGTAGAATATCCGGTGGCCGTAGACTACAAAAGTACTTGCACGTATTTCACAGTTTGTGACTCTTATTCTAGAGAACATAAGAGGCAATGCTGATCAAAATTGTGAATCAACTTTTGCTGTTCACTGTCCTACATGGAGACATCGCGTTCTGTATGTTTACATTTTGTCATAACTAAAGAATCCAGTGTTTCATTGTCGCCGTCGCGTCGTCGGCAAACAAACAATCTGGGTGACTACGAAGGAATTTTTGTCGGTGTAAACATTATATTATGAAACAAGCGTGGTGTGAATGTTTTAATAAAGGCGCGTTTTGCATTCCTGTGAAGTTTTATAGTGTGAAAACGCACGGAGATTTGGAAAGTAGAAAGATTTAACTTAAGCAATTTACAAAGTAAATCAGACGAGGTGGAAAATTGTGGGACGAACAGAGGGACTACAGTCAAAGTCCGCCAAAGTCACAGTGACTTAATTAGACGTCGCAGTTATTAGCGTTTAACGATCTACGGATTCTGTCAATCCTAATGAATTCTCCTAATAAAATTTCAGGTTTTAAGACTCTGTTCATTTAATAGCTCGAGAACAAGTACTCCTTTTTAAAAAGGCCGGCAACGCATTAGCAATCTCTTTGATAATGGGCGGCGATGATTGCTTTTCATCAGGTGACTTGCTTGCTCGTTTGTCGCCTCTAGCATAAAAAAAGTGCTTTTGCATAATAATAATTTCTTCTAACCGATTTCGCCTAAGGCGGCTAATCTCAACGATCAGCCACTTACGCAGGATACACATATTATAGTGCTCATGTGTGTGAGCGAACACAAGTGCACTCTCTTTTTCCTTGCCCTCATATTCTAATGGGACACCAGCGTGACGACCGGAGTGAGATCGGGCGCAGAACCAACGGCTTAACGTGCTTTCCGCGGCACGGGGGTACAAGACCGCCTAACTTCCTGACTCCGGGCTGACACTGAGATTTTCATTAGAGAAAAACTCAGGTACAAATTTTGGCCCGACCTGGGGATCGAACCCGGGACCCCAAGCGCAGCTGTCGCTTTAAAGTGCAACGCTCTACCTACTGCGCCAACATGGCAGTTCACTTATGCATGACGGTGTTGGTTGATGTAGTAATCCTCATCACGAACCGCTTTCATATGTTTAATCGATCAGGGATGTTAAGCTTCTTTTACCATAGAGTATGGTGATGATGACGTTAATAAAAATGCTTTAGTTGAAACTAAACAGCACACATCGATATTTATGTACAGGCTGTTCTCGTTTCAATGATATTTTCATAGTGCAATATGAATATTAATCGTTAGTTGAACAAGGAAACTTAACAGACGTGTAACCTTTTCGTATGGAGTTCTATTCACAGGGGACATTCCCTAGCTATGTTTATGATTTAAGGATAGCATTGATTGTTAAGACTATTTTACTATCGAAAGTCCTTCTTGTGTCATTTGGATTTGGTTCAAAATGGTCACTTCGGAGGCTAGGGTTACGTTTTTCACGCTTGGACCATGATCTCAAAATAATTAGACACGTATAACGCCGAATATCGGGATTCTGGGTTCGATTCCCGGCTCGAGCAAAAAGTATGTTTCGAATTTTTCGAACATTGCTCGGGTTTGTTATGATCAGCAATCCGTATTAGGCAAGCGTGGTGATTAAGCCTAATATCATCATAGTAGCGATAACTTAATTTCTATGATGGAGGCTTTTGCCCTGCAGTGGGACAGTATATCCCGTACACAATCTCGAGCTATGTTCGAAAAATTTGAAACATACCTTTGCTCGACCCGGGAATTGAACCCAGGACCCCGAAATCACGGCCTGGTACTTAAACCACTAGACCAACGGGGCGATATGAATTCATATATGCACTTTTTTAGTGGTCTTAGTATCGTTAGGCTCAAATGACAGAGACAGATGTGCGGGACAGACACGATACGATATACTGCTAACGCAATGTCAGCTAGATCCTTTCTGTGTCTATTCATTTTCTAACATGATCAGGATTTGGTATGTCAATTACAATGTCTATGACTACCATCTGACCACAAGAGTTGCCTTAGGGACACAATTTTGTCACTTATTTATGAAATCACATTATCATACGCTCTTTTTAACCATTGTTTTTATTCTAACATAATCTTCAGATTTATCTATGGATTCCTTTCTAAAGACACATTTTGGCAGAACAATAGGTAAGAAGCCGACGAAAAAATTAACCTTTGCCTCATACACACTCGTAGTTTGGGGACACGTCTCGTCTCAGCAAACGTGTGTTTACACGCTATGGAGGTTCATTATCACCCACCTCCATTTTTACAGGGCTGTGCTAAAAAAAAAACAATTTAATCAAAAGGTCTATAAATAGCCTGTAATATAAAAGTCTCTCCTTTTCTGAGTCGGTAATTTTATGTGACACTCTAAAATGTCGTAGAAGTACGGGACGATTCAAAATGTTTTTCAATAATGCAACGGCCACATAATTATTTTCTACTCCTTTGCTACTCTTTACCTCCCATATGTTTTTTTTAATGTTTAATGACGATATAACGCACTTAATGAATATTCAAAATTCGGAAATGTATGCCGATAATGTTGCTTAAAGCAACATAATGCCAGTTTTAATGGTCGTTTCTGCAATTAGGTGTCAGTTAATAAATAATATATTGGGCGCTAAGAGCCTACTTTTATTCCCGTACAAGCTTTTACATGACACAGTCGCGGTGTTACTTGATTCGCTACGACTTATCCTTTTACAAACGAAGTTGGAAAAGATCCCTCTATCTTTCGGTAGGCAGCATGACTGTCCCCGGTATCAGATTGGTTAGAGGTTCGTCTGCCAATTAAAACAATGAAGAAATCTACTTTAAGATTACTTCAAAACAAAAGACATCGTGGGACAGCCACGCTTGGCATGAATGGGTCGGCTCGCCGAAGTGATACCACGGCCTCACAGAAAACCAGCGTGAAGCACTGTGCTTCGCTGCGTGAGTGAGGTTACCGGAGGCCCAATCCGGGCGAAAGGGGAGTCTAAAGGTTGGCAGCTCACTTGTGACTTCAATAGTGTTGCCGCCGCCCATGGACGCCCCATAGGCGGCGGAAATCGCTTACCATCAGGTGATCCGTCTGCTCATCTGCAGACGGATAAAAAAAAGACTGTTCCCCGGCACCAGATTGGTTAGAAGCTCGTCAATGCCATTGCTAATTAAAACAATGAAGAAATCTACTTTAAGATTACTTCAAAACAAAATAAATTTAACTAAATGTATACACATTCATAATTTACTGATTGTTATCTGTTTTGTTTTCCGAATAATAAATAAATGAGAAGATAAAAACTAGAATTTGACAGCCCTACACCTCGCTAGATGTTCATATGCGCTTGCGCAAGACGGGCGCGGCGCGGTCGCATCGCACTTGTGCAAACAGGGGAGCACGTACGTAGCCTTCTGAGGTCTGATAACGGTCTGTGTAGATGAGTACGGCACAGAATAATTGTTGTGTTGATTTATTTATTGTTATGTGTCGTACTTAGGCGCGAGGTCCGTGGTGGCCTAATGTGGGTGTTAGCCTTCATTACTTTATTGGTTGTATGCTTCATTGTTGACTTCTATTACTGGTAGCAATAACCTTCAACCTGCATTTGAAATACGTAATAGTATTCGTAGTATCTTATTTAATCCGCTGGCTCAGCGACTCAAATAGAGTCTTGGCCTCCGAAACAAGAGATCGCCACTTCGGTAGATCCTGCGCTACTTGTTGCCAGCTATTGACCAGGGGCTCGCGCAGATCTAGAAAAAAATGCTTTCTTCAAGTTCCGAAGCAAAAAGGAGGGTTATGATTTTGACCTGTATGTATGTATGTCTAAACTAGTTATCATATTTGAACAAATGAGGTGTCGTTAGAAGCGTCTTGATTGTCTTCTGGTTATAGCCTACATGACGTCACGTTAAATTATCTAGAGCGCCCTCTAGAGGACTTAGAGTAAGGAACTAAAAAAACTTGCTTGGCGGTACCGTGTGGGGTATCAAATGAAAGAGCTTTTTAGGACATTCCAAATATGTAATTTTATTTACATAACCAAAAATATGTATAAAATAAAATAAATGTGGCATACGACCCCGGCAATACTGCATAATAATTTCAGCAGAGACAGTTTTCTTGTTTCGTACTTTTTAGAGCGTGTTTTTTTGACAGTCGGGTTTTAGTTTTCAAGCTTTATTTTTTTATAAATATAGCCATAGGCCAGTTCCGATAATGGTTTCCCTTGGAAGGCGTTATTAATTATCAATTTACAAGTCCGGAATATCAAAGTTCAGTCTATTCATATCACATTAATGCGAGTCAGTATATGGCGTTGCTGGCCTACCACAGTTGATGAACTATAAGCATAATAAACACTATTAAAATATATTCTTATTTATCATCATTTGTATAATAAAAAACAAAGCACTTATCCACAAGACGACACTGCTTTTAACGCGCCCAGTAAACGTAATTTTTTAGTCAAAACAGCCTTGTTGCATTTTTTTTTGTACATTTGCCTGCAATGAAATGTAAACACATCGACTGTTAAGGCGGAACAATAAGGTTCATATTTGAGTGAGGGTGTATACTTATTAGTGCACGTGACTATACAACCTTTTAATTGTGTCTGTAATGTTCAGTCAGCACGCAGAGTAATCCTTTTTGCAATATTAGCTATAAATTTTCTCTCAGAAACTATGCGAATGGTTGAGAGTTAACGTCCTAAATCGAGTAGGTATATCAATACACAGGTTTGCGTTGACTCAAGCAAATATTAGGTATACCCAACACACGGCTGTGAGCAAACATGCCTTACTCACACAGCGCATACATTCGGTACATTTATGCGCATACATTCGGGAGGCCCGTGCCCCAGCAGTGGGGACTACTTAAATAGGCTGACGATGACGATAATGATGGGGGTACAAGACCGTCAACTTGCAGACTTCAAGCTAAGACGCTGAGGAATTTCTTAACAGAAAGACTCAAATACACATTTTGGCCTTCAAGCGCAGCCGTAGCTAAATGACTTACTAGCCACTGTACCACCCGAGGTAGTCGAAATCTAACTAATAATACTCCAAAACGATAACCGATGATCGCAAGCCATAAAAGACAATAGTTAAAATAATTTATTAGTCCATAATTCATTTAATAAACATTACGCAGCCCTTCTTGAACGCGCTTTGACATTTGTTTGAACAATGTCCCGGCCCAAGAGCTACGACGCTGGATGACAACGGACCAAAATAAATGGCATGTTGTTTCCTCATTTGTTATCCTGCTCGCTTACACACGGCGCGAATATAATACTATGGTTGGGTTAGAAATTTGACGACACGTTTGAAACAGTGGTAGTGAACGCTGCCTTTGGTCCAAGGGTTTGATTCCCGCACAGTATAAACATTTGTGTGCATGAACATGTCTGTTTGTATTGGTCTGGGTATTTTCTATGTATTATAAGTATATATTTACAAAAGAAAAATATTTTATGTATATATTTGTAATCCTACTGTTGATTCTGATATCCGTTACACAAGTGCTTGAGCTACCTATCTCGGAGTTAGATGTATGTGATGTTGTGAAATATTTATTTAAAAAAAAATCTGACGTATAATATAACGGAGTACACTCTCTTCTGAATGAAACAAAAAAATATTTAACGCTTTTGTAATTGATCTGGGCTACGGTTTCGGAATGTTTGTCAATGAGTTCAGTTTATATTGAATATTCAATGCTAGTTTTAGAAATCACTCAATTATACTATCGTTTCCTCTTTTTTACTTGCGGCTTTGCTCGCGTTAGAAAGAGACAAAGACCAGCCTATGTAGTGACATACAAGATGTTGACAGGATGGAGAGTGCTCCATCTTGTCAACTATATCGACTTAAAAAATCACGTCGATACGTCCGCTCCGCTTTACCGTGAAAGACTGACAAACAGACAGACACACACACTTTTACACTTATAATATTAGTATGGATTATGACTGCCTCGGTGGCGCAGTGGTTAGTGGGTCGCATTCTAAAGCGACGGCTGCGCAATAGGCTAAAAAAAATGTACCTTAGTTTTCGGTAAGAAATTCTTAGTGTCAGCCCGGAGTCTGGAAGTTGGCGGTCATGTCGGGGGTACATGACCGCTAACTTCCAGACTACGGGCCTTCCGAGGCAAGGCCCGTTCAGATGTATTTTAATTTTAATTTAATACATAGTATAAGTGTTTGCCGAGAGGTTGTAACCCCGACATTGTTTAAAATAGATCCGGTTTAGTAGCTAACAATTAAAATCGATTGGTATTCGTAGTATCTTATTTAATCCGCTGGCTCAGCGACTCAAATAGAGTCTTGGCCTCCGAAACAAGAGATCGCCACTTCGGTAGATCCTGCGCTACTTGTTGCCAGCTATTGACCAGGGGCTCGCGCAGATCTAGAAAAAAATGCTTTCTTCAAGTTCCGAAGCAAAAAGGAGGGTTATGATTTTGACCTGTATGTATGTATGTCTAAACTAGTTATCATATTTGAACAAATGAGGTGTCGTTAGAAGCGTCTTGATTGTCTTCTGGTTATAGCCTACATGACGTCACGTTAAATTATCTAGAGCGCCCTCTAGAGGACTTAGAGTAAGGAACTAAAAAAACTTGCTTGGCGGTACCGTGTGGGGTATCAAATGAAAGAGCTTTTTAGGACATTCCAATATGTAATTTTATTTACATAACCAAAAATATGTATAAAATAAAATAAATGTGGCATACGACCCCGGCAATACTGCATAATAATTTCAGCAGAGACAGTTTTCTTGTTTCGTACTTTTTAGAGCGTGTTTTTTTGACAGTCGGGTTTTAGTTTTCAAGCTTTATTTTTTTATAAATATAGCCATAGGCCAGTTCCGATAATGGTTTCCCTTGGAAGGCGTTATTAATTATCAATTTACAAGTCCGGAATATCAAAGTTCAGTCTATTCATATCACATTAATGCGAGTCAGTATATGGCGTTGCTGGCCTACCACAGTTGATGAACTATAAGCATAATAAACACTATTAAAATATATTCTTATTTATCATCATTTGTATAATAAAAAACAAAGCACTTATCCACAAGACGACACTGCTTTTAACGCGCCCAGTAAACGTAATTTTTTAGTCAAAACAGCCTTGTTGCATTTTTTTTTTGTACATTTGCCTGCAATGAAATGTAAACACATCGACTGTTAAGGCGGAACAATAAGGTTCATATTTGGAGTGAGGGTGTATACTTATTAGTGCACGTGACTATACAACCTTTTAATTGTGTCTGTAATGTTTCAGTCAGCACGCAGAGTAATCCTTTTTGCAATATTAGCTATAAATTTTCTCTCAGAAACTATGCGAATGGTTGAGAGTTAACGTCCTAAATCGAGTAGGTATATCAATACACAGGTTTGCGTTGACTCAAGCAATATTAGGTATACCCAACACACGGCTGTGAGCAAACATGCCTTACTCACACAGCGCATACATTCGGTACATTTATGCGCATACATTCGGGAGGCCCGTGCCCCAGCAGTGGGGACTACTTAAATAGGCTGACGATGACGATAATGATGGGGGTACAAGACCGTCAACTTGCAGACTTCAAGCTAAGACGCTGAGGAATTTCTTAACAGAAAGACTCAAATACACATTTTGGCCTTCAAGCGCAGCCGTAGCTAAATGACTTACTAGCCACTGTACCACCCGAGGTAGTCGAAATCTAACTAATAATACTCCAAAAACGATAACCGATGGATCGCAAAGCCATAAAAGACAATAGTTAAAATAATTTATTAGTCCATAAATTCATTTAATAAACATTACGCAAGCCCTTCTTGACCGCGCTTTGACATTTGTTTGAACAATGTACCGGCCCAAGAGCTACGACGCTGGATGACAACGGACCAAAATAAATGGCATGTTGTTTCCTCATTTGTTATCCTGCTCGCTTACACACGGCGCGAATATAATACTATGGTTGGGTTAGAAATTTGACGACACGTTTTGAAACAGTGGTAGTGAACGCTGCCTTTGGTCCAAGAGGTTTGATTCCCGCACAGTATAAACATTTGTGTGCATGAAACATGTCTGTTTGTATTGGTCTGGTATTTTCTATGTATTATAAGTATATATTTACAAAAGAAAAATATTTTAATGTATATATTTGTAATCCTACTGTTGATTCTGATATCCGTTACACAAGTGCTTGAGCTACCTATCTCGGAGTTAGATGTATGTGATGTTGTGAAATATTTATTTAAAAAAAAAATCTGACGTATAATATAACGGAGTACACTCTCTTCTGAATGAAACAAAAAAATATTTAACGCTTTTGTAATTGATCTGGGCTACGGTTTCGGAATGTTTGTCAATGAGTTCAGTTTATATTGAATATTCAATGCTAGTTTTAGAAATCACTCAATTATACTATCGTTTCCTCTTTTTTACTTGCGGCTTTGCTCGCGTTAGAAAGAGACAAAGACCAGCCTATGTAGTGACATACAAGATGTTGACAGGATGGAGAGTGCTCCATCTTGTCAACTATATCGACTTAAAAAATCACGTCGATACGTCCGCTCCGCTTTACCGTGAAAGACTGACAAACAGACAGACACACACACTTTTACACTTATAATATTAGTATGGATTATGACTGCCTCGGTGGCGCAGTGGTTAGTGGGTCGCATTCTAAAGCGACGGCTGCGCAATAGGCTAAAAAAAATGTACCTTAGTTTTCGGTAAGAAATTCTTAGTGTCAGCCCGGAGTCTGGAAGTTGGCGGTCATGTCGGGGGTACATGACCGCTAACTTCCAGACTACGGGCCTTCCGAGGCAAGGCCCGTTCAGATGTATTTTAATTTTAATTTAATACATAGTATAAGTGTTTGCCGAGAGGTTGTAACCCCGACATTGTTTAAAATAGATCCGGTTTAGTAGCTAACAATTAAAATCGATTGGCGTCGCTTGTGTGCCCTACCCGTCACCTCAATGGATAAAAATCCATAATACACCGTATCAAAATGTCTCATAATCACAGCGGCTTTTTATCACTCCACACACATACAAAGCTACAATAAGTTTCTCACAGTAACGAAATACCTGTAGAATATCCGGTGGCCGTAGACTACAAAAGTACTTGCACGTATTTCACAGTTTGTGACTCTTATTCTAGAGAACATAAGAGGCAATGCTGATCAAAATTGTGAATCAACTTTTGCTGTTCACTGTCCTACATGGAGACATCGCGTTCTGTATGTTTACATTTTGTCATAACTAAAGAATCCAGTGTTTCATTGTCGCACGTCGCGTCGTCGGCAAACAAACAATCTGGGTGACTACGAAGGAATTTTTGTCGGTGTAAACATTATATTATGAAACAAGCGTGGTGTGAATGTTTTAATAAAGGCGCGTTTTGCATTCCTGTGAAGTTTTATAGTGTGAAAACGCACGGAGATTTGAAAGTAGAAAGATTTAACTTAAGCAATTTACAAAGTAAATCAGACGAAGGTGGAAAATTGTGGGAACGAACAGAGGGACTACAGTCAAAGTCCGCCAAGTCACAGTGACTTAATTAGACGTCGCAGTTATTAGCGTTTAACGATCTACGGATTCTGTCAATCCTAATGAATTCTCCTAATAAAATTTCAGGTTTTAAGACTCTGTTCATTTAATAGCTCGAGAACAAGTACTCCTTTTTAAAAAGGCCGGCAACGCATTAGCGATCTCTCTGATAATGGGCGGCGATGATTACTTTTCATCAGGTGACTTGCTTGCTCGTTTGTCGCCTCTAGCATACAAAAAAGTACTTTTGCATGATAATAATTTCTTCCACCTCACCTCACCTCACTCTTACCGAGGTGTCGTAAAAAGCGACTAAGGTAAAGCTGCTGGCATGATCATCAGCACCCAGAGAAGGAAAACTCTGAAGGAAAACTCTGCCTTCTGCACTCTGCAAGGAAAACCCAGAGAAGAAACATACATTCGCCTGCAATGACGTGTAGGTATATATATACCTTGATTCTTCTGCCAAATCATTAAGGTTCATATTTCGATGACTCTGTTTAAATGTTAGTGCACGTGACTGTACATCGATTGATTCACTCGTGGCACCTGATTTTGAATTGAAGTGCAAGTTCATTAGAGCTTAAAATTGTTTGTAGTTAAGTGTAGGTGAAAATGTGATGTTATTAGTAAGATAATACTAGTGTTTTGTAATTGATCTGGGCTTTCGGAATGTTTGTCAATGAGTTTAGTTTAGAATGACGTGATATAAAATGCGCTATATGATAGCCACCTGAAAGCATCATAATCATCATCAGCCAATACTTGTAACACCCAGATAAAGGAACGTTACCATTAAAATATAACCTAGGTATAGCGAAATTACCGGTGGACAGCGATACATAAAAATGACAATAGTTTCCCGCTTGGAACTCTCTAATATTCAAACAATGATAAATTCTCAAAAAATTAGATTCTCAAAATGTTGAATCTCAACATTTCGAAAACACAATAAAAACAAGTGGACATCGGAAAACAAAACTAGCTGATCGGTGTGAATTTGTTATTTCTAACATAATAGATCGGTAGTCATAGTTTAGGAAATGCCCTAGTTTGAGGCCCTTTTGGAACAATGTTGAATTCTCCAAAAGTTAAATTCTCAAACCGTTGAATTCTCAAAATTGTTGAAAACACACAAGAAAAACAAAAGAACATCGCAACAACAAAACTAGCTGATCGGTGTGAATAAGATAAGATAAAAAAAAAAAACATTTATTAAATTTAATTTTATTGTCTGTCCTTTGTTTATTCTTCTCCAAGTCATGCCTTGAATATCTCTGCATGAATTTCTGAATACGTACGTCATAATGTTTTTCGTAAAGTCAAAGAAATAAAGTCCCATTCGACTATTTGCCGAGTTCCATGTGGATTAAGATCCACGTCGCCATCACCGAGCCAGCTGTAAATCCTTATCACTGCACCGACGTTTGACTGATATCTCCCCCCATAAAAGTCTGCGAAGTCATTATGTTGAAAGCGTTCGTCCGTCATAATTTCTTTATGCGGCGTGTAAACAATTAATTTGGCAATAAACTTGATAATTAACTTTTGGCTGAGACATTTGACTTTCCCCCGAATACTTTGAAGTTTTTTACGAGCTTTTAAAGCTATTATCTCTCTTCTCAGTCGTACACTCCTGATGGAGTGGTCGTATTATGGATTGTCTGTATGTTAAGTAGCGGCTTTAGCGAGACTTCTCCATCTTTCTCTGTTTGTGGCACTGCGTGCACATTCAGTCAAGGAACACTTTGTAGCAGACTTGATACTGTCCGTCCACCTTGTAGGTGATCTGCCTCGGGAGCGTTGACCTTCCACTCTTCCCTGTACCATTAAACGTTCCAAGGAGCTCTCGTTTCTAGAGCTATTTTAGCTGAGTAGATAAGATCGTGCGCCTTCTGCAATAGGTTTTAGGATCGAATCCAAGCATGACCCACTAAAATTTTCAAATACAAATTATTTGCCTGCGCATTTTTACCGTATTTTCGGCAGTTACGGAAAACATTGTGTGGTAACCTGCATGTTTCGGGTAGTTTCTGAAACTGTGGAAGTGTAGATACACACAATTCTTAAGATAATGATTATTTTGAAGGCTACGAAGGTAGTCACTTTATTGTTGTAGTTCAGATTTTCATCACAGACTTTACGAAGAAGACTAAGTTATCACAAAAAGCAGGTTGTAGTGAAAAACAAATCTTCTTACGCTACTAACAAATTCGAGCAAAAAGTATGTTCCGAATTTTTCGAACATTCTCGAGTGAGACCAATCCTTGATTTCATCGATGGAGGGGATAAGAGGCATTCGCCCTGCAGTGGGATAGTAAATAGGATAATACTTGTATACTAAAAAAGAAAAATGCCACTAACGTAATTATCAAGAAATAAATAAATCCATATTTTACTTTGATCCAATTCCGTGGAAAGTAGCTTACATATATATTTTGTATTTTCGTTTCCATCTAGTAGGATATAAAACATCCGCAACTCGTGTTGCGGATGTAAACCAACAATATATAAAAATAAATCCAATCATCTCAACTTTAAGCTGTAATAGAGTTTTCCACAGCTTCTCGCCAAAGCCAATGAATCAAGTGCACTTTTCAAACTACAAATGGATTTAAAGAAACGTGGATTGAACACGAGCCATTACGTCTAACGTTTCAATCCGTCACGTATGAAATATTAGCTGTTCACTGCAAGTTTTCCACTCCACTGGCACCGACCTAAGAGGCTATCAGTAATAGCGTATGAAGGTCGGTTTACAGGGAACACAACAGGGAACGACTTTCACTATGAAGGCCTCAACTAATTGTTCTTTTATTTGACCATTTAACTTAGATTAGATTTTTCTATCGTTAGATAAATTTAAAATTTAATATGCCCGATGTGGTGCAGATGGCAGTAATCACTTACCATCAGGTCAGCCGTCTGCTCGTTTATCCGCCATAATGTAAACACTCTCGTTGTAGTCTGTGTAATATATACACTCTCATTGTCGCTTTAACGTCGCCATAATGTAAACACTCTGGTTGTTGCAAAAAGATCAAGCTTCTGTGACCAGAGGTCACCCTTTTTTGCGTGATCAAATCAGAAATCAGGAGGTCTGTAAACGAACTAAATTCACAGATATAGTCCGAAGAATTAGCGAACTGAAGAGGCAGTGGGGAGCACGTAGCTCGCGGAACTGACGCAATGAAAAGGTTTTGGAATAGAGGCTTCGATCAGCGAGTGACGCATACGGCATAACATATGAAGTCTTTCCACAAGGTGGACAGGTGCCTTGATAAAGATTGCAGGAAGCCGGTGGATGCAAATTTCATCCAACCGGCCTGTCTAGTAGTCATTGGGAAAAGTGAACCTTTGATCAGCAGCGGACGTCCTTTCTTGTCTCGCTTGGGCTTAGCCGCTTACCTGCCATAATGATCTCCTAAAATATTTTTAGCGTTAATTTTATCTTCTCCAAGTATGTCTCTCTGGCAATAATACTTATTACCTACTGTTTTTTTACTATAACATGCGAATAGACTTCTCAGCGGGTTTGTATCTCCCTCGGTGCATCGTCACACGTCCTATAAAATCGTGCTATGTAAACCCTAGCAACAATACAACAGCGATGCATCCGACACATAACCATACATCGCTCGCTAAAGCGGGTGAGCGGCGCCGGCGCGCACAGCAAGCGAGCCGTGTAAACATAACAGTTTAGCCACGGTGAAGGGTCGCCCGGCGCATTGCGCCTAGCGTCACGGTGGCTCCAGGGTTGGCACATGGAATGCATCTATAAGTCCGGGTACACTTTGATTTTTTTTAGAAACGGGCTTAGTAACACTTAAATATTATACGAGTATTTTTGTATATTGATATTCTTTATTCCACTAATGATCTTTCTAACAAACATAAGATACACAGGCCACAATAGACACAGTACAAGGTGAACTTATCGGATGTTACAATTTCGTCCAGATTATAATACTTATTACGACTACGGCGGCCAATCTCATTGATCAGCCACGTACGCAGGATATTTTATAGTGTTCAAGTGTGTGCGTAAACACAAGTGCACTTTTTATTCCCTCATATTCCGATGGAACACTACTGTGACACGACCGGAGAGGATTTGGGCGCAGAACAGCTTAATGTGATTTCCGAGGCACAGGGGTACAAGACCGCCAACTTTCAGACTCCGAGCTGTCACTAAGAATTTTACTTTCACTAAAAACTTAGGTAAAAATTTTTGGCCCGACCCGGGGGTCGAACCCGGGACCTCTTGCGCAGTTGTTGCTTTGATGTGCGACCCACTAACCACTGCGCCACTGAGGCAGTCAGACTATATAAAGCAAAGGACAGAAACTATGTATATTAATAATGCAAAGGTACTCTTTGATAGTATTCTGTACGTTTATAAAAACTAAAAATTACCGTTAAATATCTTATACAAAACAATCGGATCTACAAAAACGTGTACATATGTACAATACCTATTGCTGATTATTTTCCTTCGTTTTATTAAACTCAGTGAGTCGGTCAGTCACACGAGGAAGTTTACAAGTAATTTAAATCCAAGGCTATTTAAAGACTCATTATCACCGCCATTAATGCAGTACTTACTAACTGTTCGTCTAATTAATAACAAATAAATGCTTAGTTTAGACTCTTCCGTTGTTAGTTAATGTGTATGATGCATTATTTATTAATCACTAATAATCTTTATATTCATTTTGATATTTAAAAAACTAAAAACAGAGCTAACTAGAAGCAGTAACATACAATTAGATATTTAACAATATCCACGTCGTAGTTATGTTCTTATATACCTTTGAAGTTTATAAAAGCGAAAAAACCGACTTTTGACTGACCGGATGGCGCAATTGGTAGTGACCCTGCCTCTTACGCCAAAGGTCGTGGGTTCGATCCCCACCCTGGACAAACATTCGTGCGATGAACACTTGTGTTTGTTCAGTGTCTGGGTGTAATATATCTATTTAAGTATTTATTTGTGTTCCTCTGTTGTCTGATATCTGTAACACAAGTGCTTAAGCTACTTAGTACGGAATCAGGTCAACGTATGAGATGTTGTGAGAATTATTATTATTATTTAAAAAAGATAACGGCGCATGTTTTCTTGGTTATTATAGATATTTAGAATAAGTTTGGGCCCTACAATTTGAGACCCTTCAATTAAATTTATGTTCTTACATAATATCGTTCCTCTTAGTTTAAATATGTTCATGAGCAATGATGGATATTTATGATTTGCAAGAGAAACATTCTCAAAAACAATTATAAATATTTAACTTTCTAAACACCAGATAATATGTATCATGAATAAAATTTTCGACATTTTGTTTTTATGTCATAGGCGGCAGACGACAGACGAATAACCTGATGCGATTGCCGCGGCCGGGCCCATGCAATTTCTACATAAACTAAAATCTAAATTAATTTTGCCAACCCTACTGTAACATTCTCAACTTTATTGGCGCTCTAGTTTGCATCTATTCAGTCTAAGTCAGTAATAATAATCTCGCCTAGTCTCACCGTAGTTTAGTGCCCACCTCAGCTGAGTTTACGGGACAGTGCTCAGAGGCTCCAATGACTTTAATGATCATTGTTATTAGATTCATTGTTTAAGGGGACACTGCTTTTTTGAAATGATGATTTTATGAAAACGAGCGGTCATAGTGGTGAAAATACGCGATCACGGTGGTGGTAATAAGTGCTTACGGCGGTGAAAAAATTCACTCATAGCGGTGAAAATGCGCACTCACAGCGATGAAAATGGCGCACTCACAGCGGTGAAAATGCGCACTCACAGCGGTGAAAATGCGCACTCACAGCGGTGAAAACTAGATTTTATTCCACTACGCATCGTTATCTGAACTATTTAAGAATTGTGTTACCTACATTACGTTAATAGTAATTTTAGAATTAAAATTCAAATAATCTATGTCATTGACGTTATCTGATGTTTCAGCCATTATTGAATTATTGCTTTTTAAATACATTTTAATGAACTGTACGCTCGATTAGTGTTATGTTCTTTCTCATTCGTTACGGTTTTGTTCTGATAACATTTTTAAATATTATAGTAACAATTACTTCGATCGAAACTTGTAGAAGATTTAGCTAATTTACAATACATATTACATTTTATAATTTACATAATAAACAAAAATGGTAGATATTTATCGCGTGCGTCTTGAATGAGCGCTGCGTTCAACTCGCGTGTAAGCCATAGGTACAAAATTTCATCACCATAGTAGAACCCAATATTATTTGTCATCATTCATCAATTCAGCCAATACACGTCTTCTGCTGGACATAGGCCTCCCCCAATGTTCTCCACACAGATCGGTCCTTTGCCGCCCGCATCCAATGGATTCCCGCAACCTTCACGAGTTCGTCGGTCCACCGTGTCGGGGGCCTGCCACGGCTGGGACTTCCTGTAGTGGCCCCCACTCGAGGACCTTTCCGCTGGAACGGCTTTTTGAGACATGCAATCCTTTGGGCTATGTCTGTGCCGTTAGTTCTCCTGCGGATCTCACCATTTCTGATACAATCACGCAAAGAGACTCTGAGCATAGACCTCTCCATTGCTCTCATGTGCGAGCAATCCCGGGATTCCGCCGAGCATGCAACGTGAATTGACTGGCGTTATGGCGCATTTGGTAATGACCCTGCCTCATACGCTAAAGGTCGTGGGTTCGATTCCAACCCTGGACAAACATTCGATTGATGAAGACTTGTGTTTGTTTAGTATCTTCGTGTAATATAGTATGTATTTAAGTATATTTGTAATTCCTCTGTAGTCTGATTGCGTAACACAAGTGGTTAAGCTACTTAGTACGGAATCATGTCAATGTATGAGATGTTGCATGAAAAAAAAATGTGGAACATTATGTATGTAAAATTTTTGTTGTTATGAATAAACATGATTTTTTTGGGTATAGCAATTTTTTGCAATTTATTCTTAAGTAAATATTGCACTTTAAATTTTTCGACAGTCTTCGGGCGGGACCTTTTGCTAACCGGGAATCTGCTTTACCGACTATGCTACCGGAGACTTTGATATGTCGACGAATTTTGTAAGTGCTTTTTGTTTCGCCGTGAGCCGACGTTTAATTATGAATAAACGTTTTAAGGCTCTGGTCTCGACTCTATAACCGTCTCGACCTATATCGGCTTTCTGTTTATCGCGCTATGTTATGCTACATCAGCTGTCAAGCCATGATCTATGACTGTGAACCGTGGAGAACTACCGTCCAGTCAAACCTCTCACGTTTATAACCTTTCAATAGTAAAAGCATTTTGGATAATACATGTGCACGTAGATAATGTCAGATGAAATAAAAAGTACCTAAGTGTTTAAATAGCTCTTTGTTGCCGTGTGAAGTAGGTTCATCTCAGACCTTTGTCTCATGTTGCCGTCACTTGTGTAGTTTACTATTGAATTTACAATGTTTGAATACTTTTTTTTTACTTATTAGGAGCCGGCGGTAAATTACATTAGCAACGGTCAACTGCCATTCCCGTAAACTCCAAAGCCACTCCTTCATAGCCCAGGATACAGGTTGACCTTGATCCAGATTTTTTTTTTTATGAGAAAGGGAGACAACCGAGCAAGCGAGTTACCTGATGGTAAGTGATCACCGCCTTTTAGGAAGGTAGAGGCTCGTTTCTTGAAGCTCGCAATGTCGTACGAGCTTTCCACAAGTTCGAAGTTGATTCCACAATGAGGAGATACGAGGTAAAAAATGACGTAAATGTAAATTTATGTATTTTTTTTGTTATAAACTGAATAAATACTGTTTTATTTCTATTTAAAATATCGAAGATGAAGATTATAATCCTTGTTTACAAGTAGATAGATGTTATAGCCCATTCATAGCTGCTTTTATACCTATTATGTTAAGTTACTTGAAAACGTGCTAGTAAAATTTTAACTACCACTAAACCTTGACACATGCAGGAACATCGCATGTTCAATAATTCGACAATATCAACTAACATCCGACATACGGGTACAGATAGTCGTAGTTTTAACCAAATTCATTCGCAAACAGGGTTTAAACATGCAAATACCAAGATAGCTATGTATCCAAGTTAAAAAAAAGTAACAAGGTATAATTGACTATTTCGCAATATGACGACAAGGCTACGTCGTTATTTGAATCAATCGTGAAAAGGAATACTGTTTCTAAAAACGCGACAATAAATTTAATATAAGCATGCAATATACCGATATATTTTTTCCACGTAAAAAATTGCAAAGTCAGCGAAAGCCCGAATACAAATAAGCGAATCTGAATTGTTAATGAAACTGATTAAAATCTGAATAAATCGAATGCGAGCGGAATGTAGAAGCAACAGAACTGTGTGCCTAATTTTAGTACTAGTACTTTTCGACAGGTTTTCTGGATTATTTAACTTTCATTTCCATGATCAGACGC
Source organism: Marasmia exigua (assembly GCA_019059595.1). Lineage (NCBI taxonomy): Eukaryota > Metazoa > Arthropoda > Insecta > Lepidoptera > Crambidae > Marasmia > Marasmia exigua. The sequence continues at coordinate 23,412,727 of CM032473.1, forward strand.
CTTTTCCACGTTCTGTTTTGATGATTTTAATTCGAATGAGATATTATTTTTCCAACGATCTTCATTTGTTATGAAGAAAACATGAGTAGTTTTAAATTTTAAAATGGACTTGGCGTTCTTAAGGTGCAGCCGTGTGGTCCCGGCAGAGTAGAATAGGCCACCCTCACTCTTACCGAGGTGTCGTAAAAGGCGATTAAGGTAAAGCTGCTGGCATGATCATCAGCACCCAGAGAAGGAAAACTCTGCATTTATAGCAAAACCCTCGCCAACCCGTCTGCCAAGCGTGGTGAGTATGGCAATCACCCCTCATGTAATTGAGGGAGGCCCGTGCCCTAGTAGTGGAGACTTAAATGTGATGTTCTTAAGGTGACGGGTAGGGCACACTAGCGATGCCAATCGATTTTATTTTTTAGCTACTAAACCGGATCTATATCAAACAATTTTGAGGTTACAACCTCTCGGCAAATACTTATACTATTTATTAAATAGCCGTGCACATGTTGGATCCGTTTTTTTACGCGAAAAATTGATTCACGCTAAAAATGGCTCTTTTGGCGTGAATCAATTTTTCGCGTACGCCTTGGACCCAACATTTGTGCATGGTTATTTAATAAATAGTATGTTTGCCGAGAGGTTGTAACCCCGAAATTGTTTAAAATAAATCCGGTTTAGTAGCTGACAATTAAAAACGAATGGTGTCGCTAGTTAGGGCTACCCGTCGCCTTAAGGATTAGATAGCTTTAGTCTTAGCATTATGAGCCGTGTGGTCCCCGGCAGGGTAGATTAGGCCACCCTCACTCTTACAGAGGTGTCGTAAAAGGCGACTAAGATAAAGCTGCTGGTATGATCATCAGCACCCAGAGAAGGAAAACTCTGCATTTATATCAAAACCCTCGCCAACCCGTCTGCCAAGCGTGGTGAGTATGGCAATTACCCCTCATGTGATTGAGGGAGGCCCGTGCCCCAGCAGTGGGGACTTAAATGGGCTGATGATGATGATGATGATAGCATTATGCATTTCAAAGACCGTGAAAAGTAGAGAAGGCATAAAAAGCGGAACTTGGGTTCTGAAGCAAAGTAGACGCTGTCAAGGTACGCGATCAGCAAATTTTTAACATAGAAAAGTACTTTACTTTTTCAAATATGCTATTCACTTGTCCCAAATTGACGTGTTTGGTTACCAACATTTACTTATCTTGGACGGTTATTCCCACACCTGCGAAAGGTAACCCATTGTACAGAAAACAATAGTATGTAGCTTTTTTAAGCATTTGGCGAGTTTATGTGAATGCCAAAATTGAGTTATTAATGGACTTGAATGTGGTATTTATTTACTGTTGTATGCAAACAATCTGTACTTAAATAAGTAAGTAAACATTATAACCACTTTCTAAGATTTACAGGGATAGGATACAACAGCCAACATTAAATAGTTATTGCACAATAATACATTGGAAAGAAACAGTCAAACGCAAACAATTGTTTTTTATGTCAAGGTGGTAGACGAACAGCCGTCTGTTCGTCTGCCACCTAAAACATTAAAAAAAATCACCTGGAATCGCGACATCAGTGGAGTCACAAGTGCGCTGCCGACCTTTTAACTCTCCCTTCCCCCGGGATGGGGCCTTCGGTACCCTCACTCACGCAACGAAACCAGCAAAAGAATAAAATTTTTTGACATATTATAAATAATATTGACACATCAGCAAGGTCCAAGGGTTGCAGGTTCGATGCCCGCACAGTACAAACATTTGTGTGTATGAACATGTCTGATTGTATTGGTCTGGGTGTTTGTATGTATTTTAAGTATGTATTTACAAAAGAAAAATATTATATGTATATATTTGTAATTCCGCTGTTGATTCTGATATCCGTAACACAGGTGCTTGAGCTACCTATCTCGGAGTCAGATCAATGTATGTGATGTTGTGAAGTATTTATTATTTTTTTATTTATTTATCAGCATAATAGCTTGCTACTCATATTATTGTTCAAAGGTAATGTCAAAATGTTCTTAATACCAGTTTTACATCTACTTAATCATTACATAGTAGAAACTCGATATCGCTTATGTTTTAATATTAAAAATTAAGCAACAAATTTTGTTGCAGTTTCTTTTAGAAGGTAGAAAGGTAATTCAAAGGGTTTAGGTAGGTATAATAAACATTGCACCCGTGCAAAGCCGGGGCAGGTTGCTAGTGTTTTATATTACTGCAATCTACATTTTCAAGATTTACATTCTTATAAGTCAGAAAATTGTAAAACTCAAAATGATTAAATTAAAAAATAAACTTAACTTGATTTTCACTCCCAAGCTCGTAACCGCTAAAAGTTTATCCTGTGCGTGACAGCCCTCGGCCTGAGATCTCTATCTGGGGGTCACTGCCGACGTCCGCTTTACTCCAATGGACAGGGTGTAAACTATTTACGAACCACACTATCCAGATCAGAGGGCCTATTCTCAAGCCTTCAACATTGAAGTGGAGTTTAGAGATTTCATACATTCGTCCATACAAATATTTAACTCGACATCATGTCGAGTGTACGAGCATTGCCCTCTAGGTCTTTAACTAATTTTCGAAACTGATGCACGGTTTGGTTTTGCAGAGTTAATTGCCGCACTCAAAGGCGTAAAATTAACTTTAATGGTTACTTATTTCAATACGCATATAGACTTTCCATAATTAAGTTAGTAAAAATTTTGCTTAATTGTCGTCTCTGAGTGCAGCAGTAAGTCATTTAATTATCGGAAATAAGGATAAGTTAGTTAAGTACGTTAATAATAACTTAACTGCTCGCGACCCTTGACCGCCAGTATATTGTATAGCCATACCTTTTACCGATCAATCGGTTAAATACAAGAACTCGCAATTTTTCAATAAACGTAAAAAACATAGAACCTAGGATAATTATCATTCAAAATACCTACACAAAGTGGCGTATCTTTCTCAAATACTCGCCAAACGTAAGACGATCTTTTACATAACAATAAAAAATAGTATTTCTCAAAAGAACCTCAAAATTGTATTTGCACAAAATCTTCTCCAGTGAACCAAGACGGCTCTTGCCCGCAGAGTGAAGTTTTTGCCAACTATTTTGTCGAGAGCTGCACGCGACAGCCCTGCCCGCTCGGGGAGATTTCTATCACTGGGCCACTTCCGAGATCCAACTGCTGAGTATAGCCTAGGAGATATGGTACACGTCATTGATGGGTTTATATTAACGATTTTGACCAAAGTTTTTTGCAAACTATTTAGGCCCATTGCAGGTGATTTCTACCCGTACCACTTCCGACTACATATAGTGGAGGGGATACGGTATAAGTCGTTTACGAATATAAATTAACGAAATATAATAACTGTCCTGTTCCGGAATATGGTACTACTAGATGCTAACCCAGATCCAACACAAAAAATATATATGTCATGATTTTTAAATTCATTCTAATTTCTCCTGCTATAAATTAATGCCGGACCTTGTGGTGTTTCATCATTTCTTTTTTTTTTAATATTAACTAGCGCAATTTAAAATGTGAAAATCCTAACTGTTAGATGCATTTCATGTCATCAAAACTCAATTCACAATGCGGCCAGAAGCCGTTATTTTTAGTATAACATGACTTCTGTCATTAACAGCCGTAGTGTTATTAACACCACCTACTCGGTCTATTTTGGCTACTGATAATACTGTCGAAGCAGCTATATTGTCGTGTTCGACTAAAAAAACATCAGAGCAGTGTATTATCTACAATACTACTACTATGCAAGCATACATAACGTTTCCATAATGTTTCATCATCATCATCATCTTAGAGTTAAATTCCGACAGTGTCCCAAGCTGACGCTGCGGAGCCCGGGGTCCGCAGAATTTTTTAATAATCAATCAGTGACAGGTCTTCATTGTTACAAGATTGTCAGTGCTTACCAGATTCCCAAATCCTGGATGGTCCGAGCGTAACTTAGGTACCAATAGGAAACAGCTATGGACGCAACTGATGATGAAGCTGAGGTGATGATGATAACCTTACACTGAGATTATCTTACATACTTAGGTTTTTTAATGCGATAGGTGGCGGACGAGCAGACGGATCAGCTCTTAGTAAGCGATTGCCGCCGCCCTTGGACACCCGCGACAACACCATGTCGTCTTCATCACAAGTGCGCTGCCGACCTTTAAACTCCCCTTTCCCCCGGATTGGGCCTCCCGTACCCGAAACACAGCACAATGCTGCTTCACGCCGGTTTTCTGTGAGGCCATGTGATGCCTTACAAAAGTCATAATTTTCTGAAACCCTAGCTCCAGGTGCAATCAGTTTGCATTTCTCGAGGATAAGAGCCCCGAGAGCGTTTAAGGCGATGGGCCTTATCGGCGGACGGTAAGGAGATACGGACGAGATACATACTACATACATGCGGAGATATCTTGTGATATAATCCAAGGTGCAGTGCGCATTAGTGATGTCAACGATTCGAGTTGTCGAAGGAAGTTGGACTAAAAAGAGGACATCCTCTTTTTTAGTCCAAGTGCTGGTCAGAAAAAGATTTGGTTGTATTCTATATGACTTGTCCCTCTGAGTATTAATTACTATGGCACTCAACCTGTAGGGTCAATATCCTTGGTTTGATTTGAGTTCAAATATCAATATTTTCAGATAATTAATTAACAAAAAACTTATTTTCGGTATGCCAAATCTGTATTCTGTCAGGGGGACAAGTCCTGACAGAATACAGTAATTTTTTTAAGCCATCGCTTTCATATTTGGACCATTTCACATTGGATATATGAAAGTCCAAGGATTTTTAAAGTTGACAGTTCAGGTATAAATAAACAGAGGGTATCCAACAATAACATTTTGATACTTAAATTCTTACAACTCATACATTGTTCTGATTTGGTAATGAGTAGCTTTGGCACTTGTATTACGAATATATTAGAGGAATTACAACATTGACATTGGCATCTTCAAGAAACGAGCCTATACCTTCCTATAAGGCCGGCAATCCATCTCTAATCCCTCTGGTGTGGCTGATGTCCATGGGCGGCGCTGATCACTTAGCATAAGGTGATTCGCTTGCTTGTTTGCTTCCCTTTTTGATAAAGAAACGAACATAATTTTTAATAAAATATATGCCGTGTGGTCCTTGGCAGAGTGGACTAGGCCACCCTTACTCTTACCGAGGTGTCGTAAAAGGCGACTAAGGTAAAGCTGCTGGCATGATCATCAGCACCCAGAGAAGGAAAACTCTGCATTTATATCAAAACCCTTGCCAACGCGTCTGCCAAGCGTGGTGAGTATGGCAATTACCCCTCATGCGATTGAGGGAGGCCCGTGCCCCAGCAGTGGGGAGTTAAATGGGCTGATCATCATCATCATCATATGCACTAAGTCCAATTGAACAAATACGAGTATTCATCAAACAACCGTCTGTCCAGAAGTGTGAATCAAACACTATGACATTTTGATATGAGGCAATGTACGATTATGATAATGTTTTTTCAATTCAACTCATCATCATCTACATAATATATAACAACTTAAATTATTTTAATGGATTTCTCTCTTTATTCGGTTTCCTAATGTTATTATTTTTACGACTGGCAAAAAGTAGTGCAGAATCGACAAAAGTAACGCTCTCTTGTTTCGGAGGCCAAGAGTGGGTTCGGGTCGTTTAGCCAGCGGAGTAAGTAAGTAAGTAAACTATGAATTAAACTTCTTGTGACAGATTGGTTATAATTTAGCTTCACATTTTATTTTGAAATAGCGTCATCATTTCTATAAAAATTGTGTGCAATAGGAGCTTCACATTCTCTCCCTTTACAAAAAAATATTTTACCAAATTTACTTCCACACCAAGTCGTTTTTTAAATTTAAACTTCTAAACTGGAAAAGACTCGAGCATCGAACATCACTTAGCTAAACCCATATGTTTACTCCGCTGTTTCTAGTCTGTAATTTAATATCGGATCGGATATGATAGTGCACCCCAAGTATGCAATATTGAGGAGTGGACTGCGGCCATTCTGAAATACTTTTGCGATAGCTTTGTTTGCATAACGAGTATCAGGAGTATAAGCAAACACTGGATGTTACTACGGACGATTGCATTTTGCTTGACTCGCAGTACTTGAAATATCGTGGAAACTTTAGCATTCTAGGAGTATGGACAATTGAGCTCTTTAAAACTTTCTGGACTTATGAAATTATTTTGGATTTGTTTTTTGTGTTAACACACAACGGTCTCACAGAAAACCGGCGTGAAGCAGCATTGTGCTGTGTTTTGCTGCGTGAGTGAGCAAATCGCTTACCATCAGGTGATCCATCTACTCGTCTGCCACCTATCATAAAAAAAACAATATGGATGAGCTTTCGGAAATTCTTTAATTGCGTTTTGTTGCACCTTATCTAATCTTAACTTATTTATAGCGTGTATGTAATACTTATCTGCGTGCCCAATTCTCCGATCTTATTTCACAAGAACATAGTCTTTTTGTATGGTTTTCATGTGATATACATCATGTTTTTTCATATCGTAAATCCTGAGACTTGGTCTCTTTATATATCTTTGCTATTCTCAGTTGGTAAATTTCTTGCTTTTCAAAGTATTCCCATCACTTTCAAAATAAATTTTAGTGTTAATACTTATGTTCAAAGTATACTTTGGTATTAGTGCATTCGCTAATATACATCAAGAATTCTTCTTTTTAAAACTATACGCATATCTATTTGTCTCTAGCATTTTTCTTACTTTCAAAAGAAAACTACATCATTTCCAATAAACTCCAGACATACTCTCGCAGTCCGAATCCTAGATGAAGCAGTCGAAAGTTCTAAGCTAGACGCAGCGTCGCTGTCGGTCGTTTAAGGCTTGCGATACCTAAGTGAGCGAAGCTATTTTACGAACTTTGCTTATGTTTATAATTATAGATTCGACTCTTTAGAGAAATCGCAGAGTCCAGTATCCACTTACAGTAAGTTGGCCGATGGAATATTTACGTAAACATAGTAGTAGAATAAATTTCGATAAAGCTATTTTGGCCAAGAAATTACCAAACGTTTGACCGTGAGAAAGCTACGCTCCGACATTAAGGGCCTGGCTCGACCGCAGTGATACGTCCTCACAGAAAACCGGCGTGAAACTGGCACTGATTCTGTGTTTCGCTGCGTGAAGGTACCAGAGGCCTAATCCGTGGGATAGGGGGGTTTAATAGTTGGAAGCGCATTTTGTATGTTTTTTTTAATTCGCTATACTTTTCCCTGACCCTGACCCTGAGGTTGTCTGGAAGAGATCGCTATTAGCGATAAGACCGTCCTACATTGTATCTGTATAACACCATAGACTAAGATCTGTAAATTTTGTGCAATAAAGTGTATCTATCTATCTATCTTGTGACTCCACTGGTGTCGCGGCTGTCCATGACTTACCATTAGGTGATCCGTCTGCTTGTTATTTACATAGCTTGTATTTATCCAAATTCGATTACAGTGTGGTTAAGCTTTTCCCGGAATAACACCGATATCAATATTGAACTCTACCCTGGACCAAACTTATATAAAGACACTTCCTTTTGTTTACTTAGTTTGGGTTTCACGCGTAGCGAAGTCCGCTTGCAGTGTGGTGAGGCTTTCCCCCGGCCGGGATAACACTGCTATCAATATTGAACTCTGCCCGGGACTAAACGTATGCAAATTGTCTCCGACGAAGACAAACACTTTCTTTTGCGTTGTTAGATGTGTTCTGCAACTTTAAAGAAGCGAAGCCCACTGTTATATCTCGCTAGATGCAAGTGTAAGCTGTCTTGTGACTTTTTGAAACTGTGTTGTGTCGTTTATATTTTAGTTGAAAATGAGATTGAGAGTAAAGGCATATTGTCTTTTAAAAAAATAAGCTTTCTGTTAGTAGAAGGTATAAAAAAGCTGATGTCTATTTCTTATCGCTTGTTTAATTTGTATTTTTATTTCAATCTCGTCTCCTTTTTAAAATCACAATAATTTTATGAAGTCAAAAACGAATTTTTTAAACTGTGATTGGAATATGAATAAGTATAAAACGTTTTATTAGTCAACGCACACTACCCAGATATTGATTATATTATACTGCCTCGGTGGCGTAGTGGTTAATGGGCGGCACTATAAAGCGACGGCTGCGCAAGAGGTCCCCTGTTCGATCGCTGGCTCGGAGCGAAAATTTGTACCTTAGTTTTCTGTAAGAAATGTTGGCGGTCTTGTACCCCCGTGCCTCGGAAAGCACGTTAAGCCGTTGGCCCTGCGCCCAATCCCTATCCGGTCGTGTCACGCTGGTGTCCCATCGGAATATGAGGGTAAGGGAATAGAGAGCGCACACACTTGAGCAATATAATATATCCTGCGTACGTGGCTGATCGTTGAGACTGGCCGCCGTAGCCGTAATCGGTTGGAAGATATCATTGATTATAATAATATACTATAAAGTACTCTCTTTTTTAAACGCCAAATTGAAAAAACTTTACGACCCACGTGGTATACTCGTATCTTTCGAAAAATAATTAACAAGCACACATTCATACTTACTTACACACCTGTAAATAGAAACTTTAGAAAGTAAACATCTGTGTTCGCATATTTGTTTATTGGATTTTTCATGGTTTATTTTATTATGCAAAAGTTTGCTAGCCCCGGGCTCTGATTAAACGATAAATAAACGGTGTGCTCGCGCAACTTTCCGAGTTATTGTTGGCCACGTTTAGGCTTCCAGGAGGTTGTTTTACAAAAATGGCGATGCGAATTCGATTCACAAAGTATGAACTGAGGATTTAAATTTATATAATAATCAGTAATCGCTTACCATCAGGTGATCCGTCTGTGCCACTATCACATAAAATAAAACAGTGTCAATTGTTAAATTATGAATTGTAATGTTCAATAAAATCTTCCTTTCTTTTTTCTTTCTTTCTAAAAGGGTAGTGAACCTTAACATGGAAATGCAACAAATAGATTACAACATCGAATAAATCTGATTATACTAAAAAGCATGTGTCATCATCATCATTATCAGCCTATCGCAGTCCACTGCTGGACGTAGGCCTCTCCAATTGTTCGCCACTGTGGCTTCCATGGCTTCTCGCATCCAGCTCCTACCAGTCATCCTGCGCAGATCGTCCCCCCACCTAGCCAGAGGGCGCCCTACATTACGTTTGCCAAGACGCGGTCTCCACTCTAGAACTCGTTTACCCCATCGGTTGTCGGTTCTGCGGCTAATATGGCCAGCCCACTGCCACTTAAGCTTGCTAATCCGGTGAGCAATGTCGATGACTTTGGTTCTCTGCCGGATCACCTCATTTCGCATGTGCACTTACAAAGTATTAATTTCAAATTAGAGAAAATGTAAGTATTTTACACTTACTATCTTACACTACTTACTTTTATTACTTACTTCAGAAGTTTCTTGGGTATTCATAAAGTTAGCCAGACACTTGCCTAACATCCATTTTTTATTACCAGCCATCCATAGGTTTGTCACCTGAAAGTCTCACACTTTGTCCACGAAACCCTTCGCAAATGGATGACAATTCCGAAGTAAACATGTAATACTTAATATTTAAAGTGTCCCGCTGCCAGTCTAAAAGTTGTGAGCTGTCATGTGTTGGAAGTTTTGTGCATTATAGTACAGAAAATTATGAATACGTCTTATCGTTCTAAATTAAAAAAAAAAAGTTTCTGAAAAGTATCCTATCCAATTTTTCTAAACGTTGACCATTAAAGCATAGTTAATTATGGAGTAGCATATTAATGCTAACTATTAAGTTACTTTACAAATAAAAAAAGTAACTATTAAGTTACTTTACAAATAAAAAAGTAACTATTAAGTTACTTTACAAATAAAAAAGTAACTATTAAGTCACTTTACAATATAAAAAAGTAACTATTAAGTTACTTTACAAATAAAAAAGTAACTATTAAGTCACTTTACAAATAAAAAAGTAACTATTAAGTTACTTTACAAATAAAAAAAAGGTAGAGAAAATATAACATCTAAGAAAGTCACCATACACAACGGCAATTTCATAGGTAAAAACTTAATATAAAAACCTAGTATTTAACTTACCTACTTTAAAATTTATAGCAGGTCAGCAGTACTTTTTAAAAATACTTTTTACTGGACTTTCATAAATAAACTAATTTGTTTTTCCTTTGCCCACAGGTATGTTCCTTGCTTTCTCCATTGTGTTCGGTTAATGGTAAATATACTCGTAAAAAATACATAATTATTAGTACCAGGAACCAGTGACCAGCCTTCACTTTGTTTCGGGGCTCCATTTCTAAATTGTACCAATAGATGGCACCAGGTGACGGTTACATCGCGCAAATTTTCGCCTTTAACGGTTTAATTATTAGCCTTATTGTTACTCTCGGTATGTTTTCTTTTATGTCATAGATGGCAGACGAGCAGACGGATCACCTATTATAAAGCGATTGCGGCCGCCCATGGACATCCGCGACACCAGTGGAGTCACAAATGCGCTGCCAACCTTTAACCCCCCTTCCCTCGGATTGGGCCTCCGATACCTTCACTCGCGCAGCGAAACACAGCGGAGTACTGCTGCACGCCGGTTTTCTGTGAGGCCGTGGTTTCTCTGCGGTCGAGCCGGCCCATACATGCCGAAACGTGGCTTTCCAACGGTCTCCGGTCTCCCACGGTATCTACTTCTTTTTATAGATACATAAATAGATTCTGAACTGATGTGGCATGTTTTATATCCCTACTCCTTATAATACCAGTGACATCGTGTTTTTAATACGAATGCTGAGAATATGTATTTTTTTTTAGTTCATCCTACACACACGTACCTCGGTTTCTTTCAATTTGAACTGACCCACTTCTCGATGCGACACAATCGATTCACAATCGAGTTGCATCCATGCACGCGAACTGTTCTATAACAGTGTATGGATAAGTTAATGCAGTGAGGTCATATGTAAGTTACAGACAGCCACACATTACTAAAATCTGTCTCCATACTCAGATATTTGAAAAAAGAAAGAAAGAAAGAAAAAATGTTATTTTGGACATCACAACACTATATACGAGTACAAAATCAGTTACAAAAGAACAAAAAAACAAAAAAAATAATACAGAAGAAAAACAAAGCAAAGGAAAAACCAAATAATAAGGGTACAAATAACCAGGCAGTGCATATATATTGTGTGTTGTGACCTCCAATATAAATGGCCCCCACTCAGCCTATGTCATGACCCTGAAAAAGGTCGTGACGCTGATTTTCAGTAGGGCCAGCTGAGTGAGTGCCACGGACGTCAGCTTTGTGTGTCTTGTGTATCTAGTGTGAACAACTTAAACTTTATATTACTTTATATTAAGGTAAAATCGATTGAATGAATTAGACGGATTCGGTTACATTAACGTGTGTCTGTCTGTACAGACGGTACCAATAATATTGTGGACTAGAATAGTTTATTGCTTTCCATAAGGTACAATAAGGTGGTACTTATTTAATTTATTACAACACATTACTTATATGGACCCTGTTCATCATCATCATCTTAGCGTTTTGTCCCGGTTGCGTCCCAGGCTGTCGCTTCGGAGCCCGGGATCCGCTTTCCTACTTCGACTATTCCACTTCGCGCGGTCTTGCGCATCCGTAGTGGTCAGTTTATTAGCACTCATGTCATCCCTTACGATGTCAATCCACACCTTTTTAGGTCCCCTTCTGTCGGGACCCGACAGTGGTGCCATGGCCAGATATTTGGACAATACGGACCCTGTTATATACCCTATAGGCTAACACTTGACCTCAATTGCACCTGATGGAAAGCGACGATGAGTTCAGCGTTTGCCTAGAACATGCTTAGAAGTCAAATAATCTTAGCATTCGAAATAATATTTACTGTATTATATTAAATAATAATAATAATTCGTAGACAAGCAAAATAAACATGCATATATAATTGACATTGCAGTTCCTAATACTAATAATATTCAATCAACTATAACAGAAAAAGTAAGAAAATACACAGAACTACAGGACCAAATAAAAAGAGTATGGAAGATGGATCGCGTAACCGTAAGGCGTCATACCTAAACAGTTGCATATTAGTCTCAACAATTTACAGTTGCCAAAATTCACCTATCTAACTCTCCAAAAAGCAGCGATTCTTAACACTTGCAGGATAGTCCGCAAATTTTTACAGCTTGAATCGGATTCTGACATCATAACAACATAATACTTTTCCTCTACAACTTTGCTTGGCCAAAAGCCCGCAATTTTGTTAGCGTACCCCAAAATGGGAGACTATATTTATATATTTCAAACATAATAATTCTCACAACATCTCATACGTTGACCTGATTCCGTACTAAGTAGCTTAAGCACTTGTGTTACAGATATCAGACAACAGAGGAACACAAATATTTACTTTTTTTGCAGTTCCATATCACACCACTAATTATGGACAAAATGCTGTGCTGACTCGCATTCTCAATTCATACAATAAAATGTTCACAGAGGTGGACCCGTTTATATATGATAACAGGAGAGCTTTCATAGAGGCTATAATGAAGATAATCCGTTAAGTAACTACTTTTTTGTACTTTGTTTGTTTGTAATCTTTTTCTTTTTTGTCTAAAATTTTGATAACTAACTAATGTATAAAATCACTTACTCAGCAGATAACCAGCTTCCTTTGTTTTGTTGTTTTACTTATGAATTTCATTTTGTCTTTGGATTGTTTAACCAAAACGTTCTTAAACTATAGCATTAGGTATACAACTGGTTCAATGTAAAGTCAAAACTTGATATATTATAAGTAAGAATATTTTTTAAGCAAATTGTGAATAACTTTTTTGGCCTAATTTATTTGGTAGTTTCTAATAATATAATAATGTTTGCTATTGTAACGGCTGTTGTTATTCCAAATAAACAAAATAAAATAAAATAAATAAAAATAAAATACTTTAATACATATAGGTATTACACCCAGACACCGAACAAACACAAGTGTTCATCGCACGAATGGTTGTCCAGGGTGGGGATCGAACCCACGACCTTTGGCGTAAGAGGCAGGGTCACTACCAATTGCGCCATCCGGTCAGTTAAAGTAAAGCATGATTTGAGTAAGTCAAGTTTTCCTAATAATAATAAAATACTTTACTCCAACTCTAACTGAAATATACTGTGGCACACCATTATCGATAACACTATTTTCAGTGTGACCTAATTTGAACTCTATTCTTACTTCATAAAGTATTAAGTACTATCACCCGGCGCTTGCACAATTTTATGTAACGAATTGATGACACGATACGATTAAGAAAGGTGATTAAAATGTTTCCTTGTTTGAATAATGCTTGAGGTTTCTGGGTTTTATCAGTTCCGGTGTGAAGGGTGTTATTTTAGTATCTTTATAAGAATAGCTTTATCCTCTTATAAGGTTGTTTATTTTTAGCTAAGGTACGTTTTTAAAACGTAGTTGTTTTTGAGAGATGGTAGCTCCGCTTTTCATGTGAGAGAGAGGTGTGGTTTGAATCTGAGCATTATCTGAATTTTTCAAATCTTGGAGAGGTGTGTTTGAATCTAAACATGCACATCAGATGTTTTCTAATCTATGTGCGTATTTCTACCATTCGCTCGGCGGTAAGGTAAAACATTGTGAGGATACCTGCACGTTCCAGATAGTTTCTGAAGCGTATAACCATGATGCAGTTGGTCTAGTTCCCCTTTTAAAGGTCGAAACGGCAGTCGCTTTATTGTAATTACCGGACTCCCAAAATCTTGAATCATGGTCTAAGCATACCTCGAGCTTGAAAGCAACAGTTTGGAAGGCAAACGGGAGCAAAGACGAGAGCAAGATGTTTTTTTTTAAATGGCGGTGCATCGCCGGTATTTTACTGGGTATAATCCCCGGCCGTAGTCCATCCACTGTGGAAGAGCCTTACATAACCTGGTTCCCTTAATTATTTTTTTTTGATCAATAAGCTAACGCTTGACCACAATCGCACCTGATGGAAAGCGACGATGAGGTCTAGGAAAATACGCGTTTGTCTAAAAGATGCCTGTTCACTCTTGCTATAAAGATGCCCAGATTATAGTGGTCAGGAAAAACAGATCTCGGCAGAGAGTTCCATTCCTTAGCCGTCCGCATTATAAACGTGGAAGCAAATCGCTTCGTGCGGATAAGGGGTATTTATACCAAATTGTTAACGATTATGCATCATTAGCCTGTATCTTAGTCCCACTGCAGGATGTAGGCCTCCTCCTGAACTCGACATTCACAACGGTCCTATGTCAATCTCATCCAGGTATTTCCTACTTCGTTGTATATATCATCAGCCCATCTGGTTAATGGGCATCCTCTGTTTCGTTTGCCGTAGCTTTTCCACCAAAGTTTAGCTTCATCTACTATCAGCACGATGAGCCAGGTGCCCTACCCACTGCTTTTGAGTGACATCTTGCGTTTCCCTATTTTCATCATCCTGGTTCGCAGTCATATCTTTGCATTGGTAACTAGTGACCACCCGCCCTCACTTCGTTTCGGAACATAAATTCCACTTTATACCAATAGAAGGCGCTAGGTGTCGATTGCAACGTGAAAGCGTTTCGTGTTTTCAGATTACCTATAAGTATTGCCGGTGTCTGTAGAATTTACCCCTTTATAAATAGTATAGATTAATCAAGACCCTTCCGCCTTGGTAGGTATGCATAAGGTAGCCCATGCATCGGTGGTAGTGTTGCGGATAGTTTCCCTATCGATAGTTGACCTCGAAAATCATTCATAAGACTACTTGTATCGATAGTATTACTATTTTAGTCAAAACTATCGATAGGTTTGCTATGAGGCCGTAGTATCGCTCCGCCCCATTCGTGCCAAAGCTTGACTCTCACACCGTTAAATATTCACCTGTTTAAGTAAGTCGGTGACGAAGAAAATATCGACGTGCAATTTTGACCTTGATCGAGTTTCACTTAAAAATAGGAATTGACATACAAAATCCACTTTCGTGTAGGTACCTACATACAACATATA
Organism: Marasmia exigua; assembly: GCA_019059595.1. Lineage (NCBI taxonomy): Eukaryota > Metazoa > Arthropoda > Insecta > Lepidoptera > Crambidae > Marasmia > Marasmia exigua. Next base: position 23,427,743 of record CM032473.1, read on the forward strand.
GTACGAAGAACATTGTTTTCTGTTTCGACTCACTCGTAATGTTACTAGGGATGTGAAAAAATTCTTAATGTAAATATTTTTGACTATTTTCTCAACAATAAGAATTGAATCGACCGCTGGTTCAGAAATCGACATTATGAGCCAAGAAGGTTATAGTTATACTGAAACCCTCTTGTTCCGAACCAACGGTAGATGATAATATATGTGCCTATTTTGACAATCATAAGTGTTCTGTATGGACCTAAATTGAATTTTTTTTTATTTTTTATTCTTATGAATTAACACATTACAATTAATTTAAAATAATTCACAATTTCTCATTTTCCGCATTTTTACAAAGCATTAGATATTTAAATTTCAACGTTACCAGTTACAAGTAATGTAACTAATTATCATTTTAGAAGTAGATAATATGTTAAAATGTACGGTGATAACCATAAAAAAGGGAAAAAGTCGTTCATTCTTCAAATTCAAATGTATTTTATTGCGAATGTAGGTAAACAAGAGATGTTACATTTATCTTGAGTTGAGTATTATATTACATTAGATTTTAAATATATTTTTAATATCTTCATTAAGAAGCGCTAATTCCTGTTTTTATAAGGTAGGTATAGGTACGATGGTAATTTAATCCAAGATTTAATAAATGTGCTGATTACTTTCATTGTAGAGATTGCCCTTTGACCTTGGCTGCTAGGTAACCAGACCAACTGGGAAAGAAGAAACAATAACAAAACCAACTGGGAAAAAAGAAACAATAAAAATCTACGAAAAATAAAACTGCCTTCAAGAACCACGAATTATAAAGTGTAAAATAGTATTTTTATCACTTCATACACTTTGCATAAAATTTTATAACAGTACAATCGAGAGAAGGTGTTACTGAAGTCCCATAATCAGATCCTGACATAATGAAAATGGGACCAATTTCGGAAGTGTGTTCTTTCAATTAAAAAAAAATCAGTGAAGTTACATAAAAAAAACTCAATCAAACATAGAACCTACATCTTTTTTTAAATTGGTCAAAATAGAATATTATTTTGTATTTTACATCCCTGAAATTTTGCACCGGATCGCGTGATAGATTATATTCGGTTCCGCGATATCTCGAGATTGACTTGCAATTTTTTTTCTGCAAATCGCAGTAGAAGCAAATGCTGTTACGATGAAGGTGATTCCATACAGCAGTTATATAACAGTATAAAAAATATTGTGTAATGCGATAACTTTAAGTAATTTTTCTCTAGGTATAACAAGGCCTAATTGCAAAGCAATTGGTTCCGAAATTCCTCGATTGTCGCATGTTAAAACGATTATCTACTTTATTTTTACGAGTATCAGTGAAGACCTGTTATTAGCTTTAAGAGATTCATTGTAATTGCTGCCGTATTAAGACAGCTGTTCTTTCAAATAAAACTAAATAAAATAAAAAGTTATCTAACGTTTCATATCTGATGTGTGAGAGTATCAGAACATGATGGTATAATCTTTATCAAATAAATTCTGGGATCTATGAAAAAAAAACAGTGAAAAGGTTTAATGTTCTCAATACTAAACGTTGTTTTCATCTATTGTGTAATACAAATTGGTTATTTTACATCGTTTTAATCTACAAAATCCTATAAGTTCAACTTTCAGCAATTCAACGTTTTAGGAATTCGAAATTGTAGGTCCACGAAACCACCAGTGTTGTGTAGGTATTTAGCATCTTCGGATTTAGCATCATTAGAAAACAGCATTGTGGTCTAAAAGACCACAAATTGTGAAATATGTATGATGAATAGACGTGTTTCTACAGGATCTGGTGTAATAATATCGATTCAAAATCTATATCTATGTTATTTATAAAGGAGTATATTCTATTGATAAAAAAAGGTTTTTAGGTTATCCAAAAAAACCAAACACTCGCGCGATGTAACCGACACCTATCGCCATCTTGGTACAGGGCGGGTCACTAGTTATTCAAAAATAAGTACACACTAGTTATATATAAATAAGTAGTATTTTAAGTCCATGTTAGTTATTTTATTTTTGTTACCGCATAGAGACGCTTTGCCTACGTAACCATTACATCAGGAATGTAAATCGTAAGTCAATAAAACAGTTTACCATGCATCCAACTGACCGTTAAGGAATATTTTCGATATTTCCTCCTTTATTTAAAATAATAAACGCGTTTATTATTGACCTTCGTGTGTTTACAATAGCGATTCTAACCACGACTGTATATGGACAAGTATTGTGTAAAACGATTGTGTATGTGTGTATTCTGTTAACGTGAGCCTACTTACTAGATGTGCTATGCAGGCATCAACTTGGTATAGTCGGGACCAGAAGTGTTTTAAATAATTTTTAGTCGAATTCACAGCGTAAGGGACAAAACAAAACCAATATTTTTGGTACAAAATTGTTTCAAAGTAGCGTTTGTCAATTAAACCCGTTATAATAAATGTCGTTTGTCGCACACAGCAAGTAATTACTAATATATTGCTTATGTAAAACTACGTTTATATGGAAAATGTCATTAAGAATATTGTACCTACATAAATGAATTATTGAGCCAAAAATAAGTCGTTCTATTCAATTGACGAGTTTCGTACTAATAACAAAAAAAAACCTAACTGTAATCGATGCATAATATTCCATAGGTAGGTAGGTAGGTATGGGTATTACACCTACTCTATAGCATTAGTAATAGTTAAATATTCATTTAGACTTGTAGTTTCCATAAAAGTCATTATTCACCATGATTAATTACTGTTCGTATGTCTTAAAATAAGGCTAAATATGCTAAGTACCATAATATTTTCTGTAACAATCACTTAATATGACCATCCTGTTTATAGGGAATAAATGATTTGATTTGCCCCATTTCATCTGCTAATTGCTTTATACCAATTACGAGTAAGTCACATAACAAGCCCTGGAACGACATCTGTTGTCGCTTACGACATAATTACCAATAATCACTAAACAAACGAATGTACATTTTACAACGCGTAGGTAAACTTAATTATTCGGTTAAAATTCTAATTGTCCCATAAACTTTCGGAATAGGGCCACCATGGACGTAGTGACGAATAGGATAAATTAATGTAAGTGAAATTTTTCGTAGTTGTGAACATAAAAGGCCAGTGTAAAACTGCCTCAAGACTGGAATTGTTCAGTCGTTTTTTTATTAGAGGAACCAAGCAGTTTTATACGAGTCCTAAAATCTTGTTTCCTTAACTTTTGATGAACGGATTGTACCGACTTTACACTAGAGTCTACGTCAATCCAGTTTCTTACAAACTTTTTATTGAATAAATTACTTCCAATCCGGATACTGTCAGTGTAGTGTGTCGGAGTGACCTCACTGGCATTTCATTAAGTGGCAGTGTAAATGACGAAAATGAGAGGGTATACGAAGATTCACAAGCCGAGGGTAGCAGACGACGCCGTGCACCTCCAGGCCGCTTGTGACCACGACCATTGTGACCCGGTCGAAACGTCAAGCTTTGAGTAGATGCTACTACAATTTACACAAACTTACATATAAAAATAACCTCGTTTTGTTCCGTGTACATTAATTATTCTTATTGAATATTGCCAAATACTTAAATGTGACTTTATTTCATTTATTTTCTGTGCTGAATTGGTACAATTTTCTGTCTGTCATTAAAGCAATCCGCACACAATACTTCCTTGTAATATGAGTGCATCTCACAAGTAATCTCTGGAACCTTTCTCCCGTTAGTTGTCATATTGTCATTCGCTCTTTTCAAAACTCTATACCAACCCAGATCTCACATCCAGAACTGATCCAAAACCAACGCAGGACATGTTCTAGTCAATCAGAACTTATGGTGCCCCCATTACAGGGCAACCTCGCTTAACGTTCAACAAGGAACCCCTCCTATTAAACCATTTAACATTACATCGGCATTTGTAATCATTTTAATACGCGTTTACTGGTTTCAGCGAGCGGAAGAAAAATACAAAATTACACGTAATTTGATTTCGTGATTGATGTAATTTTTTCTTCAAATAATTTCCAAATGCTATTTAGGGTGTTTTAATGTGTAAATTATGTACACTCATGTACATGAGTTAATGTTTGTGCCAAACTAATTTAACTGAGTTTCTCAAATTCAATGCTTTGAAAAGAAAGAAATTTAGAAAATGATTGCGAGAATCGCTTTTTTATTTTCCATTTATTACGTAAGACAATTTACCCTTAACAACATGAAGAAAGGTTTAATGACCTTTTGCGTCTCGCATCCGATTTCAAAATTCGGGTACGGATAAAATCAGAGGTCACCTACTTTTTATCACTGATTTGTACGTCGAATTACAAGAAAATTGTTTGACCTACTCATGCTGGATAGGTTTTATATGTTTTTTTTTTAATTACGAACTTTAGGCTAACGCCTCCTCCTCCTATATGTCCTCTTAACCGTCCCGAAAACAGCCTATGATATGAGAAAAGTGTATTCCAGCTAAATCGGATCAGTCTACGAGACTATCCAATTTGTATCGCGATGAAATCACATTATTAGGTTTTCTGAATTTTGACCGAAATGTGATCGTTATGAAAATGTACTTGGATTTTTTAAAGAATTTTTACCTCCCTACTTAGGTATTTTAAATGTGTAAAATCAAATAATATTTCAATTGTAAGATGTATAGTTTTTGACTAGTTTTAAAACCAATAGAAATTGCATGTTTTTGTGATAAATGCATGTTGTATGAAAATCACCTCTTTGTAGAAAATAGTAAGACATGCCTTTATTTGGCAACTAGTGGTCCACCCTCACTTCGTTCACGTTAGTTCCACTTTATACCAATAGGTGGCGCTAGATGTCATTTACATCGCGCAAGTGTTTTCGGAGTACCTATAAACATTGTCCCTGTCTGTAGGATTTAACTCTTTATAAATAGATAACGCCCTGTTGGTCTAGTGGTTTATGTAGCGGGCCGTGATCTCAGGGTCAGAGTCCTGGGTTTGATTCCCGAGTCGAGCAAAAGGTATGTTTCGATTTTTTCTGACATAACTCGGGTTTGTGATCACCAATCCATATTTGGCAAGCGTGGTGATAAAGCCTAATCCCATCTTACTAGCGATAACTTTATTTCTATGATGGAGGCCTTTGCCTTGCAGTGGGACAGTTCATAGGCTGATAAAAAAAATAGATAATTAACCTTATATCTTCATGACCTCTTGAAATCGGCCCACGGATCGGCCCTGGTATTCTTTTTTCATCAAACTGTCTTCGTCCAACCTCTCGAGATGGCCAAGCCAGCGAAGACGGTGCGTGCGCCTTGGTCTATCAGTTGGCCGACGTAGGTATCGCTGGAAGGACGTCGTCGAGACTGATCTGCGCGAGCTCCTGGTCATTAACTGGCAATGAAGTAGCGCAGGATCGACCACAGTGGCGATCTCTTGTTTCGGAGACCAAGACTCTATTTGGGTCCCTGAGCCAGCGAAGTAGGTAGTACTTGAAATCACTTGTGTGCTTGACAGTATGTAATAAGTGGCGTGTGTAAGGCGGCGCGTGAGCCGACACTTTACGATAGATTGCTAATCGGAAAGAAGGCTGCCACAGTGTAGCAAACAACTATGCTGATATCTAGCCGTATGCTAAGTGGTCCACACAGATTACTTAGCACTCAATTATTGTGGGTTACATGGTATATTATTACAAATTCAGTAAGGGAATTTCGAGGATCGAGTTTCGCGTTTCCTCTGGTGTGGGTGATGTCCATGGGCGGCGATGGTCACTTACCATCAGGTGACTCGCTCGCTCGTTTGCCTCCCTTTCTCATAAAAAAACTTCTCGATACTTCAAGAACCGTGTGGTCCCCGGCAGAGTAGAATAGGCCACCCTCACTCTTACCGAGGTGTCGTAAAAGGCGACTAAGGTAAAGCTGCTGACATCATCATCAGCACCCAGAGAAGGAATACTCTGCATTTATATCAAAACCCTCGCCAACCCGTCTGCCAAGCGTGGTGAGTATGGCAATTACCCCTCATGTGATTGAGGGAGGCCCGTGCCCCAGCAGTGGGGACTTAAATGGGCTGATGATGATGATGACTTCAAGAACTCTGTATCAAGCGTTTGTTTTCTGTTTTCTATAGTACAGTCTCGCATCCTGAAGTTTTTCGGACATGTTTCTCGGCGTGGTGATCAGTCCATAGAGCGTCTTGTCATCCAAGGAAAAGTGGAAGGCACTATAGCGCTCACCCACACCATGGTCTGACCATATCAAGTCTGCCATTGGAGACTCAGTCATCGAGTGCAGCAGGATGACCTCGAGCAGGTAGCGGTGGCGCTCTGCCAAGAGTGTACCGGATAGGAAGAAGGGCGTAGGCAAGGGGGGGATAAAAGGGGGGTTGTGTGAGCGCACTTATGACTCCACGTACCATCAGGTGATCTGTCTGCTCGTCTATCACATAAACAGAGCGTTTTTTTTTTAAATAGGTAACACATATTATCATTATCAGATTTTTAGTAGTGATGGTAGCTCAATGGATACGAACGCGCCTTCCACGCAGGTGGTCGAGGTTCGAATCCGAGCATGCACCAATGGTTTTTTTCTAATCTATGTGCGTATTTATACCATTATCATCTGCTCGGCGGTGAGGAAAACATCGTGAGGAAACCTGCACGTTTCGGAAAAAGTTCTGAAACGTGTAACCATGATTCAGTTGGTCTGGTTCACCTGTTAAAGGGTTGCGAAGACCCCCCTCCCCCAATCCTGAATCAATGGTCTAAGCGTACCCTGGGCTCCAAAGACGCAACCGGGAATTACACGCTAAGATGAAGACATATCATTATCAGATTATTACACTACTAGTATTACAATATCTGTGACTTCACCTACAACGTCGTGTCCTCAATTTTATTGTTACATAAGAATAATCTATATGTATATCTGGCACTTACATAAGCATTCCTAATAAATAAATAAAACCACACTGAAGACCATTGAATAATTATAATTTATTTATACCCTACTGACTACAAACGTACTTAGCTATTTATAAAAATAAGAACTCCGGGACTTCAGCCATTGTTTCAGCTTTCTAGTCAACAATGGTTATTATCCTCATTATAAATGGGTATAAATAGTTTAGATAAATATTATTGCATACAGCACTATCGTGCTTACTTTTTATAGATATGTATTTTTAATGTCCCATTAAAATATTCAGTTAAAGTTAGCGCACGATTGAAACAATCTTATCGTAATTTTCTATCGTAAATCTCTCATACGTCATTCTTTCTCACGCCTGAAAATACTAGCCACTGAAATAACAAAGCGAAATTATGGTTTTATTTCGAAATAAGCCAATGGAGAATGTTAATAGGTATACAAAATAGCTTAAAACTATGGTCCCAAGTAGAGCTAATACCTATACAAATACACAAGTTTTTGTTTCATCAAAAGATACCAAATATTAATGATTTATAGAAAATTTTAATTTCGCAGGCGCGCGCTAGTATTGTGACGTCACAGTAAAAACTATTTTTTTTTGAAATTATGTATCTCAGGAAATACACAACGTATCGTAATAATATTTTCATTCATGTTTTTTATTTTCAACCAATTTGATACAGATACGGGCGATGTATTACCGGGACACGCGAGTGGACTGAGCTAGTGTTGTAAAGTACTGGGACGGCGCTGACGTCACTTTACAACCCGTGTATTTTGAAATCAAATATCTCAAAAACTACACGACGTATCGTAGTATTTTTTTTAATCATATTTTTTTTTATTTTCAACCGAGTTTAAGGAGACCTAAAAAATAAAATTAGTGAACATTATCTATTATGTTATTCTGATTTAGTTATATGAGCCGATGGCAATTTCCTACTACTCCCAAAATTGCCAAGGTCCCTGACATAGAGTAACTTATACATATTGAGAAACTTATATATACTGAGATAGAGGCATTAGTCGGCCAGCCAGTGCTAGCGCCATCTAGAGGAAAATGACCAACTCAAAGGCTATGTAGAACGGCCACCTTCGAGAATCAGTAAGGGAGACGGTTAAACAAAATATCGGAATTCATTTGATATAACTTACGAGTACATTCATTTGAGAAAACTAACTAACCGTGTATGTAGATTTTCTGTGAACTATCAGAATAAATTTTTAATGTTATATTATTGTTCCTACTATTGATATTTGAAATTATTCATATGCTTAATTTAAACATGATTTTTCGGTGTTATTATACTCGTAGTCGATGTTTTGATAGTCATGTACAGTGGCGGACACATCAAGCTATACAAATCTGTCAAATTTCTTCATTCGATTATAAACCTTATATTGAGTTCGAAATCGATTGAGGAAATTTGACAGTTTTGTATAGCTTGACCTGTCCACCACTGTACAAACAGTTTGCAAATTTTGGAATTACATTATACTCGTGTTTTTATGTTAACATGCAGGATTATTTTAAAAGCATGAGATATAGAAAACCAAACACAAACAAAACTAATCATTTGATACAACAATTTGTTTCCTAATCTAATTATTTGTTAATGAAACAAATACATTTGTTCTATCAATAAACATTCGTGTTGGTGCGAGAATCGAACGCGTAACCATTTCGCCAAACAGCGTTCACACTACTGGCCTAAAAGGATCGTCAGTGAAGTCGGTCAATTTTATATAAAAAAAAAACTACTAATATACTAAATTAATCTAAATATTAATGAAAATATTCATTCAATGATTGGTTGCCTACGTCATTCTTCTCAGCCTATTCATCTTAATACAATGACCCAATCATTCTGCCTGGATGTATCAATCTTCTAAGTGATTAATTTAAATCACCAAGAAACTCAAACATAATGCACTAATGAATACAAACAAGCAACAACAAATGGCCCAAGGTCTTGGTTTATAATCGTAAAATCTAAACGCTAGACTTCGCATAAATAATCTGCATTACTGCTAAGTATCGCCGATAATGTCAATGGAGATTCAACTTTATTTTATTTTAAATAAGGAAGATCAAATGCAAGTTGCACGCATAATGAGTCTGTATACAAAAGGTCGATTATAGTCAGTGAAACCGAGGAAAAAGTCAATTTTCGAATTTGAACAATCTTTTGTTAATTTTCCATTTCCATCGGCGCGTAGGTTAAGGTCGGTGACTCGATTGTCCTACGAGCGCCGGTCAGTGGTTAACAGGTGTTGCAATTGTCACGGTTATGACCAGAGTCGTGTAATGCGACCTTGTAGACGATTACCAGTAGCCTTCTGTACAATGATGGAGGACGGTTTATAAGTGGCGATTTTGGATAACGTACGTTTTAATTGTCACAAGCTATTTTGCCCATGACTTTTTTTTATAATCAGCGTATAAACTGTTCCACTGCAGGGCAAAGGCCTCCATCATAGAAATCAAGTTATCGCTACTATATGGGATTAGGCTTAATTACCACGCTTGCCAAATGCGGATTGGTGATCACAGACCCGAGCTATTTCCGAAATATTCGAAACATACTTTTCGCTCGACCCGGGAATCGAACCCAGGACCCTGAGATCACGGCCCGGCACTTAAACCACTTGACCAACAGGGCGCCCATGACTAGTTGGGCTAAAAATGATGGACATCTTTCATTCAGAAATAAATAAATAAATAAACTTTTTATTTGCCAGAAACACAGTTCACATATAGTTGTTAACAAGTTTTTAGGTATCCGTTTTTAGGTACCTGCTCGCCGACATGCAAAACATAAGTACTTTCCACAAACATTACATAATTTATATCTATAACAACATATTCCATTTCAACTTCATAATAATATAATGTCAATATTTTGACATTATATTATTTTTTTGACTGACCGGATGGCGCAATTGGTAGTGACACTGCCTCTTACGCCAAAGGTCGTGGGTTCGATCCCCACCTTGGACAAACATTCGTGCGATGAACACTTGTGTTTGTTCAGTGTCTGGGTGTAATATATGTATTTAAGTATATATTTGTGTTCCTCTGTTGTCTGATATCTGTAACACAAGTGCTTAAGCTACTTAGTATGGAATCAGGTCAATGTATGAGATGTTGTGAGAAATATTTATATTTAGACACTTAAAAAAATAAATTAATAATGTCAAATAACTAGAATTTAAATTAATTTCGCCAGTTTAAATATTCCCTAAGAATATAAAAGCATTTATCCAGGAGCCAGTACCTATGTCAGTTTATGTTTGAATTTTTCTCCTTGAAGCTCTTTCCTCCTTGAAGAAGTAGTTCCTTCTTCCTATTGAAGGTTTTTGTCACAAATTATTTACAAATACATTATTTATTATGGGAAAAGGAGTCATAATTGCAAACGGGTTATGTCACTGTAATGTCCGCTACACGTAATGGACTGAATAGAATCTTAAAGATTTCAATGTTGAACCGGTTTGGAAATACGGTTGCCGGTAGATGATCCCACAATGAAGAGGCTGGAAATGCCTGGTATGGTCCACGTTGGTAGAACTCCACCAATCCAATTTTGAACTAATTGAGACAAATTACAGAGTGACTTAGAATTTATTTTATAAATTATTTCATCTTTTTTCTTGCATAAATAGGTCATAGGACGAGTTAGTGAATTATTATTTGCTTAACTACCCAACCCATAATGCCTATATGAGTAAACCGCACAAACTTAGGTAGGTGCATACTACATTACATATTATTTCTCAAACTTTGCAATCCAATGTAGATTTTGACCTCTAACCTCAAATCGCGGCAGCTTCACTTCTTTGCAATGCTTGTCCTAATAGTATGTTAAAAGTTAATCAAACATTGTCACTTTTAGCCATTGTCGTAAAACTGGTAACCTACTTATCAATGGTAACCATGGAAACGCTCAGATGACGGCCCTGTACTGCGTTTTTCCTTACGTCTTTTAAAAACTCGACGTATTTCTGATATTCGATTCAAATTGATCCACACTTGATTGACTTTATACTCAGAAAAATCTGTAACTTTATAAATACCATGGGTAAATTAGGCCCGATTCGTCCAATCCTTATCCGTGGATAAGTTGTATAACTTCTGATGTTTATAATATGACAGCGCTATACCATAGATTTGGTATCAGATTAAGTATGATCAAATCAGCTCTAAGACATTTTGTTTGGATTCAAACAATTTTTTTTTTCATAATAGCGGACAAACGAAATAAAAAGCAAAAGAAATAAAAAATCTCGCGCGATGCAGCGTTCTCTGTTTTACTTAAGGGAATCAAGGAAACAGTTGACTAAAATCAGTCCATGTAAACACCATTCCCAAAGTGACAATGGGGGGGAGGGGGGATATACAGAGAACAATGGACGTGTTGCTGCTACGTTATGTCATAATTAACGCGAGTTATGATAACTATGTGCTACAGGCACGAACAAGCGGCATTGGCATATTTTTCATTTATTTGTGTGAAAACAATAGCTACTCAATATTTTATTTGCATTTCAAATTGTACAATAAAATATTTTAAATATTATACACAAACCACCTTATTACAAATCGCGATCTAAAGTTGTAACCGTACAGCTCATGCAATGTTAAAAGGGGCTGGCACGAGTTTTATTCCGGGACTATCCTTAGTTCGCGATTTGTAATAAGAGGGAATTAGATGACCCTGCTTGGTACAACAAAAAATGAAGAGGAGAAATACTATTGTTAAAAAACAAAAGATTGATGTATAATAATTATTTATTAAATTGTTTGTTTATATTATTCTATTTTATAGCCTATATGTTCTGCATATATGTTATATAAAATATACACAGTTATTTTTTTCTAGTTTACATCCCGAAAACCTCATAATAAGGTTCGCGTGAATAAAGTCCGAATAAAAATAGAAAAGAAAAAATAACAGCTGTTCCATACAAAATGGAATATCCACCCGGCAAAAAATGTATGGAACAGCTGTTTTTTTTTCGCTTATTTTGTTGATCTAACATGCTAAATGTACTTCTTTGACGATGCCTATTATCAGGTTTTAGGGATGTAAACGATAACAAATAACGGTGTATATAGTATTTATATGCATCTATCTGTTTGTACTAGAAAATAATATACTAAAGAAGAATCCTGGAGTTTTTTGGTCACATAGCCCGGAAAGAGGGACATAATCTGGAACAGCTGATGGTCACCGGCAAGGTGGTTGGAAGGAGATTATGCATATAAAAAGCGTCTACAAATTCTAGCCTTGATTCACCTGCCTTACCGTAACATAATAATACCAGTACGAACGATATCTATGAAATCAAAACATAATAGGCAGACGGTGTTTACTCAGCCGGACCAGCATCGAATAATAAATGCGCCACGAAACCGATTCGATTTGAGAATCGGGAACGAAAACGCGAGCGAATCGCGATAAACAAACGCACGTATCGAATTTCCACTGGGAAAAATCGGACAAGTATGAGTTGGTTTCAATGTGGGTTCTGTACAATCAACTTATGGAATGAACTATCGCCTGCGGTGTTTCCGGACCGTTAAGACCTGTAAAACTTCAAGAAAAGAGCGTACTCCTTTTTATAAAGGCCGACAGCGCACTTGTGTGCTTGCAGGTGTCCATGGGCGGCGGTAATCACTTACCATAAGGTACGTCTGCTTCTCTGCGCTATTCCTGAAATAGATAGATAGATAGATATTCTTTATTGCACAAAAATAAAATACAAGCATGATACAACAGCAACAGACAGTACAATAAGGCGGTCTTGTCGCTTGTAGCGATTTCTTCCAGACAACCTTTGGGTAGAGGAAAGAAATATCGTATTCGTAATAAGGGAAGGCAGTGCAAAGTAATTTAACAAATGAAATTGAGAATGGCAGAAATGTACATTATTTTGTATATTAATATTATTACATTACATATAATAATAAACAATACATACATACCCAATAATATATACATAGATAATTTATAAAAAAAATTCAATAAAAATATTTCTTATAGATAGGTATAAATGACCAGAGAGCAGGCCACATAAAAAAGGGAAGAAGAGACAAGGAAAAACAGTGTAACTATTTAATTCTATTGAAATCTATGCCAAGTTTAATATAAAGAGTAATAACAAATTAAGCAATAGTTTGTTCCACTCTAGAAATATCAGGCAACAGCATACACATCATCCTGGCCCTAAAGTACTTAAATTAAGTAGCTTAAGCATTTCGTTATGCGTATCGAATTAAATTATGGGACCATAGATACGTGGAACTTATACCTACTCAAACATCACAAATATTTATATATAATATAGTAACAGTCGGTTGAGGATCGACGGGTGGACCAAGTTCTTTCATATTGTTTGTTTTTACATTTTTTTTAATAATTTTGATATATTATTGTTTTGTTTATTGTGCCTTGATGTCTCATGTCTGATGAACGAGAAAATACATTGTTATGCTGATATCGGTGTTTTTATCAGCATCCTATCCCCAGCGCCTTAATAAAAGTTATAAAGTTTATATACAGTCCAATCGTCAACATATTGGTCCACCGTAGTGTTTGTTAGCATCTCACCAGCAGACAGAATTATCCAGCAGATTTATATACAGTCCATAGTCAACACAGTCACTAACCGAACACAAGTTTTATCACATTAATGTTAGGGGAAATCGAAGCCAAGTCACGACTTTTGGCATATGAAGCAGTCACTGCTAAAGCCGCCATCCAAGCTAGTCTGCTTTTAATTTCTTACAGTTTATTTAATCAAGTCGAGTAGGTGAAAACCTAAAAGTAATTGGATAAGTTCAAAGTTCTATATTTGCAGTAAATGTGGTAACAAATGATCTTATAACGTAAACCAGAGCACACACTTAGCTGTATAACAGTATGCATATTTTACCTTGTTATTACAGTATTTGAATACATAAATCTAAAATCAAATTACTCATATTACCTACGTTAGTCAATATATATTAGAATCAAAATTAAATTATTTAATAATCTGATACTGTGATGCAGAACCCTAAAACCGATACTCCGTTGGCCATGATTCATGAAGTTATAATTCAGGACTGGGAAATTACGGGGGCGATTCGAAAAAGTTGCGTTATTGCCAATATTAAGCCGCTTTAGGGGGCAAGGGATAGGAGGGAGGGTATAGAGGGGGTAGGAAATAGTGAATTATTACCTCCGCGCGTGTAACCCGGTGTAGGGCGACAACACTGGAATTTGATAAAATTAAATTAAATATCGGTCCTGTAGTGAAAGTTATTAATTCGTAAGTAAATGTGTGAAACTTTGTTTGTCTGCATTGAAATTTATTTAATTTTTGCGCAGCAGCTTGACCAAACCTATTGCAGGTATTTTAATAAACAAATGTTTTTAAGTAAAATTTGTACAAAAGCATACCTACACCAGCTTTATAGTAGTAAAATTACTGGGTGATTCGCATTAAAAAGTAGGAGGAAAGATAATATCCAATAAGAATATTTTATTACCTACTCACCCTGTAAAATTAGATGATAATTTTGAACGAGTAGTATGATCCATTTGGTCTGGTTTGGTCGGACCTCGAATGTCCATCGCTTCAAAACAATAACGAATTGCCAAATCCTAGATCATGGTTTAAGCATACAGATCAGGAATCATTGTTGTATTTGTGATTTAATAATAGTAATAATAATAATTTATTTCAGAAATCATAGTAGTAAAACGGTGTTTTTATTAATTTTGCGAATTTTGTATAAATTTTTTTGTTTCTTCAAAACTGCACTATAACAGTTTAAGCAAACAAAGGTTTATTGAACATTTATAAAGTCCTACTTATACAAGTATTATATTCTTTTAAAATCCTCTCTCGCATCCAATACATGGGCGTCTTATTGTATCATCAAAAACAGCTAACCAAAAAAACAACAGAAGAAACACTATCGTGAAATATTCCCGTATCCTCTTCCGGAATAAATTTAACGTCATTATAGCAAATTCATGCACATAATAACGCACACTTACTTTTCGACTCATTTGATACACGGATAGAATAGATAGTTTAATTTCCAAAATTGAACTCTATCTTTTAAGTTTTAAGGTCTGTTTTGTGGTTTTCAGTTTATTGCTTCATCCCCCAAAGGTCTCTCTTCTGATTTTGAACTCTATGTTAAAAGTTTAAGGTTGACTTTGGTTTCAGTTATTGCTTCATCCCTAGAGGTTCCTGTAATGTATGCGTTCCTGATAGCAGTTTACCTGTTGATATTTTTTATCTGTGATAATTTATGATGACTTTTTGTGCGTGTTTATTTTAAAATGGTGAACTATGGGGTAGGTAAATATATTTTATCGCTTTCCATAAATTTTAATAAAACTTATCCTCGGTTAAACGGTGTGCTACTAGTATATAACTACCTAGTTTTGTTATTAAAGTTATTTAAGCGGTTATGATATACCTATAACATCTTAAAATAGGTAAGCACATAATATATACGGTCGGGGATACTGCCGCATAACCACCTGAAGAGCAAAAATCGCTTGCAGCTTGCAAAGTTTTTTGTTTGAAATGGTGCCATATTTTTGTCCTGCTTGCAAGCAATTTTCGTTTGAAAGTGGTAGGTAGTTTGGCGTTGCCGACGGAGGTATGACCTTGAAATCGCTTCCGTTGTAATTGCAAAGTGGGTTCTTCTCATGCTTACCTTCAGGCTGAGGAGAGCCAATATACTGTGCCACTATACAAAAAAAACCTCCCATATCATAACACACGCCGTACCTAATGAATACAACCGTGACCGAGGGAGAGCCACGCTTCGGCATGAATGGGCCGGTTCGACCGGAGTGCTACCACGGCCTCACAGAAGCAGCACTGTGCTATGTTTCGCTGCGCAGGTGAGGATACCGAAGCCTAAATCCGGGGGAAAGAGAGGTTTAAAGGTTAGCAGCGCACTTGTGATTCCACTTGTGTCGCGGGTGTCCATGGGCATCGGCAATCGCTTACCATCAGGCAATCCATACGGATTCACCTTTCACGGTTCACGGTTCTAACAGTAAGACAGTTATTTATAATGAACACCGTTCTTAAACAGCACACCGCGCTTTCATACAGCACTGAATCTACTAACAAAAGAAGGAAAGATAAAGTTTGCTCTCATAATCCTCTAATGAAGCGTGCTTTTTCTTGCCGTTTCTACGTGTTCTTCATTTTATTTTATTTCTCACTCTCTCTCTATTAGAAAAAAGATAAAGATTTCTTTATTGGCCACAGAACACAAATACGACATAAAACTAGACACGTCATGTAAAACGTGATAAAATAAAACCTATCATCAATTTAAACTAAATCCACGCTTCTATCTACGAGTATAATCATACCAATAGTTAGATTTGTGGTAATATAACACACATAACATATAAGTGGACGTAACAGATTGTTATCACATCATAAACATAATTTACCGCACTGATATTTCAATCAACCGCACTCGAATACTGCACTGCTCACTAGCGTTCGGTTTAGGGTTGTCACTTCTCGCTTATCGACTTTCGGATTTAATAATGAAAAAAAAGTAATTTATTTGTGTAAAAAGTGTTGTGGTAAATATATTTACCACAACACTTTATACACAAAGAACAAAACAGAAAAAAAGGACAGAGACAAAAAGTTGCGGCCAACAAGGCTCACCCTCAGCATATGCTGCAACTGCCACAATTAGCAGCTGCAGCGCTGTGTTTCAGGCTGGTCCTTGGGATTTTAAAGATTGTAACAACAGCGTATAAAATAAATAGGTACTGCCTCAAACTATTCACACCAATCACCTAGTGCCTAACTAGGACATTCCATGTATATGACTGACTACATACTGATGATGATAACTATAATTTATATAAACAGAACTATACGCGACTTACTACGTGATATTTTGATCGCGTTACAATGCTGATGGTCATAAGCCCAGCCGCGCGGCCGCGCGACAGATTAAAAAATTCCAACCGGACGGAAATCGAAACCAAGATTTTCGACAACCCTATTGCAGTCAAATAAGATCACACGGCAGATCGCGCCACTTTGTATGCCAAACGTCCAATTGCTGATTGATATATGAACCGCTCTCTCTCGTGGGAAATGCTCAGAGACCTATCTTGAGCTCGTCCTGCAAACTCAATGCTAATTTATTGCAGCGTCAGATTCTACTAATTGAATTAAAATGTGGTCACTCGACAACCTTAAACGCTCGCCGTCTCATCCATTGCGCGTTTCATTCAGACAAATGAGAGTGGATGTGTTACAGAAGTGGTAATGGATACTGTTGCATTGTGGTTGATCGGGGTCGTGCGCTGGTCTCAAGATTAATGGTCCGTTGATAATGCCGGTTTGTATTTGTCGGGCGCGTATTCGTGGCACGCCGGTGTCTGGTGGTGCCGGATTTAGAATACACAACAAGAAAAGTCGGAGTAAGTGTATAGGGCCGAATCGAAAGGTCCCCAGTCCCTAATGGAAGTTTATGTGCGCGGAAAGGTCAAAGGGAAAAGGGTGTTTATAGATTTCTTTACTTACACTTAACACTTTCTTGCGTCTGTTGTCGGGGGTGTAGTATTATTGCCGCACATCAGGTCGAAAAGCTGTGTACACAAGCACCTACTTTTAGGTATAAAACAAGTAATAACAATAACGTCAAATATGCAACCAATCCCAGTTTGTTTGTCAATTGTTTTACAAACTTTCTTTTTTGGGGGCCCAATCCGAGGAAAGGAGGGTTAAAAAGTTGCCAGCACACTTGTAACACCACTGATGTTACGGGTGTCTATGGACGGCGACAATTGCTTACCATCAGGTCATCCGTCTTAATCGTACTATCCGTATCTATATCCTATACGGAACATAAGGGGACCAATAAGCCATTAATCATAATCAGTATTACCCTATGAATTTTCAAGCCCCGAAGTTTGACTTTATACATCACCGATTGGTGATGAATCACCAAAAACGCCGATTTTATTCATCACCAATCGATATCACCAAAACCGCCAATTTTATTCATCACCAATCTCTATTACTAAAACCGCCAATTTTATTCATCACCAATCTCTATCACCAAAAACGCTTGTTTTTTAGATCCGTGGCAAAGCTAAGGTTAAAAAGCAGTTAAAAAATGGCCCCACTCCACAATGTCATTGCCAAGTTGCCAAATAAATTACGGCATTAGGATTAGGACGGCACGAGCTCTGCGAATAAAATAATCTCCAAGATTTGATACGCGACGCTCGTAAATCCACGGCATCCTACAATGTCGACGTTGTACGAGCATGTATTACGTCACGGGACGACATATTATTACGTCACAGAGACATATGACGTTGAGCTTGGACGAACGCAGGATACGTTTGGAGTTTTTTTTTTTTAATTTGGAATAACAAAAGTTGACCAATGACTTTTTACATCAGAGTGCATCGATATCACTTAAATGACTATGCAATACATACGTCATCATCATCATCATGAGTCTGTTGCAATCATGACACTAGAAGTCATCGGAATGTGCCATTTTGAGAAAAAAACGTCACAGAGGCGGAAAGAGATTCAACGAGCCCTGACGCAGATTCTATACGGGTATTCTATACTGTGGATGTCAAAGACAGTTCGAGTTAAGGTGACGGGTAGGGCACACTAGCGACGCTTCTAATTTTAAGTTTTTAATTTTTAGCTACTAAACCTATTTTAAACAATTTCGGCGGCGGCGCAAAAATGTTGAGTCCAACGCGTACGCGAAAAATTGATTCACGCCAAAAGCGGCCACCTTTGGCGTGAATAAATTTTGCGCGTTTGTGCATGGCTATTTAATAAATAGTATAAGTGTTTGCCGAGAGGTTGTAATCCTGAAATTGTTTTATATAGATTCGGCTTAGTAGCTAAAAATTTAAATCGATTGGCGTCGCTAGTGTGACCTACCCGTCACCTTAAGATGATGATCACCTGATGGTAAGCGATTACCGCCGCCCATGGACACTTGCAACATCAGTGGCAGTACTGTATCGTAATGGTCGTACGCCACATTGATTTTATTTATTATTATAATGAATCTGTTTTGCAACAGTAGGTTATACAGAGTGTATCTGTGAACATTTACACCCCTTTAACCACGTGTTCTATCAACCATTCTGAACAACATTTGTTATATGACTTTTGGAAATTCACATAAAGGAAATTCAATCATTCTCATACAAAGTCGGTCACGTGACTTGGTCATTTTGTATGGGGAGTCGAAAAAATTTTCGCCTAATTTCGAAAAGTCGTAGAATAAATTTTGTTCACATTGGTTGGTAGAAGGGGTGTAAATGTCCACAGATACATCCTGTATAGTATAAGTATGGTAGGTAGGTAAGTGGCATACGACCACGGCGATACGGCATAATAATTTCAGCGGAGATAATTTTCTTGTTTCGTACATTGTAGAGCGTGTTTTTTTGGTAGTCGGGTTTTAGATTTAAACTTTTATTACTTGTAGTAACATTTAGATTGTTGTTGATTCTTGTACATGATGTATGAAAAATACCGTGAGCAGTTTGTCGCCCGCCACCGCCACCGGTATAACTCCAAGTGCGATCGACTTCACACGTCATCGTGACAAAACAAAGTGACGTCACATCTGTTTACAATTTCGCCGGCACACCGAATGTCGCGAGAGGATTATTTTGATCAGCGTCCTCGGGCACAGATGCTATCCGTCTCGCGGTTCCTCTTGCGCTGTCATCGCATCAAACTAGTGTTGTCCTAGACTCGAGTCCTGAGTTTTTTTTTACAATAATTTCAATCCATGTACCTACTAAACCTACTCGTCTTAAAAAATGGCCGGCCCGGAGTTCCAGCGTGCTGAAGCAACTCTCTTTAAAAAGATAAATACACAAAATAAATAGGAACAGAAAGTCGGCTTTAGCGGAAATTGGTATAGAAGAGTTCGATGACCTACTTGCTAGGCATACTGCCTATAGCTTATCGTGTCCCTCACACACACTGTTCAGTATAATTTGTCTCTATTTCAAGCCAAACCACGCCGTGATCCGGGGAAAGGGGGGTTTTAAGGTTGGCAGCGCACTTCTGACTCCACTGGTGTCGCGAGTTTCTATGTGCGGCGGCAATTGCTTACCATCAGGCAATCTGTCTGACTCGCCTGCTACCTATAACACACAAAAAGATCGCTATAGATACTCGCGCATTTACTCGTATGTACGTAGCCTGTTTATTATGCGTTGTAAGCCGCCGGTGTTTTGTGTCTATATATTTGGTAGTAATAGGAAGTGCAGTGGACACTTCAGTTCGTTTAAATATTCGTGCTTGGATTATCAAAAAAGAAAACATTGAATAATTATCAAAAATGGTTACATGGTTACTTCAAACTGGTCTGGAGTCCTTTTATAGGAAAACGAATGATAAAATTTAAATAAGTTTTATTAAAAAGACTCGAGTCTCACACCTAACACTATATCAAACTCGACAAATTTATAATCTGCGTTCACACAACCCTTACGTCACAGAACATAAGGCTTAACATTCGTCACGGGGCCGCTCGCGCGTATTTTTCGTCGACATTTTTCATTCTCACACAGGTTTCCCATCTCGTTTATTTTTCTACTGTCACAATTGTACGAATTATGTCGTTGGCACTGAGGTCTTACTCTAATATGAAGCGTGGTTTTTGTTACCGACGTGCCTACCATTAGCTCGGCGGTTCTAAAAACATCGTGAGCAAACCTGCACGTTTCGAATAGTTTCTGAAACGTAGAACTATGATTCAGTGGGTCTGGTTCCCCTGCGAAAAGGTTGCGGAGGTCTGACTATAGTCGCTACATTGTGATTAAGGAACCAACCGAATCCTGAGGGCAAATTTAAAGCATTCGTTACGACCGAATTGCAGTTTCCCTCTCTTTCACACGCGCTGTGTGTTTTCTTTGTTTGGATGCCACAGGTATATTCTCGTTCGATCGGCTTTGTTACTAAACCGAATCAGAGAAAAGGTAAATAATGAACTTTACATTAGAGCTTTGGCGTAAGTAAATAAGAAATTAATACACTTAAAAAATCTTTGATAGGACTTCAAACGAGAGACGAAACTATTTTTTTATGTGATAGGTGGCGAACGAGCAGACGGATCACCTGTGGTAAGCGATTGCCGTCGCGCATGGACACACGCGACACCAGTCACAAGTGCGCTGCAACCTTTAAACCCCCTCTTCCCCCGGATTAGGCCTCCGGTACCCGTCCGGTAGGGTTGGTCCTCACTCACGCAGCGAAACACAGAAGTAAATAATGCCAAAAATCTTTGATACGATTTCTAAAGGGGTCCCAACTCTCGACATTTCACTAACCAAGTGAATATTTTTTTACCAACTGAGCCTTTTGGCATAACGTCACGACACCCATTGGTTAAAAGCTGGGTGCGTAAAGCTGTAAGTATACACTTTAGTACCTACCTTGTCACTACCTTCCGTGTAAGAAAGTATAATTACGCCGACTGTACAAAAGTAATTTTACTTAAATAATATCCTCCAACCGATTATGGTTACGGCGGCCAGTCTCAACGATCAGCCACGTACGCAGGATATATTATGGTGCTCAAGTTTGTGCGCAAACACAAGTGCACTCTCTATTCCCTTACCCTCATATTCCGATAGGACACTACTGTGACACGACCGGAGAGGGATCGGGCGCAGGACCAACAGTTTAACGTGCTTTTAAAGACCGCCAACTTCTGGACTCCGGGCTGCCACTAAGAATTTCTTACCGAAAACTCAGGTACAATTTTTTGGCCTGACCTTGCGCAGCCGTCGCTTTAAAGTGCGACCCACTAACCACTGCGCCACCGAGGCAGTCATTTTACTTATCAAACTAGTCGATTACATTTATGTACTAATTCAACACTTTAGCAAATCTTTATTGACCGTCTAATTAACGTATTAGTAATAACTACGAAGATTAAAGAGCACTAAAAATGTATGGTATTTGTCGTAAAATTAAAATAAATATTGGCCCGGCGCCAGCGGTCATATGATAACCGACACTAAGGAGGGATTATTGCACATTTTACTGCGACTTCTGTCTGTAGATATAAATATGACTAACAGTGCTAATAAAGATCAACGTTGAAGTAGAGCAGCATCAGATGGGCCACTTGCTCGACTGCCTATTTTTCGCAATAAAAAAAGAGTCAGCAATACTATAATACGCTTAAAACCGGGATTGCGGATGTGGGCTAGAAATCCGCTAGACTAAAATGGGACTGGGCCGGCCACGTTTGTAGGATGCACCCGGAGAGGTGGACTCAGACTTATCACCCATTGGCAGCCAGCAGGATGTCGATTGAGAGGCAGGCCCAAAAAGAGAGGGCGTGATGATTTTGACCACTTCTCGGGCAATTGGCAAACCATCGCCACAAATAGAGTTCAATGGCGGCTTTTAGGGGAGGCCTTTGCTCAGCAGTGGGACGACGCAGGCTAAAAAAAATCGCGATGGCGTGATCGTATCAGAAATGATGAGATCCGCAGGAAGAACTAAGGTCACAGACATAGAACAAAGGATTGCATGCCTCAAGTGGCAATGGGCAGGGCACATAGCGAGGAGAACAGACGGCCGTTGGGGAGAAAAGGTCCTCGAGTGAAGGCTACGTACAGGAAGTTGTAGCCATGGCAGGCCCTCACAAGGTGGACTGATGATCGCGGTTACGGGAATCCATTGGACGCGGGCGGCACAGGACTGATCTGTGTGGATAACATTAGGGGAGGCATATGTCCGGCAGTGGATGTCTATTAGTTGAAATATGAAGCTCGTGTAGGTGAACGCGTGCCATGCTTGTGTGAGTGACTAAACACTTTTAGAGTAACAATGATGTAACCGAGCGGAAGGAAGGGAGTGACTGAACTGTACGCAGTACTCCATATTATACTATGGTAGAGATTAAAGCAGGAGACGCGCGGCGAGATCCCGCGGGTCTCTGTTGGGTCAGAACATTAAATTCAGACATCTCATACTTAGCTTAGTGCATCTGGGCTTTACCTCTAGTGAAAATAGAGGAAACAAAACATAAAATTGAAATACATACATATTACAGCCAACAACTGAAATCCAAAATGGGATCATAGAATGCACCACCTTTGGCGTCTAAGGCAGGGCCACTACCAAAATACGCTATCGTGCATGGGGCCAATCATTTTTTTTCATGCTAGAGGTACCTGATGGAAAGCAATCATCGCCGCCCATTAACATCCGCGAAATCAGAGAGATCGCTAATTGCAAGCTTGAATCCCTTGACTCTCCAAAAGGATAAATTGATCATTTAACATTTTCCGGTTCCTCGGTAACATAAGTTAACCTTCACCTTAGTCTGTCTTCTTCTTGAATCAAAAAAAATATTGATATAAATCATCATCACTCTTGCTTCCCCAACACAATACTCGACTCGATCACCCAGTCGATTCGTTACTGGGGTGACCAGATCACGTAATCCCCATATCACGTTTCCTAAAAATATAGTAACCTACTTACTTAAGCGTTGTATTTTTATTGATTCTGACACGGTCCATTTGATCAGGCAAGGCAGAGCCAAAAAAATGGAAATAAAGTTCCACAAAAGAAAATCTTCTACCATGCTTTCTTCTCATAAAAACCTTAAAATGTTTAAAACATTTTTTATAGGCTGCTTCTGGATAAGATTGCTCCATACATCCATGCAAACCTATGATTAATAAAAAAAATACGAATTAAAATAAATTACCTATACAAAAAAGTTTTTGTATAATACCAAATAAAGTTAGGTTAAACCTGTTATGATAGTATAAGCTTGAAAGTAGGTAAATAAGGCAAATAATTAGGTATTGTAGCGGCAAAAATGTGAGCAAAGTGCTAGCGAGGGAGAATTGACCATCCCGCTTTATTGTACTGTGATCTTTAGTAGCCTGTGTGTTTCCTTCTTTTGTTTTGTGCAATACAGATTATCTATCTATTTTGACAGTGTCACCTGAAGGTTTAAGGGCCGAAATAATAGAAGATTGCACAGACGTACATGCACTTCGAGCTGACAAATAAGAGAGAGCGAGACGTACAGTTAGAGGGAGACAACATATCTTATGTCATTACAAAAGCGTTTCGTTTTACACTGCAACATCACCTGGTCACCCTATTCGTTACCGAAACTTGACCTACGGTAATAGCGACCAGGAATGTTTTATTATGGCGTTAATGGCCGTCGTCCATCATACTGAACACTTTTGTGCGTAACTCAAGACTTAATGTGCAACTATAAATTTCCTTTATGCAAGATAAAATGTAAGCGCGCTGGTCCGCCTGAGGGCGAGTGGAAATGGGGGAAATTAGGAAATGTATTTACTTAATTAGGGGAGGTTGATAACAGTGTGGCAAGTTTATGGCGGAAAACGATGGGAAAATTTTCGCGCTGATGATCTTGGACTTACGGTTTTACGGTTCTAATTGGAGTTATGTCGTCTTTTTAGCAATTGCGTCATTATTCATATGGTTCTCAAAATTCGCAGTAATACCATTTTAGGCCAAAATAGCTTTTTAAAGTAGGCTGAGCTCTGCATGAAAACCAGCTCTGCAGCGGTTTGGGCCACTGCAGCAAATGCTGAGGTTGGGCATTGTTGGCTACAGAATTTGTCTTATTTATGTATTTATGTCACTTGTGTTTAAATTTGTGTTCTATGGCCAATAAAGAAATCGTTATCTTTATCAATGCAAGTCTTTTTTCTTGTTGAAAAGTCCTTTTCACTCTGTATAGTTGGACGTACTAAAAGTCGACAGTTGGGTCACTGGGCCAGGCCAATGTTTGCACCAACATTTTTCTGTTGAGCGTTTCTCAGAGTTAGAAGTTTGGAATGTCCTGATACCTGGCGTTGAACATGGTCACCGTGGCTGAAGTGTCGTCTGGATGACATAATAAAGTAACTTTTTCTATTTCTTTTTATACTTTTATCTCACAAAATGTAATTTTTATTTTAATCTATGTAAATAGTACCAATTCTTACGTGATCTACCAGACGTTGATGGTTCTTAGTCATCAAGTCTATTAGTCATCGATACTAATCACGATTACAAGGCACACTTAGTTTCTCTTTAACACAGTTTCCTAATAATCAGCCTTCTTACGAGATGATTAATACTAATAACCAAGAAATGCGCTTTTGAAAGATTTTACAATAAGATGCCAAGTGCGCAGAAAATATAATAAATCTATTAAATACGCAAAACTGTCACATAAAGGTCGCGAACTTTGTTAACTTAACTTATTTATAAATATGCAAGATAAGATTCACACCTACACAATCTGTGCCTACACATAACGGTTTTCTATTGTTTACAATCTTAAACAAAAATGAGCTCTAAATAATTGGTGACAACTACAAACTTACTGCCGGAATAGCGTGTCAAAAGCCCAGCGTTAAATTAACCATGAAAATCACTTTCAATATTTAAGGTTTCGTGTACAATAGTGTACGTTTCTCGCAAGACGTTACGTCACAAAGGGGAAAATTCATACCCAAAACGCTATTTAGGGTGGCACGAAAAACCGGTTATTACATCCGGTATCCGGGAGACGCGGCCGCGGCGCCGGCGCGTTTGATTGATAACAGCATAACGCGGCCATATCAATCAACGTCCCACCGCAGCCACGCCCGCATTGGCAGGCCAGCGGGACGAACTGTGTCGAGAGGGACGCGGGACAAGCGTGAAAGTAAATAAATGCGCGAAAATAAAGGATATGACTAAAATAAGAGACAGACAACAGATGAGCGGAATCAGAATCGTTTATTGCATAAACTGTATTACAAGTTGGTTGTTGGTTTGTTGGAATAAACAAAAGGCGAGCGGAAAAGACAAAAAACAAGCAAAAAAGATGAGAAGAGAAGATAAAACGGGAGAAAATGACACTATTATGGCCAAAGGACAAAATAAAAGTATTAATTGGAAAAGACAAATTGGCACGTATTACTCAAAAAAGGCGCATAATTATTGTGAAAACAAACCAAGAGGAGAAATCGCACAATAAACAAGAAGCCATAGACAAACTAACCGCTAACATTAATAATGAGACAAAACAAGTCGAAAAAAAACAATGTAAAAGTAAAATAACAAACCCAGGAGAAAAAAAACATTGTGATTGCCCAAGCAGAATCCTTCAGAACAAACGATAGATAAGACCATTAAACAGCAAACTGGCTTTTACTGTATATAAAACAAAAAGTCTAATCTCATTTGTTGGACTTTGTCATTATTCCGAGGAATCAATTGAACAGATGTTCGCCGCGGCGACGCCACAGTCTAATGCACAAACTAACCTACTCAATAATTTCTAGTTAAATTTGGAACCAGATGTCGATTTTCACTACCATTTCCTTCCATTTGAATTTTCGTGTAACAGATTTACCGGAACAGAAGGAATCCGATGAAGCAAACACTATCCCAAAGTTTGTGATGATAGTTAAATTGTATCAATATCGCCTATGTAACTTAAAGAATTTATACATGCTGCATTTGATATAATTACAATTGTAAATAGATTTATAAATTATACTGTGAATTGACAAGTTTCATGTCATGTGTATTTTGTAAGGTTTGGAAAAACAGAATTTAATATACTGTCACATGCAAATACACAACGTAAATACGACATCAACACGCAAAGACATTGTACGTACTATAAATCGCGGAAAAGATTTTCTTATTACAGCTCTTGAGTAAGTGTAATAAAGTTCATAGTGTTATGCATGTTTTTTGGCGCCGACTGTTCTAGCTTTCCCCACACGACACAATATTTCATTCTAACACGATATTTCTCGTAGCTAGCGGCTATTAGAATCGTCATTATGGCACAGGTAACTGCAGATTCAATTTTGCCAACTTTTTATTACGTGATTATATTTAAATCGACTCCTTGGTAAATGTTCGCAATTCGCGATTGTATTTTCACCTATTACTACGTAATGGATCTCCCAGTTCTGAAATTTTCAATTTCGCAGGCAACTTAAGCATACGTAGACTTACCTAAATTTCTTTGTAATTAAAACTAATAATTTAGTCTTCAATGTCAATAGGTAGATACATTATCTTCTCTGAGTTTTTGTCCAAGTCTAACTGATCTAAGATCCTTCTCTTGCAATTAAGATATTCATGCAATCAATACTAGCAACTTCACGTAGGTACTTTTTTAATCGCTAATTCTTCTTTTATCGGAAATCCGATGAAACAAGTTTAAATTCCTTACTCCATAGCCCATAGCATTCCTTTCATGAAGATTTTTTTAAACGAGGTTTGAAATAAGTTCTTCTTTCACGGTAGGCAGGGGCATGACTGTGCTCCGGCACTGTTGATGTCTATGAGCGGCGGTTACCGTTTACCATCAGATGGCCCGCAAGCTTGTCTGCCTATTTCAATAAATAAAAGTATTGAGTCCCTTAGAGTTAAGTTAAAGTAAAGTAAGCAAAGTACTACTTGAATCCTAATGCCTTAACCCAATTTTAACAGACTACGTTTTAAGCTAATGTATAGCTGAGACAGGAAAAAAGACAGTGAAACTAAGTGCAAACAACAATGAAATAGCTAACACCCAATTTGCTCGTTTTCAAAGGGCGCATTAGGGAATGAAAACATCATACTAAAGCTTGGTCGAGAATGAGTCAATTTGGTGGCTATCGTCGGCGTCGGAGAATTAGTCCATGATGGTTTATGAGCTCATAACGACAGCCATTGGCCCATAATCGTGGCAAGTATTGCAGCACTGACGGGTTTACGTCCCGGTGTTGCCAGGAGAGATAATAAATTGATAGGTGTATTTTATTAGGTGAGCAATTTGTCGAGAGTGTGTGACCGTGTAAACAGGATATCATAAAAAAAGATTTGGAATATTGAACTGAAATTATTTTTTTATGAACCAAACTTATATACATTTCCTTCTCACGGTAATGATGTTAATTGCA
Organism: Marasmia exigua; assembly: GCA_019059595.1. Taxonomy (NCBI): domain Eukaryota; kingdom Metazoa; phylum Arthropoda; class Insecta; order Lepidoptera; family Crambidae; genus Marasmia; species Marasmia exigua. The sequence goes on from CM032473.1 coordinate 23,455,666, forward strand.
AATGATTGCATTTGAAAATGAAATTAATCTTGATGAACGAGAAAAAATATTTATACAATTTAGGTTCAAAAAGAACACATATGAATGTCAAATAGTAAATGTAATACACCGCTGATGCGGACCGATTTCTAATCTATTGATCGATATCTACTGAGAAGACCGCAGCAAAAATTCAATAGTCCTACTTATTCAACAACTCCATTCAAATAGTAGTAGGTATTATTAACAGATTCGTTTCAAAAAATATTAAAAGGCAATCAGAGTGCCTATTCTCGTGTGGTCGACATTGATCTTGAACTAGAGATTCAATATGGAAGAATGTATTGAAATCTTCGACTTCATTCTCGAGTGCACAAATGTAGACCCTCTGGTTACAATGTCAATTTATATTTATCGCTGAAATAGTGTTTAAGTTATCTCTGTTAGTTATTTCTGAGAAGTAATACCTCCCAAACTCAAAAAAATCTTTATTTGCATAGGCTTGTAAACAACACTTACAAATAGTCATACATTCAAATCTCTTGAAACTATTTATAAACGCAAACAAATATGCAGGCGAGGAGGTACGCATATTTCAGGTTATTCTAAACCACGCGCACGTGGTCAAAATGAGCGTAAAAATACCTGATGTGGCAATACCGTCGCCGCTATCACAATAATAGCCCACTAAAACAGCATTAGCTGACTCCATTAGACACATGTTGTATTGTTTCCGAGCGAGCATTGTCTTTAAATACTCGAGAAAACAACAAGTATTGCATGACGCACCGGTCATTAGGATATAGGTGGCAGGCGGGGACGCTCGCCGACCGAGGCAACTTGAGCCCCGGGGGTGAGTGATGCGTTCTGGTTCGAGTGGCATAACTAACAGACGAATGAACTTGGACAGATCTCGTTACACTGGTTCTTATGCAATAGCATCCTTTTACTTGACGAATAATCAGCCACCAATTTGTCCAATCCTTATATGTATCCTTTGTGTAAATGTGGAGCGGCATAAACATAAATACTTAGTATATAATTATAAACCGCAGTGGTTTGCAGTGCAAAGTATAAACCAGATTTATGTAATATGATAGATTTTTATGTGATAATAATTAGAAAAAAAAACTTACCATTAGGCTGAGAAAGGCCAATATCAGTATATTGGACTTCATAAAGACTTCATGAATGATTGTCTCCGGCGGAATATTAGGAACTTACCGGGTGGGAGAGCCACGTTTGAATGGGCTAGCAATCGATTTGATACCACGGCCTGACAGAAAACTGGCGTGAAGCAGCGCCTGCGCTGTGTTTTGCCGAGAGAATGAGGGTACCGGAAGCCCAATCCGGGGGAGAGGGAAAAAAGGTTGGCATTTAACAGATTTCTCACATGGTAGCCGCCCTTGTAGTGCTGCCAAAAGACAAAAGTCCCTAGCGTTGAATTTTTTGACTAACTGAAATATTTCTATTTGTTTTCAGGTAAGTTGCAGTCTTAAACCGGATTTTGGTAAATTAGTTTTTTTAACATCTTGTCTATTTGCTAATACCATTTTTAATTTGCTGATGCAGGCGTAATTCAGTTAACATTTCTCTTGTATTTTCCAGACAAAATCTATGTGTAGGTCACAATATTATTAGTCTATTTAGTGATACTGACACATTTTCTCAGCATTACGTTGATAGTCAGACAACCACACATCAATGTATACAAACCTGGTAAATTAATTCATACGTTTCTTACCTTATTGCTAAACACGTTGTGTTCACTATTAATTGAGGAAACTTGACAGATTGTAATAACCTGATGGTTATGGGCTTGAACTTAACACTTAATCCGTTCCTGGGATTGAAATATTTTAAGGAGCAGTGAGCGAGTATTTGAAAATCCAGTCTAGTTCCTTAAACATCAACGTTCATTTCCAGCTGCCCATCTTACGGCTGGTTTGTTCCAGTGTCTCTCAGTTAACGAGCTCGCTAATTATTTCTCTTATATTCACAATAATTCGTTTTTGGATTTCGAATAGTTCTGGATCTTCTTCGTATTCATTTATGTCTGTGTCCACATCTTTAATCTCAATTCTCCTAATAGCTAATATTACGCTCGTCTGTCTTATAAATAGTGTCCGTTTGTTTCGACTTCGCTGTCAGTTAGCTAGCCTACTGGTTCCTATTCCTTCATAATCTATCTTTTTAATGGCGAAGACATCATGCTTCTTTTTCATCTGTTTGTGTCCAAGTCTTAAAGTCTCATCTTTCCTGACAGCTCATTTATTCTAGTTGTCGTATAAATATTACGTAGTGTCCATAATTTAGCAAGCTCGTTGATTCCTATTAATGTTATGTAATGTATTATCTTTTTTTTTATAGCAAAGACATTCTGCTTCTTTTCTATGTCAATATCTTGAAACCATACACATCTATTAAATAGTATACAATAGTTATCAATCCTGGCGCTTTATTTTTTTTTAATGGGCTTCTGCTTCTTTTTCGTCAGGTTCTGTATCCATCTTATAACCTCACCATAACCCCACCGCTCGCCTTACTCTGTTTTAGACGTGTGTAAATCTTTCCTGAAACGACTCAGCCAAATGATACACTGTTCCGAATCTCTAATGTTCGCTCCGAATCATTCGACTCAAATGGATCTAGTGCCCAAGTGAACGGAATGAGCTGAATGATCCGATGAGCCGAATGATCCGAATGAGCTGAATAATCCGAGTGAGCCGAATGATCTGAATGAGCGGAATGATCCGAGTGAGTCTAATGATCCGAATGAGCGGACTGAATCACGGGCGGACTATCAGAGAGTCGATGTTCCAAATGAAGCGTTTCACTGTTCCGCATCTCTGCACTGATCCAGATGCAATGTTCCAATCTTTTGAAGTGGCAGTGGCCTGGTCATATTAGCCGCAGAACTGACAGCCGTTGAAGCCGTAAAGTCCTTGAGTGGAGACTGCGACTCGGTAAGCGTAGTGTAGGACGCCCTGCGACAAGATGGGATGATGACATTCGAAGGCTGGCTGGTGTGGGCTGGATGAGAGTGGCCGAAAATCGGGAGCAGTGGGGTGCATTAGGGGAGACCTATGTCCAGCAGTGGACGAGTGTGGGTTGCTGATGATGATGATGATGATGAATCTTTTGAAAGATACGTTTTTGCCAGGTCTACTCTGTTTATTTTATAAACAGTGCCCATCAGTTATAAAACCTGCTGATTCTTTATTTTTATGGACTTCTAATTCTTTCTCGTCAAACGTCCGTTCCGTACCCATCTCTTGAAGTCCCACCTATCCCCTCAGCTCACCTTTCGCTGGTTTATCTTATAAATAGTGCCCGTCAGTTAGCAAGCCCGTTGGTTCCTAAATGGCGAGCGGAATTTGGGACGGCTAGTTGTCAATCGTCGCCTTTGACGGGCGTTCGACACACGCTAAGTTTCTTATTAGAGAGTACCGTATGCTACCTACGGGAATAAATGTTTTTAAAATGTTCAGCGTGATATATCAAACGGTATAATACGACTTGTTTATCTGACTTAGGCCCATCTCTATCCGTGGATAAATCTATGGTATAACGTCACATTTATATAGAATGACAGCGCTGTACCATAGATTTAATAACGGATTAAAATTGCTCGAATCGGCCCCGAATGAATGAAAAACAATTTATTACAAAAAAAGGCATGCATTATGTACATACAGGAGCCCAATTCTCGGGCTTGTGATATTTTGAGAACATGGCGGATATCACCCGAAAACCATACAAAAAAATCTATGTTTTAGTGATATATGTCGTATGATGATAAATGTCACGAGCCTGAGAATTGGGCTCCAGGAGTGAAGTAGATGTGAAACAACTACATCTTGATCTAGAAAACACAAAATCATGTATGGTTCGTCAATACCTATTTCATCATTTATCAAACTATGATCCAGTCGGTCTGATTCCCTTGTCTAATTTTGGCGAAGGTCAGACAAAAATCGCTTCATTGTTATTACCAGACTTACCAAGTCCTGAACCCGCACGTTTCGGATAGATTCTGAAACGTAAAACCATGATTCAGATGATCAGGTTCCCCTGTTAAAGGGTTGCGAAGGTCAGACGGCACTCGCTTCATTGTAATTACCAGACTCCCCTTAATCATGGTCTAAACATACTCTGGGCTCAAAGCGATAGCTTTGAACGCAACCGAGAACTATGCGCTAAAGATGAAGACAAGAAGTCTTAGATCATGTTCCTAGCGTATTTCATTACCTGAGTTAGTTAACACTAATACACGCCCTAGATGATTTAAATACGGGTAGACTTAAGTACTACTCATTACCATCTTCAAACACGTTCCTACATTGTTTCAAGCGGAGACACGACTCCCAGCACGTAAAGCAATACGTCTTGATTTGCATTTCAACTGCTTTTCATATCTTACAGAAGCATTCACAACATTCAATAACATAAATCAAAACAGATCCGATGTGTACACATTGCGCCAATAACAGGGTTGCCAGATTACAGCAAAATTAATAAGCGACATTTCTGAGCTACCTTTTTTTTATTATATGACAGACAAGCATTTGACCTCGATCTCACCTGATGTTAGGTGAAGATGAGGTTCAAGGTGTGCCATGCTTGCTCGTGAAAAGCCTACTCACTCTTGCCTTAAAGAGCAACTTCAACAGTCATTGTTGTAAAACAATGACTGTTGATGATGTTTTTAACGGTAAAAAACCTTTACACGTAATACAATATGCACAATGTACCTACCTACTTTCTTGATAGGTACTTACAGCATTAAGACCGCGCGGACTTAATAATGTTCCTCAAGGCAAATGTCATGTCGTACAAGGAATTGAAGGTGCTGGCAGAGTCGAGAGAGGAATGGAGACTACTCCACCGACAAGAGCGTTGCTCTTAAATAAGAGAGAGAGAGAGAGAGAGAGAGAGAGAGAGAGAGAGATAATAAGAGTGAGATGTTTTCCCATAGAAAAATATAAAGTATTTTTTGGATTATTTAAATATTTGTTTACAAAAAAAAATAGGACGAGATAGATTTATTGATTTTCGATTTAAGTAATTGTACAGATGACAATTGAATGACTTCTTAGTACGAGGGTAGGGCTGAAACAAGCCGCATCTTTAATTCGTGTCTAGTGGGTTTTTAGAGTACAAATTTGGTGTTTATTTGTGCCGTAAAGTAATAATAAGAATTGTTGGATCGTATCGTTTTAACATTGCTATGGTGTGTCGAGTGAGTTGTCTCGTCAACGTCAACTTGCCTGGACCTAAGAGAGTCTTAAAACCCGCGATTGATTTTAGACTGATATCCGCGGAATCCGTAGGTCGATAAAACGTAAAACACCGGCGTTTTATTGAGTGACTGTGACTTTGACTGACTTCGACTGCTGACTACCTACTTATTCTCAATAAGTTACTTGACATTGGCCAATTATCTTCTGGTAGAGCCATAAAAAAAATGATAAGGATAAATTTTTGGCATAAGTTTTTATAGCGTTACAAAGAATTGCGTATCTGAACCGATATCTTTGAGTAACAAAGACGATTTTACAACAGAAATGTCTCATTCCTACGGTAAAACATTTGGTTGAAGCGGCTCCCTGCCAGTTTGGAAGTACTCTGGACTTTAAATTTTAACACTTGGCAACCCTTATGCATACGGGACATGCTTGCGTTCTCGTCATAGCTGAGATGCTTACGTCATTGACGTGTCATGACGTCACCGCCGGCGACTGATAAACATTCCGAGCATACCGATCTGTTATTAAAATGATTCATGTGCAGCGTGTATGTAACGTTTGTGTAGCAGGCAATTTGAAGGTTACCCTTTAGCATGACAAATATCAAGTATTATAGATGAAAGGCAAAGTTCTCTTGGCGTTAAGAGTCATGGCTGACGTCATGCTTAAGATTGCGGCCAGCCTTCGAATGTCATCATCCCATCTTGTCGCAGGGCGTTCTACACTACGCTTACCGAGTCGCGGTCTCCACTCAAGGACTTTACGGCTCCAACGGCTGTCAGTTCTGCGGCTAATATGACTAGCCCACTGCCACTTCAGTTTGCTAATTCGGTGGGCTATGTCGGTGACTCTGGATTCTGAACCCTTGGATGCGGGTGACGAAAGACTGATCAGTCAAAAAATCCTTGGAGAATGTCCGAGTCCTGTGGGCGTCTCCTGGCTAAGACGATGATAATAATTTCTGAGTCATAGAAAAATTATCTTAAAACAAGTTTTAAGCTAGTGTCGCTGGCACTGGTATCATTATCTTAGCCAAGAGATGCCCACTATTGGACATAGAACTTCCCCAAGGAACCACCCGCAGAGCTTTAATAATAGCTATTCAATTTAAATTGATTGCACACTTATTGAACAACATAAAATAGGCGAATGGCAATGTACGTAATTTTACATTGGTACGTTGACCCTTACGCTCCTGGAGTAGAGTGAGCATTCGATTCCCACGCTGGACAAATTGTCGTTTTACAAATCTTTCAGTTGAGCGAGCACCATCAGTAACTGTACTGGTTCATCTATGTTACCTGCCCCGTTTGACTCAACGATCGGTGATACCGAGTCTCGGCATCGGGTGCGCTGAAATCATTCGTCATTCATGACGACACGGGGGCAGCGGCCCGAAGCTTCATCCTGTCGAGAAATTCACATCTGTATACATTTCCCGCTTCCAATGCCCCTATACGTTCTGCACTGGATCGTCGACCACTACCATTTAGTGAAATTATGTCATCGACCGTACCAACTACTTCAATGTGATGCTTCAGCTCTTACATGTCAGTGAATAGTAATACTATTAAACAGAATAGAATATAATACTTTCCCTTCATTCCTCATCTAATATTTGATAATGACAAAGTATAAGAAAATAAAATGGTTGACAGCCGTCAGCTTAATCGGTTCTTTAACTGATGTTTTCAATGAATGATTTCTTATCGGCTATAATTATTACATGATAATGTCAAAACTCCACACATTTTGACAGATTCAAATTTCAAAATGAAAACTTAACATTTACATCTGTCACTTTAGTTAGTCTACGAGATTCATTATTACGTAACGAGTTAATGGAGGTCAATCACGAGATTAAAAAAAAGGGACGATGATTTTAGTATCTTAAATCTTAGTATTACCTAGGTTGCCAGCTCAAAAATAGATGATTCTATGCTCTATTGTTAAAAAATAACAATAAAAAAAATCTTGATTAAAAATCATTATGTTACAAAATAAAACTTAAAATCTACTTAGGTATTTGAAGCGTAAACTATATAATATATGCCTGTACTAGGATACCCTGTGTTACAGGCAATATATGACCTATTTTAAAGTAATTGTTGTAAAATAGTTAACAAGTATGTTCAGTATCATGGTGTAATTGAGACGGTTGTTCTAAAATAACTTTTCGCATCGAATGAAGGGCCTAAAACAACAGCAACCCCAGCGGGCGGCCAGTCTAATGCCGTTCCGACATCCACAAAGAAGTCTGCCATCTGGTCCATTTCTCTACTAATGTAAAATGCTTGAATGACCAGCGTATCTGCGATAAAAGAGGTTAGAGCTAAAGATATATGAGTTTACACAATTTTGGCCCATTGATATAGCAAATCATCACTTAGCATCTGGTGAGATAGCGGCCAAATGTCTTGCTTTTTTTAGTAAAAAAGAGTTTTAAGTAATTCAGAGCTATGTTTTGAAACTAAATTTTGTTTACTACCCATATCGTATAATACATATAAGTATCTAGGACTATTATAGGTGTATACTTATTAGAAATGACAATCCCATAATACTTGTAAGTAGGAAGAAAGCAATATTCTATTACATAATATCATTCAGCTAAGTATTCCAGATTTGATTTAATATTGCACTTAAGCTACTTGAAGAGAACTCATTGTAAGTACCTACTTACTTTAATGTAGAAAAAAACCGGCCAAGTGCGAGTCGGGCTCGCGCACAAAGGGTCCGTAGCAGCAAAGTCCAAAATTACAGTTAAATCAACCTATCTCAAAAACTATAAGAGATACTTTGATCAAACCAAAAATCGTTGAAAGAGTTAATTAGCATGCATCACCTCTATTTTTTTTAGAATTTTATACCCCGTAGTTATAAAAATAGAGGGGGGGGGGACATACTTTTTACGACTTTGAGAGCTGATATCTCAAAAACCGTTCACTTTAAGAAAAATGTTTTTTAGAAAACTTTATATCATTTTAAAAGACCTTTCCATTGATACCCCACACGGGTATGTACATCGAAAAAAAAAATTTCATCCCTCAGTTACATGTATGGGGGGCCCCACCCCCAATTCTTTTTTTTACTATTTAGTGTCATATTTTTGTAGCGGTTCATACAACACATATTCCCATCAAATTTCATCACTGTAGTACTTATAGTTTCCGAGTAAATCGGCTGTGACAGACGGACAGACGGACAGACGGACAGACGGACATGACGAAACTATAAGGGTTCCGTTTTTGCCATTTTGGCTACGGAACCCTAAAAAGCACTTTTAATTCCCAAAATATGGTTTTCAATAAATGATTCGAGTATTGAATATAAGTTTGTATATAGCATAGCTCACGATAGCACAAGACAAACCTCTGTGGTTTAATGTGCTGTCTTATTATTGTACATGTATAATTTGTAATGTTATTTGATAATAAATTTAAAAAAAATTACACTCACACAAAGTATTCATTCACGAGCGGAGCTTTTGACAGTGTGTTTAGAACGTGTTAGTTTTCATACATTTTATCGGGAGTGTTTCACGAGTTAGGTGGAAAGGGACCACTCTCCATTCCATCAAAATTTTGCTACGCTATATTGCTATGGTTGCTTTTGATATCCACTAATCATATTAATTAACATTCACGTTTTCGAAGCATAGCTGCATAGCACATATTTGATGGAAAGGCACATTTACACTCACGCATTGTTAGATTAGGTAAACTTGGATTAAGTGTTAGTATAATTTAATGTTTATTGTTGAAATTGATAAGCTCGTTTTGTCCTTTTTCTTTCTTTCGTTTTTGCCTGAGATACAGGATAATCCTTAACTATCTATTTATAATCTATTTATTTGTGGCCGTGTGATGCCCGGCAGAGTAGAATAGGCCACCCTCACTCTTACCGAGTTGTCGTAAAAGGCGACTAAGGTAAAGCTGCTGGCATGATCATCAGCACCCAGAGAAGGAAACTCTGCATTTATATCAAAACCCTCGCCAACCCGTCTGCCAAGCGTGGTGAGTATGGCAATTACCCCTCATGTGATTGAGGGAGGCCCGTGCCCCAGCAGTGGGTACTTAAATGGGCTGGCGATGATTAATCTGTTTATAGTATATAGATTATAAGTATTTATGTCGTTCTCGTGTTTTTTTTTTGAATAAAAATATTTATTGTGCTAGCATACAAGTTAATCGTTAATTACCAACTACTTACACTACAATTTCAACAACATGTTGTAGTTTTAAATACCAACTATAAAACAACAAATATATACGATAATTTCGCTCATTTCGTTCCACTGTAATGCGAATAATTTAATTAAGTACAACATTATTAAGTTATTTCACATATCACGGTCGTTATTATTAATTTAATGTACCTACGCCAGTTTCACTAACGTAAATGAATCACTGAGTACAATGTAAGCATAGAGGTAGTATAAATAATAATTTCTACGAAAATTCGAAGTAAAACGAGCATATTTCAATCACATTTTAGCTTTGATCCCTGACACGTCATTGATCCATCTCAGCACGTCATTATTTAATGCCCTGTTGGTCTAGTGGTTTAAGTACTGGGCTGTGTTCTCGGGTTCCTGGGTTCTATTCACGGGATGAGCAACAAAGTATATTTCGAATTTTTCGAACATTGCTCGGGTTTGTGATAACCAATCCACATTAGGCAAGCGTGGTGATTAAGGTGTCGGGTAGGGCACACTAGCGACGCCAATCGATTTTAATTGTTAGCTACTAAACCGGATCTATTTTAAACTATTTCGAGGTTACAATCTCTCGGCAAACACATATACTATTTATTAAATAACCATGCACAAATGTTGGGTCCGTTTTTGTACGCGAAAATTTGTTTCACGCTAAAAGTGGCCGCTTTTGGCGGTAATCAATTTTTCGCGTACGCGTTGGACCCAACATTTGTGCATGGTTATTTAATAAATAGTATAAGTTTTTGCTGAGAGGTTGTAACCCCGAAATTGTTTAAAATAGATTCGGTTTAGTAGCTAACAATTTAAATCGATTGGTGTAGCTAGTTAGGGCTACCCGTCGCCTTAAGTCTTATCCCATAATAGTAGCGATGACTTGATTTCTATGATGGAGGGCTTTGCCCTGCAGTGGGACAGTATATAGGCTAATAATTTACGTCATTATTGCATTGATCTTCGCAACCCTTAAACAGGGGAACCACACTGGATCGTGGTTACAAACACATTTAGAAACATTATCTCAACAATTGTGTTCAAAATGTTTTCCTTCAAGTTTTTCTTACATGGTACACTCTAACTATTGATCCGTAATACCTATCGGTCGGGAGGGTTTAGGCACAGTATAATAATAAGTATTACGTAGGTACAGTACCTATAGGCCATCCCCGACCCCATCTGAGTCTCGTCCCCCCGCGCTCGGTTAACTCAAACAGTTACCGATTGCCATAGACATGGCCCGGTGCACGTGCAGCTGATGAAATAAAGATGTATCTCATATTGCCGGCTCTTGATGACCTCATAATACATTTCCTCTTATGTTACTCACAATTAAAGACTAAAAGAAATCAAAAAATCCTTTCATTCATAATTACATGATGTAAAGCTAGTTACAACCAACCAGCGTGTTCTTTTCAAACTTAATTATAGTTAACAAAGGAACTGCCACACGCCACAATAAAATCGCCACAGTGTAATTTCAAATGCATTATGCAATATAATTTGCTTTGCAACTCGCTATTTTCTAAATCTAGAAATAGATACAAAAATTGTATTAGATTTTTCACAGTATGAAAATTTTCAGTGGAAAGACATCCAAGACTGCGGTAGCCTTGTAAAAGATTTAAATTGGCACTTAGGTTAGAGAAATAGACTGCCTTTTTTATGTCATAGGTGGCAGACGAGCGGCAGAGCCACGATTCGGCATGAATGGGCCGGCTCGACCGGAGCGATACCACGGACTCACAGAAAACCGGTGGGAAGCAGCACTGTGCTGACTGCTGTGTTTCGCTACGTGAGTGAGGGTACCGGAGGCCGAATCTTTAAAAGGGGGATTTAAAGGTTGGCAGCGCACTTATAACTCCACTGGTGTCGCGAGTGTCAATGGGCGGCGGCAATCGCTTACCATCAGGTGATCCGTCTGCTCGTCTGCCACCTATCACATAAAAAAAGACTTCCGGAATCCTTTCGGAGCATGGTCCAAGAGTACTCCGGGCTCTGAGCGACTGCTTTGGACGCAACTGAGTATTACACGCTAAGATGAGGTGAGACTAGAAATGTTTGTACTGTGGAATCGGGGAACGTTGGAAAAGAATCCATTTCCTGATAATGTGGAAACGTTCGTGCAGCTTTCGCTTTGGAGCAAATTTTGTATCAACGACCGAACTAACTTTAGAACAAAACGTTATTGCTAATTTGCAGCCACAAAATTATTCGAAAGCGGAATTCATTTTCATTAAAAGAATTAAAAAAAACTCGTCGTCGTGTGTTTCGCTGGGTGAGTGAAAAGGGTACCGGAAGCTTAATCCGTAGGGAACGGAAGTTTAATGCTGGATATCCACCAGTGTTGAAGATCTCCGTGGGTGGCGGCAATCGCTTATCATCAGTTGATCCCTCTGCTTATTTGCCACCTATCACATAAAAAAAACATTATAGCGCCAGACAGTTCATACGGACCGACCCAGCAAAGTTTTAATCTGGGTATTGGTTAATTCCTATCGCCCGATCTCAGAAAAGCCCACACGGAAAGAATAAGAAGGAGCATTCGCTGTGCTATATAAGTACATACCAAGTAACGATAGCCGGCGACGTCTTTTAAAACACCCCGGCCAGGGTGAATTTTGAAAAGTCAGTTTCCGAAAATGTACCTAGTCGTCATAAAATCGATTGAAATGTCACCAATGATATTTTTGTAGAGCGGTATATAAACTTACTTTTAGTACCTTGAAGCATTTTTCCAAATCCAAAGCACTGTGATATACGGTTATAGGGTAGTACTTTTTCATGCTTACCCAGTAAGTGCCTATTCATTTTAGCCCTGAAACCTTAACATAGTGTTAAAAGGAAATATTTCAGCATTATCATAACTTAGGAAACTTTATGAAATTTACTGTACTACATTCTATCAGAGCCTGGTGATACACTTACTTCTCAATATAATCCATGTGACAGCTTTTATTGTGGATTACGACCAGATACCCTGCCGTCCGATGTAAGAATTAATCATTCTTTCGGATAATTAGATGATTCAAACCAACTCCTATTATTACTGGAGTACTATCCAGTATGGATTCGTGGGTTTTATATGCTCTTAGCCGTCATCATACCTTCATCTTTCATGATGGGCAATGCCAAAGAATGGAACGCCCCATGTCTGCTCATTCAGTCCTAAATCGGATACCAAAAAAGTGCGAAAATAAACGGCAAATGAATGAGACGGAACTGGTGTTTCATTCTCCGGCTCCCTGCCTGAACCTGAGCTCTACAGTTCCCCCTAAGAACTACAACAGCAATCTTTTAAAACTCAAGTAAATAGATGCTTTAGTTTAAGCTTGCCTTGTGAGGAGATCAGATGGCCGATGGGGTAGAAAGGTCCTTGAGTAGAGGCCGCGTATAAGAGGTCGACGCCGTAGCAGGCCTGCCACAAGGTGGACCGACGATCTGGTTAAGGTCGCGGGAATCCCTTGAATACGGGCGGCACAAGACTGATTTATGTGTAGATCATTGGGGCAGGCCTATGTCCAGCAGTGGACGTTTATGATGATGATGATGAAGCTTGCTCCACCATAAGCATTTTCTCAACTCCCGTTCTTATCCTCAGTGTGAAGCCAAGAATGGGACATCAACAATTATAAAAAAAGACAATTCAGTTTATAAAACCGCTCATTTCATGGCCCGCCACGAGTTGGAGGCGCGAGTCAATTACCACAGAGCTCGTCAGCGACCTAATAGAAACTTCCCGCGATGCGATTAGCGCTCACCTGAACTGCGACCTTATTTATTATAAAAACTAGCTTGACTTTACGTTTTTATCGCACGCCGTTAAGTGAAACAGTTTCATAAGCTTGTCACGATTGTGGCTTCTTATGTTTTGTAAAATTCCATTGGATATTAAAGTTTTTGTTTTTAAACGATTCATTAATTATTATAGTACAGCATCTAAAGCGGTGGTATCGAAGGGAGTTGCCACATTGGTAGAATGTGAATAGTGGTATAGCACTGTCATTCTATAAAATCTCACGTTATACCGAAGTAGAGCCACGCTTCAGCATGAATGGGCCGGCTCGACCGGAGTGATACCACGGCCTCACAGTAAACCGGCGTGAAGCAGCACTGTGCTGTGTTTCGCTGCGTGAGCGACGGTACCGCAGGCCCAATCCGGGGGAAAGAGGGTTTAAAGGTTGGCAGCGCACTTGGTACTCCATTGGTGTCTCGGGTGGCTATGGGCAGCGGCAATCGCTTACCATCAGACGATGCGTCTGCTCGTCTGCCACCTATCACATAAAAAAAAAATACCATAGATTTATTCACGGATAAAGAGTGGTCGAATCCTAATAGGATTACTACAACTACGATGTTAATACGATTGGTTCTAAGGGAAAAGTGTCGCTATAAGTCAAGTCAAGATGAATTTTTATAAATCTCCTTTTCTGTTTCTTACTTACCACCCTCTCAATATATCTTGACATTTGCAAATAAATTGCCATACTTATGGTTAGCCCAAAGTTAAATTATCCGACTTGCCTCCACGCGTGGCATCCCCCGCGTGGTATTATGAATGCCACTGGAACTTTTTATCGCGCCTCTCCCAGGATCTATGCATTTTCCGGGGTGAAAAGAATAATGAGTTTTTGGTAAGTTTCTCACCGAGGCCTCCCTTGTGCGTAGTTTCGTGAAAGTGGTTTAGCGTTAAAATTAAAAGCTAACAAACAGTATCTATTCGACCGTGGGAGAGCCACGCTTCGGCATGAATGGGGCGGCTCGACCGGAGTGATACCACGGCCTGACAGAAAACCGGCGTAAAGCAGAACTGTTCTGTGTTTCTGTGTTTCGCTGCGTGAGTGAGTGTACCTTAGGCCCAATGCGGGGGAAAGGGAGGCATCGGTCACTGCAGCAAATGTTGAAGTTGGCTACAGAATTTGTCGTATTGGTGTATTTTATGTCACTCGTATTTAAATTTGTGTTCTGTGGCCAATAAAGAAATCTTTATCTTTTTACCTAATTGTCTTGTAAATATAAATTTAAGGCCAGGCAATAGCGAACAAGGGAGAGCTCTGCTTGCACTGGAAAATAGTAGAGCGAATGGAGGATTGGTCGTGGCATCCCCCGACCTAATTCTCCCCAATTTCTCTCCTACCCGCATCATCACCCACCATCATGTTTTAGAGATTGCGTCCAGTCACCAAATGACTGACAAAAAAATCCTTGATTTATTCATTTACTTCATTCATTTTAGTGCGCTGTAGTGTTATTGATCAATACATTTCCTACAGTTCCTACAAAAACAAGGAAATAAGCATCTCGGTTTTGAAAACACAAAACTATACAATACACACATCTAAGTATACAAGCATAGGTACAGTCTTGCGTTTTCGTGTAAAGCGGTGTTATTTTGACGTGTGCGCTCAGCGCGCCCACTCGTTTGATGTCGCCGGCCACGCCGACTGATGTGCGATGAAAAACGACCCTGTGATCATCGTTCCTCGTTTCCGACACGAGGAAGACGTCACACAGAAATAATTATGATATTTTGTACTACTCAGTAATAAAGGAATTTTAAAAAATCAGACGCCACCATATTACTCCCCATAGTATAATTCCTAGTTGCGTCCGAAACTGTCACTTCAGAGCCCGGGGTACGCTTGGACCATGATCCGGGATTCGGGAAGTCGGATAATTACAATGAAGCGACTGCCGTCTGACTCGATAGTCAGACGGCAATAAATCAAGCAGATCAATAAATCGGCCCTAAGGAATTTCGATCAACCCTTAGGGCCGATTTATTGATCCGTAGTTAAACTGAACTAATAGTTTAAAAAAGTATCCATCAATGTTCAAATATCGCCAAAATGTGTTTTTAGAACAATAGTTAGCTTAAACAATCGTTTTTTTTGCATATAATGGCTGCTACTGTGTCTTGCGACACATCTATAATTCTACCAATGTCGAGTGATTAGAGAGACACATTCATTAATGACGAGTGGATTCTATTTTAATCAGTTTTGACATCATCTAAAACAAAACAAACATACACATGGACAATAATTAATAATAAACAATAGTTATATATTACAAGAATTACGTCACTTTGACGGTGTCACTTTGACTTTTGGTTAGACAGTCTACTATAGTTAATTTAACCAAAAGGCGACAACGGATCAAAAAATCTACCCTTAAACAGGGGAATCAGACCAATACTGGATCACGGTTACACGTTCAGAATCATTATCTCAAATATTGTATGTATCCACATTATTGAGAAACGGTCCAAGACGTGCAAATTTCCTTTCGATGCTTTCCGTCACCGCCGAGCTAATAGTAAAAATATACACATAGATTTAAAAAAATCAAGATGTGCATGCTCGGATTCGAACCACGACCCCTCGTATAGTACTTACTACGTACAGTATAGTTACTCCCTGCCTCCCGCTGGATCCGGCCCCTCCTCTGTCCGGTGTCTTCACGGTTACCCTACAATGTATTTCTTACTCACACAAGCATAGGACGCTTTCACCTGCACGAGCTTATGACTGTGTGATTAGAACGTGTTCGTTTCATACATTTTATCGCGAGTGTCCCAGGTGTGACATTATTGTGTCTCCTAGTTATTATGTTTTGAAATTAGCGATTTTTTTGCATTTCTACCAGGTCGGAATAGCCGGTTTTTGACATTATTCATCATTCAAAAGAGGTCAACATGTATGAGGATGAATGTAGTAAGTTTAGTCCTCTTATGTAATTATAATTAATCAAGACGGGATATTTATTATGTGATACAACATTGTGTACTCACATATTTTACTCGACGTTTCAGCTACGTTACAGCAGCCGTGGTCACGAGCGGACTAGTCATGGTTAGACTACTCTACTCTCAGTCCACTCGTGACCACGGCTGCTGTAACGTAGGCGAAACGTCGAGTAAAATATGTGTGTACGCAATGTTGTATCACATAATAAATATCGTGCTAATTCCCGTCTTGATTAATTATAATTATAATGCAACGCGAAAATTAAAAAAACTCTATATAATTATTAAATTCCGAGCATATCACACTCTGATAGATGATGTACTCTGTAGAAACCAGTAGAGGTAGAATGAAGTAGATACTATCACCATTTTAGTGGATCCCTCTAATGAATTAATTTCATTCAACATGCATATGCTACGTTACTGGCGATATCACATCAAAACGTAATAAATAATGTATCCAAATACTTATGACATCTTTTACACACATTTATTCATCTGTTGAATTTTGAAATGACGGGATATGACCGCGTGCCAAGTTGCTCATAATATTTATCTTCAGATACATTCATATTTCCTCTCTAATTGTCATGGGAAACACCTCGGTCTGATCGAGATTCCAAGATATGTTTTTATATATTTTATACAACATGTTTCGCGAGTTAATCCCCGAGGAATTTTCGCAATACTAAAAAAAACTTGTTGACCTACTATCTCATAGAGTAATTAGATAAAGTGTTATATATGAGGACAAATTAAAATCTTGAATATGTGAAGATACGTTAAGTTTTAAAACTTCTTATATTTATTGCAGAATCATTGCGAATGTAGTTCACATACATCGAGCGGATCTTTTGAATCATTAAATAAGTAATAAATTCTTATTAAATACGTAATTGCACCACGAAAATAAGTAGGTAAAATCATTCATTTACCTACTTATTCCTGCGAATGTATTTTTACGGTTGTACATTTTCAACCGAAAAAATACATTCGCTTAGGTAAAAGACCAAGTATAAAGTAAAATTCATTAAACCGCCAGAAATATAACCCATTTTACGATAATGATCGGTGTTGAAAACTCAATATCCGATAAACCGCCACCTGTAATAAATTAGCCATTGCAATTTCTCCACGATAGCCGACTTCGGTGTTGCCAGGCACTTCAGCACTATTATCAGTTTAACGCTAAAGTAGCACATAGAATCCAGGAGTCGCTTTTGTAACATTTCGCTAACAATCATTTGGCCCATGAACGTTTAACCAGAATAAAAATATAAAAAATATTCTGATTCTGAATCCAGGGGGTCATGTCCCCCCCCTGGCTTTATTTCAGGAGGACCTAACGCAGGGGGGATTTTATATTATAAGTAGGTAGTAAATTTAATTAAAACTTATTATGGCACCAAAGCAAGGGTGGATCCACCCTTGTTCTGCCCATTATCGTTTCGCTTACAGAACAATTTGCCCTATGAACGTTTCGTAAATAGAATGAGAAACAGATTTACCGAATACCAACATAATATTTTACCTTTTTTGCTTTTTAATGAGCTTTATAGTTAACATAGGTTTATTGAAAGTCTATGAAATTGGAATCTAAATCATTAATAAATCTACTTCTTCTTATTGAAATTCCTCTCTGACTTAGCGAAGGTTGGCAATCAATCTAGCATATCCTTCTCGGTCTCTAGCGGCACGAAATCAGCTCTTCGACGCTCGTGATCCCCGTACACTCCCGGATGTTACGCAGCCATGATTTTTCCTCCGATCCACACGCCTTTTACCAGCTACTTTCCCCATCGTAATAAGTAACCACTCGTACCTATCTATCTTGTCTTAACACATGTTCTAAGTAGGCAACTTTCCTATGCTTGATGGTCGGTAAGAGTTAGCGTTTCTGGAGCCCAATTCTCGTGCTCGTGATGTTTTGAAAACATGGCGGATGTTACATGAAATCCATACATAAAGACTTTGTTTTAGTGATATATGTCGTATGATGATAAATGTCACGAGCCCGAGAATTAGGCTCCTGATGCACTCGTCGGAGAACTTTAACATTTCAACAATTAAAAAATCGGCTAACTTAAGTAACTAAAAAGGACATTCATATCAGCCATTAATTCCACGGATGATCTACGACCTTTTGTTTTGCCTTACGTACGTACCTTTTTCGTCAATAATTGTGATCTTGAGTAGCCTAATAAACTTACAAGAAATAACCTACATGGGCAACATTGCTTCACGGTAGCTGGCATCAGGGCGTCTCGCAGGAAAATGGCGATAAATTAATTCGTACAGAATAATAAATTCTCGGGCACGTTTTATAGTTTGTCGCGAGTCTCGTGAGGTGACCGTACATCATAGGAAAGTGGAATTGTGGACTAGAATAACTCGCGACGTCAGTGAGAAACGGCGTAAGTTAAGATTTTAATATTTTAAGGTTCATGTTTAGAATTTGTTCTGTTCTGTTTTGTCCTACTATTTTAAAAGACTTTTATGCTTGTTTGTTACTTTACAGATATACTTACTGTACATTTTGGGGTATTAAAATAGCTATTAATAATTTAATTCTAATAACTTTTATCCTTTGTCTTTAATTTTCGAAAATCTTTACAAATGATTATCTTGATTACTTCCGAAACGAAACAACTCATTTAATGTTTTTAAGACTAAAATTAGCCCAATATCTAATTGAATATGAATCACTATTTATGTCTAAAACCAGCGCTGCAGCTGTTGCTTGCGGCAGTTGCAGCATATGCTGAGCCTGAGCCTTGTTGGCCGCAACTTTTATGATCTGCACCGTTTTTATTAATTTTTTGTTTTATGTGTGTGTCAATAAATAATTTTCTTTATTCTTTCTTTCACTAGTTGGATAAGTAGGTAGGTAATGTGAGTCTTTGATAGTGGTGAAACCGGTTTTTTTTTAATGAACTGTGTTGTGTTATTGTGTGTTTTATCTTTTAAGTAAGCAATATTCTCATGCCACATTATGTAATAAATCTTAGTGAGAATAAAAATATTTAAACCTAAACATGGTACCTTTTTAGCACGTTCATTTGTAACAATCTATACTAAATTACCTACTAAGAAATTTAGGGACTTACTAATTACATACCACTAAGATGTTTTTAGTTTCATATAATTTCTTTAAAACATGACAATTGATGGTTCAACATTAACTAAACTTTTTCAAGGCTAAAAGGCATCACCCTAAAAAAGACGAAAATAAAAAAATCCCACTTACGCATGTCTTCCATTGAGCAAAGTACTCCGCGTCCAGCCGTACGTTTTAGTTGTGAACCAAAATAAGCGACTATTAATAAATCACACGAATCGTGAGAGTCGCGTCTCGTCGCGTCGCGTCTCGGATCCGATGACGGTGTCTTGTTCCTGTTCGTGTGTGACGGTTCGTGGCTACGACGAAAGCTCGTAAATTTTACTAGCAAGCCGTTAAACTAGTTTTTATATGCTAGAAACGACAAACGAGCAAGCAATTCACCTGATGGTATGTAATCACCGCCGCCCATTAACATCTGCAAAATCAAGGAGGTCTAGTTTTTTTCTTCAAAAATATGAGTTATGGCATCTTTATTTTGCACGACATAAGAAAATTATGCAATTGCAAGGGTGGTAACCTACCACCTTGAAGACTGTTGATTAACCATAGATAATACAAAACTAATACAACTTTTGATCAATAAATCTTATATATATATATATATAAGATTTATTGATCGAAAGTTGTATTAGACATAAGTGATTTGAAATAAATATTTTATTTTTTATTTTATTTTATATAGCACATGCTATAAGACACTATAATAAACTGAACACGTTTCCATGTTCTAATATTTCTAGTGTACTTACTTCAAAAGTTGGAGTATTTCGAAACACGTCAAGGTGACGGGTAGGGCACACTAGCGGCGCCAATCGATTTTAATTTTTAGCTACTAAACGGGATCTATTTTAAACAACTTCGGGGTTAGAACCTAGCGACAGACACTTATACTATTTATTAAATAACCATGCAAATATGTTGGGTCATGCTAAAATTGATTCACGCCAGAAGCGGCCACTTTTGACTGACCGGATGGCGCAATTGGTAGTGACCCTGCCTCTTACGCCAAAGGTCATGGGTTCGATCCCCACCCTGGACAAACATTCGTGCGATGAAGACTTGTGTTTGTTCAGTGTCTGGGTGTAATATATGTATTTAAGTATATATTTGTGTTCCTCTGTTGTCTGATATCTGCAACACAAGTGCTTAAGCTACTTAGTACGGAATCAGGTCAACGTATGAGATGTTGTAAGAATTATTATTATTATTACTTTTGACGTGGATCAATTTTTCGCGTACAAAAACGGACCCAACAATTGTGCATGGTTATTTAATAAATAGTATAAGTGTTTGTCGAGAGGTTGTAATCCTGCAATTGTTTAAAATAGATTAGGTTTAGTAGCTAAAAATTAAAATCGATTGGCGTCGCTAGTGTGCCCTACCCGTCACCTTAAAGTCATTTAGCATACGCGACATAGGTGCCCAGTAGCCCGTTGTGTGACACGGATTCTCATGGGCGGTAGGTTATTGATCTTTCTTTGTTGGCATCTATTGTTTGTGAACTAATTCCCAAAAAACAGTTTTAACAATGAGCTACGCGGATACTTTAATGTTATTGTAATTAATTAACGTCGTACGTCTTCAAAAAAATAATGTATGGAATTATTAATATTTAACTATGTGTGGGCCATACTCATAAGCTCTCATTCTCACTCACTGATTTGCTTGTAGACAAATTAATGATGTCATTTAGTTAATTTTTTTTTTATTTATTGCAAAGTACCAACAAACAAAATTGCAATAGGTTTAAGCTAATACAAGAATAATCGACTTAATTAATAATTGCAAACCCAACAGCGATGGTTACATTATTCTTAAATATCATTAAAAAAAACACCTTAGAGACCCGTATAATAAAATAACAAAGTAGATAACAAAAAGTTAAAATAGGAATACGTGTGAAATGCGTGCGTGTGATGTTAATGATGATATTCCAATGATTTGAAATTACAACTATACATAGAGTCACAGATTATAATAATAGTTGGATAGAGGTCACAAGAGCCAACACATTATTAGGATTTTAAGTAAGCGCACAGAAAATCGGCGTGAAGCAGCCCTATGCTGTTTCGCTGCGTGAGTGAGGGTACCGGAGGCTCAATCCGGGGGAAAGGGTTTTAAGGTTGGCAGCGCACTTGTGACTCCACTGGTGTCGCGGGTGTGTTTGGGCGGCGGCAACGGCTTACCATAAGGCGATCCATCTGCTCGCCTGACACCTATCACATAAAAAATCAAGATTCGGCTTACTAGAGAAAAAAAATGTTAGATAATTATCTGAAAATGTATGAAAATGCCGATTTTTAACTCGAATAAAATCAAGGATAATGATTAAGGACCCTAAACAGCTTGGTACTATAGTAATAAATAGAGAGTAGTCCTACAAAATACAGCAAAAATATGTCTGCCGGCACTTGGACCAAAAAAAAAGTATGTCCTTTGAATTAAAAAACGCGCTAAACATAAATACTCAACTTTAGCTTTTCCAACAGCAAACCACATTGAAAGCTAGAACTAATTCACAATTAATTAAGCTCCGATAGTTCTAGACAACTAGGCACTCCAACCAAGAGCACACTTGTTTGTTTTGTTAAAATTCGAAGCGCGTGCGCACGCGGCATGCCGCGTCCGCCCCCAGGGGGTGCGGGGGGGAGCTGTGGTGACAGTAGTGCGTCCATGACCCTACCGAGGTGTCAGCTTAGGAACACGGTGACATCATGAAAATGATAGTGTTGGGAGTTACATTTCAGACCTGGTACAACATGACCTTATCTATTTCTCATGCGGTTTTGTTAAGGTGACGGGTAGGGCACACTAGCGACGCCAATCAATTTTAATTTTTAGCTACTAAAGCGGATCTATTTTAAACAATTTCGGGGTTACAACCTCTCGACAAACACTTATACAATTTATTAAATAACCATGCAAAAATATTGAGTCCAACACATATGCGAAAAATTTATTCATTGTGTTTGCCGAGAGGTTGTAACCCCGAAATTGTTTAAAATATATCCGGTTTAGTTGCTACAAAATGAAATCTATTGGCATCGCTAATGTGCCCTACCTTAAACCCTTAAACCCAGGGGCGGCTCTAGCCCAAGAAGCGCCCGGGCGCAATCATTAACCTGGCGCCCTCTTGTTTCAAAATACGCGAACAAAATTGAATACTTACATGTTCGACTACCTATGGGCAGTCGCTTCATTGTTATTATCTGGTATCGTGGTGCCTTATTTTGAAGCCGTTCCGTAACGAATGAAAATATACCTGTCGCGTCTAAACAAAGGAGACACACAGCGCGTGTGAAAGAGAGGGAAACTCCGATTCGGTAGTAACGTGTGCTTTAAATTATTCCCACTGGATCCTATATCATGGTCTAAGCGTACCCTGGGCTTCGAAGCGACAGCATTAGTCACAAACTGGGATTCACACGCTAAGATGAGAAGAACAATCAGTACTCGCGCACGCTCCTTGCGGAGCGTTTCAGTGGCGGCTCTATGCTTAGCGAGGGACTCTTGGCGCCCTCTAACATCCGGCGCCCGGGTGCACCGCACCCCCCTGCACTATAGGTAAAGACGCCTCTGTGCTAACCAATACACTATTAGTGATTTATTGTGACTACCATATAATAATGCATGTAAAAGTGTTGTGGTTGATATCTATGAAAAGGGTACCCTCCAAGTTTTTTTATGGTTCTTCAAACTGGAAAACGAAAATCCATCCATCCAATCAACGATAGATTACATAATTCGACATGCGTAAGTGTTCAGTGTGGACTTAAACTAAAAAATACGTTTTCACCGGAGGTCGACTCTTCTCGGTAGTGAAGTCTTTGAAATACTACTAAAATTAAGGTGTTCCTGTTCAGTAATAGTTGTAATACCTACATAGAAAAGACATACGAGTATACCCCTTATGCTAATACCACCCTGTTGATGTAGGTATATTAATCTTCAATAATATAAAATTCCACTTCATGTCGCAAAAGCAATATTTCTTTGATATACATATTACTTTTCAAAAACCGCAATTTCCTTGATTACTTGAGAGGGAACCGCTCAAAACTTTATCACCCTCTATTAAGCACGTTTAAAAACAAGAGACCAACTGCGCCACCCGAAGACTCAATTCCGCTCAATCAATATTACAATGATTAAAAAAAAACCTACAAGCCGATCGGACTTCCCAAAGTTTGCCCGAGGACCCGAGGAGAAGACAATTAACTCAGTGGAGCAGGCCAACGTGAGCCCACTTCAAATTGCTCTGAGACTCGAAAAGTTTACCGAATCAATTAAAGAGTTTAAACTTAATAAGGCACTTAAGAATTTAAATAGCTGGAGAGCTCTGGAGCGGGTGCGCATTTGTATGCGTGTCGCACTGTCGCGCTCATATCCGTTTGGTTTTACTAACAGCGGGTGTGATGCTAAGTGTTTTCATTGTTTTAAAGTGGATGATTCTCGATTTTTACCATACTGTTTAAAAAAGAGTGAACTAATCCTTGGGATCCTTCTACTTGAGACACAGTCTACGACTAATGCTAGGACAACCCGTTCGGAACACTGGTAGTGAACGCAGCATTTGGTCCAAGGGTTGCGGGATCGATCACCGCTCAGTACAAACAATTGTGTGCATGAACATGGCTATTTGTATTGGTTTAGGTGTTTCTACTACTTATAGTATAAGTATGTATTTACAAAGAAAAGTATTATATATATAATTCCATTGTTGATTCTAATATCCGTAACACTGGTACCTCCATGGGCTACCTATCTCGGTGCACAGAATAAATATAGAGGACAGAGTCAGATCAATGTATGATGATATGATGTTGTAAAACATTAATTTTAAAAAATGCGGTCATTGTAACTGAATGTTACTGGTTTCAATAAAAAAATATTTATTATTCTTCAGCAGCATGTATTTGTCCATTACAGAGCATATATCTCTCCAACTCTCTCCACTCTATCGTCAGTCTTCCTTCCAGACCACACATCGTCGGACCATCTGTCAGTGTATCCGCTTAAACTTCATTCAAGAATATTAAACACCTTCCGTCTCCCCTTCTGCACTCACATGGCCGACCCACACCTTTGTTCTTTCATCTACCACTTTTCAGTTCGAATTAGTTCGTTGTCGAATAAATACTGTAAAATTAAAGTAAATATTTCACAACATCGCATTTTTTTATAGTAGCACAGTATATTGGCTCTCCTCAGCCTGATGGTAAGCAAGAGAAGAGCCCAAGTTGCAATTATAACGGAAGCGATGTTACGGCATCACCTCCGTTGGCACCGCCATAATGGCCCGCGAGATGCTTCTTCACGCTTCGTTTGAAGGAATCCATATTGTAGGAAGGGGGAAATACATGCGCCGGCAACGAGTTCCATTTCTTGATGGTGCGGTAGAAATAAGAACTGCCAAATTTTTTTAGTCCGTGATTGGATGTTTTCCACTGTTGAGCGGTGACAGTGTTGTCCGTCGCGTGTAGTTCTGTGAACTGGGGATCCTGCATTGATCTGACTCTGAGAAAGGTGGCTCAAGCACCTCAAATTATCAAAAGCAAATTATCTTAAGAAATTAATCTTGAATTTCGTTGCAAACGATTAGACTTAGACTCGGGCCAGTGCCTCTAGTCTTAGGGCCGAGATCACTGACTTGTCAAACAACGGTAATCAACGCTTTAACCATGCAAAGCAGTTAAAGTGTGACTATCGTTGTTTTAATGTGTGAACTCGGCCCTAAAGCATAGAATTAAAATCTAGCAGGGTGGCATCCTAAGTCTCACGACTCATAATTTAACAACTTAAAAAAGTAAAGTACCAGCCCATATATTGTCACACTGCCGCGCATAGGCCTCCATCATAGAAGTCAAGTAATCGCTACTATGATGCGATTAGGCTCAATCACCACGCTTGCCAAATGCGGATTGGTGATCACAAACCCGAGCTATGTTCGGAAAAATCGAAACATAGTTTTCGCTCGACCCGGGAATCGATCCCAGGACCCCGAGATCACGGCCTGGTACTTAAACCACTAGACCAACAGGGCCTTATTTAACAACTTATTTTGATCAAAATCGATAACACTCTTTCCTTGAAGACTTTAATGACTCAGAACTATAAATTGAGACAGCATCACATATCTACACTCTAGATCCGAATTTAAATCGTCAGTCCATCGTACTGTAGGGTATACAATATCCATATACATACTACGTTTCCCCAAGAATATACGTTTCAAGTAGATTAAGTCATGTCTATTCTAATCACTCGAGATTGAGTGACAAACTAATGAATCCTCCGCGCCTACTTGCCGAGCAAACCTATTTAACATGTGACTACGCGACGCGAGCTAAATTGCATCGATTAAATTACTCCGCGATCCGCCGCAGATTGACCCGCTAAGTACTTTAGAATTAGTGGCTTGGTTTACTGGAATTTAACATTGACTTTACAACTGATTTACAGAGAGCAATGGAGAGGGCTATGCTCGGAGTCTCCTTGAGTGATCGTATCAGAAATGATGAGATCCACAGTAGTACTAAGGTTACAGACATAGCCCAAAGGATTGCATGCCTCAAGTGGTAATGGGCAGGGCACATAGCGAGGAGAACAGACGGCCGTTGAGGCGGAAAGGTCCTCGAGTGGAGGCCACGTACAGGAGGTTGCAGCCGTGGCAGGCCGCCCAAAGGTGGACCGATGATCTGGTGAAGATCGCAGGAATGCATTGAATGCGGGCAGCACAGGACCGATCTGTGGGGAGAACATTGGGGAGGCCTATGTTGAAGGTTACACGCGCAATTGTGACTCTACTCGTTTCGCGGGTGTTCATGGGCGGCGGCAATCATTTACCATCAGGTGATCCGTCCACTCGTCTGCCAGGGCCGACAGGGCCCATATGTTAACAGTGCCTATGTTGTAAGAACTTTAACTATATATGGTATGCAATAAATAATTGATAAAGATTGGTTAAATTGGACCTTAGAAAAAACGCCAATCTCTCCCGATTCGATGTTTATCCAAGAATAACTTATAATAACGCTACGAATCGTATGGACAGCGTTATTTTACAGTTTTATACTCGGATAAGATTAGTCTAGATTGGCCGAATCGGGCCTTAGCGTACTTAACTTTTCCGTTTCATCATCATCATCATAATTTAACCCAATATATGTCCACTGCACAGATTAATGGTCTACTGCTGGACGTAGGCCTCCCCCAAGATCTCCACACAGATCGGTCCTGTGCCGCCGGCCAGATCGTCGGTCCACCTGGTTTCTGTTTGAATTTTGCAAACAATCACTGAATAAGTTACGGAATTTGAACAAAATCGATTGTGTGCTTTGTGTAAATCGAACTGTTTGAGCCAGATGCATTCACCCGTCCGTTCGAATATCCTGAGAAGATTTATTTTACCTATTACAAGTTGTTGCAACATCTTCTTCTTCTTGATGTGCCGTTTCATTACTAAAGATTGGCCATTAGCTCTTTGAATCGTGGCTTATTCATAACAAGCCTAAAAAGATGTTCGGCGGATTTGATGCCAGTCCAATATCGTGTGTTCCTGAGCCAGGACATTTTTCGCCTTGCAATTCTGCGTTTTCCAGCAATATCAGAATCAACAGTGGGATTACAAATATATACATTTTAATCCATTTTCTTTTGTAAATACATACTTATAATACAAAGAAAACACCCAGACCAAAATATGTTCATGCACACAAATGTTTGTACTATGCGGGGATCGAACCCGCAAAATCCTTAAACCAAAGGCAGCGTTCACTACCACTGTTCCAAACGGGTCGTCATAAACAAGATCTTACTCAATCACGGCACAGAAGACTACATAGATTGGATCGAATTGCTTTGATTAAATCTCTTCACGAGGCCTGCTAAGTGCCGCAGTAGTAATTGTTATCAGAATTAACGCCTTGGCTGCGGTCGGTTCAATTGACTACCGACTCGACAATTGATAATGCAGAGTCGTTAAAGAGCATTTGGACCTAGGTCAGTTTCGAGCTTTTTAATACAATGTTTTTTTATGCAAGCGGGTCACCTAATGGTAAGTCATCATCATCATCATTTAACCGTTTTGTCCCAGTTGCTAAACCAGCGTGAAGCAGTGCATGCGCTGTGTTTCGCTGCGTGAGTGAGGGTACCGGAGGCTCAATTTAGGAGAAGGGGGGTTAAAAGGTAAGAAGCGCACTTGTGACATCACTGGTGTTGCAGGTGTCCATGGGCGGCGGCAATTGCTTACCATCAGGTGATCCGTCGGCTCGTCTGCCACCTATATCATAAAAAAAAAGTTGCGTCCCAAGCTGTCGCTCCCGTTTTTCTGCTTCAACTCCTCCACTACGCGGGATTTTGTGCATCCATTGTGGTTAATAAAATGGTATATTGTGTACCAATACTTACCATTAGTAAATACCGCATATATTTTCCGGCAAGTACCTGCCTACATTAAAGTTTTGGTTCGTGGTCGTGGCTCCTATTTTTTTATTAGTCATTCCTCGAATGAGACCCTAGCGCAGTTTGAATATTCTGACACTGTGACAAACCATACATATTCATTAGTTATGAATCAAATGTGACTCAAAGAACGTTGAACCCTTCAGAAAATGTCTCCGTATGTGACTTGACTGTCAAATGAACTAGTCAGATGGCCTACTACGAAATTCATGATTGAATCATCATTCCTGTTCATTTGACACGCGCTGTGCGTCCGCTTTGTTAAGGTGCGACAGGTATATTCTCTTTCGTAACGAGACACTTTTCTTGTAGGTCCCCGGGACATAAACTCAATCACAACGCAAAGAATACGAAATAGTGATGCTATTTGAATCTTACTTTACTCGAGATTCAGAAAAGTTGTATTTCAACTAAAAAACATTGACGCGAATTCTCTTGGAATCGATTGAGCAGGTACTTTGCTATCGCACCCCACGAGTGCGAGTAGAGACGCAAATAGTGTGCGAGCGAGAAAGTGAATAGATGCTCTGATCCCATTCTTTATCCGCACAGATTGTAGTGTCGAATTGCTACATGGACCACTAACATCTAAGACAAAACTGTACTAAACCGTCTAATTTATGTGCCAATTTAGTTATCTTTGATCTCTGGCATAATATAAATATTCCTCTTCACGATCATGTTGGACATGAATATGTTAAGTTCTCGTCTGAAAACTCAAAAGTTAATTCGTTACTCGTAATGTTAAATTCGTTAATCGGTATTAATGAGTCAATTGTCCAGCTAGGGGCATTTGAGTAAACCAATATCCCGAATGAATCGAATGGCAAACTAGCAAATACCACGGGCAATACTCGTAGCAAAAGTAGCAAATACCACGGGCCCCGCTCTTGCCATATACTCGTAGCAAAAGTAGCAAATACCACGGGCCCCGCGCTTGCCACATACTGTTAGCAAAAGTAACAAATACCACGGGCCCCGCGAATTGAGAAGCGCCACCCGCCCCTGTATTTCTTTAATGTGACAGGTGGCCGACGAGTCGACGAATCACCTGATGGCAAGCAATTTCCATGGACGCTAGTGGTAAGTACGCTGTCAACCTTTAAACTCCCTTCCCCCGGATTTGGCCTTTGGTAATCTGGTAACACACTTGTTCATAGCATATTCAACCCTCAGACGACTTTTTCATATGATAGGTGGCAGACAAACATACCGATTACCGATTATTAATGGTAGCGATTGCCGCCACCTAATAGAAATTCGCAACATAGGTAGACTTAAAAGTGTGCTGTCAACCTCTTCCCCTTCCGCCGGATTGGGCCTCCCGGTACCCTTACTCACTAATAAAAAAACAGAGCTGACGTTGCTTCACTCATCATTAAAAGAGGACTCACTCTGGATGAGCCGGCCCACTCAATCCGAAGCCAGGCTCTCCCTCGGTAAACTTAAGGTATTTTTATCAGACTAGTAAACAATAGTACTCACTTTGCTTACGGCATCGTAACGCAATCGAGTAAACACGAGTGTGTGAGTGCTCGAATCGAGTCAGATGGCTTCGATGAAGTCGCTTCACGCCGCAAATTGCCCACTAATTAGTGTTTAGTGTTAACGCCGTGGAAATTGGCGGAATTTGACGCCGTCACGTGTCGGCGGTAATAAGGTGGTAAATATCGCCGTTTTGTATCTTTTTGCCTCGTGTGATCCTGAATTAGAATGTTCACTCATCATCATCTCAGCATGTCATACACAGTTGCGTCCGAAGCCGCTTGTACCTAACCTCATCCTTTTTTTTTATGTGGTAGGTGGCAGACGTATCACCTGATGGTAAGCGATTGCCGCCGCCCATGGACACCCGTGGAGTCACAAGTGCGCTGCCAACCTTTAAACCTTCCTTTCCCCCGGGCCGGGCCTCCGGTACCCTCACTCAAGCAGCGAAGGCAACAGAGAGGGGAACCCGACCAACTGGATCGTGGTAACACGTTCCGAATCACTATCTTAAATATTTTAGGTATCCACAATTTTTTTTAAAACTATCCGAGACATGCAGGTTTCCTCACGATGTTTCCCCTCACCGTCAGGCTAGTGGTAGAAATATGCACATTGATTTGAAAAAAACAATCTATCAATAAAAAAAATCTTTATTACTGACCGGATGGTGCAATGGGTAGTGACCCTGCCTCGTACGCCAAAGGTCGTGGGTTCGATCCCCACCCTGGACAAACATTCGTGCGATGAACACTTGTGTTTGTTCAGTGTCTGGGTGTAATATATGTATTTAAGTATATATTTGTGTTCCTCTGTTGTCTGATATCTGTAATTCCGTACTTAGTACGGAATCAGGTCAACGTATGAGATGTTGTGAGAATGAAAAATTAGAGTTCAAAAATCAAATCTAAGATCATTGGTAAAAGTGTTATTTTCTGTTTTGATATTGAGTAAAGCCATAATAATAGAAATAGATTTACAACGAAGCTTTATAATAATTACCATCAACCTATCGTACTTTATGAAACTGCATTTGCTTATTTACAGATTCATGTTAACGGGTGATTTACCTTTGTATTCCAAAACTTAAAAGTTTAGATTTATCTATTTGGAAAATAAACGGAAAAATATAGTCTTGTTCGCGTAGAATTTAAGGTTAGACGTCAGGAAAAGTTAACCCTTGTGCAGGCCGGGACTGCATTCGAAGTCTGGTTAAATGATTTATGTAATGCGGCTAGCCGCGTATCTTTCAACGTGGCTTTGATTTATTCCCATGAAACTTTGGCTCTGCTATAGGATAATAATAAGCAGTGAGGAAAGTTTTTAGAGTTACTTACTTACTCCGATGGCTCAATGATCTAAAAATGCGCCTTGGCGATACGAGATGTATCCCGATCATTTTGTCCCGTTAGTACCAGTCTTAAACAACTTGACGCCAATCTTCTACCTCCAATTCTTGCGGATCCGGTTGGATCTTGGACGCCCAACTGGCCGACGACCAAGCTGACCGAAATAATGCATATGATCCCTTTGTCTTTTCGTCCTGGCAAATTAGGTTTTGTGAATGTACTGTTTTTCCCTACTACTTACCTTGTATTTTTGTTAATAAGAGACAATAAACTATTTTTATTTATTTATTTATGATAGTTCCAACGGAAGTGATGCCATGCTATCACGTCCGTTGTGAATGCAACATGAGGATCTCCTTTTGCTAACCAACAAACTAATGAGTAGCCAATATATTGTGTCATTAGAAATGTAAAAAGCTACTTTTTTATGATACTACAGACAAGCATTTGACCTCAATCTCAGCAAATGTTAAGTGAAGATCAGGTCCAAGATGAGCCATGCTTTCCCGTGAAAAGCCTATTCGCTCTTGCCTTAAAGAGTCTCAGGCTATATTGTTCAGGAAAAAATACATCGGCGGACAACGATTTCCACTTCTTGACTGTTCGCATCATCTTATCTTTTCTCTAAGTATAGTCTTTCCTAATAAGATAAAATCGGTAGGAGATATCTGATTGATGAAACGATCTCAAACCAGTAGGCTAGACGGACAATTTATTGATTTCCATACTGTCATCAGTCTTTGTATACTGTAGCTACTCGATTTACGAAATTTGTTTCGTGCTCGCGTCTTAAGATTTAAACTCGTGCGTATCGTATCGTTACAATTTCGTCGCGTCAATTTGTCTAATGATCTTAAAATGTTGGACCATGATCCACAATGTTTATGGTTCCAATTTAGGCGTACCCCTTTTGTATTGCGTCTGGTTGCCATTATGATGACAGATAACTATATACACATTGTAAATACTCCCGTTTCTACATACAGCCACACTTCGGGTTACTATCATCATCATCATCAGCCTGTTGCAGTCCACTGCTGGACATAGGCCTCTCCGAATGTTCGCCACTCCGATCTATCTTTAGCTATTCGCATCCAGCTCGAGCCAGCCATCCTGCCGTGTGCCGATCTACATCACTCCATCTGGCCTGAGAGGTTGACCTTGCAAAAATGTATCTCTCTAAAGTTTGGATCATTTGAATCTGGAACAGTAAAAGAGTAAATTCAGTGATACGCTTCATTTGGAACGTCAACTCTCAGATACATTCAGAACAGAGACTTAAACCATAGATTTTTATGTACTATTGGCCTAAAGATCATTTTTCTGTGATACTAATGGCTGTCATTTCAATCAATGTTATATCTACCTATCTCTTTCCCGCGTGACACGTTCCACGTGTTGCCGACGGAACCGACTCACTCGTTCTCTTGCTATCTGTAATCATCTGTAGTTCGTCGCTCATTCGTGTCAGTGAGTCAGTGAGCGAGTTGACCGATTGAACAAATCTGATCTTGAGATTCGAATGAGCCGAAATTTGGGGCGAGCATTCGTGATTCGGATCAGTGTATCATCTATCTAAAGCGGATCACTGAGTCGTTTCATCAAAGAATAACACACGTCTACTGAGAGCGTCCGACACTACGTTTGCGGGTTACACTGCCATTTTCCCACATTGATACTGAACCAAATGTGTTTGACATAAGTTACGAGTCGGTTGACCTCTGCGACACTTTTACCTCAACATGTTGCTTACCGTACCGCACCGTACCTAGTTAACAGAGAAACTCAACACTTGGCGTGTCGCGACGCACAATCTATACACAATTAATTAAGCTGTTCTTATCTCAATTCTAGTATATAGTCCTAATTTACACGAACCAACAAATTCACCTACTAAGTAGGTACGTGTCATATTTTGTCAAAGAATGTTGAACTCTATAGTTTGGTATTTAAATTTGAAATGTTGCATATAATTAGGTATTGTGAGAACTGGTCGCGGTTCGGGCATTGTAATTTTTTAGAAAACATGTAAGTTGCTCGCGATTTGTGTGTTTTGAAAATGAAAATATGCCTTCACCGAATGATAGCGACTTTTCATCATCATCATCATCATCATCAGCCCATTTAGGTCCCCACTGCTAGGGCACGGGCCTCCCTCAATCACATGAGGGGTAATTGCCATACTCACCACGCTTGGCAGACGGGTTGGCGAGGGTTTTGATATAAATGCATAGTTTTCCTTCTCTGGGTGCTGATGATCATGCCAGCAGCTTTACCTTAGTCGCCTTTTACGACACCTCGGTAAGAGTGAGGGTGGCCTATTCTACTCTGCCGGGGATCACACAGCAGAGTAGCGACTTTTACGCCCGATAATCTTAATTCACTTGGATGGCTGCGGTTCGGTCGACACACGAATCGCGACCACCGTATGAAGTGTTCTCGTGTCGTGTATAAACCTATTATGTGTATGTTTTTTTTTTTTTGGTCAATAGGCTAACGCTTGACCACAATCGCACCTGATGGAAAGCGACGATGAGGTCTAGGATGATACGCGTTTGCCTAAAAGATGCCTGTTCACTCTTCTCTTTTTATTATATTGTAGGGGTACGCTATATCTACCCTTATCCACAGCAGTTCTAGTTATATTGCCCACTGTTGATATACTTATATAGTTTTTCTGAATCTTTTGAAATAATGGTGTAAACTGTTGATCCGAAAATATTTCAAGGGTTCTAGCGCTGTCGTTTGATACTAATTGTTAATGAATCAATCTCTTTTCTTAGGGAAAACCCCTTTTCTATTTCTCAATTTGAATTAGGACCGATTCGACCTTTCTTAATCCGATACTAAATCTTTGGCATAGCACTGTCCACGGATGATATCCAATGAAAAATATTAGTGGAATTGAGCTTAAATAAGTTATATGACCTAAATTTAATCATTTTAAAGTTAAAATGATTTAATTTACATAGATTATAGAATTGCCAGTCAAAGCATACCCTGGGCTCCGAAGTGAAGAGCTTTGGACGCAAAAGGGAATTCATGCTAAGATCACGAGGCTTTTTTTATAGTAATAAAAAAATAAAAAAAATAAAAAAAAAATTAACACTTTTAAAACTCAAGTTCTATATATACTAAAATTAACATTCTTATATTTGTACCTGAACTAGATTCGACCTGTATTTCAAGCAGAAAAGTAAAAAAAGGCCATATTTAACTAAGTTTAAACAATTTTGAATCCCTAATAAAACAAAACAAAAATAAATTCAAATTTATAACGAAAGCAAATTAGATTAAATTACTATCAATAAAAATAATTTAACTTAGGACTTTCAATAATTCCTCTGTGCCTTCATAGGACATGTTTAGGAGTGCAATTTGAAGAATATTTTTAGTGCGAAGATATTAATAGGAGTAACAAGACATACTTAGTATATTGGCTCTCCTCAGCCTGATGGTAAGC
This sequence comes from Marasmia exigua, assembly GCA_019059595.1. NCBI lineage: Eukaryota > Metazoa > Arthropoda > Insecta > Lepidoptera > Crambidae > Marasmia > Marasmia exigua. The sequence goes on from CM032473.1 coordinate 23,489,736, forward strand.
AACCATTTACATATGATTTTAAAACCCATCAAAATAAATCTGGCCCCCACACTGTGCAAATCGACAACCCTACCAACAACAAGCAAACGCCTTTGGCACTAATCGCGTAGGTGTGACACTAAAATTCATCAATTTGATGAACAACCGCCAAACACGCATCGAATACACTCGCACACTCCTAAGTGGAGATACAGTCAGCCTCGCGCTATATTTGGAAGCTCTTAATGTCTTAATCTCGAGGGCGGGAACAGCGTTACGCTGTCAGCCACGTACAGTTCGATCGCGGTTATTTGGCACGTGGCATAAGTCGAAACTAATGGTGTTCTGACATTTTCACATAGAAAGTATGTTTTACAACGCCCCCCTGTCAATGTCACTGAAGTGTCTTCTGATCGTGGTCGCACTGTATGTTATACAAAACTGCCAAGCGCGGATGAGTCGCAAAAAAGATATTTAAAAACCGAACATGTTTAGTTCCTTAGATTATCTGTCTCCAATTTTAAGATTTGTCCTAAAAGCATCGAAATCCTTTGTCGCTTACATCATAGTGGTAATTTATGGACTTTCTTGGCAACATTATACATTCACAAGCTATTAGAGGTTCAATTTTCATACAAACGTGCTGACTTCAAGTTTTCCTAAATTAAAAGTAAAACTTTTTTGCAATATTTTTTTTTGTAACATGAGTTGTATATGCTCGAATTTTTATCAACTATAGAAGAAAAATAAACAAATGTAAATCGGTTATTAAGCTGCCCAAAATTGAAAGAAGTTTGATGTCCTTTATTTTTTTTTTCAGAAAATTTGGAAGTTTCGTTGGTTAATTGAACAGCTATATTTCTTGATCTGTGCTTGTCCTTGGTTTCGTCAGAATCAAGACTGTAAACATTGCTTTTGTGCGAACAGCCACACACCAAAGTATACAAAACTGTCAAATTTCTTCGATTCTCACCTTAATGTTAAACACTTTCGGTTCAATATCAATTGAGGCACTTTGACAGATGCGTGGCTGTGTGTATGACACTAGTTCTAATTATCTCGTGCTGACTGTACCCGCGTCGGCACCTAGTTAATTGTTAGCGGTGGATCTGCGACTGCTCAAGCTCCGCTGAAAGACTCTCAATCAATACGCAATTAATTCCAATGTTCCATTTGGGGGATTAGCTGTTTGCCGCGTTACCCACATTTTACGATAGGGTTGGCTAATTATTTGGGATTTAATTGGTATTTTTATTCATCAATAACTAGGTAGGTATACTTCTTTAAACTGGGGTTTTTAAATTATTAATTATTTTTGATAGTAAAGACAGCCAACTAGGACCGTCTCGTATTGAAAAAAAATATTCCTGTCGCATCTCAACAAAAGAATCGCACAGCACGTGTAAGAAAGGCGAGTTCGCACAAGGACAATCATGGTTGTGAATATAGTGATAAATCCGTCTATATCTAATCTCGTCCGCCACCTATCACATAAAAAAAATATTGTGAAAACACATAATTTATTAATTTGAATTATCCACAAAACTTTCGCAGGGCGTAAATTTATATCTAACAACATGTCAAATTAAAAAAAAAGTCTTAACATATTTTTTTGAAAACCAGATTGGCTTCGCATTTGATCGTTAGCACGCGCTAACAAATCACTATTAACAGCGAGATACAAAGACGACTAGAGTGTCCATGAAACTAGAATAAAATACCTTTTCAACTAAGTAAATCCGAGCAGTGAGAGAGTAGTAAAAAGACTGTTACAGATGTAAAACTTGAAACGTCTAAATATTTCACCACCAACAGAATTTCCCAAACACGCTTGCGTAACATGAAAGGATTACTTACGAACTACAAATTCGAGCCGTCCAATCCCGGTCGCACAAGTTAGGTTGTCAACCGACATTAATTTATCGTCGGTTAGGTGTTTGAGCCCGCGTCAGGGGCAAACTTGCGAGCGAGCGCCGCGGGGTTTCGGAGTGGTGCGATTAATTCTGCCGTATGTGGCAACCCTAGATTTGACAAGTCGCGGGTGCGAAACCGGCGGATTAGCGCGAGTTGAGTGAGGCGGAATGTAGGTAGGTGAAGGTATGTGTGATCGCGAATTAGCTGAATTTGGGACGTGGAAAGTGTTAATTTACTTTTGTAGGTGTGTAATAAGGGCGCAAGGGTACCGTATAGGGCTTGTTGAAGATGAACAAACAGTTTGATTTTGTAAGAAAAACTTTGCCTTCACACCAGGCTGACAACATGAGAGATGTGTGTGTATGACAACTGTGATTATTGATTATTTGCTCATATTCCACATCAAACCAAGTGTAACGAAAAAAATCCAAGCCGGTATGGTAGTGGTTACGGAAGTGATCTTTTTAATTGCAAACTAGATTAAATCCTTATGCTTACCACCACGTGCCACCACCAAGGTGAGTGTGCCACTTTAAAAATGCTTTAAGTACTCGTAGTAGCATACACAACACCAGCTCCAAACTGCTCCAATATGAACATGTTCTGCTCATCAAATCTTTTCTCCTTTCGCTCCCTGATTTCTCAGTACACACTCCAGTAGGCATCGTGTGTAATGCCGTGCAATGTTCTCTGCACCAGCTACCAATACAATCAGTATCCGAGGACTGCGAGCCGAAAACGACGGCCGTTTAGCGAGGCGCATTTGAATACGTAATCGGGACACAAATGAGTGTGTAATTCTGTGCCAACCGGCTGAATACGGAAGAGGATGGGTGTCTCCACAATGTGGATTTAACCAGTGCCAGGATCCTATCTTTTTTTAAATGTATTTAATAAACCAGAAACAAGCTTACAATAAACTTAAGCTAAAACTTATATAAAATAAAGAAACTTAACAATTGTAAACTCAACACTTTTAAATAAACATGCGGGACTCAAGTTCTTATTACATAGTCGAAATTAATTTTATTGGTTTGTTTTTGATGTGTGCGTAGTATCTTAACGTGTACTTCCTAGTTTTTTTTTGCTATCTCAATCTCAATTTTATGCACGCCAACGTTGCATAGATATGGAACAGATGCGCAATAATGTTATGGTAGTCGCTGAAAACCAGCGTCGGGGTTGGTCTCTTGGATCAGCACAGACTATTGTTGAGCGGCCGCCTGTTTGGCACATACAGGGATAATGTTGTCCTACTTTTCGTTTATAATTTATGTCTAGGTTAATGTTTCTAATTAAGTTTCCTTATTTTGTATTGTGCCAAATAAAGTTTCATTTATTCAGTTGCGTTATCGCTTTGGAGCAGCCCGGGGTACGCTTAGACCAGGATTCGGGAAGCTGGTCATTACAATGAAGCGTCTGCCGTCTGACCTTCGCTCCCTTACCTCCCTTCCATCCCATCATCGCTTTGACAGGGGAACCAGACCAACTGGATCACGGTTACGCATTCAGAATCACTATCTCAAATTATCCACATTTTTTGAGAAACACTTCCAAGACGTGCAAGATTTCCTCTCGATGTTTACCCTCACCGCCAAGCTAACAGCAACCAGTGGCAGGATAAATATTATAAGTTTTTTTTATTTATTCCATGGTCAACCATCACGTCCGTATAAGGCTTTTATGCTTATACATATACTTTACTGATACTGGTTGTATTGTCTTTACGAATCACTACTCATAAATATGAGTCCAAATAAAAATCTGATCACTGAAAACTGTTAAATGATATTCCTCTAAATGGTTTTGGAATTAGATTTCTTTTGCAATCAAAGTTTGTTCCTCGGCCATTTCCAAGCAGAGCGGGGTTTATCAAACACTCCCATGTCTTGCTACTCACTATGTCTATACTGTGTTATCTCCAGCTGACCCAATTAAATGAAACCCTGTACTGGTCAGCAGGGTAGCAGGGGTCTATTGCGAGTAGTATTATCAGCCTATATACTGGCCCACTGCCTAGACCAACAGGGCGTTTAGGCGACTAGACCAACAGGGCGTTTTGACCACTAGACCAACAGGGCGTTATTGAGAGTATTGAGATACATTAGATAATATCGTGCGTTTTTTGAATCAGAGGTCATAGGTTCAAATCCAAGCATGCAACACTGGATTTTCCAATTCAATATTTCTACCATTCGCTCGGTGGTGGATCAAAACATCTCTTGAGGAAACCTACACGTTACAGATGGTTTCTTAACTGTGCACAACCTCAATTATTGAGATACCTAATGATTGGGAGAGGGAGAATGAACTTTCGAAGGCTAAACCGAAGTTTTATGATCGCCTGCAACTAGTCCTTTAGTTTTGTTTCATCATTTCAGCCAAAAGACGTCTACTGCTGGACATAGGCCTCCCCCAATGTTCTCCACCGAGATCGGTCCTATTTCAATTTTGTTTACAAATATTACATTAGTTTGACTATAATGCCATAACAATCAGGTCGAAATCAGGGTCAATGTTCTCTCTGTAATACTGTTTTTTTGCTGAAGTCGACCAGCAAAAAGTAGACTGTACAACATTGCACTTAGGATTTTTTGCTAACTTAATCTCTAATTTGTCCTTGATTATACATTTAGTTAACAATATTGCATTGCATCGCGTGGTATAAATAATTAATAACTGTTATACCTGTAATTTCCTTGATACTTAGTGCTTGTCTGATTTGGTGATTTTTTCAATGCGTCTAATGAAGTTTGGAACTTTTTGATTAAATACTATATGATCCGCCATTTTGATTTTCAGTCATCACGACTGAGTTCTCTCTTCTTATGTCTCTTTATGCGATAGTTGGCAGACGAGCAGACGAATCACCTGATTATTCAAACCGCAGAAGGAAAATTAGGAAAAAAATGTAAACACATTTTGTAATTTTGTGTTAAAATCCGTCAACCAGTGACTTAGTTATAACACGAAATAAAAATTTCAATTCAATTTTACTTTTTTTTTGTGATAGGTGGCAGACGAGCAGACGGATCACCTGATGGTCAGCAATTGTCGCCGCCCATGGACACCCGAGACACCAGTGGAGTCACAAGTGCGCTGCCAGTCTTTTAACCCCCTTTCCCCCGGTTTGGGCCTCCGGTACCCTCACTCATGCAGCGTAACACAGCAGAGCGCTGCTTCACGCTGGTTTTCTGTGAGGCCGTGGTATCACTCCGGTCAAGCCGTCCCATTCATGCCGAAGCGTGGCTCTCCCACGGCTATGCGGTTTATGTCTTTCCCCGGCGCAATATTTTCCGTATTTATTTTCTTGCTCGTGGCCACTTACTCGTATAGCCGCTATTTTTTCATAATTGCCCATTAAAAAAATAACAAAATACTGGCTGGAACGGTGACCCAGGCTCTATAGGAAAAATTCCAAGACCCTTTTGACGCCAAAAAATCTTTGCCCTAAAATGACATGACAAAACCCCGACAAAATGGAAAGGTAGCGAGCGATGTCGTCGAAATTTTTGTGGCTCTCGCCCATTACAAAGGGCCTATGTAATCTTAATTACTCGCGAAGGGACTGACCACTCGCTTGTTACCTTATCGCCGGGGCACCCTTTTAGGATTTTGAAATTTTGACAAGTTGTGTTTACACATGTTATGATACGGGGTAAAGGAGTGTTTTACTATAATATCTAACAGAAGCTTTAAGAGTGCAGTAATGGTAGGTTGACTGCCTCGGTGGCGTAGTGGTTAGTGGGTCGCACTTTAAAGCGACGGCTGCGCAAGAGGTCCCGGGTTCGATCCCCGGGTCGGGCCAAAAATTTGTACCTAAGTTTTCGGTAAGAAATTCTTAGTGTCAGCCCGGAGTCTGTAAGTTGGCGGTCATGTAACTCCGTGCCTCGGAAAGCACGTTAAGCCGTTGGTCCTGCGCCCGATCCCTCTCCGGTCGTGTCACCCTGGTGACCCATTGGAATATGAGGGTAAGGGATTAGAGAGTGCACTTGTGTTTGCGCACACACTTGAACACTATAATATATCCTGCGTACGTGGCTAATTGTTGAGATTGGCCGCCGTAGCCGATTACGGTTGGAGGATATTATTATAATGGTAGCTAAGTGGATAAGAGTGTCCACCTTTTAAAAGGGAAGAGGTTCTAAGGCGGCGGTGGGGTAAAACTTTTTTTTTTAATAATTCTCACAACATCTCATAGGTTGACCTGATTCCGTACTAAGTAGCTTAAGCACTTGTGTTACAGATATCAGACAACAGAGGAACACAAATATATACTTAAATACATATATTGTGTGGTGGGAATAGAACCCACGACCTTTGGCGTAAGAGGCAGGGTCACTACCAAATGCGCCATCCGGTCAGTCGAAACGTTGCGAGGAAACTTTCACGTTTTGGATATTTTTGAAACTGTGGATACTCATAATTATTTTGATTCGTCATCATTATCTGTACTTGTTGCAGTCCACTAATGGACAATACGAGTTGAGTTCCCGTCACCAAAGAATCGTGATATGCGCCACTTTGGTCACGTCAACATTCAAAATTGAGCTTATTTAATAATATCCTCCAACCGATTACGGCTACGGCGGCCAATCTCAACTATCAGCCACGGACGCAGGATATATTATAGCGTTCAAGTGTGTGCGCTAATACAAGTGCACTCTCTACTCCCTTACCCTCATATTCCGATGGGACACTACTGTGACACTACCGGAGAGGGATCGGGCGCAGGCCCAACAACTTAACGTGCGTCCACGTGCACTAGGGTATAAGACCGCCAACTTCCAGACTCCGGGCTGCCACTAAGATTTTTTTACCGAAAACAAACGTAAACATTTTTGGCCCGCCCCGGGCCCTCTTGCGCAGCCGTCGCTTCATAGTGCGACCCACTAACCACTGCGCCACCGATGCAGTCAACTTTGTTAAGGTACCGGGTAGGGCACACAAGCGTCATCTCATCTCATCATCATCATCATCAGCCCATTTAGTTTTGACTTCATTGTATCTTTTTTTGGTAAATCTGTCAAACTGAGCTGTATTTCGCTGTGTGAGTGAGGGTACGTAGCGGAGGCCTAATTGAGGGGAAAGGGGGATTTAAAGGTTGACTGCGCACTTGTGACTCCACTGGTGTCGCGGATGTTTATGGGCGGCGGCAATCGCTTACCATCAGGTTTTCCGTCTGCTCGTCTGCCACCTATCACATAAACAGACAGACGGACCCACACGCTTTCACATTTATAATATTATTAGTCGACCCGTTTGGATCAATGGTATTGAACGCTGCCTCTTGTGCGAGGGTTGCGGGTTTATCCCCGCAAGTACAAACATTTGTGTGCATGAACATGTCCGTTTGTATTGGTAGGGTGTTTTCTATGTATCATAAGTATGTATTTACTTAAGTGACTTGTGACTCCACTGGTGTCATGGGTGTCTGTGGGCGGCGGCAATCGCTCACCATCAGGTGATCCGTCTGTTCGTCTGCCACCTATCACATAAAAAAAATTACAAAAGAAAAGTATTAAATGTATATATTTGTAATTCCGCTGTTGGTTCTGATATCAGTAACACAGGTGCTTTAGCTACCTATCTCGGATCAGATCAATGTATGTGATGTTGTGAAATATTTATTTATTATAACGGATTTTTTAAGTTTGCATATAGATTATGGAAATTGGCTTGAAAATGAGGAATATTAAAATTAATAATTCTGTTTTTCTTTACAGGTAAGCACATTATACAATATACAAGAGAGGTGGGGTATCTGCTATGGTAAAGTATAGATACTTACATATTTTTTAACTGTCACTACTGTAACTTATTTAAAAAACTCTGAGGGTAGCAGTCCTGGGGGCTTCGACGGAACCGTCCTGTAACGAACAAGAATATAACTGTCGCATCTCAAGAGACGCACAGCGCGTTTGGAAGACGGTGACAGAGATTGGATCAAAAATTCCTTCTCGGTTTCCCTCCCTCTGTTGTTGGCTACGGCCAGAGGAGAGCCCCACATAACCCGTCCGCCCCTCAGCGGCTGGTATGCTTAAGAGAGTTGGCCCATCAACATCTCAACATCATTTCACCAGGGTGATATAAAAATGGCTCTCGTTTGTTGATCGTTCATCTATCATCTACCGCTCCACTCATCCGTTCGATCGCAGTTCACTCATATTTGATGAACACGCAAAAACTCGAAACCCACTAGCACTTTTTGACTTGCACAGCGAACGTTGGCATTGTATTCATTCCGAATGTAAATGTTGCATGAATACAGAATTCGCGGTGTCATAAATTTATATCTATACAATTCTGCCTGCGCAAGCTATTATTCGCGCCCGACTTTATGCGGGGTAGTGTGGCATTGATATCTGATAAACAAGACAAAAGTAGGTACTATTATTGTATATTAGATTTCATTAGGGGGTGATGTAACGATGGTGAACTCTTTCGTTGCTGGCTGTCGGTTAGAAGAAAATGTATGCTTCTGAATATGGACTTCTGGAAAAAGTGTCAGGAGGGCTTAAGAGGTTTCTGGTAGAGGGCCGCCGCCGCCGCGAGGGGAGATTTTAACCAGGATTTGAGCGCAAAGTAAAAATAGTAAAGTGACGGAAGAGTGTAACCCCCGCACATCCGCGTAACCATATTATATTGAGTATTTTGTTGATTATAGTAAAATAAAAGGACGTAAATCAATTGCTTGGTTTTACTTACAATTTATAGTACCTATAATAGAATATGACCTAGCAGATATTTATACTGGACTTGATTTCGATTCTTTAATTGTTGTCTACCATTTATGGACATCATGTCCACTAAGTTTGTATATTTGTGTATTTCTTATTTGCAATACAAAACGTTTTTTTATTTAGAAAATTGGCAACATATGCAAAGTGCAATAATTTATAATTCATAAAAGAGTGATCAATGTTATGATCCTTCCATGCTTCTTGTCCCCTAATACAACTACGTCTCTAATTTATTTTTTGTCTAATAAAAACGTAATCTACGGCAATGTTACGTTGATCAATAGGTGTAGGCATGATTTCGAGTCTTAAAACCATTTTAAAGAGAGCATTTAAAAACTCCGCCTATCAAAATTGTGATATATCCTTGGAAACCCGGACGCGTAGTGGCTCTACCCGGGAGCGAGGCGAGCGTATTTTCATCTGCATAATCATTGTGTTTTGTGTTCGTTACAAGAATGCAACACCTACAGTGTTAGACTGTTATAATTATTCATTCTGGCAGGGCTGGCGAGTGCTGGTCACTTCGCTTGGTAAATTTATTCATTCGACTGTGTTCTACTGGCGGGAACGGCAATATGGTTTGTAGCCAAGTTGCTTGAGAGATTAGTGAAAACTCGTCCAACCACATGCAAGGTATTGACGTCACATCTTCCTGAAGAAAATATAGACATAAATGACGCTTTATTAAAAAAAAATAACAACCTGGTTAGTCTCGTAACGAACAAAAGACGAGTACGAACAAAAGACGTAACGAACAAAACAAGACCACCCATGGACGCCTGCAACACCAGTGGTGTCACAAGTGCGCTGCTTACCTTTTAACCCCCCTTCCCCTGGATTGGGCCTCCGGCACCCTCACTCACGCAGCGAAACACAGCGCATGCACTGCTTCGAATTATACAGGACGAAAATCAACGTTCAAACTATAAATAAGTAATAAAATCATCATCAGCCCATTTAAGTCCCCACTGCTGGGGCACGGGCCTCCCTCAATCACATGAGGGGTAAATGCCATACTCACCACGCTTGGCAGACGGGTTGGCGAGGGTTTTGATATAAATTCAGAGTTTTCCTTCTCTGGATGCTTATGATCATGCCAGCAGCTTTACCTTAGTTGCCCTTTACGACACCTCGGTAAGAGTGAGGGTGGCCTATTCTACTCAGCCGGGACCACACGGCAAAGTAATAAAATAAAATTCATTTATTGCAACGATTGGTATTCATCATAATTCATTAAAATTCACTCATTAATTGATTAGCACTACAATGCCACTGAAGTGATATCTCTTAAGGCGATGGGTACCCCTAACTAGAGACACCAATCGATTTAAATTGTTAGCTACTGAACCGCATCTATTTTAAACATTTCGGAGCGGCAGGCTCTAAGGAAACATTTATACTATTTATTTCACTACTTTTTGATCTGTTTTTGCACTCGAAATTTGGATTAACGCCATAAGCGGCCGTTATTGGCAGTAATTCAAAAGCAGACCAAAAAGTTAAGTATAAGTATTAAATAAATAATATTACTGTTGTATACGAGAAGCTGCAGCTACGAAATTGTGAAAAAATGCTAACAATTTAAATAAATTAGCGTCGCTAGTGTGCCCTACCCGTCACCTTAAAAGTACCAACCATTAAACATGAACAATAAATAGGTACATACATCAAAAATACCTCATTACAGCACTAACTAGAATATTAGCGACAATTGGTATGAATGTAAATGTGTCTGATAATTGTGAAATAAGCGAAATTTAAATTCGCCTAATTGTGCCAGTTTGCCTAGAGCGCGCTCGGAACACGACTCGCTATAAACACCTCCATTTTGATAATGTATGTCATTGTGTTTAGCTAATGTTGGCGCACACATATACAAATGTGTTAGTAACTAGGGTCGCTATTTTGGAAACGGTAGAAAATACTTTCTATTGGAGAGAAATACTAGTTTGGAGAGAGTAGGAGAGAGAGTAGTAGGAGAGAATTACTAGTAGAAATACTAGAAATACTAGTAGTAGTTAAATTCCAGTCGGGTCAATTTGGAAAAGAAACGACTTATTTAAGTTTATTAAATTATCTAGTATTTTACCGTAGGACGTTTTTGCTCGACCGGAGTGATACTACGCCCTCACAGAGAACCGGCGTGATGCAGCATTGTGCTGTGTTTCGCTGCGTGAGTGAGGGTACCGGAGGCCTAATCCGGGGGAAAAGTGGGGTCGAGCCGGCCCATTCATGCCGAAGCGTGGCTCTCCCACGGTCAAAAATTTTCGAATTCATCGCTGATAATTCAGGTAGTCGCTAAACCATCAGGTGATCCGTCTGCTGGTCTGCCCCCTAATTCATAAAAAAAGTTACAAAGAATGCCCAAGTATGAGATTAGACGATATCTATCGGTCTAATTGCTTTGTGCATTACCTTATTTATTAATTTAACCTTTCAGAATTTCATTTGGCATTTAACTGAACGTGTTTATTAAAGCAAATCTTAACCTGATCCGAGAACATAATGTGTAAGCCAAATTATCTTTCATTCGCACAAAAAGGTGATTCAAGTCTGAATATGTCCTAACTAAACTAAAGCCATTTGTCTTAAGTAGTATTTCCCCACTGGGATTTGGACCCTCGGATTCAGGGACGACATTCCTTCTAACGGAATACCTACATTACATTAGACTGTCAGCAAAATATTAATCCTACAGAGATTTGATCTCGGATCTAATCACCGAAAATGTATTAAAATAATGTTAATAATCTAAATCTTAAATGTTCTCATCGAATCGGATAATATAGGTAAAAAGCTATACTTGGTACTTTAGACCTACTTATAAAGTCAATTCTTTATGGTAATCAACAAGCAAATTTTAACGTTTAATCAGACAATGGTAAAATAGTTCCGACCAGATTTTGAACCTTATGTGTCATGGCATAAGAGCGAAAACTAATGAAATTTTCCATAGACTCATGTCCGATTAAGGGTCAATGTCTAGCTCTTACAAAAAAACGAAACAAATACTGTTTAACCGTACCTATCATTGCAATTTGTATTGTTTGGTTGGCATATGATCTAGTACCGTGGGAGAGCCACGCTTCTGCATGAATGGGCCGGCTCAACCGGAGTGATACCACGGCCTCACAGAAAACCGGCGTGAAGCAGCACTGTGCCGATGTTTCGCTGCGTGAGTGAGGGTTTGAAGGTTGGCAGTGCACTTGTGACTCCACTGGTGTCGCGGGTGTCCATGGGCGGCGGCAATCGCTTACCATTGATCCGTCTGCTCGTCTGCAAACTATTACATAAAAAAATTGTAGGCCTGTAAAGGAACTTAGTTCACTTATTGTGATTTTATTTTACCTAGAACGAGTTACATATAATACAAAGCAAGATAATTAGTTCAATGACGGTACAACAAAATCCATTGTTGGATTTGCCGTGCACCGCAGATTCGACATTCATTCGCGAACTTAGATCGGAATTAGATGGTGCTATTTATGTACGCAAGTACATCGAAATGTTGATATTAGTAATAAGCGATTGCTCTATTACTTCGGTTGGTCTGGTTCCCCTGTTTAAGGGTTGCGTAGGTCAGACGGCAGTCGCTTCATTGTAATCACCAGACTCCCCAAATCAAGAATCATGGTCCAAGCGTACCCCGGGCTCCAGAGCGACAGCTTTGGACGCAATTGGGAATTACACGCTAAGATGAGGAGGACTATGGATCTTCCCGGCATTTGTAAATGACTGCAGACACATCAATTTGGACTAAACTTGAGGATAACCACTTAAAAGCAAACTTTTTTATTCAATCAATAATGGGTTTTACTCGGCTTTTGTAAAATGTATAACGACATTTGAGGCATATTCACTACATTCTTTTGCCGTAAGAAATCAGTGTATGTACCTACCAAAATAACTCTAGGTACATATTTCCGAACTCTGATTATTACATATAAATATCGCGCGCGAGTTACAGGTAGATCATAGAAAAGATTTCGTAGGTACGGATCTACGAGTAACATGTATTGAAGTGTTTAGGTGAGACGGGGAGGTTTTACAATAATTCATTAGTTCATTTATTTATTTATTATTTATTCAGTCTCACTAACAACAATACATATTAAAACTTATGCTAGGTTATAGTTAAGTTGTACTGCGTCTGATATGTATGTCACTTAGAAGTGAGCACAACACTAATAATATAAAATGTAGGTACATAATTTCTACTATTTCTAACAATGTATAATTTATTTAAGTAAGTAGTATATAGGGATTACTCATTCAGCAAACCATCCAGTATTTTAATTTTGAATTTCCTGTGAGAGTCATTGAAAATGTCCAAATCCTGAATCCTACCTTGTAGTTCGTTGTAGGAGTTTTGTAGTCTAATTATTGGTGACTGCAGACCAAGATTGGTGCGGGCAGACAGCGGTTTAAAAATTTTGGTTATTTTGTGCCTAGGGTACTTGTATGGGACTGAGAGGTGAACGCGCTGGAGGAGGCTGCTACATTCTATTTGACCATTCACTAGCTTGTGTAGAAAGCTCATGCTTGATAATAGCCTACGGTTGCTTAGAGTGACCATTTTAAACTGTTTAAGGCGTTCATTAACTTAGATCGATAGATATTCTTTATTAGCGACCCGTTTGGTGGTAGTGAAAGCTGCCTCTGGTGCAAATGTTGCGGGTTCGATCCCCGCACAGTACAAACAATTGTGTGCATGAACATGTCTGTTTTTATTAATCTGGGTGTTTCTACGTATTGTAAGTATGTATTTACAAAAGAAAAGTATTATATTATATGTGTACACGCTGTTGGTTCTGATATCTGTAGCACACTTGTAGTATCTCGGAGTCAGATCAATGTATGTGATGTTGTGAAATATTTATTTATTTTATTGCACAAAAACTAAATACAAGTATGATACAACACCAGTGCAATAACTTGTAAGGGCTATTCAAAAAAGTTCGGACGCTTAGCATTTAATATTCTCTACGTATTTCGTGCGATTACAACATAACTCACTGCATCGGTAGACGTGAGCGTGTGCATGTGCTAATGTGTCGTGACACACACATGCGCACGCGATAACAATGTAGATCTGACTGCACAGTTCGCACCTCCGCTAGAAATGGTGACAGCTAGCCTGAGGGACTACAACGAAACCGTCACGTAGCGAACGGGAATATATCTGTCGTATCCAAACAAAAGGGACGAGCAGAGCGTGTGAAAGGGATGGGCAATCCTTCTCTTTGTAGGGCCTCTGGAAGGCGTTGGTTAATATAATCATTTAAAGATGTTAGTCCTAATGGACCTTAAATGCGAGTAAAGCCTTTTAAAAGCCACCTTAACTGTGCGGCAGCAATCGCTTATCATCACATAAAAAACGTGAAAATTTCAATCTGTTCATTTAATTTGATTTTTAATCTTTTTTTTTATTCTAATCAAATTCCACGGACACTGGTTCCGAGCCTTTTTTGTGCTCGTTTTTTAAGTGATACAAAATAATTATGAAATTTGCTCCGCGATAACATTAAACTAAATTAAATTACAATAACAATCTTAAGTTTAGGCAGTCATGCATGGTTAATGTTAGTAAGATGTATAAAATGTGCTGTCATTTTTTTTTCAATCATTACCCAGCGCCTTGAAAAAAAAATGTTTTTTTATAAACAACTAGAGGTGTCACTTTGTTTTGGGGCTAAATTTAGACCAGTACCAATAGATGGCGCTAGGTGTCTATTGCATCGCGCAAGTGTTTCGCCTTTTCGTATTACTTATATAAGATTTGTCTCTGCATATGTAGGTAGCATAGCCATATAGATGCAAATCGTCCACTTACTGAGAAATCAAATCTTATAAGTATTGTTCATTGTTCTTAGTGATGTGTCTCTAATTGCCTATTTTGCTTTGCAGAATCAATCAATAAACAATCAGACAAATGCGGAAAATTATTGTTGGTTCGTGCTTCTTTTTTATTAACAACGAGCCAAAATTACAAAGCAACATTTAATTTTAATTTAACAGACTACAAATGATAAATAGTATGTCCTAAATATTCGTTTATGTTAAATTTAGTTGATAAAGAATACTTTTTGATTGAAATGAACACCTCCGTCACGTCCCCCAAAACGTCATTTACACCTCTGTCACACTTTATATTTTTTTTACATACGTAAATCATGTTAAAGTACCTACGAGGTAATAAAACAATGTCATTATTTCATGGTAAATTAGTAATCAACCTACCAAAATAACCGGATTAGCAAGCTTAAGTGGCAGTGGGCTGGCCATATTAGCCGCAGAACCGACAACCGATGGGGTAAACGAGTTCTGGAGTGGAGACCGCGTCTTGGCAAACGTAATGTAGGGCGCCCTCTGGCTAGGTGGGGGGACGATCTGCGCAGGATGGCTGGTAAGAGCTGGATGCGAGAAGCCATGGATAGATCACAGTGGCGAACAATTGGAGAGGCCTACGTCCAGCAGTGGACTGCGATAGGCTGATGATGATGATGATGAAATTAGTAATATCTTGATGGTGTAACGTATATTTTATAATTAATTACTTCATAAGTTACTAAAGACGGGCTCAATGTCGATAAAAAAGATGAACGATCCTGTTATCTATCTGCATACCTCTCAATAGACTGTATTCGGTAATTTTATTGATTGCAAATGCACTATACGGGGTAACCCTATGTACGTGTCTATATATTCGTTCGTCTAGCCTATTGTTTCGTCACCCGTCAATTGTTCGGATATCGAGGGATCACATCCACCACTAGTACAAGCCATAATATAAACTAGAGTACACACAACCAACGATACTGTTTCAATTTGTACAACACGGTTTTGGCGATCCGCCGCGGTACGGTTGGAAGCTATTTGAGTTTCGCATTGCAGGAAATTTGTATTGGGACAGACTCTAAATGTAAGTCTTGTTTGTAGACGAAAGATGGCGATATTATCCTTTACAAAACACAAAGTGACTAATGATTTTTATTATATTGTATTAGTTTATTTTTAGTTTATTCATACAGTTGTCTTTTGTCAAATGCTCAGATATTTTTGGTAGGTTTGAATGCTAAGATATTTATGAAGCTCACTACGGACTTTGTAAGTAGGTACTTACAAACTCCGCACAAATGTCTCGAAAATTTTGCTGCATAAGTAGGCTAAATATTTATCGATTGAACAAATTATAAATAAATATTTCACAACATCACATACATTGATCTGACTCCGAGATAGGTAGGCTCATGCACCTGTGTTACGGATATCAGAATCAACAGTGGGATTACAAATATAGGTATACATATAATATTTTTCTTTTGTAAATACATACTTATAATACTTAGAAAACACCCAGACCAATACAAACAAACATGTTCATGCACACAAATGTTTCTACTGTGCGGGGATCGAACCCGCAACCTTTGTATCAGAGGCAGAGTTCACTACCACAGTTCCAATCGGGTCGTCAAAATTATGTGTTAACAATACAGGCTCATTATATCTAATTAATTTTTGCCCGCCAAACAATCTTGCTTAAATAAATTAATTGCGTATTGAATTTCAATAATATCAAATATCCAATCCAAGTTCTCGTAATAGCCACAAATGCTTAATTAAATACCATTATATTAGACGGATTTACTTTCACTCTAATAAGCCAACTTGATACTAATATAATAATAATATAAGGTAGTGGTAGGGTTGTCAATAATATCCAAGATATCCTCAACTTAGCGTATATATTTAAAGCTGTCGCTTTAGAGCCAGGGGTACGCTTGGACCATGATCCGACATTCGAGATGTCTGGTAATTATAATGAAGTGACGGCTGTTTGACCATTGGAACCCTTAGACAGGAACCCTTTTGCAAGACAAGGTACAGAAATAATAGCTTTATTATTAGATCATGTAATAAATACAATAGTACTTACGGCGGCATCGACATATTTCATGAAAAAATGGCGCGTTTTCGTCGCCTTCTGAAGGAGCATACATGTGTATACACTTAATAATAAGTATAAAGTTTTCTTTTTTTAACTTTTTTTCACAACTGCTATCAAGAATTTGTCTTTTTGTTTAACTTTTAATTCCTGAAATGCAAGTTTCTCATTCAACATTATTTGTATGAGCTAGTAGTGGAAACTAATTAGGCTAGTGAGTTACTTAAATTTAATAAGTCTAAATGTATTAGTATTTAAGCTGTTTGTTTCCTCAGTACAGAAAATAAAAATAAATAAAATAAAATAAAACCAAACCAACTGGATCACGGTTACACGTTCAGAATCATTATGTCAAATATTGTGTTGCTCCATAATTTTAAGAAACTATCCAATATGCACACACGATGTTTTCCCTTACAGCCGAGCTAATTGTAGAAATATGCAGATAGATTTGAAAAATCCAGCGTTGCACGCTCGGACGCGAACCACGATCCACCCGTATGGAAGGCGCGTTCTTATCCACTTAGCTACCATCGCTCTTAAATATCCAAGATACTGTGTATCCAATAGAAAAGACATGAAATTTTCCAAAAGACATGGAATCATATTTCTATCACACATGAAATCGTAAGGGACTAATTAAAATATACATTTTTCCCCCAATTGGTTGCTTGAAGCCTACTCATAAAATATATTTAAATTGGAACAATAAGAATATGGCACTGTCTGATGATGTGGCCTGAGATTATAATGAAGAAATCCCATCCTGGTTTTAAAGACAACGCTCTTTACTAATGCTTTTGCAGAATCATCATTCATTCATTTATTCATTTCATTCATTCACTCATGCCAGTCCTTCTGTGAAGAACACTGCATAGATCTTCGTTAGTACTGTAATATCAGCCTAGTTTTCTAAATATATCAAATAATTCACATGTTTGCCTAATTGTTTTTATTATTGTTTCATTATTGCACTTTTTGTTACTGTCTTTAATTACTTAATTAGGTTTAAGGACCTGTGTAATTAAAAAAATTTCAAACCCAGCGACAACCCTAACACGTCTGACCAAGGATTAACTAGAAGGTCGTCTAGCGTCTGATTGACTGAAGACCTGCAAAGGACCTAGTTGTACGAGACGATCATATGACCTGTTTTCGTAGTACCTTAATTAAATCAGCTATCCACTCGCATCGTATAACACGAGATTGTATAATGAAATAGTTCGTGGAAACCATTTTAATCAATGAGAAAAGCTTCGCCGAATAATTCAATGTTGTAACAAATCATTCTATGGAAACCTTTTCGGAATTGGTAAAACCTTATTGTGCATTACAAATGGGCAGACCAGTATTTGCTCGCCATTATTGTATAAATAATTTATTAGATATTGAGATATTTCACTATTCAAGAGACTAGCCGACGGCTCGCAAGACTGTCATCTCGGAGGCTAAGTAATGATTCCCGGCATGAGATGTACAGTTTTAACCGTGAGAGAGCCAAACGTCGGCATGGGCCAGCTCCTCTGGAGTGATACCCCGGCCTAACAGAAAACCGACGTTTCGCCGAGAGAAAGAGGGTCCTGGAAGCCCAATGTAGAGAAAACTAGAATATGTATGTAAACAGAATCAAGACCGGTTTTACTAGTATTGGTATATATAGGTGTTTCATTTAAACAACACTAATAGCAATAGTTTTCTCTTGAATTCGCCACAATAAAAACTGTAAGAGAAAACAATCAACTTGGCGAATCAAATAAAACAGCTGTATGTTGAAAGGCGTTGGCAAACTTATTGAACTAAAAGAATTTTATTTTCCAAACACAGTGTACTCGTCCAACATCAAAACCTCTCGCCGGTAACGCCCGGAAGAATTATCCGTATTAAAGGTTATTACGTCTAGCGGATATCCGCGGATACGAAGATTATTTTCGCCGAGTGTACAGGTGTTCGTTTCGCCGGCACTAATCCACAGATGTCCGAGTGTTACTACTCGTGTTCATCTTGGGGCACTGGCTGTCAAACTTTATTGCGGCGGAAATGGTTTTGATTCATTTATGAACAACGTGATTGCAATTAACGAATATGAATGAATGATTGAATGAATATATTTATCTGCCTTTGGAAATTCATTTCTTTTTTAATAAATTAATCAACTAAACACAGATGGAATGTAGATACTATGCCGGTCTTTCACGAGGATATAGGGTCGTTTCTTAAAAAAATACCGAAGAGAAATACCGCGGAACTTTTGTCAATGATATGCATCAATGTGTACAAATCAGTCAAATTTCTTCAATCGATTCTCGCGTTAATGTGAAACACGATTGGATCAATATCAATTGAGGAAAATTGATAGACTGTACTTAGTA
The DNA here is from genome assembly GCA_019059595.1 of Marasmia exigua. Taxonomy (NCBI): domain Eukaryota; kingdom Metazoa; phylum Arthropoda; class Insecta; order Lepidoptera; family Crambidae; genus Marasmia; species Marasmia exigua. The sequence continues at coordinate 23,508,686 of CM032473.1, forward strand.
ACCACAGACACTCAAGATATTGAGCGGTGAAGAGATCATACATAAACGGTTGGACGTCGTAGATATCGCTGGAGGGACGAAGTTTGGAAGGACCTGCTTAGGCTGCAGATTGAGGATTGGCCTACTACCGTAAGACGCCCTGATGGTCTAGTGGTTTAAGTACCGGGCCGTGATCTCGGGGTCCTGGGTTCGATTCCTGGGTCGAGCAAAAAGTGTGTTTCGATTTTTTCGAACATAGCTCGGGTTTGTGATCACCAATCCACATTTAGCAAGCGTGGTGATTAAGCTTAATCCCATCGTAGTAGCGATGACTTGATTTCTATGATGGAGGCCTTTTCCCTGCAGTGGGACAGTTATAGGCTGATACTTTATTTACTTTACTACTACCGTAGCCCAAAATAGGGAGAAATGGCAGTTGGTTGTATCAGAGGTCTGTAAATGCTTTGAATCTTTAAATTTTTGAAAGTCAAGACGGCTTCTTGGTCTAAATAAAATAAATAGGGTCACTGAGTCAACACACCACGTAAGTTATTATCTAATCTGCGCGGTGCGTTCTTTATTCCGCGCGACGACCGCTTTGAGAACCAGTGGCTTGAAAGCTAAAGGAGCTTATGTGGGATTCTCATACATCGGATGTGGATAAGGTGTAGTAATTAAATTGTGTAGTGGAAGCTTTATTTGCTGTCTGTTCGGTTTGATATTTTATTTATTAGACCTTCAGTTCGTTCAGATAGAAATTATTGTCTATTTTTACCTGACTACGGCGAAGCAAAAAGGGGTGTTATTATTTTGACCTCTATGTATGTATGGTTGTTCATCTGTTCCCTCATAACTTCTAAACTAGTTATTATATTTGAACAAATGAGGTGTCGTTAGAAGCGTCTTGATCTCCTTCTGGTTATAGGTGACATGGCGTCACGTTAAAATGACTATAGCGCCCTCTAGGGCACTTAGAGTAAGGAACTAAAAAAAATGACGGTGCCGTGTGGGGTATCAAATGAAAGAGCTTTTTTAGCATATTTCAAATATGTAATTTTATTTACATAACTTAAAATGTGCTTAGTAAAAATCAAGTTTAAAAACTAAAACCCGACTACCAAAAAAACACGCTCTAAAAAGTACGAAACAAGAAAACTGTCTCTGCTGAAATTGTTACGCCGTATTGCCGTGGTCGTATGCCACCTACTGTAGCAAAACAGATTCATTGTAATAATAAATTAAAATCAATGTGACATACGACCAAGGCGATACGGCATAATAATTTCAGCTGTGTCAATTTTCTTGTTTCGTACTCTTTAGAGCGTATTTTTGGTTGTCGGGTTTTAGTTTTTAAACTTTTCATTTGAGGGGAAGTGTCATTCTATACAAGTCTACCATAGATTTATCCACGGATAAAGATTGGTCGAATCGAGCCTAAATATATTATTGTTTAAAGGTAAAATTATTTTTATAGAGGATAGCTACTCGTGCATTTAATAATTCGCGCAACATGAAGCTATTTAATTAATTGAGAATACTTTTATCAGCAGCGGAGGATAAAATATGCATGAAACGGTCGGTTTGTTCGTCGATTAATTAATTCTGACATTATAATAAGGACAAACAACGTTGTTTGTTCGCGTTTCAGTAAAGTGTTGGCCTCGTGTTTTAGCGAAGTATTGCCTATTAATAGATATTTAAATTATTAAAACTCTCTAAGTCTTTATAAGTAGGATAGATACTAAACCACCAGGGGTGTTACAGATCTGCATACATATGAAAAAATAAAATTACGAAGATTTTTTTTTTATATATTTCACAACATCACTTCATTGATCTGACTCCGAGATAGGTAGCTCAAGCAAGCACCCAACATTTAATACTGTTCTTTTGTAAATAAATGCTTATTATGCATAGAAAATACCCAGACCAATACAAACACATATATAGACGTGTTAATGTACACAAATGTTTGTACTGTGCGGGGATCGAACCCGCAACCCTTGCACCAAATCACTACCACTGTACCAAACGGGTTGTCAAATAATGACAAATAAATAAATCAGAATATTATGTATCTGTGTATTTCTATCGTGTGGTTCCCGGCAGAGCAGAATAGGCCACCCTCAGTCTTACCGAGGTGTCTTAAAAAGGCGACTAAGGTAAAGCTGCTGGCATGATCATCAGCACCCAGAGAAGGAAAACTCTGCATTTATATCAAAACCCTCGCCAACCCGTCTGCCAAGCGTGGTGAGTATGACAATCACCCCTCATGTGATTGAGGGAGGCCCGTGCCCCAGCAGTGGGGACTTAAATGGGCTGACGATGACGATGATGATGATGTGTATTTTTGGGACTAGGAATAGGTTAGTTACCGTGGAAAAGTCACGCTTCGATATGAATATACCAGCTCGACCGTAGTGATACCACGGCCTCACAGTATACCGCGTGAAGCAGCACCTGCGCTGTGCTTCGCCTGGCGATTGAGTATATTGGAGGCGAAAACGGGTCGTAGAGGAAAAGGTTGGCAGCGAATCTTTGACTTCACTGGTATTGCACCCGCTAATGGGGCGGTGACAATCACTTACCATCAAGTGATTCGTCTGCTCGTCTGCCATCCGTCACATAAAAAAAGGTTGGCACCCGCTAATAGGCGGTGGCAACCATCAAGCGATTCGGCTGCTCGTCTGCCACGTATCACGTAAAAAAAAGGTTGTTTATCAATGACAAACTCTTATAACCATGTTACAACATCATATTGGAAAACAAAAAACATAAAAAGTTCACACGTTCATCCATACCTACTTGACAAAGGTCTACTTAGTAATAATCTCTATACGTCACTTGAAAAACAAGCAAACATATTGAAGAGAGTATTCCGAACGTGAGAAAACTAATGAAAAGTGAAAAAAAAACATTCTCACTTTCAACTCTGTTACAAATCGCTGACGTTTCCCTGAGTTCAGTGATGTAATAACTGAGCAACTTTTTAAATATGAAAATGTAACTAGCGGTTTAAATTATTTTTCTAATCTTGAAACTGATTATTTACTAGTAAGGCTCGATTTTAATAAAGAAAGAATACATTAATTGGCCACAAACAATACATATATAAACAATAGATACAAAGCGTTATAGTTTCTATTAACAGCGGAAACATTTAATAGATAGATACTTAGATAGATATCGCTAGAGGCCTTAGCGCTATCTCGCGGACAGCTGAGCATCCTCACAAGAACCATTACTGGTCACTGCAGGCTGAACAAACACGGCACCAGAACCGGGCTGGCCGGAGACCCCACCTGTAGATCCTGTAAGGCAGAGGACGAGACACCGATGCACGTCCTTTGTCAATGTGATGCCCTCGGGCGCCCAAGAAGCCGAACACTGGGCAGCTCACACATCTGCCCGGAAGATGTTAAGGCGATCGCTCCCAGGGCCATTATACGGCTTATGCTAAACGTGGAACTCGGAGACATATATAAGTGGGAGCGGAGGTCACAATAGATCAAATATGGTCGCAGTGACCACTCGGCAACGAACGCTCCCCAGAACTTCGAATAAAAAAAAATAGACATATACTTTATTGCACAAAATACACAATTAACAAAATATTAATATCATTAAAATAAGTTCTTTTTAAACACAGTATATGAAATATTCAGTAGGATGACTCGCTTATAGAATCTATTTAATCGAAAGAACCTAAATCATACTTATTGAGCCGTTGAGCCTGAGCCAAGGTCCAAAACGACCCATACACAAACTCAGGCGTTGGGAACCTCGGTCCCGAAAGCTTGCGGTCCCATATGCCCACCGACATGGTGGTTTAAATACGACCAGTCCAAAATCGATCTATCCACTATCATATCAAAAAGCTAAGCTAAGTTAGTTTATCAAGCATGCTTGTGTTTTGTACGCTTGCTCGTTTTCACATATCTTTTAGTATGAACATTTAGTCTGCTATGCGAGCTGACCTTTACTAGCTTAGCTTTCAGTCTGCAACCTACTGAACTACCTAAAGCCATTGACACAAAAATTAGTTACGGAAATTGCTAACCATACTGTTCATGACAAACTTTCGGTTTCCATTATGAACGGTAATCCATTACAGGTTTGCCAATTAACCTAAGCACAATATAACAATGAGCGGATCACGAAAGACTAGACAGTTCAAGGAGATTTTCTTCCTATAACTACAAGTACCTCTCCAACGACTCTTGCCCAGCTCGGTACGTTCTCAACTCGACACACAAAACACTCCCAACTTAGTTTTTGTTAGGTATGTATTTATCATGCGTGTTGAGTTGGGCATAAGCCTCTCCAATCTAGGTGCCGTAGTCTGGATGTGTGCAAGCTCTAGATTATGTTACCAACTTACAATGTGAAATCCTCGAAGGATTAGGCGTGAGCTTTCAAATGATCCCTTCAAAGGTCGATGCTATCTTCAGTTTACATACAGATCCACAATGTACAAGTAGGTGAAAATGAGTGACTATCAAGTAATTTATCTATGTATGTTCAGCCTGATCATCAGCAGTTGTCACAATATTGTGAAGATGGTCAGTACCCGAAAGAACATTTCGACTGCTCCGACCGGGCTCAGTGATCCGACTCAGCCAAATGATACACTGTTCCGAATCTCTATTTCTCGCTCCGAATGTATTGACTGACCGGATGGCGCAATTAGTAGTGACCCTGCCTCTTGCGCCAAAGGTCGTGGGTTCGATCCCACCATGGAACAACATTCGTGCGATGAACACTTGTTTTTGTTCAGTGTCTGGGTGTAATATATGTATTTAAGTATATATTTGTGTTTCTCTGTTGTCTGATATCTGTAACACAAGTGCTTAAGCTACTTAGTACGGAATCAGGTCAACCTATGAGATGTTGTGAGAATATTATTATTATTATTATTCAAATGGATCTCAAGTCCGAGTGAGCCGAATGATCCGAATGATCGGAATGATCGGAATGACCCTAAGGGGCTGAATGATCCGAATGCGTGGAATGGTCCAAATTCAAAGCGAAGGAGTAAGCATGGGGCTGTCCGGGGTGAATAGGTAACCATCTTTCCATGTATTACTGCGGGAAAAATAGATAGGTATATTACATGGCACAGCATGAGGGGATCGATTATTCATTCGTAAAAAATCAATTAATCACGGATCTATCTAAAGAGTTGATGTTCCAAATTATTTTGTTATGTTAAAGTTGATTCCGCATCTTTGCACTGATCTAGATGCAAATGTTCCAATCTTTTGAAGGATACGTTTTTACGGCACACACATCTAAACACTGTGTAGCAGTGCAAGTCAGCTGGTAAGCAACAGACACTGGAGACAGTAATTTCGTCGAGCGAGACCCTTCGCCTATCGCTTTGAGCGGAACTCTCATCGAGTCTCGAGGACTCGCGAGGGGGTTGATTGCGAACTACGAAGGTAGGGAGAGGCGATTTCATAGCCATGGCGAGTTGAAGATGTCTAGACAATCGAAAGAATTGATTCGATGTTACCGGCGAGTCTCATCCACAAATTGCACAAAGCCCCTTTTGGCTTTGAGTTCGAGAGTTTGCTACAATTTGTTTCTATTATCTTTGGAAACCTTTTTTTTTCATCTAAGTGGTAAATGTCTATTATCTTTGGAAACTTTTTTTTTTCAACTAAGTGGCCTTTAAGTTTTCTTAGTGTCAACCCGGAGCCTGGAAGTTGGCGGTCTTGTACCCCCGTGCCTCAAAATCCTGCCTGCTTGGTGTCCCAGCGGATTATGAGGGTAAGGGAATGGAGAGTGCACTTGTGTTTGCGCACACACTTGAGCACTATAACATATCTGCGTACGTGGCCAATCGTTGACAATGGCCCCAGTACCCGTAATGGTTGGAGGATTATATAAAGGGATGTACCTATACATATGATCACTCATACACCCAGTATGTCGCACAATCGTCAAATTTCAGCCAGCAGTATTAAGCCATGGCATTGTGTATTCCGCCCGGGCGCTGGTAATTACGCGCACATTCACGCGACAATCGCCGGCGCAACCCTGTCTGCTCCGCTAAGCCGACGGTCGCCGGGACGAGTCGATCCCCAATTAAGTCGCTCTCGATACCTGGAATTATCCGCCGGACGAATGGAGCTGAAGGCACAGTGTGTGGAAGCAGTGAGGTTAACTTAAATTCTAATTTTTGGCGAGGTACTATTCCTTCTTCTTCATCATCATCAGCATTCTTTCGCCCACCGTTGGGCATATGCCTCCCCGAAACACCTCCACTCAGCGCGGTTATTCGTTTTCCTGGTCTTTCCATAGGATGCCTGCGTGACTTCTTAGATCATCTGCCGACCATCTGGCTGGCCTATCTGGGGAGAAGTGACAATGTGAAGGGACAGGACATAGACTTTGTAGGGAGTGAAGAAACGAGGTCGAAAACACTTCAGCGACCTCTCTGACTTTGCAGATGTTCATGGTGGGCGGCGGCTGCTCGTCTGCCACCTATCACATAAATAAGCTATTCTGGGGACAGACCGACAGACTGGGGTAATTTCCAGACTTCCCGAATTTTGGATCATAGTCCAAGCAAACCCCGGTCTCCGAAGCAACAGCTTTAAAGCACCTAGACAGGTGCATCTAACGGAAGGTTTTTATTTAACAGTGAGAAAGCCACGCTTCGGCATGAATGGGCCGGCTCGACCGAGTAATACCACGTCCTCACAGAAAACCGGCGTGAAGCAGTGCATGCGCTGTGTTTTGCTGCGTTAGTGAGGGTGCCGGAGGTCCAATCCAGGGGAAGGGGGGTTAAAAGGTAAGCAGCGCACTTGTGACACCACTGGTAATTTAAGCTAAGGAAGAGTGATTTTCTCTGACACAGGTGCTATTGTACTTAATAGAGAAAGTCTACACTTAACTTGTAAAAGATTTAGTTTTTGAATAAACATTTATCATTTATCACTGGTGTTGCAGGTGTCCATGGGCGGCCGTAATCGCTTACCATCAGTTGATCCATCAACTCGTCTGCCACTTATATCATAAAAAAAAGGTTTGGGAGCAAAATGAATTTGCGCCCGCTGCCATAACTAATCAGTATGTCATAGTTATTATTAGCTGATTCAAAGCTTCAATAATTCTGCTTTATGTATACATACATACTCGTAGATACCCTAACCATTGAAAGACATAAAATCGAAAATGAAGTCTAGTTAAAATAAAATAAAAAGCCTTTTTGTTACGAATTCCTCACTGCCAACGCTTAGGCTATGGCAACAGTTTCGCTCGGATGGCCGGTGATCCCAAATATTGACACTTGATATGCTCGTGTGCACTCGCGCCTGCGCTGCCGGGTGGCGCTAGGCGTCGCGCTGGACCGTGCAAAATATCTTTTTTTTATGTGATAATAAGCGATTGCCGCCAGTGGCGACACAAGTGCGCTGCCAACCTTTAAACCCCCCTTTCCCCCGGATTGGGCCTCCGGTAACCTCACTCACGCAGTGAACTACAGCACTCGGTTGGAGTGGTGCCGAAGCGTGGCTCTCCCACGGTCAAAATCTCAATGATGACAATCCTCACTGTCAACGCTTCGGCTGTGGCGACAGTTTCACTTGAATGTATAAGTTAAATTAATAAATAATTTTTTCACATTCATCAACATGGCGTATCGTTCCTGATTCCGTTCTAAGACGAAATCGGATCGGACGAAAAGTCCCCGTAATGTCAGTTGTACCATTGACTAGTACCATTGATGGTACAAGTGACACAACAATGTGTCAATAGTACGATTCGGATCGTGATAGATTCGGAACAGTGTATCATTTAGCTGAGTCGGATCACTGAGTTGTTTTTTTTTTAAGTAATAGGTAGGCACACGAACAGACGGATCATCTGATGGTAAGCAGTTGCCGCCGCCCATGGACACCCGCGACACCAGTGGAGTCACAAGTGCGCTGCCAACCTTTAAACCCCCTATCCCCCGGATTGGGCCTCCGGTACCCTCACTCACGCAGCGAAACACAGCACAGTGCTGCTTCACGCTGGTTTTCTGTGAGGCCGTGGTATCACTCCGGTCGAGCCGGCCCATTCATGCCGAAGCTTGGCTCTCCCACGGTAAGTTGTTTCAGTAAACAGTTACACACGTCTAGAGGTAGGCGACCGGCGTTATGTATCTAATTATTTTGTGCTTCGGAGCTCGAGGTACGCTTGGACTTACGTGCTGCCGTCTGATGACTAAAAGGTAGCTAAGCCATAGGGAGTCGCTGTGGCTTAGCGGCCTTTTAGTTAGCGGACGGCAGTGTGGCTGTCCGTACAATAATGGTTCTGAGGGCTTCCTTATTGCAAAAAACAGAAATTCCCAACCTTTGTTTTCAAAAATGTTTCCATATTTACTCTCTTTAAATTTGTAAACGCAAACGTTCCACGCTGATGCTCCCTGTTCAAAGCTAGCTTGTTCACGGAACGTCTCGATCTCGTTCGGAAATGCCCGCAGTCGTAACGGCAACTGAAATGGAAAGTGTTGATGAGTCTGCTTAATTTTCTCACGCGTTTTACTCCGCGATACACATTGTATGGACGTTCGGCGTTCATTCCACAAGGCTCACGTAATCCGAAAAGGAAATACCTGCGCGATGTATTTGAGACTCAGTGCCTACTATTGTTAAATTTTGGAACGAATAGCTAAATTGAGCCCCAAAAGTATATGACGCGCCACTAGAATGGACAACATTTCAAAATTGCTAAGCTCTGAAACAAAACAATACCAATTCTTTGTTTACTTTTCCGCTGCTCGAATATATATTTATTCATTTTTTATATTGCTTATTTACTGAGAAAAAAATTAAAAACTAAAAAGCGTAAGATGACGTCATCGGACGGCAGAATGTAAAATATTTCTTTGCTTAGCACATTATAGTTTTAAATTTACGAAATGCCAAACCCATGACATTTAACTGTCAAAAAAAAATACAACTTGTCAACGTTGAATGTATGAATGACGTTGACAATGTTGACACTAGTATTATTTACCTTTGACAGTAGTACCTTTTTAGGGTTCCGTAGCCAAAATGGCAAAAACGGAACCCTTATAGTTTCGTCATGTCCGTCTGTCCGTCTGTCCGTCTGTCCGTCTGTCACAGCCGATTTACTCGGAAACTATAAGTACTACAGTGATGAAATTTGATGGGAATATGTGTTGTATGAACCGCTACAAAAATATGACACTAAATAGTAAAAAAAAGAATTGGGGGTGGGGCCCCCCATACATGTAACTGAGGGATGAAATTTTTTTTTTCGATGTACATACCCGTGTGGGGTATCAATGGAAAGGTCTTTTAAAATGATATAAAGTTTTCTAAAAAACATTTTTCTTAAAGTGAACGGTTTTTGAGATATCAGCTCTCAAAGTCGTAAAAAGTATGTCCCCCCCCCCCTCTATTTTTATAACTACGGGGTATAAAATTCTAAAAAAAATAGAGGTGATGCATGCTAATTAACTCTTTCAACGATTTTTGGTTTGATCAAAGTATCTCTTATAGTTTTTGAGATAGGTTGATTTAACTGTAATTTTTATTAAAACAATGATAAGCAAAGGAATATCGCTGTATTCAGCCGTCCGATGACGTCATTTGGCGCTTACGTCTATTTAGAATAAAAAGAATTTTGAAAACAGAAAAAATATGGGTCTGTTCATTTTATGTCTATTTTCATATAAAAAAACAATATGGACATGTTAAAAATATGAAATGTTGTCCATTTAATAAACGTACTGCTGAGTATTGGAATGAGTCTCTCTGTGGGCTCCTTTTTCCGCATTTAGGCTCTCATTTGATCCAGTGTAGGTATGAATGTGGCAGTTGAGAGTTAATAAAGGATTCAATTTTTTTATAACAAAGAAATCAAAGTGTTCCTAGAATTAGTGGTGAACCCCTGGCCTAGAGCCACAGGCCAGGGGTTTCCAACATATTAACGGAATGCTGCTAATGCTGATGGTTGGTTCCTTTCAAGTTCCAAATTAAACTGACTTATTTTTTGTTCCTAGCTTTGAACTCTTCTGTATTCATTAGTGACCTGTGCGCCGCACGTACCTGTCGAACTCTGCACAACTAGCACCAAAGTTTGCGACCGAGTTGTATTCTAAGTTTGCTGAACACGCGAAATGAACTCGATGCAAGATAAACCGATAAATTTCAACTGGTTACGGCTTGCGGTTTAAGTGCATTTTACATTTCACTTGACCAAATAAAAGTTATAATAAACCATAAAAAAATCAGGTGCCGTCAACCGATGGTTTGGATTTAGATTTTATTTAGTTTAGATTGGAGTAGTTTAATCTTCGATTCTGCACTGTATCAATGGAACTACTAAACATCAAATGCAGTGGTATGTTATCCAGCAGTCCAAGTAAAAAAGCTTTATTAATTTTTTTTTTCTCAATCACAAAGTAAAGTAAGGTACTAGTGGAAATCACTGAATTTTCCAATCTAACAATTATTCTAAAGTATTTATAAAGATGTTTTTTTTTTTTTTTTATGCTAGAGGCGGACAAACGAGCAAGCGAGTCACCTGATGGAAAGTAATCATCGCCGCCCATGAACATCTGCGAAATCAGAGAGATCGCTAATGTGTTGCCGGCCTTTTTTTAGGGTTCCGTAGCCAAAATGGCAAAAACGGAACCCTTATAGTTTCGTCATGTCCGTCTGTCCGTCTGTCCGTCTGTCCGTCTGTCACAGCCGATTTACTCGGAAACTATAAGTACTACAGTGATGAAATTTGATGGGAATATGTGTTGTATGAACCGCTACAAAAATATGACACTAAATAGTAAAAAAAAGAATTGGGGGTGGGGCCCCCCATACATGTAACTGAGGGATGAAATTTTTTTTTTCGATGTACATACCCGTGTGGGGTATCAATGGAAAGGTCTTTTAAAATGATATAAAGTTTTTTAAAAAACATTTTTCTTAAAGTGAACGGTTTTTGAGATATCAGCTCTCAAAGTCGTAAAAAGTATGAAAAAAGAGTACGCTCTTCTCTTGAAGATCCCTAAGTCGTAGCCGTCCGGAAATACTCCTGCAGCCAAACCGTTCCACAGAACTGAGGTACGTGGTAGAAAGTAGGTATTGGGCTTATTTTACTTCTAGGCCGTGTGTAGTGCCAGAGCAACCGCGAGGGCGTCGCTACTATCGCGATAGCAGCGCCACTCAGCACACAATCACAATGGTGGGCCATTGTCGATTTATTTCAAACAAATTTCGTATCTTTCTGTCTCATTCCACAGTGTTTATGTTTAATGTAACAGCCATTCCCTTGAATGATGAAAGTTGGTGAAGCCGTGATAACATCGCGTACCTATCTGCCTCACAGATTTTTCGATTTGAATTTCTATAAATCTCTCTTATTTTTATCACTTTACCATTTACATTCGATTTTCAACTCTGAGGTGCCTACAAAAACACCTTCGTTAAATAAAAATGGCAAATCTAGACATTACAACAGATCTTAACTTGACAGTTAACCGTTATCGATATTTAAAAAGTCAAAGCGTCACATTTTTATATTGGCTTTGCGTGTGTGTTATTTACATAATCTAATGCTACATTTTTTAAATCTTTGGTAATGACGCTGTCATGTTTCACTTACAAATTTGACATTATACCATAGATTTAGTAATTTTTTGCGTTTAAATTGAAACTTTTAATACCAATATCCATACCTAAATAGTGTGTCCTAACACTTATCAGGCATGGAAATAATATTATAAAGCAAAGAAAGCTCACTAGATTGTTATAGAAGTTGTTGAAATGTTGACGACCTATGAACGTCTCTTAAACCTCCCATTCTCATTTCATTGCTTTACGATCACCAGTACACTCGTAAAAACAAGTGCCTATTCCCCGATACGAGCATTTAATATAACAATTTACCACCAAATTGAAATGTAAACAGGTGCCCATATAACAGCCCATGTTCCCCTTTGTCGCTCTGTGATGCGTGAACGAACGAAGTGTAACACAATAATAGCAATATACAAGATGACACTCGAACGCCCCCGGCTTTGGGAATCATTTTAAATGTGTACCTATATACCTACTCACCTGTCGCGGTGTAATATGTAGGTATGAACTCTTAGTGATGGGATGAGATTCATTTTGGAATTATTCGAGTAAAAAACTCACGCTAGGCACACAGATCTCGAACCACTCGCTATACACACATTTATATAGAAATATACGTCATATATTTTAAGAACACATACCTAACTCATATAACATACGCGCAGCAATTATAGCAATTTATCTTACTTTTTTTTATGAAAAAGGGAGGCAAACGAGCTAGCGAGTCACCTGATGGTAAGTGATCATCGCCGCCCATGGACATCAGCCACACCAGAAGGAGTGGAGATGCCTAGCCGGCCTTTTAGGAAAGTATAGGCTCGTTTCTTGAAGATCTCGATATCGTACCGGTTCTTATAAGACTTTTACTTATAAGACTAGCAAAAAGGCACGGACCCAGAGTGTGTGGATGTAACATTCACTCGATAAAAAAAAACACTCGCTATGGCAAAAGCAAGGACTCGCGGCAGACGGTAGAGTTTTTCATTTATTAATTATGAATGAAATATGACACCGACTGCCACAATGTATTTGGCCTCGCGTGAAACAGTCACTTCTCTTTAATCCTACTGACCGTTTTGAACCAATTAACTGTCACTAGATATATCATTCATTATAAGAATGAAATACTCTACCGTCTACCAACCGCGAGTCTTTACGGTTAGTATAGTAAATTGGTCCGTTGGTTCCCAGTTACTACCCGACTCGGTCGGCATATTTGAGAAGATTTGCAATTATATAAATAAACATAGGCTTGCTGTCCCAAATCTAAGACTTCATAAAACTTGAAATTCATTTGTAGGATTGAGCATTAGAATGTTTAATAAGTTACCTCAAAATGTCATTGATTTACCCGTACATAAGTTTAAGTTGCATGTAAAAAACTGCCTAATGCAGAAAGGCTACTATAAAGTAGATGATTATTTGAATGATAAGGATTCCTGGACATGTTGATCTCTTCGCCTGACCTCTAATGTATAATTCATTTTAGAATTTTTCTTTGACGATTTATCTAAACGATATTGATTATAAGCATTGTATATCACTACTGTCACTGTAATCATAATTTGTATAAGAATGAATATTGTAATTACCATATTATTTGAAAAGAGTAACTACTGAGTTTCTTGCTGATTCTTCTCGGTTGAGAATGGACATTCCGAATCAGCGGTAGATTATATAATATTTGACATTCATAAATGTTCTGTATGGACTTAAATTGAATAAAGACATTTTTGATTTTTGTTTATTTTTATTTTTTTTATTGTAAGTGTCTAAAATTTGTATTATTGTGTAGTAACTATTTGTATGATAGAGATAATGGCTGTGTATGCTTGTTTGACTGTTTAATTTATGAATCGCTCGCTAAAACTGAAAATGTTCGCGGGAGAAAATTCTTATGGAACGGTACTGTGCGAGACTATTTGGGTTCCAATGTGTGAGGGTGAATGCTCTGACGACGGCGGTCGGTGCGGTGGTAAAATGCGGATGTTGGCATTAATTCGAATATTTCCTCTGAGCACAATCCATTGCACAAGCGGTAGAACACATAGGGAGGCAAAATCTCTCCTAAGACTTATAATCTCATCATTCTTTCAGGCTTTCCTAGGTCAAAACCTATATCTACCAACATTAATTTATTATTAAATTCTTTACAATTAAATTTTCGTTTTCAATATTTTGTATTATTAAGCATTTGTTTATAATCTTAATCGAGATGTAATCGAGTGACTTCGATATGATCGATATGGATTAGAGTTGCATCACTACGTGGCATAATAGATAGGTACAAACCCGGAGCACACCCTTTTTTCATCTGTCAACAAAGGCAGGGAACCTATTACGGGATAATGTATCGTCGTCAAGAGATAAGATTCTCTTTTCATTTTTTTTAAAAGGTACCTACGAAAGAGGTTCATCGTCTGAAAAGTGACAGCCAACTTTGACAATTCATTCTTTAAGGTTCGAAGGGGATTGGAACGTAACTGAAGGGCTTTTTTTTGTTTTGTTTATTGTTAATGTTATGTTTTGTATGTTGCCAGGTATATTTCTATGATTAGCAATTTTTTGGTTTTCGTTTTGGAAGGCGAGTCATGGTGTAAACGTACCCTAGGCTCCAAAGCGAAAGCTTGGGACGCAACCAGGAACTACAACCTAAGTAATGTAAAGAGACTCCTTTTTCCGCACTTGGACTCCCATTTGGTTCATTGTGCGTGTTGTTAAGTATCAGCCTGTATACTGTCCCACTGCAGGGCAATGGCCTCCATCATAGAAATCAACTTATCGCTACTATGATGGGATTAGGCTTAATCACCACGCTTGCCTAATGCGGATTGGTGAACACAAACCAGAGCAATGTTCGAAAAATTCGAAACACACTTTTTGCTCGACCCGGGAATCGAATCCAGGAGCCCAAGATCACGGCCCGGTACTTAAACCACTAGACCAACAGGGCGATTTGAGCTGGCCTGGTCTTGGCTATTCTAGCCAGCCCAACTCCGCCCAGCTGCGCAAAAGCTTCCTGGGAGCTTAACAGGCTTCGCGGTGTGATTTGAGGAAACTACAACCTAAGATGCTTAAGGTGACGGGTAGGGCACACTAGCGACACCAATCGATTTTAATTTTTAGCTACCTAACCGGATCTATTTTAAACAATTTCGGCAAACACTTATACTATTTTTTAAATAACCATGCACAAATGTTGGGTCCAACGCCTAAAAGCGTTTATTAAATAGTATAAGTGATTATCGAGAAGCTGTAATTCCGAAATTGTTTAAAATAGATCCAGTTTAGTAGCTAAGAATTCAGATCGATTGGCTGTCACTAGTGTGCCCTACCCGTCACCTTAAAGCTTAATATCTCTAGTAATCAATGCACTTGCCAGGGCTCAAAACTGAGGAGAGGACACTTGACTGAGATTATACAATCTCTTAGATTTTCTTAGTTATCGGTTCATCTTTAATTCGTCGCCGGCTGCGGCGTCCGATAGTTTTTATCTGGAGATAGGCGTTTCGATGCGAGGGCTGTCGCCGTAATCGGGATTATTGAAATGTCTAGTTTTTAATGCAGTTGGTAAAGGTCCAGGGATGGTGCAAAATTGTCTTTCAGATAATGTGTACGACTTTCTTTCCGACCTCTTCGGCATTTGTATAATGTATTTTGTATTGTGTATTTGTATGTTGTATGAGAATAAAATAATTTATTCAATGCCCTGTTGGTCTAGTGGTTTACGTACCGGGCCGTGGTCTCGGGGTCCTGGGTTCGATTCCCGGGCCGAATAAAAACTATATTTCGAATTTTTAGAACATAGCTCGGGTTTGTGATTACCAATCCGCATTAGGCCATCGTGGTGATTAAGCCTAACCCCATCATAGTAGCGATGACTTGATTTCTATGATGGATGCCTTTGCCCTGCAGTGGGACAGTATATAGGCTGATACTTTTACTTAATTCAGCGCCAAACATACACAAAATAAAAAAGTAAAGTAAAGTATCAGCCTGTATACTGTCCCATTCTTTATACACAAAATATAAATATAAAAATAGAACGAAATGGACATTGGAATGCCACTGGGCTCCACTCTGCATGTGTCGCAGTGTCTAAGGAACACCCCGACGCTGGTCTTCCGTGGAGTCCAAAGGACCTAAGGACATAAGGGACGTCACTGTGCGTGCCGACGTCATAAAGTACACAATAACACTTAACCTTAATTAAATTAATTAAAATTAGACACTACCTAGACCACACATTATTTATATAACTCTATGCTTACAACTAAAGAAATAGCAATACAATTTGCAGTCTAATACGGTAAGAATTCAACACGGTGAATCTAAATTACTTGGCACTTGTATTTGTTAAGACTTAGCATTTTGCAGTGGAAAATCTGAGGCAAAAAAATCTGTAACATAGTTACATTGTTACCCTGTTATTATTATATTAGTGTTTAGAGACATGGTAGCGTGTCACGTCAAGTTCATTAGGCAGTGTGTAAATTAAATGCAACATTGTTTTTCAAATTGTATGGTTGTTTTTTTCAAATTTATGACTGTTATGTGCTTGAATTCTATATATTAATATGTTTATATGTATATGCATTAGGGTCATTTACCTACAACATTTACCTTTAAAGTAAGTACAGACAGCCACAGATCAGGTTTATCAACATCATCATCATAATTTCAGCCAATAGACGTCCACTGTTGGACATAGACCTCCCGCAATGTTCTCCACACAGATCAATCCTGTGCCGCCCGCACCCAATGGATTCCCGCGATCTTCACCAGATCGTCGGTCCACCATGTAGGGGGCCTACCACGGCTGCGACTTCCTGTACGTGGCCTCCACTCGAGGGCCTTTCCGACCCAACGGCCGTCTGTTCTCCTCGCTATGTGCTATGTGCAGATTCAGGTTAATACAAATAAAATAATGTAAAATTTACGCAAATGATATTGAAATAACCGTGTTTGGTTAAAGTGAGAATCGATTGAAGAAAGACATACTTTTGATGTGTGGCTGTCCGTACTTAAGCTACTTACTTTCTACGAGAATTAAATTGAGGTATATAATTTTTCAGTTTCGCCTTAATGGTTCAATTTCGTCATGTGTTCCAACATCCAAAATGTAAGAATAATACGATTAAAAAAGTAACATTATTTATTATCATTTGGCGTCCCTACCCAGCCCCAACTATAGCAATGACGAGACGGCAACAAATGCTAATAGAGAAGGAAGTGTTCGCTAGACGTTTCATTTCCACTCGGATCGCTCGGTAAAATTGAATAAATTTGAATGTGGAACGGGGGGAGGTCAGGGGGCATAGGGTACGAGGGGACATAGGGTACAAACGCAGTAGAAATATTCCCAGTAGCGAGACATACTGATTAGGAGGACGTCACACAGTGCGGACGGCAAAGCAACCAGTGACGTCATATCGGCAGCTGCGGCAGACGAGCCCCGGGATGTAGAAAACCGAACATCAACATACATGGCTACCAAAGAGTTCGTTGACATCCGCTAGGTCTTTTATCGTGCCGTCTTTCTCCACGTCACGATCTCATGACGCGTCAATTGTGACGACCTTTTTGAAATGTGGGTAATAACAAAATAATAACTGAGGATAATGCCGAAGGAGTAATAATCATTATTTCCGGTTTTGCCTTTTTTCATAAATTAATTTTAAAATATATATTCAAAAACCAAATATATTCGGCTATGTCTTGAAACAAATTTGACTAAATTATACAAATACAGAAAACCTCGTATTTTAACATTTGGTATAAATCTATCAATTTATTGAGAAGGAGACGGAACGTTTTATTCAGGATTTTCAGTCTATGTTGCAGGTGTCTCTATCGTGCTCTGCGAAGGGAGACGGAGAATAATACGTAATACTCTCTCTATCTCAGGGGGTATCCTGAATCTTACATGCCTTACGATTCGACCTTTAATAGATATACATAAGACGATGCACTGGACTCTTTACACTATGGTACAAATACCCGATATTCTCCAGGAGTCTCCCAACGCGATTGTTGGTTCGATTGCGATCGCTTTCCATGTCACATTATGAAACTTTTTGACTCGAGAGAAAAGTAAAGTGGCTGTCACTCTATCAGTCAATTTAACTTATTTAAAAGACACTTATATGACTGTTGTAATAGTTGCTCGCTGTAAAAAGTATTGGGGACGCACTCTACGAAGTATATTGTATTGTTTACTCGTATCAAGGTTACTTGATAGACAGGTTTGTTATTAAATATCCTTTGAAATTTTGTGTTGCTTGTGTAGAGCATCATTCAATTATCGACAAATCAATCAAACTTCTGAGTGTTGTTGATCAGAACTTGCGCAAATTATATCCCATTAATTATTTGTTTAAACAAAGACGCGTTTCGAAAATCATGACGTGTTTTGGGGTGTATTTTCGGGACTGCCGTGCTCGAATGTCTCAAGAGCTAAAGCCGGGTTACACCGTGAGAAACTGTAGAGACTAGGTTTACTCTTAAGGGTCCGGCGAACATCGTATGTCCCATAAAAACGTAACGTAATACTAAAATTATTAGCAAATTTAAGTCTATCTCGACATTTCATTGCTGTTACTCGGATTAAGGAAGTATTTATCTATGTCTCGGTTAACACCGGCTCTTAACTTAAAAATATATGCGATTACATTTCGTAAACTTTTCGACGTTAACGACCTATTTTCTGCGTATTTGTTTTATATGGAAAACTCAATTATAAATATAAATATTTCACAACATCACATACATTGATCTGACTCCGAGATAGGTAGTTCAAGCACCTGTGTTACGGATTTCAGAATAAACAGCGGAATTACAAATATATACGTATAATACTTTTTTTTTGTAAATACATACTTATAATACATGCAAACACCCAGACCAATACAAACAGACATGTTCATACACAAAAATGTTTGTTAGACGACCCGTTTGGAACTGTGGTAATGGAACGCTGCCTTTGGTCCAAGGGTTGCGGGTTCGATCCCCGCACAGTGCAAACATTTGTGTGTATGAATATGTCTGTTTGTGTTGGTCTGGGTGTTTGTATGTATTATAAATATGTATTTACAAAAGAAAAGTATTATATGTATGTATTTGTAATTCCGCCGTTGATTCTGATATCCGTAACACAGGTGCTTGAGCTACCTATCTCGGAGTCAGATCAATGTATGTGATGTTGTGAAATATTTATTTATTATTTATTTGTACTGTGCGGGGATCGAACCCGCAACCCTTGGACCAAAGGCAGCGTTCACTACAACTGTTCCAAACGGGTCGTCATATATAAATTATTCATCATGAACATTTAACTGAGCCATAGCTTGTATTGTCTAGTTACCATCAGATGATACGTCTGCTCGTCTGCCCCCTACATCATAAAAAAAATGAAATGAATATTTATAATGTAATTCTACCACCGAAATTAGAAAATTGATTCTGACGAGAAGATACGGCAAGAAACTCGCCAGTTACTCTTTTTTTACTCTTCTTCAGTTGATCAAACGTCCTTGTTTGTAGGGATCTCAGATTTATCCTCCTCTCCCCCTGTGATGTTTCGTGATCTTTTCCTTACTTCCATCCCCTATAAACATTATTTCATAGTAACAAGTATGTCACCAACTCGCTGCATCGGGTTGCATTGTTGCGATGTAGCTCTTATTTATCTCACGTCCTTGTTTGAAGGGACTTTATTATGAGCGCTGGCTTTTCACAAATTTACAATGGGACGCAGCGCAGGACGTACCGCTGGGTGCAAGCTGAGTGACGTATTCTGGGAGAGAAATATTTTTAGATGCTTGTTCATCATAACTTTCAATAAAAAAAGGTCTAGGTGTGCATATAATAAAAAGTTAAATTAAATGCTACCAAGTATATTGTATTGTTTATTTAATAGAAAGGTTTGCTATTAAATATCCTTTGAGATTCTGTGTTGATTGTATAGAGCATCATTCAATTATCGACTAACCAATCAAACTTCTCAGTGTTGTTGATCAAAACTTGGGCAAATTATATCCCATTAATTATTTCTTTAAACAAAAATGCGTTTCGAAAATCATGACGTGTTTAAGGTGTATTTTTGGGATTGCCGTGCTCGATTGTCGCTACAGCTAAAGCCGGGTTACACCGTGAGAAATTGTAGGGACTAGGTCTAGTCCTAAGGGTCCGGCGAACAACGTTAAATATGTCCCCATAAAAACGTTATACCAAAATAATTTGCAATTTAAGGATATTTCGACATTTTATTGCTGTTACTCGGATTAAGGAAGTATTTATCTATGTCTCGGTTAACATCGGCTCTTAAAAATATTTACCGACTTAAAAATATATGCGATTACATTTCGTAAATTTTTCGACGTTAATGACCTATTTTCTTCGTATTTGTTTTATATTGAAAACTCAATTATTCATTATGAAAATTATACAGAGAGAGAAATATTTTTAGATGCTTGTTTATTAGTTATGATAAACAAGCATCTAAAAATATTTCTCTCTCTGTAAAATTTTCTAATATAATAATTCTCTTCATTAAAAAAAAGTCTAGGTGCATATGATAAAAAGTCAAATTAAATGCTTTTGTTCTAGTGAGTGACACATATTTACTCTATTGTATAGAAATAGTAACTTGCTAGGTTGAAGTTCGTGATTCTTTTATTGATGACGGGATTTGGTTATACACTGAACCCTAGAGTTGATAAGAAGCCTCCGATGAAGCGAACTTATTCAGCCTAGAGTCAGGATCATTTCATTTAGTATTTTTTTCTTTTTCTTTCTCCGTTTCTTTTTTCACAAACCGACCTGCAATAGTCAGATTTGTTAGACAATAGGCTAACGCTTGACCACAATCGCACCTGATGGAAAGCGAGGATCAGGTCTTGAATAATACGCGTTTGCCTAGAATATTATTTATTATTCTTTTTTTAATTACTGAACATGAAAATGAGACAATGAAAAATTATGAATATTTTATTATCTATTTGTCAATTTTGTCTTATTGTTCCTATACTTCGTGTGATATCTGTACTTTGTATTTGTTGTGTCAATAAATGTCTCATTCATTAATAAATTCATGAGGTTGTCACTCATTTTGCTAGCAGTAGGTGCTCGAAACATTTTCCTCATCTTTTGTCTACATCACCTCCTAGTTCTTCGTAACATGCATGTTAGATGAGTAAGTAGTTTTTGAGTGTCAGCTCAAGCTCGATCACTATTATATAATATCACAACGCGTTCCGCTGTGAGTGCTCCGGGTGTAGGGATGTGCCGATGCGGGATAAATAAATAACACTACACTAAACGCAAACACCTAGAATCAGATCTTTGTTGCTTGTAACTGTAGGCATTACAATTTGCGGGTGACATTGCAAGAAAGAAAGAAAAGAAAGAAAGAAAAAAATATTATTTTGGACATCACAACACTACATACGAGTACAACATTAGTTACAAAAGAACAAACAAACAAAAAAAAATAGATACAGAAAAAAAAACAAAACAAAACAAAGGAAAAACAAAATAATGAGTACAAATAACCAGGCAGTGCAAATAATATATACATTGCAACATAATATTAAGTACAAAAACAGTTTACCCATATCGGGTATGCAATACTTAGGAATTACAACTTACAAAATATAAAATAGAAACTAGAAACAGAAAATTTAGTGTTTACAGTAGAAATATTCATTTAATTTATAAAATACATTTTCAGTTAACCACTTTTTAAAGCGTATTTTAAATTTCGGCATGTCGTAGCAGACGGTAGAGTATTACTGTAATTAATAATGAATGATATATGTACATATATATAAATCCGCGAAACCAGTGGATTCACAAGTCATTCATAGTTCCTCGCCTGATAAACAAGTTGCCATCAGATCTGCGGGACAGTTGACACCTACCAATTTTAAACTTAAGCTAAGGGAATACTGTCTTAGCAATTGCTAGTACAGTTGTATAAAATTATTGTACACTTATTTATTAGTGTCGCTCGAATTGCACTTTTAATTCCCAAAATATGGTTTTCAATAAATGATTGAGTATTGAATATAAGTTTGTATAACGCATAGCTCACGATAGCACAAGACAAACCTCTGTGGTTATAATGTGCTGTCTTATTATTGTACATGTATAATTTGTAATGTTATTTGATGATAAATGAAAAAAAAAAATTGCGCTGCCAACCTTTAAGGCTGCCCCTTTCCCCCGGATGGGGCCTCCGGTACTCTTGCAATTAAGGGCCGATTTTTTGATCCCTTGTTACTATTTGGTTAAATTGACTATAGTTAACTGTATAAACCATAGCCAAAGTTACGGCGTCAAAGTGACGTAATTCCTCGTAATATAACTATTGCTTAAGCTAACTATTGTTCAAACAACACATTTTAGCGATATTTTACCATTGGTTACTTTTTTAAACCATTAGTTTAGTTTCACTACGTATCAAAAAATCGGCCCAAGTTGTTCGTAATGGCCCAGTAGGTTTAAAGGGAAGGAACTTATACTCGATCCAAAGACTTGGCAGTCAGTGTCATATTTAATTAATTAAATACTTTACTACCACAAGTCTCTAAGTTCCGACATTTACTTCTGTCAGTTTACTTCGTCTAATTAATGATCCGATCTTTACTGTAAAGAAGTTTCAGTAGTTGGCCGTTAGTCATTTGCTCACTGGAGTATTTTAACTCAGAGTCAGAGAGAGAGAGAGCTTACCCTTAGATTACAGGGTACGATAGTCATGTATGTTATGTAAGTTGTATATTGAACATATGGTGCAAGAAATAAATAAAAAAATTGGTCTAGGAAATCAAAGCCAAGTCGAGTCTTGACACATCACTAAACGAGTGTTGGAAGCGGAGCCGCCTGTGGAATTACCGCTCGGCGATGCTGAGCTGAAGGGCATTGTTCCGAAGCTCTTATTTATATCGCGTCCTTGTTTGACGGGGCTTTATTATATGCTCCGGAGGCTTGCGTAGCTCCTGAATGGGTGGATGAATTTGAGCCAGTTCACTTCACCGGTTCATTTAGTTTACCCTAATTTTTCATCTAATAGCAGACAGCTACGTCACTGTAGGATAGCTACGCTTCGGCACGAATAGGCCGGAATGACCAGTTCATACTGGTCACATTGGCCACAGCCTCAAAGAAAACCGCAGTTTTACAGAGTGAGTGAAGGAACCGGAGGCCTGATTGGGAGGAAAGAGAAGCTAAAAGGTTGTCAGCTCACCTGTGACTACACTGGTGTTACAGACGAGTAGACGCTCGTCTCCCACCTATCAGAAAACTAGATTCTAGTTTTAATCATGCTTTTAATAATGTGATGCATTCTATTATTGAGTGAATGAGTAATGAGCTAAAATAAGACAGCTTTTTTTAAAATAAAATAATATTCTCATCTCTTTCATCTAGTTTAGTCTGTAGTTCTTCTTCTTCCTTCACTTTTCCCACCTATCAGTTAGTTGTCCCAGTTCTAGATCCTAGGTTCATTCGTAGGGTTTGTAAGTCCTTTTTAGTTTAAGACCAATCACCACTCACTCTTTATTCACCAAGTTTGATCGCAACACATTTTATGAAAACATCTGCTCGTGAGAAATGATTCATTAAACTTATTGAACATCAAAGTAGCTACAAGATACATTTCTTTAGAACTAAGTGAACCATTCGTCGCACTTGAGTGAAAGCCTTTTCCCATGACTCCGTCTTTTCACCGATCTCCGTAGTGACAGGCTGACGTCAGACTCCTGAAGATCGCGCGAACAAAATAGTGATGTTATTACGAGTATAATATACCCTCGACTGACAGGGGGTGGTGTGATTAACAGCGCTCATTATGCATGCACTTCCCTCGTTTACGTCACTGAACAGTCAAGTGGAAACGCAATTTATGACTGAGATTATTGAGTTCCGTGGTGCATAGACAAATGAGAAGCATAGAGTATTATAGACCGTGTTCATATTTTTTAATGGCTTTGCAAGTTTAGCATTTTAAGGCGTCGGCTAGCCCTAACTAGCGACACCGATCGATTTAAATTGTTAGCTACTAAACCGGATCTATTTTAAACAATTTCTGAGTGGGAGTCTCTAAGGAAACATTTATAATGGATAAACGTCATAAGTGGCCGTTTTTGGCGGTAATTCAAATTTCGAGTAAGCAGACCCAAAAGTTAAGTATATTCGAGAATTGTTCAAAAGATATCCGCTAATATGCGTCGCTAGTGTGCCCTACCCGTCATCCTAATGTAGGTTTCTCATAATGAGATCACCTAACTCAGTTTAACTTTGCTTATAGCTGACGCAATTCTTACATAAAATTGTTTGTGTTATTGACAATTCGTACAAAATAATTTGTACCAATGTGGTATGTAATAAACCGCACTCTTGGCGGAAAAATATCAATACAATGCGATTGGAGGATCTTAGGCGTCTCTTCTTAGAACCGGTCTGATCTCTGGAAGAACAGGTGTGCGCGAATGTACACTGCATCTGCAATTATTGTAGATCATTATACAAAAATGTGGAGAACCACGCATCAAAGAACAACAAATTAAAACTGTTACACGTATTTAAAACATTGAATTTGATCAAAATGCTAAAAAATCGCTTGACAATAAAAATATACCAAAGAATCGCACATTGTTGGCAATATTTACATGTAAGTTGTAACAATTAGATACAAGGTAACTGGGCCCCATCAGGAAGTACAATCGTCGTCATAACGCCATCCAAAGCGGTCGCAATGTCACGAGCCATTTGACCGGTCGCTATTGGGCCCAATGTGTGTACCGGGTTTACACAATACGATTTTTTTTATTAATTACAAATTCTTACAATATGTCATATATTAAACTGATTCCGTTCCGTCCGCTTAAGGTGACGGGTAGGGCACACTAGCGACGCCAATCGATTTTACTTCTTAGCTACTAAACCGGATCTATTTTAAACAATTTCGGGGTTACAACCTCTCGCCAAACACTTATACTATTTATTAAATAACCATGCACAAATGTTGGGTCCGTTTTTGTACGCGAAAAATTGATTCACGCTAAAAGTGGCCGCTTTTGGCGGTAATCAAATTTTTCGCGTACGCGTTGGATTTCTTAGAGATGTTATTACCCTGGCAGTCCCCGAATCCAATATTCCTCCGGAATTGACAAAAGAATAAAAAATACCCAACAAAATCGCTGAAGATATGGCTACCATTTATTCTATTTTGACCATTAACTCAAGACCAGTTAACCCAAGCCGTGTCTGTACTCTGTACCGAGTTGGCACATCCCTAGGCCAGGGGTGCGCAGATGCCAAAAATCCTTAAAATAATAAGGAAGTAATTTATGACGGTTCCCAATTTAAAATCTCATTCCATCTCCAAAATAGGCTAGGGATCGCGGCACGGGTATAAATAATAGATAACATTTCGTGTACATACAAAATGGATTTCCTTTTTTTTAATACGTTGGAGGTTTTATTTAAGGAATTCGAAAAGAAAGGTCTGCTTTAGGTCTCGCTTTCATTAAATTTGGATAGTTCGCATTATGTACTAATTCGGTATTCAAACCGAATGCTGAATGAAATTTAACATGTAATGTAAGTCTTGTAAGACTTAGAGCCGATTCGACCATCCATATTCTGATACTAAATCTATGGTATAGCGCTGACATTCTATTCAAATCTGACCTTATACCATAGATTTATCCACGGATACAGACTGGTCGAATTTGACACGAAAACACTTCACACACAATATGCAATTCAACATCCAAATAATGGCTTATCCCAAAGTTTAATTTGAATAAGACTATTCAATTTAAACTTTGGGATAATCCATTATTTTGATGAGCTCGATGGCGCAATAGTAAAGGAGCAAGTCCTTAGCCCAAGCGTGGAAAGCTCGAAGTTCGATTTCAATGAATAAACTAAACTTTTCTAAAATAACTTGTGTCTGTGTATGAAGACAAGGCATCACCACAGAAACCACCGTCGTTGTCCGTGTCTAACTTCTCCTGCGAGAGCAGGACACAGCAACTGTCGAAACACTATTTTAGCTTTTCGATTGGTTTGATGGCCTTAAATTTATAAGATCGCGTCGTGTAAACGCCGGCGTAAGCGCAGTGTATATTAAACGCGGCTAATTGCGAACTCGGAAGCGATACAAATTAACAGACGGCGCGCAGCGGCCCGGGAGGATATAACGAGTTTTGACAATTTTATGATTACTTAATAACTAGCAAATTAGCCAACAACCGGCGCCCGCGCCTTTGAGAACTAAGGCTAAGAACTAATGGAGCGATTTACACCCGCAGCAATTATATAACCGTGGGAGTGCTTCGGCATGAATGGGCCGACTTGACTGGAATCATACCACGGCCTCACAGAAAACACACAGTAAGGGTACATCTTTCCACCAAAGATGTGCTACGCTAAGTTACTATGGATGCGTCTGATATCCACCCATACACTGTTGTGTATGATACACCTATAAAGAACGTGATATCCACATAGCGTAGGGAAATGGGTTCAACTAAGTTATGATTTTTGTATGGAAAGATGTGTGCTCTGGATATGGATGCGTAATGATGCGTGCTAATGGATTGCTATTACGGATCCGTGCTACGGATGCGTGCTACGGTTGCGTGCTACGGATGTATGCTACGGATGTGTACTACGGATTCAATGGATGCGTGTTATGGATGCGTGCTACGGTTGCGTGCTACGGATGTGTGCTACGGATGTGTGCTACGGATGTGTACTACGGTTATGGATGCGTGTTACGTAGGTTTCACATCTTCTCAGCATAGCTGCATATCACATCTTTGGTGGAAAGGCACCCTAAAGCAACGCTTGTGATGTTTTACCTAGTGAGTGAGGATAGCGGAGGCCCAAATGGGGGGAAGGGGTCTTAAAAGGTTAGCAACGCACTTCTTACTCCACTGGTGTTGTGAACGGCGATTGCTAAAGTACTATTAGGTGATACGTCTGCTTGTCTGCTTCCGCTATCACATAAAAAAGATCCTCAGCAGTTCGTAAAAGGTACCTTATGAACCTTAGGTACCGAATCCTCAACATATTCTCTACAACGTTAGTTCCTCGAATGAAATCATACAGTTCTCGCAACCGCGCGTTTTGACCGTGGGAGAGCCATGCTTCGGCATGAATGGGCCGGCTCGACCGGAGTGATACCACGGCCCCACAGAAACCGGCGTGTAGTAGCACTGTGCTGTGTTTCGTTGCGTGAGTGAGGGTACCGGAGGCCCAATCCGAGGGAAAGGGGGTTTAAAGGTTGGCAACGCACTTTAGACTCCACTGGTGTCGCGGATGTCCGTTTGCCGGCGGCAATCGCTTACCATCAGGTGATCGGTCTGCTCGTCTGCCGTCTATCACATAAATAAAAATAAACCGCGGTGTTGGTTTTTTGCCCGCAAAAATCTACAGCTTTTAAAACCAGATGGGCACTACAGAAAACCGCTCCGTGAGTTTCTAGCCCTAATAGTCTCAAAGGAAGGGACTTGGAGTGTAAACTGTTGACACTGTGGACTCAGAGCGGATGAACTATCGGTATTTGAGTTATGTTACGACTCCACGCGATTTATGGAAATGGTAATCGAGATACTAGTAATGGTGATCGAGTGAGATCGATGGTCGTGGGAGATGATGGATTAGGACTTTCCCTCCACCAGTCCATGGTCCTTCCTACCGTCTCGGCATACGGACCGAATCTTGGAAGACGCTCACCAGGTACTTGCTAAGGGCTCTTTCCCCGGTGCGTTTCAAAACTCCCTACAAAGTCTGTGTCTGTGTCCCATCTCAATGTCACTTCTCCCCAAATGGGGCGTGAAACACCACAACACTAGCGACTCGTGCTCGGGCAGTTCCACATCAATCAAACTCCTTCCTAATGTTAAGCCTTTTGTGTGCAAACGCACGCAACCGTCGAAAACCTCCTGCAGAGTTGACCATCTCTTGATGGTATACTGGTCCTATCTCGTTTCTGTTCCAGTCATTCAGCATCTGTTGCCGCTCTTCTTCATACAGCTGACATTCTCACATCAGGCCGAAGATGATGGATTGTTGAGAATAAAACGCTTAAGGAAGAAGAACTGTACATATGTGACAGTACCTTACTCCAATTTCTTTCCACCTATTGGTATCACGTGTGAAATATCCGCTAGAGGGCGTGCCCATGAACCGAAGTCCAACTTCAACATCATTGGCTGATTTATTCGTTAATCGACAATTTGACATATCTGATCTAAAAATGCCCAATCACCTTGTAGATGGACCTCAGGCCTATGTACGCCATCTTGCGGATTAGAATAATCAAGAAATAGGCTATTTGACGGTATCAAAAACAAAGATTTATTTATAGTCATCCAGTCATAGCATAGGAAAGGTCATATCCATTTTAGAATGAGACTTATTCGAGTTGAAGCGACATTTTATCCAGATCCTTAGAATATAACCACTAGTTTTTCATTAATTTAGTACCCGTGGTTTAACCGGCACTTCTGCACTAACAAGAACTAATGTCGGCCATGTTTCTCTCGGGCGCTTAGCGGAGCCGGCTGATATGAGTGGTGGCGTCCTGGTGTCGTTTCGAATGCACTAAAATCGCATTCTGTTGTTCCTAAATTTGACAAAAAATTTCCTGCTTTACATAGAACCTGCTTTACATAGGCCTGCTTTTGTCTTTGTTTTGAAAAAAATTGTCAATTCTGCAGTGCCACGCACCGTGCGTGGCACTGCAGAATTGACAATTTTTTTTGCACTTGCAGACACTTTTTTTTGTGATAGGTGGCAGACGAGCAGACGGATCACCTGATGATAAGCAATTGCCGCCGCCCATGGACAGCCGCGACACCAGTGGAGCCACAAGTGGGCTGCCAACCTTTAAACCCCTCTTTCCCCCGGATTGGGCCACCGGTACCCTCACTCACGCAGCGAAATACAGCACAGTGCTGCTTCACGCTGGTTTTCTGTGAGGCCGTGGTATCACTCCGGTCGAGCTGGATCATTCACGCCGAAGCGTGGCTCTCCCACGGTAATACCCACTTAGATATTTCTTTTTTTATTTTGTCGTCATATCCGCAATAGTAGCGATCAAAACTTTTGATCCGTTTTCCTGTTAAGCTTTTTCCAGATCATGTAGCGGAGATTCTTACATGCTTTAGACCATACCACTTGATCGAATTTTAAAATATATAATAAATAAACATTTCATCATAATTTCAACCAATAGACGTCCACTGCTGGACATAGGCCTACCCCAATGTTCTCCACAGAGATCGGTCCTGTGCCGCCCGCATCCAATGGATTCCCGCAACAATGGAGTCGCAGCCAAAGCTGCGACTTCCTGTACGTGGCCTCCACTCGAGGACCTTTCCGCCCTAACGGGCCGTCTGTTCTCCTCGCTATGTGGCCTATCCATTGCCACTTTAGGCATGCAATCCTTTAGGCTATGTCTGTGACCTTAGTTCTCCTGCAGATCTCATTATATCTGATACGATCACGCAAAGAGATTCCGGGCATAGCCCTCTCCAAATAAACATTTATAAATGAAAAATTGCACAGATGCAACTTATGATAGTAGAACATCTGAATATACAATATACTTACAATGCGGAGAAAAGGACAAAGATGTTGCCAAGTTGCCAATATAACTTATAGTAAATAGTTTTTTTTTTTTTTTTTTGCTGGCAACTCTAAGTGTCAGACGTCAAATCGCCAGCTCGTATTTTAAAATCTAATTTTATTAAAAATTAAGTGTTTTTATTGTAATAAACAAAGTGATTCGCCATAAAATACCTGAAAACATTACGGATAATTGTTAGCAAGCCTCCGCTGACAATATTTACCTGGATAACTTATTGTGACCATCCGGACGGTCAGTGTCGTTGCAGAAAATTTGAACCGACAACGGATAAACCGGGGGAGTATTGATTTTTTAAATTATTTTTCAACTCATAATACGATATAGTATTAATTCAAGAACCTATGCAATCCAACACCGTTGTAATTCACCCAATACCGTATTTAATTCGAGGTTATTTTTAGTATTAGTACCTATAAAACCACTAACACTACAACAATACTGACACCTTATCTCTTATTAGCCTCTGCAATAATAACACAACACGCTTAACACGATATTATCGGAATAAGACGGTTCTCCATAAAGAGATTTGCCTCCATAAAGTGGATGATTCAACACCTGGCCACGAACACTAACAAATACTGAGATAATCCTGTTACCTACTAAAAATAATATCTCCAAACATTATTTATATGTATGTTATTTTATTATAGTAACTAGTTCATTATTTTATTAAATAACAATAATTTTAGTCCACCATTAATCTTAAAAAACCTAATAAATACTTCTTTCTCTTTATAATAATAATTAAATTGTAAGTACCTACATTGACCTAAATCAGCTGCTTGCTGAAATAATTTGTACCTACCTAATAAATATATATTTGTGTTATAGGACAAATACTCTTTTTCAAACCGGTTCAAACATCTTGTTGTACACTTAATTGTAAATAATTCCAGGTATGTCGGGTAGTGGAGCTTACACTAAGAAGATGACTCGGAAGGCCACTTCCCAGGAATTAGAATTTAAGTTAAAAAGAGCCCTTGAGGAAATAAAAGAGCTTAGGGAGGACAACACCCAAATCCTCAAAGAACGGGACGACAATGAAGAGGAATCTCTGAAAATTATTAACAACAACACCCAACTGAAGTGTGAACTGGGGGACCTCCATGCTCAGCTTATGGATGTCCTGATGCAACGAGATCAACTTCTTGACACCGTGGCCAGCTTTGACCGGTGTAGTGAGACCTATGAGCGGGCTCTGCAACGTATCCAAGACCTTGAGGTGGAGCTAGGGGACGCCAACAAAGTCATACAACAGTATGAGGAAGACAAGAGGTGTCAAGAGGCATTACATACCCACAGCCTGTATGAAGAGTTGATCGGGTCACCAGCTGGGCGGGGGACTATCCAGAGTAACAACTCATGTCTGGAAAATGATAGGGTTAAACTAGGCAAGAAAAATAGACTCAAGAAATATATCAAAATAAATAATTATATTAAGAAAACTGAAAAATTAGTTAAAAGACAAAAATGCCACCAGAAGAACATATTATTGAGAAAACAGCGAGTAGACTTACTTGATAGTTTAGAATTGTATAGTAAGAAGTTAGATGAGAGTAGGCATAAATATGAAAGTGACACACAGGAGCTGCAGGCTGACATCTCGCGGCTGCATAGGTCATTACAGCGTATGACCGACAAATATAACTCAGCCCAAGGACAAATAAGCGAACACATCCTCGCTGCTACCCGATTTATAGAACAGTGTAACTGTCAGCCTGGTACAGGGCCCAGCATCGCTGACCTGCAGGTGGAAGATGAACCTCCGCTTCTGGACCGCACTACCAACAATAACTTATTGACATCAATAATGAACAATACTAATAATAATGTTACAATTTTTTCTGATAGGATTGGAGTTGGTTGTGGACCTCTTCTAAATGAGAAATGTAAATGTATGGTAACAAATTATTGTATGCCTAACGCTTCACTAGAGCAAATTATTGACAAGATGAGTAAGTGTACATTTAGTAAGGATTCAATAATCATACTAATGATTGGGAATTCCTTAGAAATAAGGAAAAGAGATTTTCTTCAGAGATTCTCAACCATTTGTGAGCTTAATGTAAAAAAAATATTTTTGTGTGCCTTCCCTTTTTCTAGGTACTACACACCTAGCCAAAATAACAGTATTCATTTATTGAATACATTATTATACAACCTGACCTTTAGTCATAGTGACAAATTTGTGTTTTTTGACACAAATAAATTTATAGATAATAAGTTTTTGTTGACTGGCAAAACTTTTTATTTGCCTCATAAAATTAAAAGAGAAATAGCTACTCTGTTAGCGTTTAATATTAATAATATGATTACCCAAAATATGGAAGTTTTTATTCCAAATAATTTAAATTACAATGTGAGACAATAGAGGAATCCTCTTGCAAGCCAATGACAAAAAGAAACCCTAAAAATCTAAACCTTATTCATCAGAATATACAAGGTTTGTCTGGCAAATTACTTGAATTGGAATTATTTTTAAATAAAATGAATGTCCATGTATTATGTATTACGGAACACTGGTTAAGACAGTATGAATTAATTATTAATATTGACAACTATAGCGTCGGTAGTTCGTTCACGAGAAAGTCTGCAATCAGAGGCGGGTCACTAATTTTATTAAATAATTCCATTAAATATAAAGAACGCAAAGATGTCGTTTCACTTTCACTTGAGCGAACTATTGAGCTAGCATGTGCGGAGCTTGAACGACATGTCATTGTTTGTGTGTACAGGCCTCCATCTGGGAATTTTACTTCATTTGAATCCATTATGGAAGAGGTATTAAGAAAAATATGTTCATCTAATAAAAAAGTGGTTGTGTGCGGGGATTTTAATATAAATATTTTAGATAATTCACAGAACTCTGTTCGGTTTCTGAATCTTTTCAGATCATTCAATTTACATCATCTTTTTAACGAACCCACACGAGTTACCCCCACCACAGCTACTTGCTTAGATAACATATTTTGTAACTGTGATGTATTAGACAAGTCCATAATAAACTTTATAAACTCAGATCATAGTGGACAGCTAGCAATGTTTGAATACAGTCATGCACCCTCCTCATGTAGCTTTGTGTGCAGGCCAATAACTGCAAACCGTAAAGAAAAATTTCAAGATAATATTTCTAGAAAGGTACCTGCATTATCATGTCACGATGGAAATGCTAATCAGCTTTATAATATGCTTTTTAATGTAGTTGAAAAAGAATATAATCAGATTTTTACTAAAAAAACAATTAAATTAGATACTTCTAAAACTAAATTCAGTGACTGGGCCACTACAGGCATCTATAAAAGCAGAAAGAGGCTATTTGAATTATATGATATCAAAGCCAATTCAGAAAACGCTAATTTAATTGAATATGTCAGAACATACTCAAAATTATTCAAAAAAGTATGTGCAATGGCAAAATCAAATTATTTTAAAGACAAAATAATAAAAGCCACTAATAAAAGTAAAATCTCATGGAAGATAATAAATAAAGAGACTTGTAAAAATAAAACAAAAGACAACAAGCTCTCTCTTAAAATTGATGGCAAATCACTTGTTTCTGACTCTGAAGTAGCAGAAACATTTCAGTCTTTCTTTTCTAATATACCAGTCACAACAACCAATAAATTGAATTCCAGCCCGCATCTCGCTGCTTCTCTCCTCAAGTCTCATGTTGATAAGTGCAACACGCCTTTTAGATTCAATCATGTCAATTCTAATATAATTTTAAAAACATTCAAAGAATTAAATATGAAACCGACTGAGGATTTATGGGGCATCTCGGTAGATATAATAAAAAATATAATACATTCTATCGCACCCTACTTAGCAATAATATTCAATAAATGTGTTGACGACGGTCAATTTCCCGATATGATGAAATACAGTAAAATAATACCATTATTCAAGTCGGGTGAGAAAAGCGACCCGTCTAACTTCAGACCTATTTCTATACTGCCTGCTCTCAGCAAAATTTTTGAAAAAGTAATATTCACTCAGTTATTGTCTCATTTAAATCTGAATAAAATATTGCACAGTAAGCAATTTGGATTCACAAAAGGGAAATCCACTACTGATGCTGGAGTGGCGCTTATCAAACATGTATTTGATGCGTGGGAAAAAAAGCGAGATGCTATTGGAATATTCTGTGATTTGTCTAAAGCATTCGATTGCGTCAATCATGAAACATTGCTAATGAAGTTACAGCATTACGGTGTCATAGACACCTCACTAAGTCTAATCAAATCTTACTTATCAGATAGGATTCAGAAGGTCAATGTCAATGGAACTAACTCTTCTGGCGCCCCTCTAACCATGGGTGTGCCCCAGGGCTCTATATTGGGGCCCTTGCTCTTTTTAATCTATATAAATGACCTTCCTTACTATACCAAAGATCTATGTGAGATAGTGTTATTTGCTGACGATACATCCTTGATTTTTGAGGTTGATAGGCAAAAGAAAAATGTTGACGAAGTAAATAACACACTCTCTCAAGTACTACAGTGGTTTACTTATAATAACTTGGTTCTTAATTCAAAGAAAACTAAATGTGTTAAGTTCACAATGCCTAATGTAAGGCAGGTCAAAATAAATATTGTTATGAATAACGAACCTATCGAAGTCATAAACTCCACAGTTTTTCTAGGTATCACTCTGGATACAAAATTGCAATGGAGCCCTCATATTGCTGTCTTGGCAGGAAGACTTAGTTCAGCTGCATATGCAGTTAGAAAGATAAGGAATCTGACTGATATCGGGACAGCGAGACTGGTTTATTTTAGCTATTTTCATAGTCTGATGTCATATGGTCTACTACTGTGGGGATCCGGTGCTGACTTACAAGCCATCTTCATTTTGCAGAAGAGGGCCATCCGTGCCATCTACGGTCTTAGATCACGTGACTCACTCAGAGAAGTATTCAAGGAAATCAATATTTTAACCGTATCATCTCAATACATTTTTGATTGTATTATGTTTGTACGCAAGAACTTGCACCTTTACTCGCAAAAATCAGATTTTCATAGCTTTAACACGCGAAATAAACATAGGCTTGCTGTTCCAAATCTAAGACTTCATAAAATTGGAAATTCATTTGTAGGATTGAGCATTAGAATGTTTAATAAGTTACCTCAAAATGTTATTGATTTACCGGTACATAAGTTTAAGTTGCATGTAAAAAACTGCCTAATGCAGAAAGGCTACTATAAAGTAGAGGATTATTTGAATGATAAGGATTCCTGGACATGTTGATCTCTTCGGCTGTCCTCTAATGTATAATTCATTTCATAATTTTTCATTGACGATTTATCTAAACTATTGATTATAAGCATTGTATATCATACTGTCACTGTAATCATAATTTGTATAAGAATGAAAATTGTAATTACCATATTATTTGGAAAGAGTAACTACTGAGTTTTTTGCTGATTCTTCTCGGTAGAAATTGACATTCCGAATCAGCGGTAGATTACATAATATTTGACATTCATAAATGTTCTTTATTGAATAAAGACATTTTTGATTTTGACTGTATAAAAATTGATTTATATTGATTATTCAATAATTGACAAGATGCTTACCACCTACTATTGTACACCTCGTCCTGCAGTTTATAAGTCTGGATTAAGTAACTACTACTCTTTGTGACCTATGAGGGGAACCTAAGTAGTCATGCTCACTCAAATGTCTCTGAGGTGGTGGCGCTATGTGGCGGGTCATTACATTCCCTCTAATATGGTTGAGTGAAATGATGGCTGACACGTACGTCATACTTGTGAACAGGTGCCACCTTTGGGGACTGGTCTGCTTCGGTTTACCTCATAATATTTATTTTATTATTATTTCCTTTATTTTATTTTGTGTAACAATTAAACTGTATGGCTTGGTATGATGATGACACAACATTGTATGAAAGTTTGGCAATTAAAAAGAGTAACTGGCGAGTTTCTTGCCGGATCTTCTCGACCAGAAACAACTTTCCGAGCCGGTGGTAGAATCGCATTATGTTTATTTATTTCTTTAGTATATTTTATGTATCAACATATATATGTATTAACATGTAAATTATACATAAGTACTTATAAATAGTTTTAAGTCATTAAAATGTATGACGATTTGTAAGTGCTGTGTACAAGCCTATGCAAATAAAGAATTATTTGATTGATATTTGATTGATAAATGTCACTTACTTACAACGTCATTTGTCTGTGTAACGTACGCTTGCCACTGCACGTTAGTTCCATTGTCACTCGAACGAGTCAAGGTGACAAATAAATCACATTGTGACTTTTGTCCTGCGTAAGACAATGTGTCATTAGGATACAGTAGGTACTCGTGACTTTGAGTACTTACTGTACTTACCGCCACACATAACCATCTACCGTCGAGAGAGCAGGCGAACTGGGGGATATCATCCCTTCTTGGTGAATAATCCTCGATTGCGTACAAAGCGCTTTTCCTCCTCCTTCGTGATGCGCACTGCGCTCTGCCAGCGTCTGTTTTTCCCAGTCATTATCATCATCCTCCTGCCCTTTTCCCAGGTTATCTGGGGTCTTATGTATGTATGTTTTGCAAACTTTTAATTCCAAAACTAAGGTCACAACATGAAAATACATAATGTCTGTCTGTCACAGGAAACCGGCGTGAAACAGCACTGTTTTGTGTATCCCTGCGTGAGTGATGGTACTGAAGCCCCAATCCGAGGGAAAGGGGGTTAAATAGTTGGAAGCGTATTTGTGACTCCACTGGTGTCGCGGGTGTCCATGGGCGGTAGCAATAGCTTACCATCAGGTGATCCGTCTGCTCGTCTGCCACCAATCATAAAAAAAAACTGACATTTCAGCTATGGTGGCCAATCTCAACGATCACCATCGGCACAGGACATATGTCCTGCAGAAACTTGTGCACTATAAAATTATTATAGTGCACAAGTGTGCGCAGTACTTACAGGTTTGATAAACAGCTGCAGGCTTTGGAAAAACATTTTTTTTTATTAAACTCGCTATTGAAGGTGACATAAAAAGTCACAATAACAATTTAATTATTGTGTTAGAGTCAATGTTAAATGCATTCAGTAAATATTATTGTGTTTAACATGTTCATTATGTTTAACACGTGTGTAAATAAACAGATATACTAAGATAGCTAACATAATATGAATTATAGAGTACCTACTTAAATGCAAATTACAAAAATACGATCATCTTTCTAAACAATACAGAAGTCATTATAAATAAATAGATCTACCTAAGTATGACCGTGGGAGAGCCACGCTTCGGCATGAATGGACAATGAGCCGGCTCGGCCGTAATGTATATGTTTATGAATGTATGTATGTTTGTTTGTCCCCCATACAAAATGACCGGACGTATCACAGAGTACATACGGAACCGAAACGTGGCCGCTTACAATGTGCCGATTAAGGAGGCTCAAAGTCACTCAGAGAGCAATGGAGAGAGCTATGCTCGGAGTCTCCCTGCGTGATCGTATTAGAAATGATGAGATCCGCAGGAGAACTAAGGTTACAGAGATAGCCCAAAGGATTGCATGCCTCAAGTGGCAATGGGCAGGGCACATAACGAGGAGAACAGACGGCCGTTGGGGCGGAAAGGTCCTCGAGTGGAGGCCACGTACAGGAAGTCGCAGCCGTGGCAGGCCCCCCACAAGGTGGACCGACGATCTGGTGAAGATCGCGGGAATCCATTGGATGCGGGCGGCACAGGACCGATCTGTGTGGAGAACATTGGGGGAGGCCTATGTCCAGCAGTGGACGTCTATTGGCTGAAATGATGATGATGAATGATGATCACAGAGTAAAATGTATGTCAGTAAGTCGGAACTTATTCGGGTTTGACATTTTCGCATTGATAAAACGTTGTACAACGCCCCCTTATCAATGACACTGAAGTGCCTTCTGAACTTGGTCGGTCTGTATCTGGACGGATCCTTTAGCTTTTTTTAGTAGTTACGTGATAGGTGGCAGGACAGAAAAAGTCATCCGGCTGTGTAAGAAAAGTGGTGTTTTTTAATCGTGTACATAGAAATTTAAATATACTTTTAGCACAACTAGTATATCGTCATTTAGGGAGGGAGAGGAGATGAACTGGCGTTAAATTTGTAATTGAAACAAATTTCGATGTCGGAAATAGCAATATTACTAATAAATTAATCAACAAAATTTCCGCTGTAGGTATATTTGAGAAATTCGTAAGCTGGTTAAAAAATAAATAATGAACAATAAAGTTTTGTCTTCTTTGTCGATCTCTGCTAACATTCAATGTCATCGAAATCTATGAAAATTGCATCACGTTCTAACTCAGTCGCTAAAATTTTCTGAAAGTGACCTTGACAAGCGTAATTCTATAACGAATGATGTCTTCACAACTCGCTCAGAAAGTAATTAGACTCTTTGTAAATGATCGAACAACGTCCATTTATTAATAAGCTATAGGGACGGGAAAAGGAATCGATAAAATCTGCGTTTGTTTTTTAAGGTTCTTTTGCATAAATGTTTTGTATAAAATATGTTTTACTTTTTTCCGGGCTCTTTTAATCAGAGAGACCGAACCACACCTCAAATAACAATAGTTTGTTTCGTCACACGTGGTTTCAAATCAGACTAGGAATCAGTTTTTCTATAAATTAATGAAATGTTCATATTCAGTACACATACTAAACCAGCGTTAGAATAAAAGAATATAATTTTAAGATCATATGCGACCTCAAAGTCGCTTACGACTACGCTTGTTATAAAAATCATAACTAACCAAAGCACCACTATCATATGTTTAAATATGTGGATAATAATCCCACTGTTGATTCTGATATCCGTAACACAGGTGCTTGTGCTACCTATCTCGGAGTCAGATCAATGATGTTATGAAAATTTTATTTCAAAGTTCAAAATTCAATATTCAAAAGTGCTTTATTTGCATAGGCTTATATACAGCTCTTACAAATCGTCATACATGAAAAATATAAATTATAGCTATGTATATTATACATGTTATTAAACATATATGTCGATACAAAAAATATACTAAGAAATGAATAAATATAATGTGATTCTACCACCGGAATCGGAAAGTTGATTCTGACGAGAAGATCCGGCAAGAAACTCGCCAGTTACTCTTTTTAATCACCAAATTTTTTTTAAGTACAGTGTCAGGGGTGTAGGCGAACAGTTTATCATTTCCACAAATTCTTGTCATTTAAGTAATCATTAACTGTATAATAGGCTTTTGCCATTAAATAATTTTTAACATGTGTTTTAAATTTGGGCATTGGTAAATCAACAAGCTTTTGTGGTAACTTATTAAATATTTTAATACTCATTCCTACGAATGAATTACCAATCTTATGAAGTCTGAGATGTGAAACAGCAAGCTTGTGTTTATTTCTAGTATTTAGGTTATGGTTGTCGGATTTTCGAGGGAAGTTTTCTAAATTTTTATAAACATACATAATACAGTCAAAGATGTACTGTGATGCTAATGTTAAAATGTTAATTTCTTTGAACAAGTTTCTAAGCGAGTCTCGTGGTCTAAGTCCGTATATGGCCCTGACAGCTCGTTTCTGTAGCACAAAAATAGCTTGAATATCAGCCGCAGAGCCCCATAACAGCAGACCATAAGACATAATGCTATGGAAATAACTGAAATACACAAGTCTGGCTGCTTCAATATCGGTCAGGTGTCTTATTTTTTTGACTGCATATGCAGCCGAACTAAGTCTCCCTGCCAGGGCTGCAATATGAGAACCCCACTGTAATTTTGAGTCTAACGTGACGCCTAGAAATACTGTAGAATTAATTACTTCAACATTTTGACTATTCATATTAATCCTAGTGCTGACCTGTCTTACGTTGGGCAATGTAAATTTGACACATTTAGTTTTTTTAGCATTGAGAAGTAAATTATTTACAGTGAACCAATGTAGCACTTGAGTGAGAGCATTATTTACATCGTCAAAGTTATCTTTATGTCTATTAGTTTTGAAAATTAAAGAAGTATCATCTGCAAATAATACTATGTCACACAAGTTTTTAGTAAAGTAAGGTAGGTCATTTACATATATAATAAACAGTAAGGGCCCCAATATCGAGCCCTGGGGCACTCCCATCTGTAAAAGGGCGCCAGAAGAATTAGTTCCATTAACATTGACTTTTTGAATTCTATCACTTAGGTATGACCGTACCAAGCTCAGAGAGCTATCTGTGAGGCCGTAATGCTGTAGCTTCATTAATAATGTTTGGTGATTAACGCAGTCGAATGCTTTGGAAAGGTCACAAAATATACCTACAGCATCTTGCTTATTTTGCCATGCATCAAAAATGTGCTTGATGAGTGCAACTCCCGCATCAGTAGTAGATTTGCCTTTAGTAAATCCAAATTGTTTATTATGCAATAATTTGTTTAGATTAAAATGACCCAATAATTGATGGAATATTACTTTTTCATATATTTTACTAAGGGCAGGTAAAATGGATATTGGTCTGTAATTAGATGGGTCACTTCTATCACCTGATTTGAAAAGTGGTAGAACTTTGCTATATTTCATCAGATTTGGAAATTGACCAATATCTACGCATTCATTAAATATTACAGCTAAATATGGGGCAATGATTTTTATTATATTTTTTAATATTTCTACTGATATTCCCCACAAATCTTCTGTTTTCTTTACGTTGATGTCTTTAAAAGTTTTAAGTATAGTATCCGGGTTGATGTGATGGAAACTAAAAGAAGTCAGGCACTCGTCCACACTCGATTGAAGAAGACAATTAGCAAGCTGAGGACTAGAATTTAAGTTACTAGTGGTAATAAGAGGTATATTAGCAAAGAAAGATTAAAATGCCTTTGCTATTTCTACGTCCTCGTTCAGTTGTTTATTATTAATTTTCAAAGGGTACTTGAGGTCTTGAGTAGTATTTTTACAAGTCTCTTTATTAATCATATTCCAAGTGGCTTTGATTTTATTATTTGAATTTTAATTTTATCTTTTAAATAATTAGCTTTTGCTATTGCGCAGACTTTTTTAAATAGCTTGGAATAGTTTCTAACATGTTCAGTTATTGTAGGATCATTGGAGTTAGCTTTAATGTCATATAATTCAAATAAAGTGCGCCTGCTTTTGAAGATGCCTTTAGTAGCCCAATCGCTAAATATTGTTTTAGTATTGTCTACTTTGACTTTTTTCTTAGTAAAAATTACTTCAAACTCCTTTTCAATAACATTAAACAAAGTATTGTATAGTTCATCAATATTAGCATACTTACTTACTTGCATCAGGGAAACGTTGTTTTCAACATTTTCCTTAAATTTTTCCACACGACTAGTGGTGATTGGCCTATAGACAAAAGAAGAGGAAGCAGTTGCATGACGGTGTTCAAAAACAGCTATCTGTCCTGTATGGTCTGAATTTATAAAATTTATTATTGATTTTTTAATTGCCTTACAATTACAGAAAATATTATCAATACAAGTAGCTGATGTGGGGGTAATGCGTGTAGGGTCATTAAACAGATGGCGTAAATCAAAAGATTTAAATAGATTAAGAAGCATACCCGAGCTTTGACTGTGTTCTAAGATGTTAATATTGAAATCCCCACATACAATTACTTGCTTGTTGCAATTAGTTGCTTTTCTCAGCACCTCCTCCATGGCAGACTCAAAGTTATTGTAGTTACCAGAGGGAGGTCTGTATACACAAATAATGATAAACCGTTCAATCTCTACACAAGATAGTTCAATAGTTCGTTCAGTTGAAAGTGCGACTATGTCTTTGCGCTCCTTTGCTTTTAATGAATTATGTAATAATATAAGTGACCCACCCCTAATGGCCGACTTTCTTGTGAACGCACTTATGACTTTATAATTATCAATATTAATAATAAGTTCATGTTGCCTCAACCAGTGTTCAGTAACACAGAGGACATGTATATTCATTTTATTTAAAAAAAGTTCCATTTCCAAATCTTTACCGGAGAAGCCCTGTATATTTTGATGAACAATATTTAAATGCCCAGACTTCCCCTTTGTCATTAAATCTAGTGTGCAAGAGGTGTTCTCTATTGTCTCTAAATTACATTTAAATTCATTGGAACTAATTCCAACGTCTGATTACACATGTCATATTTTTTCTGCTCAATAGGAGCAGATATGGTAGCCAAGTTTTTGGCTGAGAAATCTAAATAATAAGATAGCGACATTGCTATTAGTCGTTTACAGTATTTATTAAGATAATATTTATCCTTTGTCAAATGAAAGTATGATTTTATATAATTATTTATGTCAATAACATGGATTTTTTTTACATTATATGTCAAAGTATTCAATGTCATATTTAAATTATATCTATAAGTATTTTCTACCTGTGGCAAGCTGTTATTATAGGGAAGTGTAAATAATACAATTTCATTTACATCTAATAAACTAAGAGAGTGTAGGTACTTAGACAAAATGTTTTTATTTACATTTCCCCTATTCCCTACCATAATAACTATTGAGGTATTCTTATGGAAAGTTGTTTGTATAATTTTATTCATTATGTCAGAAAAAGATGCACCCGGTACACAATGATTGATAATCGACTGTCCGGAAGAAAATAAAAGGTGTCCCATATCTTTACCTAACTCGTCACTAAACATAACAATTTTTTTGTTTGCAATATGTTTATCATTCAAATTTGATGTTGCAGAATTATTCAGTAAGTATATAATTACCACCCAGAAGCTGACTGTAACAGTTCTTTCCACGTATGTTAGGTACTCCAGAGGGAGCACAATTCCTGGAGAATGATACCTACATGATGAGATCACAAAAAGTTAGTGTTTTTAGTATCGTATCGTCCCTATCTTAGAATGTGTAATGTCCCATCTCTAATAAGCAGCAAAATACGGCACTTTGTCACAATTACCGCGTTTTAAACAAATTCGTCTGAATGTCTGCTTCGAGGTCTTCACTAATGACAGATGATGGGAGCTCTTTGGAGACAAAAGTATTAAAATGGTAATATTCAAAGAATTAAAAAAGTTATTAGCGCTTCAGTGTTCTAATTAGCGTTAACGTTGGTACCTACCTACCCATTGAAATAACTACGTATTACTCATGTTTTTTTGGAATGTTGGCCAATACAATGAGTAGGTACCTAGAACCTACAGTCAAAAAATTCTTCACTCCAGTGGGGGCAGTTCTCTCCCTTGCAATAAGAAAAAAGCGTCAATTCAAAATTACTAACTTACATGTTTTCCTGTACTACACAGATATATTGTTAAATATTGAAACTATGCTTAAAGAAACTACAAAGTCAAGATACAAACGAGGACATTAGCTGTTTAAAAGTGCCCGAAGAAGGCGACGACTAATTAGTATATTTTAAAGTGAATCCGCTTTAAACGAGGAGCGTAATCAGTTTAAATGTACAAGTAATTGTGTGCTTAGCACAAATAACGGTTTAAAATGTTTATGCTCCAATAGGACGGGAGGGCGCGTCCAAATTAGGGTGCCAAACGTAAACTACATAATTAAAACTCAACTTAAGAGTAGAATAGTCATTAATTTAGTGGCTCTGTAGATAGAAACTCAGTTCAACAGTGGGAGAGCCACGGTTCGTCATGAATGGGCCGGCTCGAGAGGAGTATTACCACGACCCCACAGAAAACCGTCGTGAAGCAGTGCATGCTCTCTGTATCGCTGCGTGAGTGAGGGTACCGGAGGCCCAATCCAGGGGAAGGCGGGTTAAAAGGTAAGCAGCGCACTTGTGACACCACTGGTGTTGCAGGTGTCCATGGGCGGCGGTAATAGCATACCATCAGGTGATCCGTCGGGTCGTCTGCCACATATATCATAAAAAAAGAAACGTATATGACGTTTAAAGAGGTGTTTATAGTATTGTGAAACTATGATTTGCAAGAGAAAATCACACCCCTACTTATAGTGACCGAAATTGATAGCTTAGAGTAATGCATTATCTTTTTATAGGACAATCAAGTGATTAAAACTTGTAAAGTCAAAATCATACCATGGCGTAGATATTTAAGCTCTCAGTCTTATACGCCATGGAGGTTAATCAAACGGCCAATCGTCATCCACAGTTGAACGTAGGTTTCCAACGAAGCGTGTTAATCATCCTGGTCCCTATATTAAGACTATTTAAATACCTTCCAAAGCCCAGAAGAGGTGAAAAATTCTTGTCACAAACATCTCATTGTCTTTAAATTATCTGTGACCTCCTGTGCTATGAAGGTTTAAAATGTTAATGCCTTAAGTGCGCCATCGGGCCCGTTACGGCGTCGTTCGTTAAACAATTTACGTAACCTCTCGGCGGAAGCACTGGGCGCTAAGTTCGCGGATGGCATTTGTAAAAAAATGGAAAATGATCGATTTGTTTTTATCGAAAACATTTTTGCTCCCGGGACATCACTAAGCATCAAAACTTCAGGGTACTTGTAATCAGCCGATACCACGAAGTTGTTCAATATCTTAGCCAAATCCCAGGAATTTTCACGAATCCCTAATTAAGGATTTTGTATTCGATTTGATTGATTGTCAGTTTATTGTCTATTAATAAGCGGTAGACTGTGTACCTATATCAAGTAAAGTAGGTAAATCCCTACGGTATGTTTTGCGTACATAATCAAATAAAATTGAAAATTTAATAAATCTCCGACAAAAACAAATAGGTTATTTGTCATTTTCTGACGGCGGCCATCTTGCAATTGAAATTTGTCACAGTAAATATATTCTGCTACTCGAGCTCTTTTATATGATACCCATACTGTGGGAGTTGTCTTTGTGACGGCGGCCATCTTGGATCGATTTTTATCCAACAT
This sequence comes from Marasmia exigua, assembly GCA_019059595.1. NCBI lineage: Eukaryota > Metazoa > Arthropoda > Insecta > Lepidoptera > Crambidae > Marasmia > Marasmia exigua. Next base: position 23,552,757 of record CM032473.1, read on the forward strand.
AGCCAAGAACACTCCCGCTTATTCATGTTTCAAACAAAAAAAAAACCAAAATCAAAATCAGTTCATTTGTTCCGGAGCAACGATGCCAAAGACACTTATAACACCCCGGCGTTTTTGCGTCGGGGGTTAATAATAATATCCTACAATCGATTACGGCTACGGCCAGTCTCAACGATCAGCCACGTACGCAGGATATGTTATAGTGCTTAAATGTCTGTGCAAACACAAGTGCACTCTCTATTCTCTTACCTTCATATTCCGATGGGACACCAGCGTGACACGACAGGATAGGGATTGGGCGCAGGACCAAAACTTACGTGACCAGGTCCGGGACCAGGACTTAACGTGCTTTTCGAGGCACGGGGGTACAATACCGCCAACTTCCAGACTCCTGGCTTCCACTAAGAATTTCTTACCGAAAACTTAGGTACAAATTTACGCGCAAGAGGTCTCGGGTTCGATGCCCGGGTCGGGCATCGAACCCGAGACCTCTTGCGCCGCCGTCGCTTTAAAGTGCGACATATTAACCACTGCCTGGTGCCTCTGACTGCCTCGGTACATAATGATAAACTAATAAAGGCTTTATTCGAAATAAAAGGTAATATACCTTAGTTACAAAATAACTCTCCTTATTCTATGTTGAAATCTGACTTTAACTTTGATGCTGTGTGCAAAGCCCCGGCCAACAGCTCTATAGTCAAAACGCCATCTATTATTGATCTATTTTTAAATTTGAGTGCCCTTGTTGAAGGCTGCCATTTTTAATTAATGGCTTTGCCCACACTTGAATCGAAGTAGATGATGTAGAACAAGATTCGTCTCGAAGTACCATCGAAAATTTCTTTGCTCTAATTAATTATTTGAAAACCGAATTGTCGCATGGAGCTTCGAAATCTCTTGTTTGAGTTACTCGCGAATAAATCGTTATTTCCGCTCCCATGATTTAATTAAATTACTTCAATCTAGATAGACGTAACATTTCCCGTAAAATTTAACCCGTTCGGGGAGAAAGCAGTCGGGATTTAATTCAGCTTTTCTTGGGTTTATCTTCAGTTGCTGGGATGGTCCGTTAAATTGTATCAGAGTTGACAGTATCGCCAGGTGATTATAGCTTTGGAATGTTAGATTATCTTAATCCTTTTTGTGCTACTTCAGATTTAAAGTAGGTGCTTAAGATCTAAGAAAAACAAAAGACTTTTATTTTATTACATGTAGGTACTTTATCTTCAACTTGTTGACACATTAAATGAGACACGTTAAACCGTCTAAAATAGTTCCTGGTTAGCTGTAACCACGGCAGATGCAACTAGGTAATAGTGTTCTAGTGTTACCAGGGTAAAATAAAGTTGTGCATGCAAAACCACAAATATGAAAGTAAAAAAAAAGACAAGAACCTTTGCAGCCTGTGTTTCTCATAAGTCGTAACTCGGAGGCACTCTTGCATACTCTCATGATCCGCTTTCCACGTGTGTTGATCTCTTCACAAATTTAAACATTTATCCGGAGTACAAAGCAAAGCGGTGGAAATTAGGGTATGCACGCTCCAACGAGTGGGTTTTTCGCGAGTCCCGGGTCCCGTTTCCCCCACAATTTTCATGCTAATCTCCGCTCTAGGGTGTGCTGATTTTGCGGGCATGAAATATTTGTAACAGACGGCCTTGCCTACCTTTTCAATTTTGACTTTCCTCTCGTCCGCTGGGAATTGAAAGCGCCAAATGCGAGATTTTGTGCGTGGTAACACCCGCATTTGCTATGTATTTCGTCTTTGCGAACGAGGTTTTTAGGTTGACGACTTCTGTCGTTGTCGAGTGCCGGAATTTCTCTCGTTTATTGCGATAGGAGGAATCCAAGTTGGTGGAATATAAATAAGAAGTTTGACGTGGAATTCATACGTTTTGGAAGTTTTTTCTTCAGTGGAATAGTGTTTTGTGATAAAAGTCTTAAGGTTTTACGCGAATGTGAATCTGAAAGTTTGAAGACCACGCCGCCATCCATCGAAATTAGTATGCGCAGAGGCAAAAATTCTTTATGACCGGTGGTGTCGTAAATTCGCACTTATCCCCCCTTTTCTAGCGCGGGAACTACATATTTCAGGATCATGAGGATTTCTGTCGCCTGATGTTTGGCGTCATAGTGCACCGTACAGACACTGTGCGATGCAAATGTGAAAGCGTCACTGTGAATATTTGATGGAGTATAAAGCCCTGTTACAGGAACAAGATTCGCTAACAATGCTCTTCCGTTTCAATGGTTTCTTGTTACCTTGTGCGAAGAAAATTTACGACTAGGTGTGTCCAGAATCTTTTAGTTCTTTGTCTACCTACTGTTGAATAAATCATGCCTTCATCTTTACAAAGTTTAAATTTAGTCAAAAAATACAAGGTATTTTATGAATAAATTTCATCTAAATGGGGGCAAAAATGACACAGCTTTATTTTATTTCAATTTGATTTTTTATTTCTTTCTTTCGTCGTCCTTCCTACGAAATCTTTATTGAACATCAAATTCCCGAATTATCGTTTGTCTGTTTGCTTGATACCTACATTGCCTTGTTCCTAAAGTTGCAGTTAGGTATAGTTATAATTTTAAAAAATAAGCGATGTTTTATGACTAATAGAGCCCAATTCTCGTGCTTGTGATATTTTGAAAACATGGCGGATATCACTTGAAAACTATACAAAAAAACTGTTTTAGTGATATATATCGTATGAAAATAAATATCACGAGCACGAGAATTGGGCTCCAGGTAGGTAGGTATGCTATGATACCGTGACCTGGTACCGACGACCCTGCACGTGGAAATTTGTCTTATATTGCTACTGGTTTTGTCTGTAGGTAACGTACCCACATATTTTCTTGCATCATACCCTATTTGCTCGTAGATGTTTGGTAGGCCACTTCCGAATAGTTAAATAAATAAATATTTATTTCACAACATCACATAGGACATTGATCTGACTCCGAGATAGGTAGCTCAAGCGGATTTACAAATATACCTACACATTTAATACTTTTCTTTAAAATACATAGAAAACACTGTTCTCTTGAAACACCAACTGAAGCTCCTTTTAAGATTCAATGAAAACGTTATCTACCTGTAAATTACATCCCTCGTGTAATGAGAGCTTGTGAATGTTTATACGTGAAAAGAAGCCTTCCTTCCTTGCGAATAATCATTTTTAATAGCCAATTACAATGTATGTCAACGTGTATATTCGGAGGCAAAACAATGACCAGAATAAACAAGTCGAATTTCTATCGTCTTTTAGTTGGGAGTTGGCACCCTTTATGTGAAAGAGCTCGTTGTGCAAAAATCATGAGCAATTAAAGATTTTTCGTATTACTTATATACTAAAGTCCATTTCTCTTTGTCCACAGAGCGCAAGTTATTCGTCGGCATGTTGAACAAGAAACTCTCGGAGAACGACGTAAGGTTGATATTCGCTGGCCACGGCGCCATCGAGGAGTGCACGGTGCTTCGGGATGCGCAGGGGCAGAGCAAAGGCTGCGCGTTTGTTACTTTCGTGTCTAAGCAAGCCGCCATCGCCGCAATTAAGGTAAGCTGTTCTTGTCAGTATAGTTCATCAGCCTAATTTGAATATTTTTCTAAGGCAGTGCTGACTTTGGAATATAGGGATTCCAAGACCCTTAGCTTGCTGATGAGCCGAGTTTTTGACCAATGACTCATCATCATTAACAAAGCGTTTCGTCCCAGTATCCGAGGTATCGCTTCGTACCCCAGGGTCTGTTTTCTTGCAACAATTCCTCTACTTCGCGGGGTCTTGGGAATTCATACCTACCTAGTTGTGAGTTTTTTAGCAAGCATGCCATCGATAGTGGGGTTTATTATGGACGTTAAAAGTATCTAGTCATTTCACACGTAGGTAGTATCATCATCCTGCCTGCCTGTTATAGTCCACTGCTAGACGTAGGCTCTCCGATTGTTCGACGCTCCGATCGATCTTTGACTACTCGCATTCAACTCTTTCCATCCATATTGCGTCAATCGTCAAACTATAATCGTCAAACGTCCATACCTATATACTTACATATCGGTACCTATCTCTAGCAGGGAACGTGTTTCGATTTCTTAGGAAGTCCTAAGTAGCTCTTACTCGTAACTTTATCAATACTTAAAGCTTCACTGACGTAGGACTAGGCGTGGACAGGCCTACGCAGTAAACATGAGACATCGCGGTCGTATAGGCTATTTTATTGTTTATTTTATGGCCTAGGTGAGGTGCATTGTAAACGGATGAACACGAAATTCAATTTCTTACTATGTTATTTACTTATTCAACTGGTAGGAGACGCCGTGTGGTCCCCGGCAGAGTAGAATAGGCCACCCTCACTCTTACCGAGGTGTCGTAAAAGGCGACTAAGGTAACGCTGCTGGCATGATCATCAGCATCCAGAGAAGGAAAACTCTGCATTTATATCAAAACCCTCGCCAACCCGTCTGCCAAGCGTGGTGAGTATGGCAATTACCCCTCATGTGATTGAGGGAGACCCGTGCCCCAGCAGTGGGGACTTAAATGGGCTGATGATCATGATCAGGAGTGGTTCTGGTCTAAAACGGACATGACTAGTCCAAATCTTTGAGTCTCAAATTTTGTTTTTATAAGCGAGGTGGCTATCTTCGCCTGTGAATGAAAAACAAAATTAGGTCCTCATCTTGATCATCATAATTCCCTTTTGCATCCAAATCTGTCGCTCTTTAGCCCGGAGTACCTACGCTTGGACTATGATTCAGGATTTGGGGAGTCTGGTAATTTGGTACATTGAAGCACCAGCCGTCTGACATTCGCACCCATTTAACAGGGGAATCAAACCAACTGAATCATTGTCTCACGCTTAAGAAACTATTCGTAACGTGTTGGTTTCCTCACGATATTTTCCCTCACCGCCGAACTAATGGTAGAAACAAAATTAAGTACCTGTTGCGAAATTCAGAGTTTAATTTTGGACAAATCGAATACTTAATTAACATTATGATATGAGTTGATATAAGTTTTTTTTAGCCGTGTGGTCCCCGGCAGAGTAGAATAGGCCACCCTCACTCTTACCGAGGTGTCGTAAAAGGCGACTAAGGTAAAGCTGCTGGCATGATCATCAGCACCCAGAGAAGGAAAACTCTACATTTATATCAAAACCCTCGCCAACCCGTCTGCCAAGCGTGGTGAGTATAGCAATTACACCTCATGTGATTGAGGGAGGCCCGTGCCCCAGCAGTGGGGACTTAAATGGGCTGACGATGAAGTTTTTTTTATGGGCGTAGAGGGAACAGCATCACGATTTCCGAATTCGAATTGCGGAAAGAAAGAGAAATACCTATTATACCTTAGCCTTTCTTCAGTTTTGAAATTAATTGTAAGTAACCCGATATTTTGCCAGAAATCTTCTAGGGATTCATTTCTCTATAGGGATCTTCAATTCTCGGGATTTTCTATATCCATCGATATAGCTTAGTTCACAATTGTACTAACTACAGATTTGTAAATTTTGCTTGTACTAATATAACAATATTGGGGTATGTTAAAATTAAAGAATCACTGCAATGAATAGACTCATATTGTTTTATACTATATGACTTTGCTTTCGACCTGTCCACTTTCAAACTTTAAAAAACTAAAAAATGCTCTCCTGCAAAATTTACAGATCTGTAGTTAGTACAATTGTGAACTAAGCCATCGATATGGAAAACCATACTTAATAACGTTTTTGCGATATACACCGTTATTTTTTATCGGTTTCATCCAAAAAAAAACATAGCTATCGTGAATATAGTCCATTATCAACAATATAAGCGAAAAAAAAATCAGCTGTTAAAGGATAATGGAACAGCTGATTTTTTTCCGCTTAAGTAATTGTTGATTTATCATGCTAAATGGACTTTATTCACAATTTTATTACCTAATATGAGATTTACGGGATGAAAACGTTTTTTTTTATTTATGAACTATAGGATAACGCTTGACCACAATCTCACCTGATGGAAAGTGACGATGCGGTCTAGGATGCAACGCGTTCGCCTAGAAGATGCCTGTTCACTCTTGCCATAAAGATGAAATGAAATTGCGATAAAAAAATATTGTGTGTATCGATTTTCGTTTAAAATCACGAGGTTTATTGGGATACTGTAGATATAAGTGGTATAAAATATCTACCTCGTCTTTAGAAATTCAACTTACTGTTTTCTCTTATCAGTCCATGGTTCGCAAATGGCCTAACAATATTTCCATTACCACACTTGGCATTTGTTATTACCGTAAGTGGGTCACCCGTGACGTCCCTGTTTGTATCAGTCGTGCGGTCGTGTGGGCTGCGGTAGTGCGGTCGCCAAGGCTCCCGGGCCTTGCGGTCGCACTGCTACGTCAACGTCCGTGACTTGGCCCTGTAGGCCGGTGCCGTTAATTAGAAACTAACATTACATGTCTGCTAGAAAATATTTAGATTTGTGTTAGGGATTTAAAGCGATCTTTATCAGGAATAACTTTAAACTATAGTCCATTCAGTATCTGAAGGTGAATAGGACAGTTCAAACGTTTCGTATTATGCATCCATCTTTCTACAATTAAAAATATTAAATTGTAAATATCATTAACTTTTTGTGTTCTTATTCTTCCAAAATAACAACTATTAATCTCAATTAATATGAACAAGAACTTAAAATCGTTATTACCAATAAAATTTGTAAAAAATATCTTATGAATTGCATAATGCGCTAATCGGAATTGTTGCTCATAGGGGTTGACACAAACCATTGCAATAAATCAGTAATCGGTATGGCGACCATCTTACCGTCGAATCATTTCTAGTGTCTAGTGCAAAATATGTCCGCATAGATTACATTAGGGACCAAGAACTAGTCATTTCTTTTGGTGACGAAGGTGGTTCCAACACGTCAAGCGAGTGTTGTTATTTTTCTGATGAATAAAATGCATATTATTTAATTATTTGTGATTTATTGCGTGTAGGTACCACTAAGAATATCTACATATTGTGTTAAATATCCAGATAGTTCAAATTCATAAATAAAATGTTGAATGAAATTAAAAATCAAACAAATAAAAAGTCGATTAGATTTCTAAAGAAAATATTTTCGATTCTTATAAATATCGGTTAGGTTATAGAGGAGCGTCTCACTTTTAATGTCACCTTCACGTGTTAATGTCTTATTATTCACATTCAGATAATGAATGGACGTATAATAAGATTTTTTATTTAAAAAAATTGGTTGTTCGTAAAGTCGGTTTACGGACGAAAATTTTGTGCGAAAACATCTTTATGACAAATTGCATTAGTTTTTTTCACAAGCCACATGCATTTATAAAATACTAGTCGCCCGCCCTCACTTCGTTTCGGGACATTAGTTCCACTTAATACCAATAGATGGCGCTAGGCATCGATTACATCACGCAAGCGTTTCGTGGTTTCGGATAACCTATAAGCGTTGCCGCTGACTGTATGATTTATCTGTTTATAAATGGTATAGATTGAATAATCTTACGTGCTCAGCGTGCAATGCAGCGCGTCTCGATTTTTCGTGCTTGCAGACATAATTTTTGCGTTAAAAAATATATAGTATTTAAAACTTTCGCATCGACTTTGAGATATAACTATAATTAATCAAGACGGGAATTAGTTATAGTTTTGATTAATTATAGTCAAAAATATTTTTAGGCGGTCAACTAAGTAGGTATGACATATTTCGCATACTTTGAGACTTGTTAATATTCATCATCATCGTAGCTTTAGCTTCGGAGCTTGGGGTCATTTTTCCTACTACTTACTTACTTAATTCCTCCTCTTCACACGGTCTTGTGCATCCAAGTGGTCAGTTTATTGGCACGCATGTCATCCTAGATCTATCCCTTTTGCTGGGACCCAGCGGTGATTACATGTTATACTAATACACAATAAAAATAATTTATAGATACATAGAAAGGTTTGTTGAATGCAGTGCGTCAAAAATGCCTATGTTCGGTGAAAATATGGAAAGGCAGTTTAGGATTATTGTTATTAAGCAATTACAGAGCGAACCTAAATATATTATCAGATACTTCGTACCAGTGTTGTCGTTTAATTACGCTGTTGTCAGATCCAAATGGCGCCATTTGGTTCTTATTAGATCTCTAGCGAGTACAATCAGCTCTACATTTTCGACTTTTGAACAGCTGTACAAATAAAAGTTGTCCGACTGACCAGACCACCACGTCACGGAATGATACCACGGCCTCACAGAAACCTGGCGTGAAGCAGCACTGTGCTGTGTTTGCGCTGCGTGAGTGAGGGTACCGGGGGCCCGATCCGGGGGAATGGCGGTTTAAAGGTTGGCAACGCACTTGTGATTCCACTAGTGTCGCCGGTGTCCATGGGCGGCGGCTCATCTGCCACCTATCACATAAAAAATACCTGGAACACTTCCCTGATTCAGGTGCAGGAAGGAGCCCCATCCTTCCTCCAAAAATAAATTCCTGGGTACTTTCTTCATCATCATTATCATCATCAGCCCATTTAAGTCCCCACTGCTGGGGCACGGGCCTCTTTCAATCACATGAGGGGTAATTGCCATACTCACCACGCTCGGCAGACGGGTTGGCGAGGGTTTTGATATAAATGCAGAGTTTTCCTTCTCTAGGTGCTGATGATCATGCCAGCAGCTTTACCTTAGTCGCCTTTTACGACACACGGGGACCACACGACGTATACACGCCGTGTGGTCCCCGGCAGAGTAGAATAGGCCACCCTCACTCTTACCGAGGTACTTTCTTGCTGCGCAACAATTAGATACTCTTATTTAAGATAAGAAGATGATGAAGATGATGATTACCTGATGGTAAGTGATTGCCGCCGCCCATGGACTCCACAACACCGGTGAAGTCACAAGTGCGCACTTGCCAACCTTTAAACTCTTTCCTCCAGATTGGGCCTCCGTTACCCTCACTCACTCGGCGCAACACAGCGCAGGCGTTGTTTCACGCCGGTTTATTGTAAGTTCGTGGTACACAGTCAGCTTCATAAAATATAAGAATAAGAATAAAATAATTTATCCAGCGCCAAACATACACGAAATAAAAACTATAAAAATAGAACATTAGAATAGCACTGAAATATATTCGCGTTCAAACCTGGGATTAATATCTGAGCATTTGACAAAAGTCATAGTTTAGTACAATACACGTGTGTACTCTAATTTATTCTCGAACAACAAATGGAAATTCACCTTGGCGAATAATAACATACAGTTGTCTTAGTCAAATGCATAGATATAGCTTTATACTTATAGCTATTTATTTACTTACATGATACACTCACTCGTAACCAGGTCCCACCAGAATACCAGCGGTGCTGCGGCACCGCAGATAGTGCCGTAGCAGCAAATGCTGAGGTCGGGACCTGATTGACCACACCACCTCTTCTTATATCGCCTCTTCTCTTTGTATCTGTATCGTATCGTGTTATGACTATTGTACATATTTACTTTTCCTGTTTTGTGATGGTCAATAAATGTATTTTCTTTCTTCTTTCTTTCTTCTTATATTTTTGGTAGGTTTGGAGGCTAAGATATTTTCGAAGAAGCTGACTCTACCACCAAAGCGTTAATACGAGTATTTTATGAAATTATCTCTTTTTTTTAGGCGTTACACCACAGTCAAACGATGGATGGGTGCTCAGCGCCGCTAGTGGTCAAGTTCGCCGACACCCAGAAGGAGAAGGAGCAGAAGAAGCTCCAGGCGATGCAGGCGAGCCTGTGGGGTCTGACGACGCCCATCGCGCCGGCCGCGACGTACCTCGCCTCCGAGGCCGCGCTGTCGCCCGCGACGCAGCTGCAGTTATTGCAGCAGCTGCAAGCCGTCGGGCTGCAACAGCAGCTGCTGCAGGGGCAGGGCTCTACGCTGCTGCAAGGTACGTTATAATCGACAGTGCTTTATGTGAGATACCTACTACAAACTAAGGACCAGAAGAACCTGTGGGAGCAGATGACGCAGATCACGCCGGTCGCGATGTACCTCGCCTCCGAGGTTGCCAGTTGTTGCAGCAGATGCAAGCCGTCGGGCGGCAACAGCAGCTGCTGCAGGGGCAGGGCTCTTCGCTGCTGCAAGGTACGTTATAATCGACAATGCTTTATGTGAGATACCTACTACAAACGAAGGGATGCCGCGCTGTCGCCGGCGACGCAGCTGCAGTTGTTGCGGGCTGCAACAGCACCCGCTGTAAGGACTTTATGCGAGGTACAAAAGGAGCAAAAGTTGCAAGCAAACTTATGGAATCTGGTGATATAGATCGCAATGCTATCTACTAATGATTTATCAGTAACGTCAATTAAAGGAGAGAGAGATTTAAGGAGCATATTATCCATAAACTTGTCTTTTATTATTTATGTGAAACGATCTTAGATTAAAACGAAAAGAGGTTAAATCTAACGAAACGACCTACAACTGGTACAAAATCGCATTAATTTGTTCTACCAACCTTGAGTGCGTGAAATAAGATTTTCTTTATTTTATTTGTTTATTCAACTATTATGAATTTTTATTATTTTGCACATCCCAACTTAACCCTTTTCATTTCGGCCCGCTTTTTCAATTATTATTTTTTTCCACCTCCCCTAGGCGTGAACTACCAAGATATCGGTTTCAATGGCGCAGGGCTGAGCGGGGGCGCGGTGAGCGGCCTAGCGGGGGTGGGGGGCGCGGACCAGCTGGGCGGGCTGCTGGCGCCGGTGTCCGTGCAGAATCTGGCTGCGCTGGCGGCGATGACGCAGCCGCCGGTTGTGACGCAGGCGACGCAGATGGCGCCAGCCGCCGCACCACAGCCGCAAGCGCAGTTGTGTAAGTGTTTGTTGACTATAGATAATCCATTTAGACAAGAATATCTTTGAACGTGGACGTCATACTGCAGAAACTAGACCGTTAAATTTAAGACGTCTAATGCTGAAGTTCTCATGATAGGGATCATGAATAAAGCAGCTTTAGCCGGTTAAATCAAGAATGCCTATACGAAGTAGTGAGTTTATTTTTAGTATCATTGAATACACCCCTATCTCCAAAAAAAGTGTGAAATAAAAATTATTTGCTCCATACATTATCTATTTATTGCACAGTACAAACATTTGTGTGCATGAACAGGTCTGTTTGTATTGGTCTGGGTGTTTCTATGTATTATACGTATGTATATACAAAAGAAAAGTATTATATGTATATATTTGTAATTCCACTGTTGGTTCTGATGTCCGTAATACAGGTGCTTGAGCTACCTATCTCGGAGTCAGATCAATGTATGTGATGTTGTGAAATATTTATTTATTTATTGTCTGGTGGATATTCTATTTTGTATAGAAATGGATTTTAATTTCGTTTCTATTGTTGATTTTACTTGCTAAAGTTCGCTTTGTTTGTGATACCTGAGTATTGTGAGACTTCGGTATTAAAACGAACTACGGTGTTGTACCTACTACGAGTATGACTGTTAACACACTCCACGGAAAATTTAACGTAACATCTTATACTTGTTATACAAATAGCTCACTTCACCATCACATGAATTTAATTTGACCAAAAAATAAACGAGTAAAGTCGTCTTTGCGTTCGCGCCTTTACACGACAATAAAAAAAATTGTAAGTATTTTTTTTTTCTGAACAATATAAGGTATTTTGGGTTAATGGAAAGGTGTCATCTAAAGAAGATGAGATCATAAGGATTGTGGTACGTAAAAAGTATCGCAGTCAAAATATCCTCTTTCGAAATTTGTGAGACTGTAACGTGAGCATTGGTATGAAACTACAAGATATTCCGTTAAATCTGCCGTTGCGGATATTTATTAACATTAAGTATCGTAGTATATACACTTAAGTTCGTGTCAGATAACCGTGTAATAAAAATCATTAGGTTTAACTAAAGATCAGCAGGCCTGAAGAAAAGTTTGCCTGTGGCGATACCTAGGTATAGTGGCGGACACATCAAGCTATACAAAACTGTCAAATTTCTTCATTTGATTATAAACCTTATATTGCTATTGCTACACATTGAGTTCGAAATCAATTGGGGAAATTTGTCAGTTTTGTATAGCTTGACCTGTCCGCCACTGTACATGTAACTATTTGTAATCATTTTAACAAACTTTTTTTCAGACAGGGCAAATCAGGTACCCTATGATGCTCCCACACAGCAGTAATGTAACGTTATAAAATGTTGTGTTACACGATAACTAAAATAAATAAATAAAACTTTATTAATCATATTAAAGTTAATTTTACAGATGGTCAGACATAGTTATATAAATACAGACTTATTATTTACCAAAATAAATATCGTGTTAATTCCCGTCTTGATAATTTACAAATAATTTATTAAATAAAGTTATAGAAAAATGTTGTCAATCATTTCATATCTGCTGTGTGGTGCTTTAATAGGTATCTACCTATTATCCCCTTAGACCTTGTGTCCTTTATTGCATATTTATATGGCACGAATGTCTTGTAGGTAGAGACCTTAACAATATAATTCCGTTCTTTTTAATAAATAAATAGTTGTAAGTTGACTTGTTTACGTCCATTATAGGTGTAGACTTTCGATATAAATTTTCGTGGTGTAGACCATTGATGTTCTTAATTAAATTAAGCATAACATTTTAAGCTCATAATTATAGGATGAAGCAATATAAGATCTAATAATAATTAATAATATCCTATAACCACTGAGGCGGCTAATATCAACGATCAGCTACTTACGCAGGATAGATTATAATGCTCAAGTGTGTGCGCACACAAGTGCAATCTCTATTCCTTTGCCCTCATATCCGATGGGACACTATCCGACAGGGACCAACGGACTTAACGTACTTTCCGAGGCACAGGGGTATAAGACCGCCAATTTCCAGACTCCTGGGCTGACACTGGAGAATTTTTTTAACAGAAAAACTCAGAATTTAGCCCGACCCGGAATCGACCCGGGAGCTCAAGCGCAGCAGTCGCTTTAAAGTGCGACGCACTACCCACTGCGCCATCGAGGCAGTCAATATGAATAAATAAATAAAATAAAACTTTATTAATCATATTAGAGTTAATTTTACAGATGGTCACACATAGTTATATAAATACAGACTTATTATTACAGGTATTTAGAGCTATCTTAATAATGAAGTCTAGTTAAATATAGAAACAAACTTGTAGACAATAGTACTAGTTACTCAGATTAAAATACGCTATAAGTACTTTATATGTATAAGATCTATACTTGATACATAGATAAGAGGGACTGGTACCGTGTTACGTGTTGAATAAAATGGCTGTCATTATTTCAAAGTGAACGGGCGTAATTAAATATTGAAACTATAAATAATAATAATAAATAAATATTTCACAACGCCACATACATTGATCTGACTCCGAGATAGGTAGCTCAAGCACCTGTATTACAATACATATAATACTTTTCTTTTGTAAATACATACTTATAATACATAGAAAACACCCAGACCAATACAAACAGACATGTTCATGCACACAAATGTTTGTACTGTGCGGGGATCGGACACACAACCCTTGTACTAAAGGCAGCGTTCACTACCACTGTTCCAAACGGATCGTCAACAATCGGACAATGTTATGGGTTGTTCAAACATTCCTCTTCATTTTAGCGTATAGTTACCGGTTGCTTCCTAAGCTGTAGCTCTGGAGCCCGGGGCACGCTTAGACCATGATTCAGCGGAGTCTGGTAATAACAATGAAGCGACTGCCGTCAGACCTTCGGAACTCTTCCAGACCAACTGAATCATGGTTACACTTTTCAGAAACTGTCCGAAAATTGCAGGTTTCATCACGACGTTTTCCCTACCGTGGGTTTTTCAAACATTATTGACCTGACACTGCCAGTAACGGTGTAAATACTCTGTCTTGAATGTAGTTCTAGTATTAGCGTATGTCTAGCGTGTACAGTATTGATTTCACGGGGTTGGAACAATTTACGTAATCATATCATGGTCTGTCCGTGGCCGTATGGTCCCCGGCAGAGTAGAATAGGCCACCCTCACTCTTACCGAGGTGTCGTAAAAGGCGACTAAGGTAAAGCTGCTGGCATGATCATCAGCACCCAGAGAAGGAAAACTCTGCATTTATATCAAAACCCTCGCCAACCCGTCTGCCAAGCGTGGTGAGTATGGCAATTACCCCTCATGTGATTGAGGGAGGCCCGTGCCCCAGCAGTGGCGACTTAAATGGGCTGATGATGATGATGATGATGAAAAACTCAACTGAGATTTTTATAAATGTTCCAAGTACATTTATGAAGAGATTTGTAAAAAAATGTTTAGTGTTTTATTTTCTTGTATATGATCTTGGAACTTCGCAACTGATACGAAACTGCATTGTAGGTATACTTGCAAGTCCTTGAACTTACGACTAACGTAAACTTCTGTATATCATTATTAAATCCCTCCGGTGTCCTGCTCCTAAACCAGCTTGGCAATGCCAACATTGTAAATCTGATTTGGGTACCGGGACACTGCAATATCAGAGGCAACGAAGTCGCTGACGTGCTAGCAAAGGCCGGGGCAGAGAGCCCACTACTCGGACCGGAACCAATAAGTGGCGTTCCAGCATGCATGGTCAGGTTCGAGTTAAAAGAGTGGGAGAAAAAACAAAGCACTGAATTCTGGAAAAGACTACCTCGACTAGAACAGTCTAAGGCGTTGATACAGACGTTCGATCAGAAACGAGCTGTAGAAATAACAAAACTGAGTAGAGGACATGTTAGGGCACTCACTCGGACCCTCACAGGGCACTGCAAATTAAATAAGCACCTGCACAACATGGGCCTTACAGATACCAAAATCTGCAGGTTCTGTCGCGAGGACGAGGAAACGATTATCCACGTCCTCGGCGAGTGCATAGCGCTGCACCGCTGCAGAAGCCGGCACCTGGGAGCACACATGATCTCAGCTGACGAGATCAAGAGCTCCCCCATCAGCTCCATTCTCGGGTTTATCCTGGAACTGGAGCTACATGAGGTGCTGTAATAGGTTACGGGGCTGCCACAATAGATCATCTACTGGTCGCAGTGGCTATGAGACGCAGGGCTCACCCCATTTCTATCAAATAATAATTAAATCCCTCGGTCCGACTGGAGCGGCGGTTGTATCCCCTCCTCAAAACGTTTCCACCCCGGGTTTATGACTCCATAAAACATAAAGTATGGGGAGGAGTGCAACAGACCAGGGAAATCCACCCTAAAGAAATCTAAGTTATGCCAATAATGAGGCAGTTCTCCGTCAAGCCAATTGAGACACTTTATGTCCGTCAGGAACGATAGCGTCATTGGTTTTTACGACAAGAAAACAAGATATTGAAAGCTTTGTGTGTTTTCAAGTATGTAACAATAAAAATGCGTCGGGCATGTTCGCGGAGGCGTGAGTAGACTGAACATCTTTGCCACGATGCGGAAGCGCGCTGCGTCCCTCGTGCGCAGGGTCAGGAGTAGCTCCAATTCCCTCCTGAAGATGATTGCAGACGGAGTGGACTGTGGCTACTTGCTGCACTGAGGCGCATTACATGCAAAATAGATCACTAATACCTAGGATTAAGATGTTACTAAAAATATATGAGTTATTGACTTGAAATACAAACACACAATGAAATGAAATGTTTGCATTGTGCAAACATTTGTGTGCATGAACATATATGTTTGTATTGGTCTGGGTGTTATCTATGTATTATAAGTATGTATTTACAAGAGAAAGATTTATATGTATATATTTGTAATCCCACTGTTGATTCTGATATCCGTAACACAGGTGCTTGAGCTACCTATCTCGGAGTCAGATCAATATATGTGATGTTGTGAAATAATTATTAATTATATTAATAAATGATTATCATACCATAAAAACATAAAACCTTTGCTTTATTTTATTATAGGTGTGAAAAGTAGCGATGTTTTTGTGCTACTTGTAAAATAATGATATATAACATAAACATTGTTCGGGTTTGTGATCACCAATCCGCATTGGGCAATCGTGGTAATTAAGCCTAATCATATCATATTAGCGATGACTTGACTTCTATGATGGAGGCCTTTGCCTCGCAGCGGGACAATATAAAGGTCGATACTTACTATATAAATATCCATAAATACATCTCATATATTGACATGATTGAGGATATCAGACAACAGAAAAATTGCAAATACAGTACGTAAACATAAATATTATTACACCCAGACAGTGATCAAACACAAATCAATTAAGTGTGTTTAGTTTAAATCATTTTTATAAATCAAGCGGGGCCTTCGAAGCGACAGCGTTGGAGATAATAAATCTAAGAAACTTAAATTTAACTAGAATCTACCTATGTATTAAATCAAAGATAACTTACAGGAGTTATCCGTGCAGTTACATCGTAGATAACTCTATTACACCAATATAACATGCCTAACATGATTTGTAGAATTTGATAATAGATGGGACGTTCCGACTTCCGATCCGGTGCGACGATCCAACGCAAATACCGACCTGGGCAACGTGAGGTACGGACAGCATCAAAACGGTCTAAACGTTTGAACCTACCAAAAATATCTACGCATTTGACAAAAGACAACTGTATGTTAGTCTACGTCAAGGTGCATATTTATTTGTAGGTCGTGAGCAAATGACAATCAAATTTATTCTATAGACATGTGAACATTTATTTAAATAATGATTTTATTTTGTTAATTATTTAAAGGTGGTCCTCGGACTTTCATATATAGTTTGGTCCAAATAAGTGCCGGCCAAAAAAAACTGACTGAAAATTTGGAATGCCGAAAAAAAATTTTTTTGATAGATTATTCTCTGAAAATGTATGAGGACGTTGATTTTTGGACTCAAATAAAACCAAGGATAATGAAAATGTATTTGCTAAGTGTTATAAATTAATAAATTCCAGGATAATGACCCTACAGCTTTGGTGTCATAGTAATAAACACTCCAACAATTATATTCCAAATCTATTTTGACTTTTTAGTTAAGAACTTACTTGTGTTTGGAGCAATGCTTTTGCTTACCATCAGGTGATCCGTCTGCTCGTCTGCATAGGGGGCTCATAAAAATAGTTCTGTAAAATTGTAATGTTGTGAAATAAATAAATAAACGAAAAAGTCATTTTTTTATACCTATGCTCAGATATTTTGGGTACCTACGTTTAAACACTAGAATAATTTTGATGCTGACTGTACTTATTTCCTAATTGTGTTAGCAAATGGTAATATTTAAATCAATCGTTAGCTACCTACAAATATGTACAGAACATATCAAGTAAAGTTATATAACGTTCTGTCCTTTTGATGGCTCACAAATTTAAATATGGTAAATATAGCTTACTTAAATATGAAAAAGATTTTTCCTATGAAACATATTGTAAAATATGAAAATAAAAATTCGCCGTATCATCTCATCTGATTAATACATTTTTTTTTTGTGGGAAGGCAATTTTATTTTTAAATATTTCTACCTGTTTCTTAGAAAGAAATGTTCCGGTAGTAGTTATACACATTTATGTATACTTACAATCTTTATTGTGGTACCTCGGCTATAATCGGCCAAAGGTATCTTTCGACGAAATGTCCTGAATAATAGAAATATCCTACCTGCCTACAGAATATCATTTCTATTCTTTTTTCCCACTGTAAGTACTTAGCTACCTGTTTAACAATTTACATAACGCCTACCTACTCGGCGAGAGTGAATAAAATATTAGATGACAGTTAAAGCTCTTTCCCGCACGGTGACGGATGTTTAATTTCTCCGCGAGGAAAGCAAATAGCAGAATTACGTATAACGGAACGCACGTCGCGCGCCGCCACTTGAATCGGAACGTCCTCATTACGTATCGGGGAACGGAAGTAGTGTTGCCAGAAATAAAATAATAAGAGTATTAATAATATTACTTATAGGTACTTCATATGGGACTCAAAACGAGGTAATACCTATCGGGAAACAATATTACCTACACACGTAACTTAAACTTTGGGTACTGCTAGGCGGTCTGCTAGGCGGCGGTGTGGGCTGGATGAGAGTGGCCGAAAATCGGGAGCTGTGGCGTGGCGAGACCTATGTCCAGCAGTGGACGAGTGTGGGTTGCTGATGATGATGAGGCGGTCTCAAAAAAATTGCTCTAACATTAGCAAATTCAGAAAAAAAAATAGTTAGACTCTTAAAAGACACGAATTTCATTGATTTAACAGGTGATTTTAGGGTGAGGAACTCGTTATTTTATATGGGATACTTAAATGTATATATTTTTGGTCACAAAATTGTCAAATAATCGTAGGCAGTAGTTGAAGGAATATCACTGTTTCCCGATAGATACCAAATGGGTATCTTTCATAGAGTAACTGCTAACTGTCTGTCTACGGAGAGCAGTCGCGTCTTTGACGCTAATTCGTCAATATACGCCTTTTGCAGCTTATTTTCATACGTCACTGCGACGCCGATACCGCTCCGTCGATAAAGTAGCATATTTATATAAGTAAGCTGCAAAAGAAGTTACAACTACGCGTGCTAAATTGACAATATATGCGTATATGAAACTACGCTCAGTGGACAGCAGCGAAGTTACATGAATTTACGATGTTAACTTCGCTACTGTTACATGTAACACCACATCTCAGTAGAAATTTCCATTCCGAACCAGCGATTGATTATGTGTGTACTTATTTCGAGATTCATAGATGTTTTGTATGGACCTAACTTTGATAAAGATTTATTTTATCTGCAAAATTAGATGACCAATTTTGTTCCAAGTAATCGGAACAGCTGGCAACTCCCCACAGCCGAGCGGTGCGGGCAAAACTGCCAAGCTTAATTGTCATTTCTTTTACTCTATTAACGGCCGTCCTTTACCCAAATTCATCCTCCGCAGGACAATTAAGCTCTATAAATTTTACCTCTAATTGCTCGTCCGCTCCGATCCGTAATTGGAAAGGAACCAACCATTCCCACTACCTACATAAGTTAAGCCGTGAAAAATTGTTACGACCCTTTTTGTCCGAACTTTCCTATTTCAGGTTGGACTTATTATTGAGAAAACGTTTAAAAAATACCGTTAATTAACGATGAACATTTTTCACACTTCAGGTCTTCTCGGGAAGACTAACATCACAGGTAAAACATGCAATGGAATCGAACGTGTGTGTTTTTACATGGAATGACTTATATTTGGCTTCAAAGAGTAATGTACTGAACGAGACAGACTGGTCATGTGATGTTTCAACTTGTTAATGCCTAAATCTCAACAAATTTAAAAAATCATTATTTTTTTCTTTGTATAACTTACTAGTGATGGACTTTCAAGTGACAATTGAAAAGACAATGCGCGTTACATGAATATAAATGGCCTCAACTTTTCCATATAAAAACAAGGAGTGCCCAAGACGGACCATTGTCTTGCGTGGCCGGAAATTAAAAAAGGCAACACGCACACTTCGAAGACTGAAATTAAACATAGAATATAAATTAGCTCTGCGTCTCTCTCGTCCAGTACATCAATACATGTAGGTTCGGCTTGGTTTGATTTCTATGTTGGCATTGTAGGTAGACTCGCCTGCAGTTGCTTGTGCATAGCCTTTTTAATATCTAAATCGACAATATGGCGGCGATTTGTGCAAGTTTAAAAATCATGTTTTGTGAATATATTTTTTGTTTGAGTAAAATATTTGTATGACTTCAATCACTTTGTTTGGCAGGATGCTTTTGTAATATTTACTAAGTTTAAACAAAATTAAAGTTGTTGGTCTATATTTGTCCCAATGTGGTCTAAATACTCTACCCGCCTAACAATAACGGAATAATATATTTAATAATGAAAATTCTTACAAATTATTGTATATTACGTCTATATTTGGACAAATATTATACACACAGATCAAATTTTATAGCTGCATGTCAAACGATTAATAAATAATTTCTAATTTATTGTTATGTTTGGACATGAAGTTGTTTATCACGATAATTATGTTGTCTAATCGAATGTTGTGTTTGAAATTTTTGATTGGTTTTAAGGCAGCTTCTGTTTGACCCATCTGTCTTCTTAATCTTTGTTCTTTCTGTTAGTAAAAATGTCCATGTCGCAATATTTCAAGCAAAGCAAGATACTCTGTTCATAATTTCTTGGTGCAATATTTACTGCGTAGCAAAGATAAGGTAACATTACAGAGGAGTATTTCGATTCTAATGCTTAATAGGATTGCGACATTAACTTTTCGTGTAACATTAACATTCTGTTCTTTGTTTTTGCATGAAAGTGTTGAATAACTACTAAAATACTATTGTTTTACGACTGTCGTGTGTTCGATACTAGATAAATTTGGTATGATGTCAGAACCAACTTTCTTTTTACTTATTTTATCATTACGTTAATGCTTTTTCTGCATACAAAGTAAATGCATTTGTTTGTAACGTAAATTCATATTTTATTAATTTTACGTGATATTAGAGCAAACTTAAAAGAAAAATTGCATTTTTTTAAATAATACCAATTATTTTATCTATAAACTCGGTCACTGTGTTAGACTGAGAGACTCGAGCCTTATTTTAGATTTTAGTTAAACGGAGGCAATATTTAACCATGTTGCTATGTTCTTCAGGGTCCACAGCCGAGCCGCTGGGTTCGGCGTACGCCGCTCAGTTCGGCAGTGCGTTCGCGGCCGCACCACTTGGTTCTGTGCTGGGTTCCGCGGCCGCCGCTGCCGCTGGGAAGCAGGTCGAAGGTAGGCAGAAAATGTAGCATATTTATTATATAACCTTTTTCGTCGTTCGTTTTACAAAAAAGCATTATTTTGAAACCCTTGAATCGTTTAATCAAATTTGGGGGTATTTAAAATTTTAGAGAAGAGTTATTTTTTCATTATTTAATTTCAAATATCATCGTGATTTGACTTTTGTAAATCAAGTTACTCAATTATTTAAAACTCTAACTAACTGCTTTGACTTGAGGGTCCTTCGAGCCGGATTCATATATTTTTAATTTGTAATATTTTGACGACGATATTTCGTAACAATGTTTGTAACTCCTAAACCTTTATTGTTTTCAGGTCCGGAAGGAGGTAACCTGTTCATATACCACCTGCCTCAAGAGTTCACGGACACTGACCTGGCTTCCACATTCCTGCCGTTCGGCCACGTGATATCGGCCAAAGTGTTCATAGACAAACAGACCAACCTCTCCAAGTGCTTCGGGTTCGTGTCGTACGACAACGCGGCGTCTGCCCAGGCCGCCATACAGGCCATGAATGGATTCCAAATAGGTACAAAGAGACTCAAAGTTCAATTGAAACGTTCCAAAGAACTATCGAGACCGTACTAACCGCTATTCCAGAACTGGTTCCTAGTGAATTGAAAAAAAAAAGTTTTTTTAAAAGAAGAAACGATTATTGCAATGAGGTTGTAAGATTCCCGAACGTTTGTTGTGATGTTTCGGTGCACTTGAACTAAAAATAATTTAGTTCGGTCGAGAGCGTGCACAGTTGTTAACTATTAAGTATGTAATAAGGTTAAGGTTTGTGTCAAAGGATTTATCGTTTCCAAAGTATTCCCCAAATTTTGTTTATTATTATAATTGTAATAGTTACTTTTAACATTTAAGTTTTAGTCACATTAAGCATAAGTTGAACGCGTTTAATATTTACCTACATTTCGTAAACGCCAAAGATTTGGTACCGGGCATTATAACTAAAACGTTATTTAACACAACGTTATTTTAACAGTTTAACCAATTTTATTCGCGTATAACATTTACGGTACCGATCGATAATAAGGATTATTATTATCAACTTACCGCATAAGTATTGCTTATAATTTAATTTACCGTTACGTTCAAATGAACAACTTTATTATTATATTAAAATAATGTTGTTAGATTTTTTTTCTTTATTTTGTGTTACCATAGTTGATTATACGTTTAATCAAGAGTGTGGCCATTGTCAGTTCAGTCTTAGTCTTTTTTTTTTGTTTAAAATTGTAAGTTGTTAGAATAACAAAATGATCTCAAAGTGATCAGTGTATTTATTGTTTACCTACATGTTGTCAATAGTGTACTTAAACTTTTAAATATTTTTTGTGTATAAATGTCACCTAAAGGTATAGATATCCCAAACATACTTTCCCATCTATCTGATAAGTAAATACTTGTCCATAACCCATGAACTTACCCAATACTGAATATTAATCTTAAAGAAAAATAAAAATGGCTAATTTAAGTGAAAATATTTGCTATTTATAGGTAATGTTTCTTTTTGGTGATTTGGGATATCTATACATTCGTAAAACACTACTTACTGTGCTTGTTTATGTATTCGACGCGTATTATAATTACCACATTAAAAAAAACTTTGAATTTATTGTTACACATCGAACACTGGCCCTTTAGTCAAAACTTTTGTTAGTTTTAAGTATTTAAAAATTAGATCATTTACTATTTTCGTAAGTTGGGTATTTCATTAATTACCTACATAATGGCATATTCTATTATTAATCGTATTTGTTCACAAATATTTCGTGTTTAAACTCTGGCACACTTTTACATTGTTTTAATATCTTTTTACGTCACTAAAAATCGATATGTCCAGTACATATGAGATGTGATAAGATTTTAATAAAAGCCTTTGAAATGACGATGTTCTTTATACCTAACGCATTATCAGTCAAAAATATATTGGCGTTACAAACCTAGCATAAATATCTGAGCATTTGACAAAAGTCACATTTAGCACAATACCGTAAGGTGTACTTTCATTTTTTGTCATTTGTTCTCAAACAAAAAATTAAAATTTGGTGTTTAATAACATACAGTTGTCTTTTGTCAAACGCTCAGATATTTTAGTAGGTTTGGACACTAAGTTATTTTGAAGCTGACTGTACCTACCAATTCAAAACTATAATAATACGATTTTTAGGACGTAAAACAAATATCTTACCTACATCTTACAATTAGATAGAAATATTAAAGTTGTTTAAAAACTTAATTAAGTATGACCTTATTTCTTGAATTCCTAATAAAACGCTCAATGTATGGAAAAATAAATTCTAAGAATATTTTCTTTACTTAAAAGAAATCTATGTGTATGTTACGATATGATGAAACATAGGAAAATTATGTAAGAATAATTTGTGTCGTTTATATTTCTGTTCTACCCTGTGCCAATGAGTTCAAGACAAAAATGACCAATGAAACGTAACTTCTTCTGATTTAGTTATTACACTAAATGTTTACTTTGTTTGTCTATAAAAGAACTGATGTAGACGTCATTATTATAATAAATTTAGTTGAGTATTATATTCTATTTAAAATTCTATTATCAAGATGGGTTTATTGTTTAGTTTAATTTTAGTCATTTTTTGATGTCTGAAAAAAGACAATATTGTAGACTGAATAAGTTCCCAAATAGATGTTACTTCAGTGCAAGTGATTCAGTTGTCTTGTGATTCCTTTAGTGAGTTCTTAGTGAACCCTCGTGAGAACAGCTTTTTTGTCTTTTTTCTTGTTGTAAGCTATAAATTATTATAAAGGGATGTATTGTTATAACGATTTTGACATTGGGTATATTTAACGTTATTTATAACGTTGTCAAAACGCTACAATCCTGGACACGACCGTGCGTTAGCCTGTTAAGGTGTGATCTAGATAAATGTCAAATAAAAATTAGGACGATTTTTTACCTACATTTTCTAGGTATCTTAGACGAGAGACCTCAGAACCTCACTATTGTTGTTGTATTAAAAAGGGAAAAATCTAAAACGTGGCTGGTTTTTATTTTAATTTTTGGGAATATTTACTAAAATTGTAGCCAGCTTTACAATTTTTTCGCATCGTTTTGGTCGATTTTATACAAATCTGGTACTGCGCTAGCCAATATAGATTTAAAATCAGTTTGTCAAAGATATAATCAACAACAAAAGTGAAAATGAAAAATACCGTCAACAACAAAATTACTGTGACTCTTTCCTTCTTTTTAATAACAGGCACAATAAAATCCATCATAAAACGTCAGAAAAAGAGTAATTTTGAAACAATTTTGTCGTTGATTGTATTTCATAACTTGGTGGTTACCAAATGTTTGCCATAACTTTCAAATCGATATAAATAGGTAGTGCTAATGAATGCTTTTCATGGATTGGTTTATCAATTGGAAAGGAAATCGTCGACCTAATTCCAATAGGACGTATCTCATTTTTTAACATTGGGCTTTTTTTAACATTGGGCTTCTGGAGCCTAATTCTCGGGATTTCAATATAAAAGACGCATTTTTTTTATATGTGAGGTAGCAGACGAGCAGACGGATCACCTGATGGTAAGTAATTCCGCCGCTCATGGACACCCACAACACCAGTGGAGTCACAAGTGCGCTGCCAACCTTTTCCCCTTCCCTCCATTGGGCCTCCGGTAACCTCACTCACACGGCGAAACACAGCGCAAGCGCTGCTTCACGCCGGTCTTCTGTGAGGTAGTGGTACAACAACTCCGGTCGAGCCGGCCCACTCATGCCTAAGCGCGGCTCTTCCACGTTTGGATTGTGTCACATGAAATCCATACAAAAAAAACTGTGTTTTAGCGATACATATTCGTATGATGATAAATGTCACGAGGCCGAGAATTGGGCTCCAACAGCTGAATGTTAAAAAAATGAGATACGTCCTATTAGAATTAGGTCCACTAAATTCCGATGTATTTTGCAAAGTGTTTGATGCATCGACCGACGCAAACGCGTAAATTACTTTGTATTATACGAGATGGCTATTTTAATATTTTCGTAGTTTTTGTAATGTTGACCAAACTTTATCACACTCACATTAGCGAATCAAAAAAAAACTATATCAATATTTCATGTAACTAAAAATAAAAAAACGTTTTTTTTTTATTTAATATCCATCGGGCAATAGACATTATCTTAAACTTAAAAATATTACTGACTACATAACCTTATCATTAACCTAATAAATAAATAAATATATTCGCATTGCCATTTTGACAGTCAGTTTTGTTTGAAAACGCTAGCTATGCAAGCATGCAAGCTTAGTGCAAATATAAATGAGTCGTATAGTTTCGCAGGAGGCAATCTTCCATACAACTTGTAGGAAATATTGCCGCAGACCATGAAAGATCTGTTAGGAGGTGAAGAAAAAGTTACCTTAAACGACCGATTTTCTTTTAATAATGTCCCATCTGTTCCTTTACCTGTATGAGTCTACAAGGAGTATATGTACATTCGGAGACAGAAGTTATTTATTAAAAAAAGACACGTCCTTTTTTATTGGTCAACATTTCAAAAACTGAAAGTTGCTTATTATAACTATAAACGGCGGAACACTCGAGTCACGGTACCTACAAATCAGCATATCCTAAATACGGAAGGAAATTTATTTTTACACAATTTCGAGGCACCCTATTTAGTAGGTATACAATTGGTATGAAGAAAAATAAATAAAAGAACTGTTTTATACAACACCCGTTTTGTTGATATGAATGTAAATAAATGTCAAGTTAAAAAAAAAACGAATACTTTTTTCCTATCCCTACCCCAACTACAACATAAATAAAAGACACCGAAGGTCGGCTCTAACTGACACTGATATTGAAGTTTCTTGACTTACGCATTTTAACACGTAGTGTAAACATCAAAATGATCTTAGCGATATACCTACAAAAATATCTGAGCATTTGACAAAAAATACTTTCATTTGTTGTCGCACAACAAATGAAAATGCACCTTAGGCGTATACTACTGACAGAGTTGTCTTTTGTCTAGTGCGGGGGGTAGGGGTTTGGGACCACGAATCATACAGGGTTTGAACGATCATTTTGATGTTGTAAAGTATCAGCCTACATACTGTCCCACTGCAAAGGCCTCCATCATAGAAATCAAGTCATCGCTACTATGATGGGATTAGGCTTAATCACTACGCTTGGCAAATGCGGATTGGTGATCACAAACCCGAGTTATGTTCGAAAAATTCGAAACATACTTTTGCTCGATCCGGGAATCGAACCCAGGACCCCGAGATCAGGGCCCAGTACCTGTACCTATATTGCAAAAAAATTTATACTCTGTAAAATATAGCCTGATTTGAATGACAGCTGTAAGTCTCTTGTACCTTTATTTCAATAGAAGGTTCCTTTATCATTTTAATTAATTCCATAGATTTTTGTTATTATAGAACTAAAGCAAATTTTTCTTTAACACTGTCATTCTTACCAGGCTTCATTTTATAATAATGAAGAAAATTCTGATGGCCTGAATTAAATCATTACAAAAAACTACTCTGGCACCAGCTTTAATCCTAAACAAGCAAGTTCGTCATGTGGTCCCCGGCAGAGTAGAATAGGCCACCCTCACTCTTACCGAGGTGTCGTAAAAGGCGACTAAGGTAAAGCTGCTGGCATGATCATCAGCACCCAGAGAAGGAAAACTCTGCATTTATATCAAAACCCTCGCCAACCCGTCTGCCAAGCGTGGTGAGTATGGCAATCACCCCTCTTATGATTGAGGGAGGCCCGTGCCCCAGCAGTGGGGACTTAAATGGGCTGACGATGACGATGAAGATGAAGCAAGTTCGTGATTACAGCATAACGCCAGTTCTTATCTTTTTAATACAAACCCTCGACTAACCAGACTGCTTAGTACCATGGTGTCAAAATTGATCGAATCATTCAATCATTCGTTCAGTAACATTTCGTTTAACATAACCTGTTATCTGAAGTAAAAATATTTTAGAAATGTATTTATGCAACAATAAATTAAAATATTGCATTATGTAATAGGAATAGGAATTGCTTATATTTTTGGAATTAAATCGAAAAAACTAAATTGACAACTATTTCACAAATAATTTTAGCGTAAACGAATTTTGTAATAACGTTCATTTTAGTTCTTCAGTTATTCCTAGTTAAATCCTACTACGTTTTTTAAAACACGTTTTGGAATAACAGGTTAAATAGTTTGTAAAATGTTGTCAAATCTATTGCCGAGGACGTCTAAAATCAAATCACAACATATTAAACTATTTGATTTATTACACAACCTAATCATTTCCAAACTGTGGTACCTTGTCCTCTATCGCGTCAGCGTCCTCCTCATCATCCAGCTCCGTCTCCACGACCGCTTCCTGAATGAACGAATGAATGAATAAATAAATCCATACAACATCTCATACATTGAACTGATTGCGTACTAAGTAGCTTAAGTTACACGTATCAGACAACAGGAATTTCAAATATCATCATCCTACTGCCCTTTCCCAGGTTTTCTGGGGTCGGCACAGTATGTCTTTCTTTTCCATACGTCCCAGTCATTCGTCATCGAATCATCCACCCCTTTTCCCGTTATGTCATTCTTTACGCAATCCATCCATCTCTTTTTCGGCCGTCCTCTGTTCCTCCACCCACTTCACTATCACAGATACTGAAGTTTTGCAGTATTAACAGGTATTTCAAATATAATGGCCCATGGCCTATTCTAAGTGGCCCAATATTTTTTTAGATGCCCCACAACGGGCTCATCTGAAACGCCCCCATCTACCTATGTACTGCAATTTTTAGTAATTTTCTAGAAAAAAAATGTTTGAAAATTTACGGCCAGACGAGGTAAACTTATTTTTCGTTAACAGATAACTACCAAAAATCGTGGAACATAAATTATCCCAATTTAGATAAGCCTCGTTGAGAGGTATTTTTTTTTTAATTGATTTAATGAACCACAAACAAGTTTACAATAAACTTAAGCTAAAACTTATATCAAAAAAGAAACTTAACAATTGTAAACTCAACACCGATAGTTACATTTTACGTAAAATTGAAATAAACAAACATGCGGGACTCTAGTTCTTATTACATAGTCGAAATTAACTATATTGGTGTGTTGGTGATGTGTGCGTAGTGTGTGTGCTACTTTTTAAACGGAAGACATAATAAAAATAGCAGTGTGTGTAGAGTAGGTTTCTGGTGTGTGTGAATCTAAAAAAAATACTAAAAATGGCAGCCGCAGTCGCTTTGCTAACTTCAGTGTTTAAGAAAAATTTAGAGATGATGATAATCCGAATATCTTTAAAATCTGACGAGTCAGATCCATGTCGGATCGCTCCGAACCAGTATGTCAAATTTAGTAGGTAATATTGGTAACAGTATTTAAGTACTGCCAGAAAACAAACCAGGTATTGGTATTTGAACCTTATCTGAACTGAAAAAAACTTCTAAATCTGGTGGTCTCGTATGATCCATTGCCTAGTTAAATGTGCCTAGTAACAACACAGGTTTGACATAAATTACCTTTCAACCATATTCTATAAAAAATCCTTCTATTCATTCACGTACAAACAAACAAAACTTTTCATCACACGAATATTTGCCGAAGATGGGGATCGATCCCTCAAGCTGCGTTGCAAAAAGTCTCAATGATAATCGCGCCTTACCTGTTTAGTCGCGTTCAGTTTCGGCGACTTTATCAGTCCATTCTCGTCCGCCAGGGGGAGTATGTCGCATATGAGGGGGGACTCTACTCCTAGGATGTAGTGGCAGGTTCGAGGCTCCAGAAGGTACAGGGACACCTGTGTGGAACAATGAAGAGGTTAGCAATTAAACTTGGCCATCATACGGGGCCAAGGTAGTCGTTAGTCTAAGGGAATGACCACACTGGTGGATTGCGAGCGTTTTCAAAGCGTACTGCGGCTGCGCACCGTTCACGCCGCGGATGCGCAACGAATTCAACGGAGTTTTTCTGCGTGGTCGCCACTAAAAAGTAATGGCAATTTTTGACCGTGGGAGAGCCACGCTTCGGCATGAATGGGCCGGCACGACCGGATTGATACCACGGCCTCACAGAAAACCGGCGTGAAGAAGCACTGTGCTGTGTTTCGCTGCGAGAGTGAGAGCACCGGAGGCCCAATCCGGGGGAAAGGGAGTAATATTGGCAGAGCACTTGTGACTCCACTGGTGTCGCAAGTGTCCATGGACGGCGGCACTCGCTTACCATCAGGTGATCCGTCTGCTTGTCTGCCACCTATCACATAAAAAAATGGCGTCCTCGCTCGCAATCCGCCAGTGTGGCAACTTCCTAATCATCATCAGCCCATTTAAGTCCCCACTGCTGGGGCACGGGCCTCCCTCAACCACATGAGGAGTAATTGCCATACTCACCACGCTTGGCAGACGGGTTGGCGAGGGTTTTGATATAAATGCAGAGTTTTCCTTCTCTGGGTGCTGATGATCATGCCAGCAGCTTTACCTTAGTCGCCTACTATTTCCTAATATTTTAAGTCAATTGTCTGTGGCTGCTATGGTCTTTAGGGATTTTTTTTATTACTAGACTTCACGAATCCTGGATCATGGAGGAGACTTTTTTTATTTCAAAAGTAATCAATCGTGGGAAAGCCATGAGTAGGTACGGCATGAATATGCGGTTCGATCGGAGTGATACGTCCTCACGGAAAACCGGCGTTAATTTGCGCTTGCCGTGATTCGCCGAGTGAGTGAAGTTAACGAAGGTCCAAACGGGAGAGAAGCGTTTTAATGTTTGGCAGTGGACTTGTGACTCCATTGGTATCGCATGTCCCTGATCTGCGGGAATCGGGATTTCATAGATTCGTCCACACAAACTCGAACTTCAATGTCGAGCGTACGAGAATTAATAACAAGAATATTGCATTATATTTTTTTTATACTTGAAGCGACCAACGAGCAAGCGAGTCACCTGATGTAATCAACGCCGCCCATTAACATCCGCTTATCAAAAATGAAAATTGTAATTGTGTAATGTACCATATTATTTGAAAAGACTAACTATTGAGTATCTTGTTGATTCTTCACGGTAGAAATTGACATTCCGATTCAGCGGTAGATTACATAATATTTCAATCAACCTTCGCCGTCCACTGCTAAACGTAGGCCTCCCTCAAAGAGCGCCAACAGACCCGTTCCTAAGCAGTCTGCATCCAGCTAACACCAGCCATCTTTCTCAATTCATTTCCACTACACTCCAAGTGTCGTATATGGAGTTAAATTGAATAACGATAATATGTCTTTTTCGCTTCCCATGTGATCCGTCTGCTCGTCTGCCACCCATCTCAATTATGCATGCATGCATGCATGGATATGCCGTGTGGTCCCCGGCAGAGTAGAATAGGCCACCCTCACTCTTACCGAGGTGTCGTAAAAGGCGACTAAGGTAAAGCTGCTGGCATGATCATCAGCACCCAGAGAAGGAAAACTCTGCATTTATATCAAAACCCTCGCCAACCCGTCTGCCAAGCGTGGTGAGTATGGCAATTACCCCCCATGTGATGGAGGGAGGCCCGTGCCCCAGCAGTGGGGACCTAAATGGGCTGACGATGACGATGACGATGCATGGATATGGAACAGATGCGCAATAATGTAATGGTAGTCGCTGAAAACCAGCGTCGGGGTTGGTCTCATGGATCAGCACCGACTATAGCTGAACGGCCGCCTGTTTGGCACATACAGGGATAATGTTGTCCTATTTTTGTCATTATTTATGTCTAGGTTATGTTTCTTATTTAGTTTCCTTGTTTTGTATTGTGCCAAATAAAGTTATCATTCATTCATTCATTCATTCATTCATTCATCAAAACAAATCAAGCGCATCACCTGAGCTGGACTGGAGGAGTTCTCCAGGCACTTGAGCTTGACCTCCGTCTGGCGCGGCTTGCCGGTCTTGTCGCACACGTCGCCGCCCGTGTACAGGTGCGACACGGACGTGCGCTCTTCTGCAAAACGTATCGTACGGTCAGCATCAAAAGTAGCTAAGGTCACGGGTAGGGCACACTAGCGACGCCAATCGATTTCAATTTTCAGCTACTAAACCGGATCTATTTTAACAATTTCGGGATTTATTTTTAAACAATCTCTCGGCAAAAACCTATACTATTTATTTAATACTTACTAACTGTTTGGTCTGCTTTTGCACTCGAATTTTGGATTACCGCCAAAAGTGGCCGCTTTTGGCGTGAATCAATCTTTCGCGTACAAAACCAGATCTATTTCAAACAATTTCGGGGTTACAATCTCTCAAACACTTATACTATTTATTAACCCCGAAATTGTTTAAATAGATCCGATTTAGTAGCTAAAAATTAAAATCGATTGGCGTCGCTAATGTGTCCTACCCGTCACCCCTAACACTTTGTTTTATGTTAAAGTAACTGTTCTATTATAGTCAGTTTCTAAGGGGTACGTAAAAAATGTTACCTTCGACATGGTACTAAAGTGTTAAGCTATTTTTGATGCTGACCGTACAAACTTAGATAGATAGATAGATATAATTTATTGCACAAAATACACAAATTAAGTACTAGGCATTACAGATATTTTGTGTATAATTTCGGCGGTCTTATCACTGGAAGCGATATCTACCAGACAACCTTCGGATAAAGGAAATTTAATAGTAGAGTGAGTGGTGCAATATTGAATAAGGAAAAAAAAGAGATAAGCGGTAAATATGTTAAAATTTATAACATTAATATATAAATTAAATACAATACAGTCAATTTGGGTAACTTTGAATTACCTTGTAACTTTGAATAAAACTGGCTTAAAGTTTTTTTTTATTCCTTGGAATTCCTATACAATTTAAAACGGTATCTAAAGGTCGATCCATTCAACGTAGATACCGTTTTAAATTGTATAGGAATTCCAAGGAATAAAATAAAAAATCTTTAAACCAGTTTTATTCTAAGTTACAAGGTAATTCAAAGTTACCCAAATTGACTGTATTATAAACTAATTAATACAAGACGTGCCAAAATTACAATAAAATATTTAATATATTTTATTTTATAAAATACGCCATTTTTGCGTATTTTGTAGGGAACCGACTCGGATTTGGTAGGTTTTATTTTAATTTGGTGTTAAATGTCCACGTGGTACCGCTCCAGATGTTTGCCGCAGCAGAACTAACTTCTACCCTGTTACTACACAATATAAGAGAGAAACTCACCGACAGGCTTAGGCGCCTTGCCCTTGTTCTCCTTGATCCACTCGAGGTGCGCGCGCTCGTCGAACTTCCCTAACAGCAGGGTGGTCTTCTCCCCCGTGCGGTCCACGTGGTACTGCTCCAGGTGTTTGCCGTAGCAGAACTCGTACTTCCACCAGCCTGTACCCTGGAAAGAGATTATGTGACTATTAGTACAGTGGCTCGATTCGCTTTGCAATATGGCGTTGCTTACATGTCTATGACGTGCCTATCTACAGGGCGTGCTTAGTCTATGGGACATCAAGGGAAAGCATCTTAAATCCTTAAACTCTTTTACTTAAAGGAAATTGTACTTTATTTTTGGAAAGAAAAATACTTCATTCCTAGGAGTAAACATTGCACAGTGGAATCTTGACGAGAAACTAGAAGACCTACTTACTGATCTATTCTGGGACTCAAGTCGTCGTCACCCCTGGAGCTTGGGAGAACGAGGAGAGTGCGGTGTTTCTGGACTTGGATGGATTACGTTAGTGACCTTGGCTTGACCTCGACCCTCGGCTTTAAGCTTGTTCTTAATTAATAAACTACTAGATATGATATCTGGACTTATTATTTAATTAGATAAACATATACTATGTGACAGTAGCACTAAGTTTTTTGAGATTTATATCACTTGGCTATAATTTTATTTACAATTCGCACATGATAATCAACATAGCATTAACTCAAAAAATGTTGTTTTGAGATACACCGCCTTAAAGTTACCTGTGAGTACGGTTTAAAATCTCTTAACAACATTTTTTGAGTTAATACTATGTTGATTATCATGTGCGAATTGTCAAAGACTGTGTTTGTACATATAAAGTTATTTAATATTGTGAATAACTGCTATGGCCTAAAATATTTAAGTGTTACCCTTTAATATGTTAAGCATACGTAATGTTAACGGCTGGTGTCATTCCTTAATAAATAAATAAAAATAAAATTGAGTTGTGCGCGTACTGCACGGGAATCGAACTGGAATAAAATAAAAAAATAAATCCATTTTTTTTCTTTTACAAATAAAGGAATGTGTCCTTTAAATAAAAAGACCACCTTAAAGATTTAAGATACTTTCCCTTGATGTCCCATTGTCTTGGGATACCCTTGACTTATACATTCAAACGGCCCAAGTTTACAAGCACGTGACGTCAATTTAGCATCAACCAAAAAAACTGAACGTTTTTATTCCACAAGCTTTCAGTGTCGAATAGACTATTCAGAATTTTTGATATACCAAATAGTTAATTAATTTAGGTCAAAGACGTAGCTTAAAGAATTGCAGGCGTGAAATGGCATTGGACAGGGCACATTGCGAGGAGATCACATGGCCGGTGGGCAGAAAGGCCCTCGATTGGAGGCCGCGTATAGGAGCTCGAAGCCGTGGCGCCGCTCACAAGGTCGACCAACGATTTGGTGAAGGTCGCGAGAATCAATTGGATGCGAGCGACACAGAACCGATCTGTGTAGAGATCATTAGGGGAGGCCTAAGTCCAGCAGTGGACGTATATTGGCTGAAATGATGACGAATTAATTAATATTTTAACTTACCCCATTTAGGCAGTTCTCCCCATTCAAAAACGCCCTAACAGGCGAGTCGTCCATAACAGCGTGTGGCTTGTCAGTCGCCTGAGTAATTTTAGGAGTCTCGTCTGCCACCGCCGCCTCCTCCTCCTCGTTTAACGGGTGCAACTCGAACTTGAGATGAGTTTCGCCATCCTGGAAAATAGTCCGACAATAGAACAAAAGTAAGTATGCAATGCAAGCCATCACTTGTATAATATCAGCTATAGCTTTACCCCTACAAAGTCGACCATCCCATTTTCGACGGGACGCGAGGGGCGGAGTGCGCTTGATCAGTCGAAAAAGTTTATTTCCACTTTGGTCCAATCAGCGGGGGGCGGAATGTACTTGACCAATCAAAAAAGTTTATTTCCTCTATGGTCCAATCAGCGGGGAACCGAATGTGCTTGACCAATCGAAAGCTAATAACCATACGAGTGCGCGAGCTCCAAAGAGAAGTTTTTCGATTTAGAGATAAAGCTATAAATGGCGTACTGTTGGACTGAGGTCCAAATTTAACAGCATTGGTTGTTTGTGACGTCAAATTATCATTATGGCATGTCACATTCAAAAATAAACAACCTTGTACAAGTTCGATCACGGTTATTTGGCACGTGGCGAAAGTCGGAACTAACGCTGTTTCCTTTACAAGAGTGTCAGTGCTTTTGACATTTCACATAGAAAAAATATTTTACAGCGCCCCCATATCAATGTCCCTGAAGTGCCTTCTGATCTTGGTTGGTCTGTAGATAGAACCATGAAACTCAGTCCTATAGTCCGCCATCTAGCGGATTTTTGCATGCGATGGTTACCATTGTGGACTTTATTCCATTGACGAAAGTGCTATAATTCGTAAAGTATGTTTTGAGGTGACCGCACAGTTAATGTATAACAGGCAAGTCCTCTTTTCCAAAATAATATACTGTTGATTACAACAGATTAGAGGGAAAAACATTCCATTTTATTTTAATATAATATTGAATAGCATATAAAATCAAAACCTTAATTAAAAATACTTAATTAAAACATTTGAAGAAGAAAAATAAACAAAGGTTGACTGGTAGATAATGCCTCTGGGCATTAAGTTCGCCTATTGTATCGCTTTGTGCAATAAAGTTTTAAATAAATAAATAATAAAAAGTATACGTAACCGATTTTGAATGATAATATAATATAATATAATATTTCACAACATCACATACATTGATCTGACTCCGAGATAGGTAGCTCAAGCACCTGTGTTTACGGATATCAGAATCAACAGTGGGATTACAAATATATACATATAATACTTTTCTTTTGTAAATACATAGTTATAATACATAGAAAACTCCCAGACCAATAAATAAATATTTCACAACATCACATACATTGATCTGACTCCGAGATAGGGAGCTCAAGCACCTGTGTTACGGATATCAGAATCAACAGTGGGATCACAAATATATACATATAATACTTTTCTTTTTTAGATACATAGAAAACACCCAGACCAATACAAACAGACATGTTCATACACAGAAATGTTTGTACTGTGCAGGGATCAAACCCGCAACCCTTGGACCAAAGGTAGCGTTCACTACCACTGTTCCAAACCGGTCGTCATAAAACTTGTGATATTTTTTCTCTATTATAAAGATTGTATTAAAGGATGCTAATATTTTATTTAACACCAGGTAACTTACCTTATTTTATGCTACAATCAAGAATAACCTTCATTCTTTTGAAATTCTGAGAACACTCACTCATAATTCTGAATACAGCCTGATGGAGACATTTTAGTAGATTTTTGAAAGTGATAGGTGGCAGACTGAGCAGACGAATCCCCTGATGGTAAGCGATTGCCGCCACCCATGGACACAAGCAACATCAGTGGAGTCACAAGTACGATGCAAACCTTTTGACCCCCCATTGGGTCTCAGGAGTCTATACGCACTCGGCCACACACAGCGCAAGCACTGCCTGCTTCACGCCGGTTTTCTGTGCGGCCGTGGTATCACTCCGATCGAGCTAGCCCACTTCATGCCAAAACGTAGCTCTCTCATGAAACTACTTGTTTACAGTGTACACACGGCGTCAGGTCGAGTTACCCTTGTTGACCTTTAGACCGTCCTTATGTCTGGGGCACAAGTGCTATTTTTCACATGCAGGGGGGTAACTTGATCTGACGCTGACTGTACACTTAGCGCATTTTTACCATAAAACTAACAATACATATAATAGGTGTGTGGTGTGCCTTAACAATATTTACCTTATCAATTTTTTCAACTTTCAAAACAGCTAGAATATCCTTAGGGTCCTTATCCTGAGGCAACAGAAATGTTAATGAAGCAACTAAATATTGCTACACTACAAAATAAACAGGTGATTAGCATTGCAACATTATCTAAACAGAAAACGAGGTTTGATTTTGCAACATCTTCAAAAGAAAAAAAATAATACATAACTCTTTTACTTTATTTTTGATTTTTAGTTGATAAATATTGTTTATTATTTATAAAAGAAAACTGGCGCTACTTGGATTAAACTGATTATATTTAAGTTTAATCAATGTCTGTAAAATTTATTTTTAATTTTTATGAACCTCGTATTTTAAGGCTCAAGAAAATAA
Organism: Marasmia exigua; assembly: GCA_019059595.1. NCBI lineage: Eukaryota > Metazoa > Arthropoda > Insecta > Lepidoptera > Crambidae > Marasmia > Marasmia exigua. The sequence continues at coordinate 23,588,920 of CM032473.1, forward strand.
CTTCATGCAACAAAAAAACCTCCACAACACAAACAGTAAGAAAACTACAAGTTTACTTTTAATCATTTGGAGAAATTAAAATTTTACGCAATATTTTGTGTACCCACCCCAGACTTAGTAGAAACATTTTCTACCTTATTACAAATCGCGAACTAAAGTTATTATTACCGTACTAAAACTCATGTCATCCCGTTCCAACACGCAATGTTAAAAGCGGCTGGCACGTGTTTTGTTGCGGGACTATCCTTAGTTCGCGAATTATAAAAAGGGGGTTTATGTTTTGCCACATGATTTTTTTTTATAAATGTGGAAATAGTGTCTTTGATTTTATAATTTAGAGTGTTACCAGATCAATAATCGATCCTCGATCGATGGTAGAATCTATAAGTCGATGTCAATTGATAGGTCTTGAAACTATCGATCGACGATCCATAAATTGGTCTTGTAACACTCTAAATGATGTCAACATCCATGTTCATCTGTACATAGTATTAGTGAGACCATTCACAATTAAACACTTCTACAGTGAATTTCATTAATTAGGTACTTCATAAAATTGTCGAAAGATGTTAGCACCAGAACTATAATTTCCCCAGATGATTAATATAATCTGACTATAGCAAACTGCAACTTGCGATCAAAAACATCACACAAACATGTGACAATGCCTAAAAACCAGAGAATCCAACTTACATTATTCAAGAATTTAATAGTTTGATGGTGGAACCTCAAGCTGTCCACTTCCATTTTGAAGTAAATTCCTCGGCTTTTTCGGAGCATCACCGACTGGTATGCAGTCGATGGCCAGTTCGCTGACGTCCTTGGGTTTGAACTGAGGGTGTTCGCAGAGCAGAGGGGACAGGATGATGATCTCATATTCACAAGTCGAGGTCTCCTTGAAGGAGTACACTTCGTGTTTCCCGTGAGCGTAACATACGTACAGAATTCTTGTGACGCGGGGTTTGCCGCTCAGATCGCATATTGTACCTGAAATGGAGTTTAAGCTGCTGTTATCAAACCCATTGTTGATTACAACTCGCCACACTGGTTAATTTAATAAAAGGCCATCCAAGTGCATGTCGACCAACGCGCTATGTAGAGTCCCAGAATCGCTCATGATGGATGTCACCTGCTTATGTAAATCGCGGTATTGAAACGGTAAAAAAGGCGAATCGCACCCACCCGATCACTGCACAGCGAACTAAGATTATTTCTTCATCGTGCCACTTGACATCATAAATAACTCTTCTTACCATCATCCATAGTCATATCCACATATGGCAGTGTAAGCCCTTCGACCTTAGTGGTCTTTGGCACTTCTTTGCTCTCCTGGGATGCTTTCATGTTGGCTTCCAACTTCATCTGTTTCTCAGGACTCCAGTGGCCAAGGAAATACTCTTGTGTCTTTACTTGTTTACCTGGAAGCCAAAATAGGAAGAATTTTATTTATATAAAAATATGAATCCACTAGAACTGTTGAAAATAAGACAGTACAAAAAATCTACCAGTTTTTAGTGTTTTATTAATGGCTAACATCCTTTTTTACTGGTGATCTCACATTCTACCTCTCTTTCACACACACTAGCACGAACAACAACTTAGGTGCATAATGGTGGTGCTGTTTAGGAGCATGGACAAGACAAGAAGCCTAGAGTTCACAAATTCAAGATTCAGGATTGTATTAGTTTAGACTTCAGTCTCCTTATCTTGTTAGAATGAATTTAGCAGTTTTTGTTATCTTAAACATAAGTTAGTAATAATAACATAGGTAATAGTGAATATATATAATAGCCGTGTGGTCCTGGCAGAGTAGAATAGGCCACCCTGACTCTTACCGAGGTGTCGTAAAAGGCGACTAAGGTAAAGCTGCTGGCATGATCATCAGCACCCAGAGAAGGAAAACTCTGCATTTATATCAAACCCTCGCCAACCCGTCTGCCAAGCATGGTGAGTATGGCAATTACCACTCATGTGATTGAGGGAGGCCCGTGCCCCAGCAGTGGGGACTTAAATGGGCTGATGGTGGTGATAGTGAATTGTGTATCCTTTGTCAGAAAAAGCTGACTGGTGGAAACATTTCAAAGTGTAAACAATTTCGCTGATGTACCTGAGGTACAGTCAGCTGCAAAAATATGTATACACTTTAGTACCTTGTCACAATACTATACATTCCGTGCAAGAAAGTAAAAGTCAGAGATAGCTATTATGACAAAGTACTAAAATGTTTACATTTCAGTGCAGCCGACCGTACCAACACATGAACAAAAATGTTAAATTTAAATTACCCTCTCTCTCTTCATGATACTGCCTGATATACCGTCCATGGCAGACCTCGTAGCTCCAATAACTTTCTAGTCTGTATGAGCATATCTTCTGGGCAAAAAGTGGCTTTAGCAGGTTGATCGGTGAGGGCCCGTCATACTCTTCAATACTTCCTGATTCTTTGGTTTGTAGCTCTGGGATATGACACTGATACTTCTCCTTATTTGATGTGGTTACTTTTAGGATTTCTTTGTTCTGCAGCTAAAAAGTATATTATGAATATATAAGTATAGGTAAACAGATCTCTTGTCTGCTAACTAAAAGGTAGCTAAGCCACAGCAACTCCTTGTGGATTAGCGTCCTTTAAATAAGCGGATGGAAGAGATGTGATGTGTAAAAATTAAAATCCAATCTTTTTCTTACATAAGAAAGCAATCACATACATAAATGTTTAAAAATTAATATTAATTTGTAGGTAGGTATATATCCTATGTAATTATATAATAATACTTTGCTCTTTACTATAATCATATTTTTCCTTTATATTTTGTCTTTCTCTCTAATTAATTATTCTCTCTAATTAAAAGATTGTAGCTATAATATAGTAAAGTTTTTTAGATGATCATGATCTGCTAGAATACTCTTGTTCTAGGTTTCTAAATTGAACTCTTTGATCACTCATCATTAAAGTGCAAAACTTCAAAGCTTTTAGCTTGAAGGTATTAAAACCATATTTGAAGTTACCTGAGGTTTGTTCCCTTCGCCTTCAACTAAGTTTTCTAAGACTTCTGGGGAACCGGGCCAGTTGATTCCAAAAAGTATGGTATCATCAAATCCCTTGAAATCATGTTCAATGCAATACGCAACACCAAAAGCACAGACACTTATTAAATACAGATACTTCATTTTCCTAAAAATTACTAATTTACACACATATCAAAAGAAACAACACATATTTGAGGCTACTGAAATTCAGCAACAAATTCCAATACAAATTGATAGGACAATATAAGCCAATGAAATGAAATTACCACGATTTTTTTTGACACTAACCCTAATGTACTAAAAACCCCTACTTACAAGATGATGAAAATCCTATGATCAAATTAACTAACGTAACAATTCGTTTTGGTCGCATAATATTCCATATGAGCTGGTGATCTGTCATTCGATGACATTAAATGGCTGCATTCATAGCAATAGAAATCTAATTTTTATTTTGTTAATGTATACCTACCTTAATAATGAAGTTATAAAGACGTTGATAGTTTCTGAACGAGTGTTTATTCGTTCAGAAAAACATAATGTAAATAAAAAACATAATGTCACTGTCATTGTGACACTGTCATATTTTACAGTTTTGTCAAAATGGCGTTTAATTTTCCTGCTTTTTCGTACATTATAGCGCTAATTGTAGACGCTTTTCTTATATTCTTCTCTATATTTCATGTTATAGCCTTTGATGAATTAAAGACCGATTATAAAAATCCAATAGATCAGTGCAACAGTCTTAATCCCGTTAGTATTTACTATTGTAAATGTTAGTCACTGTAGTCCGTATTGACTTGCAAAAATGAAGCAAATTTTGTCTTTTTCAGTTGGTTCTACCAGAATATTTACTGCATCTATTAATAAATTTACTGTTTCTGTTATCGGGAGAATGGTTCTCTTTATTGATAAACATTCCATTGATCCTGTATCATATCCACAGGTAAGGCATTTTTAGGTTATGGTCCATTCTAAGAACGCCAATTTATTAGTAACAAAGTGTAAATAATAATCGAAAGTGTAAATAAAATTCGTAGCACTAAGCTACGATAACATGTACAATTCAAATGTCATTACTTACTATCTATCCTTTCAATGCCATTACTTGTATGAAATAATAATAGATTCTATAAAACAAGCAAAACCGACGGCATTCTTTTATGTTACTACGTGATATGTTAATACCATCATGATTTGAAAAGCAATTAATTGATAAGATGTTGAAAATGACCTCAGTTAGTGTTTTAATGGACTTTTTTTTTCTTTTCAGATACTCCACCAGGCCAGTGATGTCAGGGCCTGGTCTCTACGACCCAACCAGCATTATGAACGCTGATGTGTTAACTGTGTGCCAGCGAGAAGGCTGGATCAAACTTGCATTTTATCTGTTATCATTCTTTTTGTATCTTTATGGGTAAGTGTAGGTTCCTAGAAACCTTACATTGACTATAATAATATATGTTTAATTCCCATTGCATATTAACAATGACGAGGGATGATGTAAATTTAATTAGAAGTTAGCTTTGCCATATAGTCTTGGGCTTGGAAAAGCAAGTAATTTCTATGCTTCTAGTTGCCTATAGACATACTGAGTAAGGTAAAAAAAAATCTTTTAAAAATAATTTCACCGCTAAGCCTTCTAAAAATATATGGTGATCTGATATAGTTGTTATGTTAAACTAAGTGTATTTGGCCATGACTGGATGTACAACATACAGACAAGCTATGTTTGCATTATTTGTTAGAGATCAGATAACACAACATTGCTCGGGTTCGTGAACACCAATCCGCATAAAGCAAGCATGGTGGTTAAGCCACTCATCTCATCATAGTAGCAATAATTTGATTTCTATTATGGAGGCCTTTGACCTGCAGTGGAACAGTATGCATATGCCTATATGTATACTGTCCCACTGCACAACCCTTAACTGATACTTTACAACCCAACAATTTATTCTCTATTTTAATTTTTCTGACTAATTACATACAATGGACTGAAAGAGAATCTAAGTGCGGGAAAATGAGTCCACCTTTCATTTCATTCGCTATTTCACAAGTTTTAAGTCATTATGGATGTGTAAAATCATTTTGTCTGTGATTTTTAGTCTGCCCATGTTATCTAAAAATTAATTGGCTTAATGTAGACCTCTTCACCCTATATGTTGAAACAACAGTATCTTTTTTGTTTCAGAATGATTGTGGTTTTGATCGCTGCATAAGTGCATACAGATATCCCCAATAAGTCATAATTTATTGTTAGTGATCTAGTGTTGTGTCAAGCGAACAAATGGATTGTTATGAAGTTAGAAACATTGTGTGATTGAACAGTATTTTGGTAATAAAGTTTCATATGAACAACACGAGAATGTATGTATTTTTTTCATTAATATTTTAATATCCTTACTAATAGATAGTGAGCATTTATTTTATTAGAGACTACAAATTGTATTCTTATGATTAAAATCTTTCAATTGTTGCCGCATTTTGATTAAAGATGCGAAACTTTGATAAAATTTGATTTTGGTACTTATAAAACCTATAAAAAATATAAAAATTTATTATTACACAATGATCACTTTAATAAGCATGTAATTACCAGACTCGCCAAAACAAGATTCATGATCCAAGTGTACCCCAGAGCATGGACTAATTAGTCCATCCCCAGAGCGACAACAAGTAGCTGTTGGACGCAACTAGGAATTAGGCTGAGATGAATCACTTTAATAAGTTTAATTACTGGTTATATTATGAGACTCAAGTCATGGAACTAATTAATGGTGCCACTGTATTGGTTTTCATCAATGATCGGAGTAGGTGGAACTATTTTTGGTTCTTGCGGTTTTATCAAATAATACAGACAAGCCGGGAATCCTGGGATTAAAGATATACTTTATACTATTAACAGTTATTTTCGTTTATACATACGAACATTAACATCAGCCTTAAGAACTTATTCATAAACACTGCGATACCATGTTAATTTAAAAAGTTCTATTTGTACTTTTAAAATTCAAGATACATACGTTAGATAGATAGTAACAAACTGTAAGTAAAAAATATGGTGGTATCGAATGTTTATGAATAAGCCCTTTTACTATTTTAAGTAACTAATTTGAATATTTTTGTAAAATAGCAGGTAGTTATTTTTTTTGTGAAGTCATAAATATGCTTAATGTTCCCATAAGTATGTCATTTTCACCAATTTACGGGAAATATATCGTAAGAAAAAATAACATACTTCTAAAAATGCCTTTTAATCGGGGTAGTTTTAAATCACTATCTGGCAACATTACGGTAAAGTAAAATTAAGACAGCCCAATTTCTATGTTTTACGTGAAACTAGCGCCATCTGTTACTTGGTTCGGGTGAATAAGTCACTGAGACATAGTTGTCACCTAAATGCAATCTTCTGAATACAACCTGTCTGAATAGTTAGATTATCTAGGGTCAAATGAAGGTTAACGCTATTTTATTGAAAACATCCTTGATCCAGTGGTTTTAAATTTTAAAAATATTAAAATATGTTATGAATTACAAATATCTCGGAATTGTTTTCGGATTACAACCTGTTTAATTTTTTTCCATACCCCATATACCTTCCATAGAAGAAAAATTAACATCCATGAGATACCAATACACATTTAGCTATTTATTTTCCCTAATAAGATATGTTTATTTACAAAACCGGAGTTCTGAGTGCTTCTCTTCGTTAAAGATCTGTACGCGGTATTTCCTGGTCGCATATAGCTATACAGATAATATGAAAATATGCGATTTTGCAGTTAAATTACCAATCAACATAATGCAACGAAAATGCAGGATAAGTGTATATTTTATCATATCAGACACGCATTGCCCTTTTATCAACACACATACTATTTTATCTTTTGCGGTGTGTCTACTGTCACCACTAGAGAGAGCGTGTTTGTTTGGTATTTTTATAACAAAGTTCATTAACCGTTCTCCCAGTAAGGGAGCTACAGATGAGCGACAATTTGTAACAGTTATTGGGTCTTTGTGAAGGGCGCCGTATGCTCCGCATCAGCTGGACACAAAGAGTGACAAACGAAACGGTACTCCAACGTGTCGCCATGACCTGTAACTTATGAATGCCATCAATAGTGGAAAATCGAATACCTCGGTCACGTATGTAATACTAGGTAACGCATGAGAGGTACAGGTTACATAAATTAATTTCATTGTAGGTGTAAAAGAGGAAGTCAAATCAATACTTTCGTCCCCGAATAATGTGTTTGCCGTTAAACAAAGTTTCAAGTATATCAAATTGATTAAATATTGAAAGCATGTGCTATTTATAAATAAAATCCCCCCTGCGCTGGGTCCTCCTGAACTAAGTGGGAACAACGTGGGAGGTCCCCACGACACTTTAGTTATTTCAAATCTATTTGCATATTTCTAACATTCTTCGGCGGAGAAACATCGTGTGAAAACCTAAGGTCTCTTCGGATAGTTTCTAAAACGTATAACCTTGATTCAGTTCCTTTCGCACAATGCAATGGACCAAATACAAGTCATAGTGCGGGAACAGGAATCCAATCGATGTTGATGATACCTACTTACCATTGTTAATTCATTGACGTCGTCTAATCTAATCTACCATCAAACAATGACCATTCGGTTGGTCTGGTTATAACCATTGGGACTCAACATCGCGGTTTAGTAGGTACCAACTTCAAAAACTACCTACAAAAAGTTATGTTATTAATGCACTTAAAATATTCTACGATGCCTGTTCAGATTTTCAGATTGATTCAAAACCCACGACCTTTCACTAAGCGTCGGGTGAATGCTGTCAATGAATCTGAGCTACCTAAAACATAACATATTATTATAAGTATGTGTTTACCAAAGAAAAGTACCTATTAAATCTATATATTTGTAATCCCACTGTTGATTCTGATATCCGTAACACAGGTGCTTGAGCTACCTATCTCGGAGTCAGATCAATGTAGATATGCGAAGTAGTGAAATATTTATTCATCTTTTTAGTGCATTTTTGCATAGCTGAAAATAACTAGATAGGTAATAGTTAGCCATAGCATCGCGATCAACCGAGATCTAGGCGGCTATCGACAGCATACGCCACGATCCGTCCACAGATTAGTATAATAGGATCCGTCTGTCGAAAATACATATACAGCTCGATCTAGTGTTGTAAAAAACTCAGTCTTTTAAGACTTCATTTCGCGACTTAAGTCTTTTTTTTTCAAGACTAGGACTCGTAGAGTTCCGAATCTTTTTGAGTCTGCAGAGTCCTTTCGAGTCTTAAGTTCTTTGAACTAGACTGAGTCATGAACTTGAGTTGGTGTCCAATAGGTACAAAAAAATAGGTAATTGGTGTTTTTTTATCGTCATCCACATTTATTTTCTGATTAAAACTAAATCACACAATAAACATTTGTATCAATTAAATTAAATAAGCGCAAATTATCTATTAAAACCTATCCACATATAGACTGATGATTTGCCGATCAAAGCGAGTAAAAATGTCTTAATAAATTAATAAAGACACATAACACCGTTTACTATAACAACCATGGATTTAGAGGACTCAGTCATGAGTTATTTTAAAAGACATAGGAGTTCTTTTTGGCAGGACTCAAGTTTTTAACAAAAGACTCCATATTCTGAAGCACTTGAGTTGTACGGGCGGGAACGATGGTTGTAAGGCACCGCGTCCCTGCGAACAGAATATAAGGAAAGGAAGGGAACCTAGCTCTCTAGTGAGCCTAGAGCCCCTTTGTCTAAGACACTAAGTCCCTAGAGCCCCAGCCCTGCCTAATCATGGAAATAATGTGTAATAAATATTTATGTATATAAATAAGGAGATGGGAGCTTGCTCCCGGTTCGCCCAGGGTAGCAAGCGGGAAGAGTCAGGACGGTGGGTAGGAGGGGAACCGCTGCCAGTCGAGCAGGCTCACTCGACTGATCATAATGACGCCTAAAGGTGTCTTGGCCGCAGCGGCGGGAATGAGACCCAACACAGACGGTTGAAATCTGTTTATTGTTAATTATTACATAGTTTATATAGAACGTTTTATCGTATGAACACATTAAAAGGTATTTGCTAGTGTGCCGACGGTGCACGAAGACGGTCCATCGGTCAGGCGCGCTGCATGTAGGTCGTTGCTGACTTGGTCTGTACGAAGTAGCTCGTACATGAGTTCTAAGTTCTTCAAAAATAGCTCAAGTTCTATTAAATGAGACTCCAAGACTCTAGTCTGTTACAACACTAGCTCGATCCTTACTCTCGGTCAGTCGCTCGTCTGCAAGAGGCCTTCGAGCCAGCCTGAATAATCGCCAAGTCCCACATTAAAAGGTCTTCAGATCTGGGGCAATTGGTGAACTCTTGTGGGTGGAGTGCGATTTAGCTCGTTACGTGATTGGTTTCATTACTGCATGCCAGCGCGAATTACGCGGAAGTAACGCGGTGTCCTATGGGGACAGGCTGACCCAGTAAAAAGTGGGACAGTCACTCCCGGTCGGTCATTGGCAACCCCACCTTAACTTAAAAAAAAATAATTTGATGGAGTTTTTTTTATCACTCACGCGAAACACAGCATAATACCTACCTTCTGTTTCACGCCGACCGTATTCACTGACGCCGTGGTACCTGCCACTCCGGTCGAGATGGCCCATTCTTGCCGAAGCGTGGCTCTCCCACGGGTGTCCGCAATATAAAATTGCATAGGATATGCATGGGAGTATAAAAAATATTCTGAACGTATAAATGGTCGAGTAGGTCTGGTTCCCCTGTTTAAGGGTTAGGAAGGTCAGACGGCAATAGCTTCATTGTTATTATCAGACTTGCCAAACCCGGGTTCATAGTCCACTCTTTGTTGGAGAACCACACTTCGGCATGAATTGGCCGGCTCGACCGGTGATACCACGGCCTCACAGAAAAAGCAACGTGAAGCAGTGTGCTGTGTTTCGTTGCATGAGTGAGGTCACGGAAGCCTAATCCGGCTTCCGTGACCTCACTGACTTATTCACGTCGTGTTCGGGTGAATAAGTCACTGAGACATAGTTGTCACCTAAATGCAATCTTCTGAATACAACCTGTCTGAATAGTTAGATTATCTAGGGTCAAATGAAGGTTAACGCTATTTTATTGAAAACATCCTTGATCCAGTGGTTTTAAATTTTAAAAATATTAAAATATGTTATGAATTACAAATATCTCGGAATTGTTTTCGGATTACAACCTGTTTAATTTTTTTCCATACCCCATATACCTTCCATAGAAGAAAAATTAACATCCATGAGATACCAATACACATTTAGCTATTTATTTTCCCTAATAAGATATGTTTATTTACAAAACCGGAGTTCTGAGTGCTTCTCTTCGTTAAAGATCTGTACGCGGTATTTCCTGGTCGCATATAGCTATACAGATAATATGAAAATATGCGATTTTGCAGTTAAATTACCAATCAACATAATGCAACGAAAATGCAGGATAAGTGTATATTTTATCATATCAGACACGCATTGCCCTTTTATCAACACACATACTATTTTATCTTTTGCGGTGTGTCTACTGTCACCACTAGAGAGAGCGTGTTTGTTTGGTATTTTTATAACAAAGTTCATTAACCGTTCTCCCAGTAAGGGAGCTACAGTATGAGCGACAATTTGTAACAGTTATTGGGTCTTTGTGAAGGGCGCCGTATGCTCCGCATCAGCTGGACACAAAGAGTGACAAACGAAACGGTACTCCAACGTGTCGCCATGACCTGTAACTTATGAATGCCATCAATAGTGGAAAATCGAATACCTCGGTCACGTATGTAATACTAGGTAACGCATGAGAGGTACAGGTTACATAAATTAATTTCATTGTAGGTGTAAAAGAGGAAGTCAAATCAATACTTTCGTCCCCGAATAATGTGTTTGCCGTTAAACAAAGTTTCAAGTATATCAAATTGATTAAATATTGAAAGCATGTGCTATTTATAAATAAAATCCCCCCTGCGCTGGGTCCTCCTGAACTAAGTGGGAACAACGTGGGAGGTCCCCACGACACTTTAGTTATTTCAAATCTATTTGCATATTTCTAACATTCTTCGGCGGAGAAACATCGTGTGAAAACCTAAGGTCTCTTCGGATAGTTTCTAAAACGTATAACCTTGATTCAGTTCCTTTCGCACAATGCAATGGACCAAATACAAGTCATAGTGCGGGAACAGGAATCCAATCGATGTTGATGATACCTACTTACCATTGTTAATTCATTGACGTCGTCTAATCTAATCTACCATCAAACAATGACCATTCGGTTGGTCTGGTTATAACCATTGGGACTCAACATCGCGGTTTAGTAGGTACCAACTTCAAAAAACTACCTACAAAAAGTTATGTTATTAATGCACTTAAAATATTCTACGATGCTTGTTCAGATTTTCAGATTGATTCAAAACCCACGACCTTTCACTAAGCGTCGGGTGAATGCTGTCAATGAATCTGAGCTACCTAAAACATAACATATTATTATAAGTATGTGTTTACCAAAGAATAAGTACCTATTAAATCTATATATTTGTAATCCCACTGTTGATTCTGATATCCGTAACACAGGTGCTTGAGCTACCTATCTCGGAGTCAGATCAATGTAGATATGTGAAGTAGTGAAATATTTATTCATCTTTTTAGTGCATTTTTGCATAGCTGAAAATAACTAGATAGGTAATAGTTAGCCATAGCATCGCGATCAACCGAGATCTAGGCGGCTATCGACAACATACGCCACGATCCGTCTGTCGAAAATACATATACAGCTCGATCTTGTGTTGTAAAAAAACTCCGTCTTTTAAGACTTCATTTCGCGACTTAAGGTTTTTTTTTAAAGACTAGGACTCGTAGAGTTCCGAATCTTTTTGAGTCTGCAGAGTCCTTTCGAGTCTTAAGTTCTTTGAAGTACCTAGACTGAGTCATGAACTTGAGTTGGTGTAAGTATTATATTATCCAATAGGTACAAAAAATAGGTAATTGGTGTTTTTTTATCGTCATCCACATTTATTTTCTGATTAAAACTAAATCACACAATAAACATTTGTATCAATTAAATTAAATAAGCGCAAAATATCTATTAAAACCTATCCACATACTTATAGACTGATGATTTGCCGATCAAAGCGAGTAAAAATGTCTTACCTAATAAATGAATAAACACACATAACACCGTTTACTATAACAACCATGGATTTAGAGGACTCAGTCATGAGTTATTTTAAATGACATAGTCTTTGAGTTCTTTTTGGCAGGACTCAAGTTTTTAACAAAAGACTCCATATTCTGAAGCACTTGAGTTGTACGGGCGGGAAACGATGGTTGTAAGGCACCGCGTCCCGGCGAACAGAATATAAGGAAAGGAAGGGAACCTAGCTCTCTAGTGAGCCTAGAGTCCCTTTGTCTAAGACACTAAGTCCCTAGAGCCCTAGCCCTGCCTAATCATGGAAATAAATACATAAATAAGGTTCGCCCAGGGTAGCAAGCGGGAAGAGTCAGGACGGTAGGTAGGAGGGGAACCGATGCCAGTCGAGCAGGCTCACTCGACTAATCATAATGACGCCTAAAGGTGTCTTGGCCGCAGCGGCGGGAATGAGACCCAACACAGACGGTTGAAATCTGTTTATTGTTAGTTATTACGTAGTTTATATAGAACATTTTATCGTATGAACACATTAAAAGGTATTTGCTAGTGTGCCGACGGTGCACAAAGACGGTCCATCGGTCAGGCACGCAGCATATAGGTCGTTGCTGACTTGGTCTGTACGAAGTAGCTCGTACATGAGTTCTAAGTTTTATTTATAAGACTCGAGTCTTCAAAAATAGCTCAAGTTCTATTAAATGAGACTCCAAGGACTCTAGTCTGTTACATACACTAGCTCTGATCGTTACTCTCCGGTCAGTCCGCCCGTCTGCAAGAAGCCTTAGAGCCAGGACTGAATAATCGCCAAGTCCCACATTAAAAGGTCCCTTCAGATCTGGGGCAATTGGTGGAATCCTTGTGGGTGGAGTGCGATTTAGCTCGCTTACGTGATTGGTTTCATTACTGCATGCCAGCGCGAATTACGCGGAAGTTAACCGCGGTGTCCTATGGGGACAGGCTGACCAGTTAAAAAGTGGACAGTCACCTTCCCGATTCGGACATTCTGGCAAACCCACCTTAACTTGAAAAAAATTAATTTGATGGAGTTTTTTTTTATTTCACTCACGCGAAAACCACAGCATAATTAACCTACCTTCTGTTTCACGCCGGACCGTATATCTCACTGGACGCCGTGGTACCTGCCACTCCGGTCGAGATGATGGCCCAATTCTTGCCGAAGCGTGGCTCTCCCACGGGTTGTCCGCAATATAAAACTGCATAGGTATATGCATTGGAGTATAAAAAATATTCTGAACGTATACATGGTCGAAGTAGGGTCTGGTTCCCCTGTTTAAGGGTTTAGGAAGGTCAGACGGCAATAGCTTCATTGTTATTATCAGACTTGCCCAAACCCGGGTTCATAGTCCCATCTTTGTTGGGAGAACCACACTTCGGCATGAATTGGCCGGCTCGGCACCGGGATACCACGGCCTCACAGAAAAAGCAACGTGAAGCCAGTGTGCTGTGTTTCGTTGCATGAGTGAGGTCACGGAAGCCTTAATCCGGCCTTCCGTCGACCTCACTGACTTATTCACTTCGGTGTTCGGGTGAATAAGTCACTGAGACATAGTTGTCACCTAAATGCAATCTTCTGAATACAACCTGTCTGAATAGTTAGATTATCTAGGGTCAAATGAAGGTTAACGCTATTTTATTGAAAACATCCTTGATCCAGTGGTTTTAAATTTTAAAAATATTAAAATATGTTATGAATTACAAATATCTCGGAATTGTTTTCGGATTACAACCTGTTTAATTTTTTTCCATACCCCATATACCTTCCATAGAAGAAAAATTAACATCCATGAGATACCAATACACATTTAGCTATTTATTTTCCCTAATAAGATATGTTTATTTACAAAACCGGAGTTCTGAGTGCTTCTCTTCGTTAAAGATCTGTACGCGGTATTTCCTGGTCGCATATAGCTATACAGATAATATGAAAATATGCGATTTGCAGTTAAATTACCAATCAACATAATGCAACGAAAATGCAGGATAAGTGTATATTTTATCATATCAGACACGCATTGCCCTTTTATCAACACACATACTATTTTATCTTTTGCGGTGTGTCTACTGTCACCACTAGAGAGAGCGTGTTTGTTTGGTATTTTTATAACAAAGTTCATTAACCGTTCTCCCAGTAAGGGAGCTACAGATGAGCGACAATTTGTAACAGTTATTGGGTCTTTGTGAAGGGCGCCGTATGCTCCGCATCAGCTGGACACAAAGAGTGACAAACGAAACGGTACTCCAACGTGTCGCCATGACCTGTAACTTATGAATGCCATCAATAGTGGAAAATCGAATACCTCGGTCACGTATGTAATACTAGGTAACGCATGAGAGGTACAGGTTACATAAATTAATTTCATTGTAGGTGTAAAAGAGGAAGTCAAATCAATACTTTCGTCCCCGAATAATGTGTTTGCCGTTAAACAAAGTTTCAAGTATATCAAATTGATTAAATATTGAAAGCATGTGCTATTTATAAATAAAATCCCCCCTGCGCTGGGTCCTCCTGAACTAAGTGGGAACAACGTGGGAGGTCCCCACGACACTTTAGTTATTTCAAATCTATTTGCATATTTCTAACATTCTTCGGCGGAGAAACATCGTGTGAAAACCTAAGGTCTCTTCGGATAGTTTCTAAAACGTATAACCTTGATTCAGTTCCTTTCGCACAATGCAATGGACCAAATACAAGTCATAGTGCGGGAACAGGAATCCAATCGATGTTGATGATACCTACTTCACCATTGTTAATTCATTGACGTCGTCTAATCTAATCTACCATCAAACAATGACCATTCGGTTGGTCTGGTTATAACCATTGGGACTCAACATCGCGGTTTAGTAGGTACCAACTTCAAAAACTACCTACAAAAAGTTATGTTATTAATGCACTTAAATATTCTACGATGCCTGTTCAGATTTTCAGATTGATTCAAAACCCACGACCTTTCACTAAGCGTCGGGTGAATGCTGTCAATGAATCTGAGCTACCTAAAACATAACATATTATTATAAGTATGTGTTTACCAAAGAAAAGTACCTATTAAATCTATATATTTGTAATCCCACTGTTGATTCTGATATCCGTAACACAGGTGCTTGAGCTACCTATCTCGGAGTCAGATCAATGTAGATATGCTGAAGTAGTGAAATATTTATTCATCTTTTTAGTGCATTTTTGCATAGCTGAAAATAACTAGATAGGTAATAGTTAGCCATAGCATCGCGATCAACCGAGATCTAGGCGGCTATCGACAACATACGCCACGATCCGTCTGTCGAAAATACATACAGCTCGATCTAGGGTTGTGAAAAACTCAGTCTTTTAAGACTTCATTTCGCGACTTAAGGTCTTTTTTTCAAGACTAGGACTCGTAGAGTTCCGAATCTTTTTGAGTCTGCAGAGTCCTTTCGAGTCTTAAGTTCTTTGAAGTACCTAGACTGAGTCATGAACTTGAGTTGGTGTAAGTATTATATTATCCAATAGGTACAAAAAAATAGGTAATTGGTGTTTTTTTTACCGTCATCCACATTTATTTTCTGATTAAAACTAAATCACACAATAAACATTTGTATCAATTAAATTAAATAAGCGCAAAATATCTATTAAAACCTATCCACATACTTATAGACTGATGATTTGCCGATCAAAGCGAGTAAAAATGTCTTACTAATAAATGAATAAACACACATAACACCGTTTACTATAACAACCATGGATTTAGAGGACTCAGTCATGAGTTATTTTAAATGACATAGTCTTTGAGTTCTTTTTGGCAGGACTCAAGTTTTTAACAAAAGACTCCATATTCTGAAGCACTTGAGTTGTACGGGCGGGAAACGATGGTTGTAAGGCACCGCGTCCCGGCGAACAGAATATAAGGAAAGGAAGGGAACCTAGCTCTCTAGTGAGCCTAGAGTCCCTTTGTCTAAGACACTAAGTCCCTAGAGCCCTAGCCCTGCCTAATCATGGAAATAAATACATAAATAAGGTTCGCCCAGGGTAGCAAGCGGGAAGAGTCAGGACGGTAGGTAGGAGGGGAACCGATGCCAGTCGAGCAGGCTCACTCGACTAATCATAATGACGCCTAAAGGTGTCTTGGCCGCAGCGGCGGGAATGAGACCCAACACAGACGGTTGAAATCTGTTTATTGTTAGTTATTACGTAGTTTATATAGAACGTTTTATCGTATGAACACATTAAAAGGTATTTGCTAGTGTGCCGTACGGTGCTACGAAGACGGTCCATCGGTCAGGCAGCGCATGCATAGTAGGTCGTTGCTGACTTGGTCTGTACGAAGTAGCTCGTACATGAGTTCTAAGTTTTATTTATAAGACTCGAGTCTTCAAAAATAGCTCAAGTTCTATTAAATGAGACTCCAAGACTCTAGTCTGTTACAACACTAGCTCGATACTTACTCTCGGTCAGTCGCTCGTCTGCAAGAGGCCTTCGAGCCAGCCTGAATAATCGCCAAGTCCCACATTAAAAGGTCTTCAGATCTGGGGCAATTGGTGAACTCTTGTGGGTGGAGTGCGATTTAGCTCGTTACGTGATTGGTTTCATTACTGCATGCCAGCGCGAATTACGCGGAAGTAACGCGGTGTCCTATGGGGACAGGCTGACCCAGTAAAAAGTGGGACAGTCACTCCCGGTCGGTCATTGGCAACCCCACCTTAACTTAAAAAAAATAATTTGATGGAGTTTTTTTTATCACTCACGCAGTGAAACACAGCATAATACCTTCTGTTTCACGCCGGTATTCAGTGACGCCGTGGTACCTGCCACTCCGGTCGAGATGGCCCATTCTTGCCGAAGCGTGGCTCTCCCACGGGTGTCCGCAATATAAAATTGCATAGGATATCCATGGGAGTATAAAAAATATTTTGAACGTATAAATGGTCGAGTAGGTCTGGTTCCCCTGTTTAAGGGTTACGAAGGTCAGACGGCAATAGCTTCATTGTTATTATCAGACTTGCCAAACCCGGGTTCATAGTCCACTCTTTGTGGGAGAACCACACTTCGGCATGAATTGGCCGGCTCGACCGGTGATACCACGGCCTCACAGAAATAGCAACGTGAAGCAGTGTGCTGTGTTTCGTTGCATGAGTGAGGTCACGGAAACCTAATCCGGGGAAATGGGGGTTTAAAGTTTGCAGCGCACTTGTGACTCCACTGTTGTTGCGATTGTTAATGGGTGGTGGCAATCGTTTACTATCAGGTGATCCGCCTGCTCGTCTGCCACCTTTCACATAAAAAAGGTGGCTTGGAAGCAACGGTTTTGACTCTACAGGGAATGATGATGTTAGTCAGGGACATAAACTTAACGCCATATAAGAATAGTCCCGGAACAAAACACGTTCCAGCTCCTTTTAACATTACGCGATGGCATGAGCTTAAGTACGGTATTAAATTTAGATCGAGTTTTTGTAATAAGGTGGAGGATACCGCCCTGTTTCAATGGTTGTGTCTATGATCAGGGATAATGGTAAAAGATTTTTCAGGATCGGTTGTATATTTATTGAGTTTATTCGATACATAATATTCGCCTATATCTTCCTCTTAAGAGCCCATTTAGTTGGCGAACCCCGTTCATTGGCGCCACCAACAGGCTTTTACTGATTGTAATGATTGATTGATTGCACGGGCCATTCATCCATTTCACATTCATTACTAGCAAGATTTAAAGAAAAAGTGGCCACTAAAAATTTTAATCCTGCTAGAGATGATTGTGACATTACTATCTGTAAACATATGTTGGTGGCGCCACTGAATCGTAAAAGGGCCCTTAACATCCTTTTATTTGTTTATTAGTTAACCAACGAAAGTTACATTTCACTAGCTTAGGTTTAGAACAAAAAGTTTAAAAGTAGTTTAAAAGTTCTCTGTTTTTCATTAATTCTCACATCTCATACGTTGACCTGATTTCGTACTAAGTAGCTTAAGTATACACATTTTAAGAAAATTGACTTAATGCACTTCCAATTACAGGTAAACACCGCATGAAAAAGATAAGTAATAAAGGAAATCTACATTAACTACTTAATCTAAGTTAAATGTACCACGTACCTCAGTTCTGTGGAACGGCTTGGCTGCATGAGTATTTCCCGACGGCTACGACTTAGGGACCTTCAAGAGGAGAGCGTACTCTTTTTTAAAAAGGCCGGCAACACATTAGCGATCTCTCTGATTTCGGGGATGTTCATGGGCGGCGATGATTACTTTCTATCAGGTAACTCGCTTGCTCGTTTGTCCGACTCTAGCATAAAAAAAATGTACTTAAATTAACTAGGTCTTTCTTAAAAACATTCTATCTCCAATAATATCTACTTTATGGCTAATCATGTTATACAAGTTAATAAGTCTACATACGGGAGAGTTTGATCCCAGCTTAGATCTACAGAAAGGAGCACTGAAAAGCTTCATAAGCCCGGGTTGTAACAATGTTAGTATATACCATCATGCAAAAGTACAAATCATCGTTATAATTCACTCTAATAGACCGAGAATTGACGCACATGATTACAATTTGATAACCCATTTCACCTTTACACTATGAACTTATTATAAACTTCTAGTCGGTACCTGTCGTGTTTTCTTAAATGACATACAATTACCTTACAATAAAACAAAACAGACACCCACACACCAATGTACCTAAATCTGTCTCTTTTTTTTATAATATTGCTCTACCCGAAGATGTCTTGCCAATGCAATGTCAAGTAACTTATTGAGAATAGTGGTAACAACAGTCAAGCTGCTCGCTTTTTTTTCCTAATATTGCTCTACCCGAAGATGTCTTGCCAATGCAATGTCAAGTAACTTATTGAGAATAAGTGGGTAAACAACAGTCGAAGTCAGTTAAAGTCACAGTCACTCAATAAAACGCCGGAGTTTTGCGTTTTATCGACCGGATTCTGCCGATACTACCACTCTAACTCTTCAAGACTCTATTAGGTCCAAGCAAGTTGTCACGCGACAACTCACTCAACACACAATAGTAGTGTTAAAAACGATACAATCCAACGATTCTTATTATTAAGATCACTTTGCGGCACTTCACGGCACAAATAAACACCAAATTTGTACACTAAAAACCACACTAATTTAAAACCTTTGAATTGCATCAGCCCACGCGGCTTGTTTTAGCCCTAGCCGCCGAATCCCAGTTTTGTTTACTTTGATATGAGGCTGTCCGTACGGTCAGCATCAACAGTAGCTTAACACTTTAGTACCATGTCGAAGTAACATTTTTACTTACCCCTTAGAAACTGACTATAATAGGCAGAACAGTTGTCAGTTACTTTGACATGGTACTAAAGTGATAAGCTACTTTTGATTCTGACCGTACCTACCTATGCTACACTGCTGTCTAAGAAACTGCTCAATAGAAAGGAAAGATGTACCGTATTTTACCTACTCTGAAAGTAAACCACTCTCAGCTCGTCACGCCCATTACGAACTATGAAAGGTTGAGCGAGTTTCGATTTCATCGTTTCCGATTTTCGAACGCTAACTTAGAAATCTAATCTTTCTTATTCGCAAGCACGATTCATCTTTACCTCGTGGCTCGCTCGTATGACTACCAAGAGAAACTTAGGACCCTTTTAGTTGAGTTGTTGAGACCTAAGTCTAACCACCTTTTTATAAACTGCGATCTAAATTGTATACTAAAGCTCATGTCATCCCGTTCCAACACGCAAAGTTAAAAAGGGCTGGCCTGTATTTTTTTCCGAAGTTATCCTTAGTTCCCGATTTCTAATAAGGGGGGGCAATGTTAATAGGGGAATTTTATTCCGGCAATATCCTTAGCTCCCGATTTGTAATAGGGGGGCAATGTTAAAAGGGGCATTTTGTTCCGGCACTATCCTTAGCTCCCGATTTGTAATAAGGGGGGCATGTTAAAAGGGGAATTTTATTCCGGCAATATCCTTAGCTCCCGATTTGTAATAAGGGGGGCAATGTTAAAAGGGGCATTTTGTTCCGGCACTATCCTTAGCTCCCGTGTTGTAATTAGGGGGGCATTGTTAAAAGGTGCATTTTTTTCCGGCACTATCCTTAGCTCCGATTTGTAATAAGGGGGGCAATGTTAAAAGGTGCATTTTGTTCCGGCACTATCCCTTAGCTCCCGTGTTGTAATTAGGGGGGCAATGTTAAAAGGTGCATTTTGTTCCGGCACTATACTTAGCTCCCGATTTGTAATAGAGGGGCAATGTTAAATAGGTGCATTTTTGTTCCGGCACTATCCTTAGCTCCCGTGTTGTAATTAGGGGGCATGTTAAAAGGTGCATTTTGTTCCGGCACTATCCTTAGCTCCCGATTTGTAATAAGGGGGGCAATGTTAAAAGGTGCATTTTGTTCCGGCACTATCCTTAGCTCCCGATTTGTAATAAGGGGGGCAATGTTAAAAGGTGCATTTTGTTCCGGCACTATCCTTAGCTCCCGATTTGTAATAGAGGGGCAATGTTAAAAGTGCATTTTGTTCCGGCACTATCCTTAGCTCCGATGTTGTAATTAGGGGGCATGTTAAAAGGTGCATTTTTTTCCGGCACTATCCTTAGCTCCGATTTGTAATAAGGGGGGCAATGTTAAAAGGTGCATTTTGTTCCGGCACTATCCTTAGCTCCGTGTTGTAATTAGGGGGGCAATTGTTAAAGGTGCATTTTGTTCCGGCACTATACTTAGCTCCCGATTTGTAATAGAGGGGCAATGTTAAAAGGTGCATTTTGTTCCGGCACTATCCTTAGCTCCCGTGTTGTAATTAGGGGGGCATTGGTAAAAGGTGCCTTTTGTTCCGGCACTATCCTTAGCTCCCTTGTTGTAATTAGGGGGCCTTGTTAAAAGGTGCCTTTAGTTCCGGCACTATCTTTAGTTCGCGATTTGTAATAGGGGAGTAAGAGTTGCGGGTTTGATACCGTGGTACGGTCAGCATCAAAAGTAGCTTAACACATTAGTACCATCTTGAAGTAATTTTTCACGTACCCCTTAGAAACTGACTATAATAGGCAGAACGGTTACTTTGATATGGTACTAAAGTGTTAAGCTACATTTGATGCTGACTGTACGACTAAACCACCGATTTAAATAATAGTGTGGACTAAACGGATGGGAATAAATATATTTTTAGTACTCTATCGTTAACCTTTTTTTAGGGTTCCGTAGCCAAAATGGCAAAAACGGAACCCTTATAGTTTCGTCATGTCCGTCTGTCCGTCTGTCCGTCTGTCACAGCCGATTTACTCGGAAACTATAAGTACTACAGTGATGAAATTTGATGGGAATATGTGTTGTATGAACCGCTACAAAAATATGACACTAAATAGTAAAAAAAAGAATTGGGGGTGGGGCCCCCCATACATGTAACTGAGGGATGAAATTTTTTTTTTCGATGTACATACCCGTGTGGGGTATCAATGGAAAGGTCTTTTAAAATGATATAAAGTTTTCTAAAAAACATTTTTCTTAAAGTGAACGGTTTTTGAGATATCAGCTCTCAAAGTCGTAAAAAGTATGTCCCCCCCCCCTCTATTTTTATAACTACGGGGTATAAAATTCTAAAAAAAATAGAGGTGATGCATGCTAATTAACTCTTTCAACGATTTTTGGTTTGATCAAAGTATCTCTTATAGTTTTTGAGATAGGTTGATTTAACTGTAATTTTGGACTTTGCTGCTACGGAACCCTTTGTGCGCGAGCCCGACTCGCACTTGGCCGGTTTTTACTTTAAAACAGCTACTACACCCACAGATTTTATTACACCGAAAATTTTAGTTTGATAAAATGTTGGTGGCTTTTTTACGAAAATAAGTAATTTACAAGTATTGAATATACATATACCAATGACTACATTTTCGAGGATACTTTTAAATAGGTGAGTCTTTGTAGTTGAATATTTATAACACGCCATTCAATTCAAATAGGACGAGATTACTTAGCAAACAAAAATAAATTAGATATCTACTTATTTTTGTCTAAAAGTCAAGTTTGTTAAAGCTGCAGAAAGTTTAACTAGCTGCCAAGCTAGTTGTAGGTAAATAGCGGTTATTCCTGCCAAGAAAAAAGAATATCGATTTACCTAAAAAAAATATTATGATGTTACTGGAAAACCTACGAAAAATCTAGACACTAGGGGTAATAAGGGCTTTAACTTAAGGCCCAACAATTAGGTACGTAAGTAGGTAATTAAGTTTCCCTAAAGGTAACAAAGAAGGAAATCTTAATTTTATCATACGTTTAATATATGCGATTTTAAAATACCCATCTTATACTTTATACCAAGACGATCTACAGTGCTAGACTTGGGGTAAAACAAGGCAAAATATGTATATAATTATTTAAATTTACCTTGTTTTATCTAATTAGAGAATGTATCCAATGTTATAAGTATGTACGGACTGTCACACGTTATAATACAGGGTGTATCTGTGAACATTTACATCCCTTAAATCACGTGTTCTATTTACCATTCTGGATAACATTTGTTCTGACTTTTAGAAATTCGCATAAAAATATTTCAACTTCTCATACAAAGTCGGTCACGTGACTTGGTCATTTAGTATTATTATTTGATAGAAATGGGGTGAGCCCTGCGCCTCATAGCCACTGCGACCAGTAGATGATCTATTGTGGCAGCCCCGTAACGACTAAATTTTCGACTAATTTCGAAAAGTCGTAGAACAAATGTTGTCCAGAATGGTTGGTAGAACACGTGGTTAAAGGGATGTAAATGTCCACAGATACATCCTGTAGGTATATAAATTTCTCTATCTTCGATCGACTCTCACCATCAATTCAGAATAACACATTTGGTTCAATAATATTAATTGAGAAAATTAGACTGAGTGTAGGACGAGTGGCTGTCAGTACGCACACACGCATTTACACACCTACAACTGTGCCTAATAGGTAGGTAACTAGTTTTCATAGAATTTCACGATTCATAACTGTATAGCTCATACGACCCTGTAGTTCTTTCATCACCCGTGACCTTTACCAATCCGTGTAATTCAGTTATATGGACATTACCCCCACACGTGCGCCTAGCGTGCACTTCAGAAATAGATGCCAAGCCATGCCGTGCCCGTAACAAAATAAACAAACATCAGTGAAACATCTCCGTTGAACTGTCACCAAAACTTATAATAATAACGTCGCTTTGTCTAATACGTGCGTGAAAGACAGTGATCGATATACGCACGCAGCGAATGTATCTGTACTGTGCGACGTGCGTGTCTTGTCTCACCCCGCCCTGCACACTGCCTTACTATTATTGTCTCTACTGTGACGGCGGCTAGTTATGGGCGAACCCTCACTGCTGCCGCTTCCCAGTAGGACAGTAACCTTCTTGCAACGGAGACAAGCGGTGGCATGCGCGCGCTAACAATATTTTTCTCCTTCGCGGCATTTCTGTCGATCCACAATGCGGACGCGGCGCGCGTGCTTGGCCTCTTCCCGCACACAGGGAAAAGCCATCAAATGGTTTTCGACCCTCTCCTCCGCAGGCTAGCTGAAAGAGGACACCATGTCACCGTCGTCTCTTTCTTTCCGGTCAAGAACCCACCAGAGAACTACACGGACGTCAGCCTCGAAGGAATAGCTGGACTCGGGATCGAAGTCATAGATCTCGCTATATATGAACAGAGCAACTACTTCTTGAAGATGCTTGGAATCGAAAACATTGTCAAGCAAATACTGGATTTTACGCCGCTCAGTGAAATGGCGCTCGATGTATGCTCAAAGTTAGTGAGTTGGCCGCCGTTAACAGATGCGTTGAGGAAAGAATACGATGTGATTTTAGTGGAGAATTTCAACAGTGATTGTATGCTTGGTTTGGCTCATGTTTACGAGAAGAAAGCGCCGATCGTAGCGTTGTTAACAAGTACGATGATGCACTGGTCGGCAGACCGCATGGGAGTGAATGACAACCCGGCGCATGTGCCGGTGGTCAGTTCATCATTCACACCTAGAATGACTTTCCTGGAAAGGTTGGAAAACACATTCCTTAATGTTTATTTCAAGATATGGTACCGGTATGCTGTGCAAGTGAAGGAGCAGGAAATAATTGAGAGGCACTTTGGGAGGAAGATCCCGGATCTCAATGAGTTGGCTAAGAACACGTCGCTGATGCTGGTGAATGTGTTCCACACGTTGAATGGAGTGCGGCCGTTGATCCCTGGTGTGGTGGAAGTGGGTGGCATGCATCTCAATCATAAGAGGACCGCAATACCGCCGGTAAGTTTCTTTCTTAAACATTTTTGACGGAGGCATGAGTAGATCGCTGAGGACGAAAGTGACCTAATCCAAAACTTACAAAAATCGAGATTCTCATAAGAATAGACCGGAATGACCCTTTATACGGATTTTTGGGCAGTACAAATCCAAAGCTAACATTCGCGCGGCGCGGCATTTTTGTAGATTAGGATGGTCGCTTTTCCTGTGCGATAATATGTTATTGTAGATATTTTCTGTATTTTTACTTTTTTAAGAACCGGCTTCAAGCGGTTTGGGATGTTTCCCGGTGTATTTGTAAAGCACTTGTCATTTGGCAAGCAAATTCATTATCTAGACACTTGACACCCATAAATGTTTCAATGACTAATTATCTTTGAAATACATATTACCTCTTAGCTAATCTATTAACGACATATTGTAGACGCAAGCCTTTCTTCCATCTTCTATTTGGCCGTGAATATTCCAGACGCTAGATTTTATATAGGTATAATCACAGGGTATAATATCCTTTTCCATGTTTTATAAAGTATATAATAGAAAGACAAAAATCGGTATTGCTCTTTTCAAAGTATTTTTTCTACACCATGATCCAAAAATTGCCGAATCTGGTAATCATCATAAATATTGAGGAAAATAATAGATGTACAATGTAAAAAAACCTTCATATTTATTTACAATATGTACGACAATTTCTGTTTACAATTCAAATCGGAACCGAATGGTCATATTTTATTTTATCGCCTGTTCTGGTCCGCTCATATGCGATAAAATATTGCCGTAAAAAGTGGGACGTTAAAGTTTGTTTACATTAACTCTATGATCCAATTAATAACGTGATAAAAGTAATTTATGTGCTTAAAGTATGACTTTCTATTTTCAGTACGATTAAGAAATAAAAATAAGGTGCAAATAAAAAAAAAGAACACATTTTTAGGAACTTACCTATAACCAATTTAGGGCTTTAAAGCGATTTTTCGCACAGGAATGTCGTATATACACTTCTAAGGTACCTAATTAATAGGATTAAGGTGACGGGTAGAGCACACTAGCGACGCCAATCGATTTTAATTTTAGCCACTAAACCGGTTCTATTTTAAACAATTTCGGGGTTAGGTACTATCTCTGGGCAAAAACTTATACTATTTATTAAATAACCATGCATAAATGTTTTATCCGTTTAAAAAAAATTACCGCCAATGGCGGCCACTTTTGGCGGTAATCAATTTTTCGCGTACTAAAACGGACCCAACATTGGGCATGGTTAATTAATAAATAGTATAAGTGTTTGCCGAGAGGTTGTAACCCCGAAATTAGTTTAAAATAGATGTTTAGTATCTAACAATTAAAAACGAATGGATCAGAAAAACGAACAGAAGTGGAGATGACCTGGACATATAGCACGAAGTATGGACAGATAGTCACACAATCGGTTAATACAGTCTGTCGAAATTCCTCAACTGATGGTTGTGGTGAAAACCGAGGGAAGAAATTTGACAGTTTTGTAAACTTTGATGTGTGACTGTACGGATAAGATGACTACGTAGAGTGGAGACCCCGCATGATTAAAAGAGCTCGGGGCAGTCCATCAGACGAAGCGGAGGTTTGGAGGAGAAAGGCACGAGATCGCCTTGCATGGATAAACATAAAAAATCTTTATTCAATTTAGGTCCATACAGAACATTTATGTATCTCAAAATAGGTATATACATATTAACATCTACCGCTGGTTCGGAATGACGATTTCTACTGAGAAGACACCAGCAAACTCAACAGTTACTCTTTTCAAATATTGATGATGTTACAGAGTTTCAATAGAGAAGAGAACATAAATACAATTATTAAAGTTAATAAACTACTAAGAATAACAACTCGCAAGACTAATCGATTAAGATTACCAAGAATCCTTATGATTTAAATAGTCTTGTACACTATAGTAACCTTTCTTCATTAGGCAGGTTTTCTCGCTTAATATGAGACTGAAACTATTTCAGGAGTGAGCTGGAAACGGCCTATGTCCAAGAATGAGCAACAAAAGGCATAAGATCATAAGATAATAATGATAAAACTTAACAAAATGAATGTGGCAAAGTTTTGGCCACACCGTAGCGGTCGAAACATCTTTTTTTTTGCGATAGGTGGCAGACGAGCAGACGAATCGCCTGATGGTAAGCGATTTCCTCCTCCCGTGGACACCCACAACACCAGTCACAGTCCTGTCTCTCTATGGTTTTATATCCTTATACTATAGTAGTTAGATAGTAAATTTTCCTCGATATGGTCCTTCTATGCCATGTGAAATTGTGTAATGTGTTGCGTGTCTTAACTATCATGATTAAATGAAGGGAAATTGATCTGCTTTTTGCTGCTTTAGGACGAAATTCAACCTTAATGCTTTTGCATGCCACATTCTATACATACACACATTCCAAGAACTTTATAGCTAAGTATAATACCTAAACAAGTCGCTCTCGGCTAGTGGCCACACTTATCTGTTGAACTACACTCGCAAGCAAACAAATCGACTCAGGACCAAATTTTAAATACAAACATACTAACTTCATGGGCCTATAAACATGAAAGTATAATTATTTGATTTAGTGATAATTTTAATGTAAATCGATGTCAAAAATGTATCTTTTAAGGCGACGGGTGGGGCACACTAGCGACGCCAATCGATTTTAATTTTTAGCTGCTAAACCGAATCTATTTTATACAATTTCGGGGTTATAACCTCTCAGCAAACGTTTATACTATTTATTAAATAACTATGCACATATGTTGGGTCTGTTTTTTGTGCCCGCTGAGTGGCCGCTTTTGGCGTGAATGAATTTTTCGCGTAGGCGTTGGACTTAACATTTTTGCATAGCTATTTAATAAATAGTATAAATGTTAGCCGAGAGGTTGTAACCCCGGAATTGTTTAAAATAGATTCGGTCGGAAAGCGATTGGCGTCGCTAGTGTGCACCTTAACAAGCTCCCAGAAACATGCCAATTTTCTTAAAATTTGGATTGAGCAGCAACTTGTTTGTCTTTCTCATGCGTTTTTTTTTAAGAAATCGGCACGTTTCTGTAATCTGTAAAAATAATTAATTGAAATTTGAACACTTTTGAAACCGATTTACAATAAAATTATCACTAAAGCACAGATACTTATATTTACAGGGCTCTGAAATTTGTATGTTTGTATGAAAATTAGGTCCTGAATCGATTTGTTTGCTCGCAACTGTATATTATTACTAGATAATTCGTTCATGTTACTAGAGTATTAGGAACTCACTCCACCTTATTCTAAATCGTGGTCTAAAGTTATTTCCGTACTAAAGCTCATGTCATCCCGTTCCAACACGCAATGTAGATAGATAGATAGATAGATATTCTTTATTGCACAAAAATAAAATACAAGCATGATACAACAGCAACAGACAGTACAATAAGGCGGTCTTATCGCTTGTAGCGATTTCTTCCAGACAACCTTTGGGTAGAGGAAAGAAATATCGTATTCGTAATAAGGGAAGGCAGTGCAAAGTAATTTAACAAATGAAATTGAGAATGGCAGAAATATACATTATTTTATATATTAATATTAAAATTAATATTATTAATAGCAATGTAAAAAGGGGCTGGCACGAATTTTGTTCCAAGACTATCCTTAGTTCGCTATTTGTATTATGGGGGACTGCGCTTACCTCATTGTCTTCGTAACTGGCCAGTTGCCAGATGTCTCCAGCCGCAGAGGCGCCATGAGGCCTGTTAGATAAGACAAGGTAGCTAATCTAATACGGTAATTTAGAGACTTCTTTTTTCGAGTTTCAAAACTTCTAAAACGAAGTTTTGAATCGACGACCCATTTGGAACAGTGGTAGTGAACGCTGTCTTTGGTCCAAGAGTTGCGGGTTCGATCCCCGCACAGTACAAACATTTGTGTGCATGAACATGTATGTTTGTATTGGTCTGGGTGTTCCCTATGTATTATAAGTATATATTTACAAAAGAAAAGTATTATACATATATATTTGTAATCCCACTGTTGATTCTGATATCCGTAACACAGGTGCTTGAGCTACCTATCTCGAAATCAGATCAATGTTATTTATCAAAAAAAAATCTCAGATTTTTTTTTACATAATCCTCATCATAATCTTAGTGTGTTCCCGTCATTTATGTGTGACCCCGGGGAACGCTTGGACCATGATTCTTGATTTGGGGAGTCTGGTATTATCACTTTAGGACCTTGTCACAATACTTACCTATAAGAAAGTAGAGGTTCACTTTCTTATATTATATATTGTGACAACGTCCTAAACTGTATACATATTTTTGGAGTTGACTGTACAATGAAGCGATTGACGTTTGACCTTCGCAACCCTTTAACAGGCCAGACCAACTGAATCATGTTTACACATTTCAGAAACTACCCGAAACCTGCAGGTTTCCTCACGATGGTTTCCCTACCCGCCGAGCTAATGGTACAGATAGAAAGAGATCACACAGATCTGAAAAATACAGAGGTGTATGCTCGGATTCGAACCCTGACCCCCCGTATAGAAGGCGCGTTCTGCTGAATCAATGAGCTACCATCGCTTTGGTCCTGCTCCTAATCCCTCTTCGGTCGTGTCCCACTAGTGTCCCATCGAAATAAGAGGGTACGGGAATAGAGAGTGCACTTGTGCTGCGCAAATACTAGTGCACTATAATATGTCCTGCGTCGATGGCTGATTTTTTATTTATTTATTTATTTATAAACGGTAGACCAGGATTTACATTTCTTATGTATGTTTACATCAGTATGGTTACAGAGAAATCACTTATAGGTCTACACAGATAGAAATTAAGTAGAAGTATAACAGATATAAACTTAGAATATAAATGTGGATATTCAGCAAAACGAAACATTCCTTAACATCAATTCCAACTTATAGCTATTTTCATAAATCTTTATATTTTTCTATGTATAATATATGTTTTACATATTTTGCGGTTCGAAGAACCGCTCGCTCAGAAGCCGTCTCACCGTTGGTATGCTGGTGTTGAAAAGGTCTAAGTCTAGTTCCTTACTAAGTTTGTTAAACTTATTGCACACACGCCATAAGTAGCTGTTCTGCCTATAGTTGGTTGTCGCCCTCGGAAGGGAAATTGGCGGGTTGAATCTTATAGGCTTTTTAGGTGTCCTAAGGGATAGGCTGGCAAGAAGCTGGGGGCAATCTATTTTAGCTGTGGCAATTTTTAATAGATATGAAATATCGGCTATCTCCCGCCTCAGTTCGAGAGGGAGGATATGATGTTTCCTACACCAGTAAAGATATTCGGACGATTTATACGGATCTCTCAAACGAAAACATAAAAACTTAATAAATTTCCGCTGTATGTTCTCCAGACGAGACATGTATGTCTGGTACATAGGATTCCAGATCTGCGACGCGTATTCCAGGTGACTACGGACTAGGGTACAATAAAGTATCTTTAGTGTTTTGGCTTTTTTAAAATCTAAGGAGCTCCGCATCACAAATCCAAGGGCTTGACAGGCCTTGCTTGCAATAGCATCTGTGTGGGTGTCAAACAGTAGCTTAGAGTCGTGTATGACACCGAGGTCTCTAACCGTGTTTTTTCGGTCGACCGTAGTGCCTCTGAGTGTGTAAGCAGATGGTTGTAGGTTTTGTTTTCGACCAAAAGTGACAGTAAAACATTTGGATGGATTCAGGTCGAGCTGGTTAGAGTAACAGTAATGATCTAATCGCTGCAGATCTGCCTGTAGGGCGTCTATATCCTCTTGAGAGGATATTGTGGAGAAGATTTTCATGTCATCAGCAAAGCATAAAAGTTGAGAGGAATGTAGACATGAGCTTATGTCATTGACAAAAATTAGAAATAAAAGTGGCCCCAACAGCGAACCCTGAGGTACACCACTTGGGATTGGTATCCAGCTAGACATATAGTTACTGACTACTACTGCCTGAGACCGGTTAGATATATATGAGGATAACCATCTAAGCAGATCGCCTCTTATGCCAATATTGTAAAGCTTCTGCAAAAGTAGACTATGATTAATTCGATCAAAACACTTGCTGTAGTCTGTATAGACAACGTCAACCTGTTTGCCATTATCCATCGCGGTAGTGAGATACTCATTTAGAATAATAAGATTAGAAACCGTGGACCGACCTCTGAGAAAGCCATGTTGAGAGTCACTAAATGTGTTTTTGAGCGAAACATAGATTTGTTCGTAAACGATTTTCTCAAATAATTTCGCTATAAGACACAGTTTAGAAATAGGCCTGTAGTTCATAATATCGGCCCTGGACCCTTTCTTGTGTATTGGAGAAATAAATGCCGATTTCCACATTTGTGGCACCACACAATCGGTGAGCGATCTTTGGAAGAGGAGAGAGATGGGGAACGCTAAAGCTTCAGCACATCTGATTAAGACTGTTGCTGGTAGTTGGTCCGGTCCAGCTGACTTGGAGGGATCCAATTTTATAAGCATTTTATAAATGGCATTTTGATCTATCTCAATAGCAGAGATGTCACATGTGGTATCGAGTGGTGGTGATAAAATAGGGCTTGATGATGAGCCTGTATCTAAAAATGTAGACCGGAAATAATCCGAGAAAGCTTCACAGATACTTTCACCGGAGGTTATAAATTCGGTGCCGTATTTCATGCTACTGGGAATTAAATTGCATTTACGACGCGTCTTAATATAGGACCAAAAGTGTTTCGGATTTTCTTGGATGGAGTCTTCCACATACGCAATGTACTTCTCGTAGCAAGCTACTTCGAGGTTACGTACTCTTTTCCGCAGAAAATTATACGATTCCAAGTCACTTTTGTTCCCATATGTTTTGTACTTACGTTCGTATTTGCGTTTCTCTTTAATAGCCTTAATCAGTGCTGGTGAATGCCACTTGGGACGTGAGCTACTCACGACAAGCTTGTGAGGAATAAACTTGTCACGTAGGGAATACAAAGCTGAATAGAAAAAACTGATACAATACTCCAGAGACTTATCTAAAAACTCTGCATTCCAGTCTATATCAGATAAGTTAGCGCTAATCGAGTTGTAGTCACCTTTATCATACCTATATCGCACCGAACGGGAAGCCTTGAGAGACTCAAAACCTGAAAGACATAGTAAGACATTTAGGGCACTATGGTGGGGATCGATGGGCACTAAAGGGTCGCCACATTTGCTCACAGTCACCGCTTCGTTCGAAAACACTAAATCCAGAATCCTATCGTATGAGTTCAGAATCCCATTGTATTGATCGAGGTTATTAGTATTAATTTCATCAATTAGTAATAGCTCATCCGGAGTACGATAGTTGTGGGGTGAAAACGAACCTTTGTCATTAGGTTTCCAAAGTATGCTGCTGAGGTTAAAGTCGCCCAATATGAGAAAAATATCAGACGGTTGACTTAATATAATGTCGCTCAATTTACCTACGTAATTATTTAATTGTTGCGAGAACGAATTGCCCCGTTTTTGGTCACATAAATATAATACGCATAGGTGGACTCTAATGACTTCTTTGCAATTAGTACCTTTAAGCAATAATGTAACCCATAAATCCTCCGCGGATGATTGGTACTGAGGCTGTGCGACAACCGACAACTCCTTACGCGCAGCCACCAGCACACCGCCGCCGCGACCCTGACCCGTTAACGCATAGTCCCGGTCCCGCCTCCACACCACGTACCGATCGTCAAATAACTCCGCATCTGATACACTGTCCACTAGCCACGTTTCAGTGAGAACAATTATGTCGTATGTATGCATAAGTAGGTTGCGATGAAAAAGTATAGTTTTAGATCTCAGCCCACGCACGTTTTGATAATACAGTGATAATTTACCTAAACTCCTGTTACTTGAACTGTTATTCATTAAAAATAACGATAGATAACGACTGACTAGAAAAATAATAGAAACATAGAAACAATTTGAATAAAATTAAGCGTATTAGTGGGCAGATGACTACAGTCCGGTAGATAGAAATACGTGCGTATGAACTGTCGATAGCAGGCGTAGCTAGGAGTGGAATATAAATAATATTAAGGTATATAATTGCACACAAAAATGAATCAGCGCGACGGGGCAGAAGGCGACAGCTGAACTTATCAGCGGTGAGTGTAAGCGGGAAAGGTGCAGGTGTGGCGACGCGCAGTCTAAGCAGAACTGACCCGTTATGGGTAATTGAATAGTTTGGTAATCTGCTTCTGAGCGTAGCAGTGGTTGCAAACCATTTAACAATTTTATATCGTAGTTTTATGTTTATTATGTTAATCAAATTTTTGCAAAAAATTAGAATAACAATAATGTAATTTGTGGGCAGATTAGTGAATAGATTAAAAATATGTATAGTTAGCGTTATTCGGTTTAGATAACTGAATAGGTGAGTTTGTTTAAATCATTTTCGGTGTTTATAATCGTTACGTGTGATGTGTCGTTTTTTCTTACGTGGATTTTCCCGTGCTTGACCCAAATGTAACGATAATCTTTGGCTTTTAGAACAGATTTCGTTTTTGTCAGCAACTTCTTGTGGGCGGGAGTTAGGTGGTCATTAATAAAGATGCGTCCCGTACCGGTAAAGCCAAGATCCTCCACAGTTATGGTCTTCCGTGCTCGTGCAGCAGCCACAAAGTCCTCCTTGATGTACCGGTTTATGAAGCAGACAATAATACATTTCTCTTTTGAGTCATGAACTGGGATGCGTGATATATAGTTTATCTGCGTCTTTGGGATGGCATAACATACTGCTTTGCAAATGTTGTCCACTATACTGAAGAGGTTTTCTCCCTTTTTTAGCGGCACTCCTTTAATTTCCACGTTATTGAGTCGCGCCCATTGCTCTTTAGCCGAAAAGTCGTGCTTGACTTGGGATATAGCTTCCTGAGTTGTTGTGACGGCGTCTTGGATGCTAGTGACAACCGGCAACTTTGATTCCACACTTGACAGTCGCTTAGAGTAATCTTCTAGTTTTGCACTGTTGAACTCACAGGAAGCTTTGAGGTCAGCGATCTCAGCCTTGACTGACCGGACGTCCTCGATGAGAATAGGAAGAGAGGAGAGTTGCAGTTTTATGCCGCGTATTTCGGTTAGGATAGCCTCTAATGATGCTGGTTCATGCGAGGGAGACGATGAAGAACCAGGTTTCATGCAGGTAGGACATTTCCAGGCAGCTCGCCTCTCCGAACGCCATTTGCGGTATGCCACTTCCTGTACGTTGGCACAGGAGAAATCCAGATGCTTCTTACAGGTACCACATTGAACTCCATCGACGAAACTTGAGTCACAGATTGCACACCTCATGTTTGATAATTTTAAGCTGGTGGTTAAAAGGTTGACGATAGCCGAAACAGATGGTAAGTCGACGTACGTGTTTTGCTGGTAAGCGCTCGAGCTGTACTGACTGATCGCTGAGATTGGCCGGCATGACCGAAATATCGGTTTGGAGGACCTTAATTAATTGTTAATCCATCTAAGGCCCGATGCGACCCATCTTTAACCGTGGATAAACCTATGGTACCTATAATGTCAGATTTGTATAGAATGACAGCGCTATACCAAATGTTTAGTATCCAATAAGATTGTTCCAAACGGCCCTAAAACACGTTCAGACTGTTCTGTTAATATACCGTAAGCTAAAGCTGAGATGAATACGTTCTTTCAAGACTGGTCCACAGCAGCCCTGGACCGGGAGAGGTGGAAAAGGGTAGGGAGGTATTTGCCCTGCAGTGGGACACTATGGGCTCATAATAAAATAAAATAAAGCTAACACGCTGGGAATTCCCAAATACCATATTTTAATCCCACAAAAAACCTTTGGGATGCGAGAGCCACCCGTTTAGACAGCATTCAACCCGCCGAAGAATTACTAAGAAAATAAAAAAGGCCAAAAAAAATTCGAGTAGGCCGACCCGGCCTCACCCGACCTTTTGTTACAATAGCAGGTACATTTTAAATTATTTAGATCTATACGTATTTTTAGACAAAAGCTGGACGGTAACTACGATTTTAAAATTCTAATCTTGAATAGGAATGGGGAAGGTAAGTCAAGCGACAGGTCAAGAACACATTCGACTTAACTAGCGCCAGTAGATTTGTATTAAGGTGACGGGTAGGGCACACTAGCGACACCAATCGTTTTTAATATTTAGCTACTAAACCGGACCTATTTTAAACAATTTCGGGGTTACAACCTCTCGGCAAACACTTATACTATTTATTAAATAACCATACACAAATGTTGGATCCGTTTTTGTACGAGAAAAATTGATTCACGCCAAAAGTGGCCACTTTTGGCGGTAAATCACATTTCGAGTACGAAAGCAGACCCAAAAGTTAAGTATAAGTATTTAATAAATAGTATAAGTGTATGCCGAGAGGTTGTAACCCCAAAATTGTTTAAAATAGATCCGGTTTAGTAGCTAAAAATTAAAATCGATTGGGGTCGCTAGTTGACCCTACCCGTCCCCTTAATTGTGGCGAATATGAGACATTTAAAAAAAAGTGCAACGGTGAATCCATAAAGGAAAGTATTCTAAAATATTTTTACTTCAAACAACAAAACAAGGTTATGTAAAATGAAATGTGACTGAACGAATGGTTGAATGATTCGATCAATTTTGACACTATCCTGCGGTACTAAGTGGTCTATGGTTAGTCGAGGGTTTGTAATAAACATTTAAGAACTAACATTATGCCGTAATAATCATGAACTTGCTAGTTTAGGATTAAAGCGGGTGTCAGAGTAATTTTTGTAATAAGAGGGCCTGAGTTTATGATTATGAAAATAATGCATAAAATATACGGCCTCACAGAAAACCGGAGTGAAGCAGCACTGTGCTGTGTTTCGCTGCGTGAGTCAGAGTACCGGAGACCCAATCCAGGTGAAGAGGGGGTTTAAGGGTTGGCAGCGCACTTGTGACTCCACTGATGTCGCGGGTGTCCACGGGCGGCGGCAATCGCTTACCATCAGGTGATCCGTCCGTACATAAAAAAATGAAATAAATATTATGATGTAAACCGAAGCAGACAGTAAGAAACATATTATTAATAATACATTTATTTCGTCCAACCTTTAGGTTACTTTAATATGATTTATCATAACTACCTAT
This sequence comes from Marasmia exigua, assembly GCA_019059595.1. Lineage (NCBI taxonomy): Eukaryota > Metazoa > Arthropoda > Insecta > Lepidoptera > Crambidae > Marasmia > Marasmia exigua. The sequence continues at coordinate 23,624,484 of CM032473.1, forward strand.
TTATTTTAGAAGATAGGCCTAGGATCCGACTTATAATATCCTCCAACCGATTACGGCTACGGCGGCCAATCTCAACGATCAGCCACGTACGCAGGATATATTATACTTAGTGCTCAAGTGTGTGCGCAAACACAAGTACACTCTCTATTCCCTTACCCTCATATTTCGATGGGACACTACTGTGACACGACCAGAGAGGGATTGGGTGCAGGACCAACGGCTTAACGTGCTTTCCGAGACACGGGGGTATAAGACCGCCAACTTCCAGACTCCGGGCTGTCACTAAGAATTTCTTACCGAAAACTTAGGTACAAATTTTTGGCCCGACCCGGGGATCGAACCCGGGATCTCTTGCACAGCTGTCGCTTTATAGTGCGACCCACTAACCACTGCGCCACCGAGGCAGTCAGGATCCGACTTAAGGTAGTTACGAAGGACGGGAATAGCTTGTGACGATCGCGTAAAGTATAATTCTCGTAAAGTAATCCAACCAGCTTGAAACGTTAGAAAACGAAGCACTCGTGTAAAAGTTGTTTGTACGATCTAGTACTGAGAGAGTTTACTTGGGGAGATAATTCAATAGTTTTATGGGCGAAAGACATTACCTACACCCAGACGTGCTAGGTATTACCTATTAGTTACCTACCAACCAACCATATATATATCAAGAAAGATATGGCGCGTCTTAGAAACTATGTGTCTCGAGTCGAGACTCTCGACAACATACCTACATCAGAAAAACATAATAATATTCGGCTATGGCGGCTAATCTCAAAATCAGCCACGTTCGCAGGATATTTTATACTTGGTGCTCAAGTGTGTCCACTCTCTATTCCCTTGCCGTCATAATTGGATGGGACAACCTAAGATGTTTTTAAAGTTAACGTCATTGGGGACAACCGTGTGACACGACCGAAGAGGTATCAGGCGCAGGGCCCATTGGCTTAACGTGCTTTCCGAGGCACAGGGGTACAAGACCGCCAACTTCCAGACTCCGGGCAGACACTGAGACTGAGGCTTTCGTAACAGAAAATCTTAGGTACCAATTTTGTTCCGACTCGGGGATCGCCCGGGACCTGCGCCACCGGGGCAGTTTTCGAAGTAACATTGCATCGGACTAGCCAATTCGTAGAAACAAGGCATCCATCGATGTAAGATTCTCGATGTAATGAAACTTCGAACAAACAAACTGTCGTAGAAACAAGCCATCGCACTATGAAGACTGCAATGAAATGTTGTCGGTTTATACATTTTCCTAGAATAGTGTTTCGAAGTAACAGGGAACCCATGTAAATCAAGCGGTTTAGGTCCGATGCATTCTCTCGAACCGACCAAAGGAGCGTGATTGATAATGATCAATCATGCTTGTTTTGATTTGTGCTACCTACCTACGTTGATATCTACAAGTACAAATGCACCAAGGAACGAAAATACTTATTGCACAAGTGTGCAATAAGTATTTTCGTAGTAAGAATATTATCAGAAAAGGGCACTTTTGTTGAGGGGGACACGACTGGCGAGAGATCGGAGTACGGAGTCCGTGTTTTCCGTTCGAGCCACGGGGGTACCAGACTTCCTGACTCCGGGCTGACACAGAACATGACGTGAACTAAAAAACTCAGGAACAAATTTTGTCCAAACCGGGAATTTGAACGCCTCAGGAGCTCGAGAGTTGTCGTTCGCTGCTTGGGGTCCAGGGCAACACATAACTCATTTTTTATTATTTTATTTATGGATCCGTACACGGTAAAGCTAAAAGGAAATTGTGTTTATTGACCATTTAACGTTAGGTTTAGGTATCATTATAGACAATAAAGTTTTATTTTACAAAATAAGTACACCAGATCTACGTATCCTCCTAAGTACGAGTTAGGTATTTGCAGATATTTAGAGCCAATTTTTGATCAGTAGTTACCTTCGGTTAAATTAACTGTAGTTAACTGTCTAACCAATAGTCAAAGTGACGTAATTCCTTGTAATACTATTGGTTAAGCCATTTAATCTAACTATTGTTCGAAATACAAAATTGACCATTGGTTACTTTTTTAAACCAGTTTAACTACGGAACAAAAATCGACCCTTAGCGCATAGGTACATGTTGTGAACTTTTAAATAGAACGTAGGAGACCCATATTTGTTGTCTAACATAAATAAAGAAGGAAAATAACAAAATAAAATTATAAGAGAACGTAACATAGATATTCATTGAACCCTAGCACCTCTCCTAACAACAAACAAAACTGTTATAAACATTTGCAATTACCTACATTGTATGGACAGTCATATATCAATGTACCTACCTATACAAATCCGTCGAATGTCTTTTCATCCATTCGTTCGGTTCAATAAAAATTGAGGAAAGACAGGTAACTAGCGTCGACAGTAAATTTGTATTTAATTGTAGCGAATTTGAGACATTTCAAAAAAAAGTACAACGGTGAATCCATAAACGGTATGCATTAAGGTGACGGATAGGGCACACTAGCGACGCCAATCGATTTTAATTTTTAGCAACTAAACCCGATCTATTTTAAACAATTTCGGGGTTACAACCTCTCGCCAAACACTCATACTGTTTATTAAATAACCATGCAAAAATGTTGGGCCCAACGTGTACGCGAAAAATTGATTCACGCCAAAGCGGCCACTTTTGGCGTGAATCAATTTTTCGCGTACAAAAGCGGACCCAACATTTGTGCATGGTTATTTAATAAATAGAGTAAGTGTTTGCTGAGAGGTTGTAACCCCGAAATTGTTTAAAATAGATCCGGTTTAGTAGCTTAAAATTAAAATCGATTGGCGTCGCTAGTGTGCCCTACCCGTCACCTTAAGGGTTTTTTTTTAGATAAAATTGAGTAATGATTTCTGCTTACAAGTAACCATAATTTTTGTTATTGCTAAAAGTGGCCACTTTAGACAATTAATAAGAATTATGGTAACATATACGAAGATAAATTACACAAGCACATCTCCAAAAAATCTTTAGGTAGGTATACTTTTCTTTGGAAGCATGCGGACGGAAAATTCACTCCCGCATAGGAGGACTATACCTACATACAGCCACAATCGCAGCTGTAATGTCACCACACCGCGCGATGCTCCCGGCTGTGGGGTTTCCGACCGTGATTGCGTTGAGACGGGCGACAACCTAGGGGTTTTGGTTAGGGTTAGATACACACCATCTTGTTCCCTACAAGCTACAAGGTAAAGGCCATGATGGTTTCCCCTGGGAAAATAAAAGGTTCCCCAGATTAGTCCATGCCCAGACTAAATGTTGCGGTTGCAAAGGACGGCAGCCGCTTCATTGTAATTACTAGACATTCCAAATCGATCATGATTCAAGCATTACATATATACATTTTGAATGATGTGCTGTTGGTTGGTCATCATCATCATCATCATCAGCCCATTTAAGTCCCCCACTGCTGGGGCACGGGCCTCCCTCAATCACATGAGGGGTAATTGCCATACTCACCACGCTTGGCAGACGGGTTGGCGAGGGTTTCGATATAAATGCAGAGTTTTCCTTCTCTGGGTGCTGATGATCATGCCAGCAACTTTACCTTAGTCGCCTTTTACGACACCTCGGTAGGAGTGAGGGTGGCCTATTCTACTCTGCCGGGGACCACACGGCGTGCTGTTGGTGAACCTAAGTAACTAACATGGGCTCCGAAGCGGTGTAACTGGAAATGAAAAGCATCTATTTTATTATAATAATAAGCCACAGACTATGAGTTATACTCAAAGGCCACAGATTACTTAATAGGTACAATAAGCTAGCATCTAAGAATACCATCTCCTACAATTTATTAGAAGTTAACCAAACAAAGACCTAGAGACCGCGAGTCACTAACCAATGTTAAAAAATATAATATAGTATTATAGTATAAGGAATGAAATGCTAAAATGGTAATGAACCTATTAGGTACTGATAGCCTTGGTTTTATATCATAACCTCACTCACTGTTTGAGTGCAATAAAAGTAAATTCATTCATTCAACCTTTTATTTCTTACAGTTCATCGAGAAATTCATCAACGAGTCCGCTGAGGGCGTGGTCCTCCTCAGCTTCGGTTCCCTCATCAGGACGTCCACCATCCCCCCTCACAAGGAGGAGATGATCGTGAACGCCCTCTCGGGGATAAAGCAGCGCGTCATCTGGAAGTACGAGGAGTGCGATGAAGACGGCACGGTAGAGGGGAACATACTCAAAGTGCGCTGGTTGCCGCAGTATGAACTTTTGCGTGAGTATTGTGCCATACTGCTTCACAGGATACGATTGTGAATGCCCTCTCCAGTAAGAGGAGTTCACGATGGACGGGAACATCTCAAAGTGCGCTGGTTGCAGTAGTATGAACTTTTGCGTGAGTATTGTACCATACTGCCTCACAGGATACAATTGTGAACACCCTCTCGGGTACAAGGAGTGCGATCGGGTAAATGAGGAGGGCACGGTGGAGGGGAATATACTCAAAGTCCGCTGGATGCCACAGTATGAACTTTTGTGTGAGTATTGTACCATATTGCCCCACAGGATATAATACTGCCTCACAGGATAAGATCGTGAACGTTCTCTCGGGTACAAGAAGTACGATGAAGAGGGCACGGTGGAGTGGAACATACTCAAAGTGCGCTGGAGGCCGCAGTATGAACTTTTGCGTGAGTATTGTCCCATACTGCCTCACAGGATGCGATTGTGAACGCTCTCGGGTACGAGGAGTACAATGAGGAGGGCACGGTGGAAGGGAACATACCTAAAGTGCGCTGGATGCCGTAGTACGAACTTTTGCGTGAGTATTGTACCATATTGCCCGACTGGATATAATCATACTGGCTCACAGGATACGATCGTGAACACCCTCTTGGGTACAAGGAGTACGATGAAGAAGGCACGGTGGAGTGGAACATACTCGAAGTGCGCTGTATAAACTTTTACGTGAATATAGTACCATACTGCCCCACACGATACGATCGTGAACCCTCTCTTGGGTACAAGGAGTACGATGAGGAGAGCACGGTGGAGTGGAACATACTCAAAGTGCGCTGGATGCCGAAATATAAACTTTTGCGTGAGTATTGTACCATACTGCCTCACAGGATATGATCGTGAACGTTCGCTCGGGTACAAGGAGTTCGATGAAGAGGGCACGATGTAAACATACTCAAAGTGCGCTGGATGCCGCAATATGAACTTTTGCGTGAGTATTGTACCATACTGCCTCACAGGACTCCTCTCCGTGGAGGAAGCCAGTCGGCGAATGGTGCGGGGGCACCGGCGCCGGCTTTGCACAGGCCTCCTCTACAGATAAATAGAGACAGTTCGGTGCTCCTGACTGTCCCTTCAATACCCCCTGGCCCACCCGGGGGGGAGTGTAGTATGGGGCCCGCACAGTAAGCGGGCCCCATACTACACTCCTGTTTCCACCTTTACCAACGATTTGTATAAGATCACTTAGCCGGTTCCATACAAATCAATCGTATTCAAATAACGATCATTAAAATTCAGTAAAAAGTCTTTCAAGAGTTGTGACGCCTAATAAGTTACAAAACAATGGTGTCGTATTACACTGAAATAATTACAATACATTTTCTTGAAATTGCTATTCATATAGTATATATAATGCCTCGGTGGCGCAGTGGTCAGTGGGTCGCACTTTAAAGCGACGGCTGCGCAAGAGGTCTGGGTCAAACCCCAGGTCGGGCCAAAAAAAAAATTTGTACCTACCTAAAATTTTGTTAAGAGATTCTTAGTGTCAGCCCGGAGTATGGAAGGTGGCGGTCTTTTACCCCCGTGCCCCGGAAAGCACGCCATTGGTCCTGCGCCCAATCCCTCTCCGGTCTTTTCACGCTGGTGTCCCATCGGAATATGAGGGTAAGGGAATAGAGAGTGCACTTGTGTTTGCGCACACACTTGAGCACAATATCTGATCGTTGAGATTGGCCGCCGTAGCCGTAATCGGTTGGGGGATATTATAGTTAGTTACTTAGACGGTTGGATCGATTTGATGGTCTCCGCTGAAGGCGCAGAAAATATGCACTACGACCCCACGGTGGACGGGTATGCATAAGGCCACGTCGGCCCACTGCACTACAGACCGGCCGCATTCCCCCGACGCAAAAAAAGTCCTAAGAGTCTTCTTGGCTTCAGAATAAGGATTTAAATATCGTCAAAAGCCCATGTCCATGGGCGGCGGTAATCACTTGCCAGACAGCAGACGTATTACCTGAATACGTCTGCTCATCTGCCCCCAATTTCACAAAAAAAAAACAAGAAAAAAAAATTGAGCTACGTATATGTATTCATTAGTTTGCGTCACGTAAAAAGCCACCAAGAACAAAAATGTGAAATGAGAGCCAAGTTCAATATTGAATTATAGTTCTTGACTTTACCTACAATAAAAATCAAGATCTATGCAGGACATATATTACAGGGGAATAGTCATATCATCTCAAGAGTAATAAAGTCATTTTACTGCTCAGGCATTGAAAATTACAGAGAATCGCACGACTGCAATTGAAGAAAATGGCAGGTAAAATTGCATCGTGAACTCTTGACTGAGGTATCTTATTAAAATTTATAACAGTCATGTAATAATATGATGAAGGCACAAGTCTACTTTAACTTCCTGAGTATCGCAGTGGCTAATGAATCTTACATTCGATGTCCGATCCGTTGCCGCGTTGCACCACAAAACTTTGTTGTTTGTTGTTCGAAGCAAAGTTGGTACCCGAACTTTTCTGTTAAGGTGACGGGTAGGGCACACTAGCGACGCCTATACATTTTCATTTTTAGCTAGTAAACCAGATCTATTTTAAACAATTTCGGGGTTACAACCTCTCGGCAAACACTTATACTATTTATTAAATAACCATGTACAAATGTTGGGTCCAACGCGTACGCGAAAAATTGATTCACGCCAAAAGCGGCCACTTTTAGCGTGAATCAACATTTCGTGTACAAAAAAGGACCTAACATTTGTGCCTGGTTATTTAATAAACAGTATGAGTGTTTGCCGAGAGGTTGTAACCCCGAAATTGTTTAAAATAGATCCAGTTTATTAGCTAAAAATTAAAATCGATTGGCGTCGCTAGTGTGCCCTACCCGTCGCCTTAAAAAAGTCTCAAGAGTCAAGGACAAAATTAGTACCCCGACTGTTGGTTAAGAAGTTTTTAGTGTCAGCCCGAAGTTTTTGATTTGGCGGTCCTTTAACCGTTGACCCTGAACCCTCTTCGATCTGGCACTAATTACCCCATCGAAATACATAAAAAGGTAAGATAATAACACTAGTAAATAGAGCACTTGTGCCTTAGCCAACACTTCATCATCGTCCTGGCGCGATGGCGTATCATTTCATATGCCTTGCGTACTATATGTCGCTTCGGATAAGAATAAGAATTAATTTATTTGGTTTTAAGTAGGGTATACAGAAGATGACAATTATATGCATATAGACCGCCCATTCAGCCGTCAATAACAGCATACCGGGCTATGCTTGAAAAATAATCCAGGATTTAGGAAGTCTGATAAAATAAAGTGACTGCCGTCATACCTTCGCAACCCTTAGACATAGATGTGAAAAATTTTGATGTGCTTCCCAACCAGTAGCGTAGCGTAGTGGGTGCGAGGGGGTGGCAAACTCTCAGCTTTATATAGCAGAGGTTCGAGGAAAAAAAGATGTCTGAAACGACACAGTTTAGCGAACGTTCATTTTTAGGGAGAAGAGAAATGTAGGCTTCCATGTCTCTTCTATCAGGGGCGGTCGAAGAAAGTAACGGTAGCGGCAATTTTTGGTTTAGGGGGCGGCAAAATCTAAGCTCTGTCGGCTAGTCTTCCGCCCCGGGTGGCTAAATCGTCTTCCGCTCCGGCTGGCTATTACCTATATCGTCTTCCGCCCCGGCTGGCTAAATCGTCTTCCGCCCCGGCTGGCTAAACAGTCTTCCGCCCCGGACGCCAAACACCTACGCTACGCCACTGCTCCGAAGATAATAACCAATTACCGCTGTTGGTAAAATTATGTTTTTGGGTACCGTAGTCGAAATATGGCGAGGCCAATATCTTTCATTACTTTACGTCCATCAGGTTGAATGAGCGTGTTTACGTGGTTTATCTGTAAACGTTCAGTAGGTATGTAATGTATCATAATTAGTCACACATCATGACTTGAAGGATTTTCTTTCAAAGTGACATGAAAAGACTGAGACATAGGGTTGTCTACTTTGCTGAAACGAAGCGTTCATTTAATTTTAGCAAATAAACTGTACTTTTTTTCTTTTTTTAATACGACAAACGAGCAAGCGAGTCACCTGATAGAAAGTAATCATCGCCGCCCATGAACATCCGCGAAATCAGAGAGATCGCTAATGTTTTGCCGGCCTTTTTAAAAAGGAGTACGCTCTTCTCTTGAAGGTTCATAAATCGTAGCCGTCGGGAAATACTCCCGCAGGTAAACCGTACCACAGAACTGAGGTACGTGGTAGAAAGTTCTACTTACTATTATGAAACGCTTGCGCGATGGAATCGATGGCTATTTACCTACATTTATATGGAATGAATGAATTAATGAATTAATGAATGAATGAATGAATATACTTTTATTGCACTCAAAATAAAGCATGAAAACTTAAAAACTAGATATTACAGGATGTGTACAACGAAGGCGGCCTTATCACTATGAGCGATCTCTTCCAGGCAACCTTTGGATAAAGATGGAAAATTATTTTGATCAGTTCTACGCTATATTTTTAGGAAAAGGAATAAAATGAAACAACTAAGAGGTTGCCCTAATCCACGTGGGTGACCCGTATGCTCGTCTGCTACCTATTGCATCATCATCATCATCAGCCCATTTAAGTCCCCACTGCTGGGGCACGGGCATCCCTCAATCACATGAGGGGTAATTGCCATACTCACCACGCTTGACAGACGGGTTGGCGAGGGTTTTGATATAAATGCAGAGTTTTCCTTCTCTGGGTCCTGACCCATTGCATACCTACAAAAAAATGAATGCCATCTTTATCCATAAGAGCTTGATTTATTTTCTATTGTTTCTATTCAGCTGTCTAGCTTGTCAATAATCCTGACCGAAATGATGTTTGTATTAATTAATCTTATCTTTATTCATATTAACCAGAAGACAGCAATGCCATCAAGTGCATGTGTGACTAAAATAAATGAACCGTTAAGCAGTGCAATTAATTGGATGCAATGCTCGCTTCCTGTGTGGTCATCCCATACTCTCTTAAGGGTCCCCGACTCCTCCCCTAAGGAGCACTCATACAGGGCCCCTTTGCAAAACTCACCAATTCCTTTTTCAATAACTCATTGCCTAGCGATTTTTCGATTGTATTGTTCACCATCATGACTATCTTCTTCTCATCGTCAGCCCATTTAAGTCCCCATTGCTGGGGCACGGGCCTCCCTCAATCACATGAGGGGTAATTGCCATACTCACCACGCTTGGCAGACGGGTCGGCGAGGGTTTTAATATAAATGCAGAGATTTCCTTCTCTGGGTGCTGATGATCATGCCAGCAGCTTTACCTTAGTCGCCTTTTACGACACCTCGGTAAGAGTGAGGGTGGCCTATTCTTCTCTGCTGGGAACCACACGGCTTGATCGCCATTTCAATTTAAAATTTGCGAACATAATAAAAGCTCAGGGCGAGCTGTTGTTCTTTAGCGACACCACGCACCCCGATACTCCAGAAGGTCCGTATTACTCCTATGACCGTCGACTCTTGCCTTGCATTAACCAGCCGTGAAAGAACACTAAACTTGATATCCAGGTTGGAAGTGTAAAATGTCAGAACGTGGGGGCCTGCTTTTCATCTCATGGCGATTTAAACCTTTGACACAGCTGCTCTAAATATATATACATGTCGAATTGAGAACCTCTTTTTTTTGAAGTCTGGCAAAAATAGAACTGGAGCCCAATTCTCATGTTATTTTCATACGACATATATCACCAAAACACAGTTTTTTGTATGGTTTTCAGGAGCCCATATCTTGTGCTCGTGACATTTATTTTCATACGACATTTATCACTAAAACATAGTTTTTTTGTATGGTTTTCAGGTGATATCCGCCATGTTTTCAAAATATCACGAGCACGAGAATTGGGCTCCTGGTGCTTTAATTGTACACTGGCGACCTTTAAGCCTAGATGCTCTTCTTCTTTCTGGGCCTGCCTTTTCTTGTATCTTGCCCTATATTATAATAGCAACAGACTACAGGTCGTACTTTAAACCACGCATTATATGTCCAAGATATTCCAGTTTCCTTCTTCATCATGGATAATATATCAGTGCCCAACTCTTTACAGGCCACAAGAAGGTGCTGGGATTCATCGGCCATGGAGGTCTCCTCGGGATGACAGAAGCCATCGCGGCAGGGAAACCAATGGTGGTCGTACCGTTCTTCGGCGACCAGCCGTACAATGCAGCCATGGCTGAGGAAGTCGGCCTTGGCGTGGCCGTGCCGTATGAGGATCTCACTGAGGAGTCGCTGCGGGCAGCGATACAGAAGGCGCTGAGTGCTGAGTAAGTTGACAGAATGTATTAATTTTGCTTGTATCGTTGAATCGGACTTTGAAAGGCGGATCCATCCATAATATCTTCTCTATTATAACCTTATAGTAGTATATTTTATATAATTTTATATAATTTGTGTAGGTTATATTGTATTATAGTAAGTTAACATTCGTATATATTAGTGTATGATAACGTGTTTATTTATTTATTTATTATCTAGATATATGTATTTATACGATAAATTTACTTAATCAATATTCAAAATCAAAAGGATTGCACCACCCTCCCCTCTTCTATCTAATGTCCTTTACCTGAAGGTTGTCTGGTAGAGATCGCTCCCAGCGATAAGACCGCCTAAATTGTACATTGTATCTCTGTTTACCTAGCTGTTAAGTTTTGTATGTTGTGCAATAAAGAGTATCTATCTATCCACTGCCACTTCGATCGATCCTCGGCTACTTGCATCCAGCTCCTGCAACAGCATCTTGCGCAAATCGTCAACCCTGTAGGTAAGGCAACAACGTGAGGAAAACTGCGGGTTCCAGATAGTTTCTACTTACTCCCAATGATTCTGAACGTGTCAACATGATTCAGTTAGTCTGGTTGCCCGGTCAAGGGTTGCGCAGGTCAGACGGCAGTTGCTTCATTCTCGATTTCCCTGATTTTCATGCACAAAGTGACAGCAATCGGGAATAACACTCTATGAGGAGGATAAGGATCAAATAGCGAACATTGTAACATTGCGATATTTCGTCTGTAAATGTCCATGTTAAGTGTCGAATAAATGATTTCTTATCTTATCTTATCTCATTGCCTATGTCCAGCAATGGACTGCAATAAGCAGATGGTGGTAGCTATTAAGGCGACGGGTAGGACACACTAGCGACGCCAATCTATTTTAATTTCTAGCTAGTAAACCGGATCTATTTTAAACAATTTCTTATGTGTCTTAGTACCTACTCTGAGTACTCTGAGTATGAATAGCTTCTGGCGTGATTTTAATGATGAAATTGCGAATACCTTAAGGCGACTAGCGACACCATTGGTTTATAATTGTTAGCTACTAAGCCGGATCTATTTTAAACAACTTCGGGGTTAAAACCTCTCGGGAAACACTTATACTATTTATTAAATAACCATGCAAAATGTTGGGTCCGTTTTTGTACGCGAAAAATTGATTAGCCGCCAAAAGCGGCCACTTTTGGCGTGAATAAATTTTTCGCTTACAAATGTTGACCCAACATTTTGCATGGTTATTTAATAAATAGTATAAGTGTTTGCCGAGAGGTTGTAACCCCGAAATTGTTTAAAATAGATCCGGCTTAGTAGCTAACAATTATAAACCAATGGTGTCGCTAGTCAGGGCTACACGTCGCCTTAAGGTATTCGCAATTTCATCATTAAAATCACGCCAGAAGCTATTCATACTCATAGTACTCAGAGTGGGTACTAAGATAGTGTACTCGTACCTACCTATCACACCACATTTAGTCTTCAATGTGGTTGGATATGAAATTATTCATAACACACTCTCAACTGAGAATACTTCGTAGAATCCATCCAATTACTCGCGAGTGTGCGAATGTCCGGACCGAAGCCCCACATAGGTACAGTTAACATCGGCCATTACGTAATTGTACGATTGCAGCACATATAGGTAATGGACAATTTGTTACTTGACTTCTATTACGTACAGGAAGATGTTTTATCTAAGGCCAAGGTGGAATCGATTGTGATAAGTTCCACAATAGTCTTTACAAGTAGGTATATATTATTTACTTTCATATGGGAGTGGATGACATCGCTTTTGTGGAGATGCTATTTAGATCAGATGAAATGATCAAGAGGATTTTGCATGCATGTGGTAGCCAACCTTCAAAACTGAATGTAGAAAAAGGAAATCCTCACACGACATGCTACTTAGGGGTCGTCCATTAATCACGTGAGGCCCAAAGGGGGAAGAAATCACCTTAATATCTTCAGAGGTTTTAGGAGATATAACGTGTATTTATTTTCTATTTGATTTCAACTGATCTTTCTGGAACCACCTACAATTTTTAATAATTTTTCATGTTTTTGCTAATTTTTTCCATTAACAAATCCTTAATTTTCTAGAATTCGATTCGATTAAGTCGATACCGCGACGATACTAGCTAGAAGCCAAGTAATTTATATTGATTGTGGCGAATAGAAGGCATTGAAGTATTGGTTGCTCACTTTAAAAAAATATTAAAGTGAGCAACCAATACTTTAAGGAAATGATTTACATTTTTTTGCGACCCACCTATTTAATAATTTCTTCCAACAATTAACCATAAAAGTGGCCACTTTACACTTAGGCCGCAAAATTATCAAGATTAATCTCACTTACAGGAAGAAATTATTACACAAGTTTGTCAAATTTTTTTGAGTTAATACTTAAAGTATTCCATGCTCACTTTTTCATAGTACAAGGGTACAATCTTTCGGCAAAAGTGTTTGCCGAGAGATTGTAACCCCGAAATTGTTTAAAATAGGTTTACTAGCTAAAAATCAAAATCGATTGGCGTCGCTAGTGTGCCCTACCCGTCACCTTAAACTGTTTTTCAAGTATAATTTCTTAAACTTCGCAACTTAGGATGCTTACAAAAAGAAATACTCGTGATCTTAGAGGAGGGGGGAGAGGTACCAAAACCTCATCGAAATGTCATCAGGGTGTCGATAAAAACCTTACGTGTTTAATGAATTGGACGGCCCATTTGCCGCTGTAAGTAAATGCGCCGAGCGAGGCAGAATATTTGCATTAAGTGTGTATTAGATATCTTGGTACACGTGGGCGGAAGGATTCAATACTTATAGGTGTTTTAATGAACTTGTATGATTTTCAAATGCAACTCGTGTTACATAACAATTAGGAGTGATATAGTCAAGATAATCCGCATTAAGAGGATCAGACTAAAACTGACTAGGACAAAAAAATTCTAAATTTTAATAATACAAAAACAATACTACAACACATAGCAATAACAACAGACATGCAGACGTAACACTTGATAGAAAGAGCTTTTTTTGTATCCTGGTAAATGCGTTACGCCGGACGCCGCGGTGGTGGTGTCACGGTGTCAGTGTAAGCACAATACTTAACCAAAATTACAAGTTAAATCAACCTATCTCAAAAACTATAAGAGATACTTTGATCAAACCAAAAATCGTTGAAAGAGTTAATTAGCATGCATCACCTCTATTTTTTTTAGAATTTTATACCCCCGTAGTTATAAAAATAGAGGGGGGGGGGACATACTTTTTACGACTTTGAGAGCTGATGATCTCAAAAACCGTTCACTTTAAGAAAAATGTTTTTTTAGAAAACGTTATATCATTTTAAAAGACCTTTCCATTGATACCCCACACGGGTATGGTACATCGAAAAAAAAAAATTTCATCCCTCAGTTACATGTATGGGGGGCCCCACCCCCAATTCTTTTTTTTACTATTTAGTGTCCATATTTTTGTAGCGGTTCATACAACACATATTCCCATCAAATTTCATCACTGTAGTACTTATAGTTTCCGAGTAAATCGGCTGTGACAGACAGACAGACGGACAGACGGACATGACGAAACTATAAGGTTCCGTTTTTGCCATTTTGGCTACGGAACCCTAAAAAGTAATACGGTATTTGATTTTTTTTTTATTTTTGTTATCTCGAGACCTCTCAATGATAGAAACATCGTTGCAAGAATTACTTGATTCTCTTTTAAACTAACTGAGATATCACAACTTTACAATCACATTATTTTGAACAAACCCAAAACTTTGAATTTTGTGTGGTAGCTGTACCAAATGTTTCGGTTTTATTAAAATAGTTGGTGCAAATTGTATGGGTTACTCAATGGTATAATATTTTTTTATTAATTTCATGCTATTAAAATGGACTTGCACATGAATCTTTGAATGACCATAAAACCGGCTAGACGTTATATTTTTAATTGAGTATTTTTGCTATGGGCACATATTTACCTGTATTTTGATAAAATATTTATATTTTGTAAAATCTCGAGCTTAGTCAAATACCCTATTATTGAACAAGTGCGACTGGAATGAAATTATAATGAAGTAGGTACTTAACTACTTACTGTTAAAAATAGGTATGCTCTTTTTTGGAAAGTGCAAGGCCGTTTCATTCAACGAATTTTAAAAAGAAAAATAAGTGTAAAAACACTTTTTATTACCTATATTTTGTGAACTTACTTAAGCATCCACTTGAGCATTTATTTGTGAATCAAAATTTAATTACGTTTAAATCAATTCCGACTGCCACTTTTTTCATTTATTAATTTAAAAGTATAACTTAAAGTAAAGTTTTTGAAAAAGTTGAATAGTAAGTAACAATCAAACTTAGTATTTGTGTTGTTGGTAAGTTTTATCTAATTCAGTAGCAAAACTATACTTGCCAAACATAAACTCGTACCTATCGAGAAAAATAAAAACCAGAATAATATTATAATTAGTGGGGGCGCTCGTTAGCTCTATTGTGCGCTTAAATAAAGCTATGCGCAGTAGCAACGCATGCAACACGGGGACACTATTGTATCTTACTTCCTTGTGTTGCCAGTAGCTTACAACGAATATATCAAGACATGATAAGAAGAAGACGGTCCCTCTGTTATATTGCGATAATCCCAATAAAATAACCGCTATTTAGAAGAGATAAAGGAGCGCGAGCATATATTATACCTACCTGCCTGGGAGAATCCAGTTAGGTTGGGCAGCATTTGGAAAACTACATCGTGTCTTCGTATCGTCGATACCACAGTGCCTAAAGACGAAAGTCTTAAATCAGTGCGTCCTACCCGTCATGACATACGGAGCCGAAACGTGGACACTTACGGTACGGCTGGTCCACAAGTTAAAGGTCGCTCAGCGGGCTATGGAACGAGCAATGCTCGGCGTCTCTCTCCGAAATCGAATCCGAAATGAGGTGATCCGGCAGAGAACCAAAGTCTACGACATTACTTACCGGATTAGCAAGCTTAAGTGACAGTGGGCTGGCCGTATTAGCCGCAGAACCGACAACCATCGGTTGTCGGTTCGGCTAAACGAGTGATTAGGGCGCCCTCTGGGTAGGTGGAGGGACGATCTGCGCAGGATGGCTGGCAAGAGCTGGATACGAGAAGCCATGGATAGATCACGGTGGCGAATAATTCAAGAAGCCTACGTGCAGCAGTGGACTGCGATAGGCTGATGATGATGATGAAGATGATGGTGATGGTGACCTGGGAGTGATACGGCCAACATGTCGATTGAAGGCCTCACAGAAAACTGGTGTGAAGCAGTGCTGTCCTGGATCATGGTCTAAGCGTACTCCAGGCTACGAAGCGACAGTTTTGGGCACAACTCTGACCGTGGGAGAGGCACACTTCAGCATTAATGGGCCAGCTCCACTGGAGTGATACCACGGCCTCACAGAAAACTGGCGTGAAGCACCACTGTGCTGTGTTACGCTGCGTGAGTGAGGGTACCGGAGGTTAAGGGGGGGGTTCAAAGGTTGGCAGCGCACTTGTGACTCCACTGGTATCGCGGGTGATCATGGGCGGCTGCGCAATCGCTTACCATCAGGTGATCCGTCTGGTCGTTTGCCACCTATTACACAAAAAAAAGGTGGCTTCCAAGGACCCGCTGGAAGTGGAATGAGGGCGAAAAGAGTCTGCCTTTTGGCGGATTAGAAGCGATGGTAGCTCAGTGGTTCAGAACGCGTCTTCCATACAGGGCTGGGGGACCGAGTTCCGAGCCGAGTTCTGGGGAATCCGAGCGTGCACCATGGGATTTTTCAAATTTTATGTGCGTATTTCTACGATCACCTCGGCGGTGAGGGAAAACATCGTGACGAAACCTCCACGTTTCGGATAGTTTCTGAAACGACGTGTAACCATGATTCAGTTGGTTTAGTTCCTCTTCTAATGGATTGCCAGACTCCCCAAATCAAGAATCATGGTCCAAGCGGCTCCAGTGCGACAGCTTTTAAAGTCAAAGTCAAAGTGACGACCAACGTTATTAGGATACTAAATCTATAGTAATTATAGCGCTTTCATTCTATACAATTCTGACGCTATACTATACATTTATCCACGGATAAAGATTGGTCGAAGCGGGCCTTAATCAGTGAAAATCGCGACTTGTGGTTTCATGCAGGCAACATAGGAAACAATAATTTCCTCCGGCGCTCTCACAAACCAAACGAAACACAACAGCAGCACAGCTGCCGTTATTTCACGTTGGTTTTCTGTGAGAGGGTGGTACTTCCCCGGTCGAGCCGGCCCATTCACGTGGAATATATACACAAAATGGCTCTACCACTACAATGATTAATACCTAATAACTGCCATTAATGTTGTGGATCACGTTTTCTGTCGCTAAGGTAACTTGATAAATTAATACCTAGTACCTACTAGATAGGTACTACTATTAGTATAAACGTATTAGGTAGTTAGGAACCTAGTTTCAGGTTATTATTTTTTTGTGAAAATGTACCTGTGTAATGCCTAGATAATTTATTTTAATAAAAACCCTCGTCCTTGGAAGATAAATAAGATAAAACAATAATAAACTACTTATACAAAAATAACGAAAATGTTTTTAACCACTTCTATCACAAGAATCGATTGGTCATTGATCGATTACAATTAGACTTCGATCAACGTTTACTCGATTCGAGTTGTCTTATGTTACGTAACTAGATCGCCAATCGTGTCACACTGAAGTCCGAATAGAATGGGTAAGAGAATAGAGCGGCCATTTTATGCACTTGACTATAAGTAATTATAATCACTTAAGTGATGGGTAGGGTACACTAGCGACGCCAATCGATTTTAATTTTTAGCTACTACACGGGATCTATTTTATACAATTTCGGGGTTACAACCTCTCGGCAAACGCGTATACTATTTATTAAATTACCATGCAAAAATGTTGGGTCCAACGCATACGCGAAAAATTCACGCCAAAACCGGCCACTTTTGGCGTGAATCAATTTTTCGCGTACAAAAACCGACCCAACATTTGTGCATGGTTATTTAATAAATGGTATAAGTAAGTGTTTTCCGAGAGGTTGTAACCCCGAAATTGTTTAAAATTGATCCGGTTTAGTAGCTAAAAATTTAAATCGATTGGCGTCGCTAGTGTGCCCTACCCGTCACCTTAAGTACAAACCTTAGAATAAAATGGACCCAAGTAAAAAAAATACAGTTTCAGGGGAATTATTTTGAACTCTTTGCAATAAGTTTAGTATTTCTATATCTAATTAGCATAGTTATTACAAAAAGGAGTTTTATCTATATCTCTAGTTTTTTCAATATTAATCTCATATTATAGGTCACTACCTAGATATTACTACATTAATGTTTAGAAAACTAGAAAGTTAGAGAAAAACCGTTAGCCAGTCGCCAGTAAACAGTGAAACCGTGTACAAATTGCTAACAATAAATGGTTCGGTACCTAACCTTTTTTGCTTCATTTTGCTTACAATACCCTCTTTTTTCGTTTCATCAAGTACAATATAGAACTGTGTTAATAGAAAGAAAGAAAAACAATAGATTAAAGACACTGACTTTGCTATGCAGTTTTGGTCTCCTAAACAGTTTTTTTATGTGATAGCCGGCAGACTAGCAGACGGGTTGTCTAATGGTAAACGATTGCTGCCGCCCATAGACACTCGCGACTCCAGTGGAGTCACAAGTGTGATGCCAACCTTTAACCCACCTTTCCCCGCATTAGGCCTCCGGTACCCTCACTTACGCAGCGTTTCTATTTATTTTTTGTCTGAAGGAACAGGTATACTTATTTTTGCCCTTGGGAGATCCACGCTTCGGCATGAATGGGCTGGCTGGGCTGGAGTGGTGAAATCACCACGGCTTCACAGAAAACCGGCGTGAAGCAGCACTCTGCTGTTTCGCAGCGTGAGTGAGAGTACCGGAGGCTCAATCCGGGAAAAAGGGTTGTTTAAAGTTAAAAGGCAGTGCACTTGTGACTCCACTGGTGTTGCGGGTGTCCATGGGCGGCGGCAATCACTTACCATCAGGTCAGCCGTCTGCTCG
Organism: Marasmia exigua; assembly: GCA_019059595.1. Taxonomy (NCBI): domain Eukaryota; kingdom Metazoa; phylum Arthropoda; class Insecta; order Lepidoptera; family Crambidae; genus Marasmia; species Marasmia exigua. The sequence continues at coordinate 23,643,084 of CM032473.1, forward strand.
TCTGTCATCTATAAAAAAAACTCAAAAGTGACATCGATGACTGGTGTAGGTATTTTAGAGTGACCCTGTCTTAATCGCTATGGCCGTCGTGTGTTCTAATAACTTCGCTTTGTAAAGGAATGAAGATCGTTTTCATTAAAAATTATTACGGAAAACGCTTAAATAGATACTTAGTCCCTACTCTTTTAAATGAAATTTCACATAGTATACGAGCAGAATTAACCGATGAAAACTATAAACATAAACTCAAAACATACTACAAAAATATACTTCAGAATATGTAATCTTAATTGAATACACCATGCGTATCACCCTGTATGTTGCCATTTTTTATGAGCGCTGCTCTGGGCAGCTCAGTGCGAGCGAGATGCATCGGCATAGGTACCTACGCAAACGGCTCGCAGCGCGTGGTCGTGTAGACAATAAGTATTAGAAGTAGTTATGTTAAACTTTATTATTTTTATTTAGTTAAATAAGCGACACTCATGTGTAACCGTGTCAAGGACAAACCGGCAAGGTTTTTATGACACTCTTTATTTACATAATGTTATTGTAATTATTATAAATAAATGAAAAAAAAATTTACAAAACAACACTCCCATTAACAGTTCCTCAAACAGGAATTGGAATCAGTTTTCTTTGCAACAACAGTAGTTCAGATTTCTGATAGGGTTGCAATGAGTTTCGTGTCTCAGCTCCGGTTCAATTTATGGTTCCATACTCTAAGGGTAAAAACGGGACTCGACTAAGTAAATGTAACGAGTACCTACCCTTACCATGAGTTTGAAAAACTGTTCTTGCTATCGAAAACTATCGCTTTGTCCCTTTCATTGAGGTGCATGTGAAAGAGACAGAGAAATAGTTTTGGTGGTTTTGGATAGCGGGGATAGTAGGTAAGTATTTCAAACTCATGGTAAAGTCAATGAGCAATCGATCTATTCTCGATCAAGACCATCGATCGATGATAAATTGGATTATTCGACGTCGACCGATAGTTTCTATCGGATCTATCAATCGATCGTCGATCGATGGTAAAATGGATTAGTAGACGTCGACCTACAGGGTGTGTGTGTGAACATTTCCATCCCTTTAACCACGTGCTCTACCAACCATTCTGAACAAGATTTGATAGGTCTGATAGAAACTTATCTGTCGACGTCGAATAATCCATTTCACCATATTGATCGATGCCTTTGATCTCCGATCGATTGATTTCTCTGGTTTCTACCAGACCGATGTCGACAGATGGAAACATTGATTGATTATAGTCAAAACGGTATACCAGACACACGATCGACGATCGATCGATTGGTCTGGCAACACCTTGTTCACTGTCTGGTAGTCAAGAGGCTATAACGTGTACTTAAGGTATTTTAGGAGTCGTGATAGCTTATTTATTTAATTAGGTACTTTATTTACGTTATAATAGGGGGCACACGAGCAGACGGATTACCTAATGGTAAGCGATTGTCGTCGCCCATAGACACCTACAACACCAATGGAATCACAATTGCTCTGCCAACCTTTTTCTCCTCCGGGGGAAGGGGGGATTCCCTTCCCCCGGATTGGGCCTCCGGTACCGGTTTTCTGTGAGGCCATGCCATCACTCTGGTCGAGCCAGGCCATTCATGTGCAACGTTTCATATCTTCCCAATTGTTAACATCATCGTCATCATCGTCAGCCCATTTAAGTCCCCACTGCTGGGGCGCGGGCCTCCCTCAATCACATGAGGGGTAATTGCCATACTCACCACGCTTGGCAGGCGGGTTGGCGAGGGTTTTGATATAAATTCAGAGTTTTCCTTCTCTGGGTGCTGATGATCATGCCAGCAGCTTTACCTTAGTCGCCTTTTACGACACCTCGGTAAGAGTGAGGGTGGTCTATTCTACTCTGCCGGGGACCACACGGCTATTGTTAACATCATGTTTCTGCTTTTACAGAATGAGGCTGAGTGCTCGCCGCATCTCAAAAATATGGCACGACCGGGAATCGAAGCCGCTGGACACGGCCGTCTACTGGGTCGAGCGAGTCATCAGGTGGGGGCACCACGACCTCCTGCACACAGCTGCAAGAGACCTTTCAATAGTGGAATATGCACTCTTGGACGTAGCAGCCGCCTTCTTACTAGCTACTTTAGTCTTAATCTTCGTATTAAAATTCGCACTGACTTTAGTACTAAGGACGATTAAAGCTAGCTTTAGTGGTAAAGACAAGGAGAAGTTACATTGAATGTTTTGTTTGTTGTTATAGTCTGTTAAGTGTAGCTTAATAAGAATGATAGCCTTTGGTGTCACAGCAAAATGATCTTTAGATTTATAGTAATAAAAATCGAATCTAATCTCTGATTGCCTCGTTGGCGCAGTGGGTAGTGCGTCGCACTTTAAGGTGACGGGTAGGGCACACTAGCGACGCAAACGATATTAATTTTTAGCTACTAAACCCGATCTATTTTAAACAGTTTCGGGGTTACAACATCTAGGCACTTATACTATTGATTAAATAACCATGCACAAATGTTGAGTCCAACGCGTACGCATTGTTTTCGCGTACAAAAAACAACATTTGTGCATGGTTATTTAATAAATAGTATAAGTGTTTCCCGAGAGGTTGTAACCCTGAAATTGTTTAAAATAAATCCGGTTTAGTAGCTAAAAATTAAAATCGATTGGCATCGCTAGTGTGCCCTACCCGTCACCTTAAAGCGACGGCTGCGCTTGGGGTCCCGAGTTCGAACCCCGATTCGGGCCAAAATTTGTACCTGAGTTTTTCTGTTAAAAAATTCTCGAAGTCTGGAAGTTGGCGGTTTGTACCCCTGTGCATCGGAAAGCGCGTTAAATCGATAGTCCTGCGCCCTTTCCTGTCGTGTCACACTGTTGTCCCATCGGAATATGAGTGCACTTGTGTTTGCGGACACACTTGAGCACTATAATATATCATGCGTAAGTGGCTGATCGTTAAGATTGGCCGCCTTAGCCGAAATCGATTAGAGGATATTTATTATTATTGATAAAAATCTATGGAATGAAATTTGCTAGAATTTTAAACCTTATTTTCATTAGAATAATGGTTAAATGACAGCTGTTATTCTAATCAAGCTATATTTAACGGACTATAGTTTAGGTATTTTAGATCTAAAATAAATAATGTGATTCCTTTGCGTTACTTTTATTCATCCCCTTTTCCAACTAATGGGTAGAGCATTAAAATCTATCATGTTTTAATAAATTAAATATTAATAAATAAGTACGAATATTAAAAAACGTGGGTTAGGCCACTTTTGCGCTGAAGACCTCAAGGTGACGGGTAGGCCACACTAACGACGCCAACTCCAAACCGGCTCCATCTTAAACATTTTCGGGATTACAATCTCTCGGCAAACACCTATACTATTTATTTAGTACTTATAGTTAACTGTTTGGTCTGCTTTTGCACTCGAATTTTGGATTACCGCCAAATGTGGCCGCTTTTGACGTGAATCAATTTTTCGCGTACAAAAACCGACCCAACGTTTGTGAATGGTTATTTAATAAATAGTATAAGTGTTTGCCGAGATATTGTAATCCCGAAATTGTTTAAAATAGATCCGGCTTAGTAGCTAAAATTTAAAATCGGTTGGCGTCGCTAGTGTGCCCTACCCGTCACCTTAATCAGAGAACTGATTTTCGTAACCGCATACATTAGACAAGTATCGCATAATTAGGGCAAGACAAAGTAAACAAGTTTCTCTCCCACACCAGATTCCCAAGAAGATTTCCCTCACCGCCGAGCTAGTGGTACCTACCAATAGTTTTTTTTTTATATATATGAAAGGTGGGAGACTATTAGACATAACACCTGATGGTTGGTAAGCGATTGCCGCCGGTAATGAATTACCTACCTAAGCCTTGGAATATTTCAAAATGTATTGTTCGGTAGCATTTTGTAACCCACATGAAAGAAAAGCCAAGAGAAATTAATCGACTTTTGGCAGTAGGTAAGTACATATTTCGTGCAGGTTAGATCACCCATTTTTGGCTGTGCACCAAAATCAACGTGTAGAAGTTTTATGTAACAAAGTGTACCAACAATCTCTAGATATGTAGATAGGTAACGTCTATGGTAACGTTTACCGATAAATAGATGAAATAGATTTCGTTAATACACCTCGGCCGCCTAGGAAACCAAGTTTCGAAACTAGTTTCTAACTAAAATAATGATTCTTTCGAAATTGGTTTCGATGTAAGAATTATATTTCTTATCTGGAAACTTATTTAAAAAAATTATAATTATAAATGCTTTTTCAATCATGTAATTGTAACGAGTAAAAACGACTAGTTACTTAAACAGACTTTAAACCATTAATTCATCAGTGGAAAACTACCTTATCCCCGAGTAACTTTTATGCTGCATTTTACTAAGGGAAAAGTCAATACAAATAACTGTAATAAATCTGCTTACGTAATACTTGGACGTCCCCTAAACCTCGATGGCGCAATGGCTATGGGGTGAGTTGTGCGGGAGGATTAGATTCCCGGTCGGATCAGGTGGCTTAATTTTAAGCCGTCCCGTAACGAACGAGAATATACCTGTCGCATCCAAACAAACGAGACACACAGCGCGTGTGAAAGAGAGGATAACTCCGATTCGGTCGTAATGCCTGCTTTAAATTAGACCCTCAGTAACGCTTTTCCAGATTAACTCGGCGGGACTCTAAGTTCTGGATGACCGTTATAAGTATTCTCGAGTGACAGAACAGAGAAGCATAACCTATTTACTCAAAATAAATTAGTGACCGATATTATAAAGTTGTTTCGCAGTTACTCCAAAAAGCCTAAAAAGGTGTGGCTTGACATCGTAAAGGATGACATTCGTGCCAATATTGACCTCAATGGATGCACAAGATCGCGTGAAGTGGAGAAGCAGCAAAGTGGAATCTGGGATCTGGAGCGACAGCTAGGGACGCAACCGAGACAAAACGCTGAGATGATGGTCTAAGTAATAATAATAATGTCTTCCAACCGATTACGGCTACGGCGGCCAATCTCAACGATCAGCCCACGTACGCAGGATATATTACAGTGCTCAAGTGTGTGCGCAAACACAAGTCATCGTCATCGTCAGCCCATCCAAGTCCCCACTGCTGGGGCACGGGCCTCCCTCAATCACATGAGGGGCAATCGCCATACTCACCACGCTTGGCAGACGGGTTGGCGAGGGTTTTGATATAAATGCAGAGTTTTCCTTCTCTGGGTGCTGATGATCATGCCAGCAGCTTTACCTTAGTCGCCTTTTACGACACCTCGGTAAGAGACTCGCAAACACAAGTGCAATCTCTTTATTATCCCTTATCCCTTACCCTCGTATTCTGATGGGACACGACCGGAGAAGGATCGGGCGCAGGACCAACAGCTTAACGTGCTTTTCGGGGCACGGGAGTACAAGACTGCCAACTTCCAGACTCCGGGCTGCCACAAATTTTTGGCCCGACATCGCCCGGGCATCGAACCCGGGACCTCTTGCGCAGCCATCGACTTAAAGTGCGCCCCACCGACCACTGCGCCACCGAGGCAGTCACGAAGTCTAAGTAGGTACTCGTATATTTAATCCGTAAGTAAAACACGACGTGTGGTCTCACGTTTCTCTTGAAATTAGATCTGTAATTATAATTATATGAAACAATGCATTCTTAGAAAGATAATAGATATTAGAATATGATCCGCACCTTATAATTATATACGATTGACCGCAAGAATAGCGCAAGATTAATTTCAAGCAAAGCACATTCTTGGCAAGACTTTCCGCCTATAATAATGAGAAGCGCGAAGTGACGTACGTCTGAAGTCTGCACCACCAAAGAAGTCCCGTAAAAAATAAAAGTAAAAAAACTAAAACCCAACTACGACAAAAAACGTCGCTGAAAAAGTATAAAACAAGCCTTCGTTGTCAATTTATGCAATATTCACTATGTAGAGATAAAATTTCATGTTTGGAAATCCGCAGTCACACGTTGTCAAAGGGTAGTATATTTAACGTGTGACTACGCCTTTCCAAACATGAAATTTTATCTCTACATAGTGAATATTGCATAAATTGACAACGAAGGCTTGTTTTATACTTTTTCAGCGACGTTTTTTGTCGTAGTTGGGTTTTAGTTTTTTTACTTTTATTTTATTTGTACTATTTTGGTGTCCAAGTGCTAGTAATATATATATATATATATATATATATATATATATATATATATATATATATATATATATATATATATATATATTCAAAATGTAAAAACCGACCAAGTGCGAGTCGTACTCGCCCATGAAAGGTTACGTAGCAGCTAGTAGGTATATGGAAGGTAAATTGCGGTTTACGGTTTATAACGTATAAAAAAACTGCTTACTAGGTAGATCTAGTTCAAACCGATTTTCGGATGTCAGAGGGGGACACACATTTTAGCACTTTATGAGCGTCTCTTACGCAAAGTATTAAGTTTAGAAAAAAAAATTGGAAACCTCAACATCATTTTTAAAGACCAATCCATAGATACCCCATACGTATGGATATGATGAATTTTTTTTTCTATTTTTGTGTAAAAATCATTAACAAAATTACATCTATTTAACTACCAAGTTTGAATAGTAATAGTTCTTATAGTTTCGGAAAAAAGTGGCTGTGACATACGGACGGACGGACAGACAGACAGACAGACATGACGAATCTATAAGGGTTCCGTTTTTTGCCATTGGCTACGGAACCCTAAAAGGTGCGCTTGAGTCGCCATCAAAATTCGACGTTTAAGTCCATATACACGAGCCCCCTTATTTCAAAACGCCATCTATGAAATGTTCCGGAACTTAACTCGTGCCTGCGCCTTTTATAACATTGCGTATTGGAACGGGACGACTTGAACTTCAGTAAGGAAATTATTTTTAAGGAATATGAAATTTTAGTTCATCATTTCTCCGCGGGATTTCTTTCATGGCGTGGTCCTATTATGAAACACTTATGCATGATGAATTTGAAATGTCACAGTAACAATAATAATAAAGTACATACAAAAGTCAATAAAATATAGCTTGATTAGAATGACAGATGTCATTTGACCTTTATTGCAATGATCATAAGGTTTATCATTTTGAAAAAATATATATTCCATAGAATTTTATTTACAAATACAATTGACATTGCGGTAATTTTTCAGTGATATCAATTATAATTATATTTCATCAAGCGGTCATTTTAATCAAGCTGTATTTTTCGGACTATATTGACGTCACTGTCCATCGATATCGTTACAAATTCCTCGGACAGTTTACAAATTGATCATCCGCTATCTAAAGAACTAGACCAAGTCAGCGTCAGTAGGCTTGACCAGTTCACGAGCATTTTTTTACAATTATAGCGGCCAAACGAGCAAGCGGGACACCTGATGGTAAGTCATCACCGCCGCCCATGGACATCTGCAACACCCGAGGTATCAATGTTAAACTCTCTCTCTTGAGTCGGTCTCTCATCTCTGAGGATCGTGGACAGCATAATGGCTGCATCTGGAGCGAATGATCTGCCTCCACCGGTTTTTCATCTCTTACGACTGCGCAGAATTTGGCGGACGAGTCTTTCAACTAAACTGTGTTCAATATTAATGGAGGAAGCTGGAACACAGATTGTAGTGACCGGACATGTGGTTATCTGTACCAGGTCTCGTTTTAGTAAAGTAAAGTATCAGCCCATATACTGTCCCACTGCAAGGCAAGAGCTCCATGTTAGAAATCAAATCATCGCTACTATGATGGGATTAGGCTTAATCACCACAATTGCCAAATGCGGATTGGCGAGTACACATCCGAGCTATGTTCGAAAAATTCGAAACAGTTTTCGCTCGACCCGGGAATCGAACCGAGATCACGGCCCGGTACTTAAACCACTAGACCGACAGGTATTTAGTTATAAATCCTATTCTAATACGTTACAAGCGTTGGTAATAGTACTAGTTTTAATAATCATTTTAAAACAATTAATTAAATTTTATGAGTGTTTTATTATTTCATCAACAATAAAAATAATTCCACAATACAAATTAATCAACACAACGCAAAAGTAATTTTTACATAAGCAATGACTGAAGAATAATGAATGTGCTGAAAATGCTGAATACATTCATGACAGTGAAGACGACAAAAATATCTGCGCATAGACAAAATATAGATACCATAGGACTAATTCTCAGTAGCCCCCAGTTGGCAAATGGGTATAATTCCCAATTGCCACTCTGGTAGCCACTTACCGTACGCTTCTTATCACAATGGATACTGTTGAGGATCGGCGGTTGGACCAGCCTCTTTTATATTATTTATGTTTTTATACTTTTTTACTGTTTTTGATATATTATTGTTTTGTTTTACGAATTTTATTATTGTGTTGTCTTATGGTTAATGTCTTATGTCTGATGAACTATAAAATACACCTGTTTTACTAATATCAGCAACTTTTTATGAGCATCCAATTGTCAGCCCCTTATTACAGTTATATACAGTCCAATCGTCACACATACAAAGTCCACTCATACAGTATCCTCAATCATAGGTATTTACTACATGTGCGGATAAAGAATGGGATCAGAAATGGCGGCGCATCTATTCACTTCTCGCTCGCACACTATTTGCGTCTATACTCGAACTCGTGGGGTGCGAGTATAGACGCATAGTGTGCGGGCGAGAAGTGAATAGATGCGCCGCCATTTCTGATCCCATTCTTTATCCGCACAGGTTGTATATTAGTATTTGTCTCTGTTTATTAAATACAAATGTATTTGTGGACTAAATATTAATTTTTATCAGACAAAGTTCTGTCAGCAAGCTCGATATAAATACAATTCTTCATACCCCTTTATTTTTCAGTGAAAAATCAGTCAACATTGAAATTGATTTCGCTTTTACACATAAAGGGGTAGACAGTTAAACAAGATCATTAGAAACATTTAGTGCACCAACTCATTTTCTAGTCTTTTTATTTTTATCGGCAGAATATTTGCCATTTCTTGACACAGGCTGAACTCCTCATGCATCATAGCCGCCGCATCTTTATCTGCGGTGCAAATATCTACTACAGCTTGATATGAATCATAGCTTTTCTGCACATTCTTTAGCTGTATACTTTTATCAACAGCAATCCTCTTCATACTATTCCTTCCTATAAATGCATGCGCACTGACCACTGGCCGGATGAGATCATACTCTAACTTTGCAGGCATTTTACCATTTTTATCTTTCACCGAGTTTAAGAAATGGTCATAGTTTTCAATGCTTTTTTCACAGAGCATATTAATCTTCTTCAGTGCATGTGGTGTTGGTTTCTCCTTGCTCTTATTTAATTTGTCCAATTTAATGTTTAGAATGTCAGAGTACACCTCACCTAGTTCAAACCATAGCTGCCTGCAGTATTGCAGATAATATGTGGGGTTTACTTCTTTGACGATATCTTCTAGCATATCGATACGCCTTTTGTGCATCTTCGCTCGTCTTTCGTCATCCTCTTCAAAGAATGCTAAGTAGCTGAAGGACTGCGAACTATCCTGTAATGAGATATTTGATTCATGAGAATTTATAGATGTGATGAGAATTTATCGGAAGCGAAAAGCAGAATAAGCATGATAGTTTGGGAGGAGCCCTTTGTCCAGTCTGGACAAACAAACAAAGGTAAATGATAACCAATAAAAATGTTTATCAAAAAATTTTAAATGTTTTGTCTGAGTAAATGCTTATGAAATCGATATGAAAATAAAGCAAAGCAGTAATTTCTTAGGCTGGCAAGATAACTAAAGTTTGTCATTAAATCCTTGAAAATAAATTATGGCACCACTGTTGCTTGTTTATAGCCTCGTGAGAGTATTATATTCTTTGTTTATGTCGTATCATAGTGGTAATAAGGTAACCCCATTGGTATGACATGGTATGTTTGATTAAAACATACCATGACTTGATTAAAACAACTCTTAACATTACCCACTTGCATTTCTGTTAAACAACCAAATGATTATCAATGGAAACTTGTAATTAATTGGCCCTCAATGTTTTTTTTTTCTGTGACTGTATCCCTAAATCTAGCTGTAAGTTTTCCTAAAACTTGTAAAATAAAAAATAAAATAAAATAAATAAATGAAAATCCGTATTCACTTTCTTATTGCATTATTAAGAACTCATTGCATAATGAAATTGCCAGCTGATTAAATAAAATAAAAAAAATTAAAAGTCAAAAGAGTCAATCAAATCACCTGAGTTAATTCAATATAATCTGAGGCTAATGTATCCAGTTTATAATACTCCTTGGCTTTGTTAAGCCAGTTCTGACAGCTCAGGAACACCTCCCTAGCATCTTGGTAAGTGAGGAGGAACTTATCTCCAATCTTGCTTTCATATTTAGTGACATCAATGTCTGGGAAGACGAGATTCTTTGCATTACCACTGCAAATGTTCTCATCATCTTCAATTGTCAGGTTTGACAAATCTGAAAAAGCAGAAAATATTTCACAACATCAAATACATTGATCTGACTCTGAGATAGGCACCTCAAGCACCTGTGTTACGGATAACAGAGACAACTGTGGGATTACAAATTCATACATGTAATACATACTTTTCTTTTGTAAATTCATACTAATAATAATACATAGAAAACACCCAGACAAATACAAACAGACATGTTCATGCATAAAAATGTTTTTACTGTGCGGGGATCTAACCCGCAACCAGAGGCAGCATTCACTACCACTGCTCCAAAGGGGTTGTCCGAAAATATCTAATTAAATAAAAATACTGTGAAAAGTGTGATAGATGTTGAAGAATACATTCCTATTGTATCCTTGGAACATTTGTTGCATACAAATCTTGTAAAATTATTAATTACTAACCTGTAATAGCATCAGTCCATCTTTCACCATCAGTCATAAGCCTTGCCTTCGAAGCAGTCATCAGCAAGAGGCAGTACTTGGCCCAACACCGGGCCACATCTGCAGACCTGTGCTTGAGTGTCTCCACCTTAGCAAGGAATGCTTCATCATTAGTCTCTGCTGACATTAGCTTCTCCTCATACTGTTCCAGTATTGTAGATGCTGCTGCCAAATGATGTCGAGACTGGAAGAATCCATTCTGCTCGGCAAAGTACTGAGATAATGTCGCAGAGTTCAAAGCCCAATCTATAGGTTCATAAACGGAATACTGAAGCTGTCTTCTCAATGTTACGTGACAGTATATTGCAGACTTCAAATTCTCCTTCAAAGAGCCAAATACCTGAGCAAGATAGTACAAAGTTAATGTGTGGGCTTTCTCAAGCAGCATGAAATCGCCGACATCAGCCTCTCCCACATTGTTAACAACATTTTCCATAGGTAGAGGCATCTGTAATGTGCATTTAAATGACTCGTACAACTCCTTCGCTTTCAACAGAAACCCTTTAGCTTGACCTGGCTCATCTCTAGTTGACCACAAAATGCCCAAATTGTTGTAAATGTTTATTAAAGTAACAACGATTTCTGGTTTAGATTCATTTGGCGTCAATAATTCGATCGCTTCACTTAACACTCGCTCACTTGCCGTCAGCTCCTCCGTCTCCATATTTATGATGCCGATGTTAAGCAAAACTGTCCCCTGCATAGCTTGAAGCTTCACGCTGTCCAAATTTGATTCCGAATTCAGTGATTTCGTAAGAGATTCGTGCATGTTGGAGAGTATCTCTTTCGCCTTATATTTGGACAAGTATGGCTCATTCTCTGGGTCATTCTTGCTATCCTCATCGAGCAGTTTCCGTACCTTTCCATAATTCTCTTTAAAATCATTCAGAATTTCTTTAGCAGACATTTCGGAGGTTACAATCATATTTTAATAATTACTTTTGTTTGATAAACCCTGAGGACAGTAATACCGTCTTAAGCTGAATCGTATTATTTGAAATAGAATTATTATAATCACGTAAGAAATGTGATTATTAATTCAGAGACGTAAATTTTTCATAGTTCACAGAAAAAACTTGAAATTTTTTGACGAAATCATTTTCAAAACAAATTTTCTGAAAAAGAAATGTCAACTTTTATTTTAACGTTTTACCGATCGTTCATAGCATTTGATGAACAAATGAACGAACTAACTACTAAGTAACTATCAGTGGTATGTATATTCATTCACTTTTGGATTTTTCCATGCTTTTGAAAAGTAGCTTTTATTACACTGCGTTAAGTGTGAATTTTAATCATTCAAATTTTTGTTTTATTTCATGAATTATGCTATGATAATGCTATCATGCTATGGTTCTTAGGCACAGTTCTAGGTTCAGTTCTCGGGTTAATCACGATGCTCAATGTAGGATTAAAAAAAACAAACTATGACCATCTAGTGCTTCAGACAAAGCATATCCTGGCTCATGTGAATCACGAGCAGCCATATCATTCATGACATACCCACATGACTCATTTTAAGGTGGATACTCATAACATTACTCAGCACCAGTCAAGTACTATCGTCTACTGACCTTCCACATATACTGCAGACCATTGAAGTTTGCTTGAAGGTATGTAGTGCGATAACGTCTTCCCAACGATTTTACAGTGTAAAGAAGGTATAGCTACCAGTTATTAACACGTGGATAGTAGGCATACAACCTCTTGAATTATTCTTAATTATTTAAAAAAATATGAGATAGGAAACTAAAATAAAAATTCCATTAAATTTGCACTGTTTATTAATAAATCATGTTCCTCACAATATATCCCTCCATCATGAAGATGATCCTTACTTCCAAAAGCACAATTCCCCTATCCACAAATGAGCACAGACATAAAATTAGTAGTTATTTACATTGTACTGTTTTATATGCATTCTATTAAAAATATTTTCTATACAATTAATACATTACTCTAATTCAATCTGTCATTCATTCATATAAAATTATCTCCAGTCTTAGTATAGAAGAAAATAGAAACGAAAGGAAAAATTTATGAATAAAGGAATTTTATGCCATGAATAAGATCAGGAACAACTATAAATTTAATTAGTATCCTAAATGTGTGTTTGTTCATATTTTATTAAATAAGGCGTATGTGTGAGAAATTGAATTTGAACATTTTAATATGTACCTATGTAGGTACAGACCATGTATGAACAGACAAATACCTATTTCTCTTTACTGCGTGTGCAAGCGCTATCGTCTAGCGCTGGTGTACCGAAAAATTCGTCAACTGTACAATTGTACATACATAAAAACAGAATCGTATAGTAGTGTTCTCCCTTTGACATTTACTTAGAATTTAAACCATTTTATAGCTTGCTTTTGCTAACAATACAACATTTTCATATCAAGTTAATTTATTCTATAGTTTTACGCCTTTTCATCATTAAAATTAAAAACCTGAATAACATTCAAGTTCATAGTGTTCCTGATCTAACATCTAGATCTATCATGCATGCAAAACTAACATAAATATTAATAATAGATCAAATAAATTGTTATTTTACCATAATTTTATAATAATTAAAATGGCACATGGCCAGCCCTACATTAAAGAAAGAAAAAAATAATAATTATAAGTCATATCATAAAATACTGAGGTCAAAAACAGACAAGTTAGGTGAAACTGGTGGACATTTAAGTAATATAAAAATACAATTAATTAGAGTTTTGTATAGGAAACAATAATAAAATGTATTTCACAAATACTTCCAGATATGTAACAAAAACATTATTTCTCACTACTGCCTTAAAGTTATCATCACTAATGCCCAGACAAGCAAACAATCCATCATCATAATTTTTAGGATAAATATGAAAAACCCTATTTTATTTGCTTGGATATGTATACTATACTAAATTATAATGAATCTTGAAGAAATTTTCCTTGATGGAATTACTAGAATTAAAGCAGGTGTTGCACAGACCGAAAAACAAGGAAAGATTGGCACTAAACACCAGCAAAGTAAATTACCAGAAGAAATATAATGTATGACAAATTGAAAATGAAGTATAGAATCCTAAATATATTTTGAATTGAATTGAATTACATATCCATATCAGTATCTGGGCTGTAATCTTCACCTCTATCAAATATTTAAATACTCAGACATCTTCCAACAATGTGTTTTAAACCACAGATTACATTCATAATAGTATCCATTCTTAACCCTATGAAACATTTTTGCATACGTAAAGCTAGATGACAATCTTAGGCAACAATGCTTATAGAAATAATGCAATTTGCATTTATGTCACATTGCATGCATGGGAACCGTTACACCATACAAATTAATCATAATACAAACAGTGCTCTCTGCGACAAATGCCAACATCACAACTATGTATGTATATTAGGAACCTGCTTCCGGTTCCTGGTCTTCTGTTGATAGTGCTCGTGATGGAGAGGTATGTGTGTTCAGCTGAGAGAAGACTTCCTTCTCTCCTAATGCTAAAGGATCCGGCTGAGCAGCGGGTGAAGGAGCATATACCATCATGGGAGATGGTGACGCAGGCCTTACTACTCCAGCACCTGCCCCTGAAGCTTCCTGCTCTTCCAGAAATCTGTCCATGTAATCTGTATGACCTGGATGCAATGTGTATTTTTTCTTCTCCAACCGAGCTTTGTTAGCAAATATATCATGTCTCTCAGTTTTCTTCCAAATGTAGTAAAATTGTACCAGTTCGCCAACTGATCTTGTTCGAACTTTATGCTGTCTTATTAAGTGAAAATCTTTGCCATGCGCTTTAAGACCATTTTCGAAGTTACGACATTCCTCTTCTGACCACAAACTGGCATGAGCCGGTGTTTGTGCAGAAATCCGTCTCCGTCTTAAAGCTTCCTCTACATTGTGACCACACTGTTGCAGTAAGAACAACGCCTCCTCATCGTCCCGGAGTTGCTTCCCTCTCGGAACAGCCTCCACCCCTGTTCCAGAGTTCATAGTACATATTTTCCTCATATAATCTTCAATGACTTTCTCATCTAGAACACTAGGATTCCAAAGTAACTTGTCCTCATTTTCATATGGGAGTGCATCATCATAGCTACAGAGACCTTCTGGTATACCTGCTTGGTAATCGCTGCCAACCATGATGGTTTTCTTCCAGTCATCCTCATCTGGACTGTAGTCGTAATCGTCCTCCTCCTCAGAAGGAGGTCTGGACCCAGAGCGAAGGCATCTCGTGGCTTCCGTGGCCGGGCTGGTAGCAGGCTCTGTGTACAACTGTTGTAATGCTGACTCGGTTTTCTCCTCCACTTCCTCAGGTACGGGTTCTGGTGTGGGCTCCGGCGCGGGTTTGTCCATGGTTCTGTCGTAACCGTAGAGCGCCAGTAACTCCTCTAAAGGCATATCACCCTCTCGTTGCAGGCTGTTGAGCTCGGCCTTAGGGTCTTGCTGCTCGCCTGCCGCCAAAGCCTCTTCCTCGTCTAAAGTTCTCTCGTCGTCGAAATCATTTACCATCATATCAACAGTAGGCTCGAAGAGAGACTTGTCGTTTCCCACGTCCATGCTCGCATCGTGTTCGTTTACATTGGCCACTAACGCGCAGTCTGACATGACTACCAGAGTACCACACTATGGAGATTGTATCATCAAAACATGATAGTTTTCCGAAGTACTTATTACTACTTCGCGTGATTTTTCATATAAAAAGATAGAAAACATTGAAATTATGACATATTATGCGAATTTTAAAGGAAAATACAAGGCACAAAACAAAAATATTTTGACACGAAACCAACCATGTCAGGCTATCGCCAATCGCTGTCACACACAATGGCTGACATTTGAAGACAGCCCGCTGACAGTAGCTGTCATAATATTTTTTTAATACCACGTGGTATTTCTTGGCTACAACGCATAATAGTCTGACCAAAATATCATTAACTGAGGATGCTGGAGCCCAATTCTCGGGATTTCGATATGAAAAAAACATGGCGGATATCATAAACATGGCGGATACCTGGAGCCCAATTCTCGGGCTCGTGACATTTATTTTCATACGACATATATCACTAAAACATAGTTTTTTTGTATGGTTTTCAGGAGCCCAATTCTCGGGACGTGCGATAAAATGTCGTATTTTCTGTAATGTCACTTTTCCAATGTCGTACGAAAATGTCACCAAAATGTCACAAAAGTAAAAAAACTCTATTCTCGTGCCTATGCGACAGTAAAAGTCACTTCCATAGAGAATGTGGCCCATATCATTTCCGCTAATACGTTCCATTTTGTTGATTGACACAAATATACAATCGAGAAATCTTAATGTTTATTGTTTAAGTATAAATTTAACATTTTCTTGCCTTTTTATATCAACAGTCATTTTCATGTTTGTATAACATCATAATTATCATAACTGCTTTAAAATACGACCAAAAAAGACGAAAAAGAAAATTGATTTTATGAAATTGTAATTCCGTTACACCGACCGAAAGTCAAAAGATTTATTTTCAGTCTGTGGCAAAAAGAGATGACAACTGTGGCAAAAAGACGCGTTAAAAGAAAAAAATCAAATAAAGAATTTTCTTTGTTTACACTGATCTTGTTACTGAGATAAAAAGGCTTAATGACGAATATTTAAAGGTATGTAGGTAATACTGGTGAAAATTTGTTCCAATTAAAGAAAATATAAGAAAAATTAAAATTCTCAGCTAAACAATCGTTCACACAGAGAATCAATCATCTTCTTAGTTTGTGCAGTTAATTTAAACTTGTTATGTGATTTGAACAACCGAACGTCAATAAACAACAAAACGCGAAACGACTCAAACGTCACGTTGAATTGGAGAAATATCACCAAAATCACCGTGATACTTCATATCGTATGGTCAAGACCATACGATACGTGTCGCACGAAAATATGTGACATATGTCACCATTCGACATCGCGAGAATAAGCAAAAACGTTTTCATACGATATCCGCCATGTTTTGTTGATATATGTCGTATGATGATAAATGTCACGAGCCCGAGAATTGGGCTCCAGGTGATATCCGCCATGTTTTCAAAATATCACGAACCCGAGAATTGGGCTCCTGAAAACTATGAGCCCAATTCTCGTGCTTGTGATATTTTAAGAACATGGTGGATATCACCCGAAAACTATACAAAAAAACTATGTTTTAGTGATACATGTCGTATGAAAAAAAATGTCACAAGCCCGAGAATTGGGCTCCATACAAAAAAACTATGTTTTTGTGATATATGGCGTATGAAAAGAAATGTCACGAGCCTGAGAATTGGGCTCTTGGCCTGCGATCATTATATCAATATACGATATTTAATATTACCATACTGCATGGAATTATGTATCGTCATGAAAAAAAAAAACAAAATCGATTGAGATCCATACTTTCCGACAGTAAATATTAAGAAACTACTACTAGATGGGTATTCTAAGGGTCTAGTAATAAAAATCCAAACACCCAAGGTACTATAAAATTAGCTTCTTTATGAGTTAATCTATGCATATAAAAATCCACATGTAAAAATATCCATCATAACCCAGTAAAATCGGTTAAGGTGACGGGTAGGGTACACTAGCGACGCCAATCGATTTTAATTTTTAGCTACTAAACCAGATCTATTTAAAACAATTTCGGGGTTACTACCTCAGTGGATAATATTCTCTTTATTTTTGAGATAAATAATAATAATAATTCTCTTATAACATCTCATACGTTGACCTGATTCCGTACTAAGTAGCTTAAGCACTTGTGTTACAGATATCAGACAACAGAGGAACACAAATATATACTTGAATACATATATTACACCCAGACACCGAACAAACACAAGTATTCATCGCACGAATGTTTGTCCAAGGTGGGGATCGAACCCACGACCTTTGGCGTCAGAGGCAGGGTCACTACCAATGGACAACATTTCAAATTTTTAACATGTCCATATTGTTTTTTTATATGAAAGTAGACATAAAATGAACAGACCCATATTTTTTCTTTTTTCAAAATTTGTCCATTTTCATGCATAAAATAATTATTGAAATTCTTTTTATTCTAAATAGACGTAAGCGCCAAATGACGTCATCGGACGGCTGAATACAGCGATATTCCTTTGCTTATCATTGTTTTAATAAAAAAAAGGTACTACTGTCAAAGGTAATTAATACTAGTGTCAACATTGTCAACGTCATTCATACATTCAACGTTGACAAGTTGTCTTTTTTTTGACAGTTACATGTCATGAGTTTGGCATTACGTAAATTTAAAACTACAATGTGCTAAGCAAAGAAATATTTTACATTCTGCCGTCCGATGACGTCATCTTACGTTTTTTAGTTTTTAATTTTTTTCTCAGTAAATAAGCAATATAAAAAATTAATAAATATATATTCGAGCAGCGGAAAAATAAACATAGAATTGGTATTTTTTGTTTCAGAGCTTAGCAATTTTGAAATGTTGTCCATTGTCACGCCTTTTTTGATGCACTATAATGCCGTCGCTGATTTATTATATGAAAAAAATATGTCATAATGACATAACATTGACAAGTGAGGGAGAAAGAAAAAAAACACTTGTGTGTGTCACAGAATCAAGAAATTTCGCAAAATAATTTGTTTCTTTTCTATTTTACTCGAATGAAAATGAGTTGTATTATTAACTTTAAACGTAAATAGTCCACAACTTCCCAAAGTCTTTTATGATCTCATCAAAATGTTACGAAACTTATTAATATTAGCCGTTGTGATAAAAGTGTCCCTTAGTTTTTCAGATGTCGGCAAATGGGATTTGCCGCTGAGCGGGGTAAACCTCTTTTTTATTGGTTTTATCAGTATAGATCTGAGTAATGGTGCAATTTTAACATGTGTAGTTAAAATCGTAACTAACTTCGAGTAGTGCGTTAAGAATATATAGTTTTACGTTCATTCTACACGCCTACATACACTTTGCAAACTGAATTTTTTTTATCAATATATCCTTGTCTTAATTGCTTAAACTCGTTTTCATGAGGTCAATTCAAACATTTCAGGGAGAATGCGAATTTCAACTAGCAAAATCATTGTTCAAAAATTCGAAGTTGATTATAGTATGTAAGTATTGATTTTTTGTTTGTTTTTTATATTATTACTATAGTATTAAAATATTGTACTTATTACAATTGAGAATGTATTATCATAACATAAATATGTAAGATGAATGTGTTTGGCCTGCAAATACTATGTAGTTCTTGCTGATTTTATTGAGTTGAAATCAACATCAGAATCAGCTGTAAATTACTAGTCATTCATTAATGTTCTGTATGGACTTAAACTTAATAAAGTCTATTTCTATTTCTAGTTCACACTAAAATAAGTAGGTACCTGAACCTACTTATTTTAGTTAATAGAAATAGACTTTATTTAGTTATTTAAATTTTACATATGCAACCAACAATATCATGCTAGGTGACTACGAATTGTCGAATTCCTTTAACAAAACCTCACCTATCAAATCTCAATCATTTGATGAATTTAGTCGGTTTCTACTGTAACATGAAATGCTTTCAACGCTTTGCCAGCGGAGGGAACAATCGAAAACAATAGATAATTATTATAATGATTATAATTATAAATGTTATAATTTTTGCTAGTATTAAGCTACGTTTTCATTTATTTGAACACCATTGTCAATATGGCATCCGCAGAACGCCATCCAGGGTTGTGGTGCGCACAGCGCACCTTCGACATTATGCTGAGCGGAGGCTGTACTGTTTAAATTTTATTTTACATTGTAAAACTGTATTGTAAAAATTTAAGGTGGCTCATAAACAATTATCTTATCTTTTCTTAGATATGTGCCGAGTTGAAGTCAACTCTGAATTAAAAATCATCTAAACTAATACAAGAGAATTTTTATAATGACTAACAATAAAGAATGAATAGTCTCTCTATTTACAAACATTCCACATTCTTGTTGACATTGTTTGTTTGGTGCTTTCAGTACACTGTGGTTTGGAGTCTGCTAATGTAACGGTGTCCTACCACTGGTCCCCGTACCTGTGCTCACCAGATTATTTCCATTATTTTGAACAGGTAACATTTATTTTTTATTTTAACTACAGCTTATATTTTTTACTTTTCTTACTCTTAAATGTTAACATATAATGGCTACTAATCTAAAGAGGACCCCGGGATCTCTGAAGCGACAGCCTGGGATGTCCACTGTTCGGTCACATCATCATCATCTTTGTGTGGTGATAATGATCTCATCATCATCGTCTTTGCGTATCTTCATTCATTAAACTATTAAACTAATCTTATAATGTTTAATGAATTTTCTCTTAATAGTTTTTAGTTATAATTGATTTGAATACCATGGGTTAATTATACATATACTCATACCTAACTAAAAAGAAGTTTGTAGCAATCCTACAATCTTCTTTTCAGCTAGGCCTTTCTTTAACAATTGTCCTGTATGGGACCACCAGATTTTGACTTTGTGCAAATGATATAAGGTTAAAAACCAATGAAATAAATGATGCTGATTGAGGGTTAAAGTCAGAAGTTTTTTTTTTTATTTAACGAACCACAAACAAGTTGTCAATGTTATTAAATTACAAAAGTATAAGGTTGTACATTGTAAATTATTGAAAACTCAACCTTGCTGGCTACATATTTATGACAAACTAATTTTTACAGAGACTCAAGCAACTATGCAATGTATAAATACATTGTTGATGCTTAAATAAAAAGCCTAAACTTATATTAATACAGGGTGCATCGGTAAACAGTCCCCTCCTTCTATCCGCATAATGTACCACAATTCGAACAACTCCCGTCTTAAAACCTTTAGGAAGTTATAAATAACTCAGAAATTATTTAGCACCATTGTGTGAATATATAATTGATTTGTATAATCAGTTCATTGCACAAGTTTTACACAATTTTTGCCAGCATGATAGATAGTATTCATACATTAAGAAGTAAGCCTATTTCTGTCTCTATACTAAAACATTAGGATCAATCAATAATAAAGACAGATAAATAGGGGGATCCCTACAATGATTGCATTGAATCATAAGATATTATTTATCAATTGTTGTATAATTTAAGATTAATTGAGCAAAGAATATGTGTATTAACTTCAATGAAACCAATTCAAGGCATGCCTCATGCAACATGATGCCACCCATCCATTGACATGAATTAATTTATTTAACCTTATGACAACTAGAATTCATCAATGTGATCAATAGTAATTCAATAAAATGCCAGAAATGTTATTTTATTTTAGGGATAGCTGAACAGTATCCTTTTTTTGTAAAAAATAGATTGTAGATTTTATGAATCAGATTTTTGTGTCACTATTTTCATAGATAGCAAAATTCTATAGTTGTGTGATATTGATAATGTTTTATCACTTCCTAGAAATAAATAAAATTCAAGTGGATATGTGATTTACACAAATTGGGCCAAGAGTTAATATACGTGATAGTTATTAGTGTTGCCATGGTTACCTGTCTTAAATTCGAATGTTTTTAGTTCGAATTTTATTATAGCGAAAACGTATTGCCACATTTTTCTTTCCCATATTTTCATTTGACCGAAAAAACGATTGGCATATTGCTGTTATTCCGATTTTCAAATAACATTATTTTTAAATCTATACGTTTTTAAATATTCCTCAACCTTTGATAGATAAACATATTTTAGACGAATAAATTTCCAGAAAATCGTTTTATATGTTATTAAAAGTCAAAACTTATTTGACTTACATTTACAATTACTTATTATGCATGCATGCAGCATTCAAGCAGGCATACAGCATGCATGCAACCGGGCATGCATGCAAGAAGGCATTCAAGTAAGCAGCATGCATTGTTTCTGTCACGGCTCCGGCGCTGCAAGGCTTCGACAGTCCCACGCGAGCTTACCGTCGCAGATGATTCTCGCTCGATACCGCAGCCTCGGCTTATTGGCCGGCTTCGCCAGCCAGCCTCAGGCGTGGTGGCGAGCAGAAACCACCTGCTCCTCAGCTCGCGGGCCGCCTCGCCCTTCCGCGCCTACGCGGGTTTGAATTACACTCTAGGGGTAGCGATTCGCTTATGTCAATACATTTTGTAGCGCAAAATCGAGCACTAAATAAACCAATGCCTTTAACCTTAATTAATAGACATCTTTTTTTTTATTTCAATGAATGTTTACAGATAAATAAGTTCGTTTGCAATAATAGTTAGTTCGATTTATGTCTATAATAAAAAAATATTGTAAGTAATACAACTGTAAAATGAAAAAAAGAGGTTTTGAAAATCGGCTATTAGTTTTTCTGGAAAATGAAACATATGTAAAATAAATTGATCGCATACAATGTTATGTCAAAAAATATATCTTCGATTCAAAACTTCGATATACTGTTTTCGAAGTTTTGAAATTCTAATATTAAAATTTCGAAAGTCAGATAGGTTACCTTACGCCCATACAATAATAACAAGACTAGAAGGATAGTTTCCTTACTGCTGTCACCTCAAATTTGAAGCACAAATTTGGTTTTTCAAGTTGGTACTATGTACGTAGTATCAACATAAAAATCCTAATTAATGTTACCAGTCACAACGTATTTCCCTAAAACATGGGAAATGATTATTGTAGTAACTACTGTTTTAATTGTACCTAGAACAACGCTTACAAGTATCTGACTAACTGTGATTATAAAATTAGTTGGCAAGTTATGTTTTGATATGTGATGCCCTGACCATACAATAATACCACCAGCTGCCTACTTATTTTAAGGGTTATCAGGGTGAGTTTCAATTCGTGTAAACTGTGGATCCATGTATTGCACTTTTAGAAACACATCAACCTACATAAATCTTGAAATTATTATTAAATGAAAAAATCTTGCTAATTCTTGCTAATTTATTTTTAACATATAACAATTCGCACTCGCGCAGCGAAACACAGTAGAGACACTGCTTCACGCTGTAAAAATCAGTAGCAACTGATTAAATTAATCAATCTGAGCAATCAAATCTTACAATAAAGTTGAAATGGGGATTTTTTTTTTTCATTATCTGGTAACACTGAGCATTTTAACAAATCATTTGTATTTTTAGCTTATAAAACACAACAAACTATAAAATATTGAAGGCTTTCATGTGAAAAGTGATGTTATTACACTTCTTATGCTTGTCCGAATCATTGTGACAAAAATTTACCGCACAAATCGTCATAGTAAACTAATTTTCGCGAGATGCGTTTGACGGGCATTGACATGGACGACTGCGGAGCGGTCCGGGCGTTTGGAGCCGTACGGCTCCATTTGAGTTGCCTCAAATTGTGGGCGCAGACTAGGTTTCTAGTCTTGTTATTATTCTATGCTTACGCCATTGTTATTATTGCGTTTGCTCATGATTACTATGCTGCCGGTGGCGTAGCGTGGGTGTCGGCCGCTCGGGCGGAACCTGACGCCTCCTTTTCTTTCCCAAACCCCCTTTCCTTCCAGGATGAAGCTAAGATTTTGCCGCCACCAATCTTACCTTCTTTCTGCAAAGTAATCGTTCGCTAAACGTTGTCTTACGTTGGTTAGCAATCATCGCCGCGGAATTGAAATTTATCAGTTTTTACATTCGTAGACTATGCTTGATTGCAATTTTAATCACGCTTTTCAATAACTCACATGTAACATCCAATCAGCTGCCGATGTCGGCGGTCTTTCGCTAACATCAATAAAAAATATAACTAAAGTATGCTTTCCTTTCTTTCCCCAGCAAATTGTGGAATGCTCCCCACATAGAGTAGAAAGAGCAGCGCCCGAAGTCAGTAATACCAGTGGCCTGGTACAAACTGGGGGTTTGGTGACGCAGACGCACTTCTGCCATGATCGGAAGGCCATCGTCTTGTACGATGAGCAGGGGAAACAGCCCGAAGATGACAAGAAGGAAGCTGGAGTCAGGGAAACTGTAAGTATTACTCATACTTATTATTTATTTATTTAGTAGTAGGAGTATCAGCCTATAACTGTCCTACTGCAGGGCAAAGGCCTCCATCATAGAAATCATCAAATTAAGTATCGCTACTATGATAGGATTAGGCTTAATCACCACGCTTGCTTAATGCGGATTGGTGATCACAAACCCGAGCTATGTTCGAAAAATTCGAAACATACTTTTTGCTCGACCCGGGAATCGAACCCAAGACCCCGAGATCCACGGCCTGGTACTTAACCCACTACACCGACAGGGCATTTGTTTATTTATTATTTCTTATTTAATATCGGGAAAAAGAATCAAACAAAGCATACATACCGAATCGAGTCGCATAAAATCGCCTAATTAATAGTTACAGGAAAACTATTGAACTTCTGCATAGTAAATAAAGTTAGATAACGTACCTATATGTACCATGTAATGGCGGATGGGGAGTTTAAACGTTGACAGCGGACTTGTGGTTGCGGTGTTACAGGTGTCCATAGGCGGCAGAATCGTTTGCCATCAGGTGATTCGTCTGCTCTTCTACCATCTATGACATTGAAAAAAAAAAAACTTTTATAAATGTGTGTAAACGTTGTAACCTAGAATCCACGCCACGCGCAAAGTACCGAATACAAATACAAATACAAATTCTTTATTTGTAAAATATGGGTGGGTATAAAAGCTGTTAAGTTTTGTACAATGGTTCGCCATATTTGGCCAAAGACGGCTTGCAAAATTGGGCCAGTGTTACCGCGGCATAACACGAAACTAAAATTTTAGATTCCTTCCACCTTATTATAAATCGCGATCTAAAGTTATTACTGTACTAAAGCTCATGTCATCCCGTTCCAACACGCAATATTAAAACAGGCTGGCACAAGTTTTGTTTCAGGACTATACTTAGTTTGCGACTAGTAAGTGAGGGTACCGGAGGCCCTATCCGGGGGAAAGGGGGGCTTAGAGGTTGGCAGCGCACATGTGACCCTACTAGTGTCGCGGGTGTCCATGGTTGGCGGCAATCGCTTACCATCAGGTGATCCGTCTGCTCGACTGCCATGCCACCTATCACATAAAAAAAGACTAAAAATTACTCATTGATCTAATACAGTGCAACTACGATCATAAGGCACTTCGGTGACATGGACAGGAGGGCGTTGGACAATATTTTTTCTATGGGAAAATTTCAAAACCACTGATACACTTGTATTTTTTTTTATGGCTTGGTGTTGCTCTTATGAGACAACTCTGCCAATGTCAAGTGATTAAAGAGACACGTTCCTTTGGAAATTGCATTAATGAGCTGGTTCTCTTTAATTAATTGAGTTAGGGTTATTATTTAAAACAACACAAACACTGACATACACATTTAGACAATACAAAATTTATGAATTGGGAGATTCATGGAAATTGTTACTATAATTTAATATTATACAATTTGATATATCTGCATAAATATTCAATATAACGTGAGAAGCAAAGAGAAAGGAGGAAAGGGAAGTTGATGGGGATACACTTGTAAAGGAAACAGCATTCATTCCGAATTTTACCACGTGCCAAATAACCGTAGGGTAACTGTATTTTGTTAGCATATCAGCGCTGTGCGTGTATACTAGGCGAAAGGATAAAGCCCCTATTAAGCAGATAAGGCGGTCCATTAACCTCACGTTACAGAAAAAGGATAATGCGTCACTATTTTTACGTTTCGCAATCGAATACGGCAAAATTAATAGATATAAAAAATAAAGATGGTCAGCTCTCGTTCACATTGATATGGAAGAGTTCGTTGAACTACGCGCTAGGTAGTTTATCGTATCGTATCTCTCCCGCATAGTATTTTTCTGTCTCACTCATGTGCGTATACTTTGATTTTTAATACGGTACATGACAATGTTTTTTTTATTTTTGCAATCAAAAGACCTCTCAATGATAGAAACATCGTGGAAAAAATCACTTGATTCTCATTTAAACCACCTGAGATATCACAACTTTAAAATCACATTATTTTGGGCAAACCCAAAACGCTCCCTACAAATGCCTACTAAGATGTGACGTCACACCTAAGTATTTTGTATGCATTTCATTTGAATTTTGTATGATAGCTATATCAAATGTTTCGTTTATGTCAATGGTTCCATTATAATAATTGGTGCAAATTATATGGGTTATTTAATGGTATAATTATTTTTTAATAATTTCATAGTTTTAAAATGGACTTGCCCATGAATCTTTGAATGACCATAAAACCGGCTAGACGTAATATTTTTAATTGAGAATTTTTGCTATAGGCACATATTGACCTATATTTTGATAAAATATTTATATTTTGTAAAACCTTGAGCTTAGTCATATACCCTATTACGCAAAGTTAACTGACAGATGCAAATGTCACATTGACATCTGTCAGTTTAGTCCGTAATTGTAATAACAATAAACTCTATAATTGCTAAAAGTGGCCACTTTTAGCAATTATTAAGATTAATCTTATTTACAGGAAGAAATTATGACATAAGTTTGTCTCAAAAAATTGCAAATCATTTCCTTAAAGTATTTGTTGCTCACTTTTTTTATGATATTGGTGGCTGACGAGCCGACGGATCACCTGATGGTAAGCGATTACCGCCGCCCATCGACACCTACAGCACCAGTGGTACCAGTAGCACTTTAAAAACCGGCCAAGTGCGAGTCGGGCTCGCGCACAAAGGGTTCCGTAGCAGCAAAGTCCAAAATTACAGTTAAATCAACCTATCTCAAAAACTATAAGAGATACTTTGATCAAACCAAAAATCGTTGAAAGAGTTAATTAGCATGCATCACCTCTATTTTTTTTAGAATTTTATACCCCGTAGTTATAAAAATAGAGGGGGGGGGACATACTTTTTACGACTTTGAGAGCTGATATCTCAAAAACCGTTCACTTTAAGAAAAATGTTTTTTAGAAAACTTTATATCATTTTAAAAGACCTTTCCATTGATACCCCACACGGGTATGTACATCGAAAAAAAAAATTTCATCCCTCAGTTACATGTATGGGGGGCCCCACCCCCAATTCTTTTTTTTACTATTTAGTGTCATATTTTTGTAGCGGTTCATACAACACATATTCCCATCAAATTTCATCACTGTAGTACTTATAGTTTCCGAGTAAATCGGCTGTGACAGACGGACAGACGGACAGACGGACATGACGAAACTATAAGGGTTCCGTTTTTGCCATTTTGGCTACGGAACCCTAATAAAAAAAAGTCTCCTATTTGCCACAATAAAAATATAAATCACTTGGCGGAGTATCTTCGCAGCATCGCCTTAATCTGTTTAACACGATGTAGGCATCTGGGGTTCTGTCTATATTTTTTGTGATAATGCAATTTGTTTAAAGTAGTTTTAAATAGTCTTGGTAACTCAGTGGTTTAGAGCAGTCGCCCGGTTAGCGGAAAGAGTTCGACAGTATCGAGGAAT
Organism: Marasmia exigua; assembly: GCA_019059595.1. Classification (NCBI taxonomy): domain Eukaryota; kingdom Metazoa; phylum Arthropoda; class Insecta; order Lepidoptera; family Crambidae; genus Marasmia; species Marasmia exigua. The sequence continues at coordinate 23,670,427 of CM032473.1, forward strand.
TTTTAATAGCATAATTTACCTAAGAACTTATTATGATTTCAGAAAACTCCAGCCCTCCTGACAGTGGACAAGGAAGGCGTTTACAAGCTGGAGATGTCGGTGGTGAGCTCAGCCAGCTTCAAGGGTTCCATGCAGGTGGAGATGCTCTCGCCCTCGGGGTACCTTTCCGCGGCTATGTGGCCGCTGCTCGTGGTGAGTTCTATGAAGATTTTTTTTTTCTATGTGATAGGTGGCAGACGAGCAGACGGATCACCTGATGGTAAGCAATGGACAACATTTCAAAATTGCTAAGCTCTGAAACAAAAAATACCATTTCTTTATTTACTTTTCCGCTGCGCGAATATATATTTATTAATTTTTTATATTGCTTATTTACTGAGAAAAAAATTAAAAACTAAAAAACGTAAGATGACGTCATCGGACGGCAGAATGTAAAATATTTCTTTGCTTAGCACATTATAGTTTTAAATTTACGAAATGCCAAACCCATGACATGCAACTGTCAAAAAAAAGACAACTTGTCAACGTTGAATGAATGAATGACGTTGACAATGTTGACACTAGTATTATTTACCTTTGACAGTAGTACCTTTTTTTATTAAAACAATGATAAGCAAAGGAATATCGCTGTATTCAGCCGTCCGATGACGTCATTTGGCGCTTACGTCTATTTAGAATATAAAGAATTTTAATAATTATTTTATGCATGAAAATGGACAAATTTTGAAAAAAGAAAAAATATGGGTCTGTTCATTTTATGTCTATTTTCATATAAAAAAACAATATGGACATGTTAAAATATGAAATGTTGTCCATTGCGGCCGCCCATGGACACCCGCGACACCAGTGGGGTCACAAGTGCGCTGCCAACATTTAAACCCCCCTTTCCCTCGGATTAGGCCTCCGGTACCCTCACTCACACAACACAGTGCTGCTTCAATCAGGTTTTCTGTGAGGCCGTGGTATCACTCCGGACGAGCCGGCCGGCGTGGCTCCCCCACGGTTATTCTGTCATACAGCTGTACCACGTTTATAAGGTACATCGGCAAAATTCGTCTACGCAGAAGAGCAAGTTAAATCCGATGGATTACGATTGCGAAAGCAGTTGAAATACAGACTTTATTGCGTTACGTTAAGATTAAATACAATAAATCCAGAGAGGAATGCGATCTCTTTCTTAACCGCACTCGCACCAAACATGACGCTGACGCATCAACCAATAAGAAATTGAAATTTTGGCGAGCGTAAATGGAGCGCTGTGATTAATTAAAATTTAGCACAGTTTTTGAAAATAAGATTTCTGCGCAGGTACGGTACAGAAAATAAAAAGGTTCGTCACCTTGAGGAAAATTTTCGCTTGCACGGCCAGAATCATCAAGTTATACATACCGTTTTAAAAAAATCTGCCATACTTCTTTAAATTATCTTTACATCATTAGGAATCAATGTTGCTACCAGCAAATCTGAACTTTCTGAACTAACAGTTAAGCATATTTTTCTGTGCAACGGGTATTACTCTAACAAATTTACGAAAGGTAATAAGTGCTCATAGCATATCAAACGAATCAATTTGAAAACTGACTAATCTTTTCATTCTTTGACTGTACATTGGTGTACAACTTACGCTACGCAGCATAATTTCGGCCCATCTACTGCAGAGTCTCAAGACAAAAGTCTTTAATGCGTGTGTGTTGCCAGTGATGACATACGGAACCGAAACGTGGCCGCTTACAATGTGCCGTCTAAGGAGGCTCAAAGTCACATGGAGAGGGCTATGCTTGGAGTCTCTTTGCGTGGTCGTATCAGAAATGATGAGATCAGCAGGAGAACTAAGGTCACAGACATAGCCCGAAGGATTACTTGTCTCAAGTGGCAATGGGCAGGGCACATAGCGAGGAGAACAGACGGCCGTTGGGGCGGAAAGGTCCTCGAGTGGAGGCCACATATAAGAAGTCGCAGCCGTGTCAGACCCCTCACAAGGTGGACCGACGATCTGGTGAAGGTTGCGGTATTCCATTGGATGCGGGTGGCACAGGACCCGTGTGGAGAATTGGGGGAGGCCTATGTCCAGCTGTGGAAGTTTAATGATTTTTTGTCGTATTGTCCATTGTAAATCATTTGGTTGTCTTGTTCCTGTCCCGCTACCTACCCATTGTATGTAAGCCACTATAGTCCATTCAGTATGTAAGGTGAATAAAAAATAAAACGTTTCGAATCATGCACCTAACTTTCTACAAATAAAAATAAGAAAATGTAAAAGTCATTAAGTTTTTTGTGTCCTCATTCTTCCAAAATAACAAGTATTCATCTTTCTCAATTAATCTGAACAAGAACCTCAAATAATTATTACCAATAATTTTTAAAAAAAATATCGTATGAATTGAATAATGCGCTTATCGGAATTTTCGCTCCTAGGGATTGACACAATAAATCAGTAATCGGTATGGCAGCCATCTTACCATCGAATCGTGATTATTGTCTCTCGTGCAAAATATGTCTTAGATATTGAATTAGAGACCAAGAACTGGTAATTTCTCTAGGTGATGAAGGTGGTTCCGACACGTCAAGCGAGAGTTGTTATTTTTTTGATGAACAAGATGCACATTAAGTATTTCATTATTAATGATTTATTGCGTGTGTACCATTAGGAATATTTACAAATTGTATTTCATATCCAGATAGTTCAAATGTGTAGATAAAATGTTGATTAAGATTTAAAATCAAACAAATAAAAAATCGATTATATTTCTAAAGGAAATATTCTCGATTCTTAAAAATATCGGTTAGATTTAAAAGGAGCGTCAAAATAGTTTTGTAATGTCAGACTATTTGACGCTCCTTTTAAATCTAACCGATATTTTTAAGAATCGAGAATATTTTCTTTAGAAATCTAATCGATTTTTTATTTGTTTGATGGTGTGTGTGTGTCTGTGTGTCTGTTTATGGCATCGTAGCTCCCGAACAAATGAACCGATTTTTTTTGTTTGAAAGATGAATAAGTAGGGAGTGTTCTTAGCTATGTTGGATAAAAATCGATCCAAAATGGCCGCCGTCACAAAGATTTGGATTTTATGTTTTAACACTACTCCCACAATATGGGTAGGTATCATATAAAAGGGCTTGAGTAGCAGAATATCTTCCTTGAAAACTGAAACCCTCTCCCCAACTGATCCTTTTTTATTAACTTCATCTGTCTTCCTTTCCTGTCATTGACGCTCGTGGTCGTTAATCCTCTCCCAGATCCATCCATATATTGTAGGTATAAAATATATCTTCTCTATTATAACCTTATAGTAGTATATTTTATATAATTTGTGTAGGTTATATTGTATTATAGTAAGTTAACATTCGTATATATTAGTGTATCATAACGTGTTTATTTATGTATTTATTATATAGATATATGTATTTATACTATAAATTTACTTAATCAATATTCAAAATCAAAAGGATTGCACCACCCTCCCATCTTCTATCTAATGTCCTTTACCTGAAGGTTGTCTGGTAGAGATCGCTCCCAGCAATAAGACCGCCTAAATTGTACATTGTATCTATGTATACCTAGCTTTTAAGTTTTGTATGTTGTGCAATAAAGAGTATCTATCTATCTATCTAATAATAATTGTGAAAAAATTCAAATCCAAGATGGCCGCCGTCAGAAAATGACGAATAACCTATTTGTTGTTCCAACTGCCTCGATATAGGTGTCAAATGAAAGAGCTTTACTACGCGTTATAAACGCAAATAGTGTGCGAGCGAGAAGTGAATAGATGCGCCGCCATTTCTGATCCCATTCTTTATCCGCACAGGTTGTAGTTGTGTCGGGGTTTTTTAAATTTTAAATTTATGTAATTATAATCGAAAATAGAATTGTCCTATTCACCTTCACATACTGAATGGAGTATCATCATCATCATCAGCCCATTTAAGTCCCCACTGCTGGGGCACGAGCCTCCCTCAATCACATGAGGGGTAATTGCCATACTCACCACGCTTGGCAGACGGGTTGGCGAGGGTTTTGATATAAGTTCAGAGTTGGAGTATAATCTGTAACAACGTGTGTGGTGTGTGGTGTATGGTACTGTGGTACTGTGGCAGTTCTTCGGCGTGATGTGCGGCGTGTACACGCTGCTGTGCGCGCTGTGGCTGGCGGTGTGCGGGCTGCAGTGGCGCGACCTGCTGCGCATCCAGTACTGGATCGGCGGCGTCGCGCTGCTCGGCATGGTCGAGAGCGCCACCTACTACGGCGTCTACTCCGCCATCAACCGGACCGGGTGAGGCCACAGGATTACTACGTTGCGGACTTTTTTTTTTTACCCGACTACGGCTAAGCAAAAGGAGGGTTATGATTTTGACAGGCTATGTATGTATGTATGTATGTATGTATGTATGTATGTATGTTCATCTGTTTCCACGTAACTTCTTAACTACTTATCAGAATTCGACAAATGACATATCATTATAAGCGTCTTGATCGTCCGCTGGTTATAGGCTATATGAAGTTTCACAAAATCTAATGTGGCGCCCTCTAGCGGACAAAACATACAGAGTAAAAAAATAAAGTTATGATAAATATGCCGTGTTTGGTATGATATTTATTTATTTTTATTTATTTATTTATTTCTCTTCTTACGCTATCTTTACAGGGCTTAGCCTAATGCGATAGTGCAACTATCTAATTATTATATAAAGCTAGGTATCTATATATTATAAACTAAACACTTTAAACCTTATAAACTAAACCAATAAATCCTAAATCCTATTTATAACATAATATATATAGTGTCGTCCTTGCGAATTCACTCAGGGGACAACAGAATATGTCCGCGAGTTCCGACACCGCGTTAATAGTGCGCATGGCGCGCGGGATATAGGTGGCAGACTAGCAGACGAATCATCGTCAGCCCATTTAAGTCCCCACTGCTGGGGCACGGGCCTCCCTCAATCTCATGAGGGGTAATTGCCATACTCACCACGCTTGGCAGACGGGTTGGCGAGGGTTTTGATATAAATGCAGAGTTTTCCTTCTCTGGGTGCTGATGATCATACCAGCAGCTTTACCTTAGTCGCCTTTTACGACACCTCGGTAAGAGTGAGGGTGGCCTATTCTACTCTGCCGGGGACCACACGGCTAACAGACGGCAGACGGATCACCTGATGGTAAGCGATTACCGCCGCCCATGGACGCCTGCAACACCAGTGGTGTCACAAGTGCGCTGCTTACCTTTTAACCCCCCTTCCCCTGGAATTGGGCCTCCGGTACCCTCACTCACGCAGCGAAACACAGCGCATGCACTGCTTCACGCCGGTTTTCTGTGAGGACGTGGTATTACTCCGGTCGAGCCGGCCCATTCTTGCCGAAGCGTGGCTCTCCCACTGTTAAAACTTAGATTAAGGTGACGGGTAGGGCACAATTGCGACGCCAATCGATTTTAATTTTTAGCTACTAAACCGGATCTATTTTAAACTATTTCAGGGTTACTACCTCTCGCCAAACACTTATACTATTTATTAAATAACTATGCACAAATGTTAGGTCCGTTTTTGTACGCAAAAATTCGCTACGGTGCCCTACCCGTCACCTTAAGTGGTCCACGCGGTTGAGACGAGACGAGACGAGTTCCGCTATTCTGATTCAATCTTAGGTTGCGGAGCGGGACACATAGCACGAAGAACTAATGGCCTCTGAGAAAGGTTCTGAAGTTGAGACCATATACTAAACGTAGTCTTGGTCTGGTTTCCCTGTCTAAGGGTCGCGAAGATCAGACGGCAGTCGCTTCATTATATTCTATTATTAAGTATAGACTTGTGTCTAATATAAATTTATTTTATTTTATTTATTTATATTTACCAGAGTCCTCGAAGCGAAAACTTTGGAATTAACAACATTAAGTTGGTAAAATTTCTTCGTTTTGATTATTAAAATATAAAATAGAGTTAAAACATTCAATACGTGTTTTTTTAATTTTTGATATAAAATTATCAAAAATAAAAAACACGTACCTATTGAATGTTTTTAACTCTATTTTTAATGTGAAAGATAATAATTTTAAAATCTGCTTATTCTAGAACGACGCAAGTGCCATTACGGGACGAACAATTGTAATTTCTTTGCTTCTTGTTTTCCAAAAAAAAAACAGTATCCAGCTCCAGTCAGTCAACTGTCAATCAAATCCAAACGCGCCACCTGGAAAGTCCCGCGGCAAAACATGGAACTAAAATTTAAGACTCCTTATAACTATGAACATAAAGCTTAAATTTGAATGCCTGATGGCGACGTAAGCGCGGTTGTCATGAGGCTTCTTTCGTGGTGTGACCTTCTAGTCGAAATGTCATCGGCCATCTTTTATTATTTTTCTGCGTGTACTAACGTTCAGAAATAAATAAAAAAATAAAAAAGCAGTGGTAAAAGCAATACAGGCTATTAATCCTATAATATATTTTTTTTATATGCCGTAATTTTGAGAGTAATAAATACCGAGGGAAGTATAAATCATGCTCAGAAAGCCTAAAAACATGAATGGAGTTCTAATTTTTATATCATTTTTTCAATCAATGTAATGTTGTCCATTACACGCTATGAGGAGGGGTCGGGTAGAGATTTTATTACACACATATTTTTTATGGACATCAAAGTAAACTGTATTGCAATCATAGCTGGCTGAACTAAAAGTTCCATAGCGTGTCCACAGATGGCACCACGTGTAGCGTACATCGCCAAAGCATTACATCGTTTTGTTATCAACTGGTGGAACCCGGAATAAAAGCTTTCTGAGTCTCGAGGGTTTTTTAGGATATTGTTCTCTAATCCTGTACACCTATTGGCTATTTCTCTTATAGAGGTGTGTAACTCTTTACTGAAACGACTCAGTGATCCGACTCAGCCAAATGATACTATTCAGAATCTCTAATGTTCGCTCCGAATGTATCATTCGACTCAGTACTCGACCAGAGTGGTAAAACGGTACGCGGTTAGTAATCTCATTTACTGATACGGATGAGCCGAATGATCCGAGTGAGCGGAATGATCCGAGCGAGCCAGACGAACCGAATGAGCGAAATAATCCGATTAATCACCGATCTATCTGAGAGTTGATCTTCCAAATGATTCAAATGAAGCGTTACCCCGTTCCGCAACTTTGCACTGATCCAAGTGTTCCAATCTTTTGAAAGATACGTTTTGCCAGGTCATCATCAGCCCATTTAAGTCCCCACTGCTGGGGCACGGGCCTCCCTGAATCACATGAGGGGTAATTGCCATACTCACCACGCTTGGCAGACGGGTTGGCGAGGGTTTTGATATACCTAAATGCAGAGTTTTCCTTCTCTGGGTGCTGATGATCATGCCAGCAGCTTTACCTTAGTCGCCTTTTACGACACCTCGGTAAGAGTGAGGGTGGCCTATTCTACTCTGCCAGGGACCACACGGCTGCCAGGTCGATTCTCTTATATTAGTGGTTGTTTTCTCTGCAGATACTTCAGCGTAGAGGCGTACATGTTCGCGGAGTGGGTGTCGGTGGCGAAGCGCGCGCTGGCGCGCATGCTCGTCATCATAGTCTCGCTCGGCTTCGGCATCGTCAAGTAAGTCTGTCACTAAAGTCCTATAGGCCAATAGGGTATATGACTAAGCTCAAGGTTTTACAAAATATAAATATTTTATCAAAATATAGGTCAATATGTGCCAATAGCAAAAATTCTCAATTAAAAATATTACGTCTAGCCGGTTTTATGGTCATTCAAAGATTCATGGGCAAGTCCATTTTAAAACTATGAAATTATTAAAAAATAATTATACCATTAAATAACCCATACAATTTGCACCAATTATTATAATAGAACCATTGACATAAACGAAACATTTGATATAGCTACCATACAAAATTCAAATGAAATGCATACAAAATACTTAGGTGTGACGTCACATCTTAGTAGCCATTTGTAGGGAGCGTTTTGGGTTTGCCCAAAATAATGTGATTTTAAAGTTGTGATATCTCAGGTGGTTTAAATGAGAATCAAGTGATTTTTTCAACGATGTTTCTATCATTGAGAGGTCTTTTGATTGCAAAAATAAAAAAAAAATTAGTCATGTACCGTATTCTCGCGCTTCGAGGAGAAGTTGAATTCGGCATTGTCAAAAATCAAAAGCTGCATTAAAACAGCACACACGCTACTTTTATCATCGGCGATTTTGCTAAACCCGCAAACTTTAAAACGCCAAATGCAACGATTAAATCGCTTCCCAGCCGTCTAGTGTTACCATGGACTAATCATCAAAAAAACAAAATCAAAAATCTTTATTTACCAAAATCAAATTAAAGGTACAATTAGCAAATCGCTTGTCTTGCAGCGGCCAATAAGCATTTCCTAAACCTATTTATTGTACGACGCACGGTACTCAATATTTAAGGTGAATTTAAATTTAAATAATCATTATCATCAGTATAATGCCCTCGATAATGGAGTAAGACGGTTAAAAAAGCACGGTGCATAATTAGTTCATGGTTATAATTAATCTAGACGGGAATTAATTTATTATGATGTGATACAACACTCTGTGTGCATAAAAGATAAAAAATTCTTCATCAATTTTGGTCCATACTGAACACTTATGAATGTCAAAATAGGTACATATATTATCGTCTACCGCATGTCGCTAAAATGGTGGATTCTGATAACGCAGGAAGCCGCAAAATCGCCGATCGTCGTATGGTAAAGGTAAAGTTTTTCATCAAACCTATACGTGTGGGGTATCTATGGACAGGTCTTAAAAATAATGTTGAGGTTTTTAACATTTTTTTTTTCTAACCACAATACTTTGCGCAAGAGACGCTCCCAAAGTGGTAAATTGTGTCTCTCCCCCCCCTCTCTTACTTCTATAATAAATGAATTATAAAACTAAAAAAAATATATGGTGTACATAATCATGAAAATTAACAAGGAAAATTGGTTTGAACTAGATATAGTGAGTAGTTTTTTTAATACGTTATAAATCGTAAACCGCAATTTTCCTTCCATATATCTTACTTGCTGCTACGGAACCCTTCATGAGCGAGACCGACTCGCACTTGGCCGGTTTTTTAATTGGGTTTTAGTTTTCAAACTTTATTTTGTAAAAATATGATTTAGGTTCAAAATGAAAATGTATGTGTCACCAGAAAATAACAAGATCCGTAAATTTCTCAATTTACTAGGAAGTTTATAAATAAATAAATAATAATTAATGCATCGATGGTTCGACCAATCACAGAAACTCTTTTAAATATATGATCATGGTAGGCAGCGGCATGACTGTGCTCCGGCATTGTTGATGTCTATGAGCGGCGGTTACCGTTTACCATCAGATGGGCCGCAAGCTCGTCTACCTATAATAAGCAAAAAAAAAAAGTGAATCTTTGAAATACGTAAAATAACACACTGCTCTCTGATTGGTCAATGTTCATAGTGGCAATGCCAATCAGGATCGCGCGTAGCGTTTGGATAATGCTTACTTATTATTTTACGAGTGAGTTCAGTAAGTTTATCAATGTACGAAAATATGGACGTAAAATAATACAATTTATCTCCCGTTTAGAATCCTACGAAAGTTTATTAATTTCCTAGTAAATTGATAAACTTGGCCGTGTGGTCCCCGGCAGAGTAGAATATGCCACCCTCACTCTTACCGAGGTGTCGTAAAAGGCGACTAAGGTAAAGCTGCTGGCATGATCATCAGCACCCAGAGAAGGAAAACTCTGCATTTATATCAAAACCCTCGCCAACCCGTCTGCCAAGCGTGGTGAGTATGGCAATTACCCCTCATGTGATTGAGGGAGGCCCGTGCCCCAGCAGTGGGGACTTAAATGGGCTGGCGATGATGAATCTATTTATTTAACTATGTTGCCTTCAGGCAACATATAAGTATTTATGTCGTTCTCGTGTTTTTTTTTTCAAGAAAAATATTTATTTATTGTGCTAGCATACAAGTTTGCTTGTAAAGCTTCACAATATGAACTCGTTAATTACTAACTACTTACACTACAATTTCAACAACATGTTGTAGTTTTTAATACCAACTATAAATATATATGATACTTTCGCTCATTTCGTTCCACTGTATTGCGAATAATTTAATTATCTTATCTTATCTTATCTTGCTGTTGGGGGCTGACTAGGAATAGCCAGCGACACTTCGACCCAATGGGATCTTTTGTGTCAACCCCATTACCCTATGTTCCTACTATCTCCCTGTGAATGTATTGCATTAGATGCACTATACACTTCAAGGGGAGTAGCCTGTAATCTTCTGGGCTAGGATAAGCTAATCCCATCAGCCTCATTCTCATGCCTGCCAACGCGTCGCATTCACACAGCAGGTGTGATATGGACTCGTCCTGTTCGCCACAGGCTCTACAGGTAGTGCTGCTGGCCAGTCCCATTTTGCACAGGAAGTCATTAGTGCCAAAGTGTCCTGTGAATGCTCCCACGAGCAAACGCATAATTTAATTAAGTTGGACTTGAATGGGCTGATGATGATAAACTTACGGATCTTGTTATTTTCCGGTGACATATGTGTTTGTTCGGCAGGCCGCGCCTAGGCCCGGCGCTGCAGCGCGTCGGTGACATATGTGTTTGTTCGGCAGGCCGCGCTAGGCCCCGGCGCTGCAGCGCGTCGGTGACATATGTGTTTTTCGGCAGGCCGCGCCTAGGCCCGGCGCTGCAGCGCGTCGGTGACATATGTGTTTGTTCGGCAGGCCGCGCCTAGGCCCGCGCTGCAGCGCGTCGGTGACATATGTGTTTGTTCGGCAGCCGCGCCTAGGCCCGGCGCTGCAGCGCGTCGGTGACATATGTGTTTGTTCGGCAGGCCGCGCCTAGGCCCGGCGCTGCAGCGCGTCGGTGACATATGTGTTTGTTCGGCAGGCCGCGCCTAGGCCCGGCGCTGCAGCGCGTCGGTGACATATGTGTTTGTTCGGCAGCCGCGCCTAGGCCCGGCGCTGCAGCGCGTCGGTGACATATGTGTTTGTTCGGCAGGCCGCGCCTAGGCCCGGCGCTGCAGCGCGTCGGTGACATATGTGTTTGTTCGGCAGCCGCGCCTAGGCCCGCGCTGCAGCGCGTCGGTGACATATGTGTTTGTTCGGCAGGCCGCGCCTAGGCCCGGCGCTGCAGCGCGTCGGTGACATATGTGTTTGTTCGGCAGGCCGCGCCTAGGCCCGGCGCTGCAGCGCGTCGTAGGCTGCGGCGCGCTGTGGGGCGCGCTGGCCGCCATCAACGCGTGGCTGCGCCTGCACCACCGCGCCGGCGACTCCAACCGCGCGCTGCTGCTGTCCGAGGCGCCGCTGTCGCTGCTCGACAGCGCCGTCTGCTGGTGGGTGTTCGTGTCGCTCGCGCACACCATGCGCACGCTGCAGCTCCGCAGGTAACATATACACACACAGCACCTCGACACTAACAACCGCGCGCTGCTGCTGTCCGAGGCGCCGCTGTCGCTGCTCGACAGCGCCGTCTGCTGGTGGGTGTTCGTGTCGCTCGCGCACACCATGCGCACGCTGCAGCTCCGCAGGTAACATATACACACACAGCACCTCGACACTAACAACCGCGCGCTGCTGCTGTCCGAGGGCGCCGCTGTCGCTGCTCGACAGCGCCGTCTGCTGGTGGGTGTTCGTGTCGCTCGCGCACACCATGCGCACGCTGCAGCTCCGCAGGTAACATATACACACACAGCACCTCGACACTAACAACCGCGCGCTGCTGCTGTCCGAGGCGCCGCTGTCGCTGCTCGACAGGCGCCGTCTGCTGGTGGGTGTTCGTGTCGCTCGCGCACACCATGCGCACGCTGCAGCTCCGCAGGTAACATATACACACACAGCACCTCGACACTAACAACCGCGCGCTGCTGCTGTCCGAGGCGCCGCTGTCGCTGCTCGACAGCGCCGTCTGCTGGTGGGTGTTCGTGTCGCTCGCGCACACCATGCGCACGCTGCAGCTCCGCAGGTAACATATACACACACAGCACCTCGACACTAACAACCGCGCGCTGCTGCTGTCCGAGGCGCCGCTGTCGCTGCTCGACAGCGCCGTCTGCTGGTGGGTGTTCGTGTCGCTCGCGCACACCATTTTATATCCAGAATAGTATCCTAAAAGTCACTGCGAGCAGGCAAACCGTCTGCCTAATTTTTGTAGGTCTAAGTTAAGTATAAAGTACTAACATAGCTTAGGACATTGTTATTAACACGAATAAGCTGACTTGTCTGAAATAAATAAATTATATTATACTCTTGGTCGCTCTGGGGCTCGGAGTACTAACGCTTAGACCATGATTCAAGATTTTTGGAATCTGGTAATTATTATGAAGCTACTGCCATTTGACTGTTACTGCAACTGTTCAAGATAACCATTCCCATCATAGTAGTTATGTCTGGATTTTTATGATGAAGGCCACTTGTATTGCCCCACTGCAGGGAAAACCCTACGGCACAGTAGATATATACGCTTAACCAGTATGGACACTACGAACAAACGCTCGAATGACTCACGCACACAGGACGCACACTTTACACGGATTCTAAGGTCCCATCGGAGTACAATCGCAGGGGTCTGACGCATAATGTGCACTTCGCAAAATGAGCACTCTCCTCAAAATGTCAATTTCGCAAAATGAGCATTTCTCACAACGGGCACTTCTCTTAATGTGCATTTCTCAAAATGAGCATTTCGCAAAATGTGCACTTCGCAAAATGTGCACTTCGCAAAATGTGCACTTTTTCTAAGATATGATTAAATGAGCTGTGTAACACAAAGGTTAGTCCCAAATATAAAAATATTATGTTCTTGTATAGGTACTGGGTATTTAAAATGGGGTATTTAAAATAAAATTAACACTTTTACAAAGTAATCATTCATTTATATTAAAAAGTATTGTATTGATCGTCATTTTTACGTCTGTGAAAATCTTGCAAAAATAATTGAAAATCAGAAACATCCACTTTCATTTATTTTTTAAGTATGCTAATCTCTCCTATTTTATAAAAAAATAGTGTGAAGATTGAAGCAGGTAATTATACAAAATTTTAAGAAATTTTGATTACTTTAACAGCAAGTTGTGAAACAGACCCTAAGTATAATAATATGCTAATCTCACCTATTTAAAAAAAATAGTGTGAAGACTTAAGCAGGTAAATACTGACTCTTACACACAAGTTTACTAGATAGACATTACATTATAATCTGTTAAATACAAATAACAATCACACTTAGATCATTTAGTATAATAGCATATGCTAATCTGTCCTATTTTATAAAAAAAATAGTCTTAAGATTAAAGCAGGTTTTTGAACACAATTTTAAGAAAGCATATTATTACACTTAGGGTCTGTTTCACAACTTGCTGTTAAAGTAATCAAAATTTCTTAAAATTGTGTATAATTACCTGCTTCAATCTTCACACTATTTTTTTTATAAAATAGGAGAGATTAGCATATTTAAAAAATAAATGAAAGTGGATGTTTCTGATTTTCAATTATTTTTTTCAAGATTGTGCACATTTTGCGAAATGCTCATTTTGATAAATGCACATTATGAGAAGTGCCCGTTGTGAGAAATGCTCATTTTGCGAAATTGACATTTTGAGGAGAGTGCTCATTTTGCGAAGTGCACATTATGCGTCAGACCCAATCGCAGGAACTAAATTCAGGGTTGTCGGTTTTACTCGAATGCCGCTTACTTTATTTTGGTAGAGAAACTAAGTAGATAGATACATTATGTTACCAAAAAACGGTTTCGGATTTTTAAAGTAATATGGTGGGGGGTTATTTGGTTGCCCCTGCTAGGAGAGGGGGATTATGATATAGGCGGAATGGAGGACCTCACTGTGTCTTAACCATAGCGGGTGCATGACCAATAGCTTAACGTGGTTTCCAAGTAACAAAAAATAAGTTATGACAAGAATGTGTAATTTTGTGTATCTTTGCGTAGCTTTTTGCAACTTTATAAATCATTTTGTGTACCTTTGTGTACTAATTTTGTATGCTATTATTCTGCTTATTTCTTAAGAAATATCATTAGTTCTAATTTCTAATACGCACCAGATGATCCTTATTGGAAAGGTGAGAATAATATTTTGCAAAAATAAGAGGACAACCCATACATATACAGTAGGTAACTTTCTGGCCACAATGCACCTGATGGAAAGCGACGATGAGGTGTAGGATGACACATACGCGTTTGCCTAAAAGATGCCGGTTCACTCTTGCCTTAAAGATGTGCAGATTATAATGGTCAGGAAAAACAGACTTTGGCAGGGAGTTCCATTCCTTAGCCGTCCGCATTATAAATGTGGAAGCGAATCGCTTCGTGCGGTTAAGGGGTAGTTTTACCAAACAAGGATGAAAGCCCTCTTTACCTATTTGACGTTCAGTTACATCATAGCATTGTACCGACGCGATGTTGCTATGACTACTTAAAAAGTGGATTTTCATTTGATATATTTTAATGAAATGGGTAAGAGATTTTAAATTCTCATCCTACCGACATTTTCGGCTATGGTAAACTATCGGTGCGAAACATAACTTTGCAGATACATTGGTTCATCATCATCATCATCATCAGCCCATTTAAGTCCCCGCTGCTGGGGCACGGGCCTCCCTCAATCACATGAGGGGTAATTGCCATACTCACCACGCTTGGCAGACGGGTTGGCGAGGGTTTTGATATTAATGCAGAGTTTTCCTTCTCTGGGTGCTGTTGATCATGCCAGCAGCTGCTTTACCTTAGTCGCCTTTTACGACAACTCGGTAAGAGTGAGGGTGGCCTATTCTACTCTGCCGGGGGCCACACGGCTTGTTAATGATATATTTTAATAATGTAATGGACAACATTTCAAATTTTTAACATGTCCATATTGTTTTTTTATATGAAAGTAGACATAAAATGAACAGACCCATATTTTTTCTTTTTTCAAAATTTGTCCATTTTCATGCATAAAATAATTATTGAAATTCTTTTTATTCTAAATAGACGTAAGCGCCAAATGACGTCATCGGACGGCTGAATACAGCGATATTCCTTTGCTTATCATTGTTTTAATAAAAAAAAAGGTACTACTGTCAAAGGTAAATAATACTAGTGTCAACATTGTCAACGTCATTCATACATTCAACGTTGACAAGTTGTCTTTTTTTTTGACAGTTACATGTCATGAGTTTGGCATTACGTAAATTTAAAACTATAATGTGCTAAGCAAAGAAATATTTTACATTCTGCCGTCCGATGACGTCATCTGACGTTTTTTAGTTTTTAATTTTTTTCTCAGTAAATAAGCAATATAAAAAATGAATAAATATATATTCGAGCAGCGGAAAAGTAAACAAAGAATTGGTATTTTTTGTTTCAGAGCTTAGCAATTTTGAAATGTTGTCCATTGAGATGCGGAACAGTGGAGAAGTGCTTCATTTGAAACATCGTCTCTCAGATAGATCCGTGATTTATTCCGCTCATTCGTATTATTCGGCTCTCCCGGATCATTCAGCTCATTCGGCTCACTCGGATCATTCAGCTCATTCGGCTCACTCGGATCATTCAGTTCATTCGTCTCATCGGATCATTCAGCTCATTCGGAAAATTCGGCTCATCGGATAATTCAGCTCATTCGGTTCACTCAAACTCGAGATCAATTCGAATCGAATGATACATTCGGAGCGAACATTAAAGATTCGGAACAGTGTATCATTTGGCTGAGTCGGTTCACTGAATCGTTCCAGTAAAGAGTTACACACGTCTAACGCGGACTTTATTGTTTCGCCCATTTATTTGTATGGTCGTTCCTCAGGACTGGAAGGAGGTGTGGATGGACGAGGCGTACTGGCACATCCTGTTCGCGTGCGTGCTATGCGTCATTATGTTGCTGTGGCGCCCCACCAACAACAACCAGCGCTACGCCTTCACGCCGCTGCTGGACAACGCCGAAGACGACGACGGTAACATTTTTCTTTTAAGTTATAGGTGGCAAACGAGTAGATGGTTCACCTGGTGATAAGCGACTGCCGCCGTCCATAGATTGGACCGTGGGAGAGCCACGCTTCGGCTCAAACAGTGATACCACGGCCTCACAGACAACCGGCGTGAATTGGGACTCTGATGTGTTTCGCGAAAAATTGTTTGCTGTATTCACTTGTCCCCCTGATGTTCAAATGTCAAGATTTGGCAAAACCAAAAAAACTTGTTCTTGTTAGTAAAATGTATGAAGATGTTGATTTTTGATGTCTTGGTGCCATAGTAATAAATACTCAAGGGGACAAGTCCTACCGAATACAGATTTTTTTTTCTGACCAAAAAGGGCATGTCATTTTCGACATTATACATAGATACATTATTATTTTCTTCTTCAAAACTGATTGACATTTTTAATGTTACTGTAAATTTATAAATATCTGTAATATTGAGATTTTATTATTTGACATTTATATATTCATTTATTATGTCTATAGCGGTCATAAATATTATGTTAACACCTTTTGTATAATACTTATATCTATACTATTTATAAAGAGGTAAATCAAAAGAGTAGTATTATATACCGGAAAAAGAGAGCCCTCTTGAGAGATTTTTATGCAAACTCTTTGAAAGCAGCGCCTCTAGCGAATTGATCCGAACTTTACGTTACGTCACGACCGTTACGTCATGACCGTTACGTCACGACCATTACGTCACGACCGTTACGTCACGACCGCTACGTCACGGTATTTTCAAATGTTACTAGGACACTAGGATACGACTATTTCTTCTTATATAATAAATTATCAACTTTTTCTACGCGAAACTAATGTTGATAATTTATTATGAAAGAAGAAATAGTCGTATCCTAATAGCATTTGAAGAGCTAATATTAATACCAGAAGGGAAGTGATTGAGTAAAACTACAAAAATAAATTATAAATACATTTATTAATATAAAAAAACTTTTTGTTTTCTATTTTTATAATGTTTGAATTTGTTATAATGTATTTGGGCCGCTCTCTTTACTTCATCATCACCATCAAAAGTTAATTTTCCAATTAAAATAACATTTATTGATGTATTTAAAAAATACCTTTTCTTCCTTATGAACATCACACTCAAAAGGACAGTCTATTAATAAATCTTGATACAACAATTTGATTGGGTTAGGAAAAACATGGACTGGTGTACCTGAGAGACAATAATACATTGTTTACATTAATGCTGAGGGATATTCTTTGCCTGTCCTATGATAGTATCATATGATAAGTAATATAAGAGTCGACTAGAAGGCAAGATGCACATAACACCTGTGTGAGAGAAGGAAAAACCGAAATGAATCCTCTCTTGCCAATGTGATAGCAGTAGGATAAAGACCTCCGATGATCGTCACATTTCAGTGGCGTGAGTTAGGAGAGGCCTGTGTCCAGCAGTGGACGAATATGGGCTGATTATGATAAATTATTTAAGTCGGGTATTTCCATATTCAGATCAGAGGGGCTACTGCGCAACTTTATGTTAAACAATGTTTAGCTTGCTAGCAACGTTCAACAGAACAAAACAGCAAAAATCTATCGAAATGTGGAATTCAAATGACACAGTCATGTTTCTTAACGATATTCGATTAGAACAAAGGCGATTGGGCGGTAGGCCCCCAGTATTGAAATACATGTTTTCGTTCAGGATGTAGGTATTAAAACTTTCAGTTTGCTGAGGATGAGGATCATAACACAGGTTAAAACTTACCAGTTCCATACCCACGGCCACAATATACAATGCTGGCCTGGCATAATTAACTTTTCAACACATACTTTAGCGTCCGTATCGCAATAACAGTTTCACTAACAACTACTAGGACGGAGGAGACTGAAACGTATTTATAATATTACTCTTTGACCGAAATTCAACTCAACGTTTGTGTTGTATCGATAACTGAATTTCTCTTTTTCAAGTAAGGATTCTTCAGGATATTTTTTGGTGAAAAATAAAATGCACGCCATTTGCAAAAAAATCTCAGATCTGTGTTTTTTTTATTTGCTCAAAAAAAGTTATGGCCCTGGGTATAAATGTAGTTTTATAAATTTAAGTGGACTGTAAAAAATCTGCATTGGGCGTATGTATTTTGGCTACGTTAAATTCGGAAATATGCTATCCATTCTATAAACAGTTTGTTTGTGTTGTCAACTGTTGTCTGTTCTATCATGACACCATTTTGACTTTTACACATTCCAATTTACCATTTTTTTAAATTAGTCATTCATTCGTAACAATTCATTAGATTTTATTTTGTCTAGACATTTCAAACTAGTAAATATTTCTTGATAAATAAGAATAGGTAATTTGAAAAATTGTAAATTAATTAAATAATTTTTATAGGATGTAAATAATGAGATAGCGGCATCTAGCACAACTTTAAGAGACTACAAAGAAGCCTATTTCAGGATCATGTCGCTAGATAACTCTGCTTTCTATGAAAAAAAATCCTATGTTCCGACTGTCATACCCCTGAGGTAAATCCTATAAACAACGGCAACGTTTATAGGTAATCCGAAAACACGAAATGCTTGCGCAATGTAATCGACACCTAGCTCCATCTGTTGGTATGTGGTGGAACTAATGACGCGAAGCGAAGTGAGGGCGGGCCTCTAGTTTACAAATGGGTCGTTCTTCTTTTTTATCGACAATGAGCCAAACTTACAAATAAACATTTAATTTTTATATAACAAACTTCAAATGATAAATAGTATGTCCTAAATATTCGTTAATGTACTATATTACAGACGGACTATTACATGATGTAAAATTTAATTGATAAATAATACTTTTTAATTGAAATGAACACCTCCGTCACGTCCCCCGAAATTAGTGCCATTTACACCTCTGTCACGCTTTATATATTTTTTTACATAGTTCAATCATGCTAAAGAACCTACGAGGTGATAAAGTAATATCATTATTTTATGGTGAATTAGGAATATCTTGATGGTGTAACGTATATTTTTTATATAATTAATTACTTCATAAGTTACCGAGCACGGGCTCATTGTCGATAAAAAAGAAGAACGACCCAAATAAAGTAATTGATTCATTCCTCTTGCAGAAGAAGAGGAACAATTCGTAAATGACGCATATGGAGTGAAGATGCGCGGCTCGGGCGCGGGCGACGACGCGGCGGAGCCGAGCGGCAACTCGCTGGACTCGGACCTGCGCTGGGTGGAGGAGAACATACCCACCAGCACGCTCCCTCTGCTCGACTCCGACGAGGAAATCATCAACACGAAGTTCGAGGTCTCAAAGATGCAGTAGTTACTTAATACTTAATATTGTAAATGTAAATGTCCACTTGTGATTTCCTTTTTACCTTTGTAGTGTAAGTTATTATTTTGATTAAATGTCTACTGTACAATGTGGGAGTTTGATTTTGTGCGGCAAGCCTGAGGGGCAATTCTCGTGCATTTGATATTAAAGTCGAATTTAGAGAGGACAATATAAGAATAAGAATAAAATAAATTATTCAGCGCCAAACATACACAAAAAAAATAAAAATATAACGAAATGGACATTAGAAAAGCACTGAAATGGGCTCCACTCAGCATGTGTCACAGTGTCTAAAGGACACCCCGACGCTGGTCTTCCGTGGAGTCCAAGGAACTAAGGGACGTCACTGTGCGTGCTGACGTCATAAAGTACATAAGTACCTACATTTAACCTTATTTAAATTAATTAAGACTAGACACAATCCAGACTATCATTACCTTACCCTATACATACTTACCCTATGATTCTCCAATAATACAACAAACAACAATAGTGAACCTCCGTATAACATTCTTGTTAGTAAATTTTTTTTGCAGATTCGCAATTCGAAAACACGATAAAAAAAACTCTCATTTAAAGGACCTACATTTTAGATTAGGCTTGATATTGACCTACACATACATTGTTTGGTTTAAAATCAAAGGTTTAAATAGTCGGGCGGGCCGCTCTAAGAAGCCCGATTTGACACTTTTTTTTTTGGTTTTGCATTTATCCTTGTTAAGAGGAACACATTTAGCGAATCATAAAGAATAACTTTGAGCTCCTTTTGAAATAAATATTTTTTCTGGTCGCCGATTGGATCTCTTTCACACTCTGTGACGTTTTTTCCGAAAATGACACATTCCGTTTAAAAGCATGCGTTTTCTAGTTCCATGGTCAGAACAAGATTAGTTTGAAAAATCCTGTGAATTCATCGTCAGCCCATTTAAGTCCCCACTGCTGGGGCACGGGCCTCCCTTAATCACATGAGGGGTAATTGCCATACTCGTACTTGGCAGACGGGTTGGCGAGGAATTGTTGTGAATTAATATGAAATTATTTCGAAATAACGATATTTTAAGACGCTAAATAAATAAAAAATATTTCGCCATTGTTCTTTCCTACATTTGTCCATACAAATCTCTAACTCAACTTCAATGTCGAGTGTTCGAGAATATGCCTCTGGAGGCTTAATTTGAAGCCGTCCCGTAATGAATGAGAATAAACCTGTCGCATCCAAACAAGGAGACACACAGCGCGTGTGAAAAAGAGGGGTACTCAGATTCGGTCGTAGCGTTCAATTCGCTAAGGATCCAGAGGGCCTAATTTAAAGCAGACGTTACGACCGAATCGGAGTTTTCCTCTCTTTTACACGCGCTGTTTATTCTCATGGCGTTATCTCCTGTTCTTTACACTTCTCTTCCCTTACTAACTTATGGTAGGAATACTCGGACCAGTAGGGATACTTCAGAGTATCCCTACAAGGATCACTATTATAGGGATATGATAGTAGTTCTATATCTACATACGTAAAATGGGAAAAAAAACAAGGATACTAATGTGAGACACTTCATAAGGGAATAACATAAGTTCCTTCTTTAACCGATTTTAAAAAACTACACTTTTTAGTTCGTGGTTTTTGAAGGCGGTTTTTTTTCGCAGAATTTATTTTTGCCATTGGCCTTTTGACCTCTGTTGACCTGTTTTCAGATACGTCACATTCTCTGTAATCTAAACACGCGGTAAGCGCGTCAAGTTCCCGCTAACAAAATAACACTGTGTGTAAAATATTAGGCAAAAATAAATAATAACCAGTGGAAACCAATTGTCATTTTTGCATACGCCGTTTTGATAAATTGGGAAGAAGTGAAAACCTTTCTATTTTCAGATAAAACATTTATTTGTACATACACATTTAAATATCTTTTGTTCGTTAAACGTGATCTTTGGTATATAAAATATAATATTGGAATATGGCCACAATACTAATTTATGTAACTACATAAATGGAAGTAGATAAAAGTCAGTCATACATGGTTTACTCGGAAATTCAAAATGCATATAAGAAAATTTTAAAAATATGTATGGTTTAAAATTAAATTCATATAATTTATATAATCTTAGGAATATACTTAATATAGCATAACTTAAAATACTTTGTGCTTAAATCATTAAAATAAAGTCTTTTAAAAATGATTTTTTAATATTACATTCATGGAAGATAATTTAAATAATACGTAATTTAGTACTATTATACAACGTAAATTATTACAATTGGTCTTTGATTTTTTTATATTAAAAAATAAACACTACAAATTATTGATTCTGAAATCTTATTTATCATCAAGTTAACAATTTAATGGATAAACCGAATCGTAATTTCAATCGTTATCACAACGGGACATCGCTTTATAATTATGCAAAGCTTTCCAAACAAACAGCGGAAATATCGTCGCGATAGAAAGATAATGGCGCCAAATATGGCTTGCGACGGGGAACATTAGCATTCGTCATAGTGGCCAAGTCAATCATTTCATTATATTACTCCCTATATAGTATGTGCTGATTGACTTATCTATGATTAGTTTGTTGAGTCCACTTAAGTCTCTTTTAGAATAATTATTGCACAAGTTAACTGCAAATGGTACAAAATGGTAATGCAGTATTTATTCTGTAATAATGAGCGATAGATAGACGAAAACAGTTCCTAATGCCATTTTATGTAAAGATTTTTGAACCATTGTACAATTTACAATTTGTACTTTGATTGAGAATGGTCACTCTTATGTAAAATGCACTCTTATAAAATATTTAGCTATGCAATTCATAATAAAATACTTGGTTAATGGAAGTAGGCAGTTAAACTTGCTATACATACATAAAGGAGACACTTGAATTTATCATACAATACAAATTAGCAATTCATCTTTGGAAGTCTTGGATATCTGATTGTTTCTAACATTTTGCAAAAAATATAAGATGAATATAACTTGTTTCAGACATTTCGTTACTAAAAATATCAGTCAGTAATTTTAAACTATTTTTATAATAGAACCACAGTTACTGAAGTATGAAAGTATTCCACTAATCTCAAATGGCTTAAAATTTAGTTTAAATGTCATAATGAAAATCATAATCATCTGGCTCCTCTGGAATTTGAGGAGGGTCTTGTGGTATATCAATTCCCTCAGCATCTAGCAATCGGACCTTGATATCCATTGACAACAAGGTTTCCAAATCACTTTCAAATGATTTGCTTGACATTTTCTCCTTCAATAAAGCATTTATCCCATCTGTCCAGTAATCAAAGATCTGTTCATCTGGTGCAACAAAATCTAAAGATGGTACTTCTGCAGACTTTAGAATCAATGAAAATGCTAAGTGGAGATTAATTTTTCTCCCTTTCAAGTCCTTCATATGAGGGCAGTCTTTGCCAACCACCACTCCCTTAACTTCAGCCACTGGCAATTTACTGCCCAATTCTTCCAAACTTGGTGTACTCTTCTCATCACAGTCACCGTAGTGTATAACTTTATGATTGGGAGAGAGGCGAACAAACCAAAACTTGTCTTTTATCCTTTGAGCTCTGGGTGAATATTTTTTGAACCTGGTGCCTCCCACAAGAACTCCTAACCGTTGCTGCTGGATTAAGTCAATAATCTCAGGAGTGATTTTTTCTTTTAATTCCACTATAGGTCTTGCATGTGACTCCCACACCTCTCGGTTATTGCGTTCCTGCTGCCATATATGCGTGATTTCAGAATATGTGAGCTGGTTGATTCTCTGTCTGAATTTGTCTATCCCTTTAGGGGCAGAAGACAATGCCCTGCTTATTTGTTCCCGAACAACACTAGATACTTTGATGAAATCTTCTGTTGTAGCTCTCATTTCTTTCCATGTCTTATTAAGTAAGACAATGCAAATGCAGAACGAGCTCTTCAAAGGGGTGATCGTGAGTGAAGAACAAGGGGTGGTATGTCTGCCCTTGCTCACTTGGTGCCTCTCCAATGCGAAGTATGTCACATAACTGTTTTATCAGTTCTACACTAGTTTTTCCAAAAGGACATTCATGTTCGTCTGCCCTGCAGCTATTTTCTAGAACTATCTTAGTATAATCCTCCTGAGTAATTTCTCGCAAAGTACAACATACAGTCCAGTGCTAATATCCCTGGGGGTACTTCATTGAAGTCTTTTATGGGGTCAATTTCACATTTGAAGCCAAGTTTTTTGAAGTCCTTTGAGAAACTGCCCAGTTGTCTCCTTGTAGTCACTTCAATGTTGGGATTGTTATCATTTTCAAATGCAACTTTCCTCAATTCCTTAATTTTTTCTTGTGATTCTTGTTCTTGAGAATCGGCTCTTTGTCTCATTTTAGGCTCCAATAAGCCTAGCATTAATGTTTGTAAGACATAAAGTTGGTGTGCTAATTCTGTACCCAGTGCATCTTTGGAAGCATTTTTTGAGAACTCACTAGCACCAATCAGATTTTCATAAATGACATTACGAACTTGTTTGGATGCTAATGTGGCTGCAATAGCTTTCTTTTTGGGGACATCTGCTTTAGAAAATATTGCATTGATTAAAGCAATAGCATTTTGTTGAATGACACTATCTTGATATGGATTTTGTAAATGAGATACCAAGCTGGGTATAGTAATTTCCTGCTCCACATGAGAATTTTTGCCAGAACTATTAAGTACAATGTTTTCCAAAATAGACAGACAGGACTGGATGATCTTTGGGTCCTGTGTACTGGTTTGATTGCTGATGAAACTGGCCACTCTGTTTATGAACTGGTTCTCCAAGATATCCCAAGAAATTATTCCATGGTCCATCAATTCTACAAACGTTACTAAAGCGTACTTCAGTGAGTTACCTTTGAATCTTCCGGTTTCAATGTTACTTATGATCAGAGAGAGGCCCTTTTTATTTATGAATTCCAATGCAAACGTAAGGTCACTGCTGAGAGTAGATAGTTTAGTTAACGCGGCAGTTTGCTCGCCTTCAGTGCCTTTGTTAATCTTAGCCAAAATGTCCTGGACGGTTTTCGCTGGAGACTGCTCCAAACGCAATACCGAACCGTTTTTGATCTCATTGCGGTTTTTCTCAGTGATGTAGTTCTGATTGTTGCTTTCTGAGAACTGAAGCGCGTAGTTGTCGGGGTCAAGGAGGCCCCACGGCTTGCATAGCAGCTGAATGATACTCGACAAGGGTTGACTTTGGTCAAACTCGATCAGCTGTGGCACCTTGTCAGGCGCGTTGAGCATTTCCACAGCGATTTTCAGTATTGTAGAATCTTTCTCTTTAGTTGCCGACGGCATTTTTATTGGCTTTGTAGACATTTATCCACCATTTGATACGAAATGCAAATCACAACAACTTCCACCACACCTAAAAAATTGTCACGAATGAATGACAGATGTCAAAATTTGACAAGTACACAAAACCATAGGCAAAGAAGAGAAATTTATACAGAGTAAATGTTAAAGCTCCTTTATACTACCTACTCTTAAATAAAAATACAGCCTCTACTATAGGCTAGGGTTTTCTTTGGTCTTAATTAGTCCCGCGCACGGTGACGGCCGTACGTGTGATTCCGCCAATGTTAAGTGTTTAGAGAGACGTTATATTTTAATATTGACCTATTATAGGCTAGAGGGCTTATTGTCATTTAGAGAGAGAGAGTAATAATACCCTGTACCCTTTATAATATCTATTATACCTCCTATACAATTACAAAACTTGATCTAAGAAAAGTTTCGGAATGAAATCGTTCCGGCTCCTTTTAATATTTCCTCTTGAAACAGGATGGCATGAGCTTTAGTACGGGTGCGGTAATAACTTAAGGTTGTAGCTGTTTTTGCACATGAAAATTCCAAATAATAAGAAATAAATCCATTTCTTGTAGTTGTAAATGCTGTAATAGTCAGCGCTTTATTGGTAAAGGGCAAAATCTTGGGATTCTGATGTGTTTGGTGGTGGCAGACGAGCAGACGGATCACCTGATGGTAAACGTTTGCCACCATCCATTGACACCCGTAACACCAGTGGACTCACGAGTGCGTTGCCAACCTTTGAATTCCCATTCCTCCCGGATTGGCATTCAGTACTCTTGGCGAAAAACACAGGAATATAATTTTCAAATACTGTTAAGGGATTTTGTTTTGCATGTGTATGCCATACAGTTTGAAGTCGTTCATCGGACTATGGGAAGGGTTATGCTCGGCGATCCTCTGCGCGATCTGATCCGGAACTAGGTGATCCAGATAACCAAAGTTATTGACATAGCTCACCGGATAAGTAAGCTGAAGCTGAAATGGCAGTGGCTGGAAATGTCAGTTACAGAACTGACAACCACTGAGTTAAACGAGTCCTGGAGTGGAGCCGTTTCTTGGCAAATGAAGTGTAGGGCGTCCTCAGGCCAGTAGAGTGACGATCTGCGCAAGATAAAATGGCTGGCTGGAGCTGGATGCGAGTAGCCGAAGATCGATCGAAGTGGCGAACTTTTGGAGAGGCCTATGTCTAGCAGTGGACTGCTACAGGCTGATGATTTTGATGATGCCATATTATTATAGGTAGGTACTACATAGTTGACCAAGGTACGAGGTTATTTATCACAATTAGATTAAATTTAGAGTACTAATTAATGAAATCAAGTTACGGTAAGGCCACAAACTCATTGTTTTCTGTAAACAGTTTTGGTTGTACGTACGGCCACACATCAAAGTATACAAAACTGTCAAATTTCTTCAGTCGACTCTCACCTTAACGTCAAACACGTTAAGTTCAATATCAATTGAGGAAATTTGTAATTTTTCACTTCAAGTACTTATGATTATAAGACTAAACAGACTGACACTTTGTTTATTGAATAGGGTTAACCATTAATTAAAGTAGTAATACGAGCTCGCAGCTATTTGATATTGCTAGTAATTTAGGTCTCTCAGAAGCTATATAAGTCCATGCCGCACCAAGAACTTTACGTAATTTTAATTTATTTAGGTCTTTGTGATAGAGACAAATAGTTTGGTATGGCACAATCTGTTATAAAATGGATATTTATGTTATTTTATGCGATAAATACAAGAACAGTCTCAGGTTTTCGATGCGACAGAAGACCCTATGGGACTACGACTCAATCCTCGCCAGCCGATGGGCGATTTAATCTTGAAGTAGTTGAGGGTCACACCGCGTATTTACCAGATCAACTTTATATTGGTGAATATTATAGCTAAGATTTGAACCTAGAAAATTATCGAGTAGGTAAATCTGATCGGCATAACCATTTTTTTCAGTTCAAATAGTGTCAACCGACAGCATATCAAGGTTCACAGGGTTTATGATATCAGCGGAGGGTGATATGAAACCAGATCCTCGGAACCCTCGGCGAATGATATCCCAATTTCCTGGAGAGATTAGACCACAAAGTCAAAATACAGCTAAGTATAGCGATCGGTGCCTATACTCTGTTGAACACGCTCTTAGCAATTACAAGGATGTAGTTCAGGTAAATTGAATAACGCCGTCTCAATGCTCCATAATCGATGCGAGATCTGAATGAAATAAATATCCTTCCCTAATCTAGGTATACTGGCAAGCTCCACCTTCAGGTAGTGGCTGTGTGACTCTTCGAGCCATGGTAGTAGAAAATGACAATGTATGGTTTGAAGAAGGTGGTCCGCTAACGCTGAAAATCTGCGAAGATACTAGACAGCCGGATGACTTAGCTCTACAGCTTAACAAAGAATGTGGGATCTGCGATCAGGCCAAATATGAGGTTAGTTACTTATTATGATTCATTTGTCTAACATGATTACAATCAACTTTTACGAGTGTGATGCCTAAGGTTGACTTTTACAGATATCATTTACTGGAATTTGGTCCCGAAACACTCATCCTCGGTTTTATCCTGAAAATGACTGGGTTCCTCGCTACAGTGATTTGGTGGGGGCCTCTCATACGACTGACTTTATTCTATGGTCTCCGGGAACACCAGCTACAGATGGTTTACGGCAGCTAGCTGAACATGCAAATTCAAGTGCATTGGAAAAAGAAATTTTAGAAAAGGTGAACAGGCTAATGTTTTTAATCTACATTTTATGTAGAATATCAAGCTGATGAAAATATGAGCCCTATTCTATTTGGCAATTAATAAAATAGTGCTCATATTTTCTAATATTGTTATTTATAAAATATGATTTTTTTGTATGTATCCTTCGAACGTTGATCAATGTTCACAGATAGGCGATGGGAACACGTACGTTGATTAAAGGGAAAGGTCACAGCGACTTAAAAATGAATTCTCCCACTTATGCATTCTTTCGGAGTGATAAGGAGAATCACATGATTTCGGTAGCAGTGGCTATTTATCCCTCACCAGACTGGTTTCTTGGAGTTGCAAGGTTTGAACTGTGCCAAGCAGATAACACTTGGCTTCCAGAAAGGGAACTGAACTTATTTCCATGGGATGCTGGTACCGACAGCGGTGTTTCATATGAGGTGAAGTTTCACACATATATTTAAATGCCTTTGATAATTATTAAAATTAGTAAAAATATATTTTACGACACAACTTTCAATAATTTCAGTCTGCAAATATTGAAACGTTCCCGCAAGATGCTGTGTCCAGGGTACAAACGAGTTCATATGACAAAAATTCACCATTTTTTGAAACAGACATTAAAGATTTGCATCCGTTTGGAAGACTTCACATCAAACTTATTAGGACATATCACAGAGAGTGCGAGGAAACTACAGGTGGGTTATTACCTTGTAAATATTTCTTTTAAGGACGTTGTATGGTATTAGTTTGATATTATGCAATATTCAAGGTAGGTAATTTGTATTTGACGGATGATTAACTAATCTGGATATTTCTGTAATATTAGAAAGTGAAGGTGGAGAACAACCTAAGGAAGAGAAAGACGGAGATGGTGACAACAGTGAAAGTAACGAATCATCAGAGCCTGAAGAACCATCCAGGTATCAAAACCCAGACCTAGATAGCAGCGACTATGGGGGGTGAGACTTACCTACCATGTTATTGACATCATCATTTAATTTTATTTCGGTAATAATAATACTTATTGAATTCATCGTCTAATGATTTACCCATGAATGACATAATATACGTATTAACATAGTTTGGTTGCGTCATTATTATAGTTTCATCCAAAAATCATCGTCGTGTAATAATCTCTAATATCTACTGTTGAATCCGATTTCCAGCTCAAACTCACCAAAATGCTAATTGTTTGATAATTTTAAAATGCATAATGCCTGTTATGTTTAAAGTCAGCCGACCGAGCCGCCCCAAATAGATGAGGAGACGGCTAGTGACGACTGTCCAATGACTAAATGGTCAGAATGGAGCATTTGCGAAGGTCTTTGTGTAGACGGGAATGTTAAAGGTATGAAATGGAGAGTTAGAGATCATACACCGAAATATGTGAGTATCATCATTAGTATTGTTATTTACATATTTATGCACTTAGTGTGTTATTTAAAACTCAAAATTGTCTTCAGCCTCATAAAGATGTTCCAAAAGAATGCAAAGATAATGTGAAAATTCGAAACATTTCAAAATGAGGATTGTGAAGAGGAATGCATAGAACCAAAAAAAGAAGAGGATCCAGAGCTGAATGGTAACAAAACATAATATTAAGTGATTGAAAGAATATGTCCTATAATTCACTTCACTTGCAACTATTTACAAATAGTTAATTATTTCAATTTTTTTCATTGCAGCTGAAAGGAGAGTGATGTCACCCTTATTACCAGGACAGCCGTGGTCTAAGAAGAGAGATCTAAAAACTGTATAAAATTAACATTATACAAATTTTAATTAATGTAATATTTTACTATGAAAATAAAATTTGACTTAAATGCTTTATATAGGTCCTCTTAAATTATTTAAGAATCCTTACTTAATATTAAGCAGTAAATCATCTTAGATTAGACGCAATTTATCGAGTACGATAGTTAGTATCACACACAGACACAGCTAATGAAAAACTATGTTCTATAAATAAAGAGCCTTATTACTTGCTTTGGCGATAAAGTCCGTTTTTGCACACCAAGTAGATTAATAAACAGGAGGCTAAATTGGCTAAAGGGAGATAATTTGAAGTGTGACTGTGACACACAATTTAAATATCCCTAATGAAACAGTTGTGCAGCGGAGACCAATTGAGTGTCATCTACATTCCGCTTATAAAGTCGTTGGTGGCCGTTTTGTAGTAAGTTTAAGTATATGAAAAGTCAGTATTATTATTCACTATGGATCTTAGAAGATCTAGAAAGGAGACGCCGTTAAACTTTATTCCCTGTAAGTACCTATTTACATAATGAAATATTTCCTACCATACTGAGAAAGCGCATCTTACCTACAATCTTAAACTCAATTTGGTTTGTATGTTTTGTTCGAGTTATGATCTCCGAATGATGTTATAATAATAGGATACAATTTTATTTCAGGTTTCACTATATCCTTATTGTTTGTGACAGTTTGTTTGTGTGAGCTAGATATTTGTGATCGTCGTCCTTTCCAAACAAATACAGATTCGTTGCCACCAGACGATCGATTTGCGATAGAAATTGAAAGTATAACTGATTTATACATACCACATAGGCAATACAATGGTAAACATTATATTTTTTTATACTTTTTTAAAGGGAACTCTAAAGTCTGGTAGGTCGAAAGTCATTCGTGTGCGTAAGTGTTGCTTGCCAAAAGATGCAAGTATAAAATATACACTTTAGTGAAACTTGTCATAGTTTCTACTGTTGATTTCTAATACTTCCTTACACAGAAGGGAAGTAATAGTGTTGAACAAGGTACTTAAGTGTCACATCTTTTACCAGGTGACTGTACCTTATAGCTACTAATTTAATTCCAAATAGAAATTGTTAGTGCAGTTTTATTTTTTAATTATGAATAATTTGTTTAAAATTAGAAGTTCAAAATAATTTTAGTAACATTTTTATAACATTAGCCAACTATGTTAAGTAAAAAAATAAAGTGCCTAAACAATGTTTCTTCATAAAATTACAGTACGCCTATTTTCAAAAGACAGCAAAACCACTTTTATGGGATTCGCAATATGGCTACGTGAGGATGAAGCGTACAATGAAAAGAATCCCCGAAGGCCGCGACGGTTAGATCCTGGTCGACTGCATCCTGCACCAACTTCATCTAGTGGAAAGTCCCATCCTCCTTGCAATAACACTGTTACACAAACGGATATTACACCGAAAACTTATGTTGAGGTAGAGCCTTTTCAAAGGGTAGCTCACATTCTATATTACTATTTTATACTCTTTGGTTATTGATCTAAGTTTCAAGATCGATGATTTCAAGCGATTCCCGTCGTACCATGGCAATTTTTTAACGGGTATATTGGTGACTACACCAAAACACAGCTTACACTAGTAAGCTGTGTAAGTATATCAATAGTGATGGTAATAAATAATAGCCATCATGATTTGTGTACAGTTTTGGTAACAAAGTTTTATTGCACCTATATTATTATTTATTTTAAACATTATTGCACACGTTTTGTTTCAATAGGCGAACACAAAGCCAAGAGGCATTCTCTACCAGTCAACTTTTGGGTCATGCAGAAAGTGCAGTGGAGCGGCGAAAGGAGAACTTGTGTACCTATTGACGCAAAAAAATCTATCTATTCAATGCGGGCATGGTGTTCTTCTTTGTACATTAACTTTACTGTCAATTAAGTAGACTTTGATTATCATAGTATAATTATTTACGTTATATTGACTTTGTTTATCTTAGGCTCTCTGGATAGCACCAGGCAAAGGTAGCCAATGTGTTACCTTACACGCAATCGTAGCCATAAAGCCCGATGTGTGGTATGCAAATGAAGGCCCGCTTTCCAAGCGGGTGTGTGAAGATAACAGAGATGCTGACGACATATTACCGACGCAAAATGACGATTGTCAAGTGTGTGAGGAAGCAAGATACCAGGTGAGTTATTTTTTAGTTTAAAATATTTTTTCAGTTTCAATTAAGTTCAGTTTATTCAAGATTAAATTTTTAATTAATCGTTACTAAACAGCTGACATTTAGTGGTATGTGGTCATACAATACCCATCCTCAAATGTTTCCACTGGCCCAAGACTTAGCTCGATTCAGCGATGTGGTCGGAGCTTCTCATAGCAAATATTTTAGCGTTTACAAATACAATTCGGAAGCCAGTGGTGGAATGAAAATGCTGGCAGAGCAGGGCAATACTACAGAATTGGAATTGGAAATTCAACGAGAGGTAAAAATAGCTTCGATAATCAGTTTTGAATGTTTTAGTCCGTACTTTTACTAAAATATTTTTGAACTGGTTACAGCTAGGGCGGACTGTCCGAACGGTTATAAAAGCGACAGCACCAGCAAAGACAAATTTAACGACAGTGACCAGTTTCCGAGCGAACAAGGAGCATCACTTAGTTTCCTTGGCAACAGGGATAATGCCTTCCCCAGATTGGTTTCTTGGTGTAGCAAACCTGGAGTTGTGTCGAGAAACAATAGATAAGAGAAGTGAATGGGCTCCGACAGTGACACTCAATATGTATCCTTATGACGCAGGTACTGATAGTGGAAAAACATTTGAGGTAGGTATAACACTGTTAACGTAACTAACAAAGTCTATTTTCAAAATTTAAAAAAAACATCTTTTGTTTTTAGTCTTCTAACGATGAAACATCGCCACCCCAGCCTATATCATCTGTAACTTTAGTACAAGATCAAGGGAAGAAGAAAGCCTTCGCACGGGTTAGGTTTGACCTCATTCGGACATATCCTAACCCTAGTTGTGCCACTGAAAACCCAGTCACAGAAGACGAGGGTGCTGAAGAAGAAGGTAAAGGGTATTTTATTAAATCATAAAGATATTGTCTTGTTCATAGTAGCTCGAAACAATTAATGTATTTATAGTCTAGAGAAAATAGCCTGCACACCTGAACCTACCTACATTGATCTTCATTATAAGTCTTTATTGCGACTGCCTCGGTGGCGTAGTGGTTAGTGGGTCGCACTTTAATGCGACGGCTGCGCTTGCAAGGTCCTGGGGTCGATCTCCGGGTCGGGCCAAAAATTCGTATTTAAGTTATCGGTAAGAAATTCTTAGTGTCAGCCCGTAGTCTGGAAGATGGCGGCCTAGTACCCACATGCCTCGGAAAACACGTTAAGCCGCTGATCCTGCACCCAATCCCTCTACGGTCGTGTCACGCTGGTGTTCCGTCGGAATATAGGGGAATAGAGAGTGCACTTGTGTTTGCGCACACACTTGAGCACTATAATATATCTGCGTACGTGGCTGATCGTTGAGATTAGCCGGTCGTAATTGGTTGGAGGATATTATTAAATATTGCAAAAGAAAAAAGTTTAGTACTAATCTAGACTTAAAGCTCTTTAGTATTTTCTACCATTCATAATATAATATAAATTTCTAAAAATGGTTATGTATTTGAAATGTTGATTGATAAATCAATTATTTTTAGAACCAGACGAAAGTGAGGAGGACGAGAATGAACCACCTGAAAAATCGCAGGAATCGGAAACCACGCCAAAGAGGTAAAACAGATGCAAAGTAAAAAACTATTCGAAAAAATTAGGATCTTGATATTCAAAGGGTTAAGATAATAAACATTGTATGTTACAGTGAAGGGGCAACAAATGGGGATACAGAATCAGGTAGCTGTCCAATGACGCCTTGGGAAGAATGGCCCTGTGATGGACCTTGCGAAGAAGGGACACGGACTGGATATAGGATGAAATATCGTTACCATATAGTAGATGGAGCTGTAATAGGAAAATATTCTAGTAGCGTAAGTTATGTTTAATTTTTTTTTATCGAAGTACAGATTCATTTAAGGTGACGGGTAGGGCACACTAGCGACGCCAATCGATTTTAATTTTTAGCTACTAAACCGGATCTATTTTAAATAATTTCGGGGTTAAAATCTCTCGGCAAAAACGTATACTATTTATTAAATAACTATGCACAAATGTTGGGTCCGTTTTTGTAAGCGAAAAATTGAATCACGCCAAAAGCGGCCACTTATGGCGGTAATCCAAAATCCGAGTGCAAAAGCAGACCAAACAGTTAACTATGAGTATTAAATAAATAGTATAGATGTTTAAAATAGATCCGGTTTAGTAGCTAAAAGATAATATTGATTGGCGTCTCTAGTGTGCCTTACCCGTCATCTTAAAGCCTTATCACACAGAGTAGGTACTGATGTTCTGTGAATATACAAGTTATCATAATATAACTTTTCTATAACATTTTCAGAGCTCAGCCAATAAAGACAAAGAAGTGCCACAACATTGCTGGCCACAAGAAACCTCACAAATGGAAGAGTGTTCTGAAGAGTGTACGGAAGAAGAAGTAATTGAAGGTATAATAACATAGCCCTCGCATCTGGCAGGCCTGAATTTTTATCTAGATGTACCTACACATCCCCACTTTCATTCCCTTGATCTTAGCGTATAATTCCCAGTTTCGTCCAAAGCTGTCGCTCTGGAGCCCGAAGTGGCTTGGGCTATGATTCTTGATTTGGGGAGTCTTGTAATTACAATGAAGCGACTGCCGCCTGACCATCGCAACCTGGTTTCCCTGTTAAAGAACAGGGAAACCAGACCAACAGAATCATGGTTATACGTTTCAGAAACTATCCGAAACGTGCAGGTTTCCTCACGATGTTTTCCCTCACCACCGAGCTAGTGGTAGAAATACGCTTATAGGTTTGAAAAATCCAGAGGTGCATGCTCGGATTCGAACCCGGTTCCTCCTCATCATCGGTCATGGAAGACGTGTTCTGAACCACTGAGATACCATCGCTCTTTTGACATCCCCACAAGAGGGCCTCTTTGTGTGGGATATGTATGTAGGAAATCCCACGTACACGCCTACGAATAGAACTGGCCTCCATGCCGTGTTTTCTCGCAGGAGAGATACAAATAATAATATTAATTACTATAGGTAGGTACTAAGATTTTCCCTTGTAATTACTATGGAAATAAAGAACAACGAAGGTACCACAAACACCCAGACTCAAACACAAATATCTGTTTCATCAACAAACCTTTGTGTTGTCGCGGGAATCGAACCCGCGCCCTTGCATCTCAACCGAAGTATCTGCTACCTAATATGTGATCTCAACCTATGAAAAAAAAATTACATACTGCTTTTACATAAAAATTCCTTTCTTTCAGAGGAAACTGAAGCGCCCGAATAGTGTGAAAATATGTGAAACAATGCAAAATTACTATACGAGTAATGTGCCTAATATAATATTGAAATTCTTCTGGTAAATAAACGTAAAAACAGTTAAACAACATCTTTGTCTTACTTATTTCTTATAGGAAGTGTAATGTTTGGCAGAAATATCCCAAGATCAATTTTTGATCTTTCCTAACGTGGTACTTCGAATCTACCAGTGTATTTTTATATAAACGTGTTTACGGTTTCATACGTAGAGTAATAATAATATCCTCCAACCGATTTAACAGTGGACATTCTCAACGATCGGATACGTACGCAGGGTGTATTATAGTGCTCAAGTGTGTGCGCAAACAAAGTGCTCTTCCTATTCCCTTACCCGCATATTCCGTTTAGACACTTAAGTGTGATATGCTGACCGAAGAGGGATTGGGCGTAGGACTAACGGCTTTACGTGCTTTCCGAGGCACACAAGACCGCCATTTTTCAGACTCCGAGCCGACATTAAGGATCTTTGGTACCGAAAACATAGGTATACATTTTTGACCCAACGACCCGATGATCGAATCCGGAATAGGGCTTTTGTGTGTAGTTGAGGCGAGTCTATATGCCCCTTTAGAAAAAATTAAACATTCGCTGTCAAAGCTACCTACTAAAAAAAAACCTTGTCTATGATCGATTTCCTTCACTTACGTCATCTCGTTTGTCAGGCAGACATTTGCCGTGCCTCTGCCGTAATTTTTTTTAGAAAATTCCAAATCTTTCCTTTTATTATGCTAGTTAAGCAGCCAAATAAGTCGACATTTAAACGATTTCTTGGTACGACTGTAAAAGTTGTATTTGTCGCAGAAGCTTTAGGTTTCGCAGTTTCCTACGGATTGTGGTATAAACTCAACACCGAGAGAGGTAAGTTCAATGGTTTGAAATAAATGAACAAAGAATGTTCAAATCGCTTACTGTGACTGAATGAAAATAATAATGTTTTATCAAGCCGAAACAATGTGTACAAGTGTTGTTTAATCGATATAAGCAAGGGTGGAATAAATTGACATTGCGATTTTTCTGGGGCATGGCTTCTTACCTTATTGACCAACTGGAATGTTTATTGCAACTAATATTGTTACTGTTAGGAGTATTTTACTTCAAATGCTATATTTGTCTAAATATTATTCTTATAATTACTGATAAAGACAATTTGTAAGTGGTGCTAATATAATAGTAATTTATATAAAGCACATACCAACTGTTACTATTTATTTTGGTTTTATCTTTACCAAGATTAAATTTTGGCCTAATTTCAACATGCAAAACACCTACCATTATGTATAATGGACATGAGTAGTGGCACAAACAGTATGTAAATGTAAGAACATAGGATTTTCTAGTTGTTGGGTGGTGTTCCACAAAATTGTGTCATCTCATTTTGGACACTGGACTTTGAAGTCAAGCTAGAGATTTGTATGGAATCTCTGAATTCAATTTCAATGTTGATTGTATCAGAGTAGGCCCTCTGATCTGAATTAAGATCAATTATATTTTTACCTGATAGTGTTTTAGTAACCTACCCAAATTTGAAATATTCATAATGTGGATAGCTACTTAGCCTCATATGATGATATTCTCACTTCTTTGATTCTGAATTATGACTTTTTTTTAACTTTTATGATTCCAGATTTCCGTTATTATATGTACCAGAACTACAAGTTGGTTCTAGAAGGATACTATTTACTTGGTGAGAAAGTTGCTGACCAAAAGACGAGGGAACTGGACTTCAAAGTTTGGACTAACGAAGGGAAAATATAAAGAGCGGTGAGATGAGCATTGCTATTAGGGCCACATTTTGGATGGTCTCTATTGGAGGGTTCACCTGGGCTCTGTTCAAGGTGGTCAAACCGAATGATGAGCTACTTAAAGAGGTCAATATGATTTTCAGTAAGAATATTAGTGGTTACTGACGTTTATTAACATAGTTGTTTGTTTATGTCTCGAGGGATGGGTTTTGCATGTTGATGTTGTTTGTGTTTTTTTAACAAAAAATATTAATTCCATGTTTTTATGGTTTCTTTTATATTGGCTTTTATACCTGAAAAAAAATTAAGTATCTCTTAAACTGAAACTTCAGTCACCATGAAAATCTACTATTTTTATATTACTATTACTGTAAAGAATTAGTTTCATTGATCACAATCATTCCATTAAATTTTCCCTTCATTTATTCATCATGGTTTGATCATCCAGAGTTTTGATATTGAAACTATTTTGTGACATCTATTTATTTGTTAAAATTGAGTAAATATTAAATGTTATATTATTTATTGCAGTTTGATAAGGACTCCAAAAATACAGATACCAGAAAGTTCTCAAGAGATACCATAGAAGTTTTGAAGCAAGCAGCAAAACAAGATTCTGAATTGAACAAAAAGATTGAAGAATTGATTAAAAAATGAGTGACAAAAATTGTGTTTTAGAAAGACTAAGCAAAAGAGATGCACAAAGATTAGAAAAACTTCAAAAAGCACACAAGGCTAGGGAAGAAGTAGATGCTTGCAATGAGAATGAGGAGTTCTTTGCTGGGGCATTTAAGTTGAAGTCTGAATATATTGAGGATATGTTATCTCAAATACCAACAATGGAATCTAAAGTCCTTCCATCACACTTCGACAACATCAAAAGAGATGTCAATGATCTACAAAAACATGTAGTGACTTCATCATTTTTCTTGAAAGAGTTCAACATGCGAAAATATTTAGGTATCGTACAAAACCTTCAAACGAAATGCTATGAATTGGAAGACAGGTATGTTCCACGTAAGAAGTTTGGATTCACAAAAAAGAAGTTGCCCAAGTCACATAATGAGAAGCAAAGCTCTTTAGATGAAGCTGATGCTGCTGGAAAAACAGACAGCAACAAATGGGATGAAAAGCTTTTCGGTTTCCACTGTCAGGAAAACAAAGTACTTACTCTAGAAAATGATGAACTATTCCAACGTGATGTCGCCTTAAGTAATCTCAAGAACTGCACTATAGCGCTAAAAGGTGTCATGGGTACTTTACATATGACTAATTTGGAAAATTGCATAGTTCTTTGTGGACCTGTCACCTCCTCTGTATTTATTGAGAAATGTAACAACTCTAAAATAGTCGCAGCCTGCCAGCAGCTCCGCATGCACACTTCAGTTCGATGTGACATTTACTTACATGTTACAAGTAGAGGAATTGTTGAAGATTGTTCTGAAATTCAAACAGCACCATATAACTTGTACTATGATGATTTGGAGAAACATTTCAATATGTCATCATTAGATAAGAAAGTGAACAATTGGGATCATTTAGATGATTTCAATTGGTTGGCTCCTGATATCCCATCCCCTAATTGGTCAGTTTTGGATGTTAAGCAAAGGATCAGTGATTGGTATGAGTGGTGGTCAAAAGCTCCTTCCCAATGAAAAAAAAATTAAGAATAAATTGTCGTCGCCCTCAGATATATGAAGAACAATGTTAATCAATTCCATAATGTTAACCTGATCTGGTGCTTGCCTTTTTATTTTATTTGGTACGAGCACTTTGATTTTTTCTTTTTTCTTCCGATTAAAACCTTGGTTGCCAATAATAATGAATAAATATTTTCACAAAGTTGATTCCACCTTTGGTATTTATAATTTAAAAAATGTTAACTTATTTACTAACAAATAAATAACTCGCAAATCACATTGTTGCCTTTTTATAAAGTTTGTACTTGGAATAGACTTTAGCTGGCTATGATTGAAGTTTTTCGAATTGAATTGCATCGATTAAACAACAAAATTAAGAATTGCTTAGCTAACTCAATACCTAAATACCTATAGTAGCATTTATTAAATTGTATAAATTATAAAATAAATATTTAATAAAAGGTTTCCCGTGCTTTTTATTATTTCACCTGAAATTTAAAATGAAACAACTATCAATAAATATATTAATTTATTACTATTTTACATTAAATACAATATATAAATTTGCCAAGTTGAGAGCATCACAGTATATTATATTTGAAAAGTTTGTCTAAAACTGTTTACCTAATGAATTTAATGCTAACAAAACTCTTCTGAGTGAATGTTTCTGAAATGAGTAAAATAGGTACCACCTAGGTTTTTAATAGTTATAGTCATGAAAAGTACGTAAAATATTGTAGGTAAAATACTCATTTCTCATCATTAAGATCTTGCGTTATCATTACATACGATTTTCACATTCGACCCCGTTTTACATTGAATTTCTGGAAACTGTTTTTGTAACTGTGCTTTTAAGTAGCAACATTTTTATCTCATTCTGACATTGTTTTAAAATACTTCATATTTACCACTGTAACATAATATATAACATAAGTAAACACTTATCTACTACATAATATACATTAAAATAATTAAATAGGTAGATCATAATTATATCTAATAAAATCATGGATTGACAAGGTAATGTGGACTTAAATAAATAGGCATATTATTTAAAAAAATCGCAGGCTGCATAAAATAGTTGTATTAGGTAATATTTATTCTGTAGTATTTCATTTTGTTAAATTAGTCAATAACAGTTTATTTAAGTAAAGGCATGATATTTTTTTCTATTTCAATCATTCCATTTCAATATTTTATACTATTTAATAATTTGTATGTTAATAATTAAGGCAGCGTTATTACTATTACTACTATAAACACTATTTAATATTCATCGAATCAAGAAAATACTTATAATAACTTAGTAACTATGTACATATCAACTTGTGTATGTATGTACACTACAAAATTGTATGTTACGATGATGAGCAGCATTGTCCTACGTAAGGTGTTATTGAAAAAAAAAAGACACGTCGGAAAGAATACACAGCAAGGGCGGAGCCAGTGGGCGGTCATTACCTCCCCTGTCTTAGCCCAGGAGTAGCCAGCGCAGGAGAGATTTTATTTATAAGTACATAGTACATACTTTAAACAATAAAATTTATAAATACTTAGGTAATTAATAAAAATAATCATTCAGGAACGAACGTATCAGAAATTTGACTTCCTCTTTTACACCTACAACGAAATCAATTTATGTGAAACACCCCCTGGCGCTAAAGCTGGATCCGCCCTTGCAACACAGCTCATGAAATAAATTAAAAAATACTCGTAATATGGAAGAGACAAATTGTTATGTAAAATCAGACAGTTCTATGCTACACACAAAGTTGATATTTAATTTGTTATTGCTATTATTACCCACCTAAATGGTTTACTAACGAATGAAAATAATCCACCATGGATTTTATATACACGAATTTAACGTAAATTTTCATATCCTAGTTAATTATTAATTTGTAGAGTATCAGTCTAATTGGTTACATAGGTTCAACATTTAGTAAGTTATAACATATTTTCTCCTATGCATTGAAATCATGAAGGGCGTACATATGCTTAAAACTCGCGTTGATCTCATGCACGCGTGACTGGTAATTGGAAGAGTATGCAGTAAGATGGTCAAAATTTTTATAGAAGGCAGTA
Source organism: Marasmia exigua (assembly GCA_019059595.1). Taxonomy (NCBI): domain Eukaryota; kingdom Metazoa; phylum Arthropoda; class Insecta; order Lepidoptera; family Crambidae; genus Marasmia; species Marasmia exigua. Next base: position 23,710,444 of record CM032473.1, read on the forward strand.
CGTAATTATTTATTATTACCAATATTTTATTTAAGAATTTAACCTCGTTAAAATTGCGCTTTAAAAATCTTGGTCATCATAACTCTTACTATACCGTATCTAACGTAATCTACCGTACTACCATGGAGGTATAATTAGTCCATGGTACTACCTACATTTCAATAATTACATGGAATAGGAGATGAAGTACAAGTGTGATATGTAATTGATATTAAATGCAAAGAAAAAACATTAGTTTCAGGCAAGCTGAGCATATACCTACATGTATTACATTACAATATAAAATATCATTATTCAAGTAAAATAAAATTTGAAACAAAATGATACCCCATTATTAGGTATTTTAATTAAAACTTAAAATTATAAAGCTGTACTTAAAACAAAACTAGGAATACATAAGTTAATGTTTAAACGAATAAATACTACACTAGATAAATAAATATTACAATTCGTTACGAAATTTTATGGCGTAAAAATATTAGACGTCTAGTAAAATATTGGTCAGCCGCAGAGGACTGAACAAATTTTATATTTTAAAAATCTATATATAAATACGTACTTTTATTAAAATTATACTTACACTCAAATGCTTTGAGCAGTGTTGATACATATTTATGTAGGTACATAGCACTACTATTTAAATTGCTTAATAATATTATTGCGATCACGTGAATACTCAATTCATTCATCATAATTTATTATTAATAAAATATATTATAATATTATGCCAAGTTCAATAAATATAAAATAGTATTGTATTTTCAAACAATAAATAGGTACTCGTTAACAAAAATACATAACACTTTTGTCATAAAATAAATTGATTGTAAACTCCCTACATTTTCTTTAACTAGTTATTTGGTCAAATCACTAGTATTTCACAATTGAACTAAAATGTCACAAGAATAATAAAAAGTAGATACAGATTATTTTTTGATAAAAATTTTATGAAGGCTTAAATTTACTGACCTGTTCTCGATATCGTCATCAATAGGTTTTATTTATTTTCACTTTATGTATAGAGGTTAACACTATTGGCAACGATAAGGCTTATATGTAAACCGAGAAGGCGTACCAGTTGCGTGATGTAATCGACGACCAGCGTCATCTGTTAGTAGAGTTTAGAACTAATGTCCCGTAACGAAGTGAGGACGGCAGGGAATGCCCTAATTTTTAAAGTAGAAGACGTGAATTTTCAGGTCCAATTAATTAATTTTACTTGTGAGATGACCGAATAACTTATACCTACAAACTTACTATACGATAACCGCCACATTAAATAATATAAAATGCATTTTGTGTATGTGTGTGTGTGTGTGTCCGTGGCTTATACAAAGTTCGAGGACGACAGTTCCATGTGTAGGTAGGTATAGATCAATGTGAAGCCACCTATACAAAATTATAAAAAATGAGGCCATGAGATTCTCCATTTATCTCTTCAAAATATATCTACTTTCTCCTAACTCCTATTACGTAATAACTTAAGTAAGTACCTCCATATTGACAGTTTGAAGTGGGCAGTGTCTATAGATTTTAAGGATAATGAACATATTAAATATGTAAACCGGTATGAACGAGATCGGTTAATTGATTTACAAAACCTAGATAGATAACGCACCTCATACGAATTCTCATTTACAAGAAAAAAGTGAGTAGGCTGTTACTGACAGACACGATCCACCCTCGGCCACATCATCACTTACCACCAGGTAAGATTGTGGCCAAATGCCAATAGCCAGTGGCAAGTTCCGTTTTTACTACAATCAACCTTGATTTGTACTTCTTTACTGTAAATCATGGACTAATGTTGTAAACAAAGTAAAAAATGTCTATGTAGAAGAATAGCTATATGTATTTTTCTCTAAGAAATCCTTTTGTTAGTTACTAAAACCTCTTTTATAAATCTTTATATAAGCGGTCTCGTTCATATTTATGTATTACTATTTCGAATGAAAACAAGTACATATATTTATCTGCAGTCCTCTCAAGGCTTGTTTCAGGGCGAACATTGTGACTGTTGATATAATACCCGAGGTTCGTAAAACAATATTAGCTATAGCAGTCGTTTGTATCTCTAATGCACGCTCGCATATACGGTTTTGTTTTAAGCATGTTTCCACATACAAACAGTCGACTTATTGACGGTGAACCAAGCAAATACAGGTGGATCTACATTACTGCAAATAAACCGGGCCACCAGCTGATTTTCAAACAAACGAGCTACTATTTAGCGGTGGGAAAAGCCAAACATTGTGACTACGCGATCTAAGAAAAGTTCTGGAACTTACCTCGTTCCAACCCCTTTTAATATTGCGTGTTGGAACGGGAAGGCGTGATCTTTAGTATAGTAATAAATGTAGATCGCGTTATGTAATAAGGTGGATTATGTTTTTAGCTCAGGCGAGAAGGATTTTAGAAATTAATTTATGGAATGTAATAAGATTATGTTTAATATTTTAGGTTGATTTACTGTTATAATTAGTAAGAAAATATATAGAACCAGCATGTAAAAGAATGCTGTAAACTGATTAGAGAATCACATAAGAAAGAAATCTCATGTGTCCTAAAATGAAATTTTATTTATTTATTTATAAGATCACCAACAAAATTTACATCAGTACATGATACAATAATAACACCAAATAATTATAAATCAATCTAAACGAAATCTTATTTATAGGTGACGACGGCATGCAATATTGACAACAGTAACAGTAGTTAGTGTTGAAGAATGTAATTAAATATTACTAAAATCCATTTCACTACAAAGAGAGGTGTTTTTGACACCTTTGGGTAGAACTAGTTTTTTTAAATTTAACTAAAGAACCACAACTTATCGACATCAGTATTTTTAGATTTAAGTTATACTGGCGAATCATTCTGTTTAAGGGGGAAAATTACCAACATTTGATTTGGAGCTCCTCAAGCCGAATAAGTTATACCGAGATGCTTGCGGCAACCTCTTTGGGACATTAATATTTACTTTAGACAGCAGTTCAGGGCAATCCAAGGCTCCATTTACCAGTAGTTTATCTCTAGTAGGAAGAGATCAACAGTCGACTAAAAACTTGTGCTCAAGAACTAGCTTAATGGAAAGAAAACGGCCTTAAAGACTTTTTTTATTATTATTTTTTGCAAAAACTGAGACATTGATAAAAACATGTAATGTGCTTATAAATAATGTATGTATGTGTAGTAATTGAAGATACAAGAACTTAGAAACTCTAAATAATTATACCGTTACAAGTTACAATCTGTGGAATTATTCATCTTGTCTAAGGAATTAATGAATCCCATAGATTATTACAAACACTGAAGAAAATACTTATCTTTTTTTTCTAAAGTATCTAGTCGGTATAATAAGCAATAGCCCTAGAAAGAAAGAAAATTGCACCGTTTAAAGAATAAGCTAAGATTTAAATAAATATTTGTATAATCATAAATTAAATACATTAGTGACGGAAGAGACGGTTCGCCTCTGTGAGTACACAAGGCTTTATTGAGCACAATTTTATAAACTGACCTAGGTTTACTATAATACTTATAGTACGATCCAATCCAATCATAAAAATGTAATAAATAATATTAAAATATTGCTTATTTATTTCTTTTAGCCCGCTGCTTTTTCCCAAATTAAACTAAGCTTGTTTTGTTAACAAAAATAACTGTGTTTGCATTGCATTGCTTTGATCTTCAATGAAGTTTTTACTTTTGGACAAGTCCTCAAGTGGTAATCCATTTATTATTACGTAAAAAACGCTCCTTGATAAACTTCTTATTACGTATAAAATTAATTGTCCTATTGTGAAATCTTATTAAAATGAAATTACCACTTGGGAAAACCGACAAGTGATCTAAATTGGAAACACATCTTTGCAACGCTTATGTAAGTTTTAAGAATTCTAAACTCAAGGGGGACAAACCACTTTGTGTAACGAAAGGCCCCTGTTTATTTAACTGAAAGCTTGGATCACTTGATTGTTTGAAAGAAAGAAACTTCAAGTAATCTTGTCAGAATCCCTTTGAGCGACTAGAAACTCTGATACCCCAGGGCTTTACATCCCAGACAATAAGAAAAAAAAGTTAACGTACATAATAATTGTTATCTCTGTTAATAAGAAGGTACAGTCACATGCACTAATAAATATTCATCCATTAGGCATGGCTGTTAAAATCTATAACAATATTCCAAATTATATCAAATCAGTAGAAAATGAAAATAAGTTTCGAAATAGCCTAAATACATATTTAATAGAAAAAAGTTATTATTCGCTCTCGGAGTTTTTTGATATTACCTAAATACTTTGTAATTAATATTGTGATAAAGTTTATTATAGTGTTACTTAAAAATTGTAAATTATTTGTTAAATTTTACATAGAATTTTATTGTTTTTAATAATAAGTATATGTAGTTTTTAAGTGCCCTAACAGGGTTCATGTTGAACCTTAATTATTTTCAACACCTGTGATTCACAACATGAATGCAATAAATGGTTTGTATTTGTATTTAATATACAGCCTCATTCAAATATGAACCTAATTGTTCCGCCTTAAGAGTCGAGGTGTTAACATTTCGTTGCGGGCGACTGTGTTTTGAGAATTCTTTAAAAAGCTGTTTATTGTTCAGTAAGTAACGAGATTGACTGTATGCAAATGTAGAGCAGAGCAGCATAGAAAATTAATTATGTATAGGGCTTGTTTACATTTGAAATGCATTGGATCGGGACGTGCTATCGGCGGCGATAGTGAAAGGCTGTACGAGCGAGTAGATACCGTGTACAATACATGAGTTTTACATGCATGTATGAATATCCCTCTATTATAAACGCTATCTTAACAGATCCACAGCTATGGTGACGGGACGCCAATTGATTTAAATTGTTAGCAACTAACCAGACTACTAACTAAGAGTGAGGGCGGCCTATTCTACTCTGCCGTGTGGTCCCGGCAGAGTAGAATAGGCCACCCTCACTCTTACCGTGGTGTCGTAAAAGACGACTAAGGTAAAGCTGCTGGCATGATCATCAGCACCCAGGGAAGGAAAACTCTGCATTTATATCAAAACCCTCGCCAACCCGTCTGCCAAGCGTGGTGAGTATGGCAATTACCCCTCATGTGATTGAGGGAGGCCCGTGCCCCAGCAGTGGGGACTTAAATGGGCTGATGATGATGATGATGATGATGTTAGCAACTGAACCGAATATCTTTTTAACAATTTCAAAGCAGTAGCCTCTCGGAAAATACTTATACTATTTATTTATACTTACTTATGCTTAACTTTTGGGTTTGCTTTTGTACTCGAAATTTGAATTGCCGTCAAAATCGGCCACTTATGGCGTTATTCCAAATTTCGAGTGCAAAAACAGATCAAAAGTACTGCACAATTAGTAAATAAATAGTATAAATGATTTGCTTAGAGACTCCCTCTCCGAAATTGTTTAAAATAGATCCGGTTTAGTAGCTAACAATTTAAATCGATTGGTGCCGCTAGTTAGGGCTAACAGTCGCCTTACCAGTCCATTCTACTATCCATGCCATCTATAACGATCGATCAATCAGTTTGGTACAAGAAAGCACACTTAAAGTCTGATCACGGTTATTTGGCACGTGACAAAAGTCAGAACTAATGCTGTTTTGACATTTTCGTAAAGAAAAAACGTTGTGCAACGCACTCTTAACAATGTCACTGAAATGCCTTCTGATCTTGGTCGGTCTGTAGGCCCGATTCGACCAATCTTTTTACGAGGATAAATCTATGGTATAACGTCAGATTTGTATCGAATGACAGAGCTATACCATAGATTTAGCATCGGATTAGCACTAGCACCATTAGGGGAGTACAGTGGCGGACAGGTCAAGCTATACAAAACTGTCAAATTTCCTCAATCGATTTCGAACTCAATGTGTAACAATATAAGGTTTATAATCGAATGAAGAAATTTAACAGATTTGTATAGCTTGATGTGTCCGCCACTGTACATCAATAATAAGGGCACGGTGTGGAAAATTGGTAGACTACTTTTCGAGATAATTTTGTAAGTGGAAAATCCGCCAGATGGCGTACTGTTGCACTGAGGTCCAATTTCACCCATAGACATTCACCCTAAACAGACTGAGCCTTTTCATAAAGAGCCATACTTGAAAAACTGCGCGAAGCCGTTAGTACTGGGGTGACGTGCTGGGCGACGTTCTTTCTCTACCGAACCCGTATATAATCTACGTTAGGGCCGGTTGGATCTCTTTCACACTGCGTGACTTTTTGTCCGAAAATGGCACATTCCGTTTTCAACAGCATTGGTTGTTTCGATTGTCAAATTGACATCAAGTTCAAGAATAACCAATCATCTTGTATTGTAATGGACCTCAGTTCTATAGTACGCCATTTTATAGCGGATTTTTTATACGTTACGATGATTCCCCATTAACATGTGTCTATTCCAACATTCATACGAACTTTCGACTAACTTGCATAAAAAAATTACATTTCATTTCGTGTATTCACCCTAAGCATTGCTGAATAGGGACTACATTATTTTGGACCTTATCCAATTAACATAGGGTTCAAAATCAATGAAAAAAAATCAGCGCGCCTGGCTTAGGCAATAGGCTTTAGGCGTCCCCGTTACGCAAACAGTGAGCGGCTGGTTATTTTCTCTGTGCTGGTGAGGCGTCATTAAAAAGAGCACAAAAGTTGAGTGTCCATTTGTTCTTGCGAGGGAAACAGTCAGCTGCTCACTGTTCGTCTAATGGGGACGCGCCCTAAAGGTAAAGCCGCGTACAGACGGTGTTCGCAAACAAAGTGGTGTAACATTATCGTGGTGCGCAGCTTGTAGAGTAACATATAGGTAACATGTTGCGCAACACGTTAAGAAATACGTTGCGCAACACCATTTCAGTAGGCGTTATGGAAAATTACAAAAAACCGACATGCGATGGATCGCTGTGACGCATTTGCGATGTCGTCGCGAACACGACGTTTTGCCGTACAGAAGACGGTGTTGCGTTACAATCTACATGTTGTATATCGTGTTGCGCAACACCGTCTGTACGCCGGTGTAAAAGTCGGAAAGTGGTCTACCCCGATCATAAAGTGTTACACTACCGCCGCCGCTGTTACTACGTGTATTGACAAAGCTGCTTCGCGGGCTCACCAGTTGGGCTTCTTGTGCGAGATGGTCCACTGCTGGTAGGTGTTGTGGGGGTCGCAGGGCGCCAGGCCGAGCGTGCGCGCGTGCGGCTGCAGCGTGAGGCAGTAGCCGTGGAGGCGGTGGATCAGCTGATTGTGCTCGTCTTCGTATCTGTTCAATTTTAGTATTTTTGATATAAAGTATCAGCCTATAAACTGTCCCACTGCAGGGCAAAGGCCTCCATCGTAGAAATCAAGTTATCGCTACTATTATGGGATTAGGCTTAATCACCACGCTTGCCGAATGCGGCCTGGTGATCACAAACCCGAGCTATGTTCGAAAAATTCGAAACATACTTTTCGCTCGACCCGGGCATCGAACCCTGAGATCACGGCCCGGTACTTAAACCACTAGACCAACAGGGCGTTTTTGATATAATAAATAATAAATATTTCACAACATCGCTTAAATTGATCTGACTCCGAGATAGGTAGCTCAAGCACCCATTATCAGAACTAACAGCGGATTTCCGAATATTTACATTGAATACTTTTCTTTTGTAAATACATACTTATAATACATAAAAAACACCCAGACCAATACATAAAGACATGTCCATGTACACAAATGTTTGTACTGTGCGGGGATCGAACCTGCAACCCTTACATCAGAGGCAGCTTTCACTACCACTGATCCAAACACCTTGACCTTTAGAATACCTTCCCCTGGATGGATCCGATACCGGTTATCCTGGGAAGCCTTAGTATCTGGTGAAGGCCAGTCCATTCATGCCCGCTAAAGCGTCGCTCTTCCACGGTCAAATTGAACAGAGAGATTATTCTCGTGTACTCGACAAACAAGTCAAATTAGAGATTTCCATACATTGGTCCATATGTCAAATTTGATATCCATGTAGAACAGGCACTCATGTTAACATACCTATTTGTTGACTCGATTCTCATACAACTATTAACATACCGCCAAGGCCCGTCCACAGTGCCCAGCCTGCAGATGGTCTGCACACCCAATTGTCCACCTTCGTTGAACAGCTGACTGTTGCCAGTTTCCTACAAGATGTTTCTGTAGAGAAGGACTAGACTCACCTCCAGGGCCCGTCCACAGTGCCGAGCCTGCAGATTGCCTGCTTCAAGCTCTCGGAGTCAGCTTCCACGCACCGCTCGCCCACGCCCAGCTGTCCAGCTTCGTTCAGTCCTGAACAGCTGACTGTTGCCAGTTCCGTGACATGACGATGTTCCTGCAAACGTGAAGGAAATGATTTTGAGCATTTTTCAAGGGGTAATGGATCCGGGATAATTCACACACACACGGACCATAATTCCCGCACACACGGGCCATAATTCCCACACACACAAGCTATAATTCCCGCACACACTAGCCATAATTTCCGCGCACATGGGCCATAATTCCCTCACACACGGGCCATAATTCCCGCACACACGGACACACGAGCCGTATTTCACGCACACACGGGCCATAATTCCCGCAGCAACGAGTCATAGTTCCCGCACACACGGGTAATAATTCCCGCACACACGAGCCATAACTCCCGCACACACGGGCCATAATTCCCTCACACACGAGCCATAATACCCGCACACACGAGCCATAATCCCCGCACACGAGGGCCATAATTCCCGCACACACGAGGCCATAATTCACGCACACACGAGCCATAAATCACGCACACACGAGCCATAATTCACGCACACACGGGCCATAATTCACGCACACATGAGCCATAATTCACGCACACGGGCCATAATTCAGGCATACATGGGCCTTGGGGCGGCAAATTTTAGTAGTATTTTAACCCTACTTACTTCCCCACCTACATACTTTTCTTGCCCAGAATGGGAACCCACGACTCTTGGAGCATGAGGTAGGGTCACTACCAAATGCGTCATCTGCCCAGTCAACAGTTGATCTTGTATATTCAATCGAAAAAAAATGCGATGCATTTGAATACGTTTTGCATAGCCTATTTGCCCATTGCCCATTACAAAATTTGGGTCTCATTGGAAAACTCGATAAGAAAAGTCATAAGTACAGAAAATAATGTTACCTGTAGGTTTCTTATCGTTCAAGAACACCTACTTTACTTGCATTTTACGACGTGCTTAACTTTTCTACTTAGTAGAAAAATACGCTGATTTTTAGTTTTGTTTGGGATTCTCAACTTTTGTCACCCAAATGTTTCACAAATTAGTACGCGCAGTGGAATACTTGTACTTTATTTATATTTGTAGACGTGTAAAATATAGATTTGGCTTACCTCCAGTCCGAATATGATACTCAATTCTGAATTGTTTATTGCTTTCCATAAGGTACAGTAAGGTGGTGCTTATATGTATAATAGGCATGTGTCCTATTTTTTTCTCTTGTTGGTAATATAAGAACCCCTCAAAAGTGAAAACGTCGGTGAAAGAATGGATTCGTTAGCTTGGAAACTCTTCGAGATAGGACAATTTGAAAATCACTTAAAATAGACTTGCCCAAAAAGCTCATACAAACAGCGACGCGAGGCTTGACGTCAGCCCTCACTAGTTTGTGCGCATTGCGAAATAGCTTTGTTCGATAGCTATATGAAATAGTGCGTTTATGAAAATGGTTTCTTAACAAAAGTTGCTATAAATTGAATAAGATATCGATTGCTATATCAAAATTTCGTAAATTTAAGACTTAAAATTTACTTGCCTATCTTTGCCTTTGAGGGCTCATAACAAAAATAATACATAAGGTTTCAAGCTGAAATTTTGTACATAGCTCCTTTTGACCGTTATTTCTCAATGCTATTTGAAAAAATCTTCCAATATCTGACCTGGTACAGAAGCCTGTTTAGTAGAACACATTATGGACCCTGTTAGGGCACAACAAAATTTAGGAGAGAGTAATAGAAAGAATGGATATCTTTAGACGAAGTCCCTAAACTTGCGCAAGCCTCCCTAAGAACATTCTTATGATTAGAATACAATTACGTAAACAAATTATATACCTGATGAAATCCAATTACAAATTAATGCCATTAACATGAATATACACCGGTGGACAACTCATTAGGCGTAGCTCTATCCCTCACTTGCAAAAACGATTCAAATTAAATAAAATCCAAATTTAATAAAGTAAAGTATCAGCCTATATGCTGTCCCACTGCAAGACAAAGGCCTTCATCATAGAAATCAAGTTATCGCTACTATGATGGGATTAGACTTAATCACCACGCCTGCCTAATGCGGATTGGTGATCACAAACCCGAGCTATGTTCGAAAAATTCGAAACATATATATTCGACAAAAGGATTAAAATAAAAGTACCAGGATAACATAGATTTCATAAAGGGAATTCCAATTTACCCGTCGCATAACTAGTTGTGTCACGGGTAAGCAAAATTGACCGTGACACAACTAGTTGTGCTCGAACCCAGGACCCCGAGATCACGACCCGGTACTTAAACCACTAGACCAACAGCGCGTTAATAGTAATAATAATAATAATATTTCACAACATCACATACATTGATCTGACTCCGATATAGGTAGCTCAAGCACCTGTGTTACGGATATCAGAATCAACAGTGGGATTACAAATATATACATATAATACTTTTCTTTTGTAAATTAATACATAGAAACACCCAGACCAATACAAACAGACATGTTCATGCACACAAATGTTTGTACTGTGCGGGGATCGAACCCGCAATCCATGGAGCAAAGGCAGCGTTCACTACCACTCTGTTCCAAATGGGTCAGTCAATTAGTATGTACTCTTACCAATATATGCAGGCGCAGCTTTCCCCATAGTGTCCAAACAGAGATTAGTAGCCTTATTCTTCACCATGCCCCAGTGAATATTCTTCGGGAGCTTCGGGAACTTGTCATACACATCATAGGCGACGTTCTCCATAAACCAGCTGAATGGTTTGCAATGCAGCCTGTCCCTCAAGGCCACCTGTTCACTTATGTCACCCATGTCCAAGAATCTAGCCAAAGGTTCTCTGGTGTAGAAGTATTCTTTGTGCTCCTCGTCGAACCAGGTCTCGATGACTCTCTTGTAGTTTATCGTGATGAGTGAACCCTTGCGGTTCTTGGCCAAATTGCCGAAGGAGTAAGGCATGAAGGCGCGGTACACGTGGCCGACCCTCGAGCAGGGAACCTTGAAAATAATAAACAGTAAATAACGTATAATCGTGGGAGAGCCACGCTTCGGCATCAATGGAACGGCTCGACCGGAGTGATACCACGGCCTCACAGAAAACCGGCGTGTTTGTAGGCGGCGGCACTGTGTTTTCGCTGCGTGGGTGAGGGTGCCGGAGGCCCAATCCGGGGGAAAGGTGTGTTTTTTAGATAGAAAATATTTATTCAACTAACAAACACTTATGCCTAATTAAATTTTAATCTTACATAGCTAATAAAATAATGTTCTGTGCCGAAAAAGTGACCCTCAGTATAATGCCAAGACATAGATAATGCCGAGGCGCTGGTTTTAAGGTTGGCAGCGCACTTGTGACTCCACTGGTGTCGCGGGTGTGCATGGGCGGCGGCAATCGCTTACCATCAGGTGCCACTTACCACATAAAAAAAATGTATATCACTTTTACTTTTTCCGCCCTCTAAAAAGTGTACACAGGGCTACAGCTGGTAGCGGATCAGCAGGAACTTATTAGGGACAAATAGTCTTGCCTGGTCTGACTATCCCTGTGCCTGGGCATAGATGGCACCCCCCTTTTTACGGCACTGGCTACTGGAATCACCCTTTATCAATCAAATCTACTATCACATTGACAGCCTCGATGGCGCAGTGGGTAGTGGGTCGGCTGCGCAAGAGGTCCCGGGTTCGATTCAAGGGTCGGGCCAAAAATTTGTACCTATGTTTTCAGTGAGAAATTCTTATTGCAGCCCGGAGTCTGGATGTTGACGGTTTAGTACCCCCGTGCCTCGGAAATAACGTTAAGACGTTGGTCCTGCGCCCGATCCCTCTCCGGTCGTGTCACACTCGTGTATCATCGGATTATGAGGATGAGGAAATAGAGAGTGCACTTGTGTTTGCGCACACACTTGATCAATATATCCTGCGTACGTGACCGATGGTTGAGATTGGCCACCGTAACCGTAATCGGTTGGAGTATATTATTATTAATACCATCACATTATCAAAATTTCCTAACTTACCCACTCAATACTGCCGCCACACTGCCAGATCTTGAAACTCAGCTCAAAGTTCTCCCCACCCCACACCAGTAGACCAGGGTCGTACGCGCCAATTTCCAGGAAATACCGTCGATTGATCGCGAACAAGCCCCCAGCGTGTGTGGGGCTCTTGTAGGGCTCCGACTTGTGCTTATGCCTGCTCACTTCCCTATCGGGGACCTCGTTTTCCTTGTACAGCATGCCCCATTCGAAAATACCTCGGTAGTTAACACCGTGCTGGTAGACTGGGCGGTATTCGAACGTTCTGTGATCAACCCCATCTATGACTGGAACTGTCATGATCCTGTGAAAAACAAGTAAGATCAGACTATTACCACAAAATAAATAGACAAAGATTAGCTCAGTCAGGGGGTCGTACGCCCTGTGGCTAGGGCGTTTAAGAATACTGCCAAGGTTTTCCCGGCCTGTCGTAAAAGGCGACTAAACGGGCTTTCGGAGTACGTGAGCGTATCGACTGCTGCGGAGTGGCTTGCTCAGCATACGACTTCGCAGGGGACGACGACATTACTGGGTGTCCTGGTAGGTCGTACAGCGTTGAAGGGCTGTATTGCGCCAGATAGGGGCGAAGCGGCGAGCGCGATTAGCGGTACGGTCTAGTCCCGACTGTGGGGTTTCCGACCGCGATTGCGCGGAGATGGACACGCCAGGGGTTTTAGTTAGGGTTTGAGTCCCACGCACCACCTTGTTCCCTACATGTAGCGATATCGACTGCCATGATGGTTTCACCTGGGAAAAAAAAGTGGGGGGGTCGTGTATTGAACCCGACCTCTGGATTTTTCAAATCTACTATTAGCTCGGCGGTAAGCGAAAACATCGTGAGGAAACCTGCACGTTTCTGAAACACAGTTATGATATCACTATGCGCGGAGGCTACAAAGCGGAATGCGCGAGGTGGACTCATAGACATCAACAATGCACAGTCAAGCCGCTGCCTACCGTAAAAAAAACTCTTTTCAAACTTCGTTTAAAAAAAGACATGTCATGGCGATCAGGGAACACCGCGGCGGGAAGCTCAGAGCTCAGCCAGAGTTTGCACGAGGGTGGTAAAAATGAGCGCTGGAAACGAAGCGTTCTGGAAGGGATTGGTTCCAGATAGTATGGGTGGAGTTTACCACGTCATAAAGTCGTGCGATTGTAAAATGGTGACCCTGGTGTGATATTAAACCGCTCTTCAGAACACTCTCCATGGAAGAGCATATATATAAGGCTCTTCTTTAGAAGATGCAAAAAGAGCCAGTCTCTTCGCGCCTCTAACGCGTTCGTGAGATAGGGATCCCAACAACCCGGACAGCTCATGCAAGGCGTCAATGTGCTTGCAGGAACACGATAAATTTTCATGTGGCCTCCTGCACGCCGCGCGACCGCGTGCGTAAAAGACCTTCGCGATGCGTGTTCCTGATTCAGTCTGGCTTGCTTGCTACTCTATAACCATGTTCTCACCTGTTATCCCTGTATATTAGAGCTAACAGTGGAGGCAGCCAGTTGACATTAACTTTACATCGCGTGTCCAGTAACATCGTGTTACAACTTCTCCTGTAGCCTCCTATGAGATGAGACCTTTACACTGCATGTTCCTGATCATTCTAACCTGCTACTCTATGTAAATGTTCTCACCTGTAATCCCTGTATATCGGAGCTAACAGTGGAGGCAGCCAATTAACATTGACTTCACAATGTGCATCGAGGAATACGATCACCTCCCCGGTAGCCTCCTGCGCGCCGCGCGACCGCGTCCGAATGAGACCTTCGCGCTGCGTGTTCCTGATGATGCGCACCTTGCCGTTCCATCGAGTGATGTACTTGTCGAGTTTTTCTTTTAGGTCTTGCTTCTCGGAGTAGTCGTCGACCTGTGTAGCCAATAAGGTTTTATAGCACAAAACGAAAAGCTCTGAAGGAACAAAAATGAAGAAAACATAAATGTACGAGAAAAAAAAGTACCGAATATTGACGTACATAGCTAGCAGGAGTAGATGCTCGTACTCGCCAGAATGTAATAAGTATGCGGCTTTAATAGTACCCATGAATCACAGGTAGATAATCTTAAGGTGTATTCTTTGTATCTAAATAAATCTGCATGAAATTATCATCGTCAGCCCATTTAAGTCCCCACTGCTGGGGCACGGGCATCCCTCAATCACATGAGGGGTAATTGCCATACTCACCACGCTTGGCAGACGGGTTGGCGAGGGTTTTGATATAAATGCAGAGTTTTCCTTCTCTTGGTGCTGATGATCATGCCAGCAGCGTTACCTTAGTCGCCTCGGTAAGAGTGAGGGTGGCCCATTCTACTCTGCCGGGGACCACACGGCGTGTTTTGAATACGAGTTTTATGAAATTATACCTACTAGTAATAAAATCCACAAATCTAGATTAAAATTTAAAAGCGTCATAATCACTATCACCAACAGAGCAAGTAGATTACACAACTATGTAGTGTAGTATGCTATAGTATTGGGAAGCATAGCTATTGTTCTTTGAGAGCATATTGTGCAAGCATGTTATGAGTTTTTATCGATTTATTCAGTTCTCGTCCTTTGCTTTCTCAAAGTAAAAACACTCATACAAAAATATACATCGTTCATAATGCATATCTCTACTAAGTATACGCAAATAAATAGCAAGTGACAATCGTTGTACACCCAACCAATCGAACTCTTACCCATTATAAGCTTTAAAAGGTAAATACTAATGCAATTAGGTCGAATTTGGCATTTATCCCTGGAAACAATCTTTAAACTAGGATCGAATTATCGACGGATTGTCGTGTTGTCGGGTCCGCTTCCCGTTGTTTCGGACGGAGGTTGTGTACATCACCGGTTCTACGAATATTTACGTTTAGTTATGGGGGCCAAAGCGCGAACTGGACGTTACGACCGAATAGGAGTTCCCCTCCCTTCCACACGCACTGTGGTTCACATTTGTTTGGATGCTTCACGCTGAGGCCCCAGATACTTATTATTATGATTTTAGTAGGTATTGCTAATTCTCGACGTAATAGCCTAACATATTATTACGCTATTTAACGATCTATAGTTGACGATAATACGGAAAATAAACCAGCAAAATAGTGTTTTATAGGCAGTACAAAATAACGTGAGTTGCGATTTAGAATCAAACATGCAAGGTTATATAGATCATACAATCAAGTCTTACCAATACAATTTCATGCAGTATATTGGGCGGAGACCTCTCTATCACCGTGTGGACTGTTCTCAATGAGCACCGTGAACCCTTCGTTGTGGAACACGATGATCACAGACGTGCTCGGCAAGTCTTCTGGGTAATGCCAATACTTGCACTCGTCTAGACGCGTGTCTGGGATAGATCTAAACAAATAAGAAGTAAATACGCATCACTGCTTATTTAAAAATCGAACCGGCTGACCTTATTTCAACATCGGAACACATTTTTGTACGAAATACCTACATTTCTGTCTACGACTTTTTAATTATCCTATTTTTTTTATGCTAGAGGCGACAAACGAACGAGCGAGTCACCTGATGGAAAGCAATCATGGCCGCCCATTAACATCTGCGAAATCGAGAGATCGCTAATGCGTTGCCGGCCTTTTTAAAAAGGAGTACGCTCTTCTCTTGAAGGTCCCTAAGTCGTAGCCGTCGGGAAATAATCCCGTACGTAAACTGTTCCACAGAACTGAAGTATGTGCTTAGAATAATTGTAATGAATAGCTCAGTGGAATTCAAAGAAATACATTTCCACCTGTATCTAAAATTTTCTAATCCCTGTTTCGACTTCAATGATAAATGGCGCGAAAATATACGAAACGCATTTAAGGCAGACATATAATGGTCAATGCCTGTTGACTTTGAATTTAGTTCAATGCTAATTTGATCCAATTTATTAATTAAAAGCAGTGGTAAATCCTTAACGAGAGTACCTAGTTAGATATATTAGGTGTTCCGCAGCGGATGTCTTTTACATTGGTTATAATAAGTTTATCATTTGTATTTTTTAAATTATTTACAAATCAAATATCTGTAAATAACAAAGCTTATTTATTTCATCATCATCATCAGCCCATTTAAGTCCCCACTGCTGGGGCACGGGCTTCCCTCAATCACATGAGGGGTAATTGCCATACTCACCACGCTTGGCAGACGGGTTGGCGAGGGTTTTAATATAAATGCAAAGTTTTCCTACTCTGGGTGCTGATGATCATGCCAGCAGCTTTACCTTAGTCGCCTTTTACGACACCTCGGTAAGAGTGAGGGTGGCCTATTCTACTCTGCCGGGTACCACACGGCATATTTATTCATTTCTTTGCATTTAAACAACTAAATAATACAATGCTTTACATAGGGACATGGCAGTTTTAATAGACATCTGTTCAATATAGGTGTTACAGACAGCCCTCTTTGCAGAGCATGCATGGAGAAGGAAGAAACAGCAGCTCATGTACTGTCAGAGTGCATAGAGATGGCCAGCAACCGGGCACACTACCTGGGAAACCCAGGCAGTCTCCAAGAAATCTTCAGCAACACCAAGGCGCTGATAGGTTTCCTTGAAGAACTCGGCTGGTTGGAATGACACCGGCCGACTTCAACCTCCGCACGCGAAATGGGCACAACTGCTGCCTGATTGCGGAAAAGCCCGAACGACGAAGAAAAAGAAGAAGCTTTACAGTAGTTGCACCCTGTTAGGGTATTGCAATTGCATCAATGTAATGATTTTAGTCAATGTTGTTCTACGAATAGAACATAGCATTGACTATAAAAAAGAAAAGCCAATATATCATGGACATTTAGGCTAATTAATACATATCTTAACATTTCTATGTAGCTATAAACAAGGCTTGTTTTACTATACATTGCCCCACTAGAGGCTATGTATAATAATACAAGTTATCTAATCCGCGGTCTGACATAAAATCTTGAATATTGTAGTCGCATTTTTCGAGTAGTAGTACTTTTAATTTATTGCAGAATGTTGTATAAGATTCTTCATTGTAATATGATTATATAAAATATTATATATACGTATACATATATAGTAGGGGCTATTTTTGAACAGACTGAGTTTAGGAGTAGGTAATATTAATTTGTTTTTATGGCATTTACTCTTAACATTTTTAATAAAGATACATGTGCTTTCTAACAAACTTAGCAATCTCAAGAATGTATATGGATGTAGCTATCGGATTACTGTCCTTAATTTTATGATAAACAAAACTAAACTATGTATATTTGTAATCCCACTGTTGATTCTGATATCCGTAACACAGGTGCTTGAGCTAACTATCTTAGAAACTTCTTGTGTTGTGAAATATTTATTTAATATTTTGATTACATAGTGAAACTGATATATATTATTTCAATATCTGTTATGTATTTTATTATAATCCCAAAAAAAAATATTTTACATTTGATTTGACTTGAAATGTCATCAGTAATCATGTGTAATAACCCTAGTCAATTAGATGAGATGTCAGTCACTTACCTGTTCATGGCAATATCATCAGACGCTGCAATGTTCATGCCATATTCACTTTCAGACGCTGCTACATCATTGGCCCTGTCTTGTGACATGTGGTAGGGCTTCCCTTCTTCACCTGGTCCTTTTACTACCCTCTTGTCTTTGGGTTCAAAGTTTCCTAATTCTAGAGGTGTAATAGATTTTTTTATTAGTGTCAAGTAATGCTGCATTAATGCTTTAAAAAATATTGTTGCATTTTACCAACATATTAAGAATTGCTACTAGATGTACTGCATATTATATGGAGATGTAAGTAAATTATTTAAAGTACATTTAATTGTACACTATAGATTTTCAATGAATTGACAATTCATTAATGAACCAACTATTGGTAATATCTATTTAATATAATAATCTTGACACGAATATAAATAGACAATATTATTTAATTTTCTTTTGATTACATGAATTCAGACATAACAATATTAATTTACACATCTGCCTGAACACTTGACTATACAAGCAATCTCCTGTGGATAACATGTAATGCATTTTATAATTTGTATGGACTCTGACAACATTAGCATCTGATTAAATATTTTTGTTATAGGTCATTAACTTGCAGAAACCACTAATAAACTAATCATTGGTGTATAATTATCATGAATTTTATTGTGAGGGGCCGGCAGCTGCCCTCCCCTGTACCCTCTGGGTATGGCTATACAGGCATTGATTATTTTGGTACCCAATATTAAAAGAAAATAAAAAAATATTGTGATATGTAAAGTTTTCATTACAATAATAATTTAAGCTGATTTCAATTTGTTTCCTGTAAGACATGAGCACAAGTAGTGTTTTAACATAAACAAATTAATTGTCATAATAATATATCGTGTGTAAAGTATCTTGTGTTTATTAAATACAATCTTTTTAATTTCTGAATGCATTCAAATCCCATTTCTGAGCGTTAAATGAGATAAGAAAACAATGCATCTGGGCCGCAGACACGCCGGCAAGTTGACTAGGGCAACTAACTGTATTTCAGCGCATAATTCACTTACTGGGCCCAAGCACATTAAATTAAGAGTAAAACAATGTTTACACCTCTCACCTGTTAGTAGAGTAGGGTACACGTCCCGGTGGAACTTGTAGTAGCCCACCTCGGCTAAAGAATCCACGATTTCGTCAGTGTCAGCGTTTGCAATATTTTCGCTAGACCATTTGTGGAGAGCGTACATCAAAAGCAATAGCACAGCACAGCCGCCTGCCATTCGAGCAATCCTGCCACGTCTCAGGTTTGTAATCCTCATTTTTATGGTATTTTATCATGCACGTTTACGAGTTCTTTTATATTTTTAAATATTTTTTCAAATTGTTGATGAGCAATATGACAATATCCTACATTCGCGAATCGCGAAAGGTGACGTTTTGACGTTTGACATTTATGAGCGAGTTGTTGACAACGTCAACGTACACTAACGTTTCGTTACAGCTTTGTAAATATGTTTACTTTATAAAAAAGTTAGTTTTCTTGTTTATCTTTCACGTTACGCCTATGATCAATGCTATTTTTTGTTAATTTTTAAGCTACTTACTTTTAATTTAGTTACATTATATACAATATAAAACTTATAATATTTAATTAATAGAAGTATACTTAGAAGAATAAAACGTAGATTGTGACGTTTCATGACAGACCGGCTTACAAAAAGTTTGTTTATGTTTTTAAAATTTCAAGATCCGTTGCACAGAGTACATTGTATTATATAGATCCGTTGGCTGAAGTGGGTTAACGTTTGTAGTGTATTGTGAATATTTGATTTTGCTTTTGTTATTTACGGGAAAACACTATTTTTACTAAAAAAATATACGATCCAAGTTATAGCAGAAACCATAACGTCCATATTTGTATTTTAGCAAGTGTTTAATTTTACACAAAAATGGAGAGAGGTAAGCCTGATCCAATTTGCCTTTCTAACATTATTTCATTATTGTTGGCTTTGATTATATAGTATATAATCAAAGATTATTGGTAAGTGTTAATTATGTTTTGGTGTTTTAGCTCAAGCATTTACCGTGGAGAACTTTATTAGCAACTGGAATGGGGACTTTCCGAATTACCCGCTGACTGCGGCGGATCCTGAAGAAACCTCATGCTGTGATGGGTGCCCTGTTTCAAGTATTCGACCGTCTCGGTATTGACAGAGATGCGGTGCTAGCGGTAAGGTTTTTTTGTACTTATATCAATATTTTAAGAGCTACGTCTTGCCTTGCTTTTAACGCTTGCCTTGTAAACTTTTCAGAAAATTAGATATCTATGTATCAACATTTTCCTTCGCGCGTCGCGTTCCTTTGTGCTGGTGACACATGCAACAATATTATAAGGTCTTTTAAAATATTTTTCAGGCTCCACCAGAAGAAAGTCGCAACTGAACACACATTGTACTACTGGGATCTGCTCCCAGTCATTAACATGACACGTGTCATTAATCACCTTGTGTCCGTGATGCCGCAAGTTGATGCTACTATCAGTGTAACTCACTTCCTGCAGCCGACGGCAACTACTTCCCATTCCATTCTGCTATTGTTGTTCAATTTGATGGTCTTCAATGAGGAGAGGCTGAATGATATAGCACCAGCTGAAGAAGAGCTGTTTGCTAGGACTGATCAAGTGAGTAATTTATATTTTCATATTTTGCACAATGGAGTAGGAGTTTTTTAGTGCAAAAATAGGACTTTCATTTACATCATATTATATTTCTGTATTCTCGAAACTTAACATTATATTTCTATATTCCTAATCTTCATCTCAGTGTGTTATTTTCCATGGCATTGAGAGCTGTTGCTCTAGAGCCTGAGGTATGCTTGGACCATGATCCAGAAACCAGTGGATCTGGTTATTACGATGAAGGGACTGCTGTCTGTCCTTGGTAACCTTTGGACAGGGGGTACAATTAATCATGGTTTCACATTCTTAATCATTATGTCAGCTGTCTATGTATATAAATAAATAAAAATATCATTTCAGGTTAAAACACTGGAAGATAGAAAAAATAAACTACTGGAAATGTTAAATGAGCAAGCTGAAGAGAAGGGCAAAAGAGAGGAGAGGCTTGAAAAGGTAAAGTTTAATTCTTACCACCTATAATATTAGTTAAGCAATTACATTCATGACTGAACCGGATTAGTCTGGACTATTACGGAAATGACAGTTTACTGTGACAGAGACACTAATAAAAATTTAAAACATTTGCAATTTACGATGCGGGTGTTGAATGTACACCAGACAATAAATCTCCTATTTTATAAGTAAATGTTTAGCACAAAATATATAGGCACGGTGTTGTAAATAGGCTACGCACACTCATGCGAAAAAACAGTGATTTTGGCGCGAGACAGAGAGACCATACGGAAAATTTTGACAAGGGAGAGCCACGCTTCGGGGTGAATTTGCCGGCTCGACCGGAGTCATACCACAGCCTCGCAGAAAACCGTCATGAAGTAGCATTGTGCTATGTTTTGCTGCGAGTGTTTGTGGTACCAGATACCTAGTGCGTGGGTCAACAAACTTCGATTATCAACATAAGTAAGAGCTCTGTTCTGTTCATAGAGAGAGTTTAGTTTTAGCATGACTGATCATGTAAATAAACTTTAACTAATATTCAGTTCACTGAGCTGATGGACTTCATAATCCTTTTCCAGTTAAATGAAGACATCAAGCAGTTTGAAGATGAACTGAAGCAAGAGAAGGAAGCTCACAATGAAGATAAGCAAGAATTAGAGGCTGTACTAAAAGAAAATCACCAAATAGAAGTAGTTTTAGAGCAAAAGAAGGGCTTGAGAGATGCTCTCCTAGCAGAAGTTGCTCGTAAACGAGCTCTCAGGGTCTACGATGCAGATGATATCAAAGCACAGGCAGAACAAGCGGCGCAAAACGTTCAAGAGGCAGAGGAAAAGTTGAACTCGCTACGGTCGACTCTGATGCAAAAGGAGAGTAGTCTTAAGAACTTGCAGACTATCAAACCGAGTCTTGACACTGCAAATAATCTTTTGCATGAGATCATGAAGTTGTCAGAAAGTTTGAAGTAAGTTGCTTATATCAGAAGTAGAGTCCGTGGCACTGAAGAAGTCCCGTGAAAGCGCGCGTCAGTCATCAACATTCGAATTTCAGCTTTATGACCAAAGACACCAGGAATCTGGAATTTTAGTTCCATTTTTGCCGCGGGACTTCTTTCGTGACGTGGACTCTAGGAATTTGGAGATAAATTTTTCTCATAAATATTATAATATGTTGGATACCTGTGTCAAAGACGTGCGTGACGAATGTTACTAGGTATGTCAAAAAGTAAAGTTTAAAGTTAGCGTGGGTGCATGGATCGGTCCCCTGTGGTTAGGGGCGTTTAAACTATTGCTAAGGTTTTCCCAGCCTGTCGAATGAGGCGATTAATCGGGCCTTCGGAGTACGTGAGCATACTGACTACTGGGGAGTGGCTTGCTGTGCATACGATTCTGCGGTGGGCGATCTTCCCGGGTGTCTTAGTAGGTCGTACACCAGAGAGTGAAAAGAAAGAAAGAAAGAAACGTTTCATAGACCAGCGCGACGAGCGCGATCATCGGTACGGTTCTGTCCCAGCTGTGGGGTTTCCGACCGTAATGAGAGTTTTTGCCTGTCAAAAATCCGGATCTAGATGGAGTACTATAGGTGTGAGGTCCATATACAATGTGATTGGTTATTTTTAAACGTGATCTGTCAAAATGTCAATTTGAGAAATTAAACAACCAATGCGGTTGATGTTGGACCTCAGTCCAATAGTACGCCATCGACCCCAGGCCGCCTGCCTACGTTAGTCAGTCCAAAAATAAAACTCAAGCATACAAGACGGAACTAGTCTCTCATTTCTGTCTGAGCTCCGAGGGTGCCTCTTCACCAGGTGCAACCGTCGCTTTAAAGTGCGACCCACTAACAATGGACAACATTTCAAAATTGCTAAGCTCTGAAACAAAAAATACCAATTCTTTGTTTACTTTTCCGCTGCTCGAATATATATTTATTCATTTTTTATATTGCTTATTTACTGAGAAAAAAATTAAAAACTAAAAAACGTAAGATGACGTCATCGGACGGCAGAATGTAAAATATTTCTTTGCTTAGCACATTATAGTTTTAAATTTACGAAATGCTAAACCCATGACATGTAACTGTCAAAAAAAAAGACAACTTGTCAACGTTGAATGTATGAATGACGTTGACAATGTTGACACTAGTATTATTTACCTTTGACAGTAGTACCTTTTTTTATTAAAACAATGATAAGCAAAGGAATATCGCTGTATTCAGCCGTCCGATGACGTCATTTGGCGCTTACGTCTATTTAGAATAAAAAGAATTTCAATAATTATTTTATGCATGAAAATGGACAAATTTTGAAAAAAGAAAAAATATGGGTCCGTTCATTTTATGTCTATTTTCATATAAAAAAACAATATGGACATGTTAAGAATATGAAATGTTGTCCATTGCGCCACCGAGGCAGTCAATAATAAATAATATGTCGTTGTCGTAGAGTAAAGATGTTTGTTTTGTGACTGTAGAGATTACACTGGGGGTGATTTGGACGCGGAGAGCAAGGAGGGCGAGCTGGACGTGCTGGGCGCGGCGCGCGCGGAGTTGCAGGCGCAGCTGCACGAGCTGCGCGACGCGCGCGCCGACGCCGCCACGCAGCGCCAGCACGCGCAGGCGCGCAGGCAGCACGACAGGTCGCTGCACCAGAGGTAGGCCCTTCCAGCATCTCACCAGCTTTCAACTGAACAGAATTCTTGCCGCCGCCCATAGATATCGGCGACACCAGTGGGTTGCAAGTGCGCTGTCGACCATTAAACCCCCCTTTCCCCCGGATTGGGCCTCCGGTCCCCTTACTCACGCAACAACACACAGTGCCAGCACGCGCAGGCGCGAAGGCAGCAGGACAAGTCGCTGCACCAGAAGTAGGCCCTTCCAGCATCTCACCAGCTCTCAGCTGAACAGAATTCTTGCCGCCGCCCATAGATATCGGCGACACCAGTGGAGTTGCAAGTGCGCTGTCGACCATTAAACCCCCCTTTCCCCCGGATTGGGGCCACGGGTCCCCTTACTCACGCAACAACACACAGTGCCAGCACGCGCAGGCGCGCAGGCAGCACGACAGGTCGCTGCACCAGAGGTAGGCCCTTCCAGCATCTCACCAGCTCTCAACTGAACAGAATTCTTGCCGCCGCCCATAGATATCGGCGACACCAGTGGAGTTGCAAGTGCGCTGTCGACCATTAAACCCCCCTTTCCCCCGGATTGGGCCTCCGGTCCCCTTACTCACGCAACAACACACAGTGCCAGCACGCGCAGGCGCGCAGGCAGCACGACAGGTCGCTGCACCAGAGGTAGGCCCTTCCAGCATCTCACCAGCTCTCAACTGGACAGAATTCTTGCCGCCGCCCATAGACATCGGCGACACCAGTGGAGTTGCAAGTGCGCTGTCGACCATTAAACCCCCCTTTCCCCCGGATTGGGCCTCCGGTCCCCTTACTCACGCAACAACACACAGTGCCAGCACGCGCAGGCGCGCAGGCAGCACGACAAGTCGCTGCACCAGAGGTAGGCCCTTCCAGCATCTCACCAGCTCTCAGCTGAACAGAATTCTTGCCGCCGCCCATAGATATAGGCGACACCAGTGGAGTTGCAAGTGCGCTGTCGACCATTAAACCCCCCTTTCCCCCGGATTGGGGCCACGGGTCCCCTTACTCACGCAACAACACACAGTGCCAGCACGCGCAGGCGCGCAGGCAGCACGACAAGTCGCTGCACCAGAGGTAAGCCCTTCCAGCATCTCACCAGCTTTCAACTGAACAGAATTCTTGCCGCTGCCCATAGACATCGGCAACACCAGTGGAGTTGCAAGTGCGCTGTCAACCATTAAACTTCCGTTCCCCCGGATTGGGCCTCCAGTCCCCCCACACACTCGCAACAACACACAGTGCCAGCACGCGCAGGCGCGCAGGCAGCACGACAAGTCGCTGCACCAGAGGTAGGCCCTTCCAGCATCTCACCAGCTCTCAACTGAACAGAACTCGACAAAGAATCATCATCATCATCATCAGCCCATTTAAGTCCCTACTGCTGAGGCACGGGCCTCCCTCAATCACATGAGGGGTAATGGACAACATTTAATTTTTTTAACATGTCCATATTGTTTTTTAAATGAAAATAGACATAAAATGAACAGACCCATATTTTTTCTTTTTTCAAAATTTGGCCATTTTCATGCATAAAATAATTATTGAAATTCTTTATATTCTAAATAGACGTAAGCGCCAAATGACGTCATCGGACGGCTGAATACAGTGATATTCCTTTGCTTATCATTATTTTAGTAAAAAAAAGGTACTACTGTCAAAGGTAAATACTACTAGTGTCAACATTGTCAACGTCATTCATACATTCAACGTTGACAAGTTGTCTTTTTTTTTTGACAGTTATATGTCATGGGTTTGGCATTTCGTAAATTTAAAACTATAATGTGCTAAGCAAAGAAATAAATTACATTCTGCCGACGTTTTTTAGTTTTTAATTTTTTTCTCAGTAAATAAGCAATATAAAAAATGAATAAATATGTATTCGAGCAGCGGAAAAGTAAACAAAGAATTGGTATTTTTTGTTTCAGAGCTTAGCAATTTTGAAATGTTGTCCATTGCCATACTCACCACGCTTGGCAGATGGGTTGGCGAGGGTTTTGGTATAAATGCAGAGTTTTCCTTCTCTGGGTGCTGATGATCATGCCAGCAGCTTTACCTTAGTCGCCTTTTACGACACCTCGGTAAGAGTGAGGGTGGCCTATTCTACTCTGCCGGGGGCCACACGGCGACAAAGAATATTTTGTTGTAATAGGTGGCAGACGAGCAGACGGATCGCCCCTGATGGTAAGCGATTGCCGCCGCCCATAGACACCTGCGACATCAGTGAAGTTACAAGTGCGCTGCAAACCTTTCCCCCGGATTGGGCCTCCGGTAACCTCACTCACGCAACAAAACACATCACGAGCTGCGCGCCGACGCCGCAGTTAAAGGGGGCCGAGAGCCTGAGGCGACTAAACGGGCTTTCGGAGTACGTGAGAGTATCCACTGCTGGGGAGTGGCTTGCTCAGCATACGACTCCGCGGGGAACGACATTACTGGGTGTCCTGGTAGGTTGTACAGCGTTAAAGGGCTATATTGCGCCAGATAGGGGTAAAGCGGCGAGCGCGATTAGCGGTACGGTCTAGTCCCGGCTGGGGTTTCCGACCGCGATTGCGCGGAGATGGACACCCCAGGGGTTTTAATTGGGTTTGAGTCCCACACACCACCTTGTTCCCTACATGTGGCAAGGTGACGGCCATGATGGTTTCCCCATAAAAAAAAAGGCCGAGAGCCCCTCGCTACACATACGCCAAAAGCGGCCACTTTTGGCGTGAATCAATTTTTCGCATACGCGTTGGACCCAACATTTTTTCATGGTTATTTAATAAATAAGTGTTTGCCGAGAGGTTGTAACCCCGAAATTGTTTAAAATAGATCCGGTTTAGTAGCTAAAAATTAAAATCGATTGGCGTCGCTAGTGTGCCCTACCTGTCACCTTAAGGCGACACCGCGACG
This sequence comes from Marasmia exigua, assembly GCA_019059595.1. Lineage (NCBI taxonomy): Eukaryota > Metazoa > Arthropoda > Insecta > Lepidoptera > Crambidae > Marasmia > Marasmia exigua. Next base: position 23,736,893 of record CM032473.1, read on the forward strand.
ATACTATTACTACGATACGATATTTTAAATAATTACCCTCAATCATACTTACCTGATAGAAAGCGACGATGATGTTACGCGTTCGTTTAGCAAGAGGTCTGTTGATGAACAGGAAACTTCTTACACTGAATGCAGCGCCTTAAATCCATAGAACTATAAAACGCTCCTAGCGGCTTTTAATTTACCGACTGTCACTTTAAGTGATTTTGATCGTTAATTATCCCATCGCCATATTTTAAATTCATTAACAATTGTCTCTTATCCATTTACAATTTTAGTGCCTTGAGAGAAGCCGAGGAGAAAGATAAAAAATGCCGGGAGCGATCTAAGAAAGCTACACAACGCACCCAAGAGATCAAGGAGCTGACGTCACAGTATGAGGGGGAAAAGACCGGAGGCATGGAGGAGCTCGCCAAGATGAAGGATCAATTCACTAGTGAGGTAGGAAGATTTCACAAGATAACTGTGAGTTATTCAGTTTTGAACCTAAAGAACTGTATCACTTATCCACTTGCTGGTGTCTTCTCAGTAGAAATCGACTTATCGAACCTGCCCGGTAGATTATAATATGTGTAGGTACCTATTTTGACATTCATAAGTCTTCTGTATGGGCCTAACTTACATAAAGAATTTTAATCTAGTGAGTCATCGTTTTAAAACGAGTGATTTTAAGTGAATTAAATAAGTGAGTTTGATGATATTGTCTTTCTTAAACTCATGGTACAGTCAGCATCAAAATTGTCTTCTTAACGTTTGGAGGTTTTACTCCCAAAAATATCTCAGCATTTAACAAAAACACTTTCAGCACAATACCTTAACAAAAAAGAAAAAAACAAGCACAGTCATTTCAATTGTTATTCATTAATCTACAGATGGGACCTGGAGGCCTGAAATACAGGGTCGCCCTAGCTTAGGCTCCAGATCACATGCAGAGCATTTATCCCTAAGTTAAAAACTGTAATAGTATAGCATTGTGTGATAAATAAAGCATTTTTATTTATTTATTATTTTATTTAAAGGTGTACTTTCATTTTGTTGTCATTTAACTGCTTATTGTCTTGGGATAAATTTATTTTCTTGTTCAGTTCTCTGGAGGAATCTTCTGAGGGCGCGTGAGGTGAAGATAATTTAATCAAACTTGGTTTATTTTTTGTTTAAAAGCTTTACAATGCTTCAGAAAAGTTCTTCCACGAAGAACAATCAACCAACAGGGGCTTTACCAGAATTGTATTTGTACGAAGCTTTTAATGTTTGTTAAGTAAGGGAAGATCTTTAGAAAATAATGAAGAGTTGGTTAATTTGCTCTTATCCGTGTAACATGTATTTCTATTTAGTAAAATATTTCTTTCATTGCTTATCGCCAGCAAAGGGTATCACTATTACCTAAGTTTTAAAGTTGGTATGATTAAATAAAACTGCAGGATTTCAAAATAATCAGTTTCTTTTCGTGGTAATTGGCAGAATTCATTAAATTTTTCTTATAATATAACACTATAGAACACTTGACGGTTGAGATAGCGTGATATACCCGAAGATAACATTTTAATGTTTTGTATTTTATAGCTTACTGAAGTATCCCGTTATTAGTTATGTTTTCTTTGTCGCATAACAGAATCCACAAATTCATGCGAATGAATGCTACATACTCATTAAAAATGGGCTTTATTCATCACACTATCAATAACCATTTTAGCTGAAACGTGTTATACCGCTGTGTAGTTAATACGGCGAATAATTAATCCACTATAATATCTGATCCCTAACGATCGTATAAGATAATCCATGTCATTAATTTTGTGTTTATTAGGTTAAATTTTTCTAAAGTGCAACCATCATCATGTCTGCCGTCCAAATTTGTTTGACATGACAGTGCATGATTTCATGACACTCGTAGGACGTTTAGTACTTTATGTTCTACGTAATTGATGTGATTACGTAACTACCATGTGCAATACATTGCGTGCTCAATTATTTGGTTGAAAAAAAAAGTACCCTTTTAAAAAAAAATTTTTCCTAAAGAAATGTATGTAAACAGTTTCCTAGGTCCGATAGTAATCGCCCTGAAATATTCGCGCACCGTATCAATAACCACGCTGTGAGGCATTTTTTGAAAAAGAATAAAAACTGCTTTATAAAACCTTTGTATAAGTTCGTTTGACAGGAACATAGCAATTTTTTTGTTGGTTTTCTTGCAAGTGCTGCACTTAGACTCTTTTCTCTCTTATACACTCATGGCTTCAAAATGTCGCGTGAACCCACTATGCACTTTTATACATGTATTCTCCAGTTTTTGCCCTGTACATATTGCTTTCATAAAAATCAGGGTTGCGTTCTTGTTGCCCCACCTGGGTAGGTATGTTCATGTCCATGGTGTTAACTATCTGCTACTTTAATAGACTGTGCCACTTTGAAGTTCCATTATTATATCATAAATTAGTGTCTCTTTGTGTGTATTATCGGATGGATTTTTAGCTTAAAAATATCTTAGCGTTCAAAACTAGCATAAATCACTGGGCATTTGACACAAGTCACTTTGCTACAATAATCTAAGGTGTACTTTCATTTTGGTGGTTACATTAAACTGTTTTTAGGGTCCGTACATCAAAAGGAAAAAAACACGGAAACCTTATAGGATCACTTTTGTGTCCGTCTGTCCGTCGTCTGCAAGACCTTTTCTCAGAACGCTGTGGAGGTATGAAGCTGAAATTTATATCAAATTATCAGGTTTACTGTCCCTGAAGCTGTGCAAAAATCAAACTTCTAAGCCAACGCAATCAAAAGATACAGCTGTTTATGCCGCAAATTTTCGACACTTGCAAGGGAATCAAAACCTACAGGGTGCTTCCCGTGAACACAGAATCTTGAAATTTGGTACGAAGCAACGTCTTATAGCATAGATAAAGGAAAAATTACGAAAACCATAAATTTTTAGTTACAACACATAATATATATTTTTTTAATAATTTTAAACTTACTACCCATTTCCTCATAAACGCGTAGAGGTATTAAATTGAAATTCATACCAAATACTCAGGTCTATAATACCTTTAAGCTGTAACAAAATCAAAATTCTATATCAACGCAATCAAAAGAAACAGCAATTTAAGCTGCATACTTTGAAACTCGCAAGTACTCGCAAGTGAATCAAAACCTAAAGGGTACTTCCAGTCGATCTAGAATCTTGAAATTTGGCATGAAGCAACGTTTTATAGCACACATAAAGGAAAAATTCCGAAAACCTTAAATTTTTAGTTACATTACAAAATATATATTTTTTAATAAATATAAACTTATTACTTTTTTCCTCATGAACGCGTAGAGCTATCAAGTTGAAATTCATATCAAATACTTAGATCTAATTGCCTTTAACCCATGAAAAAAAAATTCTAAGTCAACGTAAAAACGCAAAACGCAAAAGTACAACCATTGATACCGCATATTTTGAAACTCGCAACTACACGCAAGGGAATTAAAACCTAAAGACCACTTCCCGTTGACATAGAATCTCGAAATTTGGTAAGAAGCAATAGCTTACAGCACAGGTAACAGAAAAATTCCGAAAAGCTTAAAATTTTAAGTAGTTATACCACCAAAAAAATTGTGATTGTAAACATAATTGTAGTTATAGCAATGACCGCGAGTTATTATACTATGTATGGGGAGGGCAACATTTAAAGAAGACGAAATAGCCTTCTTCTTTATATTTCGACGTTCTTTTATCGAAATGATATGTGTTAATATAAAATAAAGGATTACTTAAACGATAAAGAGATCTTTGTCTTAAATTTATGCTCCTCCATCTTTCCCCATTGTAATGTTATGAATTTCATTTTGCAATAAAAATACCATAGTTATGACTCGATTGTCGTAATAAACGAACTTTGTAAACCTTGCAGGTTTGTACGGAACCCTCGGTGCGCGAGTCCGACTCGCACTTGGCCGGTTTTTTTTCAACTTTGTCTTGTGGACCCATCATAATTGATTTTCTTTGTTTTCAGTTAAAATTAATGGAGGAAGCATTACTGAAGAAGGCAATGGAAGTGGAGAAGAGGATAGAAGATAAATTGCGTAATCGGAACTTGTGATTTAGTTTTTGTTTGTATGAATGTATGCTCTAGCCAATGCTTCATAAGAAAAGAAAAGTTCTTCATAAGAAATAACAATCAACCAACAAGATGGATAATATCCACTACCAGTACATATTGTATTTGTTTTTGAAGCTCTATCTGAATGTTGTTAAGTAATTGAAGATCTGTAATAATAATGAAGAGTTTGTTAATTTGCTCTTATCCTTGTAAATATATTTCTTATTATTAAAATATGTATTTCATTGCTTATCGCCAGCAAAGGTTATCAACTATTTACCTAAGTTTTTAAAGTTGGTATGATTAAATAAAACTGCAGGGATTTCAAAATAAATAAGTTTATTTTCGTAGTAATTGGCAGGAATTCATTAAATTTTTCTTATAATAATAACACTATAGAACACTTGACGGTTGAGATAGCGTGGTAAAACCGAAGATAACATTTAATATTTTATTTATTTTATAACTCGTACATGAAGTATCCAGTGATTAGTTATGTTTTCTTTGTCGCATTAACAGAAGCACAATTTCATGAGAATGAATGACTACATACTCATTAAAAAGTGAATTTTAAATATGGGCTTTACTTATTCATAAACTATCAATAAACCATTGTTAGCTGAAACGTCGTTATAGAGCAGTTTTTGAAAAAAGAATGAAAACTGCTTTCTAACATCTTTGTACAAGTTCTTTTGACAGGGTAATAGCAATTTTTGGTTGGTTTCTTTGCAAGTACTGCACTTAGACTCTTTTCTCTCTTACACTCATGGGCTTAAAATGTCGCGTGAATCCACTATGGAACTTTTATACATGGATATACCCAGTTTTTGCCCTGTACATATTTGCTTTCAATAAAATTCAGGGTTGCTGCTTCTTGTTGCCCCACTGGGTAGGTATGTTCATTCCATGGTGTTACGATCAGCGACTTTAATAGCTGTGCCACTTTCTGTTCCGATCATTATGTCATAAATTCGTGTCTCTTTGTGTATTATCGGATAGGTACTTATAGCTTCAAAAATATCTTAGCGTTAAAAACTAGCATAAATAACTGGGCATTTGACAAAAAGTCACTTTTAGCACAATAATCTAAGGTGTACTATCATTTGTTCTCGGACAAAAAACGAAAATACACCTTGGCGTATACTAATATACAGTTATCTTTTGTCAAATGCTCACATATTTTTGATAGGTTTGATGAATGCTAAGATATTTTTGAAGCTGACTGTACCTGCGCATACTACGCATGCTCATGTGAGTTGGTGCTAATATCTACCCAATGTATGTAAGATGTAACTAACGCAATAAATGTTTTGATTGATTGATTGATTAGAACTGCAAAATTGATTGATTGATTAGAACTGCAAAATTGAAAATGTGTGGCTCAACGTTTAAAATTGTTGACCGGGTAAGTGAGATGATTTTAGGACAGTAGGCAACCTAATGAGTATCTAGGCTTAGCAATTGCTAATGTCGGGCAGAGCACCCTGGCAGTGGCTCCTCCAGCCGTACCAGGCGCGGAAGCCGTGCCGCTTGAAGATCTTCTTGGCGCATGTGGAGGCTGCGGTGATGTCGTCAGTCGTTACCTCTGAAATCAAATTATAAACGGAAATTACCTTTGGCTAATGACCCTCCTCATCTTAGCGTGTAATTACCGGTTGCGTCCAAAGCTGTCGCATTGGAGCCCGGGGTACGATTAGACCATGATTCAGGATTTGGAGTCTAGTAATTACAATGAAGCGACTGCCGTCTGACCTTCGCAACACTTGATAGGGCATTTGGCTAACCCTATAACTGGTCACTGACTCATTTAAGGCGATGGGTAGCCCTAACTAGCGACACCAATCGATTTAAATTGTTAGCTACTAAACCGGATCTATTTTAAACAATTTCGGAGCGAGAGTCTAAGTAAACATTTGCACTATTAATTTAATAATTCTATACTACATTTTGATCTGTTTTGCACTCTATTTTTGGATCAACGCCATAAATGGCCGTTTTTGGCCGTAATTCAAATTTCGAGTACAAAAGGAGACCCAAAAGTTAAGTATAAGTATTAAATAAATAGTATAAGAGTTTTCCGAGAGGCTACAGTTCGAAATTATTAAAAATATATCCGGATTAGTTGCTAACAATTTAAATCAATTGGCTTCGCTAGTGTGCTCTACCCGTCACTTTAATCGAAATACTAACTTTTCCGAGAAGCAAAATCTCGATAAACCCCAAAAATGTTGATATGAAAACCATCTTACCTAAGTATCTATTATACCTAAGTATTAGCCGAAATTGTACAATTAAGTTTCTGTAATATTTTCTGTAACGTCCTAGTTTTTTAAGTTGTGTTTTTTTGTGCAATAAAGTATATCTATCTATCTAATAATTTCTTAAAACCTGGACAATTCAAATTAATTACCTAGGTAGTCTCAAACTAAGGTATTTCCCTCCTAGCACACCCAGACCAGAGACAATTTAAAACAGTTTGTTTTCGAGAGAACCCTCCGCGTTTGGGCGCATTACCTAAACCTTAGCCGTCATTTTGGTGGGGCCACTAAAATTACCTAAGTCAAAAGAACGCTATGTCCTGAGCATAAGAACGGCTGCCGAATATGGGTTGGACTGTTTCTATACAACGATGCGTAAGCGGAGTGCGTCTCTCGCGCAGGGTCCGCGCTAGTCCCAACAGTATTCTTAGACTTTTTGAGAGTTGTTACTACATGAACCATGCCGCGAAGATCCATGTACCTAGTGACTGCTTAATTTTGTTTCAATTTTATTTAATTTTAATGGACTTATGTCATTTCTCAATTGTAATTTAGTAAAATGTATTTAAGATGATTATAACTATGATCTCAGTTGGTCGAAATAAAATTATTTTATTTTATTTATAAGGTCGTTAACTCACCAGCGCAAGTGACGTTGCAGTCCTTCCCCTTGGTGCTAGTGTTGCTGCACCAGTACTTGTCGTTGACCTGGAACAGCCGGTAGTCCTTGGAGCCGTCTCCTTCGTCGGCCTCTTGGCTGTGTTGCATAGACCCAGCCAAAAAGAACGCTATGTCCTGAGCATAAAGTCGTTACTCACCAGCGCAAGTGACATTGCAGTCCTTCCCCCTGGCGCTGGTGTTGCTGCACCAGTACTTGTCGTTGACCTGGAACAGCCGGTAGTCCTTGGAGCCGTCTCCTTCGTCGGCCTCTTGGCTGTGTTGCATAGACCCAGCCAAAACGAACGCTATGTCCTGAGCATTAAGTCTATACTCACCAGCGCAAGTGACGTTGCAGTCCTTCCCCCTGGCGCTGGTGTTGCTGCACCAGTACTTGTCGTTGATCTGGAATAGCCCGTAGTCCTTGGAGCCGTTCTTGTTCGTCGGCCCAATCTTGGCTGTGTTGCGGCTGCTTTCGGCTTCCACCAGGCATACCCCTGTTGACATGATCACATGACATCTGTTAAGTAGGTATAAATGTAGGTAAGTTACTCAACTAGGTTTCCTATGACCTGAGACTTTACCATGAGTTTGAAATACTATCCTCGCTATCCAAAACTATTGCTCTGTTTCTTTCCCATGCACCACAATGAAAGGGACAAAGCGATAGTTTTCGATAGCGAGAACAGTTTTGCAAACTAAGGCTTACCATACACGACGAGTGAGTGGTCTGTACCCGTGTAGGTATACTTACATCTAAGTATTTGTGTTTAAATATTAAGGAAGTAGCAACAAAACATTCTTAAACAAATTCCGTTTTTGTTTACTTAGCAACAATGCTCAAGTTATAATCTGGCTCTCGTGTTCTTGAAACGAATTTCCTCATTCAATGGATAGGTACTTTTACGTAAATTCGTGTCTCAAATAACTGGAATGTAAAATGTTGGTGAAATTGTGCGAATGAATTCCAAACATCATAAATAATAAGTAGTTACCTACGTATAAAGGTAATATAGGTTACTGCATCTACATAGGTATATTAGATACCTACCCTACCTACTTAGAAAAATAGGCAACTTCACTACCTATATGTAGGTATAACATAATTTGGAAGCCTCGTATTTTAAAATAGGGTACCTAATACCTGAGTAAGTACGGTAATAAAGGGTTTTATTACTAACTACCGGATGGGAATTGCTTCCCATCAGGTGATCCGTCTGCTCGTCTGCCACCTCTCATATAAAAAAATGTATAGCAAAACAGTTTAAATAGTCCGGAGGTACACTACGTACCTATTTTAATATGTAGTTACAATCTCTTGGCAAACACTTAAACTATTTATTAAATAACCATGCACAAATGTTGGGTTCGTTTTTCTACGCGAAAAATTGATTCACGCCAAAATCGGCGACTTTTGGCGGTAATCCTAAATTCGAGTACAAAAGCAGACCAAACAGTTAGCTATAACTATTAAATAATTAGTGTTTGCCGAGATATTGTCACCCCGAATTTGTTTAAAATAGATCCGGTTTATTAGCTAAAAATTAAAATCGATTGGCGTCGCTAGTGTGCCCTACCCGTCACCTTCAGGTAACTTAAAGTTACTATACCTAAGTGACCGAAGTAACTTGGTAAGTATGCGCCTAAGTGCATAATATGAAGTTGTATTTTAGTGTTTTTTCGTTGACTGTAGGACTTTTAATCTGTATACATTTCCATATATCTTGAAAAATCATCAATCATCGTTACAGTGTGAAGCCAAGAGCAAATCCATCATCAATAAAAAAAAGGTACTCACAATTTCTAATCTTGTCCTCTGGGAACCCCTGCCTCCTCAGTTCTTGCGCCAGCCCGCATCTCGTGAAGACCTTCGCCTGGGCGCTCAGACAGAGGGCCGCTAGAACCACGAATGCTACCGTGATGGTCTGCATTGTATCACTCAAGTGTGTGAGCTAGTGCGAAGGAGGACTGTGTGTGAGTTGTGTATGGGATGATTCGCTTTATATATTCCCGCGAGTGCGTTGGGCTACCGTTCGAAGATAGGGGGATTCCTGAGGCCCGACTGTGGGCTTGCCAAGCGATAAGAACTGAATATAAATAAACAATTATGTAGGTACTAACTAGCTGTGGTTAATTTATTTAATGTGAAGTATTCAACCTATTGGGTACTAAAAGTTGCTATTAGGTGCTTACTAATACTACAGATGAAAGATTTGTTTGTGTGTATTAACCGACTGACCGGATGGCACAATTGGTAGTGACCTTGCCTCTTACGCCAAAGGTCGTGGGTTCGATCCCCACCCTGGACAAACACTCGTGCGATGAATACTTGTGTTTGTTCGGTGTCTGGATGTAATATATCTATTTAAGTATATATTTGTGTTCCTCTGTGATATCTGTAACACAAGTGCTTAAGCTACTTAGTACGGAATCAGGTCAACGTATGAGATGTTGTGAGAATTATTATTATTATTATGTTTGAAAGATATAAATATATTCGCCCATTTTGGGGTACGCTAACAAAATTGCGGGCTTTTGGCCAAGCAAAGTTGTAGAGGAAAGTATTATATTGTTATGATGTCAAGCTGTAAAAATTTGCGGACTATCCTGCAAGTGTTAAGAATCGCTGCTTTTTGGAGAGTTAGATAGGTGAATTTTGGCAACTGTAAATTGTTAAGACTAATATGCAACTGTTTAGGTATGCAACGCCAGTGGTGGACACTACTATTGGCATTATTATTATTATTAACGAATGACCGTAAAAATACTGAATCGATTTCAATACCGTAATAATACCTTAGATTAATTTAATCTAAGAGTAATATTTATTAATTCACGCGGGTAATGCACAAGTAGGTATTTGATTTTACACAGGAAAGCTAAGAGTGTGAAGCTATTTTTTATTTTTATAAGCTTGCTCTTCGCATGAGCCACGCTTCGGCATGAATAGGCCGACTGGTGATACCTACCTCGCAGAAAACCGGCGCTGTTTCGCCTGGTAGATGAGGGTACTGGGGGCCCAACTCAGGGGTAAGGGGAAATGGGTGGCAGCGCACTTGTGATTCTTCTGGTGTTGCGGCTATCTGGTGGCGGCAATCGCTTACCATCAGGTAGACCGTCTCCTCGTCTACCATTTATCAAATAAAAGAGGTCATGAAAACAGTTTTTTTTGGATTGGAGCGGATGTAACCTAGGTCCTAGGTAATTATTTCTATGATAGGTATTACGGTGCTTTCTCGTTACTTTGAACAATCATGTAGACCGGTGTAAATGGTAATACTTAAGGTGACGGGTAGGGTACACTAGCGACGCCAATCGATTTGAATTTTTAGCTACTTAACCGGATCTATTTTAAACCATGTCGGGGTTACAACCTCTCGGCAAACACTTATACTATTTATTAAATAACCATGCACAAATACTGACCCAACATTTGTACGCGAAAAATTGATTCAAGCTAAAAGTGCCGCTTTTGGCCGTAATCAATTTTTCGCGTACAAAAACGGATCCAACATTTGTGCATGGTTATTTAGTAAATTAACCCCCTATTGGTCTAGTGGTTTAAGTACCGGGCCGTGATCTCAGGGTCCTGGGTTCGATTTCCGGGTCGAGAGAAAAGTATGCCTCGAATTTTTCGGACATAGCTCGGGTTTGTGATCACCAATCCGCATTTGGCGAGCGTGGTGATTAAGCCTAATCCCATCATAGTAGCGATAACTTTATTTCTATGATGGAGGCCTTTGCCCTGTAGTGGGACAGTTTATAGGCTGATTAATAAAAATAAAAAATAGTATAAGTGTTTACCGAGAGATTGTAACCCCGAAACTGTTTAAAATAGTTCCGATTTAGTAGCTAACAATCAATAACCAATGGTGTCGCTAGTTAGGGCTACCTGTCGCCTTAATAATTTTTTTCTCTAATCAGCCTCTTTAGGCTTCATGCCTATGCAATCAATTTATTTAGGTAGGTTCCTACGTTATCACCTACCTTTGCTGATTTTGATACCCAGGGATCAGGTTTATATTATACAGTATTCGATATCTGATATCTACCAATAGGTTGGGCTGACCGATAATATCTTTATTTTTATATTAGTTATTATGACAAATAAGAAGTTTGCTTTTTCATGATACTGTTGCTTGATACACATATTTATCTCCACTTAAATAATTTCAAAGTAAAGCCAGATACGATTATGTAAATAACATAATGCAACATAAACTCAAAGAATCTAATTACCTACCCATTTTGCATCGATTTATGTATGTACCTACTTTCTTATCTATAAGTAACATTTTTACGATTAGGTAATAAATTTTCAGTATTTTTTTATGTGATAGTTGGCAGACGAGCAGACGGATGGCCACCACCTCATGGTAAGCGATTGCTGCCGCTCATGGACACCGGCGACACCAGTGGAGTCACAAGTGCGCTGCTAACCTTAGAACCCCTTTCCCTCGGATTGGGCCTCCGGTACCCTCACTCACTCAGCGAAACACAGCACAGTGCTGCTTCACGCCGGTTTTCTGTGAGTCCGTGATATCACTTCGGTCGAGCCGGCCCATTCATGACGAAGCGTAGCTCTCCCACGGCTAAAAATAACGTACGATAAGGTTGATGATGTTCCAATAGAAGATATTTGGGTTGGCTCTACTCACATTGAAAACTGAAAGACAGACAAATAAACAGGTCGTTAACCAAGTACCCACTTCCTTATTGTACCATACCTACCATAAGAGGCTGGCAACGCATCCGCAACCTCTCTGACTGATTTCGCAGACGTTCATGGGCGGCGGTGACTTAGCTACCATCAGGTGACCCGTTTGGTCATCTGTCGCCTCTAGTATAAAAAGAACCTTGAGTAGGCTGAGGAAAGTCCCGTCTAAATTATATTAACAATATTTGTAATTGGCGCACGATCATACCAGGGTACTTACCTAAAAATCCAAATTGTGTAATTATAAACAAAAACAAGGAAAACGGCTTGATGTATATATCGGTTCAGTGACCTTCCTCTCAAGCCAGTCAGCTCATGTCGAGTTTATTTAGTTAATAGGGGATTCACCTACTGCAAATCAGATTGCATTTTATTACTCAGTCTACTCACGAAGTTTATTCAATAAATACTTTCCTTTAGAGTTAGTTGTTACTGACTAACAACTTAAAAGGAGTAGGTAGGTATCGACTTCCTTCCTTATCTTGATCACGTCTCTAAATCAAAGACTTAAGGCGTCGGGTAGCCCTAACTAGCGACACCATTCGTTTTAATTAGGTTCCACTCATATCGACAAGGAAGATAGGTACATGTTATCTTTCATTGAAATAGTAATAATAGTCTATGGTATTATTCATCAATTGTATTAGAGCATATTGTATGAGTAGAAAACAGTTAACTATAGCTTAGGTGATGGTTCTACCAATATATGCACATTTGTATGGAGACAAATTCTTTATCTTAGAGATATTGTTTTCTTATTATAACAAAGAACGTTTTGTGAAAAGCAACAATGATCTGAAGAAATACCTACTTCTGTAAATAACCGTAGATAGAAATAGATATATTGTCTAGGGTGTTTCAATAAACAGACGTCTTTCCAAACATTTCATATTGTACTTATTTCGTTGTAGAATTAAATTTTAGTTAGAGATTGAGCAGAAGTAACAGGTGGGTCAGAATTTTTTTAAGAACGTATTTGAATTTTATTTCTTCTTTCCATGGTCGCGGACCTGTCGCGGGTTATTAATATGGCCCAAAAATTGGACCGATCCCCGCAAAAGTGGAACAGTCAACGCTGCCATCGCTGTTTCATACACCGAGATCTCGTTTCCATGGGAATGCGTATAAAATACCACAATCGTAGAAAAGCCCATCACAGTCACTCGGTCGCGACATCTCTCGCGGTATAATTTATGAATATTAAAAAAGGAGCAGCCGCGCATGCGCGAAGCGGGCCCATCGACTCCCGTCGCCTCTCCACGGCTCCACATTGCAGTCGTGTTGTGATGTGCCGAGTCGGATGGGCGGCGCGGGCTGGACGCGCGGTGAGGCGCGCGTCGCGGACGATTCCGACTTCGAGACGCTGAAGAGCCTCCTGGCTTAGGAGGAAGGCTGGACTCTCGAGTACGAGAGGGACGGAGTGAAGGTCTGGGCGGAGGATGCGGCTCACGGCGCGCTCAGGACGGTCAAGGTTTGTTGTCAAACGTTCCTCTACGGTGGTTTTTCTTTGTTGTCACATTGCGTGTTCGTTTTATTGGTTGTGTTGTTGTTGAATTACCTATGCTTATCTGTACAATCATAGGTTATTATTTTAGGTAACGTAATCGTGTGAATTTTATTATTATTGTAACTGTTTCTAATGAAGCTCGATGAGACTTTAGACCTCATCCAATTCTGCTTTTTAAATATAACCCAATAATTAGAATTAACATAACTAAGGTTAGTTAACTTTTAAGGATATTTAATTGTCGACCGTGGGGGAGCCACGCTTCGGCATGAATTTACAGAAAACCGGCGTGAAGCAGCATTGTGCTGTGTTTCGCTGCGTGAGTGAGGGTACCGGAGGCCCAATCTGCCTTAAAGGTTGGCAGCGCATTTGTGACTCAATTGGTGTCGTGGGTGTCCATGGGCGGCGGCAATTGCTTACCATCAGGTGATCCGTCTGCTCGTTTGCCACCTATCACATAAAAAAAAATCATTGCGTAAAATCTCTGTCGTGTCTTTTGGTACGTGTTGTGGTGAATATAACCATAACAAAACATAAGTATCGATTCTAAAGGCCCGGGAGAGTGAAAGAGCAAACATTTGCTTTAAAATCGTCGCCAGTTTGTTTAGGCCGTAATCTGATGGTACAGTCAGCATCAAAAGTAGCTTAACACTTCAGTACCATGTCAAAGTAACTGTTCTGCCTATTAGCCTATTATAATAATAATAATATTCTCACAACATCTCATAGGTTGACCTGATTCCATACTAAGTAGCTTAAGCACTTGTATTACAGATATCAGACAACAGAGGAACACAAATATATACTTAAATACATATATTACACTCAGAGACTGAACAAACACAAGTGTTCATCGCACGAATGTTTGTCCAGGGTGGGGATCGAACCCACGACCTTTGGCGTAAGAGGCAGGGTCACTACCTATTGTGCCATCTGGTCATTATAGGCAGTTTCCAAAGGGTTCGTAAATTTTTTTATTTCGACATGGTACTAAAGTGTTAAGCTACTTTTGATGCTGACCGTACCTACAGCCTCTGTGGCAGTTTCACATAGTAATGTCCATTCTCTTATGGTCTGGGTCACTGCACGTCTGCTTACCTCATCGAGATAGAAAATACCACTTTATACAAAAAGTAGACCTACTCGTAATATAATGAAAAATGAAACCTTAAAGTTCTAATAAATAAAAAAATAAAAAAAGAAATTATTTATTAAGCCAAAGATTGTCTGGAAGAAATCGCTACTAGCGATAAGACCGCCTTACTGTACTGTCTTTATTAACCCATGTACCAGTATCGTGTTTCTGTACCACTTTATACAAAAAGTAGACCTAAAATAATAAAAAAAAGTCCCAGAAACAAAGGTTGTCTGAAAGAAATCGCTACAAGCGATAAGATCGACTTGTTGTACTGTCTTTATTATTGTAACCCATGTACCTGTATCGCGTTTCTGTGCAATAAAGAATACTTATATAGATAGATAGATATATCTATCTATCTAGATTTACGGGGGGGAATAAATTTGATTTAATTTATTTAGGGGACTAGAAATATGTACTAACAAGACTGACCGGATGGCGCAATTGGTAGTGACCCTGCCTCTTACGCCAAAGGTCGTGGGTTCGATCCCCACGCTGGACAAACATTCGTGCGATGAACACTTGCGTTTGTTCAGTGTCTGGGTGTAATATATGTATTTAAGTATATATTTGTGTTCCTCTGTTGTCTGATATCTGTAACACAAGTGCTTAAGCTACTTAGTAGGTACGGAATCAGGTCAACCCATGAGATGTTGTGAGAATTATTATTATTATTATAGTTTGTAAGGTAATATTGTTACTAACACCTATGGACTCGTGTGACTTGATTTTTTTTAAATTATTAGTTTGTTATTTTATGTACTTATGGTAATATTTATCTTTATAGATTAATATTAGATAACTAGATAGCAGGCCAATTAGATTGCTTATCCTATTAAGGAGAAAAAATAGTGATGGAAAGAAAAGCACTAATAACTTGGTAGTCATCTCTATTTTTTTTTATGCTAGAGGCGACAAAAGAGCAAGCGAATCACCTGATGGAAAGTAATCAACGCCGCCCATGAACATCCGCGAAATCAGAGAGATTACTAATGTGTTGCCAGCCATACGGGACGGCAACACTTTAGCGACGGCCGGCCGGACATTATCCCAATATGGGATTTTTTTTATACTACGTCGGTGGCAAACAAGCGTGCGGCTCGCCTGATGGACTACCAAGTTATTGTACAGTTTGTCTAGAAAACTAATCCAAAATTTAAAAATATTTTACTTTTTCCTTGATTAAAGTTTCTACGAGTAAAGTGTGAAAAGTGTACATAGTTGCTTCTTACTATATAGTTAAAGCGACGGCTGCGCTTGGAGTCCCGGGTTCGATCCCCGGGTCGGGCCAAAATTTGTACCTGAGTTTTTTGTTAAGAAATTCTCAGTGTCAGCCCGGAGTCTAGAAGTTAGCGGTCTTGTACCCCCGTGCTTCGGAAAGCATGTTAGGCCGTTGGTCCTGCACCCGATCCCTTTCCGGTCGTGTCACACTGGTGTCCCATCGGATTATGAGGGCAAGGGAATAGAGAGCGCACTTGTGTTTGCGCACACAATTGAGCACTATAAATATCCTGCGTTAGGGATGTCAAGTAAGGTTCTTTAACCCGTACTCATGTCCCCTCTCCACTCTGGCCATGAGGGAGCGTCGCTGGGGTTTAGTCGGTATGCCTCTGGCGGGCTTCTCGCTAGGAGAAGCCCCCGCCAGAGGAGATCCCGACATAACCCGCCTGCCCCCCGGCAGGAGGGTATGCATAAGGAGGCATTCCCCAGCGTCAAAAAAAAAAAAGTGGCTGATTGTTGAGATTGGCCTCCTTATCCAAAATCGGTTTTAGGATATTATTATATTTCCATTGCCTTACTAGTAGTAATTTCATCATAGTTTTGATGCTATTTTTAATTTACTCGATGTGCTAAGTAGACGTATAACCCCCACTCACTTAAACACAAATAACATGAAAAATGTTACACACTGCTAGGTAAAGTTTTTTTTTAACTTTTACAATGCGAGCGTTGAGACTCACACGACCATGTTTGTTGAAAGTTACGCTCTGGTTGAATTCAGTGTTTAAATCTGATTTTTTGTTGCCATTTGAGGCACTCAGGAGTGTTGGTACCATAACTCTGGTACTGGTGACTTTCCACTAGTATTAACAAAAAAAAAGTCCTGATTGAGGATGAAAGCATGATATGTTATGATGAGATGCCAGCCAGTCAATTTGTGTCTTTCCTCGTCCTACACCCACAGTAAACTCAATCGTACTCTCCGTTCACTCGTTCTCCGTTCACTCAAACTCCGTTCCATTCTACTAGTCTTCCATTCCGTTTCATAATCATCATCATCATCATTTCAGCCAATAGACGTCCACTGCTGGACATAGGCCTCCCCCAATGTTCTCCACACAGATCGGTCCTGTGCCTCCCGCATCCAATGGATTCCCGCGATCTTCACCAGATCGTCGGTCCACCTTGTAGGAGGCCTGCCACGGCTGCGACTTCCTGTACGTGGCCTCCACTCGAGGCCACGTACGTTATTGCATGCCTCAAGTGGCAATGGGCAGGGCACATAGCAAGGAGAACAGACGGCCGTTGGGATGATATAGGTAGTAAGAGGTAAAGTTTTCCCTAGAAGTCAATCCTGCTATTTTTATATTACGTACTTACCTACCATTAGGGTGACCTACAAGTTAACGGCCTACCTGATACACTTGATTACCAGAAGCATCGTAAAATACATACATTTTATAAACAAGGATGACGTGCAAGTTAGCGGTTAATTAAGTATACCCTTAATTACCAATAGGATCGTATAAGGTTAGTGATTCTGCAAAAATCTTTTTCTTGACTCCCAATTTAGGGCATCTCATGTTAGGTACATTTACGCCTTAGATTTTTTTTTAAATGATTTTTTTTTCCGCTGACTCTTGGTCTGCGCCTTTTTTATGCTAGTTTTTATTGTGTTAAATACAGTGCTCCGCGTAACAAAATTTTGTTTTTGTGCCTAAAAGTTCCTTAAATTTCTAAGACAGTCTTAATGCTATTCTGTCTAAAAATATTTTTTTTTCATTATGAAGTTTTTTTTTCTTTATTTTAATTTATTATTGTATTTAGTGTTTTTTAATTTAATACTATTTTTTTAATTTGTTATGATACTATATGTTATTGGTTTGCTTTAAATATTGTTAGAATGTTTTTTTTAAACGCCTTAGCTTTTTAGCGATAAGTGCATAGAGTGTATTTTTACACAATTGAAGAAACATCTTATACAGTCCTAAACAGTCTTCAATTTTACACTTGAGATACAGTTCTCTCTCATAAAAGACGATTTTATCGTAGCATGTGCGCTTTAGTGTAAAATTCTGTCGCAGCAAGCTGTAGACTACGATTCTATCGAGATTCTTCACACCCCTCACAGCTCTCAGGGGCCTACTCAACCGGAGCTTTCTCACCGAGGCCTACGGTTTGTCGTACAACTGCTACTTTCTTTTTATCACGTTAATAATACTTGTAATGCTATAATGGATCGTAGTATTATCTCATTTTTTTTCTTGTAGCATTTGTTGTAGTGATCTTGGATTCTGCCGTAGCACTGCTCTCGGGGGCCTACTCAACCGGAGCTTTCTCATTGAGGCCTATGATATGTCGTAGCACTGCTACGTTTCTTTTATGACGTTACACGTATTTATCTAATGCTACAATTGGACCGTAGCATTATCTTATTTTTTTCTCGTAGCATTTATCGTAGTGACTTCTGATTTTCCGTAGCACTGCTCTCAGGGGGCCTACTCAACCGGAGCATTCTTCCCGGGGTCTATGGTTTGTCGTAGCACTGCTACTTTCTTTTTTAAGCGTATATGCTATAGGTGGACTGTAGCATTGCTCATTTTTCTTGTAGCATTCATCGTAATGACCAACTCAATTCTGCTGTAGCATTGCTCTCAGGGGACCACTCAACCGGAAGTTTCTTCCCGGGGCCTATGGTTTTCCGTAGCACTGCTACTTTCTTTTTTACGCATACATGCTATAGTTTGATCGTGGGAGAGCCACGTTTCGGCATGAATGGGCAGGCTCGACCGGAGTGATACCACGGCCTCACAGAAAACTGGCGTGAAGTAGCACTGTGCTGTGTTTCGCTGCATTAGTGAGGGTACCGGAGGCCCAATCTAGGGGGAAAGGGGGGCTTTAAGGTTGGCAGCGCACTTTTGACTGCACTAGTGTCTGGGTGTCCATGGGTGGCTGCAATCGCTTATTATCAGGTGGTCCGTATTCTAGTCTGCCACCTATAAAAAAAAAACTATAGTTAGACCGCAGCATTTAGCCGTAGCATTTGTCGTAGTGAACTCTCCGATTCTGCCGTAGAATAGAGGCTTTATCATGAGTTTGAAATACTATCCTCGCTATCCAAAACTATTGCTCGTTCTCTTTCACATGCACCACACGAAAAGGACAGAGCGATAGTTTTCGATAGGGAGAACAGGTTTTCAAACTCATGGTAAGGGTCCAGCTCTCAGAGGACTACTCAAAACTTTCTTACCGAGGCCAATGGTTTGTCGTAGAACTACTACCTTATTTTTATCGCATTTATGCTGCTGTTGGACCGTAGCATTAGCCCACATTTTTCCTATCATTTCTCGTAGCAGGTAGCTTGTAATATGTACTTTTTCATTTTAATAATGACGTGTGTGCTACTATGGAGTTTGTAACCTAAACATGCACCCTAACCAGGCTAAGCCTTTTGATAGAAAGCTATACTTGAAAAGCCGCGCGAAGCCGTTAGTACTGTGGTGACGTTGTATTTCTACCGTATTCATATACCCCCTTATTACAAATAACGAACTAAGGATAGATATATAGATAGCTAGATATACTTTATTGCACAAAATACACAACTTAAGTACTAGGCATTACAGACATTTTGTGTACAATTTCGGCGGATAGTTCCGGAACAAAATTTGTGCGAGCCCTTTTTAACATTACTTGCTCAAACGAGATGACATGACATTTACTACGGTAATAACTTTATATCGTGATTTAGAATAAGGTGGCTACAGTCGGGCCACCGAGAGAAGTCAGATTTGACACATGGAAATTTGACGTTAATGGTGATGTGCCATAGACTGTACTTAGACTGTTAATAGCTGCGTGTCTTGTAAAACACTTGGACATTGCGGAAAATCATGCGTCGCTGAAAAAAAACGTGTGGATTGAGTCCACAAAGAAAAAAAAAAAAGATATTACCTAATACCAGGGTTAGCAAATAACTGCTAGTTTTTTGATATTTTATTATTTAGAAAGGAATATTTACGTTATTTTTTCTTTAATTTTTTATTTATTACGTTATTATCGTTTTTACTTGAAAAAAAGGTTCTAAAAATAATTTAATTGCGAAGTCGTGAATGTTTTGAGAAAGAACACGTGACTAAAATTGTAATTAAATATTAAATTAATGTATCCAATCGATTCTCATCTTAATTTCAATGGTTCAATAATCAATTGAATTATTGTTGTGGCAAGGTGGAAATACCATGATATTAAAATCCTAACGATAATTTACGTACTATTACAGCTCGCCACTACACTTTAAAAGAAAAAAATGTCGCACGACCTATGACCTCATGTAGCTTGGGATGGAACAGAAAAAATGGTTTTTTTTTGCAATTTATAAAATATATCGTGATAGAAATTTTTGATTTTATCTTAAAACTGCAGTATCCAAATACATTTGTATTTATTTAAATTTTTGAAGTCAGATTAATAAAATTTAGTTTTATGACATTTTGTAGCTCAGTCTAAAGTTGTATCGGTTGCAAATGTTAAATGAGACTTCTCTCGGTGGCCCGACTATAGACACAGGTATATGTAGAGGAGCATTAAAGTTACGTCAGGGTCGGTTGGATCTCTTTCACACCCTGTGATGTGTTTTTCCGAATATGGCGAGCGTTTTTAGTGCGTTTACTTGTTCCATGATTTATAGCCATTCAAATCCATTTTGAGTCTTAGCCCAGTCAAAATGGACTTTAGCTTAATGGACCACATTACATAGTTTTAACATGTCTATATTGTTTTGTTATATGAAAATAGACTTAAAATGAACAGACCCTTATTTATTCTTTTTCCAAAATTTTGCCATTTTCATCCATAAAATAATTATAGAAATTCTCTATATTCTAAATAAACGTAAGCGCCAAATGACGTCATCGGACGGCTGAATCGGCGAAATTCCTTTGCTTATCATTGCTTTAATAAAAAAGGTACTACTGTCAAAGATAAATAATACCTACTAGTGTCAACATTGTCAACGTCATTCATTCATTCAACGTTGACAAGTTGTCTTTTATTGACAGTTGCATGTCATGTCAATTTAAAACTATAATGTCCTAAGCAAAAAAATATTTTACATTCTGCCGTCCGATGACGTGATCTTACGTTTTTTAGTTTTTTTCTCAGTAAATAAGCAATATAAAAAATAAATAAATATATATTCGAAAAGCGAAAAAGTAAATGAAGAATTGGTATTTTTTGTTTCATAGCAATTTCGGAATGTTGTCCAGTGTACACCATTACCATAGACGATCATCTTCATCATCTACCTTTTTGCATTTTTAGCAAAGTACCTTTAATACGATACGATTAGTAAAAGGTACTCACTTCTTTTATTTTCCCATACCTAGCAATAGCAATATCTTTCATGTCATAACTTCCTACCATTAAATTCGCAAGCATAAGCTGAATAAGAAATATAATTTCCCGTATTCCCCTTGACAATAACGAGGTCAAGAGGATTAAAATTAATTTAAAAGGATCCCTACGATAACAAAAGGTAATTTTGATGTTTTATATCAAAATGCTCTCAGAATTTTAGTGTCTTACCCAGTTGTTAACAATTGTTAACAGCAATTAGCTAATGTTTCTTATATAAAATAAAAAACCTTTCCACACTCACGATATTCGTTTTACCACAGTTTTAATATAGCCAGTAGCAAATAAGAAGGAAAGGTCCTCGAGTGAAGGCCACGTACAGGAAGTCGCAGCCGCGGCAGGCCCTCACAAGGTGGACCGACGATCTGGTGAAGATCGCGGGAATCCATGGATGCGGGCGGCATAGGACCGATCTGTGTGGATAAGATTGGGGGAGGCCTATGTCCAGCAGTGGACGTCTATTGGCTGAAATGATGATGATGATGAAATAAGAAGTTACTAGGAAGCGCACGACACACTCAAAATCAAAATAATATTTATTTACATAGACATAGCACTTACAAATAGCCATAGATTAAAAAACATTTAAAATTATATTAAATTCGTTTTAGGTTTGTATAATTTATTTACTTTTGATGATATTATAATTTACACTCCGTCGAACGTTTTGTTCGTAGGCGTTAACATTTGTGACAACCTTTCTGAATAGACTACGACAAACATCCTGACCTCAGCTACACAACATTTCTGTAATGCCTAGTACTTAAGTTGTGTATTTTGTGCAATAAAGTATATCTATCTATCTATCTACGTCCAGTACAAATAGCAATAGCTTATCATTATATCTGCTGGTCAAAAACAAAAAAAAAATCAAAGAACATAGAGACAAAACTTAAAAAACCTTTCCAAACAAAACATCCAGTTGAAAAAACTTCTAGAAAACACTCTTAACTGTGGTTTTTAAATTCATCCTTGATTGTTAAGAATCTTATTATCGGGAGGATAGTGACCTGGAAAAGTTCGTAAGATGGTTGAAACATCATCATATTATGTAGATATATTCTGTGTTTCAGCGTGTTAGCCCTTGAGAACATTTTATTGAGCTACTGGCTATAACTTTGATACTGTGACTTTTTAAACAGGTGAGTACGATAAACGTTTCATAGGATCTAAAATTCTCATTCTCTTGCATAAGTTGATAATGGAATGAAATGAACGAATAGGCAATTTATTTTCACATTGCCCTACCTATAAAAATTTCTTATCCTTCAGAAGGATTATACCCAAAGGGGTATTTTACCTCAATGCCTGAAATGAAGCCTTTGTCACCTTTTTTTTAATAGTTTCTATAATAGAAATGCACTCTAACCAGAAGAGCCTTTTCATAGAAAGTCATTCTTGAAAAATTTTCTTCGAAAAAAGCTTTTTAGTGTCTCATTTTTTGGCAAAAAAATGAGACACTAAAAACACCTTTTTAAAATTTGAGGGTTCTCATTTTGAGGGTCTAGCAGCCCCCGCCCCCCGCCCCCCGACTGAATCGCATACTAATAGGTATATAATTAACTTATTTTTATTTCGCTTCATGCATACACGCTTAAAATTAACATTATGTGCAAATGCTCAAAAATAACAACTTAGTAGGTACACAACAATATTTCTTTAAATTAATAACTTGTAATTATTATTTTTAAATGAAGATTTTTGTTATGACTGGGTCGCACTTTAAAGCGACGGCTGCGCTTGGGGTCCCGGGTTCGATCAAAGTTTGTACCTGAGTGTTTCTGTTAAGAAATTTTCAGTGTCAGCCCGGAGTCTGGAAGTGGGCGGTCTTGTACCCCGTGCCACGGAAAGCACGTTAAGCCGTTGGCCCTGCGCCTGATCCCTCTTCGGTCGTGTCACATTGGTGTCCCATCGAAATATGAGGGTAAGGGAACAGAGAGTGCACTTGTGTTTGCGTAAACACTTGTGCACTATAATATGTCCTGCGTCGATGGCCGATCTCTTAGATTGGCCGCCATGACCGAAATATCGGTTTGAAGGACATTATAGCATTATAAGTATTCTATTTATCCGTGCGTATCGTGCAGAGTATGCTTATTTTTGAAAAATTGAACAGTTTGTCTGTGTCGATCGGAGAAAACACATGTCTCGGCAACAAATACCCAGAACGGGTACTCAGGAATGCCATGTTGTATACCTACTCGTATCTTATTCCTACTCTTAACGATTTCGTAATCGAATCTCTAGTGATGTAATTTGCAATATGGTGATATTGGCGAATATTCACGGTTCGTCGGAAATTAATTTCGTTCGCGCTGCGCTGCGGTAAGTGCAATTTGCGGTTAGTTTCCTGTTTTAGTGTTTGATGCATTAGCGACACTACACTGCTATGCTCTTATGAAACTGGTTTATTTTATCTATTAATAATATTTGCGTTTCCTCTATTGTCTGAAATCCGCAACACAAGTAGTACAGTGTAACAAAAGCTTTAAATAAGGAAAACTCTTGTTATAATTGTGGTAGCAGAAAGGGTCAGAGGCCTTACCATGAGTTTGAAATACTATCCTCGCTATCCAAAACTATTGCTCTGTCTCTTTCACATGCACCACAATGAAAGGGACAAAGCGATAGTTTTCGATAGCGAGAACTGTTTTTCAAACTCATGGTAAGGGTACAGGTCAATGTTTATAAGATGAGATGTTGTATGATTTTTTATTTAAAACTCGTAAGACATTTTACATTAAATTTCTATTAGGTACAGTGGCGGACACATCAAGCTATACAAAACTATCAAATTTCTTCATTCGATTATAAACCTTATATTGTTACACATTGAGTTCGAAATCGATTGAGGAAAGTTGACAGTATTGTATAGCTTGACCTGTCCGCCACTGTACCTATCTACAAGTAGATATTAAGGTATTTTGACCATGGGAGAATCAAGCTTCAGCATGAACCGGCTGGCTTGACCGGAGTGCTATCACAGCCTCACAGAAAACCGACGTGAAGCAGAACTGTGCTGTGTTTCGCTGCGTGAGTTAGGGTACCGGAGGCCAAATCCGGGAGAAAGGGGGTTTAACGATTGGCAGCGCATTTGTGACTTCACTGGTGTCGCGGGTGTCCATCGGCGGCGACAATGGCTTCCCATCAGGTAATCTGTCTGCTCGTCTGCCACCTTTCACATACATAAAAAAAATATGATCATTTAAATGTACGTTTGTTACATAAACATGTCTAAAATTTGTCTAGGGAATTCTTTATATTCAAAGGGTTATTGTTTAGTAGTGTTTAGTAGTATAGAATTCAAAGGGTTAATGTTAATGGAATCGACTCTTCTGGCACTCCTCTATTAATGGGAGTGCCCCAAGGCTCAATATTGGGGCCTTTGTTGTTCTTAATATACGTAAATGACCTTCCATACTTTACGAAAGATCTATGTGAGATAGTGTTATTTGCTGACGACACTTCCTTGATTTATAAGGTTGATAGATATGAAGAATCAATTTACGACGTAAATGATACTTTCTCACAGGTATTGCACTGGTTTACGACGAACAATTTACTTCTTAACTCAAAGAAAACTAAATGTGTAAAATTCACCATGCCAAATGTAAGGCAGGTCGATACTAGTATTAAGATGAACAATGAATCTATTTAAATCATTAATTCCACAGTTTTTCTCGGTATAACTATAGATGCGAAATTGCAGTGGAGTCCCCATATCGCTGCCTTGGCAGGAAGACTAAGTTCCGTTGCATATGCAGTAAGAAAAATTAGGCGTCTGACTGATGTCGAGACAGTAAGACTGGTCTATTTCAGCTATTTCCACAGTGTGATGTCATATGGTCTACTGTTGTGAGGGTCTGCTGCTGACATACAAACTATTTTTGTATTACAGAAAAGGGCCATCCGCGCTATATACAGCCTTAGATCAAGTGACTCACTTAGGGAAATATTTAAAGATATAAATATTTTAACCGTGGCTTCCCAATTCTTCCTCGACTGCATTATGTATGTACGTAAGAATTTGCACACTTTTCCAAAAAAGCCCTGTAGTCATAGTCTTAACACTAAAAATAAAAATAGGCTTGCCGTCCTGGTCCTCAGACTTCATAAAATCGGCAATTCATTTGTTGGCTTAAGTATTAAGATATTTAATAAGGAACCACAAAATGTCATTAACCTATCACTAGATAAGTTTAAGTCTCATATTAAAACCTGCCTTGGTCATGTTCATTGATTAATCTTTTGAGTTGTTATTCATAGTAGTTCTGTGTGGACCTAAATTGAATCAAGATTTTTTTATCTTATCTTATCTTATCTTATCTTTACAAATATGAATAAGTTAGTGTTTTTTATACATAGGTGGAAGTCGACCAGACGGATCACCTGATGTTAAGCGTTTGCCGCCGCCCATGAACACCCGCAACACCAGTGGAGTTACAAGTGCGCTGCCAACCTTTAAACTCCCTTTCCCGGATTGGGCTTCCGGTACCCTCACTCACGCAGCGCAACACTGCAAAATGCTGCTTCACGCCGGTTTTCTGTGAGGCCGTGGTATCTCTCCGGTCGAACCGGTCCATTCATGCCGAAGCATGGCTCTCCTATACAACATCCCGTAAAGCATACAGAAATATCCGTTTCCTATGTGTAGGTACCTATACTAAAAACGTGACTCGATGCCTTTTTTGATCGATAATGGTACGGAACATTTCGTGCGTGGAAAGATTTATTTAGGCAAAAATCCCGGACAATCCACAAAAACTACATAAATAAATAATAATAATAATTCTCACAACATCTCATACGTTGACCTGATTCCGTACTAAGTAGCTTAAGCACTTGTGTTACAGATATCAGACAACAGAGGAACACAAATATATACTTAAATACATATATTACACCCAGACACCGAACAAACACAAGTGTTCATCGCACGAATGTTTGTCCAGGGTGGGGATCGAACCCACGACCTTTGGCGTAAGAGGCAGGGTCACTACCAATTGCGCCATCCGGTCAGTCGGATATTTCACAACATCACATACATTGATCTGACTCCGAGATAAGTAGCTCGAGCACCTGTGTTACGGATATCAGAATCAACAGTGGGATTACAAATATATGCATATAATACTTTTATTTTGTAAATACATACTTACATACATATATATATATATAAGTTTAAGTCTCATATCAAAACCTGCCTAATGAAGAAAGGTTACTATAGTGTACAAGACTATTTAAATGATAAGGATTCTTGGTCATGTTAATTGATTAATCTTTTGAGTTGTTATTCATAGTAGTCTATTAACCCTCATAATTGTATTTTTTTCTCTTCTCAATTGAAACTCTGTAACATCATCAATATTTGAAAAGAGTAACTACTGAGTTTCTTGCTGGTGTCTTCTCAGTAGAAATCGACATTCCAAACCAAGCGGCAGATGATAATATGTGTACCTATTTTGACATTCATAAGTGTTCTGTGTGGACCTAAATTGAATAAAGAATTTTTTATCTTATCTTTATCTTATCTTTATAACTTTTCATTTAAAGTGTCCGCCATATTTCACGCGACGTAGGTACTCGTATACGCCAAGGTTCACAATTCACACACGTGTTACGACTTCAAAGCATTAGTGAGCTGAGTGTCACTCTCTACGATAATTACTCAAACGGTTCGCAAACACGTAAGTACACACGTTTCGAGCATTTCGGGCTAAATTGCGGTGATCCCACGGAGCGGTTAATGTAAGGTGCGGTAAGTAATATGGTACACCGTGAGCCTTTTCACTACATTACTATAGAACAACGGTTTCACTGTATGCCCCTATGTGTGCTTAGATCTTTAAAACTACGAAACGGGTCACCTGCACAACACCACTTACCACAACATCATAGCCGGCGCTAGTTATATCATCATCATCATCAGCCCATTTAAGTCCCCACTGCTGGGGCACGGGCCTCCCTCAATCACATGAGGGGTAATTGCCATACTCACCACGCTTGGCAGACGGGTTGGCGAGGGTTTTGATATAAATGTAGAGTTTTCCTTCTCTGGGTGCTGATGATCATGCCAGCAGCTTTACCTTAGTCGCCTTTTACGACACCTCGGTAAGAGTGAGAGTGGCCTATTCTACTCTGCCGGAGACCACACGGCTAGTTATATGTTATTTATTTACTTCATCATCATCATCATCAGCCTATCGCAGTCCACTGCTGGACGTAGGCCTCTCCATTGTTCGCCACCGTGATCTATCCATGGCTTCTCGCATCCAGCTCTTGCCAGCCATCCTGCGCAGATCGTCCCTCCACCTAGCCAGAGGGCGCCCTAAACTACGTTTGCCAAGACGCGGTCTCCACTCTAGAACTCGTTTACCCCATTGGTTGTCGGTTCTGCGGCTAATATGGCCAGCCCACTGCCACTTAAGCTTGCCAATCCGGTAGCAATGTCGATGACTTTGTTTCCCTGCCGGATCACTTCATTTCGGATTCGATCTCGGAGAAAGACGATGAACATTGCTCGTTCCATAGCCCGCTGGGCGACCTTTAGCTTGTGGACCAGCCGATTTATTTACTTATCTATTATTATTAAGTAGTAATAGTACCTACTTGTGCAGGATCGACCGGCTCACTGACTTAGAAAACCGGAAAATAACTATTTGTAAAATATAGTATAGTTTAGGTATAAGTTATAGTTATAAGCTTGATTAATAAACATTAGAGTTATCTGCCTCGTTATTTAACACTACACAAATAGATTTATAATAGGTAGGTATAAATAGGGAAAACACCTATACGTAGCTGCTAGGACACTATACAGATAGATGTAGTTAGGTCTGAGCTGAGTACCTAGGACTTAAGTTCTAGAATAGAATATAGTAATAGCGTACTCAGCTCAGACAAATATCACTAATAGAGTAATTCAAGAAGAAGGGTATATGTATAAATATATTATTGGTCTCGTGTGAAGGCGGGGCAGGTCGCTAGTTGGAAATGAAACACGATTCCATTCCATTTGATGTCCACAAGAGTTCCGCGAGCCTAAAAAGTAAAACATTTTGTAAAGGATGTCAGGCTAACTTTTCGTCTTTGCCTTTTTTTATGTGATACAGACGGGTCACCTGATGGTATGCGATTGCCGCCGCCCATGGACACATGCGACACGTCACAAGTACGCTGCCAACTTTTAAATCCCTCCTTTTCCCCGGATTGGGCCTTCGGTAATCCTCACTGACGCAGTGAAGTACAGCACAGTGCTACTTCACGCCGGTTTTCCTGTGAGGCCGTAGAATCACTCGGTTCGAGTCGGCCCATTCATGCCGAGGCGTGGCTCTCCCATGGACTCCCTTTATAAAATTAGCTGTCATTATTCATGAAATAA
Source organism: Marasmia exigua (assembly GCA_019059595.1). Lineage (NCBI taxonomy): Eukaryota > Metazoa > Arthropoda > Insecta > Lepidoptera > Crambidae > Marasmia > Marasmia exigua. The sequence goes on from CM032473.1 coordinate 23,765,272, forward strand.
AGGGCCGTGTGGTCCCCGGCAGAGTAGAATAGGCCACCCTCACTCTTACAGAGGTGTCGTAAAAGGCGACTAAGGTAAAGCTGCTGGCATGATCATCAGTACCCAGAGAAGGAAAACTCTGCATTTATATCAAAACCCTCGCCAACCCGTCTGCCAAGCGTGGTGAGTATGGCAATTACCCCTCATGTGATGGAGGGAGGCCCGTGCCCCAGCAGTGGGGACTTAAATGGGCTGACGATGACGATGAATGGGAAACAAGAATCGTATCGAAGATATACGAAAAAACCAGTTAGGTAAGGACAATAAGAAAGAAAGAAAGAAAGAAAATATTTATTATTATAGACATCACAACACAGAACATATAGCAATTATAAACAGAACACAATTTGGTACAAACAGAAAACAAAACATAAAACAATCAAAAATACATAAAAATAAAACAAAAGGAAAAAAAAAGAAACCAAAACTATATTCAATCATGTCCAGACAGTGCCAAATGAATATAATGATGTGTTATGACGTCTAGTATAAATGGCCCTCACTCAGCTTATGTCACAGCCCAGACAAAGGCCATGACGCTGGTTTTCAGTGAGACCAGCTATAAAGCAATAAAGCGTAGGTAAACATAGAAATATGATTTTTCACCGCCCCTCATGTCATGTCATGTTGTCAGAGCCTCGATATTGGTGGGTAATAAGTGAGAGATTGGTCTATTCATCTAAGAAGCGTTATATTTTTTCTCTCAGTCGTTCTGCAGCTCAAAGGGGCTCCCGATTGGCGGATAATTGAAAACACGTTTTGCTCACGACCGCTACCAATATTGGTTTTTCTAGAAACGTGTGCAGAACTATTCAATTTGAAACACTTATTTAGCAAGTATTGGAGGATTTTGTTCGATTCACTGAATATTTCTTTGAGATTATTTTTTGGCTAAGCTGTTTTTAGAGTTCCGCACCTAGTATCAGCCTATACAATACTGTTTCACTATAGGGCAAATGCCTGCATCATAGAAATCTTGTCGTGTCTTGTTGTTACTTAGATGGGATTAGGCTTAATTATAATCACCACACTTACCTAATTCGGATTGGTGATTGCTAACTCGAGCTATGTTCGAAAATCAAAACATACATTTTTTTTGCTCTTTCCCGGATCCCGATCACGAGATCACGACCGACCCAGTAGACCAACAGAGAGTTTCGCACCTCAAAAGAACATAGGTATTAAAATTTGTGTATGAAAATTTAAGCGCTGGTAGCGTTATGACTAGTGGGTCTCAGTATTTTTTAAATAAATTCATGCATTATCACTTTCGTTACTTACTAACGTGTTTTTTTTATTTATTATTATGGCTCTACCCGAACATAATTCGCCAATGTCAAGTAACTTATTGAGAATAAGTAGGTAGACAACAGTCGAAGTCAGTCAAAGTCACAGTCACTCAATAAAACGCCGGTGTTTTACGTTTTACCGACCTACGGATTCAGCGGATATCACTCTAAAAGCAATCGTGGGTTTTAGGACTCTATTAGGTCCAAGCAAGTTGTCACGACACAACGCATTCAACACACAATAGCAGTTTTAAAAACAATACAATCCAACGATTCTTATTATTAGGATCACTTTGCGGCACTTCACTGCACAAATAATCACCACATTTGTACACTAAAAACCACTAGACACTAATTTAAAACCTTTGAATTGCATCAGCCCATGCGGCTTGTTTTAGCCCTACCCGCCGAATCCCTTACTAATATTGTCTCTTTATTTTTTAATTTTTCTTTTCTGTCACTGTATGCTCCGTGGGGTGTGACAGCAGGGCGGGCATCATGGGTCTATGGGTGTGACTTGATTGGAATGACAGCTAATGATGTCACAAAAATATATCCTCATGTTCATTTTGTAGAATGATAAACCTTATGTTAACAGAAATAGAGATCAAATCACAGCTGTCATTCTAGTCGGGCTATACTTTGCGGACTATAAGTATTGTTTAATTTAAATATAGTAAAACAGAATGTATACAGTTAAAATCAACATAGCCTGCGATAACTAGTGGTGGAAATTATTTAAGGTAAATGTGTTATACACTTAACTTTTTCTATTTGTATTATAATGATGCTGTTTTTTTCTGGAACTGGGGATAGAACCCACGACCTTTTGGCGTAAGAAGCAGGGTCATATCAAATGCATCATAATCGATTGCAATCATCGTCCTACAATAAGATGACTTTCAAAGTGGTCATCACGCACAAACTAGACTTAAGGCGACTGGTAGTCCTAACTAGCGACACCAATCGATTTTAATTTTTAGCATCTAAACCGACCTATTTTAAACAATTTCTGGGTAACAACCTCTCGGCAAACACATATACTATTTATTAAATAACCATGCACAAATGTTGATTCACGCTAAAAGTGGCCGCTTTTGGCGGTATTCAATAATTCGCGTACGCGTTGGACCCAACATTTGTGCATGATTATTCAATAAATAGATAAGTGTTTGCCGAGAGGTTGTAACCCAGAAATTGTTTAAAATAGATCCGGTTTAGTAGCTAAAAATTAAAATCGATTGGCGTCGCTAGTGTGCCCTACCCGTCACCGTAATAAAGAGAGTCGAGGGGTTCGAGGTGCGGAAAAAGAAATTCATGGGAAAAAGACGTCCATAATGGTGATCCCACATGACCAATAATCGGTGACCGATTTTTTCACACATATTTGCGTCTATACTCGCACCCCACGAGTGCGAGTATAGACGCAAATATGTGTGCGAGCGAGAAGTGAATAGATGCGCCGCCATTTCTGATCCCATTCTTTATCCGCACAGGTTGTACTGATTTTAATAGCGCAATGCACACGACCTAAAGCGTCGGTAAGAAATATTTAGTATGAAAAATCGGCCGATTTTTTTGTAGGTCCGAGAATCGGTCCGACAAAAGCCGGTCATTTAGTATCATCCTAATACTCGTAATAATAACAATTTCCCAGGATTTGTATGCCTTTGAGATAATTTATTTCTAGATAAGTCCATTAAGCTCACGAGGTGCACTTGACCTTAAAAAGGGCAGGCTGATTCTTATCAAAGGTGGATTTCAAGGTGGCGGATATCCGCCATGGATCCGAATGGCCTTAATTGTTGAGAGTTAAACATATTATAACCATTGGATTCCCAGTAAAAAGGATTTTTGTTATTTAATTAAATTTTCCTGGGAAATTTATTTATTTATTATCATAGCACACAAAACAGATTACAATCAATGAGACTTATTTTAGTAGCATGAAAATGTACATGACGAGATTGTAGTCCAAAATTATGTATGCCTAAAAGCTCAAGTGTTAATTAACATAACAATAAACAAATGAAGTATTAAATTATAAATTAAATTAAATTATAAATTATACCAAATTATAAATTAAATGTCAAATCATAAATTAAATGTCAAATCATAAATTAAATGCTAAATCATAAATTAAATGTCAAATCATAAATTACCGTTCTTTCAGTACTTTCCCAGTACCAGATATAAACCCTAATACCGAGGCACTGGGACTTTGGGCTGAGGTTTGGGGCTAAACCATAGACTTGGAATTCCGCCCTGCTAGAAGACCAACAGAGAGTGGGAAAGAGAAGAATCCATCTTATGGACACTCCTTATGATTAAAAGAGGTAGATGATAATTTAATAGGCGTGTCAAACTTTTTTAAATAGGATCAATTCTATGGGCTCAACATGCTGCTTTTTTTTACTAGTTTTGCTGACAGGGGGAGTTAGCAGCTAGCTTACGTAAGAAATATATTAGGCTGAGCATCTATTGCTTTACCCGTGGTGAAAACATTTTCTAACGTCCTTCTTATCATGTACCTAGATCATCTTCTTTTGCCCTTAGGGCCCTTTAAGTTACCCCTTGGAGGAGGAATACATAGTTCGTCGCAAGGCGAGTAGCACAGCCTATAATAGGGTATTTGACTAAGCTCGAGATTTTACAAAATATTTTTTTTTATCAAAATATAGGTAAATATGTGCCATTGGCAAAAAATCTCAATTAAAATATAACGTCTAGCCGGTTTTATGGTCATTCTAAGATTCATGGGCAAGTCCATTTTAAAAGTATGAAATTATTAAAAAAATATTACACCATTGAATAACCCATACAATTGGCACCAACTATTACAATATAATCATTGAAATTAACGAAACTTTTGATATAGCTACCATACTAAATTCAAATGAAATGCATACAAAATATACACTTAGGTGTGACGTCACATCTAAGTAGCCATTTGTATGCAGCGTTTTGGCTTTGCCCAAGATAATATTGTGATTTTAAAGTTGTAATTTCTCAAGTAGTTTAAATGAGAATCAAGTAATTCTCTCAACGATGTTTGAAATACCGTAATTGTTATTGAATTGATCAGACTAATAGAAGCAGTTCACATTCCTAACGACCCGATGATCTTCAAACAATTCTTGAATTCCTGAGGAACCCTACAACTGTACGAAGTACTGTGTATTTGAGGTCAATAAACTATGTATAGTTATTTACAACGAAACCGTCCCGTAAAGAACGAGAATATAAATGTCTCATTAAAAAAACCTTCACCCCCTTATTACAAATCGCTAACTATTGATAGTCCCCGAACAAAATTCGTGCCGGCCCCTTTTAACATCGCTTGTTGGAAGCGGATGACATGAGCATAATGTACGGTAACCGTAGATCCCGATTTGTAATAAGGTCAGCGTATGTTATAGGGCAGCGGTATAGTTTGTATAAATATTCGGTCGTTAATTCTATTATTTAATAGGCTATAGTCACCTTTAGAAATACAAGTGCTCTTTCTAATTTATCTGCATTTTATTTCCCCTGACCTGAGATATTTCAAGAAGCAATATTCTCTTAATTAATACCTTGAGGATTCATTTCACGGAGAGCTAAAGGCCCTCGAGAAAACATTAAGCGGCAAAATCAGAGAGATTATTAAACCTCAAAGCCAGTTGGAAACTTTTGTAACGACTTTTATCTCTTAGTGAATTCGGGACATTTGTCCGAGCTTCGGGACGTGGATCGAATACTTGGTGTCCGGCTTTATTTAACGTTAGCAGAAAAATAAAGATTTGATGGCAAAATGTATGGTGTAACAGCATGGAAGCGTTCTGTTCGCGAAACGTACACGGGACAATCGTTCTGTGCGCGAAAGGTTGATTGATGGTAGACGTGTGTAACTCTTTACTGAAACTGAATGATCCGAATGAGTTGAATGATCCGAGTGAGATGAATGATCCGAATGAGCGGAATGATCCGAATTCAGATCAAAAGAGTAGGTAAGATGTGGGCTTTCCAGGGTGAATAGGTAGCCGTCTTTCCTTGTATTACGCGGGGAAAAGAGATAGGTATATTATATGGCACAGCAGGAGGGGATCGATTTATTCATTCGTAATAAAATCAATTAATCACGGATCTATCTGAGGGTGATGTTCGAAATGATTCAAATAAAGCGTTTCACTGTTCCGCATCTTTGTACTGATCCAGATGCAAATGTTCCAATAATTTGAAAAATACGTTTTTGCCATGGACCAAACATTCTGTTGGTCAAACGATTCTTGGCGAAACTTTACAGAATCGTGTTTGCTGCTGTTTTGGCGATACATCAGAACGTGTGAAATTGTTTTCTCATTTTAATAGTGGCCTGCCCCTAACTTAATTTTGCAAAACTTTTTCAAAATGTTAACAATCCCCTTTGATAACTAATAAATGTATATATTTGTAATTTCACTGTTGGTTCTGATATTCGTAGCTATCTATCTTAGATTTCAGCTCATTGTATGTGATATTGTGAAGTTTTTATTTATTTACGAGTAATGTAGGTCAGAGAGCACGAATCTGAATGTCATATAAAAAAAGTTTTTCTATTTACCGAATGTAATATAGCAGTAATGATATTCGTACATGTATGTATCTGAACTGAAATGATTACATCGAAAATGAAAAATAGCAATAAAATATATGTATTACACAATGCAAAATTAAAATCTCCAATATAGGCCGTTACATGACCATCCTACAAATAAATAATTGTAATTGTTATTGTACCTAAAAATTAACGCCATGCCCTTTATAGGGCGTCACATGTTTACTTCCTTTACACTAAACATATTTTATTATGTAATGTGACTTGCAATAAATGATTTGATATTTGATATTGGTCTGAGTGTTTTCTATGTATATATTTACAAAAGAAAATTTATTCTGGTAACAAAAGTGCTTGAGCTATCCTATGTATGTGATGTCGTAAAATATTTATTTAATTGTTTGTGTACATAATACCAAAAAGTAAGGATTTTATAAGGCTGACGGATGACGTACCTACGTATTAGACACTGTTTGTTCAAGGGATTGAAATTTCTGATTACATGAGCAGTACATGTCTAGGTATAAAAGTGTCGTGTCTAAATAACTCTCTATACAGCCACCATAAAATCAGGCTCGATAAGATAAGGCCTAAAAAGCGCGGATAAAACGCCCTTATCTCCAAGTGATCACCCAGAGCCTAAACTCTAATCGATTTGTGTATTTAAAATACATTAGCTCTAAGTCAGAGCCGGCGCTACGTGAGTTACATCTTGTATACCTATGGATATGAGCTAGATCCATAAGGTATATATAATTATATATTTAACAACATCATATACATTCGGTAAACAGTTACATCACAAGCCATTCTGCACAACGTTCGTTTAATGACTGTAAATTCGTCGAATTTTTTTTACCTATACCTGCCTGTTATATAAAATGAAACCTTTTTTAATACCTATCTAGGTGATCAAGTACTCGTAGAATGCGCCCAACCTTTTTTTTTTTTTTTGGTGACCCAGGAGAAATGCGTTACGCATACCCATCCGTCTGTAAACGAATGGGTTATGTTGGACTCCCCCCCGCAGAAGGCGGGGGTATACCGACTAAAACTCCTGGGACTCTCCCTCATCGTCCATAGTGGGAGAGGTCGTGGGGTGAGGTACGAATCCTGGCACCACGACCCCTCCCGGAGAATGCGCCCAGACTCTGTCAATGCAACCCATACACCACATCTTGCACCATAGGTGGAAGGTTCATTCTTTATAGGTATTTTTGTATCATCTGTGTCATATGATTTTTCACGCAAATAATATAATATTATTCTACTCTATTCTTCTTCGCCTCATCTTCACCTCTTATTATATATTTCAATCAAAATAATAGCAAGGATTGATCCACTCTAGGATGTCTGCCAAAAGCCATTATTTCTAAACCCGTAAATTGTTGATGAAACGAGTAACGTTAATCCATTTCCAACTCCATCCAATGCGTGTTCTCATAGGCCCCTCAGGATGACTTAAATATATGGTTATTGATTTTGGAATAGCATCCGAACGGGATTTATATGTAGGTGTATGATTCAAGTATTCATTTTTATTAGTAGCATGATGGAGATAGCTTACGAATACCAATGTGTTACATTGACTCGATTGTTTGATATTTTAGGTATACAAGTGGACCTCCCTCATTGCGTTTTGGGACATTAGTTTCAGATTGTTTGATGTGTTTCGCTTTTTCGGTTTACTTATAAGCCCTGCCGTCGTCCGTAGAATTTACCTCTTATAAGGGGTAATAAATAGTAGATATACATACTTTGATATAGATAGATAGACTATCTAAGAGTAAAAGCTGAGGAAGAGGACGCTGTGCCATTTTTTTTGGAATAAAGGCAAGCGTTGAACCACAATCGCCTGATGGAAAGCGACGATGAGGTCTAGGATGATACTCGTTTGGCAAATGTGTCGCAAAACAGACGCTAGTGTTTCCTGTGCTCCCAATCCCCCATGCTTAACAGACAAACGATAAGAATGATATATGTCTGAACCACTGGGGCCACTACACTTCACTCTTCAGAATCTTACCTATCAACACAATTAGAGCTAGTAAGGTCATAAAATATTTCGACGACTTTTGAAGGCCATGTATACGGAAACTTATGGTTGCCAAACATCGACGAACTTCGATGTCCATGTAAACAGGACGTCAAATAGTTGGTACAGTGAGCACGGGCGACCGCGTTGTGTCAGCCCTTATTACACAGATTATTCTTAATTAGTGTGCAGAGATTGCGCGGGTAGGCTTAGCTCTCTCAACCCAATCTACATGCATCAGCGTTGACGCTTGAGAGTACATAACAATGACACTGGTCTTTACATCTAATGCCACAATTGACGACGTGACGTAAATGATACTCTCGCAGAAAACCGGCGTGAAGCAGTGCATACGCTGTGTTTCGCTGCGTGAGTGAGGGTACCGGAGGCCCAATCCAGGGGAAGGGGGGTTAAAAGGTAAGCAGTGCATTTGTGACACCACTGGTGTTGGACACAATTTACTACTTTGGGAGCGTCTCTTGCGCAAAGTATTGTGTTTAGAAAAATATGATGTTAAAAACCTCAACATCATTTTTAAATCTCAAAAAAATTTTTTGAGTTTCAGTTTCAAGTATGGAGACCTCACCAATTTTTTATTTTTTCCAATTTTGTGTAAAAATCGTAATGCGGTTAACAAAATACATCTATTTACCAAGTTTCAATAGTATAGTTCTTATAGTTTCGGAGATAAGTGTCTGTGACATACGGACGGACAGACGGACGACGACGAATCTATAAGGGTTCCGTTTTTTGTCATTTGCCTACGGAACCTTAAAAATGAAGTAGTTATTATTATAATTTTAGGATCTAGACCTAAGACTTAACCTAAACTATGTTCTTTAGGGAAAACATATTGTTTCTAGCAGAATCTTCGTAACCCTCAAGAACTTTGTAAAAACATTTCAAAATCACGGTACTTAAGTAAATAAGTTTGTAGAAAACACGCTCTACGAAGGTCATTTATAAACAACAATAACGATATTAAAATGCGGTTTTGTATACATCTGCCTTGAAGGTCTTCACTTAAAAGTTACCTATTTACGGACCGCGCATTAGAAAAGGTCGTCTTCAACTGACCCTTTAGTCCTTTCCCTTTGCCCTTTCAACTAGAAATGGTTGGTCCAAAATAGAACTTGTACAAAACAATCATTCACTCTCAAAATCACATACTCTCTCTCTCTCACACACACACACACACACACACAATTTGTTTAATAGAATAAAAATTGAATTATAATAAAGTAAAATAATATTCGTACTGCGAAACAGTGGAATCAGCTGCCTGAGGAGGTGTTCCCTAGAGGCTACAATTTGGGGGTTTTCAAAGCGCGAGTGAATAGACCATGTACATCTTAGACCATATTATCACTTACCATCAGGTGAAATATGGTCAAACGCTTACCTATCTACAGTAAAAAAAAAAGAAGCAGACCATGTGAATCGTGGTTAAACATTTCAAAAACTATCCGAAACGTGCAGGTGTCCTCCCAATATTTTCCCTCACCGCCAAGCTAATGATAGAAATATGCATATAGATTTGAAAAATCAAGAGTTGCATGTTCGGATTCGAACCACGATCCCCCAAGTGGAAGGCGCTGTCCACTGGGGTACTATCGCTCTGGAGGAAATTATGAATACGGAGCAGAAAACATATTTGAGAGTTTCTCGATCATACTCGTAAATAAGTATTATTACAAAGGTATTAAGAGTCAATTCGGTCAAAAGTGCTCATCAACTTTTGCTGACCGAAGTACTTAAGGTACTTAATAAATCCAAATCGAATTGTCCTCGACTTCGAGTCAGGAAGGCGCTTTGAGTGCTTTGAGGCCGAGGGTAGAAGTAGAAGGGATTTGTTAAAATTCGATCCCTTATTTAGTAGTGATTGGAGGAACCGGTACAAAAATTGAAGCAAACCGGTAAAATATAACACACAAGGTGCCTAATTTTTTCATCTACACGTATGTAAGTAATTGGCCTAGCCTACAATCTCTGTACCCCGCTTATTGGGGCTATGGCTTGGCTGGCTACCGTCTGGCCAGATTTTTCCTTGTGTCATGTGTCTAAATAAAAATAATTCTAAAAAAATAAAAATATTTTGTCCCCCTAAATATCAATTATGTATGTGCACTGTTGATCCGATGTTCCGACACACTGTATTATTATAATATTCTAATAATGAATACTGAAAATAATGGTCCGTAGATACGATTGGCCGTGTGGTCCCGGGCAGAGTAGAATAGGCCACCCTCTTTCTTACCGAGGTGTCGTAAAAGGCGACTAAGGTCTTTACCTTAGTCGCTTAAGCTGCTGGCATGATCATCAGCACCCGAGATGGAAAACTCTGCGTTTATATCAAAACCCTCGCCAACCCGTCTGCCAAGCGTGGTGAGTATGGCAATTACCCCTCATGTGATTGAGGGAGGCCCGTGCCCCAGCAGTGGGGAATTAAATGGGCTGACGATGACGATGAGATACGATTAAGAAGTTTGTTTCATAAACTAATTCGTCATAAGCCAAACCAAGCAGATATTTATTATCAGGGATGAACGGTACAAAAACGTCTACCACGAGTCCACGACGGGTTTTATTTTCTCACATACCGATTTTATTTCTTCTGAGAAACGTATCGGTTCCCCAATCACTAATGGTGGGCGTTCATCCAGATGGAAACTAGGGCTCCTTGCGAACTGAATCACGAGAGGGTTTCGGTAATGTTTGAGAATTTGAGCATATAGAACTCTTTGTCAAGCACAATATCCCGAGGCATTTCTTTGTAAACTGGCGACTTTGTTATAATCTGACATTAACATTATAAAAGGTTGTTAGGATCAAGGTTAAATAGTTAACTAGCTTGGACTGGATATTTGCATTATAAAAGCTATATATAATATTAACCGCTTTGTCGCAATGAGTGAGTAGGTAAATCTGGGCGTTTAATATATCATATATCACATACAGTGAAACCGTTTAATATATCATATATGTATCATATAATAATCTTTCTTTACATTATGTCGGACAAACGAGTAGACGGCTCACCTTCAATGGACATCTTCAACACATGTGGCATGTCTCTTTGTTATCGAGACTTCAATAGCAATTTGGCCAGCACCAATCTATGCTATGATTTTGTAAATCTTTGGATCTTTAGATCCGCAATAGATATTGACCTTGGCTGATGATACGTTTTATTTCATATTTTGAAATTTTTTAGACGCATGCTTTTTAAGCTTTAATGAAACGAAGCGGATGATATCAGCACTTGTAAAACTACAAGTGGTGATATAGTTTATCTATGCTCTGTCTGATATGGATTCCGCGATTCCACCTGATTGTGGAAAATAATATAATATTATTATTTCATTATAAATATTATAAATATAAAAATGCGGGTCTAACTTGTTGCCGAGCGTGAACCTCCATGGTTGCGCGCTATCGGTAAGGACGAACATGTTGGCTCGCAGGTTCTCACGCTGCTCAAGAACAGTAAAGGTTACTCTTTTCAGAGCCTACTGCTCTAGATTTTACACGTGCACCCTGTGGGCCGATTATACGCGTACCGCATATCATGCTTTGAGGGTATAATATAATAATGCGTTCAGGGTGCTGATGGGGTTGCCCAAATACTGCAGCGCATCGAGGATGTTTGCAGAAGCGCGAGTGGACTGCTTCTATGCGACTATGCGGAAGCGATGCGCCTTCCTGGTGCGCAAGGTGCGGGGCAGCCCCAACAACATCCTGACTATGATAGCGGGCAGGCTGGACTGCCGCTATATCAATTACTGCGGCACAACGTCTGCGGGAGTTGTGCATCATCATCATCGTCATCGTCAGCCCATTTAAGTCCCCACTGCTGGGGCACGGGTCTCCCTCAATCACATGAGGGGTAATTGCCATACTCACCACGCTTGGCAGACGGGTTGGCAAGGGTTTTGTTATCAATGCAGAGTTTTCCTTCTCTGGGTACTGATGATCATGCCAGCAGCTTTACCTTAGTCGCCTTTTACGACACCTCGGTAAGAGTGAGGGTGGCCTATTCTACTCGACCGGGACCACACGGCACGGGAGTTGTGCATTAAACTATTTAATGGAATTTAATTTTTATAAACGTGTACTTGATAATATAGTATGTTACTTGAATAAAATAAATTATCGTATTATCCTTCTCAATAAGTGCTCCCATAGAATTTGTGTCCTTTGTTGGTGTTACTCTCTGCCCCTGTAAGTTGTATGGTCCTTTTGTTCACCTTTTTTGCGAGATGACTCAACAAACTACAAAACCGCTAGGACCGTAGGTATTATAACAGCCGTGGTCACAAGTAGGTACTTAAACAGCGCGAGCTGTCTGCTAATAAAAAATCAATTTGTCATCCACTGTGGTCATCCACATCGGATAGTATTAATTGGTTTCTCGTTAATTTAATAAAACTCCAGAATATAACGCTAGCAACTGACATAACTGACCGGATGGCGCAATTGGTAGTGACCCTGCCTCTTACGCCAAAGGTCGTGGGTTCGATCGTCACCCTGGACAAACATTCGTGCGATGAACACTTGTGTTTGTTCAGTGTCTGGGTGTAATATATGTATTTAAGTATATATTTGTGTTCCTCTGTTGTCTGATATCCGTAACACAAGTGCTTAAGCTACTTAGTACGGAATCAGGTCAACGTATGAGATGTTGTGAGAATTATTATTATTATGTTCTTTATATGCTGAGTATCACAGCTATTTGCTGGCTTTTCAGAAATGTACGGCCTACGGCCTTATTATTATTATTATTATTATATAAACAAAATTTTACCAATTTTAAATGAAAGAAAGAAAACTTAAAACTCTAGTCAGAAGCCGTCATCTCACATAAAAAAACCCTTTCAACGATTCTCCCGGTTATTGATGTAACGAATGATCGAATCTTAATCATTTCAGGAAGTAATTGTACGTTTAGTAGCTCATCCATCATATCGCAATATTACGCAAGTCTTGTAAATAGTGACACTATTAATTTAACTACTACTACTTAAGCCAAAACGTTTGGAAAAGGAAACTTCTACTTACATCTTAAGGCTTCTCTTTTGTAGGTACGTTCAGATGGTTGGTACCATGTCGAAGTAACATTTTTTACGCACCCCTTAGAAACTGACTATACATATATAATAGGTAGAACGGTTACTTTGACATGGTACAAGTGTTAAGCTACTTTTGATGCTGATCGTACCCACTCAACAGAAAGCTCACTATATTTCCATTCCACAAAGGCGAAAGATCTATTTAGTCAGCATTTCAAACTCAGTTAATATCACGCTTGGCTTCACTACCACCTGTTGCTTGAAAAATCAAATTTAACCAACGGAATAGTTAGAGGCAATTATAGTAGTGCGACTCGGGTCACAAGCCAATCGAGTTCTTCGAGTGTTTAATTTTTTTTAACTATGGTAGACGAGCCCACTCTGCTAAATCGGGATTTACTCGAGCGTCATAGAAACTTATTGGGAGCAAATCTTAGATAATATGAAGAAAAAATTTCATATGATATACCTTTTCATCGATGGGGGAAGCAGCTTTAGACGTATTGAACTTTTATTTTATTTTTGGTTACCTTGGCTAGTGGAAATCGTCAGATTATATATTTCTTATAAATCTTGATAAATTCGCTTCAAAATGAAAAAAAAAGTTGAACACGCTCGAGAATGTCCAGATGACATTTTATTTTCGACTTTATAGCCCTCCCCTTTCTGTACGTCACTCTTTAACTATCAGATTACAGGACTTCACACTACCTTAATCTGATGCGTCCGAGAATTTTAAATGAACAATTTTTTTAAACCTTTTTTCCTTGACGGGCGTCCATATAAAATAAATGAGGCTCATATTTGGTGGAAGCGAATAGCTGGGTACAAGGTATCCTACTCTGCCATGCTATATTAATCTGCCATGCTTTAGTAAATCCCGAAATCCCTTCTCGGGCTCCCCTACTACTCGAGTTTTTTATTGATGAGGTGGTGAATCTGAGTATTCGACAATTGAGTGTCTCAAGACCATCTCGCTGAGTCGTTCTTTATGTGACTATGTATATTAGATCCGCTTGAGCTGAGCTTGAGAAAAGTCTCAGTTCTATTAACTTGTTATCTTATTCTCTGTCGTTTCCGTCTTGACAGAGCGGTCGCGGTCACTTTGAGGCTTCTCGGACGATCTCAAGCCATCTCTACCTTACCTTTATACTTGTTATAGCGACTGACTAAATACCTTTTTGTAGATCACGGTTTCTTTGAAGAAATTTAAACCCGTGAGCGGCTATCGTGATTGCTTCACGATACTTCACGATTCAAAATAGATCATAATTTACATGGCATAAGTCCGTTATTTGTAGAGTCGTGGATGAGCGGGTCGGGAGCTGAGTGATTATACCTAATGGACGAACTCTTTAAATGCTAAATAAAAAAAACGCTAAATAATTGATTTGTTAGCCGTAATAATTTTATATTTAAACTGTAGATACCCACACTCCTATTTATTCATTATAATAATTTAATAGTATGTATCGCATTATTATTTGATATGTTCTTCTTAGTAGGTATATTTAGACACAAATGTAAGTATTATATACCCACATTACACACATACAAGTTAGGTACACAAAATACACTAGACAAGCGTCCGTGGCACTCACTCAGCTGGTCTCACTGAAAACCAGAGTCATGGCCTTTGTCTGGGCTGTGACATAAGCTGAGTGAGGCCATTTATACTAGACGTCATAACACACTATAATGTTCATTTGGCACTGTCTGAACATGATTGAATATATATATATTTTCTTTTGTTTTTATTTATAAGTATTTTCAATTGTTTTCTGTTTGTGCCAAATTGTGTTCTGTTTACAACTGTTGTATGTTCTGTGTTGTGATGTCTATAATAATAAATGTTTTCTTTCTTTTTTTCTAAACATGTGTGACTAAATCAATTTTTCAGATATCAGGCTCGGGTCGCAACACTACGAGAAGTAATACTCATACAATTTAACGTTTATTTTATGCATAGCATACATCCATAACCATGCACATTATCAACTTTCAACAGAATTTAAAGAGGAATTTAGCTTTTAACTAAGTACTTAGACTTCGCCGAGTTCAGCTTCAAGCTTCAGAAACTTTATCTTTTATGATATTTTCATGCGATTTGCATAAGAGCATGTAGTTAACGGAGGTAACTAAAATTTTGGGATTTACCAATGTACAGTCAATGAAAGGTTCATAAGTTTTCAAATTGAGTCGTTTGATTTGCTATGAGCTCTTATAACCTTTCGTAAATTTGTCAGAGTAATACTTGTTGCACAGAAAATGATGCTTGATTGAAAGATCAGAAAGTTCAGATTTGCTTGTAGAAATATTGATTCTCTTTTATGTCAAAAAAATTTAAGTAAAACCTACATTGGTTTGAATTTATAATTTAAAAAATTTAATAAGAAATTTACTGTCATGACGTTGGTGTGACGTTTTTAATTTGGATGTTTACTATTGGGTGTTGTCGCGAATATCTTGGATAATAGGTCAAAATCTCTCTGTCTATGCCATATTTAAAGACAAAATGTATTATGACATTTTTAAAAGGTTGGCAGATATTTTTGAAACGGTATGTTGGTATAACTGATTCTTGCCGTGCAAGCGAAAATTTATCTTAAGGTGACGAACCTTTTTATTCTCTGACTGTACGATGCTTTCAGCCACCCGAAGATCGGTGATTGAACTTCGTATGTATTTAAACAACAACCGTGGAATATGACATAATGTAGGACCCTTATATTGAACTTGGCCATGTGCGTAGTGCACCTTAGAGACAGATGCACAGATGGGGCGCTTGCTTGGCCCTGCACCACCGTGGCTTCACCTGTATACCTACTTAACTTTCATTTTATATCTTCCAATAGTTTTAAAATTATGTCGACCTGTTAAACTCGATTTCCTCTATTGCGATTTTGACTTAAAAGGTGACTGGTAGGGCTCACTAGCGACGCCAATTAATTTAAATTGTTAGCAACTAAACCGGATTTCTTTTTAACAATTTCGAAGCTGCAGCCACTCGGAAAACACTTATACTATTTATTAATTACTAATACTTAACTCTTGGGTTTGCATTTGTACTCAAAATTTGAATTACCGCAAAAAACGGCCACTTATGGTGTCAATTCAAATTTCGAGAGCAATAACCGATTACAAAATAGTGCACAGTTATTAAACAAACAGTATAAATGTTGCTTAGAGACTCCCGCTCCGAAATTGTTTAAAATAGATTCGGTTTAATAGCTAACAATTGAAATCGATTGGTGTCGCTAGTTGGGGCTACCCATCGCCTTAATGTTCTAGTCTTCTAGGTTGGGCACAGGGTCTCCACATTGCTTCGCGCTTTACGTCGCTCTAAGTTATTCCTATGGCACAAAGTAGTCAGAATGTCCTATTTATATTCTGTGCCTAGGGGCTAAG
Source organism: Marasmia exigua (assembly GCA_019059595.1). Lineage (NCBI taxonomy): Eukaryota > Metazoa > Arthropoda > Insecta > Lepidoptera > Crambidae > Marasmia > Marasmia exigua. The sequence continues at coordinate 23,781,688 of CM032473.1, forward strand.
TATTTATGTACTAAGTACCTTATACTTCTTGGTACGAGTATAATTTCTGTGTTCATCTCCGGCGCCGGTCTAATAGGGATTAGAGCAGCCCACTTCCAACGCACCACCACTGGGAGATTCCCATACATGATTTAACACATTCGAATAGAGGCTGTTTTATTATTCAACGAATGTGTCTGGACACACCGTCTTGTTACGTAGGTTGTAGTCTCGTCAATGGGTTAGAAAATCAAAGGAGTCAGAAACATCACACGAAAGTGCAAATTACGAGGATGGATGGTTTCGATGTGTGTAATGTGATCTGAATCATTAACCATTGATGAAGGATACATCTCTCAATACCTACGTACGGATAGCTCATTAATTTATTATGTAACTTTATAATTTTTGTGCAGCAGAATATACGTAGTTTCTATATATGACCCGTTGACCCGTTTGGAGACAGTGGTAGTGAAGGCTGCCTTCGGTCCAAGGGTTGCGGGTTCGGTCCCCGCACAGTACAAACATTTGTGTGCATGAACATGTCTGTTTGTATTGGTCTGGGTATTTTCTATGTATTATACGTATGTATTTACAGAAGAAAAGTATTATATGTATATATACATATAATATTACAAATGGGAAGAGGGTAATCTAATATCTAATAATTGTAATCCCACTGTTGATTCTGATATGCGTAACACAGGTGCTTGAGCTACCTATCTCGGAGTCAGATCAATGTATGTGATGTTGTGAAATTATTATTATTTTTATATGCACATTAGGCTGATCTTATACACGCTTATGATACATACATACTAAACAAACATACACACACACTTAAAGTGGAGTACTCCATAGTGGGATAGTAATTCCTACTCAATTTTTCTAATTATTAGTTTAAAAATATTGTTTCACTCAAAGTTTAAATTTGTTACTGTTTTTATGTTTTTAGTTCATTATTTTGCTAACACTACAAACTGGTGTCTGTAATACCCAAATTTTTAATTTAGTTTTATTTATTTATTTATTAGGAATGCTTACAGCTTGACATACAAACATTTACGTAGGCAGCACTTGGCTATTGGGGACCTATGTTAATGTAAAGCGATACGGTTTCTGCGACACAAGCCTCGTGCTTAGTGCAGGGACCAACGGTACTATTGTCATATGACTGACTGCCTCGATGGCGCAGTGGTTAGTGGGTCGCACTTTAAAGCGACGGCTGGGCAAGAGGTCCCGGGTTCGATCCCCGGGTCGGGCCAAAAATTTGTACCTAAGTTTTCGGTAAGAAATTCTTAGTGGCAGCCCGGAGTCTGGAAGTCGGCGGTCTTGTACCCCCGTGCCTCGGGAAGCACGTTAAGCCGTTGGTCCTGCGCCCAATCCCTCTCTGGTCGTGTCACAGTAGTATCCCATCGGAATATGAGGGTAAGGGAAAAGAGAGTGCACTTGTGTTTACGTACGTGGCTGATCGTTGAGATTGGCCGCCGTAGCCGTAATCGGTTGGAGGATATTATTGTCATATGTACAACTTTTCTGGTAAATAAGTTTATTTCTATTTCTATTCTATATCAATTTTTAATTTCTGTAAATCATCCACACTAATATTATAAATGTGAAAGTGTGTGTGTGTGTGTGTGTGTGTGTGTGTGTCTGTATGTTTGTACATCTTCAAAACAGAACTTAGTGGAGAATGTTGAAGGGATGGAGAGTAACAGGTCTCTTACTAACGAAGCCGCGGGCAAGAGCTAGTTTGATTTATAAAATGTAAATTACTTGTTGGCGTTTTGGACCTACTGTAAGCCAACGAGCCAACGATAAACTTCGAACCACTGAGTACTTTTTAATCAGGACGGTTGTATGTAAATTAGCTACTTAGTGGCTCGGTTTATTTGCTGCCCAGTGTAGAGTGTAGTTCCGTGACAAAAAATGTAGATTATACCTAAGTATGTAAACAATCAGTTTTTTTACTCTATTACATTGTACCTGGCTCTGCTACCTGTAGTGGAACATGGCATTCGAACGGAGAATTCGTCATTGCTTTCCGTTCTCAGACACTTTTTTATGTGACAGGTGGCAGACGAGCAGACGGATCACCTGATGGTAAGTGATTGCCGCCGCCCATAGACACCCGCAACACCATTGGAGTCACAAGTGCGCTGCCAACCTTTGAACTCCCTTTCCACCGGATTGGGCCTCCGGTACCCTCACTCACGCAGCGAAACACAGCAAAATGCTGCTTCATGCTGGTTTTCTGTGAGGCCGTGGTATCTCTTCGGTCGAGCCGGTCCATTCATGCCGAAGCATGGCTCTCTCACGGTAAAACATACAGAAATCTCCTTTTCCTATGTGTAGGTACCTATACTAAAAACGTCACTCTATGTCTTTTTTGATCGATAATGGTGTTGGATCCAAGTGTGATGTGATGGATCCAAGTGTGCTACCAACCTTTAAGACCCCCTTACTTCAGGCCTTTTTTGTTGATCTCGGAAGGAAAATGCTTTGCCACCATCCTATCAGGTCCAGGTCAGGAACTTTCTACCACGTACCTCAGTTCTGTGGAACGGTTTGGCTGCAGGAGTATTTCCGGACGGCTACGACTTAGGGAACTTCAAGAGAAGATTCGCGGATGTTCATGGGCGGCAATGATTACTTTCCATCAGGTGACTCGCTTGCTCGTTTGTCCCGCCTCAAGCATAAAAAAAGGTCAGGGGACCTGACCAGGGTGTGTGAGACTCACTCTGGAAGGTAACTCCAGAGGTTTACCCACTAAAAACACTCCGACGCCCGCCGCTGTTGATAAAAGTAGACGAGGCCCACGGTGACTCATCAGTCCGTTTGAACCCTGTCCTCGGGCCCCCAGTATCCTTATTCACGCAGTAAAACACAGCTCAGACGCTGTGTCACGCCAGTTTTCTGTGGGGCCGTGATTTAAAAGATAAAGATTTCTTTTTGGCCACAGAACATAAATTAAAACATAAGTAACATAAATACACATATAATAATAAGAATAATAAGTGAGCCCAGTCTAATCCGAAATATTTAAAAAAATGTTTCGAGGAAAAAAATATTTCAACCAAAATAATTCTCACAACATCTCATACGTTGACCTGGTTCCGTACTAAGTAGCTTAAGCACTTGTGTTACAGATATCAGACAACAGAGGAACAAACACAAGTGTTCATCGCACGAATGTTTGTCCAGGGTGGGGATCGAACCCACGACCTTTGGCGTAAGAGGCAGGGTCACTACCAATTGCGCCATCCGGTCAGTCAAGATCAAGTCAAATAGGACAGATTCTGTAGCCAACAAGGCCCAATCTCAGCATATGCAGCAAAGCCGCTGCAGCACTGGTTTTCAGGTGGAGCCTTGGGCTATTGGCAGCCGGCCTTTTCATGGGGAAGCGTGGCTCTCTCTCGGTCAATAGTAATTTTTGGCTAAGGCGTTTCTCAAAGTTTCTGGGCCTTTTTACTTTCCAACAATCTTTGTTAGAACTCCCATAGAAAAAAACTATCAATATCCTTTTATGTCCAGTTTTTATAGGTCATCACTTTTAAACCGAAGAAAGTCGTTATCGTCCGTTTCTTAGAAACTGTTTACCTTCCCAAGATAAATAGTATTACGAGATACCTACTTACATAATCCTTCAGGGGGCTAAAAAGCTATTACATTCAGGTGGCTTACTGTGTACCTAAGCTAGAATATTAGCGGTCGCTTTCAGGTTGATCTCTTGACTTTTTTCCCAGAGGAAACCATCATGGCCTTCACTTTGTCACATGGGGGGAACAAGATGGTGTGTGGGACTCCAACCCTAACCAACCTCTGGGGTGTCCGTCCAAGCGCAATCACGGTCGGAAACCCGACCACAGCCGGGACTGGACCGTACCGCTAATCGTGCTCCGCGCTAGCTCTTCTCTGATATATGACGTACCAGGACACCCCATAACGTTGTCCCCGCGGAAGTTGTATACTGAGCAAGCCACTCCCCAATAGTGGTTATGCTCGCGTACTCCGAAGGCCCTATTAGTCGCCTCTTACTACAGGCCGGGAATACCTTGGCAGTATTCTAAACGCCTCTAGCTACAGGGCACTTCATCTCTTGAACTATCTCAACTTTAAATTCATGTCAAATCGTTGCTCCGTTTTGCCGTAGAAGACATACAAACAGACATAAACATACAATTTCCCATTTATAAATAGTATTAGTCAATACAGTCTATACTAATAGTTCCATATTTTGTATGGCCGGAAGCATTGCTCTTACTACCGTGCTTAGGCGGGCTTTAGGAATAGCCACGCTTTAGTATGAATGGGGTTCGACAGGAGTGATACCGTCCTCACAAATAACCTTAAGATTTATCAAGTGAATCACTGAGGATTGGGGTCCAGTACTCTCATTGGGCCTCCAGTGTCCCTCACAAGGAAAGAGAAAAAGGCTAACAGAGTCTTGTGACTCCAAGTCTATGGGTTGCTGTAATCGTTTACCATTAGGCGGAATGCTCGTCTGCGACCTATCACATAAAAAAATATAGTACCCGAAAAGATAAGATATGATAAAAAAATCTTTTTAGATCAAAACAGAACACTTATGAAAGTGTCAAAATAGGTACACATATTATCATCTGCCGCTTGGTTTGGAATGTCGATTTCTACTGAGAAGACACCAGAAAGAAACTGAGTAGTTACTATTTTCAAATATTGATGATGTTACAGAGTTTCAATTGAGAAGAGAAAAATAAATACAATTATCAAAGTTAACAGACTACTATGAATAAAAACTCAAAAGACTAATCGATTAATATGACCAAGAATCCTTATCATTTAAATAGTCTTTGTACACTAATAGTATGATCTTTTTGTAGAGTAGTAAAAAGACCTCGGCAAACGCTAGAGTATATCATTCTTTAACCGACTGTCACGAGTCTTTGGCTCAAGTATAACATATACCCTTTGTGCTTCCTTTTAACCCTACTGACAATTTTGAACAATTTAACTGTCATATTATATCATCCATTAGTAATGTTCACGTTATTTGTTGAGATATAAAACCTTATTTGGTTTAAAAATAGAACAAATCTTTTTCGTACAGAATTTCGATTGTGTTTTGTTAATTCTAATACAGAATTCCGATTGTGTTTTGTTAAGTTAACACTCTTGTAAAATATCTGTGCAAAACACAAGGGAAATAAATTGATATTTTAATTTGAGTCAGTCAAGTTCACAGTCCACGAAAATTGTCGAAGAACACAAATTTTGTAAATGTGATCCCTTCCCCATTAGACACTAAATAGAGGGTGTTTACTTACTTTTTACGTTACGTTATTTCTTCTTTGCGCAGGTGGTGGCGGAGTTCGACGATGTGGAACCAGAGGCGCTGTACGACGTCCTCCACGACCCCGAGTACCGGTCGGTGTGGGACACCCACATGCTGGCCGCGGAGGACGCCGGCCACATCAACGTCAACAACGACGTGGGATACTACGCCAGTGAGTGATACTGTACTGTAGGACACCCGCCATTATTCCTGTGTACACAACAACACAACATCACATACATTTTGATTACGAGATAGCTGTTAGCTGAAGCACCTGTGTTACGAATATCAGAATCAACAGTGGAATTACAGATATATGAATACATAGAAAACACACACCAATACAAATAGATATTATTCAACAGGTCCCACATTATAGATAGATACTCTTTATTGCACAGTTTTGTAGAACTTAATGCTATGGTCACTGGTAAATACAATCTCTTACTATTTGTGTGTATGTATGTATATAACATATAAGTATAATTATATTAATTTTAGCACATTACGCACGCATATAATAACATATAACATACAATTCATTACTGAAATGCCAAAACGCTACTAGACAGGCTCACACACATACATTCACACATACACACACACACACACACACTCTCACATACACAACCCTCTTAAAGGTTCCTCTCAAGGTCCTATCCTACATAATTATTATGCATTTGTTATTCGCTTAGCACGTTAGAATTAGAATAATAATTAAAATAAACACTATTTGTCAATTGTCTGTAGTTGACATAAGTCGCATAACGTATAGTGGTAACCGGTGTTAAATGATTATCTACGTGACAGGCCAAGCCTAGTAGAAATCATGGCAACCTGTGCACAGGACGCGCTTTTCGCCACAACTTTGCCTAATAAGATAAGAACCAAAGTATACTGTTAGCACTGAATTCTGGAAAAGACTACCTCGACTAGAACAGTCTAAGGCGTTGATACAGGCGTTCGATCAGAGACGAGCTGTAGAAATAATAAAACTGAGTAGAGGACATGTTAGGGCACTCACTCGGACCCTCACAGGGCACTGCAAATTAAACAAGCACCTGCACAACATGGGCCTTTCAGATACCAAAATCTGCAGGTTCTGTCGCGAGGACAAAGAAACGATTATCCACGTCCTCGAGTGCATAACGCTGCGCCGCTGCAAAAGCCGGCACCTGGGAGCACACATGATCTCAGCTGACGAGATCAAGAGCTCCCCCATCAGCTCCATTCTCGGGTTTATCCTGGAACTGGAGCTACATGAAGGTGCTGTAATAGGTTACGGGGCTGCCACAATAGATCATCTACTGGTCGCAGTGGCTATGAGACGCAGGGTTCACCCCATTTCTATCAAATAATAAAATACTGTAACCCATTCTGTCATTTGTTAAAGTTGTTCAATAAACTATTTTATTTTCATACACACAAATGTTTGTGCTGAGCGTGGATCATACCCGGAACCCTTGGACCAGAGGCAGCGTTCACTATCACTGATCCAAACGGGTCGTCAATACATCTGTGGACACTGGACTAAACGTATCATAAGCTTTCCCGCTTTATATGCATCGATTCGATTTTTTCATAAGATTTTCTAAGCATAAGTTTTGATATGAGTTAAACTCGTATCCTATTGAATCGATTTTAAAAAATCGGTAAAGCGCATTTCGTCCTGAATCGATCTTCTTATTCGAATCAGACGCCCCTGAATAGTGGCGTTCGCGTTAGTTATAAAATGAAACATGCACAATATTATGAAGAATGGGCAATCTCCTTTCGTTGTTTGTTAGAGTGTGATAATTCCTTTGTTGTGTTTATTACGAACTTGGCTCCGAACAAAGAGGTTTACTTCGAGCACGAAGTGGAATAATGGGGAGGAAAAATTATTCATAACTTTCAACATTGTCGCGTCGCCCTAAGAATAAGCTTGTGTCCCATTTTTTTCTCTTGTTGGTAACATAAGAACCCCTCAAAAGTAAAAACATCGGTGAAATAATGAATTTGTTAGCTTGGAAATTCTTCGAGATAGGACAATTTGAAAATCACTTAAAATAGACATGCCCAAAACGCTCCATAAAAACAGCGAAGCGAGGCGTGACGTCAGCCCTCACTAGTTTGTGCGCATCGCGAGATAGCTTTGTTCGATAGCTAAATGAAATAGTGCGTTTATGAAAATGGTTTCTTAACAAAAGTTGCTATAAATTGAATAAGATATTGATTGCCATATAAATATTTCGTAAATTTAAGACTTAAAATTTACTTGCCTATCTTTGTCTTTGAAGGCTCATAAAAAAAATAATACATAAGGTTTCAAGCTGAAATTTTGTACATAGCTCCTTTTGACCGTTATTTCTCAATGCTATTTAAAAAATCTGCCAATCTCTGACCTTGTACACAAGCCAGTTGTGGGGGATGAAAAGCAATGGCCTATATACGGGAAGAAAAAATTAAAAAAACCTTGTTATGTGTTTTATAACACATTAGTATTTTACAATTTACCAGGTATTGGACTATCTATGGTTATTTGGCACTCGGTAAAAGTCGAAACTAATGCTGTTTCCATCATGGACCTAGAAAACATGCGCTTTAAACAATGTCCGTATATGTGCCAATAGTAATTAATAATAATTTCACAACATTTCATACGTTGACCTGATTCCGTACTAAGTAGCTTAAGCACTTGTGTTACAGATATCAGACAACAGAGGAACACAAATATATACTTAAATACATATTTTACACCCAGACACTGAACAAACACAAGTGTTCATCGCACGAATGTTTGTCCAGGGCGGGGATCGAACCCACGACCTATGGCGTAAGAGGCAGGGTCACTACCAATTGCGGTCAGCCAATATCATAGTTAACTTTTTAGAGAGCGTACATCTGTCTCTGATTAGCGCATTTTCGCCTAATATTTTTTATGTGATAGGTAACAGACGGAGCACCTGATGGTAAGCGGTTGCCGCCGCCCATAGACACCCGCGATACCAGTGGAGTCACAAATGCGCTGCCGACCTTTAAACACCCGTTTCCGCCGGATTGAGCCTCCGGTACCCTCACTCACGCAACGAAACAGCACAATGATGCTTCACGCCGGTTTTCTGTGAGGCTGCGGTATCACTCCTGTCGAGCCGACCCATTCATGCCAAAGCGTAGGGTGCCGCCCTGCAAAAATGTTGTACGACGACCTCCTGTAAATGTCACTGAAGTACCTTACGGTCTTTTAGAGTGCGACCACGATCAGAAGGCATTTCAGTGACATTGACAGGAGGGCGTTGTACACCGATTTTTCTATGGGAAAAGTCAAAAAAGCATTAGTTCCGACTTTTGCCACGTGCATAATAACCAAATACCGACTATGAGTGTAATATGTTCAACGTGCATGTCTGTCAGTTTGTCTATTGCCTCATTGACTGACCGGATGGCGCAATAGGTGGGTTCGATCCCCACCCTGGACAAGCATTCGTGCGATGAGCACTTGCGTTTGTTCAGTGTCTGGGTGTAATATATGTATTTAAGTATATATTTGTGTTCCTCTCATCATCATCATCATCATCAACCCACACTCGTCCACTGTTGGACATAGGTCTCCCCTAATGCACGCCACTTCTCCCGATTTTCGGCCACTCTCATCCAGCCCACACCAGCCAGCCTTCGAATGTCATCATCCCATCTTGTCGCAGGGCGTCCTACACTACGCCTACCGAGTCGCGGTCTCCACTCAAGGACTTTACGGCCCAAACGGCTGTCAGTTCTGCGGCTAATATGACCAGCCCACTGCCACTTCAGTTTGCTAATTCGGTGGGCTATGTCGGTGACTCTGGTTCTCTGTCGGATTACATCATTTCTGATGCGGTCCTTCAGAGATACTCCGAGCATAGCCCTTTCCATAGCTCTTTGAGCGACTTTGAACCGGTGGACTAGTCCAGCCGTGAGTGTCCACGTCTCGGCACCGTAAGTCATAACCGGAAGGACGCACTGGTCGAAGACTTTCGACTTAAGACTTTGAGGGATGGGTGACGAGAAGACATGACGAAGTTTACCAAATGCTGCCCAGCCTAGCTGAATTCTTCTATTGGCTTCTCTCTCGAAGTTGTTTCTGCCTAATTGGAGCGCTTGTCCTAGATAGGCATATTCCTGAACAACTTCGAGAGGTACTCCATTAACAGCGACCGGTCCCGGATCAACGAGTTCGTTGAACATGACCTTGGTTTTATCCAAGTTCATCCGAAGACCGATGTGTTTGGAAGATTCAGCCAGGCTGCTCACCATCTCCTGTAGGTCTTGTAGGGTTTCCGCCAAGATGACGATGTCGTCTGCGAATCGTAGGTGTGACATGTACTCGCCATTAATATTGATTCCGCGCTCCTTCCAGTTTAGCGTTCCAAACATGTCCTGCAGCGCAGCGGAGAAAAGTTTCGGAGATATAACATCTCCTTGTCTCACACCGCACCGCAGCAGGACAGGCTCAGTTTGGCCATTTTGGATTACTACGGACATATTAGCAGCGTCATACAGACACCTCAACACCTCGATATATCGCCAATCGACTTGGCACCTTTGCAAGGCCTCTAGAACAGCCCAGGTCTCGACGGAGTCAAAAGCTTTTTCATAGTCCACAAACGCCATGCACAGGGGCTGGTTATACTCTTTGGTCTTCTGTATAACCTGCCTCACTGTGTGAATATGGTCTATGGTGCTATAACTCCGTCGGAATCCGGCCTGCTCTGCAGGTTGAGCTTCGTCAAGTCTTCGTGTAAGGCGATTCGAAATGACTCTTGAGAACAGCTTATAGACGTGACTCAGGAGAGAAATTGGTCGATAGTTCTTCAGTAAAGTTTTGTCGCCTTTCTTGAAGAACAATACGACCAAGCTCCGCTGCCACGCCCTAGGAGTTCTCCCGGAGAAAAGAACTGAGTTAAATATACGCCGAAGTTCCTTCACTTTTAAGTTGCCCAAGAGCTGCTTCGATCTCCTCCAGGCTGATGTCGGGAAGATCCTCCGTCGCATGGCGGGTTAATGTGGCTCTTAAATCCTTCTCATCCGGCGTAGGGTGAGGTGAGTGCGACGCGTATAACTGGCTGTGGAAGGTGTAAACTTCCGAAAGAATCTCAGGCTTTGAAGTGACGACTTCTCCGTTTTCGCTTTTTGTCCGATATGATGAAGTCGATCTCATTTTTAGTCATAGCATCGGGGCTCTGCCACGTCCATTTCCTCTGGGGCTGTTTCTTAAAGAACGAGTTCATTAAGAAAAGCCCCTCGCGCTCTAAGAAATTGACGAGCATTTGCCCCCTATGATTTCTACTCCCAAAGCCGCATGATCCCAACATCGATTCGCTGCAAGTCTGTACACCCACTTTAGCGTTGAAGTCCCCCATGACAACGTTATAGTGAGCCTTGGTGGTGGTGTGTAAGGCTCGAGAGATGTCCTCATACATCTCTTCCACGACATCGTCCGGGTATGTCGACGTTGGAGCGTACACTTGAATAACCTTTAGGCTATACCTGTTGGTTAATTTAATTACGAGGTACGCAACCCTCGCCGACACACTGGAGATTTCAATAACGTTGTCAGTGAGGACTTTGTTGACTAGGAACCCGACGCCGCCCTGTGACGGATTATCTCCTTCCCTGAAGTACATAAGATGGCCAGACTCTAGGGTCAGCGTGTCCTCGCCCTCTCTAAGGACTTCGCACAGCCCGAGAACATGCCATCTTATGTGCTTCAGCTCCTCCTCGAGTTGGGCCAAATGTGAGTCGAGTCGTAGCGTGCGTCCGTTAAACGTCGCCAAGGTCAGTGTGGTATGGCGGCCTTCCGTATACCGGAGATTCTTAGCACCCCCTGCCCTGCCGTTACCGAGACCGCCGCCTTGGCCCGGAATAGCAGGGCTGCCGGGAACTGGGGGCCGGGGCAATACAGTGTCTGTCATTAGGGGGGAATGGACCATAACCCACCACGCTGGTCCAGTGCGGTTTGGTGGGTGGTTCGCCAGGGCCTCTTTTGTTGGTTAGCGTTAGTGTTCCTCTGTTGTCTGATATCTGTAACACAAGTGCTTACGCTACTTAGTACGGAATCAGGTCAATGTATGAGATGTTGTGAGAATTATTATTATTGCTACAAGAACGAACCGATTTTGATAAAAAAGAGTATTTACATTGGTTGGTAACGCACGCTACGGGGCTCGCAATGGTGGAACGGATGGTGGAGGAGTGGAGGCTAACCTCTTACTTATCGACCAATGTAAATATAAATGTTTAAAAATAACGTGATCAGAAGTGTTTTAGCATTCTCCTTTGAAGACAGAAACAGAAACATTATTTATTTGCTTAATACACAATTTGATACAAAGATGTTATAAAAAGTATCATGGACACGGTATCCAGCCTGCCAGCAGGCGCGCAAATAGATTAAGTAGGATTAAGTTTAATGTAATTAACAAAACTTATAAGTAGGTACTTAATTCTTTCCAAATATTATTTCTTAAATTAATATATCTATGCCTCTAAGATCTATGAATTTGAATACTAGTGACATCTATATTATAGTTAGGGTTTAAAATAGGTCTACATTATATTATGTTATTCAAATGTGAGATCATTTCCTTCGGCGTAAAGTAAGTTGATCGGGATCAATGGAGAAAGTTGGTTTGATTGATGAGTTCCAGTGACCACGATCCTCAGAAATGAGGGATCAATTAGAGAGAGAGAGAGAGAGTGAAAGTAAGTTGTCCTAGCCGATTGAATAAAACAAACCTTGAAAACCATGAAGGAAGTGTGTTTACCGATTCAACCCTTCCTTAGATAGATGTTGAGGGGGGGTTGTTTTCAAATGGTTTATTAATCAGTTTGTTTCAGTTGGTAAGTTTCGCAGAGTTCATCTCATTACAAAATTTTTTCGTATAAATTAAGTGGAGGAAATCCTCAAAGTTAGAAAACCGTGTTAAAATTTCATTTTCTTTTCCTCCTTCTACCTTTAAATGAAATAAATGGACGTTTTTATTTCAATCGCAAACAAAGTTTTTATGTCAGTTTTTGGTCAAATTCTTTTTGGGATCCCAGATCGACCAATTTGAGTTTTCTTACATTTATGTTGTTGATTTTTCCGGATTCTAAAGTAACTTGTAGTATTATAGAACAATATTCTTATTAATCAGCCTATAATAAATCTTGAATTAACGCGACGATTTTCATATCGGTATTTAACCAGGGGAGACCGTGGAACCGTGGAACGCTTTGGCGTGAATGATCCTTCTCGACCGGAGTAATACCACGGCCTCACAGAAAATCGGCGTGAAGCAGCACTGTGCTGTGTTTCGCTGCATGAGTGAGGGTACCGGAGGCCAACCTTTTAACCCCCACTGGTGTCGCGGGTGTCCATGAACGGCGGCAATCGCTTACTATCAGGTGATCCGTCTGCTCGACTGCCACCTATCACATAAAAAAAAGGGAAGGGGGTTTAAAGGTTAGCAGCGCACTTGTGAGTCCACTGGAGTTATGGTTGTCAATGGGCGACGACAATCGCTTACCATCAGATGATTAGTCTGCTCGTCTGCCACCTATCACATAAAAAAACCAATGTTTCGGCTCAGTTAAACCATTATTTCTAAGGTGTGTCCAAAATTCAAATCAGATTATTCTTATGCAGAAAAAAAAATTGAAAGTGACTCCTTTGTTGTTAGGAAGAATTACTTCATCATGCGTAACTGAGGTCTTTAAATACACAAGGCTTCTTTCTGAACAACGATTCTATACATAACAATCTGCTTTATGTTAAAATACAGTTAATTATCTATATAACAGCAGCATTATTAGTTACGTTGTTAACAAAACTTTCCGGAAAATCTCCATACAAAATGGAAATTTCGTAGGTAAACCTATAATGAAAATATCGTTAACGTTTGCCTGTGCCCTAAAAACTTGAATGTATTTTTCCCTTTAACCGCTAAAATGGGACACCAGTACGAAGTGTCTGAATGAGGCCCGGTTCTGGGCCACATTTCCGCGCTAAGCGCTAAGTTAGCGTTCGAAGCGCTATCGCACCGCGCTAGGGTTGTGACGTCTAGCCGGACAGAATGTACCAGTTTAGCCGAGTTTTTTTATCGCTGTGAAAAATGCTTGCCTTATGCATACCCGAGATAGCGGGGGCCATCAGGGGTTATGTCGGGCTCTCCTCTAGATATGCGCCCAGAGACATACCGACTAAAAACACAGCGGCGTTCCCTCGTCGCCTAATTGGGGAAAGGTTATGGGTATCCGGCAAAGCCTTGGACTACCACGACCTCCCCCGGACGGATACCCACCTACATGGCAGGCTGGGCTTGCGCCCTTATTGAGGGGGCGACGGGAATAGCCGGGAGCCAAGCTACTCCGGTCAGACATTGGTTACATTTAGTGCCAGCACTGGTGCCCCTGCATTATTTGCTGACTGATCCCCACCGAGGAGAGGGATATGACGGTCATACTGTCTTCGTCTCCTTCCTCCTGTACGCCGTCGAAGCGGGTTAGCGAGTGGGTCAGCCTCCCGCTTCCGCTCTGCCGCCTCTTTCTGAGACATTACATTAAGGTGGCTACTGTCGCCCAGGCATCCTCGCATCCCAACATAGCTGTTAACTACGTGGGGGAGCGGGCAACCTAACCTAACCTGTAGGCTGGCTTCTTTTCCTTTAAAGGTTAGGTTAGGTTAGATACAAATAAATAAGAACAAAAATCTTTATTTGCACCAATACACAATTTACATAAAATGAATGAAACCCTCATAGATGAGTGTAGACTCATAGATGAGTGTGCTACAGAACACACCTATATACTTTAAAGGATGCCGCCTAAGTCTATTTTATGAGCACACCTCCGTTGCAAACGACATGACAGCAGAATCTTATGTCTTGTCAGTAAAAAAAGCGAAAGCTAACAAAATATTACATATTTGTTATAGGCATTTAATGCATGAAAAATAGCCTCTTCTAAACGCTTAAAGTTTTTTTTATACTACCTTCGTGGCAAACAAGCGTCCGGCTCGCCTGATGGCAAGCGGCTGGGACGTCTGCAACTCCAAAGGACCTGCATACGCACTGCCGACGCCTTAAAAACCTTATCACGCCTTTAAGTTGGCTATAATGTTAGGTTTCTGACCATGGCTTGACTGACAGAGGGTTTCCCGCTTTCTATGCATTGATTGATTTTTCATAGGATTTCAAGCAGTTTCTTTATAATTCCGCTTATTAGGCAATACAAGGACAGCTCTTAGTTAACTTACGCGTGCTATACGCAAAGGCAAGACGAAATGCAAAGATTTTTTTGGCTGCTATTGTGTCTGCTTATGCCGAACACATTTTTAACTCTGTCAATGTCGAGTGATTAAAGAGACACGATTTTTAACCCCTGACGCAAAAACAACGGGGTGTCATAATTAACCCTTATAAGTTTGACGTGCGTGTGTGTGTGTCTGTGTGTCTGTCTATGGCATCGTAGCTCCCGAACAATTGAACCGATTTTGATTTTGTTTTTTTTTTTGTTTGAAATATGAATAAGGAGGGAGTGTTCTTAGCTATGTTGGATAAAAATCGATCTAAGATAGCCGCCGTCACAAAGATTTGGATTTTATGTTTTAACACAACTCCCACAATATGGGTATCATATAAATGGCTTGAGTAGTAGAATATATTCATCATCATCATTTCAGCCAATAGACGTCCACTGCTGGACATAGGCCTCCCCCAATGTTCTCCACACAGATCGGTCCTGTGCCGCCCGCATCCAATGGATTCCCGCGATCTTCACCAGATCGTCGGTCCACCTTGTGGGGGGCCTGCCACGGCTGCGACTTCCTGTACGTGGCCTCCACTCGAGGACCTTTCCGCCCCAACGGCCGTCTGTTCTCCTCGCTATGTGCCCTGCCCATTGGCACTTGAGGCATGCAATCCTTTGGGCTATGTCTGTAACCTTAGTTCTCCTGCGGATCTCATCATTTCTGATACGATCACGCAGGGAGACTCCGAGCATAGCTCTCTCCATTGCTCTCTGAGTGACTTTGAGCCTCCTTAATCGGCACATTGTAAGCGGCCACGTTTCGGTTCCGTATGTCATCACTGGCAACACACACGCAATATATTAATTGTGAAAAATTTCAAATCCAAGATGGCCGCCGTCGGAAAATGTCGAATAATCTATTTGTTGTTCCTCAATATAGGTATCAAATGAAAGAGCTTTAGTTGTGTCGGGGGTTTTTTAAATTTTCAATTTTCTCTTATGAAGAAAATTGACCGGTCTGAATGAGATTACATTCTTACAGATTACATTCATTGGACATTATTTTAATTTGAGTTCTAACACCATCTAAAACAAAAAATACAACAAAACGTATAAAAAAACACATAGACGGCAGAAAATGTTAAGTGGGTGTTTGTTTCATAGTCTAATATTATATTTAATAATATATCTACATAAATAATCTATAATAGAGGAGAAGGACAAAGATAGAAGAAAAGAAAAGTTAATAGGGCAGGAAATTCTTGGGGGTAGGATGTCATACTCGTACAGCGAGAAAGTATAATTTTGACAATTGAAAAATATGTGGTCTGATGTACCCTCATCTAAACCAAATTCACACAGTGAAGAGTCTTTAACTCCGATTTTGTTTAAGAACACTGGGGTGCAAGCGTGGCCTCAACGCAGACGACAAATGGTGGAGACAGCAAGCTTAGAAGAAAATATTAAATTTAACAAACAACCAGCTTAACTTAAAAAATTAAATGTCCGGCAATATACAGACATGTGGCAACCCTTATGCTTACTTGCTTGCGTCACCGCTGTCAAAAGGTGGGAAAACTTTTTTTTTAAACGCGTTTGAGGATTTTATCAGGGTTTTGAAGTGCCAAATAAATTGTTAGCAACTTTCCTTCATACATTTTCTTGTGTTGTGTTTTTTGGACTGAGTGATGGTGTAGAACGAAAAAAAATTAGTACCAGAATGAATATATTTGTTCTTAATTTTCTGAATACGTCTTTCTCTTATAATAAAGCTTCGATTAATGGCAGCCCCTATCACGAGGGAAAATCCGCAAGATGGCGTACTGTTGGACTGGGCTCCATTTTTAACAGCATTTGTTAAAATTGCATGGAACTAGAAAACGCGCTCTATAAACGGAATATGTCATTTCCGGTAAAAACGTAACAGAGTATGAAAGAGATCCAACCGACCCTGATGCAGATTCTATACAGGTGCGGTCGAAAATTCTTTCTTTACCGCACCCGTCGCCCAGTACGTCACCCCAGTACCTAACGGCTTCCCGCGGTTTTTCAAGTATGGCTTTCTATGAAAAGGCTCAGTCTGTTAAGGGTGCATATATAGGGACATTTTGAGTTATAACGTTCAAAAATAAGCAATCACCTTGTAGATGATCCTCAGTACGCCATCAAGTGGATTCTTCACGCTCTATAGTATTCATTGTGCGATAGCAAAACTTGGCACGTGTTTTGACCTGAGTTTGATGCGGTGCGGCCTGAATACGACGGCTTCCTTTACTGGGCAGATGTTCAGAGTTCAACTTCTTGGCTTCCGTGGCCACTTTGCACGCGATGCAACATACCTGAATACTAAGTCTATATACAGTTCCAGAAAAGCTGCTTGGAAAAAAACACATTATTATTTTTAGTTATAAGGACAAACAAAAGGATTACTTAGACTAATTTGAGTTCAATAGTAATAGCATGTCGTAAAAATAGGCTTGCGACTTGTAAAATTATAACTCCCATACAATGGAATAGTTATTTACGAAATTTCTACCATGTACTTACCTTATTTTTGAGTAACAACTTTGCAACAGTGCCGAATATTGGAAACTCAAAAATAACGTACAAGGTAGAAATCTCATAAATAACTATTGAAATGTTAGTGAGTACGACAGTTTAAAACCATAAACTCCCATACAAGTTGAAATTCTACATCGCGAAAGCAAAGTTTGCATACCTACCGACTTGAGTTTAGAATCTCAACTCAAGTTGGTAGAACTTGAGATATACATACCTACATAGGACCCTGGACCATGGTGCGCAAGCCAATCAATACCACCGGACCATGGTCCGATGCATGCTCCGACCGAGACAATACCACCCAACTAGGCGGAAGATCTGTGGGCCTCCAATGTTCGTGTTGCCTATACCTATGTTCTTTAGCCTAACTATACCTATGGCTTTAGATCAAATTTTAATTTAATCTTAGTCTATGGCCATGGCCCTCGGAAGTGCAGTATTTCGAGGGAAGCTTTACAATAAGAGAAGAGAAATGTGAAAATATTTGTTTAATTAAAGAACGGGTTATTTACTAAAATAAGAAATGGGCAAAGGAATCATCATCATCATCATCATCAGCCCATTTAAGTCCTCACTGCTGGGGCACGGGCCTCCCTCAATCACATGAGGGGTAATTGCCATACTCACCACGCTTGGTAGACGGGTTGGCGATGGTTTAGATATAAATGCAGAGTTTTCCTTCTCTGGGTGCTGATGATCATGCCAGCAGATTTACCGCCGTGTGGTCCCCGGCAGAGTAGAATAGGCCACCCTCACTCTTACCGAGGTGGCGTAAAAGGCGACTAAGGTAAAGCTGCTGGCAAAGGAATAGAAAACAATAAAATTCACGCGAGAATTTATTCCAGAACAAGAGTCAAAATGGAGTAAGAAAGAGAAAAATTGAATCTAAAATATTCTTCATATGTATGGCCAGTGTGCAGTACCGCAGGAAGCCGATAATCGCTTCCACAGATCTTCCCTTTCACAGAATAATACTTGGACCATAAACAACTACGACGACCACACACTTGGTACGACAATAGAGCAGTAATCGTTTATGACGTCAGACCCTCTGGTCTCCAAAATGCTGAGTCACGGGCGGAGTAATCAGTTATGAGTTAGAATATCATCGTGCCAAGCATTGTTGGAAATAACATGTTTATGCAAGTAAACACTGAGTATCTGTGCCCTGAGTTAAAGCAAATATTGAGCCTTCAATAAAACTGTCCCGTAACGCACGAAAAGTATCGTCCTCCTCCCTCGTCTTAGCGTTCAAATCCTGGTTGCGTCCAAAGCAGTTGCTTTGGAGACTAGGGCACGCTTAGGCCATGATTCAGGATTTGGAGAGACTGACCTTCGCAACCCTTTAACTAGACCAATTGTATCATGATTAGACTTCTCAGAAGCTATCCGAAACGTCCAGGTTTCCTCATAACGTTTTCCCTGACCGCAGAGCTATTGGTAGAAATACGCATATATTTGAAAAATCCACAGGTGCATGCTCCGATTCGAACCATGACCCCCCGTATGGAGAGAGCGTTCTTATCTATGGAGCTACCATCGTTCAAAACAACTCATGAAGTCTAAAGAAGCTTTTCTAATCACGTGACTCAGATTTCATTGACAACGCAGTGGTATTCATACATAGAAAACCTTTAGTCCGATCCGATAAAAATAGTGCCTTCTTACCTATTAATTAAAACGGCAAAGGTGATAAGTTCCTACTAAACTGTGAAGCTTTGAGCTTCGTCAGTCTTTAAAGCAAAATAAAAGACTAAAGAAAAGTTTAGCAGAAACGTTTTTAGTAAAGGGTTGAGTGAGTGTGCTCGCGCAGTCCCCAGGGGAGGCGCGTTGGGACTTCGGCCACAGGCGTAGCTGATTGCTAAACCCGTGTCTGACGTCACGCGCTAATACTGTTTTTATAAAATGCAATGTTTTTACACCGTAAACGTCAGAGGATAACCATGGGACTGTCAGCCAAAGCCGCCGCTGATTGCTCTGTTACGTATTGTCTTGAGATCTTCTAATATGACGTCACAACACACTATTACTAAGACTTTAGAAGCGTGTTCCTGTCAAGGGTTGTATAAATTTATGCCGCAATCCTTTGGGGAGCTCCGCCTCGGTACTGTTGTCCGCAGTGGCGCTACTGATTGTTAAGCTGAATACTGACCTCATACCTTTATTTTTTTGTAGACAATACTTTACAGGAACACGCTCCTGAATTCTGGGTCTAATTATTTTGTACTTTATCTGTTCTTACTGAATGCTTTGCTGATAGAACCCGTTTCTGAGTTAAATGTGCCCACACCTTAAGCCCCAGGGGAGCGTCTCGGAACGGTCGCTCGCTGTGGCGCCGTTGATTGCCATGTGACTCACCAACTGGAGACGTTCTGCTGTGACGTCACTCTTTACCAATAGAAAAACGTTTCTGCCAAAAGGTTAAGTGTGCTCAGGGCGTACTCCTCATGGGAACGCCAAAGGACTGATCGTCTGTAGCAGCACCGCTGTTTGCTTCGTGAAGCAAATTCTATACCATGTGCTATGACGTCACTGACATAATAATATCCTAAAAGCGATTCAGCTACGGCCACCGATCTCAACAATGAGCCATGTATACAGGATCTAATAGTTCACAAGTGTGTGCGCAATGACAAGCGTACTCTATTCCGTTTACCGAGATAATCCGACGGACCGGTGTTCCATTATCAGTACCTATGACATGATTGAAGAGAGATCAGGCGCAGGGGCAACCAACGGCTTAATATGCTTTCTGACGCACGTCGGTACAAGACCTCCAGCTTCCAGACTCTGGGGTCCACCTTAACGCCAGTACGCGGATAGTCAAGAATCCTTCTACTAACGGCCACCACAGTCGATGAGCATTGCATCTCATAGCCACTGCGACCGGTAGAAGATCTATTGTGGCAGCCCCAAAACTTATTACAGCACCTCATGTAGCCCCAGCTCCAGGATAAACCCGAGGATGGATCTGATGGGGGAGCTCTTGATCTCGTCTGCCGAAATAATGTGTGCTCCCAGGTGCCGGCTTCTGCAGTGGTGCAGCGCTATGCACTCGCCGAGGACGTGGATAATCGTTTCCTCGTCCTCGCGACAGCACCTGCAGATTTTGGTATCTGAAAGTCAAATACCTACCTAGATTTCTGCCTAGATTATGATTATGACGACCTGTTTGGATAAGTGGTAGTGAATGCTGCCTCTGGTGCAAGGGTTGGGAGTTAGATACCCGCACAGTACAAACATTTGTGAGTATGAACATGTCTGTTTGTATTTGTCTGGGTGTTTCAATAATAAAGTATGTATTTACAAAATAAAAAGTATCTATTAATTCCGCTGCTTCCGCTTGGTTCTGATATCCGTAACACAGGTGCTTGAGCTACCTATCTCGGAGTCAGATCAATGTATGTGATGTTGTGAAATATTTATTTATTTACTAGCTGTGGTACAAAATTATTGGCAAATATTTTACTTCGATATTGCGTTGTAGTCTCTAACGTAAATACAACTTTAAATTAACAGAAGCACACTAGGGAGACCTTTACAAATACGACCATGCGTTTCAATTAGTTAAAAATATAGAACTCAACTAATGTAAGTCGTTAAAATGTCATCAAGTTTCAGTTAAGTTTTAAGTTAATAACATGTCCCTGATGTTTGTCTGTAGTGGAAATCTTGCTGAGTTTTGACCCACTTTCCGGTTACCGATTGAGCATACACGTGTACGTCGAACGACAAACAAATCCACCGAGTTATGGCTCTTTTGATTTTTCATGAGGAGTTATTTCGTGCCAAATGATAAGCACAGGGGCCTACAACAAAACCGCACTAAAAAGTTGGAAATAAAATTAGTATAAAAAAGAAACATTTTTAAAAACGAGTTTTTTTAGAGTAGAGCTTTCTAAAAAAAATTGTGAAACATACAATTTTTGCACATCACTAAAAACTTCTCGCGAGATTCACAGGGTAAAGAAAAGGTATAGAACTAAAAGTGACAAGTTGTTTTTTTATACTCATATCTACTTTTACATTTCTACTTAGATCACACCATATTCCATTTTATTCGGCGCGTTATTAAACCTCCAGCATCTAACATTCCTAGAATAATAATATGAAGAATTGGGGCCACGTAATGAATACACACACATCCTCGGGGTGAATTGATCAGATTACGTACATTCCGGAGAGCAAACGGGAAATGTTAGCAGCTGTGACGTCACCTTCTTTATTCAGGGCGGGAAATGAAAGCTTCCGTAGGGTTGCCAAGAGTTATGATTAAATCGGGCACAGTCGGCCGGTTGCGTGTATGGTATGGACAAATTTGCCGATTTCTGGCTTATACGATGGTGCAGTAGGGCCTATTCTCGAAATCATATACACGTACGAGTTAGCATATTTGTATGAACGAATGTATGAAATCTCTAAATTCGACCTCAATGTGCATGAGAATTGCCGTTCTGGTGTTAAATTGTCGTTTATAGGTACTATTAAGACTGAATATTTAACTATATGCACACAATAGCACAAGAAACGTTCTGATCCCATAGGAAGTATTAAGCACACATGCTTGATGCTTGTGTTATGCGCATTAGACTCAACGAAGGCACCACAGATAAACTTAACGTCCGTCCACTTAACGTCCAGACTATACAATCACTTAAAGTGTTTATCACTCGTATCTTTGTCCAGAGTAGAATTCGAACCCAGGTCCCTAGACCTGGCCTAGGTCAATGGCGCATTTAGCAGGGGCCGCCGGGCCCTGTCTCATACACCAATATGTGTTGCTGAATAATTGATTAATCGGCGATGATTAATATTATGCCTTCTTAGATTAGGCATGATCCATCCTCGGCCACATCATCACCTACCATCAGGTGAGATTGTGGCCAAATGTCTGGCTATTCTAATAAAAAAAGATATATTTTGTATGAATGACGATTATATCTAGTAATAATTGCCGATTAATCGTTTATAATCAATAGTATCGGCTTGATCGATAGTATCGTCAAATTAAACGATTATAGTCGATTACATCGACCAAAAATGAAAATTGATTTAATCGATACTATCGATAGTAGAATCGAGTAATCGATTATTTGGGGAAAATTTGCATAATCGACGTACAATCGTTTATCCGGCAATACTACATCAATGTTTCTTTCGGGTTTTGAGTGTACAAAAATGTTAATAAACGGTTTCAAGGTACAGTGCATAGATTCTCTCCCTGGTGCAAAGGGATACTTATATATTCCAGCTTAAATACTAAAACGGCAGTCGCTTCATTCTAATTAACATACTATGTGAATGAAAGTTCATAGTCCAAGCGTACCCCGGGCTCCGAAGTAACACCTTTGTACGCAACTGACAAGAAGGTATACGCTTAGTATCTGTCCAGAGATCGCGCGGATGGAAGGCGTTTCGTAATACAATGCTAGCTTAAAAGGAAGTGTCTTACTGATGCTTGCAACAGTTAAGCCAGTGTAACTAAAATTTAAAAGTCGTCGTAATTAAAAAGTGCAACGCGCTATCTAATGTGCCACCGAGGCAATTAAAAATACATGATAGACTGTCCGGGTTTAAGATTTGCAGACATGGTAACCCTACTCAGTAGTATGACTACCTTTGCGAACCGTTTATCTGCCGCCTGGGGTGGAATAGATAGCTAATATTGACTGCTAATGCGGCTTTATTTGTACCCTCTCGGAGTACAAGTAATAAGATACTGCGGTGCGGTAGCTACATATATCAAGTTCTTCTTTTTGTAGTAACTAGACTGCGCCCGCGGCGTTACTCACGCAGTTTTTGCCTTTATTACAAAATTCTTCATTCAAATTTCAAACTACTACCCCTTAGGGGTCAAAATTTTAAAATTCACTTTTCAATTCAAAACCAGTGCCCAAACATCAATTATAAGTTTCTTACTTTACTAATTAGCAAACCCCCATACTGCATTTCACCCCCTATTTTACCTCCTTTAAGGGTGATTTTGAAAATACTTTTGATTGGGTTACTTTTCGTTTCAAGTTATTAGTCTCAACACAAATTTTCATATTCCTAACATCAAAGAGGGCGGACTTTCATACATACTTTTAAACCCCTTTTCCCCCCTTAGGAGTTTAATTTTCAAAAATCCTTTCTTAGTACTCATTTTCACTATTAAAGGAATCTCCGTTCCAAAATTCAAGTTTCTAGGGTCAATAGTTTGGGCTGTGGGTATGCACCACACTACATGCATCCACTAGGAATGCTCCTAGTTTTTAATACCTTTGTCACTCAGGTTCAGGTGCTTTTATATACGTACCTATACAGGGTGTATCTGTGAACATTTACAACCCTTTAACCACGTGTTCTACCAACCATTCTGAACAACATTTGTTCAACGACTTTTCGAAATTCATCGAAAAAAATTCGACTGCCCATACAAAATGACCAAGTCACGTGACCGACTTTGTATAAAAAGTTGATTTTTTTTATGCGTATTTCCAAAAGTTATGGAACAAATGTTGTTCAGAATGGTTGGTAGAACACGTGGTTAGAGGGATGTAAATGTTCACAGATATACCCTGTATACTGTCACACTGCAGGGCAAATGCCTCCATCATAGTTAATCAGTAATCACCTACTATGATGGATAGCGTAATGCGAACGTTGCTATGAGATTGGTGATCACAAACCCGAGCAGTGTTCGAAGAATTCGAAACATACTTTTTGCTCGACCCGGGAATCGAACCCAGGACTCCAAGAATACGGCCCGGTACTTAAACCACTAGACCTAACAGGGCGTTAAAAAATAGATTTGAAGATTTTTCTATCAAGAGCATGACTCAAAAAGTCATCTTCATCTCAGCCTGTTACTCACGGTTGTGTTCAAACCCGTTGTTTTGGAGTCCGAATGCCGTCTGACCTTCTCGACCCTAGGACAGGGGAACTAGACCGTCTCCCACCACACCCAGACCTCAAATAATTTAGCAAAATAAATTCAACTTTCTCCGTGACGAAAATTACGAGGAATTAGAGCTAAGGAGAGCACTTAGCTTGCAATCACGAGTAGGTAATATCTACAAATAGGTTTGGCGTGTGCATGAAAATGCACTATCAAAACTTCGCACCAGGTACTCTAAATGGAGAATGTAGAGCATGATTTCTCAAACTTGAGGCCTTACCGCGCAGATGTCCCGACGAACGAGAATATAAGAGGGAAACGTCGATTCGGTCGTAACGTACAACGCCGTTCCTGGGACATCACGCTATCTCTGTCGCGCGACTTAGAAATGTCGAGATATCCTCAAATTGCAAATTATTTTGGTATTACGTTTGTATGGGAAAGACGTAGTTCGACGGCCCCTTAAATTTTTTGTTTGTTAATTTTAGGGCGAACTCTAGACTGTCCGGATAAAGGTAAATCTTTAGCTTAATTTAATTAGCTCTTTTGTTTAATAAATAATTCTATTTTTAAATTATATAGAAAATAATCATAAATTGTGCTGCGCCATTTAATGTTATGCGAAAAGATAAACCAAGGGTTGCGACCTAAAGTATTTTTCATCTATACATCCCACCCTATTTTAAGTATGTAATACGTGCGTGGATAAAATATTCAATAGGTGATCTAAGAATAGTTACAGAACTAAACTATTTCCAGCCCCTTTTAACATTGTGTGTTGGAACGGGATGACAAAAGCATTAGTATGGTAATATGTATGCGTGAGCAGAAGTTTGAGAACCACTGGCGTAGAACAAATCCATTAGCTAAGCGTAACACAATGAATTTGTGTATTATGAAACCCGCGTTAGGGCCTTCTAATCAGGTTTTAAGGTTAGTACAAAAATCTTGAACAAAAATTTGCAGGAAAGCTTTTTTCTGTAATTCCCGTTAAAACTGACATCCTTCTTCAGGATTTGGGGTCTGGTACTTAATTACAATTAAGCGATTGCCGTCTGACCTTCGCAACCCTTTTAAAACAAGACCAACTGAATCATCCCATGATGAGACCTTTCAGAGATGGATAGCGCATTGTACGCCGGTGCGCTTTCTGGGGTAGGAGTGGGTGCTGTCACTGCACCCCTCTGAGTAGGTCTGCCCATTCTGCTTGGGTGGACGTTGGCCGCAAGCGGGGTCAAACGGACTGATGAGTCACCGTAGGCCTCGCCTAAGTCAACAGCGGCGGGCGTCGTAGGGTTTTTAGTGAGTATACCTCTGTGTCATCTTTCTAGAGGGAGTCAGTCTCACACACCCCGTCAGGTCCCCCGACCTGACGGGACGGTGCGTAAAGCATTTTCTCTGCGTGACTAAAAAAAAAGAGACCAACTGAATCATGGTTATACGTTTCAAAAATTTAAATAGATAGAAATGCCCACATAGATTTGAAAAATCAAGAGGTGCATGCCTAAATTTGAGCCACGACACGACCTCTCGGATGGAACCCAGCCGCGTTGTTATCCAATAAGTCGCCAATCGTCATCGCTCCACTACTAAAGAGTACGAAACACGAGGAAAGAGTCAGCTGAAAATATTAATCCGTATCACCGTACCGTGGTTTGTATGCCACCTACTCAAGCATCGGTGGCAGAAGTAAATGCGACAGCGGCCACGCTTATAGGTAATCTGAATCACTTGCACGATGTAATCGACACCTGGCGACATCTATTGTTGAGTGGAACTAATATCTCAAAACGAAGTGAAAGCGGGCCACTAGTTATAAAAATAAAACAAATCAAAGTGGCATACGACCACGGCGATACGTCATAATCATTTCAACGGAGACTTGTCATGTTTCGTAATTTTGTGGAGTCGGGTTTTAGTAATTAAACATTATTTTTAATAATAATAATAAGAAGAAAGCTGAAGCTTTAGCTGAAAGAAGAAATCCTAAGAATATGGAATTTAGACAAGGTGTACATTGTGCCACTCGTACTTTCCAGCACAGGATGATACCGAAACACTTACATCACAGCATTAAACTGTTAGATCTTCCGGAAAACTCATCACAATGCAGAAAGCTGCTATACTGAACACCTGCCGAATTGTACGGCGATTTCTTCAAGACGAACCATACGAACACACAAACCCAACAGACACACATACAGATTCCCAAATGTAATCACACACTAAGTTCAGTTGCTTGGCGTAATGCCCGTAACTGTACTTTAAACCAGCTTCAGAGCTGAGAAATAGCATGAAACGAATAATAATAATAATAAAAAGCTTTATTGTCAAATTATGCATATCACAAGAAGGTACATACAAACTTATACTAATTACAGTTACTAATTAACATAAGATTTAATATAGTTAAAAACATTAGTATCTATAGTTAAGTTATCTAAAGTTAAGTTATCTAATTATTGACAATAGGTACCAGTCTCAGCATATGGCTAGGCGTGAATGCCCAGCGCTGGTTTTCAGCCTGGCCCTTGGGGATCGGTGGGTCGACCATTGGACAAAATATTGAAGGGAGACACGTGTAAATAGTTGTGAAGATTTAATGTGTTAAATGTTGTGAAGATGTGAATGTTTATGTGCTATGTTTGATGTATGTATGAGTGGTGTGTGTGCAATCAATTTTATCAAAGGTAGGTATAGCGGAAAGGCTGGTTTAGGATAAACTCGCTTCATATATATATGACTAACCGGATGGCGCAATTGGTAGTGACCCTGCCTCTTGCTCCAAAGGTCGTGGGTTCGATCCCCACCCTGGACAAACATTCGTGCGATGAACACTTGTGTTTGATTCGGTGTCTGGGTGTAATATATGTATTTAAGTATATATTTGTGTTCCTCTGTTGTCTGATATCTGTAACACAAGTGCTTAAGCTACTTAGTACGGAATCAGGTCAACGTATGAGATGTTGTGAGAATTATTATTATTATAATAGGATTTTTTTTAAACTCCATGGTTCGGTGTGAAACCAAGAGCAAGTCATCAATAAAAATAAGTGAAATTTCAAGTGATTCGTGTAATTTATGTTACGTCGGAACTGGGGCCATTAAGCTCAATTTCACGGTTAAGCTTGATGAGCCCCAACTCATTAAGTGTGCCATCAAATTGAAAATCGTTTAGACCGTGCCGGTAATTGGAAGATGCTCTAAACCTTCGTGCTAACGATGTTTCGAACCGTTTAATGAAATAACAGCATCAGCAAATAAAACGACTACAGTTAATATTCCGAAATATATATCGAATATCAATTAAATTCTAATAACATTTCAATGGAATGAACCTGAATTTTGGTGTATGGCGCAGAGTAGTATAAAATTGCCGACTTGTATGAAGATTTTCTGAGAAGCTTTGTTTCCACAATCAATCACAGTAGATTTGCCTACAAAGTTGCCACTTGACTCTATTGACAATAAATGATAACTACTGGTGATGATAGTGGACTGTATAATCACTTGGAGAATGATAAAAGCACAATTTAAAATATAAATTTATATATTTGGAGATAAATATATACAAAGCGAGTGAATGTGGACACAATCAGATTGAACAGTTTTTATTGGAGACATTTCATTTCATGTTAGCGCTTTAAAAGGTTCACATTTCTAGATACCCCACATGTATAGGTAGATGAAAAAAATAATAATTGAGTTTCAGTTTCAAGTATGGAGACCCCCCAATTTTTTATTTTTACAATTTTCGTATAAAAATCGTAATGCGGGTAACAAAATACATCTATTTATTAAGTTTCAATTGTATAGTTCTTATAGTTTCGGATGAAAAGTGGCTGCGACATACGGACGGACGGACAGACGGACAGACATGACGAATCTATAAGGGTTCCGTTTTTTGCCATTTGGCTACGGAACCCTAAAGAGTCATTTTCAAGATTTTATTTTCTGCATCAAGCATACAATATGGAATGATCGGCACATTTACACACCTTAGAAATATCATCTTAATCAAAATAAAAATATAGTCCAGTATCTTATACTAATTATTAATCTTGTGTCTGAAAAAGAAACGGCAAATTCATGCTTTAACCCCTATTATATCGAGATAAGTCAAGAAAAATACTCGTCGAATTTAGAACCTCCTTCGTTTTTTTGTCGGTTCAAATAATAGGACGGATTCTCTCATTTAGATATCTGTCAATTTTATTGCCCACGGGAGTTTTATGCCGAATTTCCCTCTTTTGTATTTCATTCTCTTACGGTGTACTTCACTAATTTTTAAAGTGTTTAAAATACGTATCTTTTTAAGCGATTTTGGCCGAAATGCTAGGCATCATGTTGCTTTGCTGTATGACATGCGTTGCACATGTAAACGTTATGGTTAGAACTTAAAAACTCATACCCCCTTATTACAAAACGCGAACTAAAAATAGTCCTGGAACAAAATTCGCGCCAGCTCCATTTAACAGTGCGTGTTGGAACAGGATAATAATAATAATAATAATTCTCACAACATCTTATACGTTGACCTGATTCCGTACTAAGTAGCTTAAGCACTTGTGTTACAGATATCAGACAACAGAGGAACACAAATATATACTTAAATACATATATTACACCCAGACACTGAACAAACACAAGTGTTCATCGCACGAATGTTTGTCCAGGGTGGGGATCGAACCCACGACCTTTGGCGTAAAAGGCAGGGTCACTACCAATTGCGCCATCCGGTCAGTCGGATGACATGAGCTTTAGTACGGTAATAACTTTAGATCGCGATTTATAATAAGATGGATAGTATTCATCCAAGATAACAGAATATACCTAAGATTACAGAAAATACACACTCGTACATATATACCCATGAGTATAATAGCACATTAGCGAAGAAAGGCTGTGTCGACATTTTCATAGAAATTTTCAGAGAATGTGTCTGAAAGCAAATGCAATGTCATGTTTTCTTTTTTCAAAACTTTTATGAAGACCTACGGGTCGTGGTGTGTCACTCTCCTAGGTAGGTACAGACAACCACATGTTGGGCTACTCAAATTTACTTTTTTCGTTTATATCTGTATAGAATTTTGTTCTTTTTTATGCTAGAGGTGTCAAACGAGCAAGCGAGTCACCTGATGCTAAGTA
Organism: Marasmia exigua; assembly: GCA_019059595.1. Taxonomy (NCBI): domain Eukaryota; kingdom Metazoa; phylum Arthropoda; class Insecta; order Lepidoptera; family Crambidae; genus Marasmia; species Marasmia exigua. The sequence goes on from CM032473.1 coordinate 23,810,817, forward strand.
ATCAACGCAACCCATGAACATCTGCGAAATAAGAGATATCGCTGATGCGTTGCCGGCCTTTTAAAAAGGGGTACGCTCTTCCTTTGAAGCTCGCTTAGTTGTAGCCGTCGGGAAATAGTCCTGCAGCTAAACCGTTCCACAGAACTGAGATACGATCAGCATCAAAAGTAGCTTAACACTTGAGGGTACCATGTCAAAGTAACCGTTCTGCCTATTATAGTCAGTTTGTACTGGGTACGTACAAAATGTTACTTCGACATGGTACTAATGTGTTAAGCTACTTTTGATGCTGACCGTACGTAGTAGAAAGTTCCGGTACTTTTCTTTTATAACCGACTTAAAAAAAGTATGTTTATGTATGTCCACCAATTTCTCCGCCAATTATTGACCGATTTGCAGAATTATTTTTTTATTTGAAAGAACACACTAACGAGTTGGTCCCACTTATCACCATGTCAGGTAATGGAATCCCAGAGAAATCGAGGGCAACCCTCAAATTTTATCATCATCATCATCATCAGCCCATTTAAGTCCCCACTGCTGGGGCACGGGCCTCCCTCAATCACATGAGGGGTAATTGCCATACTCACCACGCTTGGCAGACGGGTTGGCGAGGGTTTTGATATAAATGCAGAGTTTTCCTTCTCTGTGTACTGATGATCATGCCAGCAGCTTTACCTTAGTCGCCTTTTACGACACCTCGGTAAGAGTGAGGGTGGCCTATTCTACTCTGCCGGGGACCACTCAGCCACACATGTAATATTTATGTATCTTTTTTCAAATCTGCCTGATTGTATTAATTTCGCTGAAAAATGAGACACTAAAAATCATGAAAGTAACAGTCGTTTCAAAAACCACGAAAGTTGGTTGGTGGCCACGAAAAAACTAAAAGTTGTAAAACACTTCATACACTTCACATAACATTTTATAACAATACACTCGAGAAGTCGGTTAAAAGGGTGTTACTGAAGTCGGCGCCTAATCCCTGTTATACTATTGAATGTATTACAGTCAACTCCAAAAATATGTATACACTTTAGGACGTTGTCACAATATATAATGTAAGAAAGTAAACCTCTACTTTCTTATAGGTAAGTATTGTGACAAGGTCCTTAAGTGTATACATATTTTTGGAGTTGACTGTACAAGATAAGTACCTATCTAGATAGTAAGTATTGGGCGCCGACTTCGGTAAAACCTTTTCTCGAAAAATGTTATCTGAAGTGTGTGCTTTGTTAAAAATATTATTTTACACTTTTTAGTTCGTGGTTTTTGAGGGAGCTTTTTGTTTCGTAGAAAACGTTTATTATTATTATTTTCATTTATTTTCTTTTGTTTTGTCCTCTGTGTCCGTGCCAATTGCTTGCATTGCAACTTATCTGTACTGTGTGTTTTTCAAAATAATAAATGTTTCTTTCCTTCAAGCAATAGTTGGCTTAAAAGTGATCAATCGCAACTTATTTGTGCCCTTCAAACAATTGGCTCAAAAGAACTTGACTTAGCCACTGGGAAAAGAATCTGACTTGAGTCCAGAATACTCCTTACCCAGAAACTGCAGCGTTACTTTCGCGATTAGCGTATCGATCTGGTGTTTCCTCGCAAACCACGTCAGAGTGACTCGCCCAGCCCGTCACTAATGCAGCCTACCCAGTAATGGATGCCAGTAACGTGCTTATCTCTGGCAAATTGATGCCGATGCCCGCAATCCTATCACGGGGTTATTAATCTTTCTTATGAGACGCTTGGGGAATCATAGCTATCAGAACACTTCATGTAGGATCCGCATTTAGGGTTGCCAGGTCTTAAAACTAAAATAATGACCGACCTACCAGTTAAGCTGGACATTTAGATTAGGACATTTTAGACCTCACTGAAGACCGGCTTGTAGCTGCCGATGCTGCTTCGCCGAGTGAGTGCCGGGGGCCTAATCAGGTGGCGCACTGTGATGCCACTGATGCTGCAGGTGTCTGAGCGGCGGCAATCGCCTTCTATCAGGTGTTCCGGCATACTCGTCTGCCACCATTGAAACCTTTAACCGAGTACTAGAAACTTCCGTCAGAGTGACTCGCCCCCCGCACTAATGCAGCCGACCCCGCAATGGATGCCAGTAATGTTCTTATCTCTAGCAAATTGATGCCGATGCCCGCAATCCCATCACGGGGTTATTAATCTTTCTTATGAGACGCTTGGGGAATCATAGCTATGCGCGCAGTTAATTGATGGCGCCACTGTCGCTTATGATAATATTGGTTTGACACCTGCGAATGCCATTTTTTTTGTTGTTTTGTTTTTTTTTGTGTGTTTTTTTTAAATATAATTTTAATGTTTTTAAATTGATTATGTATGTATCTCTGTGTTATTATTTCTTTGTTTTTTATATGTACTTTTTCATTTTCTTTTTACTTGTATATATTGCATGTCAATCTTTTATAATATTTTTTTAATGCAAAGGCGTCACCCAAGGTCCAGCCTGAAAATCAGCGCTGCAGCTGCTGTGTGTGGCAGTTGCAGCATATGCTGAGGCTGAGCCTTGTTGGCCGCAACTCTTTGTCTCTGTACTTTTTTTTCTCTGTTTTGTTCTATGTGTAATATGTTGAGGTCAATAAATTGTTTCTTATCTTATCTTATCAGAACACTTCATGTAGGCTTCCGTAAGTAGGGTTTCTCCTCCTTGTGTCGATTGAACTCAATTCTGAGGGTCCTTGCTCTATGAGATATGGTAGCTTCAGTGGGTAAAGTCAAAGTACTTATTTTTTTCCATAAAATAAGTAAACAAAAGATGTTGATGAAAGACAGCGCCTTTCATACACGAGGTCGTGGTTCAAATCCGACTGACCAACGCAACAGTAAGGCAGTCGGTGTTATAAGTATTTCTTTCATCATTGATTAATTAATTACTCTACCGTTTGCCGCTACTAGTCTTTGCGTGTTATAAAAACGAATTATCGCGCTTCAGAAAAATTATATCCTCATTTCTATTTTGCGTCTTCTTCTTCATCTTAGCGTGTAATTCCCGGTTGCGTACAAAGCTGTCGCTTTGGAGCCCGGGGTACGCTTAGACCAGGATTCAGGATTGGGGGGGTTTGGTAATTACAATGAAGCGACTGCCGTCTGACCTTCGCAACCCTTTAACTGGAGAACCAGACCAACTGAATCATGGTTACACGTTTCAGAAACTTTTTCCGAAACGTGCAGGTTTCCTCACGATGTTTTCCCTCACCGCCGAGAGATGGTGATGGTTGAAATACGCACATAGATTTGAAAAAAAAAACCATTGGTGCATGCTTGGATTCGAACCTCGACTACCTGCGTGGAAGGCGCGTTCGTATCCATTGAGCTACCATCGCTCTCTCACCTCATTTCTATCAATTTTCTTAGTGTCAAATAAAGATGTTTCATTCATCATCATATCATCATCAGCCCATTTAAGTCCCCACTGCTGGGGCACGGGCCTCCATCAATCACATGAGGGGTAATTGCCATACTCACCACGCTTGGCAGACGGGTTGGCGAGGGTAAACTAAAACGGTGTTAAAAGCAAATTACATTCTTTTTCGAAAATTTTGTATGATTTTTTTGTTCCAAACATGAAAACTGCTCTATAACGCCGTTTTAGCTAGCAAAGGTTTATTGAACGTTTATGAATAAAGTCCTTTGTTAAGTTTAGCGTACCTTGAGTTTCCCTACCTTCCCGGTTTGTGTTCGCGGTATATCTACGGATCTCCTCCCAAGCTTTTGTTGTAATCGACCTACTTACAGTTTCAAACAATCACTAACTTACAACTGTCTGTGTAGCGCTGTGGCTCCTAGTATTTAGATAAAGTGACAGGTGCGCCTGAGCTCAGCCATCACGGGTCTCAGACGTGCACCCTAAACAGACTGCCTATTCATAGAAAGCCATACTTGAAAAACTGCGCGAAGCCGTTATTACTGGGGCGACGTTCTTTCTCTGCCGCACCTGTATAGAATCTGCGGTTGGATCTCTTTCACACTCTGTGACAATTTTTCGAAAATGGCTCTTTCCGTTGACTTCTGATCCATGTCTCGGGTTAGACCGTAGACTTAGGATGCCCCTAATTCTATGGGTTAGACACCGATATTTGAATAGGCGAATTCATCCTGTAGTCTGGAAGTTAGTGGTCTTGTGTACCTCGGAGGTAATGTTGTGTGTGGAACGCCTTTTTTGTGATAGTTGGCAGACGAGTAAACGTATCTGATGGTAAAAGATGGCCGCCGCCCATGGATTCCCAACACCCGTGGAGTCATAAGTGCGCTGCCCAACTTTAAACTCCCTTTCAGTCCGGATTGGGCCTCCGGTACTCTCACCCACAAAGCTGCCTTAGTATAGGGGACAAGCCCACTGGCACCGCGCATTGAAGACAAAAATGTCGGAAGGGCTATACTAGAAATTATCAATTCATAGCGTAGGGCAGTCAACAGAAGTTTCAATTTATTATTGCACTTTTTATATTTTTGTCGCGAGTTTTTAGATTTTAAATTTGTTTTTTATTTTTCGTTTTTTAAAAAGACTCTAATTTTTATTTTACTTAAGTACCTACATCAGTTCCCGCTTTCATGGAACATTATTTCGGCACGAAACTTTTTTAAATTATAAAATCAAATCATTCATACTTTTAAAAATACTTTGTTCCATTTCGTTTCTGATTAAATTCGCGTCTTGCTCCAGGACTGTTTATGGCGAGTCCATGGGGACGCGCCGGGTTTATTGTTTGGGAGTTTCGAGTGTCCCGGGTAGGATTACCAACATACCCGGTCTTACTCGGAATTATCGATAGTATGTCTTGTGATTTTTTTATCTAAAAGTTAAGGTGACGGGTAGGGACACACTAGCGACGCCTAACCGATTTTAAATTTTAACTACTAAGCTGGATCTATTTTAAACAATTTCAGAGTTACAACCTCACGGCAAACACTTATAACTATTTATTAAATAACCGTGTACAAATTTTGGGACCGTATTTGTATGCGAAAAATTGATTCACGCTAAAAGTGGCTGCTTTTGGTGGTGATCAATTTTTCGCGTAATAAAACGGACCCTAAACGGACGAAGCGGCACTTGAGTAAAACCGACAACCCTGAATTTAGTTCCTACAAATGTACTCCGATGGGACCTTAGAATCCGTGTAAAGTGTGTGTCTGTGTGCGTGCGTAATCGAGCGTTTGTTCGTAGTGTCCATACAGCTTGCGTATATATCTACTGTGCATAAACTATATGATTCAATGCAATACCCAAAATTATTGATTAATTGATACATGAGCGCATACATTGTTCTCGGTGTGGTCAGGTGAGACAGACTGTACGGAACGTGTGCGGGAGAGACACGATACGATATACTGCCTCACGTGTAGGTCAACTCTTCGATTCAGTGTCAGCATATTGACTATTTATTTTGTCCAAATACAGTCCGACCTTTTTATTTTAGAGGATGGCAACACTAGTTTCGACTTTCAAGGCGCGTCCCGACCGTTGATCAGGCGTGTATCCCCTCGGCTCTTGTCGAGGCCTATTGCCGATCCCTGTTCGGTGAGATGCCGGATATAGGTTAGGAAGCCTCGATATATCATTTGTTGTAAAATAACAAATGATTCTACTTACGGTTATTTACTGATCAGTGGCACCGACACCAGTTTTTTTTGACTAAATTAAGAAAATAAATGAAAAAATTATCAAGACATTTTCAATAAATCCGGATTTGCGATTTTTCTAGGTTATTTTGCAAACGCCATTCATGTCATAATAGTCTATAAATTATAAAAAAAACCTTGTAAAATAAATTTATCAATTATTGTCTTAATTAATTTCGTTACAATCAATAAAAACAGGTGTCAGCGACACAACGCAAATGGATTCAATCCATCCAAATCTCAGACTCTATACGATTGGTAACTCATTTATAGGATAAAAAGTTACCACAAAAACTAGTCGATGCTACCAGTGCCAAAATTTCGCTCATTCATAATCGCCACAGTCAATATTTATCAATTTGCGGCACTCGTTTCGAGTTGGTAGTGTTGGCAGTACGCCTACAAGTAGGTAAATAACTAAAGACTCTATGGATCAAGGAGTCAATGGACAACATTTCAAAATTGCTAAGCTCTGAAACGAAAAATACCAATTCTTTATTTACTTTTCCGCTGCTCGAATATATATTTATTCGTTTTTTATATTGCTTATTTTCTGAGAAAAAAATTAAAAACTAAAAAACGTAAGATGACGTCATCGGACGGCAGAATGTAAAATATTTCTTTGCTTAGCACATTATAGTTTTAAATTTACGAAATGCCAAACCCATGACATGCAACTGTCAAAAAAAAAGACAACTTGTCAACGTTGAATGAATGAATGACATTAACAATGTTGACACTAAAATTATTTACCTTTGACAGTAGTACCTTTTTTTTATTAAAACAATGATAAGCAAAGGAATATCGCTGCATTCAGCCGTCCGATGACGTCATTTGGCGCTTACGTCTATTTAGAATATAAAGAATTTCAATAATTATTTTATGCATGAAAATGGACAAATTTTGAAAAAAGAAAAAATATGGGTCTGTTAATTTTATGTCTATTTTCATATAAAAAAACAATATGGACATGTTAAAAATATGAAATGTTGTCCATTTATGCGCTTTATTTAGAGGTATTATATAGTATTATTCAGGTTTACATGTTTCTGTTGGCTGTTGCTTATATTTTGAGCATGGTTCATTCTCGGATTTCCTAAATATATTGAGGATTTGAATTGCTGAGGATACCTTGGACCCCATGCGCATAAATGCATCGATTTTTTCGCAGCTTTGTGTTAAAAATCGACTTTTTCACGATCCGTCAACAACGCATACTGGGAACACTGAGGGTAAGCGAAGGAGGACGATCCCCAACCTGATGGACCGATCAAGTGAGAGGAGCAACCTCAAACAAGTTTTGCTCGGTTGCCAGGGACGCAATGAATAGGCACCGGTGGAGGCAGATCACACAAGCAAGGTGCAACCCATCCATATCCTCCGATGACCAAGATCCTCAGTCGTGATGGAGCTACCGCAGAGAGAGAGAGAGAATTGGCAGACATGCATCTTTCAAAAGACGACTTCGATGGGTCACATTGAGAGATCCTAAGCCTGGCAACTACTTCACCCAATTTCCATCACGACCCAACGGGATAATAGAATAGAATAGAATAGAATAGAATAGAATAACTTTATTGCTATAAATGTGGTTACAAAAGATGGAACACAGTACAATTACGCACATTTAACCAAAACATTTGGCACACAATATTCAATTTGAGAGAGGCTATTAATGTTTTATTATTAAACATATAAAATAAATTAAATAAGACTTTGAGCATAAAAATACATAACAATTAATTAAATTTGTAATTCATAAATTCATCAATACTGTAAAAACATTTATCACATAATAACTTATATAGAATAAATTTGAATTTATTTATAGGGAAATCTTTAAGTATGTCCGGCAATTTGTTGAAGATTCTCACGCACATGTAGAAAACATTTTTTTGAAAGAGAGTTGTAAACGACTTTGGTATTACCAATCGATTTGGATATCAAGTCGCGAATTTACAAGTCTCATTCTTCTTTTGAAAAATTTTTAAGTTAGTTTTCGTGAACACACAGATTTCATAAATGTACATGCAAGGCAACGTTAGCAAATTCAATTTTTTAAACAGTGGTCGACAGGAATCCAATGGCCCCGCACCACACATAGCTCGGACACACTTTTTCTGTATTAAAATGCTTATTTACGAGTCTCCTGGAGCCTCTAGGTGGCCCGGGAGGGGGGTACCAGCGTTGGCATTGCATAGTCCACCTTCTCAGCTCGGTAGGAATGGCTCGGCGCTCTCGGCTGTCCCTATTCTTCCCCCCAGCCAGACTGGGGGAAGTAGTGTAGGGCCCGCGTTGTAAGCGGACCAACGTCTGGGAAGAAACATGTAGTCAAAGTTCATCAACTAGTACACATGTCTCCGAAGAAGGGAGCGCCGTTATGGGTTTATTTAGTAGGCATCCGGATTCTGGACAGAGAACCAGAGTCACCGACATAGCCCACCGAATTAGCAAACTGAAGTGGCAGTGGGCTGGTCATATTAGCCGCAGAACTGACAGCCGTTGGAGCCGTAAAGTCATTGAGTGGAGACCGCGACTCGGTAAGCGTAGTGTAGGACGCCCTGCGACAAGATGGGATGATGACATTCGAAGGCTGGCTGGTGTGGGCTGGATGAGAGTGGCCGAAAATCGGGAGCAGTGGCGTGCATTAGGGGAGACCTATGTCCAGCAGTGGAGGGTGGGTTGCTGATGATGATGATGATGATCCGGATTCACTGCAGGACAGCTCGACATAATTCGTTCACGGTGTACAGATAGGTATGCATAAGGCGCCGCGCGGCGACGTCAGCCCATAGCCCTCCGGGCCGGCGGAATTCCCCCAACGGAAAAAAGGTGGCCCGGGAGAATCTACGGAAGTCTGTGTAGGTGTCCCGGGTATCAGTTTAGTGGTGTTTCCAGTATTCATTTTCTTCTTCTAAGTTTTTCTTTTTGGTTAATTAATGATATTTCCCTTTATTTCAAACTTATTGTTTAACATTCACACACATTGCTAGTTTTCTTGAATAATCTCTCTCTCTTTTACTCAAAGGTTCTTCTTCTTCATCTTAGCGTTTTGTTCCAGTAAGATGAAGACTAACTAAAGTTTGTCTGGAATCAGCGATGTCTTTGATTTCGCGGATGTACATAGGCATTGAGTATTGAGCGGCGTTCGTATGGCATCGTATGGTCGCCTCTAGCATGAAAAAAAAAGAAATCTCTACTCTACAAGCGAAAAGACCGCCTTGTTGTACTGCCTTTGTTGTTGTGTAACCTGTAAACTCTGTTTTGTGCTGCAATAAAGAATATTTATCTATTGTTAAACTAGAATTTCCCACAGTGTGTTTCCTCTCGTATGTTTACACAGATATTTGTCCGAGCTGGTATGCTCTAATTAATCCCAGTCAGATCGGTATTTGCTCTGTACTGCACGCCGTCACATTGTTCATGGAAACTGCTTGGGTTTTGTTGGTTGTTTTGAATTCCTCAACTTTCCAAGGAAATATGTACCTTCGAATCGGATACAAAAGGAAGATGAGGGTTGCGAAATTATGCAGAAAGAACTTGAAACTGCCTGGCCCCTCATAACAAAACGAAATTTAAAAAAAGTTTAACAAACCTCGTTTCAGCTCCTTTTAAAACTGTCTGTTGGAATGGTATGTGCTTTAGTACGGTAATAACTTTAGATCGCGTTTTGTAATAAGGCCCCTACCGTGGGAGTGCCGCGCTTCGGCATGAATGGGCCGGTTCGACCGGAGTGATACCGTGGTACTTTCTGTGAGAGCGTAGCATCTCAGAAAACCGGCGTGAAGTAGCACTGTGCTGTGTTTCGCTGCGTGAGTGAGGGTACCGAAGGCTCAATCCGGGGGAAAGGGGGCTTAAAGGCGCACTTGTGACTCCACTGATGTCGCGAGTGTCAATGCGCGGCGGCATTGCTTACCATCAGGTGATCCGTATTCTCGTGTGCCACCTATCACGTAAAAAAAAGTTTTTTTTTTATAATAACATCCTTGAGCGTTCCAATACACACCGTGCTTTATAACCTTCTTACAAACTTTTCTAGCTAAGACAATATTTTTTTGGATTTTTCTTGGAATTGAGTAATTTTCCCCAAGAGACTTAACGAGCAAAATTTAAGCATTGTTGTTATAGCTCCAATAACTTAAAGAGCCAAAAGGTGTTGTCAAGCGCTTTTATACAACAACCAGCAACACACCTTTATAAGTCACTTACTCAGCTGTTTAGAGATATAATTTTTGTTTTTTATTCTGTGCCCTATAAGGGCGAAATTGTTTGTTGGGTAATACGGTCTAATGTTTTTCGGTGAATCAACGGTCATATCTAGTTTTCATTTTCAATTTCGACACGACACCTTCACGACAGAAACTAAACAATTAACGAAGTGATCTTGAATCCATTGATCCAATGATTTTGGTTTCATTTATCCCATTGAGGTACAGAACCATAAAACATTTCTTGAAACATAGATAATGTGATTTCTTGACCTCTAAAATTTTTCATAGATGGAATTTTACACACACACACTAAACGCATACATACTTATAACACACTCATACATATACACACACACACATACACACCCAAACAAATACAAACACCTAGGTTAAAAACAAATTTAAATTATTTTATTTTCTTTTCGTAATATGTCTTTCTTGCTTATTTTTCCCACCTCATTATAGGAGAGCGGACTCTCCTGGCACAAGTGTTTATACACTTTAAAGGAGATTCCAAATTCGGAAATTATACTTTTTGGAAGCAATAAAGATTTTTAATTCTTTTTTTGCCAGTGTCCTGTCCTGCTCCCCTCAAGAATCGCGACTTCGTGCTGCAACGCTCGTGGCTGGACACCGGAGACGAGAAGATGATCCTCAACCACTCCGTCTACCACAAGGACTATCCGCCACGGAAGGGCTTCGTGAGGTAACTAATTAGTTTATTTTTAGGGTGACTGTTTGAGAGCCACGAATAAATATGAATAAAATAAATATAATAAATATTTCACAACATCACATACATTGACCTGACTCCAAGATAGGTAGCATAAGCAACTGTGTTACGGATATCAGAATCAACAGCGGAATTACAAATATATACATATAATACTTTTCTTTTGTAAATACATACTTATTACATACGATCGGTATAAATTGTGCGTTAAGCAGAGCCTGCCCTGTGTTTCGCCGAGTTAGTGATGGTGCCGAAGGCCTAATCTTTGGTAAAGGGAGCGTAAAGGTTGACAGCGCACTGTTGACTCTATTGGTGTAGCGGTGTCCATGGGCAGCGGCCATCGCTTCCATCAGGTGATTCGCAAGCTCACTATAAAACACATGACTGCCTCGGTGGCGTAGTGGTTGGTCGGTCGCACTTTAAAGCGACGGCGGCGCTGTGTGTTGTTGCGTGAATAAGGGGACCGGAGGCCGGAGGAGGGAAAGGGGGGTTTAATGGTTGACAGCGCACTTGCAACTCCACTGGTGTTGCAGATGTCTATGGGCGGCGGCAAGAATTCTGTTCAGTTGAAAGCTGAGGTGAGATGCTGGAAGGGCCTACCTCTGGTGCAGCGACTTGTCGTGCTGCCTGCGCGTGCTGGCGCTGCGCGGCGACGTGCGCGCGCAGCTGCGCCTGCAGCTCCCCTCGCGCCGCGCCCAGCACGTCCAGCTCGCCCTCCTTGCTCTCCGCGTCCAAATCACCCCCAGTGTAATCTCTACAGTCACAAAACAAACATCTTTCCTCTATTGACAACGACATATTATTTATTATTGACTGCCTCGGTGGCGCAATGGTTAGTGGATCGAACTTTAAAGCAACGGTTGCGCCTGGGGTCCCGGGTTTGATCCCCGGATCGGACCAAAATTTGTGCCTAAGTTCTGTTACGAAATTCTCAGTGTTAGCCCGTAGTCTGGAAGTTGGCGGTCTTGTAGCCCCGTGCCTCGGAAGGTATGTTAAGATGTTGATCTTGCGCCTAATCCCTCTTCGGTCGTGTCACACTGGTGTCCCATCGAAATATGATGGTACAGGAATAGAGAGTGCACTTGTTTCTGCCCAAACACTTGTGCACTATTATATGTCCTATGTCGAAAATATCGGTTTGGAGGACATTATTTTAAAACAGATAAATAGGGTGGAAAGACAAGACTTTTCTCGATATACCTACTTTTTTATGTGTTAGGTGGCTGACGAGCACACAACGACACCCGCGAAAACAGTGGAGTCACAAGTGCGCTGTCATCCTTTGAACCCCCCTTTTCCCCCGGATTAGGCCTCCGGTACCCTCAGTCAGCCAGCGAAACACAGCTTGTGCTGCTTTACGCCGGTTCTCTGTGATGCTGTGGTATCAGCAAGGTCGAGTCGGCCTATTTATGCCAAAGCGTGGCTCTCCCACAGTAGAACCTACTTAGAATTAGTAACTGATGTTTCTGGTGTTAGTGACCATGAAAGTTTAAAACAGTATAGGTATACCTACCTACTTAGTTTACTTAGCTGGCTCGCCAATTGCCCCAATTGTTTTTCAGTCAGCTTTACTGAAATCAGCTAGTTGAGAAAATGCTGTCAGTTTGTCAGCTGCCCTAAGGTCAGTAGTGCAAAGAGTGGTTGGGCGTGGTACAATAAGTTTGCTTAAGGTGACGGGTAGGGCACACTAGCGACGCCAATCGATTTTAATTCTTTGCTACTAAACCGGATCTATTTCAAAAAAATTCTGGGTTTCAACCTCTCGGCAAACACTTATACTAATTATTAAATGACCATGCAAAAATGTACCCGCCAAAAGTGGCCGCTTTTGGCGTGAGTAAATTTTTCGCGTACAAAAACGGACCCAACATTTGTGTATGGTTATATATATTGAAATTGTTTGAAACAGACCCGGTTTAGTAGCTAAGAATTAAAATCGATTGGCGTCGCTAGTGTGCCCTCTACCCATCACCTTAATCGTCACAGCCAAAAAAGGCAAAAAGAGCTCAGAGATTTTTGCTATTATACCTAAGTTCTGTACCTACAGATTTAATACTTGTTTGTACATAGGTACCTTATTCGCAATTGACGCTAAACTTTTATTCGAGGCTAAACCGTTTAGCTTCGGATTGTACGGAAATCTAGACCAACCCATCGCCGCATTGCGCCTCATATTTCGTGGGGACCGTCGCCAAATGCTGATTTTTTTTAAAAATAAAGAGCTTTACGATTTACAGAGACCAATAAATATCATTAACATCGACCATAATGTAATCGTGTGAGTGCTCTTGAAATCCCCATGGATTGATGCGAATATTGAGCCGGTAAATCCATTGAGCAAAGTGCGTAAAGATAATTTTAGATCAACAATATAAGCAAAAAAAATTGCTGTTCCTTACATTATCATTGCATACCAGATGTAAACAATAAAAAAAATAACGGTGTATTTATCTAGTGATTCTACTCAACTCTAAGGTTAATTTTTTTTTTATGATATTGGTGGCAGACGAGCAGACGAATCACCTGATGGTAAGCGGTTACCGCCGCCCATGGACACCTGCAACACCAGTGGTGTCACAAGTGCGCTGCTTACCTTTTAACCCCCCTTCCCCTAGATTGGGCCTCCGGTACCCTCACTCACGCAGCGAAACACAGCGCATGCACTGCTTCACGCCGGTTTTTTGTGAAGACGTGGTATTACTCCGGTCGAGCCGGCCCATTCATGCCGAAGCGTTGCTCTCCCACTGTCAATATGAACCCACGAGCAAGTCATACAAAATACATAAGTTCCCTTCATAGTGTATACTTATATCCAAAGTATGTTTTAACTTAATTTAAATACAAATAATTTAATGTAGGTACGTTTACAAACAAATTAGAAGTGAACTTTGCCTCAGTGCGGGTTTCATAAGAGTCTGTATGTAGTATTTACGCCACCGCCTCCACCCGTTTCATATCCTTAAGTGCTAATCAAAACTGTGATAAAATCCATAATCGGGCTATAATCTTAATTGAAGATCTCCGCCGTGTGATTCAGGAGTAAAGGCTCACGCAAGACCTAGGCATCACGACATTGTCGCTTAAAATAACTGATTATATTATAAAATGGTTCTGTGTTTATATTTATGACCGTCCCAATTATTTCACATTTACTCATTGAATTGTATTAATAAGAAATAACTCAACAGCGACTGAGATATATTATGCGCAGGCGACATTTGCCGACCGTAGGCGTTTTTCGCTTATTTCCTGTACATAGTTTAAGTTACTCTATGGGTAGGTAGTATTGAGCAGCGCTAAGGCGCTGTTAGGTTTCCTGGAGGAACCTTGGTTGATTGGAGTGACAAGACAACCAGGCTCATTTCACTCTCTCTTTTCTCTCCACTATACTCCGTCCGTATGCTCAAACAAATCCGTAAAAAATATCCTATTCTGTTAATATAGGCGGCTGCTTGTCCAATTCCTTCCTTCGCATACAGCCGGTCATCCGGATACGAAGGTCCAATGAATAAAACACCAATTTTCATGTAACAAATCAACAACACTTTATTATGTACTAAGCTTACTTATAATACTATGGTATTGGAAAAAAATTTTACTTGCGCGATGTATTTATACACAACGCCATCTGTTGGAAGAATGAGGAACGAATGTTCCCTACAATTAGCAATAGACATTTTACAGTTCATGTTATTTTCATTATGAATATATTTGTTTCTGTTTTTATTTACATGTATGTATTTTACTTAGATTCTTATTTATGTATTTATTAATAGGTTTAAACACCCTCCTTACATCAAATAGGCACACCTGACGCTCAATAGCGGAATTCCCGTACGGAGAGAAGAGCATGAAGTTAGTTACTCTATGATAATTTTCGTCACCAGCCTTACCAAATCCAAGCTCCAAAACAAGATGAAATAATCAAAGGCGTTACTTAATTCGCCGGGGGCTTAAATCTTAATACTTTATAAGAGCAATGTTCATCGTCATAATTTTACTGAGGCGAGATTAAACCCCGAATGACTTATTAACGGCTGTTAAGATCATATTAAAACAACGCTACACTAAGGGAAACGGCGCTTTTATATTGTCCTCCCATAAACCGGCTAAATTGCTTTCTTATTTATTAGAGGCCAAATAAATAAGCTTTTCTTTCCCGTCTCGGAGGTACCACAATCAAATTAATAATGGAATTCCCGCGAAGCTGGAAATAAGAAGCCGAGTAATTAAAATATCGCGGTCCTTCCATTAGGCTGGATTCTTGGATATCTCGCTCGCTTGTGTGAGAATATTGGTTGGTTGGAAAGAGATGGAAGGGAGATGAAGGCTGAAGAATGGAGCTGTCTTCACGAGAAGTAGTGTTGCACAGATCTAGTCCTAGCACGGTCTTGTATTTTAATAATAGCGCCTCATTGTATCAAGACCAAACTATAGTGCCTAATATGACTTTGCAAGCGTAAGTTTGAATGTGTACCTAATTAACGTGTTTTGTTTGTTGAGACGCTGTTAGGCAAGCGTAATGTTCGAATCATAATAACCTCAATCATAATTTATTGACAAGAAAAAACACCCTACATAAAGTTTTCTGCGAATTAATACAATCAGGCGTAAATACTGGTGCAGTTTATAAAAAATAAATAAATATTTGACAACATCACATACATTGATCTGACTCCGAATTTGGTAGCTCAAGCACCTGTGTTACGGATACCAGAATCGACAGTGGGATAACAAATATATACATATAATACTTTTCTTTTGTAAATACATACGTTTAATACATAAAAAGATGCAAAAACATAACGTGTGCCTTTAAAATTTAAGGGGTTCCCCTCAATTATTCCAGAATCCAATCATCAGATCCTGATATCCTTACCATGGTACCACCTATACCTATCTACTTTCCAACTAAAAAGGAATCGTCTAAATCGGTTATAAATGGCAAAGTTATCAGCGAACAAACATGAATAAAGAAAAACATGCCTAATTGAGAACCTCATCCTTTTTTGTGTCGGTCAAAAGCATAAAGCTGGCGAGTTATTGGCAAAAAGATACTATTAACAAAACTTGCTGCAACATCAATAATGAAATCAAGATTAAAGAAAAGCAGTGTCACTAACCCAGAAAATTGTAATAGGTATAAAGTAAATCGCAATGTACTAGGTTGCTTTGCTACTAAGGTGAGAATCAAGCAAGACTGACAGTAAAAATAAGACATGAGTGACAGACTAGGAATGAATTCCTTCAGATCCACAAACGATTGATTTGCTTTTTGGATGTAGTGACGTGTGTAACACGCATGATTGGCACTAAACCAAGACTGGTTAAGTGCCGTCTTAGTTTTGGTTCAGACAACACTAGATAATGAGGAGTGCTCCTGGAAAGGGGTTTACTCAGTGGCTTAGGGGGTGTTTTAGTCGATTAAACCGGGGCGTTGAAATGAGGGATAAGTTTCAATGAAGAGTTTCATTGAGAAAGGAGTTTGGGGTTTTCTTCTTAATTTGATTGGTTAGTTTTAAAGTTGTTGACACAAGGAAATTGCTTACCTTCAAAGTGGAAAGTTCGCGAAATTCGAAAATAAGTCTGAGTAATTAAATCCTTTTCTCCAGCCTTTCGATTAGGTACCGCAAGGTTTTTTTAAATTGCGTAAATATTTTTGGAAGTAATCTGAGATTGTAATTATTCACTATAAATCAGTCCATGATTTGTTTGAAGTTTGTTTAAGAAAACATTGTTTTTATTAAAGTTTAAAAGTATTCAACTTTAAGTCCCTTTTAAAGCCTTGGTCTTAAATGTTAAGTTTTCGAGTCTTTCGTCCAATGCTTGTTAATGAATGACTTCAGATTGCCATTAAAAGAACTTTATAAGTGATGGATGGCAGGTTTCTATTGAATTTTCGTAACCCCAACTCAATACCTTTTAGTGATCATAAGTCAAAGCCTTTTTAAAGCCCTCTTGTAAAGTCCATAAAGGGATTTATTTCCATTACTTTAGTCGTTGGTAAACGCCCTGTTGGTCTTGTGGTTTAAGTACCGGGCCCTGGGTTCGATTCCCGGGTCAATCAAAAAGTATGTTTCGAATTTTTCGAATATTGCTCGGGCTTGTGATCACCAATCCGAATCCGAATTGGCCTAATCCCATAATACTACGCATAACTTGATTTCTATGATGGAGGCCTTTGCCCTGCAGTGGGGCAGTATATAGGCTCATACTTTAGTCGTAGCCTTGAAAAAATATAACATGATTTGTGACATGATTCTTGGGATCTCAGAAGAACTAGACTAAGTGCGAGTCTGACTCAGGTGGGGACCAGGGGTTCCGAAACTCATATCCTACTTGTATAAATAGTAGGTACGTTCATAAATAGGACACGCGCAGCTTTTCTAAATAGTATTTTCTTGATATTATTCAGTATAAATAAGAAAGTTTGTACTTAGTATTAATAAGAAATATATTTTACAATATGCTCACCAAGCCCTATAACCCATTTCAAAGATCATAAGCCTCCTATTTACTAAGAATAAATTAGAAATGTACAGTTTTCAGATTTTGGGCGTCTGTATCTTTTATTTACTCAACTTAGAAGTTTGAGGTTTTCACAATTTAAAGAGTAAACTTTATACCCTTAGGATATGGTTTAAATTTCAACTCGATAACTTCACCAATTCCCGAGATAAAGGTAAGGGATTGACACACAGACAATAAAATGTTCCTTAAAAGGGTTCCGTGTTTTTCCTTTTGCGGTTCGGAAGTCTAAAACTGAGTTAATACGAATAATACATCCTTAAGAGTAGAAAGTCTTTTTTTTCATGTCAAACACATTTGGTCTAATATCAATTAAGTGGCAAGTTGTATATTATCCCGAAGAATGGTTGTGTACTTTAGTCTGTAATAAAAAAAATATCATAGATAGATAGATAGATATTCAATAATAAAAAAATATCATGGATAGATATTCATTAGTGCACAAAAACAAAATACAAGTATGATACAACAACAACAGACAGTACAATAAGGCGGTCTTGTCGCTTGTTTCATCTTAAGAGCTTTTCTTTGTACAATCAGAGCTACGAAAATGTCACGTCGAATGATCGTTCTCGTTCGGCCCGCCACACAATATTAGCCGGCAAATAAACCATGTGACATTTCTCCTAACTTCTTCCTGCGTAATCAGAAATGTGGGCTGTGGACCATTGACATTAGGGCTGACAACTGTAATACTCGTATTCCTGTACTGCACCTAAGCTTTGTCACATTTTACCTAGATCATAATTTCCTCCTGACCCATATTTCGGCTATGGGGGCCAATCTCAAAGATTTCCGGGTATGACTTAAGGTACTGTTACACATGCTTAAAGCATGCTACTTCTGAGCAACTGCTACTAATAAGTATGCTAGTTTTGAACATGTTCTAAAATCGCACGACGGTCGATTATTGAGCATGCATCTGTAGTGCGGGTGGAAGGGGGAGTGTGGCGGAGTGTACGCGAATAATTGATTCACGCCAAAAGCGGCCACTTATTTTTTTTTTTTTATATGAGTGGTGGCAGACGAGCAGACGGATCCCCTGATGGTAAGCAATTCCCCCGCCCATGGACACCCGCAACACCAGTTGAGTCAAGTGCGCTGCCAACCTTTTCCCCTTCCTGCTGCTTCACGCCGGTCTTCTGTGAGGCAGTGGTATCACTCCGGTCGAGCCAGCCCATTCGTGCTTAAGCGTGGCTCTCCCACTTTTAGCGTGAATCAATTTTTTGCGTACAAAAACGGACTCAACATTTGTGTATGGTTATTTAATAAATATTATAAGTGTTTGCCGAGAGGTTGTAACCCCGAAATTGTTTAAAAAGATCCGGTTTAGTAGCTAAAAATTAAAATCGATTGGCGTCGCTAGCGTGCCCTACCCGTCACCTTAAAATACCTTCCTTAAAACTTGGCAACGCATTTGTGATGCCTCGTGTGTTGGGTGGCGGTGACCACTTACAATCAGGTACCGTCCGTTCGTTTGCTCGCCATAATGTATAAAAATCCACTGACCTAAGGGATTATCATGCTTATATTACAACTTGGGTAACTTCATCAGGTCTAAGTGAGCTGACAGTTGCTAAAAAAAGTCATAATTATATCCTTGGTCTGGTCTAAGCACGTCTGTTGTTTTTTTTTGTTCCATTCAAAATAACAAATAAAAAAGCTTACCTTAACTAAATAATAACAATAATAATAATAGACTCATTACCCCGAACACATCACAATCAGATTCGTGGTGTAGGGATTGTACTTGGCCTAGGCCCGTACATTTCTGAAAAGCCAGGAAATAGCTGTGATACTCAGCGTATAAAGACAATAATAATAATAAAGCTCTTTGTTCTGTGAAAGAGTTAAGTTACATAGCATTTTTCATTTTTTTATCATTTCTATATTATGTCTCTTAACACTGTGTACCTCTCGGCAAAGGCCTCCTCCAACGCTTTCTATTGCACTCTGTTCTGTGCGACTCTTTTCCAATTTGGACCGGGCTGCGAGCTTCAGGTCATTCTCCCATCTGTAGTGCTGCCTGCCAAGGTTCCTCTTACCGTCTCTGGGGTACCATTGCGTCGCCTCTCTGCTCCATTTGCCCATTTTATCCTGTAGCATGTTTTTTTCCATGCTAGAGGCGACAAACGAGCAAGCGAGCCACCTGATGGAAAGTAATCAACGGCACGCATGAACACTGGCGAAATCAGAGAGATCGCTAATGTATTGCTGGCCTTTTTAAAAAATTAATAGATACGCTCTTCTCTTGAAGGTTCCTAAGTCGTAGCCGTCGGAAAATACTCCCGCAGCCAAACCATTCCACCGACCTGAGGTACGCTGTAGAAAGTTCCGCGAGAAACGTACAGTATTAGACTGCCATCCATCGAGATGATGGGGATGGAATGACAATCGATTGCATAGGGTTCGATGTAAGAATTCAGCTGCAGGGAGTGCATCAAACAGTTCCTCAGAGCACTCCCCATGATATGGCCCATCCATCGCCACTTCTGTTAGTCGACGAGCGTGAGAATGTCGATGACCTTTGTTTTGACACACACACAAATGAGACACTAAAAAGCATAATCGTCTTCAAAATCCACGAACTAAAAACAGAAAAATAATATTTTTAACACTTCAGATAAGTAATTCACTTTTATTACACTACACTCGAAAAACTGTGTTACTGCCTAATCCCATTGAATATATTACAAGATTAGTATTTAGATAGTATTGGGCGCCGACTTCGGTATGTAACATCTTTTCTCGAGTGTAGTTTTTTTTTAATGTGATAGGTAGGCAGACGAGCAGACGGATCACCTGATGGTAAGCGATTGCCACCGCCCATGGACACCCGCGACACCAGTGGAGTCACAAGTGCGCTGCCAACCTTTAAACCCTTCCTTCACCCGGATCGGGCCTCCGGTACCCTCACTCACACAGCACAGTGCTGCTTCACGCCGGTTTTCTGTGAGGCCGTTGTATCATCACTCCGGTCGAGCCGGCCCATTCATGCCGAAGCGTGTCTCTCCCACGGTCAGTTTCATAAAATGTTATCTGAAGTTTAGACAATTTAGCACATTGTCTAACTCTGAAGTGTATGAAGTTTTAAAAATATTATTTTACACTTTTAAGTTCGTGGTTTTTGAAGACGATTTTTTTTAAATATTATGTTATTTTTTTACATATTCAAGTTGGGACATAGCTTTTAGCAAGACTAGGTAGGTATAGAGAAGTTTCTAAGGGCAAATTTTAACAGGAGACCCATTAGCCCATTTTATGGGCGCTCTCTAGAGATTAGATAATGACGTCATACGTCAAACCGTGACGCACATTGGCCTTGCTAAGCCACCGGGCACGCTTGCACTACATGGTTAAATACAGACAGCCACACAAGAGGGTACTCCACTGGTGTTTCGCGTACGCAGCTGGCTGCAATCGCTTACCAGCAAATGATCCGTCTACTTATCTTCCATCTATCACGTAAAACAGTTACAATTAAACCGTGGGAGAACCATACTTCGGCATGAATGGGCTGGCTCGACCGGAGTAATACTGGTGATACCACGGATGGTACAGAGGCCCAATCCGGGAAAAAGGGGGTTTAAAAGTTGTAGCACATTAAGAACTCCACTGGTGCTGCGGTTGTCCACGGACGGCGGCAATCGCTTACCATCAGATGATCCGCCTGCTCGTCTGCCTTCTATCACATAGAAATGCTACAATCGGTCAATTTTCCTCAATTGGTATTGTAAATACAGCCACACATCAAAGTATACAAAACTGACAAATTTCTTCATTCGATCCTCACCTTAATATCAAACACTTTCAGTCCAATATCATGTGAGGATTTTTGACGGATTGTATTAACCTCATGTGTTTATGTTCCATGGATTTGTATACACTTATCATCAACTTCCCGCAGTGGTATTTCCGAACCGGTACGACATTGAGATCTTCAAGAAATAAGCCTCTACTTCCTAAAAGGCCGGCAATGCATCTCCACTCCTTCTGATGTGGCTGATGTCCATGGTCGGCGGTGATCAGTAACTATCAGGTGACTAGCTTGCTCGTTTGCCTGCTTTACTCATAAAAAAAGAACAAAAAATAAAGAAAATGGATGTGCGGCTGCTTTTACTACGGTAGGTAATGATGGCGAACTCCTTCGTTGCTGGAGTTTTTCAGCAGGTTTTCAAATATCGAGGAGTTACGGTTGTCATTGTGATTGCCAACAGAGCTGATACTGGTTCACTCTTAAAGTTTAACTTGTTTAGATAGCCCGCTGCCGTGTGTTCCCCGGCAGAGTAGAATAGGCCACCCTCACTCTTACCGAGGTGTCGTAAAAGGCGACTAAGGTAAAGCTGCTGGCTATGATCATCAGCACCCAGAGAAGGAAAACTCTGTATTTATATCAAAACCCTCGCCAACCCGTCTGCCAAGCGTGGTGAGTATGGCAATTACCCCTCATGTGATTGAGAGAGGCCCGTGCCCCAGCAGTGGGGACTTAAATGGGCTGATTATGATGATGAGATAGCCCGACCTCCGGAGGGCGCTTATCGAATAGCATACACTCTCGGAGGAGTCGCATCCGCGGTATAACTCGAGCGAGTGCTTATTGTTCCTGTGACCATTTATTGCAGATTTCCTTGGAATAAACGTATTAACGTATAGTAAGTTGAACCATTGCAGCGCGACAGTAGGTACTTCTTCTTTTCTTCGTACGGGCTTTTCGCAATTAGGCGTCAGGTGCACCCATTTAGCGTGCGGAGGGTGAAGTCAGCTGGTTCTCACTCCAACCAGCTAAGTTCTTCAAGGAAACCTATAAGCGCCTTGAACGTCGCCGAACATTTCCTGTAGACTACCCGGGAAGCTTGCCCGGCAGGTGGCCACTCCTGTGCAATCCAGTAGTAGGTACATGACCGGCTGTTTCATCCTTCTCCATGTATGCTCTGCATAACTACCATGCCCTGTTAGAGCGCTTGTCACTAAGCGTAGGTTTGGCTTACTAAGCTGTAAGAATTGTCTAGAGAGACGGGGATCCAGTTGCGGTAGGATTAGTTTCGCCTCAGACAGGCGATTCATTCCTCCAGATTGAAAATGAAAAATGAAAAAATATTTGTTTCCAACAAAATGATGATACATGGAAAGATAAATCACAACACAGAACATATAGCAATTATAAACAGAACACAATTTGGTATAATTATGGACAATATGTTCTTACACCAAAACATTTTGTTGCTTATACGACGTCCAGTTAGATTACCTTTGGTCCTCACACTAGGATTGCTCCAATAGTTGTTCTGTAGAAGTTTGGTTTGCGACAGTACTTATTAAATGTATCATTGGTCCCTTATTATAACTGGCCGGAATGCTGTAATAAGATAACGTGACGTGATGGCCTACAACGAAACAGAATTGGCCCCCATCCCTTTCAAACGCGCTGTGCGCGTGCGCGTGAATTTTGTTTAAATGCGACAGGGATATTCTCGTTCGCCACTGGATGGTTTCGTTGTAGGCTCTTTGTCTATTTGACTGTCTCACTGCAGGGAAAAGGCCTTCATCATAGAAATTCAAGTCATCGCTACTAATGATGGGATTAGGCTTAATCACCACGCTTGCCACATGCGGATCGGTGATCGATCACAATCCCGAGCTATGTTCGACAAATTCGTTACATACCTTTGCTCGGTCCGGGAATCAAACCCAGGGCCCCGAGATTACGGCCAGGTCCAACGGGGCGATTATCTTTGTACTTATTTAAGTAAAAAGAGCCTACAAATACCATTTGGTTGGTTTCCCCTTCAGAGTAAATACATATCGGCTGAGATGTGGCAATGTGTCTTACTAGCTTTTGCCCGCGGCTTCGCTCGCGTTAGAAAGAGACAAAAAGTAATTCTCCATCCCTTCAACTAGAAAATCACGTTAATCCGCCTCTGCGTTTTTCTACTACCGGCTATAATATCATATTGTAAGTGCTACCGCTTATAAAACCATAAAGAATATTTAAAATATCTAAAAAGCATTATTTATTCGGAAGTATTTTTCATAGCTCAATTTTAGTGGAAATCGCTAAAAGCTTTCCGACATTCTATGCATACTCGTACGGTATGATAAATTGTACAGTCAACTCCAAAAATATGTATACACTTTAGGACCTTGTCCCAATACTTACCTATAAGAAAGTAGAGGTTTACTTTCTTATATTATATATTGTGACAACGTCCTAAAGTGTATACATGTTTTTGGAGTTGAAAGAAAGAAAGAAAGAAAATATTTATTATTATAGACATCACAACACAGAACATATAGCAATTATAAACAGAACACAATTTGGTACAAACAGAAAACAAAACATAAAACAATCAAAAAAACATAAAAATAAAACAAAAGGAAAAAAGTTGACTGTACATAAATGCTCGAATGCATTCGATTGCGGTTATAACCCACATGGAACGTTGTGTTTGTGAGCAAACTTCTAATAGAAGTTTATCATAAATAACGGTTTCTATCGAGAGTTGATTAATCAGTTATAGGTTTTCAATATAATTGACAACCCGTTTGTAACAGTGGTAGTGAACGCTGCCTTTGGTCCAAGGGTTCGATCCCCGCACAGTACCAACATTTGTGTAATTGAACATGTTTGTTTGTATTGGTCTAGGTATTTTCTATGTATTATAAGTATGTATTTACATAACAAAAAGTATCTATTATATGTCTATATTTGTAAACCCACTGTTGATTCTGGTATCCGTAACACACCTGTGTTACGGATATTAGAATAAAGGTCTTTAGCTACATATATCAGAGTAAGATCAAAGTATGTTATGTTGTGAAATATTTATTTATTTATTTGTTACCTTTTAAAAGCGCTATTGAAATATCACCGCCGAATCACAAGATTCTGGTAAGGTTCAGCTATTCAGGTACCGTTGAAGTGTAAATGAGAAGCTAAAAAATGTACAACCTGTGCGGATAAAGAATGGGATCAGAAATGGCGGCGCATCTATTCACTTCTCGCTCGCACACTATTTGCGTCTATACTCGCACCCCACATCACGTCGATACCACATCCCAGTGGCGCTTTGTCACTCGAGCTGACATAGTACTGATGTTTGTTAATTAATTTTGTTGCTATTATAATGGAGAATGTACACTTATTTTATTGTTAAGCTCTGCTTAAACTCCGTTGAAAATAAAAAATATTATTGAAAAAATTACTACGATAGGTCGTGTAGTTTCCGAGAAATTTGATTTTAAAATACACGGGTTGTAAAGTGACGTCATTTTTGCAACACTAGCTCAGTCCTCGCTTGTCCTGGCAATTAATCGCCCTTATCTCCATCAATTTGGTTGAAAATAAAAATCATGACTGAAAATAGAAAATAATATTACGATACGTCCTGTATTTCCCGAGATACATAATTTAAAAAAAGTTATACGGTGACTTCACAATAGTAGCACGCGCCTGCGCAATTTTATTTTTCTATAATTTCATCAATAGGCGGTCTTTTTTGGTGAAACAAACACTTGTGTATTTGTATTGATATTAGCTCTACTGGGGCCATAGTTTTTTGCAATGTTGTATACCTATTAACATTCTCCATTGTAATCCTACTATAAAACACACGGGTTGTAAAGTGACGTCAATGCCGTTCCAGTACTTCGCAACACTAGCTCAGTCCACTCGCTTGTCCTGGCCATTAATCGCCCTTATCTCCATCAATTTGGTTGAAAATAAAAATCATGACTGAAAATAGAAAATAATATTACGATACGTCGTGTATTTCCTGAGATACATAATTAAAGAATAAAAAGTTTTACGGTGACGTCACAATACTAGCGCGCGCCTGTGAAATTTTAATTTTCTATAATTTCATCAATACTTGGTCTTTTTTGATGAAACAAAAACTTGTATATTTGTATAGACATTAGCTCCACTGGGGCCATAGATTTATGCAATGTTATATGTATACCTATGTATACCTATTAACATTCTTCATTGTAACCTACTCAGAATGCGATTCATTGTCAATATTATTTACTTTGGTACTGTTGACGTTTCGGCTACATTATAGCAGCCGTTGTCACAAGCGGACATTCTTCTGTGACCACGGTAGCTGTAATTAATCTTCCTTATTGAAACAGCTGGTACGGGTAAGAGGATGTAACGCGTCGCGTGCCTTGTTTTTGCTCGAATAGTGTGTCCTGTTTTTTTAAGTGATAGGTGGCATACGATTACCTGATGGTTAGCGATTGCCACCCACGACATCAGTGGACTCACAAGTGCGCAGCCAACCTTTAAACCCCCCTTTCCCCTGGATTGGCTCCGCTACCCTCAATCAAGCAGCGAAATGCAGTACAATGCTGTTTTACTCCGGTATTCTGTGCAGCCGTGGTATCACTCCGGTCGAACCGGTCCATTCATGCCGAAGCGTGGCTCTCCCACGGTCAATTGTGTCAATTGTTTGACCGTGTAAATGATTAACCCTTAGTTTTTTTATTCAGTCAAATGGTGGTAAGTGTTTTCGTCTTGAAACTTTTTTCAGCAGAAAGTACATCTGTAAAGCTTATCGTTTTTCTCGCTGAACGTAACACGAATATTACCCACTACCCGGAAGCTGGCGTGCGGCTCGAAAGCTGTTACGTCGCACTACATCAATCATGCAACGGTGACGTGTGAGCGTTATTAGCTAATAATGTTACATCTGTAACAGAGGTTAAGGGTTGCCAGGTCATAAACCAAAATGCCGGGTAATCTGACTAGTTTAAGCCTACCTCGCCAAAGCTGTCGCTCTGGAGCCCGAGGTAAGCTTGGACCATGATTCTTGATTTGGGGTGTCTGGTAATTACAATTAAGCGACTGTCGTCTGACCTTCGCACCCCTTTAACCAGGGAACCAGACCAACTGAATTATGGTTACACGTTTCAAAACTATCCGAAACGTGCAGGTTTCCTTACGATGTTTTGCTCTCTCCGCCGAGCTAATGGTAGAAATATGCATATAGATTTGAAAGATCCAGAGGTGCTTGCTCGGACCCTAACAAGTTTAGCCTGACATATGTGTAAAAAAGACGAAAATCCTATATTTAGAGGGCTAGTTACAGGCGTAATTTTTTACCGACTTCAAAAAAAAGAGGTTCTCAATTCGACATGTATATATATATATTTTACTTATTTGTTAGTTATTTGGCGGGAGTGGAAGGCTAAAATAATGAGAACTCTCAAATTTTAAAAAGGTCGTTTTAGTGTCTAATTTTTTACCTATAACTAAGCCGGCATTGTGACTACCTATGTATTTTGCAATGGTATTTTGTGCTAAGGGCCGCATTAAACGCGTGCTGGCTGGTTTCAGATGGAAGGCTTCGGGCTATTTCTAATAGTAGGTTACTGGAACGGACGGGCTATGATGGCAACAGAATAGAGAAGGCTCTTGTATCTGCGCTCACAAATACCCACTTGTGATCTACTTTCTTGACAGCTCATTGATA
The DNA here is from genome assembly GCA_019059595.1 of Marasmia exigua. Classification (NCBI taxonomy): domain Eukaryota; kingdom Metazoa; phylum Arthropoda; class Insecta; order Lepidoptera; family Crambidae; genus Marasmia; species Marasmia exigua. The sequence continues at coordinate 23,837,408 of CM032473.1, forward strand.
TTTGTGATCATCATCATTTCAGCCAATAGACGTTCACTGCTGGACATAGGCCTCTCCCAATGTTCTCCACACAGATCGGTCCTGTGCCACCCGCATCCAATGGATTCCCGTGACCTTCATCTTGTGGGGCCTGCCACGTTTGCTACTTCCTGTACGAATTTGTGATAGAATGTAATATTTGAGATGTTGATCCCCAATTTAGTAATTCAGGAGAAAGCATTTTATATGTAAAAAAAATGTATTTTTGTTTGAGTGGGTAAACGAGTTCTAGAGTGGAGACCGCGTCTTGGCAAACGTAATGTAGGGCGCCCTCTGGCTAGATGGGGGGACGATGTGCGCAGGATGGCTGGCAAGAGCTGGATGCGAGAAGCCATGGATAGATCACAGTGGCGAACAATTGGAGAGGCTTACGTCCAGCAGTGGACTGCGATAGTTAGTGATGTTGATGATTTTTGTTTACAGAGCCATGTCTCTCCTGACGGGTTTCGTGGTGCGCACGCGGCCAGGTCAAGGCGGCAGCTGGCTGGGTTACGTGTCCCGCTCCGACCCCCGAGGGGCCCTGCCTGCTTGGCTGGTCAACAGGTACGTTTCACAGTCCATTATTCTATCCAGATGGGTTTCTTAGGGCGCACTTGGCCAGGTTAGTAGGGCAGCTGGCTGGGTTACGTGTCCCGCTTCAACCCAGGGGGGGGCTTGGCAACAAGCAGGCGCTTGTCTGGGCTGCAGGCTGATATTACGAAGACTTATTTAAGTCGGTTTGAGGTCGTGCAATTTTCTGGGTAACCTAATTATAGTTGTAAAAAAGATTCCCAAACAAGTAAAAAAATATGGCAATTTTTTTTTTTTCATAAAGCAATTTTATATTATGTTACTACATTAAGCTCTACGTATACCCAATCATCATGATCGGAACGCCCTGTTGATCTAGTGGCTTAAGTACCGGGCCGTGATCTAGAGGTCCTGGGTTCGATTCTCGGGTCGAGCAAAAAGTAGGTATGTTTCGAATTTTTCGAATATTGCTCGGGTTGGTTTGCTTGTACTAATCCGCATTAGGCAAGCGTGATTAAGCCTAATCCCACCATAGTAGCGATGACTTTATTTCTATTGATGAAGACCTTTGCCCGGTAGTGCGACAGTATATAGGCTGATACTAGTATAATCATCATAGGTGCATCACAGCATTAAAAAATATTTTTTGTGGTTTACTCTCCAGGGTTACAGCTCAACTGGCACCCAGGTTGGTGCACCAACTCCACGCTGCGGCTAGACGGTATCCTGGCTGGAAGGCGCTCACGGACTTACCCTACCACAAGCCCTGGAGACACCCTGAGCAAGTGCCTCCCTATAGGATCTCACTGGAAGATGTATGTATTATTCATCATCATCTCATTAATCCTCCGACCGATTACGGCTACGGCGACCAATCTCAACGATCAGCCACGTACCCAGGATATATTATAGTGAGTAACACACTTAAAAATTTCATCTCCTGTTCAGGCGGGACACGAGATGAAATTTTTAAGTGTGTTATTTACTTAAGGATAAATTGCAAAAGATTGCTATAAAAAATATCAACTATATTATAGCGCTACAGTGTGTGTGCAAACACAAGCGCACTCTCTGTTCCCTTACACTCATATTCGGATGGGACACCAGCGTGACACAACTAGAGAGGGATTGAGCGCAGGACCAACGGCTTAACGTGTTTTCCGAGGCACGGGGGTACAAGGCCGCCAACATCCAGACTCCGGGCTGGCACTGAGAATTTCTTACCGAAAACATATGTACAACATTTAGGCCCGACCCGGGGATCGAACCTGGGACCTCTTGCATCATCTCATTATTAGTGTTATTGCGTCCAAATGAAGCGACTGCCGTCTAATCTTCGCAACTTTTAGAAAGTGGTATCAGGCCAACTGTATCATGGCTGTAGTACAAGTTTCAGAAACTTATCCGTTACATGTAGGTTTCCTCGCGATGTTTCCCTCAGCAAGCTTATGGTAGAAATATGCACATAGATTTGAAAAACCAAGTATTCATTGTAAAATTGTAATCACCAGTCTTTCCGAATCCTGAGGACCTAATTTAAAGCAGACGTTACGACCGAATCGGAGTTTCCCTCTCTTTCACACGCGCTGTCTCCTTTGTTTGAATCATTTCAGCCAATAGACGTCCACTGCTGGACATAGGCCTCCTCCAATGTTCTCCACACAGATCGGTCCTGTGCCGCCCGCATCCAAAGGATTCCCGCGATCTTGACCAGATCGTCGGTTTACCTTGTAGGAGGCCTGCCACGGTTGCGACTCTGTACGTGGCCTCCAGTCGAGGATCTTTCCGCCCCAACGGCCGTCTGTTCTCCTCGCTATGTGCCCTGCCCATTGCCACTTGAGGCATGCAATCCTTTGGGCTATGTCTGCGACCTTAGTTCTCCTACGGATCTCATCATTTCTGATACGATCACGCAGGGACAGTTTTGTTTGAATGCGACAGGTATATTCTCGTTCGTTACGGCACGAAATTAAGTCACCTGGATCATGGTCTAAGCGTACCCCGGGCTCTAAAATGACAGCTTTTTTATGTGATAGGTGGCAGACGATCAGACGGATCACCTGATGGTAAGCGATTGCCGCCGCCCATGGATACCCGCGACACCAGTGGAGTCACAAGTGCGCTGCTAAACTTTAAATCCCCTTACCCCTGGATTGGGCCTCCGGTACCCTCACTCACGCTTTGGAAGCAACTGGGAATTATACGCTAAGACGAGGAGTTCTTTAACAACCCGAGGTGCATACTCGCTAATGAAATGAAATGATTTTTTTTTATTCAATTTAGGTCCATACAGAACACTTATGAATGTCAACATGTTTACCACTGGTTCGGAATGTAGTTTTCTGCCAAGAAGACACCAGCAAGAAACTCAACAGTTACTCTTTTAAAAAAAATGTTTTACAAAATGTCACCATTAACTTAAAATTATGTACTACATGAAAGCAATAAATAAAATGACTATGACTCTGATTCGAATCAGAGGTCGCACGATCTAATCCACTAGATACATATTACTACTTACTATTCTTATCTATCAGTAAGATAAAATCCTTTGTAATTACGAAGTTCCTACGCGTTTGGCCGCGATGACCTCGAATCAATACATGTCGGCAACTCGGACCAATCCATCGTTAGACCCAAATAATGAGTTAAACTTCTAAAGCTAAGAAGAATCCCGACCCTTTTGTAATTGGATTTCCGAGGGTATTATCCTTTGCGAAGAAGTGTAAGGATATAATAGGTATAAAAATCACACATCAAAGTAAAGTGAACAGCGGTTGAGATCGCATCTTGTGCTTTTACCGCAATTGGTTCAAAATAAGTATATATATGGGTATATATACTTATTTTGAACCAATTGCGGTACTTACTGGGGTAAGTATAGCACCCAGAGAAGGAAAACTCTGCTTTTATATCAAAACCCTCACCAACCCGTCTGCCAAGCGTGGTGAGTATGGCAATTACCCCTCATGTGATTGAGGGAGGCCCGTGTCCCAGCTGTGGGGTCTTAAATAGGCTGGCGATGATGCGATGACGATGAAGTATATCGGTAAAAATCAACTTTGATTACCTGTTGGTTTGCATTGCTTTGATTTTATATTACATTAGTATTTAATAATAATGATTAATGTAATATAACAATCACATTATAGCAAACACAAGTGCACTCTCTATTCCCTTGCCCTCATATTCCGATGGGACACCAGAGTGGTACGACCGGAGAGGGATCGGGCGCAGGACGAACGGCTTAACGTTATTTTCGAGGCACGGGGGTACAAGACCGCCAACTTCCAGACTCCGGGCTGAAACATAGTTAATCGAACCCCAACCGCAGCCGTCGCTTTAAAGTGCGACGCAGTACCCATTGCGCCAACGAGCCATTCACATTAGTAATTAAATTAGGAATGCAACGCCTTGCCAAGTTCTATTTTTCCGGACCACTACAATCTGGACATCTTTAAGGCAAGAGTGAATAGGTATCGTCTAAGTAAACGCGTTACATCTTTGACCTCATCGTCACTTTCTATCAGGTGAGATTGTAGTCAAGCGTTGGCCTATACTTGGTTCGTAAAAAAAGGCTGCGCTTCCTTTGTGGGTGCACATGTAGGCTAATTTGTAAAATAGGTAACTACATAGATATAATTAATAAGGTGGTGGTAATAATCAATAAGGTTCGCGTAGTAAAAGACTGCGAAGGAGGGTAGACCGTTTTGTCTGCCAGTAACATCTTACCCGCAAAAAAATCAGTTACTCCGTGACCATGGCGCTTGCAACAGTGCCGGAATATCGGAAACTCAAAAATAAGATACATGGTAGAAATCTCGTAAATAACTATTCTAATAGATATTATTTAATAAATAATATTAGTCAACACATAATTAGATGTATAAGTATTTTGTTAATTTTAGATTTTCGTGTTTTTTTTTAAATTATAAATCTAATTTTAGAGTTGACTACAGAATTTTGTAATACCAACACCATTTGATGCTGGCAGGCTGAATACCGTGTCTCTGATACTTTTTATACCATCTATGTATCAAATGTGTATTATGCAAATAAATAATGTTTCTGTTTCTAAATATTCGGTATTATAAATATATTAATGAGTCCTACGTATAAGGGCTGATGTGCAAAGTCGCAATTTACAGGAGAGGCACGCAAAGTTTCAATTTGGAACAGTTTTAAGATGGTAATACGGAAGTTTTTGAAACTTTGCGTGGTTGCCAAGGCAGTTGTAAACATCCTGGTTCATGCCTCAGCATATCTGCACAAGTACCTGATTACCAAACAATGCGTTTCTCATTCCCAGTCTATTTCTGAAACCAAAATTAGAATTTGAGATAGTGTTGCTTATCAATAGTCCACTATCGATAGTCTATCGATAGACTATCGGAGGTAAAAGTAAAATCAATAGTATTGATAGTCTATTAATAGTATTGCTGGTTTTTAATAGTATCTATTAAACAATCAATAGTATTGGTGTTATCAATACTATTGATCAAATATTACTATCGATACTATATCGATAGTATGCATAGTAATATTTGATCAATAGTACCCATAGTTTTGTACTATCGTAGCGATAGCTTTGACCAATAGCAATATTATCGATAGTACTATCTATAGTCAGTTTTTTTAAATACTAATTTGAAAGCATATTTCTTCTTTAGGATCTTCAGAACGTGACTCACTAACGAAATGGTTCTATTTTCTATGCACCTAATATAATATGTACTTTCTACTAATTTCATTTTAATTAGTCCATGCATTTACATTTTTTTATTATATACCTAGGTGGCAGACGAGTCGACGGATCACCTGATGGTAAGCGATTATCGCCGCCCATGGACACCTGCAACACTAGTGGTGTCACAAGTGTGCTGCTTACCTTTTAACCCCCCTTCCCCTGGATTGGGCCTGATTTGGTACCCTCACTCACGCTCACTAGCACTCACGTTATATTCAATTTCTTCGCCATTGTGGTAGGCTACCAATTTTAATATTTCTCAATTTGTTTTGTTACCGTCGGAGTTGTGACAGTTTCTGCGTTGACTTTTTCTAAACCACTCGATCGACTTTTTCCTCATCATTCAACCATTTTTTGTTTGGAACGTTTTTGCGTACAATGTATTGTAACATTGCTCATTAACTTATTTTATTTTTATTCTAAACGCAAATACTCATGGCAGACGGTAGAGTATTTCATTCATTAATAATGATATATCAGTAGGTTCAAACTGTTACATTGAGCCAAACCATTGACTTTCTTTATCCAAACCCTCATGTCGGTCGGTGTCATACTTCATTCTACTATGGATTCTACTCAATCTAAATAAATCAATGAATGAAATGATAGGTACATATTTACCCCTAAGAATAAAAATATGGCAAATACCTAGATATAAGCCTTTGTTTTCTTGTTTCAGTGCATAGACCCTGATGCACCACCGCCACGCCAAGAGCCCAAACCGGACACATCCAAGAGCAAGCTGGTCGTGCCCCAACCCAAGGAGGTTGAGAGCCACAGCGTCGAAGACCTCGGAGACATATCCTCAGAATTCAGCGTCGAAGTTGAGGAAGACCTATCAGACCTCACCCTGGATGCCACCAAGAAAAAAGGAAAGTTCTACAAACTAGTGAAGTCGATGAAGAATAGGAGAAAAAGCGTCCAAGTGGCTAAAAGTGCTGATAATCTGCTCGAAGGGAAACCAGAAGATAAACAGGAGAAGAAGAAGGGTTTCAAGTTCCATCGGAGGTTTAGTTTGAGCAGAGGCAGGGAGGACTGAGCTTAACAGTGTATTGGATGTGGAATTTAAAATATATATCTTAATGAAACGGACCGAGGTATTTAGATAATCTCGGTAGTCATATCGTGTACATATGACGATGAGAACGGAAATGTGTAAGCATGATGAGTATACCTAAAAAGGCACGAGTTGTCTCGGGCTAGGCCGAAAATCCAAGTACAATTGTTATAAATCTTTTAAAATTTTAATGCCACGATACGGAGTAAATTCATTTACCTATTTATGGACAATGATAGCAATTCGTAAACTATGTTTGTGTAAATCTATGTTTTTTTTATGAGAAAGGAAGGCAAACGCGCAAGCGAGTCACCTGATGGTAAGCGATCACCGCCGCCCATGGACATCGGCCACACTAGGGGGAGTGGAGAAGCGTTGCCGGCCTTTTAGGAATGTTATATGGCTTATAGGCTCGTTTCTTGAAGATGTCAATGTCGTACCGGTTCGGAAATACCGCTGCGGGAAGTTGATTCCACAATGAGGAGGTGAGTGGCAAAAAATGACGTTTAAAGCGCACTGTGGTGGACCTCCACCCATCCAGATGGTACAGGTGGAATTCTAGTTTACGGCGTGTAGTACGGTAGTGAAATTCAGCAGCGGGTATTAACTCAAACAAATCCTCGGAACACTTACAATGGTACAGACGGTAAAAGACACATAGAGATGCGACTTCTCTCCGCAGGGCCAGAGAATCTAAGCAATCAGTTATTTCATGTTATTTCTATCTTTGAGCTGTGCTTTGGGTACCCTTAAGTCCGTATCATAACGGTGATCTATGATACCGTTACTGAACAACATATCACAGAAAAAGCTATTATAACTATAGGTACTTAAACCATCGTTTTAACATTTTTACACTGTACCTAATTTTCCGGAACGATTTAACTTTAGTTTAGTTAAGGCGACGGGTAGCCCTAACTAGCGACACCATTTGTTTTTTATTGTTAGCTACTAAACCGGATCTATTTTAAACAATTTCGGTGTTACAACCTCTCGGCAAACACTTATACATACTATTTATTAAACAACCATGCACAAATGTTGGGTCCGTTTTTGTACGCGAAAAATTGATTATTGGCGGTAATTTAAATTTCGAGTACAAAAGTAGATCCAAAAGTAAAGTACATATAAGTATTAAATAAATAGAATAACTGTTTTCCGAGAGATTGAAACCCCGAAATTGTTTAAAATAGATCCGGTTTAGTAGCTAAAAATTAAAATCGATTGGCGTCGCTAGTGCGCCCTACACTACCTTAACTATAGTCATACTTAGTATGTACGAGCCTTAGTTGTTCGAAGTAAAAAAGTTTTTCTATACATAAAATCTAAAATGAGCTTAATGATAAAAAATTCGATGCAATGTAAAACTTTTTGCTTATTGGTAACAAGATTGTTACGTCACGAAAATGAAGATAAGACGTTGGATGGGAGACGTTGTTTTTTTTAACTGAAAATACTATTTATTTGTCAGCATAGAACCTTATTTGTTGTTATTCTTACGTATCGAATAATGTATTAACAACTTTAGGCATGTCATAGCTTCAAACAGCATACAAGTGCTACGGACCAAGACCGTACTACAATCTGTTATTTGTCTCGTTTTCTAAGTATATCAATTATCAACTGTCTACAATTTCAAATGTTATTTCAAAAATAATTGAATGCGAAAGCGATGAATGATTTTTCGACTGTGTTTGTAGTGTGTGGGAACCAGAGATTTGCCCTCTAAAAACTCTCCGACGCCGGTGACTCAACAGTCCGCTTGACCTCGCCTACGGTCAACGCAGACCGCCTCAGGGGGGTACAATAGCACCCACTTCTTAACTTTTAGAATTTGCGCCCGCGTTCAGCGCGTCATTCTCCTCCTATGTTGTCTCATTATGGGACAGCCAGTGCCCTCGCACCTAGCACCCGAGACCCTCCAGGCGCGGCAGGGCGTTATATTTACGAGCTCCTCTTAGGCCGTACGCTGCGTTAAGCGGTTGCATCTTAGGACACGGCATTTCCACAGGGATGTCATTATGCTATCCTCGCCGCTATTTGCGCGACGTGGATCACCTGCGCGGGACCCGGCGAGCGCTGATACCCGCTGATTCGTGAGCAGGCGCCGCGATAAACGTGCACCCGCAGCAGCGTACGGCGTGATGGCGCGTCCACCCCGTCCGCGACGTAGCCGGAGAGAGAGAGGATCCTCGCTCCCTTTCCCCGCTCTGCAGTCTCTTTCTGCAACATCACCTCCTCACAGATGGAGGCTGCTGCCAGATTGGTAGGTACCTAACCCAACTAAAGAATTCATTGATAAAGATTTAAATCAACCAGCAGCACAGCAGTCGATCCACCCTTCATCCAATTTGGATGTGGCAGTTGTTGTACGATCGTGATATGTTTCTTTTTGCAATACGTGATAAATATGTTTGATGACTTTCATTTTTTTGTGATGTATCAGTCTTGTAATTAGTTCGCATTGTCTGGGAAGGACGAGTACATAAATGTTAATGAATTCTCGAAGGGAGAAATTGTTAGATATCAGTGTTATTGTTAGGGATTAAGAACGATGTTATAGTAGCTAGAAAAACTTTTTCCATTTCTAAGATTACACGATGTAAGATTTTAAACTACAGTGCATGATTGTGCGTTTTAATTTTTTGTTTCAAGTTGTTAGGGTCAGTCTATAATTGCTTCTTCCTCTTCAACTTTAATGCTTCAGTTTTTGATACTTTCATTTCCTATTATTTACATATTGAATATCTTTTGTTATTTGATGAGATGGATAGGTACAATAACAAAGTAATTTATTATCTTTGTGTTCTATGTTCTTATTTGACTGGCCGGATGGCGCATTTGGTAGTAACTCTGCCTTATGCGGCTATGGTCGTGAATTCGATCCTCACCCGGGACAAACATTGGTGTGATAAACACTTGTGTTTGTTCGGTGTCTGGGTGTTGTATATGTATTTAAGTATATATTTGTAATTGCTCTGTTGTCTGATATACGGAGTAACGGACTTAGTACTTAGTAGAAGTAAAAATGTATTTATTTAAATTTCTTATACCATATAAATTGTACAATTATCTATTTATGATGATATGAGTTACGCTCTTTTGCATTTGTGAAAATCATTATCAAAGTAGAAAAATAATATTAATACTTACATTTACAGACATAACGAGAGTGAAATAGTGATAAGTGTTCAAACTAAAGCAATATCTATAGAAGTGAGTTTCCTCTGTCTTCCTGTTATTTCTGATGACGTTTATAAACTCTAAGTACCTACTTATATTTCTATACAATATGCTCCCCTGAGTGTAATATGACAAAATAAAAATATTTTCATCTCAGCAGGCCATCAGGGTGAGGATGGCAGACTCAATGGGTCTTTGTTAGTTCCTTTGTGCCTGTCAGCCTCATATTTGGATTTCACGGTCGCTTACCCATCAGGCGGAGTGAGGGATTGGCCTTTCTATAAAAACAAATAAAAAAAAAAGTGGTTTCTATTATAATTTTACAAGTAGCCCTACATAGTGACCCCGCCTTCCGCTCGCATTCCTTACGGGTTGGGAGTTCATTTCATATTCTGGACAAACAATATCTGGGTAAATAATATATGCATTCAAAAACTAACTAACTACCCATAGCCTGACCGGATGGCGCAATTCGTCGTGACCCTGCATCTTACGCCAAAGGTCGTGGGTTCGATCCCCACGCTGCACAAACATTCGTGCGATGAACACTTGTGTTTGTTCAGTGTCTGGGTGTAATATATGTATTTAAGTATATATTTGTGTTCCTGTGTTGTCTGATATCTGTAACACAAGTGCTTAAGCTACTTAGTACGGAATCAGGTTAACCTATGAGATAGCTTTTTAGATTTTCGTGTTGCATTATAACTATAATGTATCAATACGGGGATTAACACGATATTTATTATGTGAAACAACATTGTGTACTCACATATTTGGCTCGAGATTGAGTGCGCTCGTGACCACGGCTGCTGTAACGTAGCCGAAACGTCGAGCCAAATATGTGATTACACAATGTTGTTTCACATAATAAATATCGTGTTAATTACAACCTATGAGATGTTGTGAGAATTATTATTATTATTTTTTAGTAAACATTTTTTTGTCTCAAAATGGTTGTTATTATTATTATTATAGCGTGGTTCTCATACGAACGTGCTTAATTCACGGTGTCATATATTAAAAGTAGGATTTTTTTTGGTTGGGAAATAATGGCAACACACTGTAACCTTGCCTGAAAAAAGAAATGGCGTGTATGGCTATGACTGTCTGTACTACACTCAGGGTGCTCCATTTTATTATACAGTTTGCTAGAATGTTTCATAGAGTAGTTATTAACAAATGTTACATCAACTGTGAGTATGTAGATAGCGTGATGAGAATTATGGTAGATAGTTTAGCTAGCGACTGAAATCATGATTGGACCTCTGTATTATAGTTCGCCATCTAGTGGATTTTTCAGAAGTGAGTGTAGCGCCCGGATGCAATCAATATTTGGCGTCAACAAAACCAGCGAAAAAAATTAAATGTTTTTTCTTACTGATTAAAATAGGTAAACGAGCTTGCGGCCCATCTGATGGTAAATGGTAACCGCCGCTCATAGACATCAACAATGCTGGAGCACAGTCATGCCGCTGCCTACCGTGAAAAACGTACTCTTTTCAATCCTCGTTTAAAAACCGGTCATGAAGGGTTCCGTAACAGCAAGTAAGATATATGGAAGGTAAATTGCGGTTTACGGTTTATAACGTATTAAAAAAAAACTACTCACTATATCTAGTTCAAACCAATTTTTGTTGTTAGTTTTCATGATTATGTACATCATATATTTTGTTTAGTTTTATAATTCATTTATCATAGAAGTTAGAGGGGGGGGGGGCACAATTTACCACTTTTAAAGACCTATCCATAGATACCCCACACGTATAGGCTTGATGACGGACAGACGGACAGACATGACGAATCTATAAGGGTTCCGTTTTTTGCCATTTGGCTACGGAACCCTAAAAAAGGATATGTCATAGCGATCAGGGAACACCGCGGCTGGAAGCTCATTCCAGAGTTTGCATGAGCGTGGGAAAAAAAAGTGTTGGAAACGAAGCGTTCTGGAAGGGATTGGTTCCAGGTAGTATTGGTGAAGTTTGCCGCGGCGTCTAGTCGTGCGATTGTAGAATGCTGACCCTGGTATGATATTGAACTACTCCACAGAGCACTCTCCATGGAAGAGCCTATAGAAGGGGCAAAGAGTTTGGTGCTTAAAACACGCAGTAAGCTATTTAGTACGCACCCACCACGTTAATACAGGGTATTTCATTTCGGATGTAAAGCCAATGGCTTACTAAGTATGATGCTCACCGTACCGTAATTCACTCTATTACTCAGAAATGGTTTTATGATTCTTATTCTGTTGTTCCTGTAGAATATAGGCTGCATCCTAAGTCTATATTCTGTTGATAGAAAATAAAATACAATTATTGACCGTCACAACACAGAAAAAATTAATACAGTAGGCATAACACGGCACGACACAGATACAAATAGGTGAACCGATACGCGAAGAGATGGTGTGGTTGTTGTGTCTGGTCAATCAAAATATCTGGCCGAGTGGCTAAGGATGTCTAGAATAAAAAGGTTGATGGTTCAAACCCGAGTGGAGCTTGAAGTCTTTTTTTTTTTTTTGGGTCGTGGGACCACGACCCCCCACTATGGACGATGAGAGGTTACCCAGGGGTTTTAGTCGGTAGACCCCCGTCGTGATGCGGGGGGGGGGGGAGTCCAACATAATGGGTATGCGTAATGCGTTTCCCCTGGGACAACAAAAAAAGGTCCCGACCTCAGCATTTGCTGCTACGGCGTTATCTGCAGTGCCGTAGCAGCTAGTACCTATTCTGGTGGGACATGTTGCTCCTGGTATGGAGCTCTCTATCACGAGAAATCACTCGTAGGACAACTCGTTCACTTTGGTTAACGTTTTAGCACAGACTTATAAGTGAACAAGTTACTTATTGGTCTGTGCGTAGGACTGAATCAAAAAGCCAGTCGATTCTAATCGATCGAATGATGCATCAGTTTTGAAGTTAGTGGGACTAGTGAATTTTGAGAGGTCATTATGTTACATTATATGCCAGCCAGTGAGTTTTTACTCATCATGGAGGTCCAACCATCCATGAAGACTGGACTGGCTGGAGGAAAACGCCATCGTTACAACTTTAACTACAACTATGCTGTGCAAAGTATTCTGCCCCCAGGTGATCAGGTGGCGGTGATCGTTATTATTGATAGAACAAGCCCGTGTCGTTCCTCTTTGCGACTGTTTGGGAAGCGTGTGCCACTCATTTTTTTGTGTGCAGTCTACACATTAGCGACGCTAACGTATTTTCTCTAGGATGGACTTATAGGTTAAAGAAAAATAAAATAATATTTATATTTTTTTTGTTTTAATTACCTAAGTAAGGGAACCTAACTCTCTAGTGAGCCTAGAGCCCCTTTGCCTAAGACACTAAGACACTAGAGCCCTAGCCCTGCCTATCCATGGGAATAAATACATAAATAGATAAGGTGATGGGAGTTTGATCCCGGGTCTCCCAGGGTAGCAAGCGGGAAGAGTCAAGACGGTAGGTAGGAGGGGGACCGCTACCAGTCGAGCAGGCTCACTCGACTGATCATAGTGACGGCTAAAGGTGTCTTAGCCGCAGCGGGAGAAATGAGACCCAACAGAGACGGTTGAAATTTGTTTATTATAAGAAAGTAAATAGTTTATATACATTGTTTATGTTATTATCACATTAAAAGGTGTTTGCTAGTGTGCCGTCGGTGTAGAGTGCCGACGGTGCAAGAAGACGGTCCATCGGTCAGCCGCGCTGCATGTAGGTCGTTGCTGAGTTGGTCTGTGCGACGTAGCTCGTACAGGTACATAATTTATTCATTATAATATAACCAAAATTGTTGTCTAATTTATGGCTAAAAGTCGTAAAGGTCACTTTTAGCAATAATTGGGAATATGTCTGTTGACCGCCAATGTATACTCGAAGTACTTGTTCAAAAATTATATACCTAAGTGTCATCATACTCGAATGCACGGGAGAGAGCTTCTTATTTATTAAATGACTTACATTTAGCGGAATTAATAAAAATGCATTGGCATCGCTAGTGGGTAGACTGCAGGCATCCTCTATCTCCTAGTACGCCAATAGCACATTGCATTTCCTACCATATGAGTTCGACATAAAGGTGTGAGAGAAGTTACTAAATATCCCAAAACGCCCTGTTGGTCTAGTGGTTTAAGTACCGGGCCGTGATCTCGGGGTCTTGGGTTCCGAGTCGAGCAAAAAGTATGTTTCGAATTTTTCGAACATAGCAAGGTTTTGTGATTACCAATCCGCATTTGGTAAGCGTGGTGATTATGCCTCTTCCCATCATAGCAGCGATGACTTGATTTCTATGATGGAGGCCTTTGCCCTGCAGTGGGACAGTATATAGGCTGATACTTTACTTAATAGCCCAACGTCTGTCAATAAATACACATTGAATTACGTATCTTCACTTTTTCAACACGAACCAAAATAGATCCCACGTACATAAGTACCTACCGTAACCACAAAAAGTACAGTTTTGAAAATTTTCCAGAACATGAAGAAAAAACGTAATAGATCCGAGCAAAAATCTTAACAATCGATTTATCGAATCGGCAAAGAAAATAACACGTGAAAGAATTACAATAGGATAGTTTTTGTTGGGGTTTGAGATTAAAATGAACGAGTAGATTGTGGTTTTTCGCTTGAAGTCAAGTTGAAGGTTGACCAAGATTTGTTGTTTTGCGGTTGGTGATAAAACGGCAATGTTACATATTCTTTGTTGTGTAATTTGATTATTGTCGTAGAAGAGAAAGAAACTGTGGTTGAACTAACAGAAAACCGGCGTGAAGCAGCACTGTGCTGTGTTTTGCTGTGTTTCGATGTGTAAGTGAGGGTACAGGCCCAATCTGGGGGAAAGCTGGGTTTAAAGGCTGACAGCGCACTTGTGACTCCACTGGTGTCGCGGGTGTCCATGGGCGGCAGCAATCGCCTACCATCAGGTGATCTGCGCGTCTGCCGCCAATCACAAAAATTACAGAAAAAATGTTCTCTTTCTTTTAACAAAGGTTCTGTCATACCAATTACATAGGGATTTATTCATATACGTCCAATGAACCCAAGCTATAACGATATTATAAAGCAGTTTTGACGTTTGAAACAAAAGTAAATCATACAAAATTTGAAATTAGAATGAAAACTGCTTCATAACACTATTTTAGTTAGCAAGGTTTAACAAACATTTATGAATATAGTCTCACACTAGTCAGACCTTTCATTATAACTACTGAACTGGATTACGGTAGTCTGCGACGTCTTCTTGCTCACCCAGAGTTGATTTTCTAAATTGGAAGTACAAATCATAAACTGAAGTTTTCTTTTGACGTAACCGCGCTATGAAAAAACATTTTTTTATTTCAAAGGGGTAATGCCGCCGACCCAAGAAATGAGTTGACTACCTTATGCATACCAAGTCACCGGGGAGCGGGCTTATGTGAGGGAGAACACGCAAAAGCATACTTACTAAATCCCCTACAGGTTCTCCCTCACCGACCATATTGGGGATAATAATGAGTAAAATAAGTGTTTATAAGAATATCAGTGTTTTCCGATACAGCCCTATATTCTAAGTTGATCAAAGAAACATAAAAAGACTTTCCAACGACAACTATTAATAGAGGTTCGACATTAATATTTACCAGCATATACAATGTTGTATGGAAACAAATGGATCGAATGCAAATTGCTTTTCCATGAACTATCGTGTAACTATGCAAGGATATAGGTACGCAGTAAATATGTTTAATTTCGCATTTAACACATTCGACGTAGTCCCCTGTATTTATACATGTTGTGATAATTAACCTTATATATTAAATTATATCCACGTGTTTATTTACTTACTTAAATCATCGACATATTTTCTTAAAGAACGAAGGGCATTTCATAAACGTTCTTTTAACCTTTGTCATACCTAAAGCAGAATAACTTATTATTCTTTTTAGATTTTTTACGATATCTTTTTGTTGCTGTTTAAAACTGTTAAAGCTAACAAAGTTTTACTGGACGTTTTTGAATAAAGCCCTTAAATTATACATTTGTCAGGTGTACGTTGCATTCAAAGTGTGATTACACTTTTTGTGGTAATCTGTAACTCTATTTTTTTTATCAGCCTATAAACTGTCCCACTGCAGGACAAAGGCCTCCATCATAGAAATCAAGTTATCGCTACTATGATGGGATTAGGCTTAATCACCACGTTTGACAAATGCGGATTGGTGATCACAAACCCGAGCTATGTCCGAAAAATTCGAAAAATACTTTTCGCTCGATCCGGGAATCGAACCCAGGACCCTTAGATCACGGCCCGGTTGGAACCACTAGACCAACATTATTTTGTTAAAAAAAGAACCTTTTTTATTTGATAGAAATGGGGTGAGCCCCGCGTCTCACAGCCACTGCGACCAGTAGATGATCTATTGTGGCAGCCCCGTAAACCTATTACAGCACCTCATGTAGCTCCAGTTCCAGGATAAACCCGAGAATGGAGCTGATGGGGGAGCTCTTGATCTCGTCAGCCGAGATCATGTGTGCTCCCAGGTGCCGGCTTCTGCAGCGGTGCAGCGCGCAGCGCAGAGGAAACGATTATCCACGTCCTCGGCGAGTGCATCGCCGAGGACGTGGATAATCGTTTCCTCGTCCTCGCGACAGAACCTGCAGATTTTGGTATCTGTAAGGCCCATGTTGTGCAGGTGCTTATTTAATTTGCAGTGCCCTGTGAGGGTCCGAGTGAGTGCCCTAACATGTCCTCTACTCAGTTTTGTTATTTCTACAGCTCGTTTCTGATCGAACGCCTGTATCAACGCCTTAGACTGTTCTAGTCGAGGTAATCTTTTCCAGAATTCAGTGCTTTGTTTTTTCTCCCACTCTTTTAACTCGAACCTGACCATGCATGCTGGAACGCCACTTATTGGTTCCGGTCCGAGTAGTGGGCTCTCTGCCCCGGCCTTTGCTAGCACGTCAGCGACTTCGTTGCCTCTGATATTGCAGTGTCCCGGTACCCAAATCAGATTTACAATGTTGGCATTGCCAAGCTGGTTTAGGAGCAGGACACACTCTCTAGTGAGTTTGGAGTCAAGTTCACAGGATGTTAACGCCTTGAGGGCAGCTTGACTATCTGAGAAGATGAATATCTTCTTATTCTGGAGATTCATTTGTAGACTCTCTTGGACACAGCCAATTATTGCGAAGACTTCCGCTTGGTACACTGTGGTATAGCGACCCAGGTTGGCGAATTTGCGTATTCCGCAGCGATCATTACAAAATCCCGCCCCAGATATGCCCTGCTTCCTGGAGCCATCTGTATACCAAACGATGTCATTCTGCTTAACATTTCCGGGAGTTCCAGCCTCCCAGTCTTGTCTACTTGGTAACAAGACTGTAAACCGCTTATCGAAGCGGTGTTCACGGACCATGGAGTCAGAGGGCATATCCATGACCGGAATTTTCATTAGTTCATTGTAGAGGCCTCTCATGACCTTAGAATGCCATCTCGTCCTCCCTCTGATTTTCGCTCTCGTGATAGCCATCCTCGCTTCCATCTGCACGTGAATGTGCAGAGGTGGAATGTTCAGGAGGGCATCCAGTGCTGCAGAGGGAGAGGACGAAAGCGCGCCAGTGGCTATAAGGCAGGCAGTTCTTTGAACTTTGCTGAGGTTCTCTACGCAGTTAAGTTGGTGCGTCTTCTTATACCACACACAGCAGCCATAAGTGACGATCGGCCTCACTATGGTTTTATAAATCCAGAGTGCGGCCATGGGCCGTAGCCCCCATTTTAGCCCCACCAACCTACTGCTTGCCCCCATCGCAATTTTTGCCTTTCTAGTGATGTAGTCGAGATGCTTGTTCCATGTTAGTTTTGGTCTAAAAAGACTCCGAGATATTTGACCTCGTTGGACAAGCATAGCTTCGTACCAAGAAGTGTTGGGGTGTGTAGCGCCTCTAGTTTCCTTCTTTTGGTAAACGGGATTAAGACCGTCTTACGTGCATTGACTGTTAGCACGTGTCTCGTGCACCAGTTTTCTACTATTCGTAGGGCCCTTTGCATAAGATTGGAAATGGTGCTAGGGCATTTTCCTATGACCATTATTACTATGTCATCTGCGTAACCCTGAGTCAGAAATCTGGCTTCATTGAGCTCGCAGATGAGACTGTCAACAACCAATGACCATTGAAGGGGTGATAGGACTCCGCCCTGTGGACATCCTCTGGTCACTCTATAATGTAGGGTTTTATTCATCAACGTTGTTGTTGCAGTCCGATTTTGTAGCATGGATCCCATCCATCTGGTGGTGGTGTCGTCGATTCCACGATTCACCATACTACGTGTTATAACATCGAAGTTGGTGTTGTCAAACGCCCCTTCGATGTCAAGAAAGGCACAGAGTGCAATTTCTTTGTCTTCTATGGCTTTCTCAATTCTGTCCACCAGGTCAATAAGTGCCGTTTCCGTGGACTTGCCTGTTTGGTAGGCATGTTGTCTTGCACTCAGGGGTTTTTCAACGAGGTATGTTGCCCTGATGTGACTGTTCAACACCTTTTCCATCGTTTTTAGTAGGAATGAGGTGAGACTTATCGGTCTGTAGGACTTGGGCTGCGATTTGTCTTTGTCCCCTCCCTTGGGAATGTAAGTGACCCTCGCCCGAGTCCACGCTGATGGCAGATAACTCCAAGCAAAGCTTGCACGGTATAATTTTATCAGCGTAGAGATGATGATATCTTCGCCCCGCTGCAACAAAGCCGGGAAGATACCATCGACCCCACCAGATTTGTACGGCTTGAAACTCCTAATGGCCCAAATTATCTGCTGGGGACGAAAAATAACGGAAGCTCTCCTCCAGTCTTCATTCCTCGGTCTCCTGTCCGGAGATTTACTGACCTGGAGTTCTCTTTCGTTATTAATGTACACGGATTCCGGAAAGTGCGTTTGAGCAAGCAGTCTCAGTGTTTCCTCCGGAGATTCTGTGAAAGATCCATCCGCTTTCCTTAGCAGGCCTAGATGGGATTCAGGTGTCTTGGATAGTATTTTGTGGATCCTGGCAGCTTGGGCAGTGTCCTTGATTGACCCGCAGAATTTTTGCCAGGATCTTCTTTTTGCTTTCCTGAGCTCCCTATTGAAACGTGTTAACGCCTTCCTGTAAGCATCCCAGTTCTTGTCTTTTTTTGCCTTGTTAAATAAGGCACGGGCCTTTTGCCTCAGATGCTCCAGGTTTTTGTTCCACCAAGGCGTGTTTCTGTTGCTCTTAGTGGTCTTGAGAGGACAATTTTCTAGATACGCATTCATTAGGCTCTTGCCTAAGTCCTCTGCTGCGGCTTCCACTTGGTCCACAGTTTTGATGTATTTAAAATCTCCAAGGTATAACCTAAGGGAGTTCCTAAAGCCCTCCCAGTCTGTTCCCTTGGGGTCACGGTAGGTGTTCGGTTCCTTTGTTCCCGAGCATAGTATGTCGTACCTAATGTGGGTGTGATCGGACATGGACGGCTCATCTGAGACGTGCCAATTGGTCACTCGGTGTGCGAGATTACCTGAACACCAAGTTATGTCTAGTACTTCCTGCCTAGAACGTGTGGTAAAGGTTGGTTTACTACCCACGTTAAGAACAAATTGATTATTAGTGAGCAAGTAGTCAAACAGTAACTCACCTCTAGCGTTCGTGTTGGAGCTGCCCCATGATGTGTGGTGGGAGTTGCAGTCGGTACCCACCAGCAGCTGGGTTTCTCTCTCCAGACAGTATTCCACTACCGGCGTCACCTTGTTCACCGGATCCTGGTCCTCACCGGGTAGGTACATGGAGCTGACTATGAATGTCTCCCCACCTTTCCCCCCGGGTAGGTCTATATGCGCTGCAACAGCATCATCTGTACACAGAGAAGGGATCGGGAGGTAATTTATGCCTCTCTTGAAGAGCATGCATGCTCTTGGCCTTGCTCCGCAGGTGTTACTTAAAATCTTACCTGCCGAGTTTAGCCCCATTACTGTGGTTTTATTCACCCACGGTTCTTGGATCAAGGCGATGTCCAGGTCCTCAGAGAGGAATCTTTGGCAAAGGGCAGCTGAGGCTGCCTTTGAGTGCTGGAGGTTTACTTGTATCACCTTAATCATTATGTTGTTGGGTTTGGGGATTGGGAAGGGAAGGGTTGGGAGAAAGTTTCTAAATTCGGAGGGAAGGGATAGGAGGATATTTGTGTAGGTGGGTTGTGTCTGTTTCTTACGGGGAGGGGGGGGGGGGGGGGGGGATTATTTGTTTTTGTTGAGCAGGTTGCTTGCGGCTTTCCTGCTGGAGTGCTCCTGTGCTAGGGTCGGTAGATTTACCGGCCTTCGCACAGCGCCTCTCTTGCCGCGTCCCCCTGCTGGTCGTGTTCGACCACCACGACCACGACCTCTGCTGTCTAGGGCAGATGGTTGGCAGGTATTGGTGCTCCTGCCTCTCGAGGGTCCTGCAACACGACTGTTGCCCCTCGAGACTCCATGCGTCCCCCGGACGGGTGGAGGTGTGGTGCTGCTGGAGTCGGCTCCAGTTGCTCCTCTTGAGGGTTCCGTACCCGAGACCAAGTTGGAGGTACTTGGACGAGCCTCGACGCTTGCCCCCTCCTTCTTGTCCCCGGATACCTTGCCCCCTTTGACCCTTATCTGGATAAGGCCAAAGTCAAGGTAGAGACGCCCCTCGCGTTGAAGAATAGTCTCCAAGGCCGCCTCGTCGAAGGAAAAGGTCACTGTTTGACCTTTTGCTTCGGGCTTCCGGTTGACTACCCTCCAACTCGAGAGGTCTAAACCTTTGTTTTGTTTTGCCAACCTCCGCAGGATGGTACCTGCGTCGTGTTTGGCTTCCTGTATCCAGGCCGTACCATACCTAGGCTTGGGCATATCCTCTTCGCTTACAGCGGAGAGATTAGCCCCATCCCAGGGTTTAATGTTGGGCAGTTTGCGGATGAGCCACTCCTTCGAGTCCTCATCTGCGCACGCCAAAAGGATGCCACCCGAGCGCGGTTTGCATCCAATAAAGCTGGGACCGTCCCCATCATCTGAGGTGTCAATACACTTCAAGATAGCCTCTTGAAGCATTTCGACCCTCTCCAAAAAAGAACCTTAGTAAGACAGTCACGTTTTGATGTAGGTATATGCCTTTATAATGTAGTTGACGCATTTTTCGACTGCAACGTAAACAGCGCTGTTGTGCAACATTACCACGTATAACAATTTAGTCAAAATCTTAAATATTGACATTGTTATTTTTTATTTATGCGAACTTAAACTGACAGGTGTCATGTGTCATTTTCCATAAATTTTTGCTCCTTTTGACAGATACGAAATGTCAAAATGTATGGGAACTTGATATTTGCATCTGTCAGTTTAGTTAACATATTTAAAATTCAGAGTATAAGGTATTAACTTATTTACAAATTTTCATTGACGCCAGGTTGGCTCTACGCCACAAACGGTTTCAGTGACATGCACATGATTAGTGCTATTTAATTATACAGTTAAGATGTGTGCCTTTACTATCTTTTACTATAAGCTTTCCTATTATAACTTCAAAAATATGTATCCAAACATTCATAACAATGTAATTTCTAATACTATATCATAGTTTTATCGATATTAATGGATATGCGAAAAATAATGGTGTATGTAAAATGGCTCTGCATGACATCGGTGTAATATGTGCTTTGATTAAATTATAAAAAGGCTTTGTTTATTTCATATTTAAAGTAAACTCTTTAGGTATGCAACTAAACTCATACATAGGTACTCTCTCTCTCTCCTACATTATACTTATTCTTGCAATATCTTGGTTATTTTTGTTCAGACTGAAAATAGTTACATTCACAATAACCCTGTATACACAGGAGCGGCTCTAGCCCAAGAAGCGCCCGGATGCAGTAAATTAACCTGGCGCCCTCTTGTTTCAAAATGCGAGAACAAAATGGAATACGTACAACATGTTCGACTACCTATGTCGCTTCATTGTAATTATCAGACATCCCGAATTCTGTATCATGGTCCAAGCGTACCCCGGGCTTCGAAAGCGACAGCATTAGACGCAAGTGGGAATCACACGCTAAGATGAGAACGATCAGTAATAGTGCCCGCTCCTTGCGGAGCGTTACAGTGGAGGCTCTATGTGTAGCGAGGGGCTCTTGGCGCCCTCTAACTTCTGGCGCCCTGGGTGCACCGCACCCCCTGCACTATAGGTGTAAGACGCCCCTGTGTATACATACAGCACATACCAACCACCACACTCAAATTAATACACATGAGCACACCTCCATCTCCCTCACACTTACATAAGGCATATGAAAGACAAAAATAATGTACAATATATAACTAATTATTGTCATCAGATGCACAACCTCGGACAATTATGTCATCATTGTTATATAATTGATGAAACCATATTAAAATGTATTATTAACGTATACTATAAATATATGGCAATCTAAAATTATAAAATAATCTACATATAGGTTAGGTTTATTTTTCAACCAATGCCAGTTTTAATTTAGTGATAAGTTTTTTATAACTCACATGCTGAGTTATATAAGGTGAAATAACTACCTAACTCAGACATTTTTATCTTTAACACCTACCTGTTTACTCGATGGCCTACCTACATAGTCAACAAGAATTCCCGGCAGACGTAGAGTAGGTATTTCATATGATTAATTATGTATCAAATGTTACACCGACTGTCACGAGTCTTTGGCTAAAACACTAACAGATATTTCCTATTAAACCTACTGGCCGTTTAGAACAACGTAACTGTCACATATCATAAATTCTCTTCTGTCTGCCGCGAGTCTTTGCGTTGACTATAATTACTTTATTTCCAACACACGAATAAACTATCTAGAAGTGGATGATCTTGTATTGGATATTCTAGTTATCAGAAGTTATTAACATTGTGTAACAAGATATTTTTTTCTAATTTAAAAGTACCTACAGACCTTCTATAATTTAAAAATTGTGCCCCTTATAATATCTATAAAACCTGATTTTGCGTAAATTCTAATTTTAATGTTAAATTTAGTAAACAGTTTACTAGTGTAGACAATGATAACGCGTTATTATATAAGATAATAATTTTATTCTAAAAACAGGATTCAGACAGGATTCTAAAAACATGTTACAATTTACAATAACTTGTTTCGGTTTCGCTTATTGTAAATTAAGAGTATTTATTAAGCTGTTGTTGCTTGTAAGACAATATCATAAAAATATATAAAGATGACATCATATCGGCTACGGCTCTTGTTGCTCTAAATATAATATTAGTTGGACCTGCGGCTGGATTAAGAATTTGAGATAAATGTATTGTTAAACAGTAAAAATTATTGTACACAACTGCTTTAAAAACATACATCTGTTAAGCCGCGTCCAGACGGTGTTGCGCTATACGTTGCGCAACAAGCTGAGTGTTCACACGAACACACATCTGTTAAGCCGCGTCCAGACGGTGTTGGGCTATACGTTGCGCAACAAGCTGAGTGTTCACACGAACACACATCTGTTAAGCCGCGTCCAGACTGTGTTGCGCTATACGTTGCGCAACAAGCTGAGTGTTCACACGAACACACATCTGTTAAGCCGCGTCCAGACGGTGTTGCGCTACACGTTGCGCAACGTAGAGTGTTCATACGGAGTAGTGCAGCACTACTCTATGTGAACACTGTCTGCACGCGGCATTAGAAAATACCTAAAGTGCACGCATTTCTAAATGCCAATCAATATCAAATTAATGTTTATTCCTGGCTACTCATGTTCTAAGTAATTATTTTTAAACCACTTTCACTTTTTGTGTCTAATGTCCAATTAGATTTTTTTTTATTGGCGTACGGTCAGCATCAAAAGTAGCTTATCACTTTAGTACCATGTCAAAGTAACTGTTCTGCCAATTATAGTCAGTTTTCAAGGGGCTCGTAAAAATGTTACTTCGACCTGGTACTGTTAATTAGCTACTTTTGATGCTGATCGTACGATTTAAGTAAATTAATTCTTTAAATAATTTAATAAATTTTGCGGCAGCTCGGACGGTACTTTGGTACTCTTTTTTTAACCGGGAATTCAAAGATCTGTTGTTTTTTGACCACTCGAAAATATGTAAAACAACTTTTATTTAGAAATTATTGTGTTAAGTACATAACTTTTTACTCCTGTATCTAACATTACTTGTATTATTTACGAATCACAAGTTGCATACATACGTTCGAGTACATAAAATGTTGTAAATACCTTTGGTATAATTGAATACAACGTCTTTATATAATTTCCATGAATGTAACATGATATTAAATCGCTAGATTTGTTTTTTAACTAGGAAAATATGTATACAAAATAACATACGAATGTTATCAGCGGTTCAATGTGTACAAATATGAAAAATGTAATGGGACGCGAACGACTTACTGTTTATAAATACAATGTACTTTACAAAATCAATATAGTGTTTTTTCCAATTGAATGTGCTTTTATTTTTAAATGATTTCCTGTGTTTTTGACCTTTTTATGTGATAGGTGACATACGAGCAGACGGATCGCGTGAGGGTAAGTGATTGCCAGTGAAATTTTGGAAACGTCTAGGTTTAATGACGATGTTGTATGAGCCCTTGGTTGGTTCATACATAGACTTGAAGTATCTTGAGGTATCTTGATAATTGACAACACTCGAAGACTTGAAATAACTTGATTTATTGATAACTTATAAATGTGTGCACTATAATAAAGGCTGCTATGAACTAACGTGATATAAACAATAACAAATAACGATGACTCGTATGAGGTAATACACTTAAGAATTATGCTAGCTTGCAGTGAACTGTACTTTGTACAGATGTTTTCCCTCAACGACTAATGGTAGACTTTAACACGGAGATTTGAGAAATCCAAATGTGTGACTTGTCATCGTAAAGGATGACATGGACAAAGGATGGCAGCCAGGACAAAACACCAAAATGATGATGATAATTTGAAATATATGTATAGGTATGCACCAATGCATTTTTCATCATCAGATTCGAACTTACGACCTCCCGTTAAGGTGACGGGTAGGGCACACTAGCGACGCCAATCGATTTTATTTTTTAGCTACTAAACCGGATCTATTTTAAACAATTTCGAGATTACAACCTCAAGGTAAAATAACCATGCACAAATGATAGGTCCGTTTTTGTACGTGAAAAATTGATTCACGTTAAAAGTGGATGCTTTTGGTGGTAATCAATTTTTCGCATACCAAATTTATTAAAAAAAAAATAAAAAAAAAATCTTTATTTACCAAAAAGTTTAAAACAGCCTACAGTAATACATTGACTCCCACACTAGGCGAAGCCTGACTCGTGGGAATCATATCAGAATGATTTACCAGGTGTGCGGCTTATTACTATAGCAAGTTTTAGAAAATATTATAATTAAATGTAATCAGTACACAGTGTGTGTGTGTGCGTGCGCATTTAATAAGTAGTATAAGTGTTTGAGCGAGCTAAAAATTAAAATCGATTGGCGTCGCTAGTGTGCCCTACCCGTCACCTTAAGTAGTCGTTCGATCGTCCTTATTCATGGAAATACCTTACGAGTGTACCTAGGTACAAGTATCTACACGTATTTCCCTACCGTGCCAAATGCAAACAAAAGAAGATTAATTTACCTAGACGTCACCGCTTCGGATTGATTGAAAGTAAATATTTTTTAAGTAAACTATTTGAGACGCCATTTTCAATCTCTTAGTCACAGTCAAGGTTGTGTACCTGGTTTACTTATTAGTAGCTATTTCTCAGATGGACAGACTTACATTCAGTATCCTTTGCGGTTCTTATTTCGACGGACCACTCTAGCCAGTAAATTACGTAATACAGTTGTATTTAAAGTAAAATAAATTATCTATGCAAACTTCAAACAATAGATATTATAGAATACACCGGAGTGATCCTATAGAGTTCTGTTTTTCGTTTAAATTTCGATACCCTAAAATTGTTGAAAACAAATAAACCAATCCTTTTTATTCAGTTGGAACAGAATTGAAACACCAGAACCAAAGGTAAGCATTGTATTGGTATTTGGTTTTTACAATCCTTTGAATCTACAATCTTATTTAATATAATAGGCCCTTGTCTTACTTATCTTAAAACATAAATGGAGCAAGTAAATCTGTATTTTTCTGTTAAGGTGACGGGTAGGGACACTAGCGACGCCAATCGATTTTAATTTTTAGTTACTAAATAGGATCTATTTTAAACAATTTCGGGGTTACAATCACTCGGCAAATACCTATATATTTAATACTTATAATTAACTGTTTGGTCTGCTTCTGCACTCGAATTTAGGATTACCGCCAAAAGTGGCCGCTTTTGGCGTGAACCAATTTTTCGCGTACAAAAACAGACCCAAAATTTGTGCATGGTTATTTAATAAATAGTATAAGTGTTTGCCGAGAGATTGAAGCCCCGAAATTGTTTGAAATAGATCCGGTTTAGCAGTTAAAAATTAAAATTGACGTCGCTTGTGTGCCCTACCCGTCACCTTAAATTTTGACGACACAACACAAGAATGCAGCCATTGGCTTACTTAGCTACCTTAGCTAGGGATTTTTCCTAGAGGATGCCATGTGCACGGCTCTTCATTTGCTACGGGAAGTCCCACGGCGGCTTATCATTTGCTAAACAAATTCCCGGCGGCTCATAATTTGCTACGGTGGGTCCCCCAGCGGCCCATAATTTGCTACAAAGGGTAGTTTATTAGTTTAGAGTGAGCCCACCCGTAATGTAACATCCAGACAGATGAGACCAGTCCACTCAACTCAAATATGTAGACACAAAGCATGCTGTGTACACTTTTTTTGGGTCATATTTTAGGCTACTTTATTTGAATGTTGCATAAATTTACTTGTATTGGCTTTAATCTGTCTGTGTACCTTAAATAAATAAATAAATAATTCTTTATTTGCATAGGCTTGTACACAGAAATCGTCATACATTTTATTGACTTAAAACTATTTGTAAGTACTTATGTATAATTTACATGTTAATACATATATATGTTAATACAATGTTGATACATAAATCAATACTAAAAAAATAAATAAACATAATGCGATTCTGCCACCGGCTCGGAAAGTTGTTTCTGGTCGAGAAGAAACTCGCCAGTTACTCTTTTAATCGCCAAACTTTCATACAATGTTGTGTCATCATCATACCAAGCCATACAGTTTAATTGTTACACAAAATAAAACGAAAGAAATAATAATAAAATAATATTATGAGGTAAACCGAAGCAGAACAGTCCCCAAAGGTGGCACCTGTTCACAAGTTTGGCGTATGTGTCAGCTATCATTTCACTGTTACTATACTGAACGCTAAACATGTTGATCTACAACGCCCTGTTGGTCTAGTGGTTTAAGTACCGGGCCGTGATCTCGGGGTCCTGGGTTCGATTCCCGGGTCGAGCGAAAAGTATGTTTCGAATTTTTCGAACATAGCTCGGGTTTGTGATCACCAATCCGCATTTGGCAAGCGTGGTGATTTAGCCTAACGCCATCAAAGTAGCGAAAACTTGATTTCTATGATGGAGGCCTTTGACCTGGACAGACCAGATGTTGCCAACAAAAATATGACACCGACTGCTACAAGTGTTTGTCTCGAGTACCTACCCATTTAAGTTCCTTTTAAACCTACTGATAATTTTGAACAACTTGACTGTCATAATATCAATCATTATTAATGAATGAAACACTACCATCTGCCACGAGTCTTTTAGGTAGTAAAAGTATGAAAATTCAGTTTCTTTCTTGAAATTTTTAGTATCGTTTTAAGAAATTCAGGTCCTTCCAAGGTCTATTTTTCCGGACCACTACAATCTAGGCATCTTTAAGGTGACGGGTAGGGCACACTAGCGACGCAATCGATTTTAATTTTTGGCTACTAAACCGGATCTTTTTAAACAAGTTACCTTACAACCTCTCGGCAAACACTTATAACTATTTATTAAATAACCATGCACAAATGTTGGGGACTGGTCTGCTTCGGATTACCTTATAATATTTATTTTATTATTATTTCCTTTATTTTATTTTGTGTAACAATTACACATACGCCATACCTGTGAACAGGTACCACCTTTGGGGACTGTTCTGCTTCGGTTTACCTCATACTATTTATTTTATTATTATTTCTTTCGTTTTATTTTGTATTACAATTAAACTGTATGGTTTGGTATGATGATGACACAACATTGTATGAAAATTAAAAAGGTGATGAAAAAGAGTAACTGGCGAGTTTCTTGCCGGATCTTCTCGACCAGAAATAACTTTCCGAGTCGGTGGTAAAATCGTATTATGTTTATTTATTTCTTTAGTATATTTTATGTATCAACATATATGTATTAACATGTAAATTATACATAAGTACTTATAAATAGTTTTAAGTCATTCAAATGGATGACGATTTGTAAGTGCTGTGTACACGCAACACAAGTTTAAAAACAGAGTGCTACTTTAGAGTTATTTTATGTATTTAGGTATATTGTTTTTGTAATCTAGGTTTAAGAGAATTTTATTGTTTTTGTTATTTATGTTCTAAGCCCTCGCACTCGACCTTAGAGGGGTAGGAGCGGCTGAAAATCAGCTGAGCCACTGCCTTTTGCTTTCTTTAGATTATTGTTAATATTTCAAAAACGAAGTATGTAAGGTAGATAAGTTCTAGTGTTACGGAAATACCTATGTACCTGTTTTGTTTTATGAGAAAGCAATAAACGTATTTTTTTTTACAAGCCTATGCAAATAAAGAATTATTTGAGTTTGAGTTTGACCTTAAGGTAAGACTGAACAGGCATGTTCTAGGCAAACGCGTCACAGACCTCATCGTTACTAGGCCAACGCTTGACCAATCTCACCTGATGGAAGGTGAGATTGGTCAAGCGTTGGCCTATAACACTTTAAAAAGTAACTTATTCGTAATTCATATTGTTTTATGTAAATTACGTGCGCTCGGTATAAATAATGTTCAATTTAATAATGTTGTGTTCATTCTGAAGAGCGCATATTAAGAATGCGCGCCGCGGCAGCAGCAACAATAACAACTTCTCGCAATGCGACGCCTTATCGCTCATGTAATTATCATAATTAGATTATTTGTTCTAAAGAAAAATGCCTTGTTCAAAGTAAAGATACATACGTGCACCTTCCCAATCTAAGTTTGTAGGTTCGCTCCAACTATTCAAGCAAGTACACCTCTGGTTTGCCGTGTGTTCATTAGATCTAAAATCACCCGTTCCTTAGTAATTAGCTGTGAAAATTATGTTTTTCTGTTTGTTAATTATAATCGGATTAATATTGTAGGTATCCGCGAATATCGTGTCGGCTGGAGATTAGAGACTTTCAAATTAATTCACATAGTGGTTTTTGTGCAGTGGAGTGCCGCAAAATCATACTGGTTACTTACCTCAGAATCATTGACTTTCATCGCAAAAGCGTTAGTTACAAAGAATGTCCAATCATGGGAGAGCCACGCTTCGGCATGAATGGGCCGGCTCGACCGGAGTGATACCACGGCGTCACAAAAAACCGGTGTAAAGCAGCACGGTGCTGTGTTTCGGTTCGTGAGTGAGGGTACCGGGGGCCCAATCCTTGGGAAAAGGGGGTTTGAAGGTTCGCACCACGCTTGTGACTCCACTGGTGTTGCGGGTGTCTTTGGGCGGCGGCAATCACTTACTATCAGGTGAGTCGTCTGCTCGTCTGCCACGGGGTAAAAGGGGTTTCCTATCTTTCCGTAGGGGGGGATAGGGGATAACGGCTATTTCAAACATTCATTATGAAAAATCAAAATGAATTTTGGACGATAGTCGCATTTACTCTTATTTTTTGTAATAATATCCTCCAGCCGGTTACGGCTACGGCGGCCAATCTCAACGATCAGCCACGTACGCAGGATCCATACTAATATTATAAATGCGAAAGTAACTCTGTCTGTCTGTCTGTCTGTCTGTCTGTCTGTCTGCTACTCTTTCACGCCAAAACTACTCAACGGATTTAAATGAAATTTGGTATACAGATAATCTAGACCCTGAGAAAGAACATAGGCTACTTTTTATTGCGAAAAGGGGGTTGTAAGGGGTTGAAAGGGGGGTAAAAAGTTACTTTTCCACGCGGACGGAGTCGCGGGCGGCCGCTAGTATATTATAATGCTCAAGTGTGTGCGCAAACCCAAGTGCACTCTCTATTCCCTTAACCTCATATTCCGATGGGACACTACTGTGACACGATCGGAGAGGTATTGGGCGCAGGGACCAAGAAGGACCAACAGCTTAACGTGCTTTCCAAGTCACGGGGGTGCAATGTTTTTCTGTTTGTTAATTATAATCGGATTAATGTTGTAGGTATCGTGTCGGCTGAAAATAAGAGACTTTTAAATTAATTCACATAGTGGTTTTTGTGCAGTGGAGTGTCGCACAATTATACTGGTTACTAACCTCAGAATCATTGACTTTCATCGCCTTTATTGATAGGACAATAAAGGACAATAAAACGCTAAAAAGCGTTAGTTACAAAGAATTTCCAACCGTAGGAGAGGCACGCTTCGGCATGAATGGGCCGGCTCGACCGGAGTGATACCACGGCGTCACAGAAAACCGGTGTAAAGCAGCACGGTGCTGTGTTTTGCTTCGTGAGTGAGAGTACCGGGGGCCCAATCCTGGGGAAAGGGGGGTTTGAAGGTTGGCACCACGCTTGTGACTCCACTGGTGTCGCGGGTGTCTATGGGCAGTCGCAATCGCTTACCATCAGGTGAGTCGTCTGCTCGTCTGCCACAGGGTAAAAGAGGTTTCCTACCTTTCCGTAGGGGGGATAGGGGATAACGGCTATTTCAAACATTCATTATGAAAAATCAAAATGAATTTTGGACGATAGTCGCATTTACTCTTATTTTTTATAATAATATCCTCCAGCTGGTTACGGCTACGGCGGCCAATCTCAACGATCAGCCACGTACGCAGGATATATTATAGTTTTCAAGTGTGTGCGCAAACCCAAGTGCACTATCTATTGCCTTAACCTCATATTCCGATGGGACACTACTGTGACACGACCGGAGAGGTATTGGGTGCAGGGACCAAGAAGGACCATCAGCTTAACGTGCTTTCCAAGTCACGGGGGTGCAATGTTTTTCTGTTTGTTAATTATAATCGGATTAATGTTGTAGGTATCGTGTCGGCTGGAAATAAGAGACTTTTAAATTAATTCACATAGTGGTTTTTGTGCAGTGGAGTGCCGCAAAATTATATCTACTGGTTACTAACCTCAGAATCATTGACATTCATCGCTTTTATTGATAGGACAATAAAGGACAATAAAACGCTAAAAAGCGTTAGTTACAAAGAATGTCCAACCGTGGGAGAGCCACGCTTCGGCATGAATGGGCCGGCTCGACTGGAGTAATACCACGGCGTCGCAGAAAACCGGTGTAAAGCAGCACGGTGCTGTGTTTCGCTTCGTGAGTGAGGGTACCGGGGGCCCAATCCTGGGGAAAGGGGGGTTTGAAGGTTGGCGGTGCGCTTGCGACTCTACTGGTGTCGCGGGTGTCTATGGGCGGCCACAATCGCTTACCATCAGGTGAGTCGTCTGCTCGTCTGCCACGGGGTAAAAGGGGTTTCCTATCTTTCCGTAGGGGGATATAGGGGATAACGGCTATTTCAAACATTCATTATGAAAAATCAAAATGAATTTTGGACGATAGTCGCATTTACTCTTATTTTTTGTAATAATATCCTCAAGCCGGTTACGGCGGCCAATCTCAACGATCAGCCACGTACGCAGGATATATTATAGTGCTCAAGTGTGCGCCCAAACCCAAGTGCACTCTCACCCTTAACCTCATATTCCGATGGGACACTACTGTGAGGTATTGGGCGCAGGGACCAAGAAGGACCAACAGCTTAACGTGCTTTCCAAGTCACGGGGGTGCAAGACCGCCAACTTCCAGACTCCGGGCTGCCACTAAGATTTTTTTACCGAAAACTTAGGTACAAATTTTTGGCCGAGCCGAGGATCGAACCCGGGACCTTTTGCGCAACCGTCGCTTTAAAGTGCGACCCACTAACCACTGCGCCACAGAGGCAGTATTTTTTTTGTAGGCTTTTAAAAGATGACGATAAATTTACAGATGACACCTCAAGCCAACGAAACCCTGATTCCTGAAGTGGTGACCCAGAAGATAGAGAAAGCGACATCTTTGGAGTCTTGCGACGAGGCTGAGATGACGGAGTGTGGCCCCAAAGAAATCAAGTACGGTCTAGGTATGTGTATGTTATTTTTTTAGTTTTCCGTACCTAACAATATTTTTTTAGATTTAAAAGGAAAGAAAGAAAACATGTATTTTTCAAGACATCACAACGAAGGGCATACAGCAGTTGTAAACACAATTTGGCACAAACAAAAAACAATTGAAATACGTATCTACAATATTATTATTATGAGCCCATAGTGTCGCCCTGCAGAGCAAAGACCTCCCTTTACCCATTTTCCACCTCTCCTCTTTCTCAATTCATTTTCTTTTTTTTAAATACTTACAAATAAAAAGAAAAATATACCCACTCAATCATGTCCAAGCAGTTTTCCAGTAGGTATTTATTAACTTTGAAGTTACTCGCTAGAGGGTGTCAGCAATCTTTATATATTTCAATTGTTGGATGATATATCCTGTGCTCCCTAATTTATGGGAAAATTTCCCAGTGCTAGGTCTGCCATGGCGTAAGGAGATATTTTTGATTGCTGCCCGTTTGAAACTGTGCAGTTTGTCATTAATATTTCTATCAAATTGTAATTTTTACAAGGAGTTCATTGTTATTGTTGATTATTCTAAATAAAAAATATTTTTGAGTAAAACCTTCATTCATTCTCGGGTAAATGAAAATGAAATATGGCAACACTTTAAATGCGCGTCCAATCGCTGTAATTTTTATACAGATACAGGTAGCGCAATCTGTTATCACTTTTCAGAAACCGACTGACTAGTGTCATTGGAAAACTCCTCATTGTACCTAAATTTCATCTTTCAATTTGAATTGCTGACATTTAAAATGTGACAGTCCCGGAAATATTAGCAGCTCACGCCTCTGGATCGCAATGGAAATTCAAAACTTTAAAATTTTATTTGCAAAAACTAAGTGTACATGCATATACTAGTAGGTCTTAAAACAGTATCAGACCTTAGGACTTAGTGACCCATAGATAAATATATTTGTAGTGACCTTTTTCAGGTATAGCAAAATACAATAAGTAGGGTATCTAAATAGTACATTCAGTTAACAATAGCAAATTTCAATTCAAATAACATACCTGAGGAAAAGTCATTTACACAATTTTTACTACTACTAAATTAGCTGAACCAAGCAGCTGCCAAAGTTTGGGTCCCGAGTTTTTTTTAGTGACACCGTAATTTGCTCGACTCATCATCATCATCAGCCCATTTAAGTCCCCACTGCTGGGGCATGGGCCTCCCTCAATCACATGAGGGGTAGTTGCCATACTCACCACGCTTGGCAGACGGGTTGGCGAGGTTTTGATATAAATGCAGAGTTTTCCTTCTCTGAGTGCTGATGATCATGCCAGCAGCTTTACCTTAGTCGCCTTTTACGACACCTCGGTAAGAGGGTGGCCTATTCTACTCTGCCGGGGACCTCACGGCGTCAACTTCTTATTGATTTCTAAATTCCAGGGGACGCCATATTCTCCAGCGTAGTGGTGGCACCGCTGGTGGTGGCGGTGTGGCGTGGCACGTGGGGTATCATGGAGTTGCACGCTCAGTTCTTCCCCTACGCGCAGATTTACCTGATGGGGATCACCATGCACTGTTCTTTTGCTTTACTCAGGTACTAGTTTTTATATTAAGGAAGCGGTTCGCGTCACTTTTACATCGCTTACGTGAGAGCACCAATACCATCCTTAAAACTCTAGTTGACAGGTGGGACTCGCCATTACTGCAGCACTGGATTCGTCTCCAAACGCTTGTAAGATAGGCGCAAGGTGTTGCGGCGGGGGTAGGTTCTCCTATCTTATTAATTAATGTACTTATTTTTGTTACTAACCAATTTCATTTATATTCTGTGTTTTACTAACCAATACGGGCCGGTAATTTTACTTTTGTTGCCTGAAATTAATTGAATTATTATTATTATATAGTAACACTAGAGAACTAAGGTCTTAGATATAGCCCAAAGGATTGGATATCTCAAGTGGCAATGGGTACGGCACATAGCGAGAGGAACAGGCGACTGTTGGGGCATAAAGGTTCTCGAGTGGAGGCCACATACAGGAAGACCTCTGTACATGGCCTCCCACAAGGTGGACCGACGATCTGGTGAAGGTTGCGGGAATCCATTGGATGCGGGCGGCGCAGGGCCGATCTGTGAGGAGAACATTGAGGGAGGCCTATGTCCAGCAGATGACGTCTATTGGCTGAAATGATGATGATGATGATGATTGTACGAGTAAGTGACGATACTAACAAAGCCATCATCTTGTGATATCGTTGACTAGGTAGTGTGGTACTTAAACCTTAACTAAATTTAGAATCTCTATCTTTTCTTGAGCTCATTGGGCCTATTCGTCGGCTGTATTATGTTTGTTTTTTTTTGTGTTAGCTTGTCAGTACTATATGCGTAAGGATATGCCTATTCAGGGTGTATCAATAAATATAAAATAAATAAATATTTCACAAAAAATTCACATACATTTATCTGACTCCGAGATTGGTAGCTCAAGCAACTGTGTTAGGGATACCAGAATTAACAGTGAACAATTATACGAAATCCGATACAACAACTTTTGTAATTTTTTTCAAATTCGTAAAATATTTTTTCGACTTTCTTACAAAGCATAAAACGTGTTCGTTTGTGAGGGAGAGCCTTTTGAGCGTAATCCGAAGTTTAATGAAAAAAAAACAAGTTATTTTGCGATATAAAAACAAGGAAGCACCAAGTAAAAATAAAAAATCGGTAAAAAAACTTTTAAGTTAAACGGTTTTATCTTATGTGCACTGAAAACTAGAAAATAATAATAACAATTAGTAGGTATTTTGATCTTCTAGTTCAGAAATATTTTAATACCAAGCAGAATAGCTTTTAGGCATATTAGACTAAAATAAAAACGTGGGGCCCATTAACTATTGCTGTAATACTTTCTTCTATACTAAGTGTGGATTGCATCGACTTACTATAATCGTAACTGGAGTTTTTGACAATCAACAACCAGCCGTGGCGGCTTCACCAGCGAACGCCCAGCTCATGATCTACCAAAGTATATAAAATGAAATGAAATGAAATATCTTTATTCGGTCCGGAATTACATATAAATACAATGAAATTAAAAACGAATACACTGAATTTAAAAACGAAAGTAATTGGACCAAAATGGCGCCCACTCAGCATATGGCACGACCGGGGAGGTAGCCCCGATCACACCGCTGGTATTCTGTGGAAGCCAGTAAGTTGAGGGAGCGTCATCAGTCAACGAAACAAACAACTTTATTTATAGGTACTTGTTAACAGTTTTTGTTACAAAAATAGGTACGTATTGTACAGCAACGTAATATCACAATGCCTAACAATGTATGAATGAGTGTAGATGTTCGAGGGTGGTGTATGCGTGGGTGCGTGTGCGTGTATATGTATGTGAATATATATGTGTATATTTATATTTACATGTAAATATGCTAGCTATATAAGTATTTGTGTTGTTGTGAGTGTATGTTTATTGTGTAACTGTTGTAGGATTGAGTGGACTATAACGGCTGCTCATGAATTTGCATAAAATAAATTTGCATAATATAAAGATATGCTTTGCCATAGGTGTGATTTTCATGAATTTGCATAATATAAAGATATGCTTTGCCATAGGTGTGATTTCAGAGGGGCCCCACGTTTTTATTTTAGTCTAATATGCCTAAAAGCTATTCTGCTTGGTATTAAAATATTTCTGAACTAGAAGATCAAAATACCTAATTGTTATTATTATTTTCTAGTTTTCAGTGCACATAAGATAAAACCGTTTAACCTTAAAGTTTTTTTACCGATTTTTTATTTTATAGTTTTTAGTATTTAACGGAAATGCCTACGTTGAGTGCATCATTATTACATGGTTTTTTACCTGATAATTTATTACAATCTAATTCCTCAAACATAGCCCTTCCAGAGACTTGATCTGTCCTTTTAACGTCACACAATCTTGGACATAACTGTTCTGGACACGACTACTCATGCCTTCACCTAATATGCCATTTTGCAACCACGTCCATCTTGGATTTTAATTTTTGTCGTAATCACAGTATTCTACTAGTAGTAGTAGTGTAGCTCTTCCATATTATGCCCATATTGAGGGGGTTGTGGAAAAATATGAAATCCGCCATTTTGCACCGGCGGCCATCTTAGATGTACAACGTTATTGATATTACTATATTGTATTGTCATCGGAACTAAAGGTGTGTACCAAATTTAAGATAAATCTGACAACAGGAAGGTACTCAAATTTCAATTTCTAATTTTGACCCAAATAAATAAATACCGTACGGGTCGAGCTAAATAAAACCGTTTAAAAACTGAAGGGAAGGAAAAAAGTCCTTACTCTATTGAAGAATTTTTAAATGTGACATAAGTCAATATGTAATCTCTATAGTATTAATTATTATTGTTCTCTAAATCTCTCTTAACAGCCAGGGGTACGGATCAGACGAAGGATCGCGCACTCTGACAATCCACGAAGCCCAGGGACAGACGTTCGAGAACGTTGCGATAGTCAGAACAACTGCCAAACAGTCCCATCTCCTGCAAAGTGTCCCACAAGCGGTGGTAGCCATCTCCAGACACACAAGAACTTGTGTATATTATACAGATAACGCCACTAACGACGCCACAGCGCGCCTAATATCCATGGCATTGAAGGCTACCATCGAAAAAATAACCGAGTACAACCTCAAAATGGCGATCCGCCGGGGCGATGACGCGGTTAC
Source organism: Marasmia exigua (assembly GCA_019059595.1). Taxonomy (NCBI): domain Eukaryota; kingdom Metazoa; phylum Arthropoda; class Insecta; order Lepidoptera; family Crambidae; genus Marasmia; species Marasmia exigua. The sequence goes on from CM032473.1 coordinate 23,873,898, forward strand.
GGACAAGCTTGCAAATAAAACATAAAGTATTAACATATCCCAAAAATCCCCCACTGAGGTCCTTAACTGTTGTTGATACCCATATTGGTGGGATTGATAAAAAAATGTTATCAGCTATTTGGTAGCGGCGGCCATCTTAGATTTCAATTTTTCATAGTAAATTGTATTCTACTTGTTGAGACCTTTCATTTGATACCCATGTTGATGGGATTGATAAAACCTAAGTTATCTGCCATTTTGTAGAGGCCGCCATCTTGGATTTTAATTTTATATAGTACATTCTATTCTACCGGTTGATCACTTTCATTTGATACCCATATTGATGGGATTGATAAAACCTACGTTATCCGCCATTTTGTAGCGGCCGCCATCTTGGATTTCAATTTTTTATAGTATATTGTATTCTGCTTGTTGAGCCCTTTCATTTGATACCCATATTGATGGGATTTATAAAACATAAATTATCCGCCATTTTGTAGCGGCGGCCATCTTGAATTTATAATGATAATGAATAAACTTAATTGTATTGTCACCAAAATCCAAAGTGTATACAAAATTTCAGATTAATCGGTTGACAGAAAGAGGGTGAAATTTGAATTACTAAATTTGACCCAAGAATAAATAATAAATAAAAAAAAAACAAACGGGGTGAGCTAAATAAAACCGTTTAAAAAAAGAAATGCTTTATTACATGAACATAGATATTTTTACATAATTATGGTTAGAGACTCCTTTTAAGCTCGGAGGCTCCTGGAACAGGCATCTATATGCCTGTTCCAGGAGCCTCCGATCTTCGGTTTTTTTTAACATCATACTATGTTTAGGTACGTGACAAATAACAATCTAAAGACATTTCATTTCGTGAATATAAAAAACAAAAGCGTGTTTGTGTGTGCGTGTGTTACGTTTGCTTATTTTAGTAACTTTTCAACTTCTTCATACTTTAACGTTGTTAGCCATTCTGTTACAGTATGTTTAAGTTGCTTCCAAGGTAATCCTTATTATCTATTATAGGTTTTCCCCGGAATTACTCTTAAGTGCCCACTTCATCTCTTTTTCCAGATCCTACCTACTGTCCCGATCTGTCGGGGCTTGGGGCGAGGCGGGCACCGCGGGGCGCTGGCTGCGCGAGCGCGTGCTGAGTCGCGTGTACACCTACGCCTTCATCCTGGCCTGCATCATGCACTGGCGCGGCGGCTGGGGCCTGCTGGACGCAGCTGTTGTAGCTGTACTGCCTAAGGACAAAGATCCTCACAGGTGAGCCACGAAGCAATGACATCATCTCATCTTATCTTACCGTGTTATTTCCAGTTGCGTCCAAAGCTCTCGCTTCGGAGTTCGGGGTACACTTGGACCATGAACCAGGATACGGAAAATCTGGTAATTAAAATGAAGCGACTTCCGTCTTACCTTCGCAACTCTTAGACAGGACTAGTATTACAATATCTGTGGACAGGGGAAGTAGGCCCCGGGAACTAACCCAGGACCCTGAGATCCCAGCCCGTTACTTATACCACTATACCAACGGGGTGTCTTCAACACACAAACACTTATACTATTTATTAAATCGCCATGCACAAATGTTGGGTCCGTTTTTGTACTCGAAAAATTGATTACCGCCAAAAGCGGCCACTTTTAGCGTGAATCAATTTTTCGCGTACAAATGTTGGGTTTGCATTTGTGCACGGCTACTTAATAAATAGTATAAGTGTTTGCCGAGAGGTTGTAAACCCGAAATTGTTTAAAATAGATCCGGTTTACTAGCTAAAATTTAAAATTGATTGGTGTCGCTAGTGTGCCCTTCCCGTCACCTTAAGAGGATGGAAATAAAGCTGAATTATTATTATTATTAGCTTTAAAGTAGGGAATGAACACTTTTTATCCCATGGGAAAAGCAAAAACGCAACACTGCGGTATTTTAGTAAGTTATAATTTAATTACAGGCCCGTGCTGATAGCGGCTTTGATGGTGACCTTCTGCGCATGCCTCATGGGGCTCCGGTCAGCCAGGAACCTGCTGGCGCCGCCCTTCTTCCTGTTCACGGACGGCAAGGAAGCCACCTACCTATTCACCACCAGGTTCAAAGCCGTGAGTCACATAAATACCACCTAGACTGTGTCGAGTGATGGACACTTGTGTCTTGACACGACATCCAGAAGGACGATTCGATACCCGTCCTGGACAAACATTTGTCATTCGTGTCGAGTGATGGGCACTTGTGTCTTGACACGACATCCAGAAGGTCGATTCGATACCCGTCCTGGACAAACATTTGTCATTCGTGTCGAGTGATGGGCACTTGTGTCTTGACACGACATCCAGAAGGTCGATTCGATGCCCGTCCTAGACAAACATTTTTCATTCGTGTCGAGTGATGGACACTTGTGTCTTGACACGAAATCCAGAAGGTCGATTCGATACCCGTCCTGGACAAACATTTGTCATTCGTGTCGAGTGATGGACACTTGTAGACACAAAGTGTCCATCACTCGACACGACACGACGTCCAATGTCTGAGTGTAAATATGTATTTAAGTATGATTTGTCCGTGGGAGAGCCACCCTTCGGCATGAATCTGTTCGTGGGAGAGTAACGCTTTGCCAAGAATGGGCCGGCTCGACCGGAGTGATACCACGGCCTCACAGAAAACCGTCGTGAAGCAGCACTGTGCTGTGTTTCGCTGTCTGTGTGAGGGTACCGGAGGCCGAATCCGGAGGGAAGGGGGGTTTTAAGGTTGGCGCACTTCTGACTCCACTGGTGTCGCGGGTGTCCATGGGCAGTGGCAATCCCTTACCATCAGGTGATACGTCTGCTTGTCTGTCACCTATCACATAAAAATAGTATTTATTTGCAATTTATCTGTAACGCAAGTGCTCAAGCTACTTGTACGGAATCAAATCATACAGTGAGATGTTGTGTGAGTTTATTGTTTATTTTACAAATAAGATTTTAAGACAATTGGGTGGGGAAATTCGCTAGATAGCGTAGAGTTACACTGAAGTCCTAGTTCAATGGCAAACTACCAGACTCCGGGCTGAAACTAAGAATTTCTTGCCGAAAAGTTAGGTACAAAGAAAATTCTCGCTCTTTCATATATTTTTGATCTACTTAAATATAAAAGTCATCATCATCATCATCATCAGCCCATTTAAGTCCCCACTGCTGGGGCACGGGCCTCCCTCAATCAAATGAGGGGTAATTGCCATACTCACCACGCTTGGCAGACGGGTTGGCGAGGGTTTTGATATAAATGCAGAGTTTTCCTTCTCTGGGTGCTGATGATCATGCCAGCAGCTTTACCTTAGTCGCCTTTTACGACACCTCGGTAAGAGTGTGGGTGGCCTATTCTACTCGGCCGGGACCACACGGCCCAATATAAAAGTGCCGGCCGGCAAAAACAATTTTTTGCTGTGTTCTTTAGGATTGCTGATGTTCAAAAGTCAAGATTAGGTCCAATAAAAAATGTTCTTGTTTTTTTTATGATATAGGTGGCAGACGAGCCGACGGATCACCTGATGGTAAGCGATTACATTTATACCTTTTAACCCCCCTTCCCCTGGATTGGGCGTCCGGTACCCTCACTCACGCAGCGAAACACAGCGCATGGACTGCTTCACGCCGGTTTTCTGTGAGAGCCACGCTTCGGCATGAAAGAGCCGGCTTGATCGGAGTAATACCACGTACTCCGGTCGAGCCGGCCCATTCATACCGAAGCGTGGCTTCTCCACCGTTAAAGTAGGTACCGTTGTTAGGTAATTCACTGAAAATTTATGAAGATGTTGATTTTTAACCTCAAATAAAACCAAGGATAATGATACTACAGCTTTAGTGCCGTAGTAATAAATACTCAGGGAGACAAGTCCTACAGAATACAGAAAAAAAAATCTGGTCGCTGCTTGCACCACAAAATAGGATGTCGTTTCTTTCTGTTTATTACTGTTAATTTATACTTAATAAACTTGCATGCATGCTAAAGTTTTAATTTAAAAAAATAAATAAGTCGCTTCTACATTTTGTGATTATACTATGCAAAGTTGTTTACAACTTGGATACTGGTTTCTTTTTATTCGTCGGGATTGGTTGACAGCTTTAGTGACTGTTACTTTAAAAATGTACCTTAACAGTAAGGCGAGAACCATTACTTTGCCGTAACACAGTTGTTGAAGCCTTTTCACTTAAAACTCCGATGTGTAAGCTCAAGACACGCGGCATGAAATATTTTTAATTTATTTTTTTATTCTTAGGCATTATGCAGTTGAATGTCATGGCCTCTATTACTTTTTTATTTACTTCATTATAGCGCCAAATTGAAAAAGCTGCCTTTTAATTATTTTCGCACCAAATCCTGAATTTTCCCCGCACAACAGTTCTTACTAGTACGGAAAGTAAAGAATCATTCGTTTTGTAAAGTGTGGGACAGAATAAATAATACACCACTGGTTTCGGGAATAGTTCTACTTCTTTAATTATAATCGCCCTACGTCTTTATGCCTTTCACAGTCGTCGGCCATACGTCGTCTATCTCACTCTTGCACGTCATTCTATCATGTGTACCGATCACCAATCCTACACTCGGCCATCCTACATCCAGTATGTCCTCGTACCTGCAATCATCATCATCATCATCATCATCAGCCTATCGCAGTCCACTGCTGGACGTAGGTCTCTCCAATTGTTCGCCACTGTGATCTATCCATGGCTTCTCGCATCCAGCTCTTGCCAGCCATCCTGCGCAGATCGTACCACCCACCTAGCCAGAGGGCGCCCTACATTACGTTTGCCAAGACGCGGTCTCCACTCCAGAACCCGTTTACCCCATCGGTTGTCGGTTCTGCGGCTAATATGGCCAGCCCACTGCCACTTAAGCTTTCTAATCCGGGGAGCAATGTCGATAACTTTGGTTCTCTGCCGGATCACCTCATTTCGGATTCGATCTCGGAGAGAGACGCCGAGCATTGCTCGTTCCATAGCCCGCTGAGCGACCTTTAACTTGTGGACCAGCCGTACCGTAAGTGTCCACGTTTCGGCTCCGTATGTCATGACGGTATGGTAGGACGCACTGATTGAAGACTTTCGTCTTTAGGCACTGTGGTATCGACGATACGAAGACACGACGTAGTTTTCCAAATGCTGCCCAACCTAACTGGATTCTCCTACCTACCTGCAATATTTAGTTATTATTATCAAAATATTTGTAGTTGTTTAGCTGTTATGAAATGTACAAATTATTTCAAAGTAAGCACAATAAACTATTTGTATTTGTATTTCTTAGCTTAACCAACGGATTGAACCCGAACCACTGCGCCACCGAAGCTGATGACTTGTGACGTAACAACACAAACATAAGTCGACGCACAAATCTGCTGACCCTGACAGTAATCACGTAATAGTCTAAATCGAACTTGGTAGGGACGCAACTAGCCTCTTCCTAACCGCTGACCACATTAACCAAAGTGGATAATACAGTGGACCATGGACTCAGTTGTATTAAAATGTATATGAACGCCCAAGGTAATAGAGCTCATTTTCTTAAGCGCAAAACGCATGCGAATCGTATACAATTAATATAAGAATAATAATAAATATTTCACAACATCACATACATTGATCTGACTCCGAGATAAGCAGCTCTAGCACCTGTGTTACGGATATCAGAATCAACAGTGGGATTACAAATATATACCAATATATAATACTTTTCTTTTGTAAATACATACTTATACTTATAATACATAGATAACACCTAGACCAATACAAACAGATATGTTCATGCACACAAATGTTTGTACTGTGCGGGGATCAAACCCGCAACGCTTGTACCAGAGGCAGCGTTCACTACTACTGTTCCATACGGGTCGTCGCTTTATTCATACTAAGGCTTTAGAACGACTAAGGGCTATATTCATAATCGTTCATAAACCTTTGTAAGCTAAAACGGTGTTATAACGCAGTTTTGACATTAGAAACAATGGGTCGTTCAAGTATTATGTAAGCACTATGGGGGGGGCGGGAGGGGGGGGGGGGGTCTTTGCTTTGCTTATTTATTTATTTATTTCTTGCACCATATATATACAATATACAAGTTACATAAATATCATACATAACTATCGTAATACATGGACCCTGTAATGTAAGGGTATTTTGGATGACGTCATCGATTTTAATACAAATGGCAACCCTCACATTCTGTTTGCTTGAAAACGAAACGTATTTTCGGGGAATTAACTATAAATAAATGCATACGGTTAGTAGGGTTGCCGAGATGTCACAAAAAAATAAAAAAATGTTTACGTAAGCATGGGGGGCCCCTCCCCCCCCCCGAGCTTTGCTTACTTTTACTGACAAGGGGGTGGGGGGGGGGGGAAATAACTGTTATAAATCTGCTTACGTAATACTTGAATGTCACCCAAAGATTTTTTTTTAAATATATAAATAAATATTTCACATCACCACATAGATTGATCTGACTCAGAGGTAGCTAAAGCACCTGTGTTACGGATGTCAGAATCAACAGTGGAAAAAAGTAATGTAATTCCTATATAACACCGTTTTAGTTACCGCTTTAACAAACATGAATAAGACCTCATTAGGTTGTAGTATAAGGTTCATACTCCGTCTGTTCTGTTCCTATGTTATCCTACTTATCAAATCCCACCTAGCTAGGTAACTGCGTTTACCTTTCGTCTTCGAGGCACGCTTCGACATAAATGGACTGGCTCTATCGGAGTGATACCACATCCTCATAGAAAACTGGCGTGAATTAGCGCTTGCGCTCGGTTTTGTCCAGGGAGTACGGTTATTTTCCTATGGCAAAAAATTACATGATTTAGTTATGAGTACGTAATTATGGGAAATTTACGCCCTCTGCGTAACAATTAAAAGATTTAGCAAAACACTCACCCAGCGTCTGTAGATTAAGAAATAAAGAAAAAACATTTATTGACTAAGATTGACTACAACATTCACAGCACAGAGAGCTACACGATAGAACATAGAACAAGTTTACAGTATTATAAGTACAATACAATAGGCACACATGACACGACATGGATACGTGGAAGATAAGTAGCAGATACACAAGGAGAGGTGTGAGTGTTTGTGGTCAATCAGGTCCCGACCTCAGCATTTGCTGCTACAGCATTATCTGCGATGCCGCAGCAGCGCTGGTATTCTGATGGAATCTGGAATCTGGAATTAAAGATTAGCCCTCTTATTACAAAAAACTGCTCGGATACCGGTTTTAATCCTAAACTAGCAAGTTCATGATTATTATGGAATAATGTTAAATCTTAATTTTTTATTACAAATCTTCGACTAACCATAGACCACTTAGTACCGCAGGATACTGTCAAAATTGAGCGTATCATTCAATCATTCGTTCAGTGACATTTCATTTTACAAAACCTTGTTTTGTTGTCTGAAGTAAAAATAGTTTAGAATTGTTTTTAAGTAACAATAAATTAAAATATTGACCTAAATAAGGTTTCAAAATAATATGCATAGGAATTACTTATATTTTTCTGATTTAATCCAAAGAAGAAATTAAATACTTTCTCACAAATAACTTTGGAGTAAAACGGAATGAACTATCACAGGGATAAGTTGTCATGGTTACTGAATCGATATTTTGAGGTTATTATTTTAGTACTCATTTTAAACTAGGGGTCCGGGTGGTTTAACTTAAGTATTATAGTTGATATACTAAATAACGTTAAACTTATTTTGTAATAATTTTTACTCTAGTTCTTCAGTAATTGCCAGTATTAATCCCACTACTTATTTTAAACCACGTTTTGGAATAAGATGGTAGGTATCTATTCAAAAAGATCAAACAAACATCAATGACTATTTCATTAATTCGTCGAATTATTCATCCGTCCCATTCCACAATCAGAATTAAAACACGCTAAAAATCTCAGCGTAGACGAAGCTGAAATGCACTGCATGTACTAGGTGTGTAGATATATATTTGGGATCGACTCGATTGGAAGACCGTTTAGCGTCGTGCAGGATGTGAAACTTCAAACCACTGTCGTGCGTAGGGCTACCACGAGTTCTGATGGAAAATATTATAATAATTACATGCATCCTTCAAGAAATAAATCGCTTTCGGACCTGCAATCATGTATTCTTCGAAGATGTAATAATAATAATATCTTCCAACCGATTGCAACTAAGGCGGCCAATCTCATATCTATCAGCCATTTACGCAGGATATATTATAGTGTTCAAGTGTGTGCGCAAACACCAGTGTTTTCTCTATTCCCTGGCCCATATACATGGTGTATCTGTGAATTTTTACATCCCTTCAACCACGTGTTCTATCAATTATTCTGAACAACATTTGTTTTATGACTTTTGGAAATTCGCATAAAAAAAATTCAAGTTTTCATACAAAGTCGGTCACATGACTTGGTCTTTCTTGTATGGGAAGTCGAAAAAAATATCGACGAATTGTCTATTAAATGTTCTAATCCACTGAGCTACAATCACTCTGCCCGTTCTAACTAAAATGGTATAGAAACTGCCTAACGGACTGAAAAGTCTGCCGTCTAGGAGTAACACAAAGAGTTAATAAGAGAGCGAGGCTCGGCTTAACACTGTTCAACAGACCACAGGAAAACTACACAGGTTGATGATGTGTTAACTACAGCAGTATGCTGAAAGTGGCGGGACTAGGCCGGAGCCGATGGAACAGAAGAGCGCTAGAAAGGAGAAACAAAAATGAAATCCGAGGATAAGGCCTGATTCGACCAATCTTTATCCGTGAATGAATCTAAATGGTATAACGTCAGATTTGTATAAAATGACAGCGCTATACCATAGATTTAGTATCGAATTAGGATTGGTCGAATCGGTCCTACACCGCACTGCGCTGTGAAGTGGTGTCCCTAATCTCGGCCGGAGTAGCTGCGTACGCGCAAACTGGAGCACAGGTCAAGTGCGCGCCGACCCCGCGCAGGCCTGCCGAGCGCCACCTTCGCTCCTGCTGGAGCCAGGATTCTGTGCTTGTGTTCAGTGACGTCAGTGCCCAGGATGTTCGGGATATGCAAGTTTTGTGTGTGCTAATTCTCTAGGATGGTAATGTAAAGTCTGCTTTGTTTTGAGATTCCCGGATGATTCCTTTCACGAAAATCACAAAAACATTTTTTGTCTCTGATATGAGTCATCCTAAAGATTCAACGTAGAGAAGGTACCTAATTACTTCCCTTGGTAGACCTCTCATTGATTACATGTCTTTAGGGACTCAGATAGCTACCATGTTTCCTATACTTACTATAAATTGGAATCGGACATTTGCCAAATAGTAACAATATCTAAAGTTTGCAAGTTCTTAGTTCTCTAGATGGTTAAGGACCTCTTTATCTAAAAGTGCCCCGCGCCGCCCAACAATATATCAATTAATTTCTATAGCCTTCTTATCGCGTAAGGAATCACACACGGGAATCGTCAGGCAAACAACGCTGGCCGACGTCACGCCGCGTCGCAATGATAATGCAATTACATGTTATAATCTACAGTGGCGTTCCGTAGCGGGTCCGCTCACTCCTCCAGCAGACATGCGCGGAAGCACAGCGGGACTCGCCGACACGCTCGCCAGCGGCTCGCGGGCGTACGCCGTCTTGCTCGAGTGCGCGGACGCTCTTTTCGCGAGCATTGTCGTCGCGCCCGCCGTCGTTACCTACTGGAAGTCCACTTGGAGCCTCCTGGACATTTACGTGTACCCGGACAACTCGATAGCGAGCGCAGCGGCGTGCGCTGCGTTCGGACTGTGCGTGGACTTGATTCTGTGCGTGTTCCAGTCGCAGCTGGCCAAATATCTGAGCCCGGACCGGGGCCGGCTGACGTACTATGTGCTATCGAGGCTGTGCACGTGCTTGGCAGGGGTTGCATGTGTGGGCGCGTGGCGGGGTGCTTGGAACCTCCTCAATGAGTGCACCGGGGATTCTGCCAGGACGTTGTTGTCGACAACGGCGGCTGCTACGCTGTCCCTTGCAGCTTTGAGGACCCTGAGGAATATTTGTGCGGTGCCGTTTGCAGTCGCGGTAGATTCGCCGCAGGATTTCTTCTATGTTCCGACTATGTTTCGCACGGTTGGTATTGACGTTTTTGATTATTTGTTTGTGGTTGTTCTCAAATGTTTGTGAATAGAAGAACACTGATAAGAAGGCGTTTTACATTCACATTCTCCATCGATGAAAGACCTATGTCAGATAGGTAAGATCTTCTACTTTAAGGTTCAATCAAAGCTTCTAAAAATACCATCTTGATTTTTGAGCTTCAAGAAACGAGCCTATGGCTGATGTCCATGGGCGGCGGTGATCACTTACCATCAGGTGACTCGCTTGCTCGTTTGCCTCCCTTTCCCATAAAAAAAAGAATCAAGATGGCAATAGAGATTTTTCGCCTTATTATCTGAATCAGAATGTAAATCATTAACTGCTTTTGAATTAAGTATCTGAGCTTTGTTTATATTTGCTCAGATGTTTTTGATTTACGGTTAAGAGTCAAAACCTTACTTAATCCAAAAGTGAAGTTGCTTCAAAGTCCATTTAGGAAAAGTAAAGATTACACAATTTATTCTTGATTAAGTGTGTCAGAGCTACCACTAAGCCACTAACTACTCGTAAATTACGACAAGATAACATTAATTTTCTTTTCTAAACAATATGAGATAGCTACACCTGAGTTTTATCTTGAGCAATATAAAGATTTATATACCTCATTCATCAAAATCTGCTAAGTAGCTTAGGCAGAATCTTGGAAAATACAAACATATTTACATACTTATATACTGTTAAAATCATAATCCTTCCTTTTTGGATTTACCTTAGTCTGGTAAAAATACTGGGACACTGAGTTGACTTTAACAGCTCAATGTGTTGGGTTAGGTTAGGCCATAAAAGCTACGCCCTGTGGCTAGGGGCGTTTAAGAATACTGCCAAGGTTTTCCCGGCCTGTCGTAAGAGGCGACTAAACGGGCTTTCGGAGTACGTGAGCGTATCCACTGCTGGGGAGTGGCTTGCTCAGCATATGACTCCGCGGGGGACGACATTACTGGGTGTCCTGGTAGGTCGTACAGCGTTGAAGGGCTGTATTGCGCCAGATATGCGTGAAGCAGCGAGCGCGATTAGCGGTACGGTCTAGTTCCGGCAGTGCGGTTTCCAACCGCGATTGCGCGGAGATGGACACCTCATGGGTTTTAGTTAGGGTTTGAGTCCCACACACCACCTTGTTCCCTACATGTAGCAAGGTGACGGCCATGATGGTTTCCCTGAAAAAAAAAGGTCATAAAAGCTAGTTCTTGTGTTATTATTCTACATTGTTTTTTGATCAGGCATTTAAATTCCATCGCTGCCACTACACTGGTCCTGAACGTTATAGCATGTTCGGCTAGAAAAGTAATGTACCTACTCTTTATACATAGATGTGTCCATAGTTATTTGCCAAGTGGACACTGCGGCCATTTGATCTATTATATTATTATCCATAGTTGAACATGTTATTATACTATGACCATTATACTATGACCATAGTTAGTATGATGTCCATATTTATAACATAAAATATGGTTCTCCCGCCATTTTGATAGTCCCTTATTTAACGTGACCGTTCGTTCATGGCTTACATAGGATGATCTGCAATAGTATTCTTTATTTGAATATTACTCACAAACATTTTTTTTTATGATATATCTGGTAGACGAGCAGACGGATCATCTGATGTTAAGCGATTACCTCCGTCCATGGACACCTGCAACACCAGTGGTGTCACAAGTGCGCTGCTTACCTTTTGACCCCCTTCCCCTGGATTGGGCCTCCGGTACCCTCACTCAGCGAAACACGGCGCGTGCACTGCTTCACGCCGGTTTTCTGTGAGGACGTGGTATTACTCCGGTCGAGTCGGCCCATTCATGCCAAAGCGTGGCTCTCCCACTGTTAATATACATATTACTCACGAACTATAACCGCCATTGGATTAATCATTCTGGACCACTTTTTTTCAATGTGTTGTATATGGTTGATATATGCGGTAACAATTATTATTTCGGTGAAGTTTGATGTTTGAAAAGCTGATAATAGCAAAAGCTGTAGTAAAATAGGCAGATAAAGGTCCTTTGTTTACGGTACACGCGATAAAAATTATAGGGAAGATTTAGAACTATTTTATGTTGATTTGAAAATAGTTGAAATGAGATTCCGCACTTCAAAGTTACTAGTACTATTCTAGAGAGAAATTCTAATGCTTCCTGAAAATTTAGAAAGAAAGAAAAAAAAGAAAGAAAGAAAAATATTTATTCAGTGTATAACAATAACATTAAACATTTAAAATAATGACGTTACACAGTAAAACACCGAAAAGGCACATACTCAGCATGTGTCGGGGTGTCGCGCCACCCCGACGCTGGTATTCTGTATGTACCCATAGAAAGAGCACTGCTATAAAAATAAATACAATAAACTAGCGTTGGTGTTATTATACATAGAATTATCATTATAATAGTATTTTATATACGTGTGTTCGTTCATGCTTGTCTATGTGTATGTTTGTGTGTGTGTGTGTGTGTGTGTGTGTGTGTGTGTGTGTGTGTGTGTACGAGTGTGTGTGTTTTATTTAAATGTATCTTCATTATCTAATCATCATCATTTTATATTGTTCATCATCCTAATCGTTCTTAGATACTAGTTTTGAGATAAGGAAGTTTCAAAGTATATAGTCATAGTCGTAGTTTTTATTGCTTTCATGTTGTTCACAATAGATCTTAAACTAATTACAAGTTCTGAACATGAACCCCGCAGGGGCACTGCAATGTTAATACATATTATAGAATTTATTAAGATTTCTAAAGTTAAATCGTAATAAGAATATCACGTAGTTTTCTGCTCAATTTAAACCAAAGTGTACATTACTCTTTGTGGTTTGATGAACTAAAAGCACTTATAAAATTATTATTAAACTTCAGCTTCCTCAGCCAGACTAATCTAACAAAAAATATGTCATACATACCTGAACTTTGCTGAGATTCGCACAAGATAAGGAAATACTTACCAATTTTTTTTTATTCAATATGAAACCAAAAAAAAAATCAAAAATATATTTATTCAATTAAAGTCTATACAGAACATTTAAGAATGTCAAATATTGTGTAATCTACCGCTGATTCGAAATGTCAATTTATACCGAGAAGAATCGGCAAGAAACTCAGTAGTTACTCTGATGAGAGGCGTGCATGTAGATTGTCTTTTCTCATGCTACGTAAAAAACTGTAGATCACCATAAGAACTGGTTTGAATGGCTCCACTACTCAAAAAACATTTACAAAATAAAATTTGAAGTGCAATAAAGAATATGAATATGAAACTCTGAGCCTTGAGTCAGCTCTTAGTATCTTAGTATGCTTTATATTTATCTTGCTAAAAACAAAACTCATCTTGCCTTAGTTTATGATGAGTATTTACTGACCTTACAAAAAAAATCAATTGAAGATGAGCGTGTACAGTCAAAGAACGAAAAGGTTCGTCAGTTTTCAAATTGATTCGTTTGATATGCTATGAGCACTTATTACCGTTCGTAAATTTGTCAGAATAATACATGTTGCACAGAAAATTATACTTTATCTGATCTGTTAGATCTGAACTTTCTGATCTAACAGATCAGAAAGTTCAGATTTGTTTGTAGCAATATTGATTCCTTTTGATGTAAAGAAGGATGGCAGATCTTTTTAAAACGGTATATTGGTATAACTGATTCTTGCCGTGCAAGCGAAAATTTACCTTAATGCAACGGCTAGGGCACACTAGCGATGCCAATCGATTTTAATTTTTTGCTGCTAAACCGGATCTATTTTAAACAATTTCGGGTTTACAATCTCTCGGCAAACACCTATACTATTTATTTAATACTTATAGTTAACTGTTTGGTCTGCTTTTGACTCGAATTTTGGATTACCACCCAAGTGGCCGTTTTTGGCGTGAATCAATTTTTCGCGTACAAAACCGGACCCAACATTTTTGCAGGGTTATTTAATAAATTGTATAAGTATTTACCGAGAGATTGTAACCCCGAAATTGTTTAAAATAGATCCGGTTTAGTAGCTAAAAATTAAAATGTTTTTCTTCGCTATTGTGCCCTACCCGTCACCTTAAGGTGACGAACCTTTTTATTCTCTGTACTGTACTTGAGTCGTCTTTTCATGCTACGACACACCTGCTACGCCGTAGCGGTTGACGTAGTCGCACGTAGGGAGCGCTCACAAGGTTACCTACACTTCTTACGAGTTGTACGTCACAAGCAATAATACTATTATGCATGTATTATCATAATGCTTGTAATAGTGAATAATATCATTTTCATTTATTGCCAGAAGTAAGTACATGGTCTTATAAATACAGCGACTTCTGCACTAAGCAAAAACTGCTTGTGTCGCAGAAATCCGGTGACAATTAACTAGACGTAGTTTCTTATCTGGTCAGACCGGTCAGTAATGTATAATAACTTTACTACAATTAATTTATGATAAAATTAAATGTTTACAATGAATAAGTTGCTAAGAATTTGTTATACTTAAGTAGACATGTGACAAAATGTTTTTTTAAAAATTTTAGAAAAAATATTATATTAAGTATTATTATTATGATTTGGGAATGAAAAATTGAATTAAAAATGTTCCTGATGTGTGTTATTTTGGTGTGAAATGAATAGGCCCATAAGGTGAGGCTATGTTTGTGTATTGTATGTGTGTATAGTCTATATATTATATGCATGTGTGTGTAATTGTGCTCGTGTGAGATTTTTTTTTTTTTTGGTGAGTGAGTGACATGTGGTAAGGGTTTACCTACATCCTTTGGAAATCAAATAAAATTTCCGTCTGGTGGTAATCCTGCTTGAGTAACCAGGATTCGACGGCTCTTTTTGCCTCCAAAGACGTGGCTTCTTTGAGGTTAACTTTACTTAGTAAAAACTAAAGTGAATGAAACATTTTTTGCTGTTACTTATTTACATAACTAAATTCTTTATTGTCTTACGGTGGTATTACATTCATCATGTAATTTTTTTTTTGATCTTCGAATTACCTTTGTAGGCATTTTACATTAGAGAATATTATGTACTTGTACGTTGTGTTTTGTCACCCCTGCTATAATACTCAAGCCTGGTAATGCAATTTTTTTTCTTATGACGGTTAGTTTTTTCTTTTGTTTTATATATTTTGCAGTATGATTCCACTTTCATTTTTCCAGTATTGATCCTTTTGTATCCAATTTGAAATCTGCGATGCTCTGGAAACACAAATCATTTTGGTTTGTCTTTCCAGAGCATCTGTGCAAGGGCGGATTCAACAGCATTAGGACAAATTATTAAGTATAACAAATTGAATAAATATTTGAAGTACTTATGTACTATTTATAAACAAAATCCCGCCTGCACTGGTTTCTCCTGGACTAATACCATGGGGGATCCGCCTTTGCATCTGTGATCTTCCTGCATCATCTCAGCGTGTTAATCTCAGTTGCGTCCATGGCCGTTATTTTAGAGCCTTGGGTACACTTGTACCATGAGCCAGGACTCTGGTAATAACAATTAAGCAACGGCCATTCGACCGATACGAGATTCGAAGTAAACCTGACAAACTGAATCATGGTTACACGTTCGTCAGAGACTAACCAAAATGTGTGGGTTTCTTCACGATGTTTTCCCTCACCACATGTTAATGGTAGAAATATGTCCATATTCAATAAACCTTTGTTAGATAAAACTTTGTTATAGAGCGGTTGTGACGTTTGAAAAAATGTTCCCACAACATTTTCGAAAAACGAATATAACTGCTTTATAACTCTGTTTTAGCTAGCAAAGTTTTAACAAACACTATCAAACATATCCAGAGGTTGGCTCGGATCCAAACGTACTTATAAACGATGTACATTCGCGTTTTTTTTTCTATGTGATAGGTGACAGACGAGCAGACGGATCGCCTGATAGTAAGCGGTTGCCGCCGCCCATAGACACCTGCGACACCATTGGAGCTCAAGTGCGCTGCAAACCTTTAAACCCCCCTTTCCCCCGTATTGGGCCTCCGGTACCCTCACTCACGCAGCGAAACTTAGCACAGTGCTGCTTCACGCCGGTTTTCTGTGAGGCCGTGGTACTCCGGTCGAGCCGCCCTATTCATGCCGCAGCGTGGCTCTACCACGGTCAAACCTTCTTGAGGATGATTATTTACCCGCGGTTACCTCTCGAGGACATGTTCGGACCAAGTTTTCTCGTTACGACTTCCACTTTTGGGGCCACTCATTTTGTTAGATTTGCAACTTTATACCTCATCCTGTATATCACAATTTAATTAATTAGAGTATCTCCTATCTTTGTTTATAATGATGTCATGAATCTGTCGCGCTTATCGACGGAGTTCCTTATTGATGCGCCTGCGCCGATGCTCTTGTTATTGTTGGTATATTTACCTACTTACCTATTGTTTGTTTTGCGATAGTTAACTAAGTCGGACGTCTAGAATGTAATAATATTGAATTAAAGCCAGTGAGTGCCTTTATGTTAAATATATTTTGATCAATACTTTCATAAAATATCATACATACTTTGATATTGATATAATATATTGAATGTACGAAGATCCGTTTGAGTGTTTTAGGACAGAGATTGTATTGAATAGCAAAATTTTGCAGTATTATTTACACAACGTAGGATCATTTTCAAAATGTTTTTAAGATTTAAGATTAGCTTTGTTAGTCTTTCGAGCAATATCTTCTATAATACTCATTCCACTTGGAAAGTCATACAAGCAAAATTGTAGAGCAGTTATTTAGCTTTAATGTAACCATAAGCATCTATATAATGAATTTATTGTCATAAAAAATACTTACAACCTGTGCGGATAAAGAATGGGATCAGAAATGGCGGCGCATCTATTCACTTCTCGTTCGCACACTATTTGCGTCTATACTCGCACCTTACGAGTCCCATTCTTTATCCGCACAGGTTGTACCTAAGTATGTGTTTTGAAATACGGTATATTAGTGAAACAATTGGCTCATTTCTTACATGAACGGCAACATAAGGGAGGTAAAGTGACACTCAGTAGGAGATAGAGTGAGTGAGGCTACTGAAGTCCCAATTCGGAGCGAATGGGGAAAATATTAGCGTACGCAACAGTGGAATCAGGTGGCGGTTTTCGTTAGATGGGGCTTGTAAAAAGCACATATAGCTTTAAAAAGCAATCAAGCAAATTCGGTGTTGTTTTGGTAGATTGCTACCTATGCATTTTTACTTAAGAAAAAGTGGAGGACTTTACTTACTTGGGAGCCACTATCATTAACACAGGCTCGTGCGAAAAGGAGGTCAGGAGACGCATTGGCATGGATAAAACGCAATGGACCAGCTACAACCAATATGGAAAGATCGTAACATATCTCGAAAGACTAAAATGAAACTAGTGAAAACTCTGGTTTTCTCCATCTTTAGTTACGGCGCGGAAACTTGGACGCTAAAGAAAGCCAATCGAGACCGCATCGATGCCTTTGAAACGTGGTGTTGGCGAAGGATGCTCTAAATTCCATGGACTGCTAAAAAAGAAGTTCTCAATTCGACATGTATATATATATATTTTATGTTTGTTCGCCGATTACTTTGTTATTTATGAGCTGGCCGTGTGGTCCCCGGCAGAGTAGAATAGGCCACCCTCACTCTTACCGAGGTGTCGTAAAAGGCGACTAAGGTAAAGCTGCTGGCATGATCATCAGCACCCAGAGAAGGAAAACTCTGCATTCATATCAAAACCCTCGCCAACCCGTCTGCCAAGCGTGGTGAGTATGGCAATTACCCCTCATGTGATTGAGGGAGGCCCGTGCCCCAGCAGTGGGGACTTAAATGGGCTGATGATGATGATGATGATTATGAGCTGATTTAGATGATTCTTTTTTAGTTGGAAAGAAGATAGTTCCGGATTGGTACCATGATCAGGATATCAGGGTCTGATGATGGGATCCTGGAAAAATTGAGTGGAACTTTCAAATTTTATAGGGACACGTAACGTTTTTGTATCTTTTTTTTAAACTGCACCAATTAATTTTGTGGCTCTGCTGATGATGGAAGGTCAACTCCTCAACAGTAAGGAGTTAAAGGATAACTCTTTCAATACTGTACTTACAAAAGTTTGTTAGTTATTTGGCGGGGTGGAAGAGGAAAGGGAGAGGGGGAGAGGGGCTGGCAAAAAATGAGAACTCAAATTTTAAAGGCACACGTAATGTTTTTGTATCTTTTTTCAAAACTGCACCAGTGTTTACGACTGATGTGATTGTATTAAATTTGTGGCTCTGCTGATGATGGAAGGTCAACTCTTTAACGGAGTTAAAGGATAACTCTTTCAATAATGTACTCACAATTACTTTGTTAGTTATTTGGCGGGGGCGGAAGGGAGAAGGGAGTGGGAGGGAGGGACTGCTAAAAAAATGAGAACCCTAATATTTTTAAAAGGTTTTTATAGGCCTAACTCTGTGGAATAATTGATTGTTGTTTAAATTACAAGATAGTATTGGGTGTGTCCCCAAAATGCTAGTAGCATTATCCCGCTGGATCGCGATGGAAATTCGCTGGATGTGAGGTAGCTGCCCGCCCCGTGACTTCGACTAGACGCTTAGTTAAGTCACGGAAGAAAGAGAGAGCATCGCAACCCTATGGGCCCAGTGTTCAACACCGAAAGCAACAAAGTGCTATACCGAATAGATGCCGCGTCGGCCGTAGCTCCTACACTCCTCGTAGTCCCGGGAAGATGAAACGGTGCCAAAATGTATATACATTAGGAGTAAATTTATTTAGACAAAATTTTGTACACATATGTGATGAGTGTTATTATTTACAGAGCAGCAGGGAGACGGCGCTGTACGTGCTGGACTGCGTGTTCTCTGTGGGGGTCGTGGGTTCGCTGGTCGTGTTCGTGTGGCGCGGCTCCTGGGCGCTGCTCGACATCTTCCTCTTCCCTGAGGACCAGGTCAAGTCCTGCTGGACCTCATTGGTAAGTCATCATCATCAGCCACTTGCTGTCCATTCTTGGATATAGGTTTCAATGTAGGTCGTATTTACATTGATGGTACGTTTAACATGCAATGTAAACTGCCACAGGCATACAACAAAATATTCATTACCTACATAGGTACATGACATACAATTACATTTAAAATTACTATTATATTTAGCGTGAATGGTGTGTAATTAATTAATACAACCAGTTGGAAAACAAACACACACTTTATTTTTAGAGAACGGATATCCCCTTAACAAACACCGAACCACAGACAATATATCTAATATTCAAGTAACAGATATAGCATATAGCACTCTTCCCCACTTACTAAAAATAAACAATAACAAACATAACTTTTAACATTAAAACAAAATAACATATATTATAAATCTTGACTGCAATTAAGAAGCTGATTGGCATGTCGTTTCCAGTGCAGACCATCCACCTCTACCACATATGTCACCCCCGGAACTATGATTTCGCGAATTTTCCCGAGTGACCATTTTTTCTTTCCTTTTCTCATGTCTCGTGTCATTACTTTCTGTCCCACTGAAAATATTTTATAATTATCTCTGCTATTTATGGTTGATTTTACTTGTTCAAAATCAATTTTGGTGCTTGCTGTACTTGGTCTTAGCAGTGAGAAACGACATCTCAATTCCCTTCCAAACATTAATTTTGCAGGACTTTGACCAGTGGTCTTATGATTAGAACAACGATAATCAAACAGAAACAAATTACAAGCATATTCAAGTTTTTTCCCACTCTCTACAATTTTTGTGACATGTGATTTGAATGATTCTACAAACCTTTCTGCCAACCCATTTGTGGCAGGGTGATAAGGAGGAGTAAAACTTTGTTTGATTCCTGTGATCTTACAGAAACATTTAAATTCTTCACTAGTCCAAGTAGGCCCATTATCAGTAACTAAATGTAAAGGATACCCATAACGTACAAAAATGCTTTTAAATACTTCAATAGTTTTTTGGGCTGTAATATTATTCATAATGAAAACCTCTGGCCATTTTGAATATGCATCTACTATCACTAGGAACATTTTTGAGTACAAAGGACCCAGAAAATCAGCATGCAACCTATGCCAGACTGATGGTGGTTGTGGCCATACAGTTAATTTATTTTTAATAGGATTCTTATGATTTTGTAAACAATTGATACAATTACTTGTTATTTCTTCTATTTTTTTATCCATTTCTGGCCACCAGAAATAGGACCTGGCTATTTCTTTCATGCGATTAATCCCTAAGTGACTAGCATGCAACTCCTGCATTACATTTTGTCTTATATTCTTAGGTATTATAACCCTGTATCCCCATAGTAAACATTCTTTTTCTAGGCTTATTTCATTTTTTCTTTTAAGATAAGGCTCATATTCATCACCTAAAGTATTTTTTTCAGGCCAGCCATCTCTACAGAATCTTATAACATCACATAAAATTTTATCATTTTTAGTTTCATTTTGGACTATTTTCCAATTCAGTACATTTAAGTTAGACATATTAATATAGTTGACTGTGTTACTTTCAAAACTTTTATTAATAATTTCATTACTCTCAGATATGTTTCCTTGATCCTCTGTAACAACTCGTGACAAATAATCAGCTGGATTATTTTTGGATTTAATGTGTTTAATTTCATAACTAAACCCACTTAAGAAGATCGACCAATATTGTAATCGCCTTGCTGCCATTTTAGGAATACCGTGTTTCGGTCCCAATATTTTTGCCAAAGCTTCATTATCAGTTTCTAGAATAAACTTATGGCCAAACAAGTATTCATAAAACTTGTTGACTCCAAAAACTATGGCAAAAGCCTCTTTTTCTAAAATAGGATATTTCAGTTGGGTGTCATTCAATTTTTTACTTGCAAACGCAACTGGTTTCCTGATATTATTACTATCTGAAACAGAAAGCACAGCAGCTACCCCACTATCTGCCGAATCACATGTTAAAATTATTGTTAATTTTTCATCAAAATGTGATAATGAAATTGTATTAGCAAGGGCTTTTTTTATTTCCTGGAAAGCAAGATCACACTCTTCGGTCCACTCTAATTTACTTTTTTTTAAACAATCATACAATGGTTTCAATATTATTGCCATGTTCTGTAAAAATCGGTTGTAATAATTTACTTTACCAAGGAATGATCTAAGCATTTTTATATTCTTTGGACGAGGTAATGACAGCAAAGGTTCTATTTTACTTTTTATTACTTTGATTCCTGTTTTGTTCACTTCAAATCCAAAAATATCCAATTTTTCTTCAAAGAATCTACATTTATTTAGTTTTAATTTTAGTCCTGATTCCTGAAGTTTTTGTAATACCAGTTTTAACTTTTCATAAGTATCAGCTAATGTTTTCCCACATATATATATATTATCTATGTATACAATAGCACCTAGGCCATTCAACATTTTTGTAATTAATCTTTGAAATGATCCAGGCCCTGTACTAACACCAAATGGTAGATATAAGTATTTGTAAATTCCTTCCTCCGTGACTATTGTGACTAACTCTTGTGATGATTTATCCAAGGGAGCTTGTAAGTACGCTTCTTTTAAATCTAACTCACAGAAATAAGAGTTACCTTGTAGCTGATTTAAGATATCATTTATCGTAGGTAAAGGGAAATGGTCAATTTGCAAATACTTATTTATTGTTACTCTAAAATCACCACATAGTCGAACTGTTCCATCTGGTTTAGTAACTGGTACCACCGGAGTGCCCCAGGCAGCATATTGTACAGGCTCAATACGTTTATTTTCTACTAATCGTTTAATTTCTTCCCTAACTTTATCTTTCAATGCAAATGGAACAGCTCTAACTGGCATGAATATTGGTTTTACATTTGGTTCAATTGACAAATGAATTGGTTCCCCAGTAAAATTTCCCATTCTTGGTTGAAATAAATCAGAATATTGGTTTTGTATGGAATTCAATAATTTATCTTTAGGAACTCTTTCACAAACCTTTTGGTCAAATCTTGGAGGCCATAATTGTAACAATGCAAGCCAATCTTTTCCTATTATTTTAGGTAAACCATTTTTCACTACAAAAAGTCTTTGATTATTTACATTTACAGATTGATAACCAACATTTAGATTTTCAATGACCCCCATTGGAGTCGATGTTGACCTGTCAAAGTTAGTAAATATAACATTACATTGTTTGATTTCCAAATCTGGAAAATAAATAAGTTTGTCAGCCAATGTTATTGTACTCACATCGGCACCAGTGTCTACGACAAATTCTACAATTTTCCCATTTACATTGACCTGCAATGTAGCTGATGGTACCTTATTTTTCTCACTAAAGTAAAAAATGTCAAATACCTCAGCTTCAGTACAATCATTTTTCTTACTGTCCTCACCCTTATTTTCTGGGCAGGTAGTTTCCACTACATTAACGTTTTTCACTTTCACAGACTTATTTCTAGCACACACTTTAAATATATGTCCCTTAACACCACACTCACTGCAGAACTTTTCCCGGAGTGAACATTGTAATTTCATATGACCATTCTTCCCGCAGCAGAAACAAGATACATTGGGTTTATTTATTGATGCCGTACTTTGCGCTCGATTCCTAGTGAAGCTTTTTCCTTGAAGCTGAAACATTTGTGCATGTTCATGTCCCTTTTCATGGTTGAATGTCAACTTATAAGCAGTCTCAACTGTTTTTCCTATTTTCATCAGCATTTCCAAAGGCTGTTCTGCTTGTTTTAATAGCTCAAATTTTACAGAATCATAATAAGTACCGTTCAACAACCGCTCTTTAATTTCTTCTTCTAGATTTTTAAAATTGCAATTTTTTGAGAGTTTTTTCAGTTCTACTATGTATTGATCAATGGTTTCGTTGGGTTTCTGACATCGATTTCGGAACTCTGCTTGGTGCAACGCGTAGTTTTTCACGGGATGGTAATGCTTTTTAAGTTTTTCGCAAATGTTTTCATATGTTTCTTTCTCTGGTGATGTTGGCGTGCATAACGTTGTTAGTAAATCATACACGTTCGTGCTAAGTTTCGTGATAAGTAACGGTACTTTTTTATCATCAGGAACGTCGTTTAATAAGATGAAACATTCGAATTGTTGCTGATAAGCAATCCAATTTTCACCAGAAAATACTTCCAAACTCGTAATAGACGCCATGATTACGCCCGGTACACTGTCTTTTGTTTTTCCAGCATCCACATAATCTCGTAAATACCTTCGAATTTCGTCGATAGTATGAGAATTAAAAAATATTGTTTCCCGAGCTAATTTATTCGCAATTTCAATTAATTCTTCTTTGCTTTTCTGCTGTATCCACGCTTTTCGTCCTTGTTTAATGTGTTCGTCAACAATTTCCATCAATAACAATGCCGGCAGGCACACTTTTCTTTGAGGTTATTTCTTACAATTTTGACAATTGATTAATGTCTTTTTTATTAGATATAATTTTTTCCGCACGCTTCCCGAATTTATTCGTCGCCAATTATTATATTTAGCGTGAATGGTGTGTAATTAATTAATACAACCAGTTGGAAAACAAACACACACTTTATTTTTAGAGAACGGATATCCCCTTAACAAACACCGAACCACAGACAATATATCTAATATTCAAGTAACAGATATAGCATATAGCAATTACAATTCATCATCATCATCATCACTGCTGGACATAGGCCTCCCCCAATGTTTTCCACACAAATGGGTCCTGCGTCGCCCGCATCCCGCATCCAATGTGTCGCGGGTATCTATGGGCGGCGGCAATCGCTTACCATCAGGCGATCCGCTTGCTCGTCTCCCACCTATCACATAAAAAAAGGATTCCCGCGACCTTCACCAAATTACATACAATTAGTAGGTACATATAAACTCTCGTCCATCCTCTCTCCGTGAAAGGTGATAGGTTTTTTTGCAATAGGTAAAACGTTTCATTTTTAGGGTTCCGTAGCCAAATGGCAAAAAACGCAACCCTTATGGATTCGTCATGACTGTCCATCTGTCTGTCTGTCCGTCCGTCCGTATGTCACAGCCACTTTTCTTCGTAACTATAAGAACTATACTATTGAAACTTGGTAAATAGATGTATTTTGTTAACCGTATTACGATTTTTACACAAAAATTGGAAAAAATAAAAAAAAATGGGGGGTCTCCATACTTGAAACTGAAACTCAAATATTTTTTTTCATTAAACCTTTACGTGTGGGGTATCTAATGGATAGGTCTTTAAAAATGATGTTGAGTTTTTAAACATCATTTTTTTCTAAACACAATACTTTGCGCAAGAAATGCTCCCAAAGTGTTAAATTGTGTGTGTGTGTGTGTGTCCCAATAAATTAATTATAAAACAAAAAAAATATATATGATGTACATAATCATGAAAACTAACAACGAAAATTGGTTTAAATTAGATATAGTGAGTAGTTTTTTTAATACGTTATAAACCGTAAACCGTAATGCACCTTCCATATATCTTACTTGCTGCTATGGAACCTTTCATCCAAGTCCGACTCGCACTTGGCAGGTTTTTTTTATTGTTAATCAGAATCAGAATCTTTATTGCCTGTAACTGTAAGGATTACAATTTACGGGTGACATTGCAACATAATATTAAATACAACAACAGTTTAACCATATCGGGTATGCAATACTTATTTATTAATTATCTAGGTACATACAACACGTGCGGACAAAGAATGGGATCAGAAATCGCTCTCGCACTCGTGGGGTGCGAGTATAGACGCAAATAGTGTGCGAGCGAGAAGTGAATAGTTGCGCCGCCATTCTTGATCCCATTCTTTATCCGCACAGTTTGTACAACGTACAAAATATAAAATAGGAACTTAAAAATAGGAAAAGAAACTGACGGACTGATCCCTGCCGCTTCATTTTGCCATCATTCCACTCGACAACAGTTCCTTCGACATCATCTGGATGGTTGGTAGTCTTCAACTGTGCGTTTCTCAAGAAACTTTTTGCCTCGTACGACAAAACTGTGGAATGAACCATGGCCTGCGGTATTTCCGGACAGATACGACCGTTCGAAAAAAAGAGCGTTCCTTTTTAAAAGTTCGGCAGCGCACTTGTGACTCCTCTGATACAACATCCAATGTCTGGATGTAAATATGTATTTAAGTATGATATTGTCCGTGGGAGAGCCACCCTTCGGCATGAATCTGTCCGTGGGAGAGTAACGCTTCAGCAAGAATGGGCCGGCTCGACCGGAGTGATACCACGGCCTCACAGAAAACCATCGTGAAGCAGCACTGTGCGGTGTTTCGCCGTCTGTGTGAGGGTATCGGACGCCCAATCCGGAGGGAAGAGGGGTTTTAAGGTTGGCAGCGCACTTCTGACTCCACTGGTGTCGCGGGTGTCCATGGACGGCGGTAATCGCTTACCATCAGGTGATCCATCTGCTCGCCTGCCCTCTATTCCATAAAAAAAGAAATAAATTAATTAAACATGTGTTTTGAAAAGTATAGAGTAGTTTTCTAAATACATGTTTAATTCATTTGGATTTAGATGTGCCTCTGAGATAGGTAAACTTCTAGGTATGTAGTACATACATACTTCGTAAGTTTAACGGCCCGTCAGCGTCGGATTTATGATAACTTATCTATGAGCATTAGGTACTTTTACTTCAGCTTGAACTCGTAAATATAATACATAGGTAAACCTGGGAATTACTGGGCATGTAGGTATACCTACAATTTACTTACGTAGGTTATACGGCACGTCAGAGTACTTATAGCTTACGAACCTTTATACTTTTATGATGTTTAGGTACTAGGATGATAACTATTTACATAGGACTTCTGTGTTCATTGTAATAATAACATTTACAACCTGTGCGGATAAAGAATGGGATCAGAAATGGCGGCGCATCTATTCACTTCTCGCTCGCTCACTATTTGCGTCTACACTCACACCCCACGAGTGCGAGTATAGACGCAAATAGTGTGCGAGCGAGAAGTGAATAGATGCGCTGCCATTTCTGATCCCATTCATTATCCGCACAGGTTGTAGATGAGTTGTTCAATGTATTGTAGTTAAAATATAAACATTTCCAACGTAAATAACACACTTACTACTTACAAACTTGGAACAGATGCGCAATAATGTAATGGTAGTCGCTGAAGACCAGCGTCGAGGTTGGTCTCATGGATCAGCACCGACTATAACTGAGCGGCCGCCTGTTTGGCATGTACAGGGATAATGTTGTCCTACTTTTCGTCATTATTTATGTCTAGGTTATGTTTCTTATTAAGTTTAATTTAATTTCGTGTTCAGCCGGGAATCGAACTCACATCTTCAACAGTCCGCGTGGATGTTGTACCGATTAGACCACTGAATGCGTTACTAAGCCGACGAAACGACGACGTTATTTAGCAGTCTTATCTTAACTGGTGGTCAAATATTAGTCATAATATTTCCACTTGATATTGTAAACATACATCGACATATTGATGAGACTTTCGACAGCTCAAGTCGAATCAAGCACTTACAAATTTCGTCAGCTTAGTAACGCGTTCAGTGGTCTAATTGGTAGAACATCCACCCGGATTGTGGAAGATGTGGGTTCGTGTCCCGCCTGAACACGAGATGAAATTTTCAATTGTGTTATTTACTTACGAATAAATTGCATAAGATTTCTATAAAAAAATATCAACTATAAACATTTCCAAGAATAGATTTCAATGTTTACAAGAAATGATAAAAGCTGTAAAATCATTGCGTCAGACGTTGTTAATGAATGAAATACTACCTAATGCACATACAATGAAGTCAAACAGAAAGAAAACATCAAATGGACCACCAAAATAGATCAGTTTTGCACACATCTAAAGCATTTGGTGAAGAATCAAATCGGCGACGTACATACGTTTCGATCTGTCTTCTGTTAAATTATTTCATACAAACTACCTTCTACTCTGTTTCATGAGAAAATAGCAAACGGCATCACATACTTACGCGATCTGATCCCAAAATAATAAACACCATAATGCAAGGTATAGTCTGAGTACCTAACACCTTCCCCCTTATTTCAAAACGAGGTCTAAGAAAAGTTGCGGAACTAAATTAATTCACGGGGTGGGCATTTTAGCATTGCGTATTGGAACGGGACGGCTTGAGCTTTAGTACGGTACTTACTTTAGATCGCGATTTATAATAAGGTGGTTTGGTTTACAGGTATCAACAAAAGTTACGCAAATATTAGATAGGTATTATTTATGTGCGTATTGGCCGTGTGGTCCCCGGCAGAGTAGAATAGGCCACCCTCACTCTTACCGAGGTGTGTACAACGAGCGCCAAGCTCTCTGTCTGCAGATACGGGGTGTCCAATCAAACATTGTTCTCTTGAGGTGTCGCTTTATTACTGAAGATTGGCTATCAGCTCTTTGAATCGTGGCTTATTTATAGCAAGCCCAAAAAGTTGGTTGGCGGATTTGATGCCAGTCCAAAATCACATGTTCCTGAGGAAAAGGATACAGAGAGTCCAGTAGAGAACTTATTAAATGAAGAATATTAATCTTCGCGAGACGAACAGATGCGTTCGGCGTCTCCTCCCCCTCCTTGCTCTTCGGAGGACGGGAACGGCTGTGCCATTACGTGCTTGCAATAGTCCGCAAAGGCCTTTCAGGCCTCCTCACTCGCTAGCATAGCTCTCACTATGCTAGGGAGCGAGAGCTTCTGGCCGACCTTCGCGACCAGCGCATCACGCTGCCGATCCCACCACGGACGTGTCATCGACAGCGCCGCATGCATGGCAGGAAGGCGTGTATCTATTTACTTTACCATCTGAGTTTTTTCTGGAGAAAAGTAGGTTGTAGGTTTCTTAAGAGGTGACCAAGATCACCAAACATTGTTACGCTCAGAATACTATTATAAATAAATTGCCGAAGCAGACCAGTCCCCAAAGGTGGCACCTGTTCACAAGTATGACGTATGTAATATGTCAGCCATCATTTCACTATTAGACTCCCTGTATAGCTGATAGGACGGCCCACACGTTTATTGTAGCACGATCTTTCCGCATATGGGTCAGATGTACCTCGCCATTGAGTCAGTGACCATTTGCGCACACGCAATTGGCTCTTCCTCCGCCGTCTTATCCCCCTACGGTGAACCGCGTAAACCAAACACACCACTTCTATGGACCTTATAGCACGACACTTTGGGGTGATAATCCTGCGCCAAAATCAGATGAACTCGGTAACTGGTGCCAACAAAATTTATTTGTTTACGAATTTGACGGCACGCTGTATTATAACTTGATATACATTTTTCAGAATTCGTAAATATAGTGCCATGTTTACTGATGGCCTCCAAGTGACTTGCACTTGTTTGTATAAAGACCACTACAAGAAGCTTCATGTAGAGCAATCTATAGTAAAACAAGACTTGTTTATAGCTACATATAAAAGTTTGAATATGTATTAGTTAGCTGAGAGGTCCATGATAGCTTGTCTTTTCTTTTTTATAGTCTATGCTATGTTCTATTCGTGGGACAGCATTGACTATAAAAAATTGTTTCAATTGCAATACCATAACAGAGTGCAACTGTATAAAGCTTATATAATATATTTTTATTTATTTTATTTATTAGGAATAGCAAACAGCTACAAAATACATGTTCATCTAAGACAGTACATACTTAAACTACTTAATAATATTGTAGCCCACGACGCTATCCACATGTAACTAAAATCAAGTTGTCGCAAGCTGCTCAAAAATACAACTAATAATATTACAAAGAGAGGAAAATATAATGAGAAAAAAGATTCGGTAGGTATTTAGGTGGACAATTTGGGCACAAAAACAGAAGAATAGTAATTAAATATAAGAGTAGAACGGTATAGCGATCTTACAATGACAACTGTTCAATAACAGTTTTTTTTAAATATATGGTATTATATGGATGTAAACATGCAATAAATAAATAAAAAAGATACCTAAGGAGAGAAAATTCACTCGAAGCATTCCAAGTATCGTTGAAGGGAATATTATCTTGTACAAGTCAACCATCTGCATTGTAGTCATTCATGTATAAATGTTGAATCCTCGCAAGTGTTGACTGTTATTTCTAATGGTGTCAAAGACGTCTTATATTTCAATATTCATTGGTTTTTTATGTGATAGGTGGCAGACGAGCAGACGGATCACCTGATGGTAAGTGATTGCCGCCGCCCATGGACACCCACGACACCAGTGGAGTCATAAGCGCTGCCAAAATTTATACCCCCCTTTCTCCGGCATAGGGCCTCCGGTACCCTCACCCACGCAGCGAAACACAGCACAATGCTGATTCACTCCGGTTTTCTGTGAGGCCATGAGTGGTATCAAAGCTGTTGCCAAAGCCCGGGGTATGCTTAGACTAAGTATTAATATGATTCAGGATTTGGGCAGTCTGATGACAGGTAGGTAATTTAATGAAGTGTCTGCCGTTTGCTCTTTGCAACCCTGTCTACGTCATGTATTCATTAAGTCAAAATATTTTTATGTTGGCCGTGTGGTCCCCGGCAAAGTAGAATAGGCCACCCTTACTCTTACCGAGGTGTCGTAAAAGGCGACTAAGGTAAAGCTGCTGGCATGATCATCAGCGCCCATAGAAGGAAAACTCTGCATTTATATCAAAACCCTCGCCAACCCGTCTGCCAAGCGTGGTGAGTATGGCAATTACTCCTCATGTGATTGAGGGAGGCCCGTGCCCCAGCAGTGGGGACTTAAAGGGGCTGAAGAAGATGATGATGATGATGATGATTTTCATGTAAGGAGCCAACTAACCAATATCGCGTGATCATTTGATAGATTTATTGAACAAAAGAACCAAAACACTTTAAAACAAATTAAGACAATAAGAGAAATAAAAACAAGCTAAAAGTAAATATTGGACTCAAAAAGTGACAAATGTCGGAGAACTTCATTCTCCGACGTGTGTACCAGAAACGCGAACTCGTATCGACTATCAAGCAGAGGAAAGTCGCCTACTTAGGCATGTGTTAAGACACGATAGATACGCGTTGTTGCAACTTATTATGATGGGAAAAGTAGCTGGTAAGAGGCGTGTGAGTCGGAGGAAAAAGTTATGGCTGCGTAACATCCGGAAGTGGACGGGGACCGCGAGCGCCGCCGAGATGTTTCGCCTCGCTAGAGACCGAGAAGGATATGCTAGATTGACGGCCAACCGTCGCTAGTCGGAGAGGCACTTTAAGAAGAAGAAGAAAAGTAAATAAAAAGGAAAGTTACAACAAAGTAGGTCTGTAATGAGCCTAGCTATCAGAATGCTATTTTTATGTCAGAACAGATTTACAATTTCATTAGATGAGATTTTGACAAAGTAAAACTCCAGACTATTCACATTGACTTCTCCTAGCACACCAAAATCCAAGTTAAATTAGAAATGTTCGTTTCCTAAATTGACCCTCCGCGTTTAGTATACTCTATATATATCCTTCAACCGATTACGGCTACGGCAGCCAATCTTAACGATCAGCCACGTACGCAGGACTTTGCGCACACGATTGAGCAATATGATATATTATAGTGCTCAAGTGTGTGCGCAAACACAAGTGCACTCTCTATTCCTTTAGCCTCGTATTCCGATGGGACACCAGCGTGACACGACCGGAGAGAGACTACGACTACTGCACAACCTGATAAACAAGGACGTCAAAAAATGTACAAAACCTAAAACCAAAAATATAAAACTCATATTTTAGGTACAAAAGCATCATCATAGATATGGTAATCCATTTGTCCGGAAGATGTCTCAGCCAGTCTTAGCGGATTTTCGCCCTAATGAACACAACGAGCTCAGCTGGAAATGACGTCACAGTCATGGCAGGAGGCGAGAGGGTAAACGAGCTCACGTTCATTGCCGAGCTGTGACATTGAGCCGGTGCCACGTGGTCCAGTACAGTGATGAAGAGAAGGTTCATTAAAAGTATGATATTTTTTGTATGGGAGTGTTATAAGTACAAATGACGCAAATTTCTAGACAGGAGACAAGATGTTAAACGACAAACAGCGACATAAAGCCGATACCACGTTGTAGCAAATATGTTGGAGAAAAACGGAACTATCCTTATTAATTCTCCCTGCCTCGTCAACGATAACTACGATTGGTGATTGTCAGGCACATGTGCGTAGCTTTATCATGTCCGAAACCTTCTCAGCATCATTAAAAAAAGTGTGAATTTCACACACAATGGCAAGCACAAATACAACGCACCTAACAGAGTTGAGAGGTGTGCCATAAGGAGAGGCCGAAGTCCAGCGAGATGGATGAGTATAGGCTCATGATGATGATTAGTGATTACTGATTAGATTAGTAAATACATTTTCATATGGGTTTACTATAAATAATATAAAGAACATAACCTAAGTGTGTAAAATAGTAGCCTATGGGATTAATATTCAGACAAAAATGTTTACCTTTTCAGTGAATGAGGGGAGAGGGCTATGGCAATTTGCAATCCTACTAATAAATAGTTATCAAGACATATCAAAGGCCCTTAGAGTTCAGAGAAGAGTTTATTCAAATAATATAAACTAGGGTTAATAATCCGCAGGATAAATAGATTGGACAATTGGAACCAATTTTGTAATTTTTGCCACAAACGCCTACACGCGCAAAAATGTTTATGATCAGTTTGAATGAAGACAAACGAGACGTGTCGAATCGCATCGTAATCTCTCGGAATTTCTGTGGTGGTGCAAACCACCAGTAAACATATCAATAAGCCCCTTATATTTTATTAAAAGACATAACTCTAAAAATCAACACGCAAAACAAAATATTGAATTGTAGAAAAAACTAAAAATGCTTTAAAACTTGCATAAGGCACAAGGAACCGTAAGTGGCCTTGCACGTGTGCAACTTAAAAGACAAAAGAGTAGGGTCTTCGCAGAATTAGAAAGCGATTGACAGAAAAAAGGGATGTTTGTTTACTAGGTAAACCATCTAGAGCGATCTCGTTTAATGAATATAGCTCAACCTTTTAAATATTTATTAATCAATTATTGTGGAAGTTTAAAACAATAAATCAGCTCTAAAGATATATCCATGTAGTACGGAACAAGGTCTGGTCAAAAGACTAATGGTCGATCCTCCTATTAAGAGTACTTAATTAAGACGCTTATAAACTGCGAATGCAATTAAATATAATTGTAGAATAAGTTGCCATGCGTTTAAATGATAAGTTGAGTGTACGAATCGTTTCTCGCAAGAAAGACAAAGGCTTCACAGCTTATTCACATCTAGATATATACTCAGTTCCTAAATAAAAAACAAAGGAGTTATAACATTTAGATATTGGTCAATTTTGCTTGGCAAAGGAACTGTAAAAAGTTTAAAGTTTGGGAGAAGTCTGTCCTTTTCTATTCTTTTGTGTGAAACGATTTGAACACGTGCAAAGCGATAAGCAAAGCGTCGGCCCTTGTGAGGCGTGGGGTTTTTTTTTTGGCACCTTAGCGTAAAAATGCACATTGCGTAATTATATAAGGTAGTTCCGAGGGACAAACAGGGACAGTTGGTCACAAGGCGTCTTGCTGCACGGTCATGTTCACGAGAGACATGGTTCTTCGACTTGATATATAGGACAAGGTCAGTGTCTGAGTAATTTTTGATCTTTGTAAGATTCTTTGTGGTTAATTGTGAGATATCGGTTCGCATACCGAGCTTAAAGGCATTCGGGCCTAATAGAGTTTTGTACTGGGCTCTAAGCTAGTTTGGGATACTGCGGTTGCTAATTGGTTTCAGAATTACCTAGTCTTTCTAAACCAAGGAGGAACAGTGGTTGAACAGAATAGCTAACAAGTACCGCAGCGCCGAAACGAGTTTCACGGAGCTTTGGGACCGTCGAAGTGGACCTAGAATAGGGTTCTGGTTTTCCCGCCAGACTCTCAGCAAAAGCTTTGTGGAATTCCTCTTTCGGGGGCGACCAAATACCTTCCCTTCCTTACATTTCCTATTGTGAGGAACCTTCCTAACCTGTAGGCCCGGTTTCTCGCCAGCTAGGGCGTTAGGAGTAGGTTAACTTTGCCACATTCACACACACCTCAAGGATTCGTGGTGGAAACTTTGAGACCAGGTACAGAACACTAGGGCTTAGCAGCTGTAGGTACACACACACTTAGGTCGCGTAACACATTATGTTGGGGCAAATTAGTGATTATTCTAGTGAGGCGAAGTGATAGTTGTTGTGTAAAAGTTTATAAAAGCGCGTTTTATTTGTGATAAAGTTTAAGCCTAATTCATTTGGAATTAGTTGCCAGTGTTAAAATTTGTGTGTTAACGTGATAATAGCTGTGTACGTGGATCTAGACCGATTCTAGAGAAGCAGAGGCAAAGGGTCGTTGTTATTAGTAGAGGGATATCGCGGCAACGGTATTTATCTAACAATAACTTCGCAGTGGTGGAGCTATTATCAAATACATTTAAATATTCTAGGGAATAAGTTTAGAGGCTTTTGCAAGAGTTACATTGAATTAATGATATGCGCCAGCATTTTATTAATTTAATTGACTTGGAGGACTTCCATTTTTTTAGTAGGCTGGAGCCCGTCGCTTAGGTATATCAGAGCTGTTGGACTTTGTCAAGTACTACGACTCGGGTCGACAAACACAGTATCATAACATAAACTTATCAAGAGCGCAAGAGTGCCGAATTTCATTCCGCACCTAATTCGTCGACGAAATATTACAAAAGGGAAAAACACAAAACAGTGCCAGGGTACTAAGTTGAGTTCACTCAACTCCATTTTAATCCATGGATATATAATTTATAAAACAATATCTCATTGAGATAACAAATTGTACGTACAAATCAAAACATAAAGTACCTGCACAGGGGATAACAAAGAGCTCTTTGTAAATTATTTGCGCTATATCTATAACTGGGGGATCAGTTATTATTTAAATCTTGACTTATGACAAGACTAGACTTGAGTGGCCGTGGTCGGACAAACTTCTTATTTGTTTAAAACTATTCCACTAAGCAATAAAAGTTAGTTTAAAGCACTGACTGTCATATGATATTCTTGTTAGAACGGGCTGCGTAAAATTCTCATTTGGTATTAATATCTCAGCTTTTATTTCTATTTCAACAAAATACGGCCTAAAGTAACGAGTAGAAAGGTAATTAACAAAAACGAAATTTAATTCTAGACGATCACAATTTTTATATGGAAAACTCGGGTTAAGTTTTCCTTGCGGCAGGCTTATAATACTAGGGTTTGATGTAGGCATTAGATAGTAATTCATAATTATTATAGATCCAGTATTTGAGCCGTAGTGGTAGACCTCCATCCCTTCGATTCTACACGCGACTGCAGGCAACTTATCGCGTAGGGAGTAGCGAGTTAGAGTATAGACTAAGGAGTTGGGAAAGAGTGCGAGGCGAGCAGCAGAGCAGGTCTAGTCGAGTGGATAGCGGGTGGGGAGACCATTACAGGTGGTGCCGTGACCAGGATATTTGTATTTGAATACATAATTAATTTTAGTATTCAACAAATATCTCGAACTAATAAAAATCAAAACACAACGTAGATTACAAATTTTAAACAACGGTTAGAGTCATTCACAGCGGACAAAACAAAAGGGTCATCGATAAAAACTGTCGAGGCGTTAGAAAGCAGGTAGTTAAGGGCGTCAGGGCGTATCGCGGAATCAAAAATAATTTTAGGTAAAATAACATCTAAAGATTGTTTCAATTGCGTGATAGACTTTGTTGATTAGTTTTGAGATGGTGCATACTAGAAGGACGGTAGTTGGGAAGCGAGGAGGTAGAACATTTAGAAAATCTAGATCAGACGTTGCGGGTAGCGTATCGGAAATTATGTCACCGTTACAAAGGGAAGCGCCTGTGTCCAATGGGACAACTGTCAATAGCGAATCACTGTTGCAGCAAATAGTAAATCGGTTAGACATGTTAGAAAGATCCATCACAAGTTCGGCCAGATCAGGTAGCGGGTCAGTAGATAGTGGGGTGATGATAGATAGGGGTATTAATCAGGTTCAATCAATTAATAAACCTGAAATTAATACAGTAGAAAGAACAGAGAAAAATCAGGTTTGCATTGTGAAAGTAACACAGAAGTTACCTAGTTTTGATGGACGTAATAATGAGAATAGCCCGATGCAATTCTTACGAGAATTGCGTAATTACATATCGCTAATAGGTATTGATTTTAATAGCGCAAAAGCATTGGCTTTAGCAATAGAATCGTTGACAGGATCAGCAAGATCCCGATTAAATATCTATAGAGATAGTTGGAAGTCTTTTGATGACTTTGAGCGCGATTTCCGTGAAGTATTTTGGGGCGTTAACGAACAAGAGATAGTAAAACAAAAATTCGTCACTTCGAAATATGTCGAAAGTTCTCCATTAACAATGGAAGAGTATTTTGCGGCGCAAATTAATAAAATTTATTACTTGACTATACCTTTTACCGAAACGGAAAAGGTAAATACTATTTTTCGGCAACTGCCACAGCACATACAGATAGCATATTTTTCACGAAAAGAAAATATGACAGTTAGAGGGGCAATGGAGTTTATTAGGCATCTAGAACAGAATGTTGATAAAAATCACTTAACAGCTATAGCGTCATCAAACAATAGGGATGGGAATTTTACGCGCGGTGGTCCTTACGCTAGAGCTACTTATAGGTCGGCAGTACGGGTAAACACAGTTCGATACAATCCGATAGGAAATAGTCGTGGACGAAATTATTCATACCGAAATTTTAGTAACCGAGTTAGAGGAGTAAACCGCTCTAGGGGGGGCGTTAACTTGCGGGAATGTGGTCATCGACCAATAGAATTTTCGCTAGCTAAAGAACCAGGTAGTGAGACAAGTAACCACATGTCGGCTACGTCACAAGTAGAGCCGTCAAACCAAAAAGGATAGTGGCTGGGGTAAAAACATTAGATAAGGCAGGTAGAGAGGAGTTTTTGCCACTTAGTTTGCGTTATATGTTTCAATGTAAATGGACGCCAGGCGTGAACGATAGTATACATCGGTTATATGAATAATGTACATTAGGTACGAGCGTAGAAATAGAAGAATTTATTCAATTGTTACTTCATAAAGGGAGTTTCGAACGTACGAACATAGAGAACGAGAGTTCCGAGTGTGTTTGGCTGAACAAACGGAGAATGAAAAGGCAGGGTGCCATGACAGGTTATTATGTACGGTATTTAGGGACGCGAATAGTTTAGACGATGATTCAGATCTAGATAGACAGATTACATTACCTGAGATAATTGTTCATGTGGGAAATATTCAGCTAAAAGGGCTTATAGGTAGTGGATCAGAAGTCACATGTGTAAGACAGGAAAGTTATGAAAAGATTCAAGAAAATTTAGGTCAGGTAGCTGAAATACCTATACCGGAGGTCAGCTTTTGGGGTTACTAAGGAAAAGTTGAATAGGTTAGTTACTATTCCAATAAGAATTGGTGATGAGTTCCATATTACAGTCTGGTCACGTCATTAATTATATTGCAGTAATTGATATTAAGGACGCATATTTTACCATACCATTGTCCCGAGAATCAAAAAAAATATACAGGCTTTGTTTTCCAAGGCAAAAGCTATGTCTATGAAGTATTGCCTCAGGGATTAAAAACAAGTGTGGGATCATTTTCCAGAGCTATGGATATTGTATTAGGGCCAGAGGTCAGGTCATATTGTATAAACTTCTTAGATGATTTATGTTTGATTTCTAAAGGTAGCTTAGAGGAGCATTTACATCAATTAGATACAGTATTAACGAAATTACAAGCCGCCGGACTTACTTGCTCTTTAGAAAAATGTAACTTTGCAGCGAAGCAAGTTAAATTATTAGGTCACATTCTTAGTACGGAGGGCGTGAGTTTGGACCCAGAGAAAATAGAAGCGGTATTGAACTATCCCAGGCCGAAGACTATAAAACAATTACGTTCATTCTTAGGGTTCGTGAATTATTTTAGAAGGTTCATAAAAGATTTTGGAATTTTAACGGATCCATTGTACAAATTATTACAAGCTAACGTTAAGTTCGTATGGGGTGATAAAGAAGACAAAGCTTTTGACAATCTAAAAAAGGCGTTTACACACAGTGTAATGCTTTCTCAACCAGATTTCAATGGTTTATATTTTGTTCAGGCTGACTCAAGCTCAGTCGGGTTAGGCGGTTATGTCTATCAATTAGACAAAGACGGTTTAGAAAAGATAATAGGCTTTTGTTCATACGCCTACAAAGGAGCCCAAACCAGATGGACTGTTAGTGAACAAGAGTTTATTGCCATTATTTACACATTAAAGAAGTTTGAAACTTATTTGAGGGGTGCAAGGATTGTCATTAAGACAGACCATAAAAGCCTAACATTTGTTAAGTCATGGACGTTGCTTAGTGCACGTGTTGCTAGATGAGTTTCCTATTTAGAACAATTCGATTATGAAATTCAAAACATAAAGTGTAGTGAACATTTAGTAGCTGATACTTTGAGTAGGGATATTGAAGGTGTGGAAGTGGGCAAAGAAAATAAAACAACTCAACCACACATATACTGGTTTAAATCTTAAATCACGGGACAGTAACACGTAGTTTACGACAAATCGCGAAATTAGAGGACGAAGATCCGATGTTAAAACGAATTAAAAATAGTTTGAGACAGGGAAAGGAAGACTCGGATATACGCACATTCAAATATTACAAGTTGATGGGCGAAATATTATATTTTATAACGCCCAACACCGAGTTGATATTATTAGTAATTCCGGAATTTTTAAGCAGAGATCTAGGCTTTAAAGGCTAATGTAGGCAGAAAACGACAGTTTGCTAAAAGACAAAGGTTAGTCGTGTATAAATTAAAACATTAATATGGTCAAATAAAGAACATAAAATCATGAAAAAGTTTTCACTCCTGTACAAGGGACCTTACATAGTCACGGCAGTACCGTACCCGTACCCGAACACATTGATAGAGCCAGTTACTCGGAAAATAGAAGGGAATTTTAATGCAGTAAACATAGCGAGGTATTATATGACAGTCGACAACAAACAAAGTCAAAATTGATATTAGTGACCTTTGCGAAATGAGAATGTTTCTCACTCACACAAAGTCAAGGGGGGGACTGTGGTGGTGCAAACCACCAGTAAACATATCAATAAGCCCCTTATATTTTATTAAAAGACATAACTCTAAAAATCAACACGCAAAACAAAATATTGAATTGTAGAAAAAACTAAAAATGCTTTAAAACTTGCATAAGGCACAAGGAACCGTAAGTGGCCTTGCACGTGTGCAACTTAAAAGACAAAAGAGTAGGGTCTTCGCAGAATTAGAAAGCGATTGACAGAAAAAAGGGATGTTTGTTTACTAGGTAAACCATCTAGAGCGATCTCGTTTAATGAATATAGCTCAACCTTTTAAATATTTATTAATCAATTATTGTGGAAGTTTAAAACAATAAATCAGCTCTAAAGATATATCCATGTAGTACGGAACAAGGTCTGGTCAAAAGACTAATGGTCGATCCTCCTATTAAGAGTACTTAATTAAGACGCTTATAAACTGCGAATGCAATTAGATATAATTGTAGAATAAGTTGCCATGCGTTTAAATGATAAGTTGAGTGTACGAATCGTATCTCGCAAGAAAGACAAAGGCTTCACAGCTTATTCACATCTAGGTATATACTCAGTTCCTAAATAAAAACAAAGGAGTTATAACATTTAGATATTGGTCAATTTTGCTTGGCAAAGGAACTGTAAAAAGTTTAAAGTTTGGGAGAAGTCTGTCCTTTTCTATTCTTTTGTGTGAAACGATTTGAACACGTGCAAAGCGATAAGCAAAGCGTCGGCCCTTGTCGAGGCGTGGGGTTTTTTTTTTGGCACCTTAGCGTAAAAATGCACATTGCGTAATTATATAATGTAGTTCCGAGGGACAAACAGGGACAGTTGGTCACAAGGCGTCTTGCTGCACGGTCATGTTCACGAGAGACATGGTTCTTCGACTTGATATATAGGACAAGGTCAGTGTCTGAGTAATTTTTGATCTTTGTAAGATTCTTTGTGGTTAATTGTGAGATATCGGTTCGCATACCGAGCTTAAAGGCATTCGGGCCTAATAGAGTTTTGTACTGGGCTCTAAGCTAGTTTGGGATACTGCGGTTGCTAATTGGTTTCAGAATTACCTAGTCTTTCTAAACCAAGGAGGAACAGTGGTTGAACAGAATAGCTAACAAGTACCGCAGCGCCGAAACGAGTTTCACGGAGCTTTGGGACCGTCGAAGTGGACCTAGAATAGGGTTCTGGTTTTCCCGCCAGACTCTCAGCAAAAGCTTTGTGGAATTCCTCTTTCGGGGGCGACCAAATACCTTCCCTTCCTTACATTTCCTATTGTGAGGAACCTTCCTAACCTGTAGGCCCGGTTTCTCGCCAGCTAGGGCGTTAGGAGTAGGTTAACTTTGCCACATTCACACACACCTCAAGGATTCGTGGTGGAAACTTTGAGACCAGGTACAGAACACTAGGGCTTAGCAGCTGTAGGTACACACACACTTAGGTCGCGTAACACATTATGTTGGGGCAAATTAGTGATTATTCTAGTGAGGCGAAGTGATAGTTGTTGTGTAAAAGTTTATAAAAGCGCGTTTTATTTGTGATAAAGTTTAAGCCTAATTCATTTGGAATTAGTTGCCAGTGTTAAAATTTGTGTGTTAACGTGATAATAGCTGTGTACGTGGATCTAGACCGATTCTAGAGAAGCAGAGGCAAAGGGTCGTTGTTATTAGTAGAGGGATATCGCGGCAACGGTATTTATCTAACAATAACTTCGCAGTGGTGGAGCTATTATCAAATACATTTAAATATTCTAGGGAATAAGTTTAGAGGCTTTTGCAAGAGTTACATTGAATTAATGATATGCGCCAGCATTTTATTAATTTAATTGACTTGGAGGACTTCCATTTTTTTAGTAGGCTGGAGCCCGTCGCTTAGGTATATCAGAGCTGTTGGACTTTGTCAAGTACTACGACTCGGGTCGACAAACACAGTATCATAACATAAACTTATCAAGAGCGCAAGAGTGCCGAATTTCATTCCGCACCTAATTCGTCGACGAAATATTACAAAAGGGAAAAACACAAAACAGTGCCAGGGTACTAAGTTGAGTTCACTCAACTCCATTTTAATCCATGGATATATAATTTATAAAACAATATCTCATTGAGATAACAAATTGTACGTACAAATCAAAACATAAAGTACCTGCACAGGGGATAACAAAGAGCTCTTTGTAAATTATTTGCGCTATATCTATAACTGGGGGATCAGTTATTATTTAAATCTTGACTTATGACAAGACTAGACTTGAGTGGCCGTGGTCGGACAAACTTCTTATTTGTTTAAAACTATTCCACTAAGCAATAAAAGTTAGTTTAAAGCACTGACTGTCATATGATATTCTTGTTAGAACGGGCTGCGTAAAATTCTCATTTGGTATTAATATCTCAGCTTTTATTTCTATTTCAACAAAATACGGCCTAAAGTAACGAGTCGAAAGGTAATTAACAAAAACGAAATTTTAATTCTAGACGATCACAATTTTTATATGGAAAACTCGGGTTAAGTTTTCCTTGCGGCAGGCTTATAATACTAGGGTTTGATGTAGGCATTAGATAGTAATTCATAATTATTATAGATCCAGTATTTGAGCCGTAGTGGTAGACCTCCATCCCTTCGATTCTACACGCGACTGCAGGCAACTTATCGCGTAGGGAGTAGCGAGTTAGAGTATAGACTAAGGAGTTGGGAAAGAGTGCGAGGCGAGCAGCAGAGCAGGTCTAGTCGAGTGGATAGCGGGTGGGGAGACCATTACATTTCGTCCATCAACACAGAAGGTATACAACGAAAAGACATGACCGAATCTTTATCTGTGTTCGTCTCTTTTGTTTGGATGGTAGGTATATTCTTATACCCACTTGCTATAACGATGACCATATTGTAATGATCAGATCATGATGAAGTATTAGGCATCTCGCAAATAACCAGAACCTTTCTGTCCCCGACTGTCCAAACAAACAGACTAACACAGGTAAACACATGCCGGGCTTGAGATCGTTTACCTCATCAGCGCCGGTTCCTGAAACTAAAGACCACTTGGGGCCGAATTGGATAATTTCGACTGCGCTAAACATAGACGTAATGGATCCGAGCTCTCGAATCTGTTTCGCTCTTAGGGTCTTCCTTTGCCCGAGGATGGTTATTAGTTTGTTTCCAATGTATTTGAAGATCGTGTTTCGAGTTTCAAAAGCTGCTGGAGATAATTTTATTACAACAAAGCAAAATATTTATTTATTTAAGGTATACAGACAGATTAAACTTATTAACTTAAGACTTATTAACACTGCCATCTATGTAATATATCAACATCGAGTCACGCACTTATACAAAAAATAGTTTGAGGATTTTCAAAAAGAAATATGATATTTATATGTGCGCTTAGTCAAACAGATATCCGAATCACTTGGTGCTGCCATCTTTTTTTTATGGCTCCACTTGAAGATATTTTTTTATTTTCACTTTGTATTATTTTATTATGACTTACGACGACGCTAACTCTCTGTTTCGCATGCCGATATAAATTTGGTTAAATGTGAGAATCTAAACGATAATTTTATGTAACTTACTGTAACCACATTTACCACATCAAATGATTTCTATTTCTACCTACTTTGGTAATGTAGACCGATTACAAAGAGACCTGGAATATTAAATCCCCTGTCAATGTTATGATTAGCAGAAATAAGTAAGTCAAGGCTAGCGGATGTTGACTACTTAATCCAATATTTATCATGATGATCATCATGGGCTGCAGACACAGATGTATCTGTGTCTTTTGTTCTCCTACGGATTTCAACATCCCTAATACTAATAGGTATAAGATATTGGATCTCATAATTATTTAACTCTGGCATAAATGATTTAACATTCTTCATTGAAAGATCTATTTAAGGAATTGTCTCTAACCTTGTCATCATCATCTGAATCAGCATTATGAGAAGATTGAGACCATTAAGGCGCAAATTATCAAGAATGATGTAAATGTACAGTTAGATCATATTCATTACTTGAATCTACAGTGTCTATTTCAGGTAATTTATCTTCCTGCTGTACAGTGTCCTTGTTGTCATCATATCTATTCTTGTCTGATTTTAGATTAACATTCTTCACTAAATCTACATAATATTTGCTTATTTTTGTTTCATCACTTATAAGTAGTTACCTACAGATATCTAAAAATGTTAACTTTTATTTTTAGACCACAAAGTTATTCTCCAATAAACTAAAGTTTTTCTACCAGTAATGCTTCCATCGCTTATCACTTGTCTTGTTCCTTATTAGTTATCAAG
Source organism: Marasmia exigua (assembly GCA_019059595.1). Lineage (NCBI taxonomy): Eukaryota > Metazoa > Arthropoda > Insecta > Lepidoptera > Crambidae > Marasmia > Marasmia exigua. The sequence continues at coordinate 23,916,337 of CM032473.1, forward strand.
CAAATATTTGTATCATGTGCGTGCAACCAACCAAATATAATGTAATTATGTCAAACATCACGTTTGAGTTCAGTTACCTCCTTTTGTTATAACTTTTACTAAGTGCGAGTATTGCTCAAATTGGTTTTTCAAAGTGAAAAAATTTACCTATCTAATCCACTCTAAAAGTTACAGTAATTACCTTATTGGTGTGCCCTGTAGCTAGGGGCGTTTAAGAATATTGCCAAGGTGTTCCCAGCCTGTCGTAAGAGGCGACTAATCGGGCCCTCGAAGTACGTGAGCGTACCCACTGCTAGGGAGTAGCTAGCTCAGCATGACTCCTTGGGGGATGACGTTACCGGTTGTCCTAGTAGGTCGTACAACAATGAAGGGCTGCCTTGCGCCAGGTTGTGCGGTCTAGTCTCGGTTGTAGGGTTTCCTACCGCGATTGCGCATAGATGGACACCCCAGGGGTTTTGGTTAGAGTTAGAGTCCTACACACCACCTTGTTCCCTACAAGTAGCAAGGTGACGGCTATAATGGTTTCCCCTGAGAAAAAAAAGTTACCTAATTGATAGTAGAGCTTATCCAAACTTGGAGTTGCGCGCGAAATATACTTGTAATAAAAGTCGCTTAACATTTCATTCTTTGATTCTACTCGTAGTTACAAGAAAAGCGAGAAGAAGAAAACTATTATTACGTTTCTATCCAGTTTTAACTTCATAATCAGGATGCGTTTTTTTATTTGTCACACACCTATCTTCCTTTCCTATTTTAACTAGACGCATTGTTCCAGCTGATTCTAGGAATGACAAATCTATTGTTTTTACTAGAAAATTCCTAATGTCATTATCTGTTGTCAAGACGTTATCTAAGCCACGGCTGATTCCACTGTTGTCCAAACACCCACATTTAGCATTACACAAACAAGTGCAACAATAACTTTTATTTCGTAAAGCCCTCCCTATTGCAGACTTATGCCAAGATTACGATAAGGGAAATAGAATATTTGATTTAGGTTTTCTGGCGCCGGCTTTAGCGTATTGTCTGCCGATTTCTGTGTTTGTTGTGACTTTGTGTCAACTTATGTACTTACCTACTACTCAAAAGTAGTTTCCTCCTTCTGTGCTATAATTGTTACAGTTTTATTGTACTTATGAGGATATTTTTAGAATGCCAGCATAACTGTGTATTTGCTTGCAACTTTGTATCACGTTGTTGATATATCTTCGTTTTTCAATGAAGTTATTTTTAAGTTTTTGTTAGCAGCAATTTTTATTTAGAAGTTAAATTATTTCTCACCTGCGTATATGTGTGTATAATGTGCACCACACAAACTGGGCGAAACTGGAGACCTGAAATACAGGTGTAACCTAGCTTAGGCTCCAGTCCCCCAAAATATGTATGTTTGCACTATCTAGTTTTTAATTAATTTCTGTTTTTACCGACTTCAAAAGAAATGGGAACTCTAAAATTTTAAAAAGGTCTTTTTAAAAAAAAATCTTCAAAAAAACCGCCTTCAAAAACCAAGAACTAAAAAGTGTAAAATAATATTTTTGTCACTTCATACACTTCCTATAACATTTTATAACCGTACATTCGAGAAAAGGTTTTACCGAAGCCGGGACCTAATCTCTGTTGAATAAATTGATTGTTGTATTAAATTACAAGATAGTATTGGGCGCCGACTTCTTTAACACCTTTTCTCGAGTGTATTGTTATAAAATGTTATTTGAAGTGTATAAAGTGACAAAAAAAATATTTTACACTTTTTAGTTCGTGGTTTCTGAAGGCGTTTTTTTTTCGCAGATTTTCTTTTTGTTTTTAAGCTCTAACCTATAAATAACCTGCTTTTTTACTAACGTTAGTCATGTAAGCATTTATAATATTATGGTGGAAAATAAAAACATTTTTATTTTTATTATTTCTTAATTATCGTTAGTTTTGAACTTGAAAAAAAATATTAGAAAAGTTTTTTGTTGAGTTAATCCGGTTATTCGAATATGAAGTATGATAGGTACTATCTTCGCAATTATATTCAATATGATGTAGGTATTATTAGTATTAACGGTTAATTTTAATGAAGGCATCTATTATTTTGTTTGAACCATTATCTATTATTTCTACTACATAACAGAGTATATTGTGATGTCGTATTCTGTAATGATCTTGCTTCATACATCAAAGGTCGTGCGTTCAAAACCCTGGACACATATTTGTGAGATGAACCACACCAGACAAGTGGTGTGGTGTTTCAGTGTTTGGGTGTTGTTATTATATTTATGATATTTAAAAGTCCTCGTCCCCGTCTGATATACGTAACATCGCGTAATGTAGGCCCTCCTCTTGCTTACCATCAGGGTAAGGTGAGCCAATCTGTGCCACTATAAATAAATAAATATTTCACAACATCACATACATTGATCTGACTCCGCAATAGGTAGCTCAAGCACCTGTATTACGGAATCAACAGTGTATAATATATCAACAATACAAATATATCACATTTAATACTTTTTCTTTTGTAAATACATACTTATAATACTTACATAGTAAACACCCAGACCAATCGAATACCACATTTGGCAAGCCAGTTGATTAAGCCTAATCCCATCATAGTAGCGATAACTGGATTTCTATGATGGAGGCCTTTGCCCTGTAATAGGAAAGTTTATAGGCTGATACTTTACTTTACCCAGACCAATACAAACAGACATGTTCATGTACACAAATGTTTGTACTGTGCGATGATCGAACCCTACCACTGTTCCAAACAGGTCGTCAACTATAAAAACAACTTAAACGAAATCAGATCAATGTAGGAGAAGTTCTAAAATTGATTGTCATCTTCAACAGATAGTGGGCTACTCTGTGGTGATAGCCACGTTCGCTCTGCAAGCGCCCATCCGCTGGGTGACGGCGCGGCTCCACGGCGCCCCGCGGCTACTGCTTGCCGATGTCTACCACCTCGTCTCCTTCATCGCCACCGTCAACGTCTGGCGAGGCTTCTGGGGCATGCTGGATATTTACTTGTTCCCCGGTGAGTTTGTTATTAAGATTCTTCAGGGCTACGGCGCTGCTTTTGATATCCAGTTTTACGTACAACCACCTTCCTACATTTTCTTGACCGAGGGAGAGCCACGCTTCGGCATTAATAGGCCGGCTCGACCGGAGTATTAATGCCGAAGCGTTACCGTGATACCACGGCCTCACAGAAAACCGGCGTACAGTGGCTTTGTGCTGTGTTTCACGGCGTGAATGAGGGTATGGGATGCCCAATCCGGAGAAAAGGGGGTTTTAAAAGTTGGCAGCGCACTTGTCACTCCAATGATGTCGTAGGTGTCCATGGGCGGCGGCAATTGCTCACCATCAGGTGATCCATCTGCTCGTCTGCCACAAGTCACATAAAAAAAATTAATTATCTCATTAGACCTAATTAAATATTCTAGTAGTAACAGACGAATGTTGTCCACCAGAATCGCCAAAGCTCAGCAACTGGTGCTCGCACATCGTCAGCATCCTTCTCCTGATGCTGTTGAACTGCTCCAACTCTGTGCTGGTGCGCGGCGTGTACATCGACGCGGAAGAACCCGCGGGAGAGTGCGTGGTCTTTCCTTGCCATTACTTGAGGCTGTTCTTCCATAAGGAACGCACGAAGAAACGCCACAAACGCGCCCTTGCCGCCGCAGCCACCAGGAAACCAGAAGAGTCGAGCATGCCCTTACAAAATCCAGAAGAAAAGGTTTAGCACCTGTTGAGGGAGGACTATGTTGTTACAGACTTATTCCTGATGCGTTTCGTAAGTCCTGCTTGAAAAATCTACTGCATTATGAATACTTTGAAGACATAAAAAGACTTATTTGATCGTCTTTTGATTCGATACTCGTGATGCGTTGGATTTTTGGACAGAAACGACAGGAAGGTAGAAGGTAGAAAATAAATTGTCCTCTATTGAGTAGATTCGGCACTCAAGTGGCCATTCTCGACGGACAATAATGCGACCGAGATCCGAAATCTTTCAAGGAACTGAAATAAGATAGTGAAGGGTGACAAAAACCACATCAGCTTTTTATTTGTTTTGACATGTCTAATTTGTAATAAACGATTTTAGCAATTTGGAATAAGTATATACTCTACTATTAATAGCATGGTTGGTTTGTTCTTTCAATATTATATAGGTATCTCTACTTTTATCCGCCAGAGTCTAGCTATCTTGCTTAGTGTATTTTGTTATAGACGATTGTAAATAAGGAAAATAGTGTATTGTTGCTTAGTTGTATCGAGAATTTGAGATGCCCAGTGAATGCATTTGTTATGTTGTGCTATTTGTCTTCCTACATATTTTCATCGTCATCGATCTTGTGTTATATTGAAACTACCTCTTTTTATTAAACTTAGAATTATTCGATTGGATTAATAAACATTAATATACAAATTGAACTATAAAAAATCTTTGATTAAACTCATAATTAAGATTATGTCTTGTATTTATTCTAATTTTAACCTTTATTTTGAAGTTTAAAATGATATAGCAGAACACAAAATGATAGGAGAGTAGATTTAAATTTTATCCAATATTGACCATCATTTAATATTTATGCGACTAAATTAATATCAATAACGACAGCTTTTACTCATATCATATTTCTTTACTTACTCTTTGTATAAATGTAATCGTACAACCACTGTATGTTTCTGCCGGGTCAGCTTTTAATGTAATTTTGTCTTTATTTTTTGTATAAAGCAGTATCTTTTAAGACGAAGTGTTATGTTTAAGCAACATTTCGTTTATTCTAAGTCATTCTTTAACTGTACAAGGTATTTTTAGGACACTTGTATGTACATAGGTACCTATGTAAATATTATTGTTGTAAGTAATAAGAGTCTTTGAAGTGACTATTGTTAGTACATAATAAACAGTTTTAGTAATATCATTGGCAGTTTCATTGATTGTTTTTGTAATTACCTTGCTATCAATAAAAATAATAACAGTAAGTAGTTTCTTTTTTCTTTGATCAAGTGTACCTAATTCAAACATTTATTACGTCATATTGTATAAAGGTGTCAGTTTGTTATACTAAATGATTCAATCACGGATTTCAGGATAAGGATCTTGTGATAATCTCCTTTTACTTTGTCTGGAAACAACGTTTGAAATTAATCAAATTAAAACGTAATCAAAAATAATCTTAAGATCAACTTAATTAAAAAACATGAGTTCTAGTCCATATGTGTCGACTAATGCTAACTATAAAAATGACAAAGATGGTAGATAGATACATTTAGTAATAAAATAAAATAATCTGTATATATTCTAATAAATCCTTCTCTTTTCTTATATTCTTATTTGAAGATTTGTCTATCAACTTCCCCCTGATTCTATAATTCTACTTTGATCGTGCTAAAAATCTACTACAATCTCCTTAAAAATCGCCGAGCTGCTAATGCAGTAACAACGGGGCGCTTGGTTTTGTGCACGCCAAATCAGTTCCTGTCTCGGCGAGTAAGAACTACCTGCAGTCATGAGCGCAGCTTGGCATGTTGTCACATCCCGCGATGTTTCTTAATCATCGATCAGTAAAGGCGTATTTGTATATACATTATTATTATCACTATCCTCTGATGATGAGTTTAGGCTCGTAGGCTCAGAAATGTAGCGCAGAAAGGATGGCGCACGGTGGTTGGAAGGTAACTTTCCTTTATAAAGACAGGGGTCAAGGATTTGCTTCCCTATTCCTGCCATAAATAGACAAATGTTATTAAATGAAAGTCCCTTTTCTCTATACCTACTTTCTATAACTCATCTAATCAGACGGTCCATAGGTCATCATAAAATAAAGTGATGATAACTTAATTGAAAGCCAACCGCGAGTAAACAGGGAAAGAAATGAATGCACCAAACGTTTCAATGAATGTTCATATTCAATAAAACCAGTATAATTGTTTAGATAACACCAATTAATTAACGTAAGCGATAAAAATCGCTTCCTTCGCACCAAGAATAGAAGTCATTAATATGTCTTGGAATAAACCAGAGGTCCTTGTCCTGTGGTCTCTTCTTCGCAAATTTGATAAAGCTTTATTAATAACTTTAAGTGCTATTGTATTAAAGTTGAAATCGGTATGGTTGTTTGTAGGGTTATGTGGCGAATTCATTGAGACGCTCCAGAGATACGGTATCGTGAGTTACGCTTATGTTATCGCAAAAGTGAATTTTATTGTTGGCGCTAGTGTCGTGATTGCTGCTTTCGCTTTTCCACTAGATAAGCTACAGACGATGGCGTTCTAAACGGAGTCATAGAAGAAGATGCATACTAATTAGTAGGAAGCGCCTGAGTTATGGCTCGGGGATTGAACAAACTTAGATGCTGTAGACAGCTCGTAAGAACAATGAGTAAATCTGCCATTGAGTTTCATCCTTCTTCATATCGTATCAATTACAATGAATCTTTATATTTTCCCAGTCCATTACGCTCAAAATGTGCCGGTAGCCAGCAAGAAGTCGTAAATAGGTACGGTCAACATCAAAAGTAGCTAAACACATTAGTACCATGTCGAAGTAGAATTTTTACGTACCCCTTAGAAACTGTCTATATTAGGCCGAACAGTTACTTTGACATGGTACTAAAGTGTTAAGCTACTTTTGATGCTGACTGTACAACTGTCTGGGCAAAAGGGCATGATAGAAGATGAGCCAAGGTCAGGCAAAGATGCACTCGCAGACATTACTAGATGTGTCAATGTGCCCGCATTCACTCAGGTTGTCCCTACAGCCTAGGGCCCTAGAAAGAAACTGTCCTGTAAAGAAGGAAAATCTGTTGCATCCAAATGTGAAAGGGACGAAAACAAAGAATCGGTCGTGAATTCCGTTTTGTTGTAGACTCTGTTCTGCGATTTTCAGTGTACAATCATATTTTGTGCACAAATGCTTTGATTTAAACACAAAAATACTTTTTACAATTTAATAAAATTACAAAATCGCAATCACATGATACAAAAAAACTACACTAGGTATTAACTTAGAATCTTATGCTAAAGTCGGTGTAGTCGAGGCGGGACAAGTACAGCCAGTTGGTGAGCTCGCACTTCTCGATCTTGCAGCCGGGGGAGCCGGTGGTCGTCAGCCAGTCCACCCTAGAAAGTAAGGAAAAAGCTAAGGTGTAAAAGTGTAAAAAGTAGATTTACGGAGCGACCTAAATCTGCCCTTTAAGGTGACGGGTAGGGCACACTAGCGAGGCCAATCGATTTTAATTTTAGCTACTAAACTGGATCTATTTTAAACAATTTCGGGGTCACAGTCACAACCTCTCGGCAAACACTTATACTATTTATTAAATAACCATGCACATATCTTGGGTCCGTTTTTGTACGCGAAAAATTGATTCACGCCAAAAGTGGCCGCTTTTGGCGGTAATTCACATTTCGAGTACAAAAGCAGACCCAAAAGTTAAGTATACCTAAGTATTTAATAAATAGTATAAGTGTTTGCCAAGAGGTTGTAACCCCGAAATGTTTACAATAGATCCGGTTTAGTAGCTAAACATTAAAATCGATTGGCGTCTCTAGTTGACCCTACCCGTCGCCTTAAGAAGGGTAATAAAGAGACAAGAGTGACTGCCTCGTTGGCGCACAATGGGTGGCGCGTCGCACTTTAAAGCGACCTGCGGTTGGGGCCCCTACCCGGGGATCAATCCTTGTACTAGAGCTTTTCTGTTAAGGAATTCTTAGTGTCAGCCCGGAGTCTGGAAGTTGGCGGCCTTGTACCCCCGTGCCTCAGAATGCACGTTAAGCCGCTGGTCCTGCGCCCGATCCCTCTCCGGCCGTGTAACACTGGTGTCCCATCAGAATATGAGGGCAAGGGAATAGAGACTGCACTTTTATTTGCGCACACACTTGATCACTATAATGTATCCTGCGTAAGTGGCTGATCGTTGAGATTGGCCGCCTTAGCCGAAATCGGTTGGAGGATATCATAAAGCGGCGAGAGGGATTTGCAGTAAGGTCCAGTCCCGGCATCGCCTGTGAATCTTGTTAGAATCCAGCGCTGGGTAAATTCTTTACGTGATGGGTGGTCTGCGTGGTCTTATATAAATACACTTAGACTAGTCGCAATGTCCTCATATGGTCCTAATCTAAGTTTCAACTTCATGGACATGAAATATTAAAATTATTAACAACTATAATTAATTGCTTAACAATAACATAGTTGCATACGTGATGGATGACATTTTGGCAAGTTTCCCTTCCGCGTCCACGTCGCATGCCACAACGAAGAGACTAATTGCTATAATATTAATGAGTACTTGGATGGAATCCAAATTTTTACGAACATATTTTCGTAACAACAAACCACTACTGATCTATTATTTTATAGGGTAGTTAGTTCGAAACAAGCTGCATAATATAAATAATACCTATATGCGATCTTACTTCCTCCTGTGTAAAGAAAAAAAGTCAGACGGCAGTTCTTACCGTGGGAGATCCACGCTTCACCATGAATGGGCCGTTTCGACCGGAGTAATACTACAGCCTCACAGAAAATCGGCGTCCCGGCGTGAAGCAGCACTGTGCTGTGTTTCGCTGCGTGAGTGAGGATAGCGGAGGCCCAATCCGAGGACCGAGGGTTCAAAGGTTGGCAGTGCACTTGTGACTCCACGTGTCACGGGTGTCCATGGGTGGCGGCAATCGATTACCATCAGGTGATCCGTCTGCTCGTCTGCCACCTATCACATAAAACAAACAAAAATAGTATATTTTAATTTTACAGTTGGAAACGACCCGTTTGGAACAGTGGTAGTGAACGCTGCCTTTGGTCCAAGGGTCGCGGGTTCGATCCCCGCACAGTACAGTGGCGGACAGGTCAAGCTATACAAAACTGTCAAATTTCCTCAATCGATTTCGAACTCAATGTGTAACAATATAAGGTTTATAATCGAATGAAGAAATTTGACAGTGTTGTATAGCTCGATGTGACCGCCACTGTACAAACATTTCTGTGCATGAACATGTCTGTTTGTATTGTTTTGGGTGTTTCCTATGTAATTATTAGTATGTATTTACAAAAGAAAAGTATTATATGTATCTATTTGTAATCCCACTGTTGATTCTGATAACACAGGTGCTTGAGCTACCTATCTCGGAGTCAGATCAATGTATGTGATGTTGTGAAATATTTATTATTATTTATTAAAAAAAAGAGTTACCTAATCCTGAATCTTACTATAAACATAGGTACAGATGGCATCATGTCTAGTTAGACATAAGGACGGTCCAAAGTTCAAAAAAGGTAACTCCACTTGACGTTGTGTGTGTTGAGTACTGGTTCCCGAGACTTGGTAAAGAAACTCTGAGATAATGAAGATCTTATCAGTATTCAGCCGTGGTTTTTAATTTTTAGGTAATGATAATGTGTAGCTATACAGGTTGTATCTGTGAACATTTATATCCCCTTAACCACAGGTGTTCTACCAACCATTATCAACAACATTTGTTCTATCACTTTTGGAAATTCACATGAAAAAATTTCAACTTTTCATACAAAGTCGGTCAGAAAATATTTTCGGTGAATTTCGAAAAGTCGTTGAAGAAATGTTGTTCAAAATGGTTGGTAGAACACGTGGTTAAAGGGATGCAAATGTTCACAGATACACCCTGTATAGTAGAGTATCAGGAGAACTAAGTTCACAGGCATAGCCCAAAGGATTGCATGCTGACAATGGGCAGGGCCACAGATCCATTGCGAGGAGGACCGACGGCCGTTGGAAGGCGGAATGGTCCTCAAGTCGAGGCCGCGTACAGAGAGTCGCAGCCGAGGCAGGCCCCCCACAAGGTGGACGTTCTGGTGAAGGTCACGGGAATCCATTGAATGCGGGCGGCACAGGACGGATCTGTGTTGGCTGAAATGATGATGAGTAGATTAAACTTACATTTGATCAATTACAGATTTGTTCCCTTGAATCTTGCCTACAATGGTGCCTTTCTTGGAGTTCTTCACCCAACCAGTGATGCCTATCGCTTCCGCCACCTCCTTGCAGTACTTCGTGAAGTAGCAACCTGGGAAATAATACCTTACATAAATATAACCATCCACTGACACTCTATACAAAAGTTTAGAGTGTCAGTGGATCAGTGGATTAGAACGTGCCTTCCATACGGGGGGTTTGGTTCGAATCCGAGCATGCACTCTGATTTTTTCAAATCTATGTGCGTATTTCTACCATTAGCTAGGTGGTGAGGAAATAACATCGTGAGCAAACCTGAACGTTTCTGAAACGTGTTGGTCTGGTTCCCCTGTTAGGGGGTTGCGAAGGTCAGACGGTAGTCGCTTCATTGTAATTATTTGAGTACCATTGTTGGTCTTCCAACTTGGTCTTCCAACTTGGTTGGTTGGTGTAATCTATTACAGGGTGTTTTCGCAATTCAAAAACTTTATCATCACCTCTACATATGTGACAGATATTTCAAGCCTATTCAAGGAGGGCCAGCGCTAAATTCACATGCTGCAAATGCGGACGAAAATCTCCCGAATTTCCGAATATGACTGCACATACAGCCATAAGCACAACTGTATTGACAAAACCGCGTGATGCGTGTGTAGTCTGGCACTACAAGACCCGCTAATCTACAAGCAACATGGCATTTACAAAGTACATATCTAAAGCATTATGTAGACCACAAAGTTCTTGGTGAAGACTGCAGTATGTCTACACCAAGAATTTCGTGGTCTACAGTCTGTCTGTGTGTAGACGGGACTGACGGCTGCAGTGGAAGCTCTGCTATCCCCCTGCCTTTATTCTTACAACGAGAGGAATGTGACTGTGGGAGAGCCACGCTTTGGCATGGATGCGCCGCCTCGACCGGAGACAGAACAGCCTACAGAACACCAGCGTGAAGCAACACTACGCTGTGTGAGTGAGGGTACCGGAGGCATCATCCGGGGGAAAGGGAGGTTTTAAGGTTGGCAGCACACTTGTGATTCCTCTGGTGTAGCTGGTGTCTATGGGCGGCGGCAATCGCTTAGCGTCAGGCGATTCGTATGCTTGTCTGCCACCTATCACATAAAAAAATATGTCTACACACTGACAGCAGCAGTGCGTAGACGGTGGATAGCTCTACTAAACCCCTGTTTTTATTCTAACAACGAGAGGAAAAAGCTGTCATGTAGAGATCTTTGGAAAGTTAGGATATATCCATTTCGTGTCCTCACTGTCAAGGAGTTCCTTACGACATGAGAATCCTACAAAATCTACAGGACATGCTCATTCTTATACCAGGGAACAGCATGATGAATCAATACAGATATAATATATTGATGTAAACACTAGAATAGTCCCTTGCCTTGTATATGTAAAATGCTTGTGTTTATATTGTTGATATGCCTAATAACTCACTCTTACCGAGGTGTCATAAAAGGCGACATTTTGAGATCCTTTTTATGACAAACGAGAATCTCACTGATCGCTTAGACTCTCTGGCCCTGCGGAGAGAAGTCGCCACTCTATTTGTCTTTTACCGCCTTTACCATGGTGAGTGTTCCAAGGATTATTTGAGTTAATACCCGCTGCTGAATTTCTGACTAGGTTTCCACCCGTACTATCTGGATGGGTGGAGGTCCACCACCGTGCGCTTTACTCGTCATGTTTTGCCACGCACCTTCTCATTGTAGAATCAACTTCCCGCAACTGTATTTCCGAACCGGTACGATATTGCGATCTTCAAGAAACGATCCTATACCTTCCTTAAAGGCTGGCAACGCATCTTCACTCCCTCTGGTCTGGCTGATATTCATGGACGGCGGTGATCACTTACCATCAGGTGACTCGCTTGCCCGTTTGCCTCCCTTTCTCATAAAAAAAAAACGCCTCATATAAATATTCTTTCCGTCAACTGTGCTTCATTCAACCATCTTTATTTGGAATAACTAGTTACTAAGTTATAACATGATAAATTAATCCATACGAGTATAAAATGGCTTACACTATTTTATTAGTTAATAGATCACATTAATACAAATACTTACAATAAACAAATACAAACAGTCTTCAGAACTGCAAACACGCTTATGTTATTAAGAATATTCGAAGAAAAATAAGTATAGTGTAGATAATATACACGTTACATTTTTATTACCTATTATTTAAATGTAAGTTAATTCGTTTTGTTGTAATATACATGGTGTATCTGTGAACATTTACATCCCTTCAAACACGTGCTCTATCAACCATTTTGAATAAAATTTGTTATGTCTAAAGCCAGAGTTGGCTTGTGTTAACATTGCTACGTAGACCAAGTTCATGCTGCGCCGAAGATTTATATTACAGTGTTAGGAGGACTCATATCACACATTTGGTATCTACATTCGACTGTGGTGTATCTAGGTTTCAACGTCATTAACGTCATTTATGTTTACTATCACCCGCCGTCGTAGTGGTATTAACACGAACGCAGATTTATAAAATCCATAGACTCGTTCGGATTCGAGCCCACAGCTTTCCTTCTAGGGCGTTCGTCCTTATCCTCTGATCTAGACGTGTGATCCTACTCAGCCAAATTATACACTGTTCTATTTCTATGTTCGCTCCGAATGTATCATTCGACTCAAATGGATCTGGAGTCCGAGTGAACCGAATGAGTTGAATAATCCGTTCAGCCGAATGATCCGAATGAGCTGAATGATCCGAGTGACTCGAATGATCCGAATGAGCGGAATGAATCACGGATATAACTGAGAGTCGATGTTCCAAATGAAGCGTTTCACTGTTCCGCATCTCTGCACTGATCCAGATGCAAATGTTCCAATCTTTTGAAATATACGTGTTTTCCAGGTCTACACTTTTTTTTTTTTTTTTTTTTTTTTTTTGTTCTCCCAGGGGAAATGCGTTACGCATACCCGTCCACCTGGGGGCGGACGGGTTATGTCGGACTCCCCCCGCATAACGGCGGGGGTCTACCGACTAAAACCCCTGGGCACCCTCTAATCGTCCATAGTGAGGGGTCGTGGTGACGGGCACGAAGCCATGTGCACGACCCCCCAGACGGAGCCCGCCTAAACGGCTGGCAGGACGCTGCCCCCCCTGGGTGAGCTGGGGGGGGCGTTAGGGACAGCCGAGAGTGAGCAGCCGTCCCTAACGAGCACTGGAGGTGACCGGTGCAATGCCTGCGCGGGTACCCCAGTACCGTGCGCCGGCTGGGCACCTCCAAGGAGAGGAAGGAGACGCGCATATTGTCGGCGTCTCAGACCCCTCCTCACTCTTCGGAGCGCATCGGCGGAAGGATCTTTCTCCCGCGCGCGCTCCGCCGCTTCCTTCCCTGCCACCACCTCCTCACAGAAGGTGGCGAATGCCTTCCAGGCCTCCTCCCCTTCCAGTATAGCTTCAATTATACTGCCAAGGGTGAGGTCCTGGCCGACCTTCACCACCAGTGCCTGGCGCTGCTGGTCCCACGATGGACAATACGCGAGCGTATGATCCGCCGTGTCATCAGCAGCGCCACACTCGTGGCAGGAAGGAGCTCCCTCTCGGCGGATGCGATGCAGGTAATGACCAAAGCAGCCATGCCCTGTCATTACCTGCACCATCCTGTAGGTGAGAGAGCCATGCGGCCGCTCGAGCCACCGGTCTAGTGCCGGGGCGAGCGCGTCCGACACTCGGCGGTTATATTCGGACCGCCTGAGGTCCGAGGCCCAGAGGGTGACCATGTCCTCATGGTGTCCCTTGCGTACTGCCTCCCTCTCTATGGGGCAGTACGGCTCTCCACGCGCCTTCTTGTCGGCGGTCCATTTATAAATGGCCGCCAGCACCTCCGCCTCTAGCTCCCACGGAGCATCTCCCGCCAGCGCGCAGGCCGCAGAGAATCCCACCGTACGATAGGATCTCACGGCCCGTTGTGCGATGACGCGCTGGGGTCTCCGCAGGAGGCGAACATTGTCCCTGTTCGCTAGCGCCTCCACCCATATGGGCGCACCATATAGCGCCATACTCTTCAAAATGCCGGAGTAAAGCCTCCGGCATTTTGAACCTGGGCCTCCTAGGTTTGGCATCAGCCAAGCCAGTCCATCCGCCGCCTTCAGCAACCTCGGTGATAGGCCTTTAAAATGGGGGGCGAACGTCCATCTGGCGTCTAGAATTAAGCCGAGATAATTTATCTCGGTCTTAATGGGGATATTCACCCCGCCTAAGGTGAGGTGAGCGCCTGGTGGCGGGCGCTTCCGAGGCCCATGGAAAAAGATGGCCTCGGTTTTTTCAAGCGCCACCTCGAGACCCAGTCTTCGCATCCGGGCCACGACCTGACTTCCCCCAGCAGATGCTTTGCTGGCGGCGCGCTCATAGGTTTTCCCCCGGGCAGTGACGAGGGTATCGTCGGCGTAACAAATTATACCGACGTCCCGGGGAAGAGCGCCGCGGAGGAGCCAGTCATAGGCAATGTTCCACAGGAGTGGTCCCAAGACCGACCCCTGTGGAACCCCGGACTCGACGGTGTGGCGCTCTACCTCACCCTCACAGTTTGTGTAGAGGACTTGTCTGTCCCTTAGATAGTCCGTAATTAGGACTCTCAGGTACTCCGGGATTCTAAAGTACCGCAGCGCGGCCAAAATGGTGGCGTGGGGGAGAGAGTTAAACGCATTGCGGATATCAAATGACACCGCAATAATTCCCATCCCCTCCGCATCAGCCTCACAGATCTCCTTTCGGAGCCGGGTCAGGGCGTCGATGGTGGAGCGCCCCGACCGAAAACCGAACTGGGCGTCCGAAAGGTCCGGACCGATTTCCTGCAGGTGGGCGACGAGGCGGAACGACACAATCCTCTCGAATGTCTTACCCACCTCGCCCAACAGGATGATCGGCCGGTATGCTGACGGTGAGTCAGCCGGACGCCCATATTTTTGGAGGAGACATAGCTGCCCCTCCTTCCAGGCCTTTGGGAACCTCCTCTCCCGAAAACACCGGTCGAAGAGGACCTTGAAATTGTCTTCCATGTCACTGGCCGCGATGGCCACTATTCTGGCCGGGACGCCGTCCGGGCCTGGGGCAGTCTTTTTCCCCCGCAGCCGAAACTCCGCAGCCCCATACTCCTCGGCGGAGACTGGAGGGGGCACATCAATTGTAGGGAGAGGTGCGATACCACGGGACAGGGGCATGTTCGGCGGCCGAAAGTCCTCACAACGAGCTGGAAACAGCCCTTGGACCACACTGTCCAGCAGGGCCGGCTCTAGGGTCTCGGTAAGTGGGGGGGCAAAGGGGCGCAGTTTCGCGCGCGCCGCCTTATAAGGCCTCCCCCATGGGTCCTTGTCGAGGCCCACCAACATTTCGGCACGGGCCTGATCCTTCGCCTGGCCGATGGTGTGCTTTAGGGCACCCCGAGCCTGACGATATGCCTCATAGAGGCACGCCTCCTCACCGTCGTCACTGCGCCTCCGCCGGCGTCTACAGTTTGTATATGCCCTCCGGGCTGTGATGCAGGTAGCCCGGAGGCCCGCAATCTCTTCCGACCACCAGTAGACGGCGTGTCGAGGATCGGGGCGGCGGGATCGAGGCATGGCAAAGTCGCAGATGCTGGTAAGCGACTCCTGCAGTTGGCTTGCAGCCGCATCTATGTCCACCTCAGAGCGGGGAGGATGGAGCCACCCTTCTAAAAAAGCGGCCAACTCCGCCTGCGGCTTATCGAGGCGTGTTAATGCCCATCTCGGGAAAGGCGGTGAGCGCCTCGATGCTTCGCCTTGTGAAACCCGGCCGGAAATCTCGAATCTGATATATTTATGATCAGAAAGAGTTTCGGCCGGGTCCACGCGCCAGTTCCTAATAAGGGAAGCCAATGCGGGGGTGGCGAACGACAGGTCCACAACTGAACCCCCGTTCTGGCGTACACACGTATGGTCATTGCCCCTGTTCAACAGGGACAGACCACACGCCACTGCCCACGCTTCCACCGCGTGGCCGCGCACATCGGTGGCGGGGTTACTCCATTTCGCCGATTTGGCGTTGAGGTCCCCCGCCAAGAGCACCTGCCGTGGTGCCAGACGGCCCAAGACTGCGGTTAGGGAGTTCAGAAATATTTCGAACTCCCTAAAGGGCCGATTGGGGGAGAAGTACACCCCGACGACAGCAATCGGCCCGAACGACGCTGCGACAAAACCGGGTCCCCTTTCTAAAAGTGAAAGGGGGAGAAAATCTGATGATGGCCGCGTGCAGATGGCTACCACCTCGTCCAAATCACCCAGCCAATACGCTGGAATGAAGTAGGGCTCCGACACAAACGCTAAACCAATCTGCCATTCAGCTAGGACCTGGGACATTAAGTCCTGGGCCGAGCGACAGTGGTTGATATTACATTGTATTATGGTGCGATGTCCGACTCTATCCATCATTCGGACATCGCGCCATCACCCGCTGCCGAGGGGCCGGCAACGACAGCCGCGGGTGCCTGAACAGGCGCTGGCAGCTTGCCCTTCACGGAGGGAGGGTTACATTCCCTCGTTCCCATTATATGCCCTGCTGGCCGGCCGGAATCGGCACACACGGAGCAGCGGGGCTTTTTAGTGCAGCCCGTGGACTTATGCCCTGCCATACCGCACCGGAAGCATAGCTCCGTGCGGTCTTTTGTGGATGGGCAATAGGGGCTAGTGTGGCCGGTGCTCAGGCACTTAAAGCACCTGAGCGGCCTGTCTTCCAGCAAGCGCACGGAGGCGGAGCTCCATCCGACGAGGAAGATCTATCACCGATTAACAACTAATAATCTTTTTGACTCCAAGAAAATAAAAGGTCAAGGGTGCAATTACGTATGCAACTGCATCTATATAAAAACGTGTCGTCACGTGTGTACTCGTATCTCAATCGCCCATTGACATCGACCCAGATGCGCGTGCGCTGCTAAGAATACATCGATCAGCTGCCGATATATTGCCTAATACTCTCACTACACAAATCACTTGACTTCAATGTATTTAGGTAATTTATTTATTTATAGGATTACCAAGGAGGCTCAAAGTCACCCAGAGAGCAATGGAGATGGCTATGCTCGGAGGCTCTTTGCGTGATCGTATCAGAAATGATGAGATCCGCAGGAGAACTAAGGTCACAGACATAGTGACGTTAGTTCTCCTACGGATAGTACAAGTGGTAATGGGCAGGGCACATAGCGAGGAGACTAGACGGCCGTTGGGGCCGAAAGGTCCTCGAGTGGAGGCCACGTACAGGAAGTCGTGGCCGTAGCAGGCCCCCCACAGGGTGGACTGACGATCTGGTAAAGATTGCGGGAATCCATTGGATGCGGGCGGCACAGGACCGATCTCTGTGGAGAACATTTGGGGAGGCCTATATCCAGCAGTAGACGTCTATTGGCTGAAATGATGATGATGAGGATTACCAACATAGGATACAGCTATAAAACACAATAACAAAGCATTATAAGATAACAGAGCTAACTGTCCCTACAATTATATAGGTAGGCACATCATGCAAAGTAAAATAAAAAAACAAAACCAAATTAAAAATTCAAAAGTGTGGTGTTATTCCACACCGCAAAAAAAGACAAAAAATAAATTTAATAAATTCTTACACAATATGAAAATTAAGAAAAGAAAACAAATTACGCATGCCAAGGCACGTCACCAATTTCGATACAATTTATGAATTTGGGGTGACTCTGAACGTTTATGGCAAGTTCGGGCAATTTTTTACTAGGCGAGACAAGAGAATTACTGGAGAATCATGAATTCAATTCGTAATACCGAAGTACCAAACAGAAAGAAATGCGGTTAGCGCCGTGATAGGTCCTAGTCCGCCGTAGAGGCGGGCATCCGCCCGGGGAATATCGTGGAGGCTTCGGCTGTATCACCATGATATTCCCCAATATGGGCGATGAAGGAGAACTGTTTTTAAAAGTTGAGTAGGATCATTAATCCTAACGTGGTCCCGGTTCGTCCTTAGCAATTGTATTTATTTTTTATGCTACAGTGCAAGAGGGTCACCTGATGGTAATGTGATCATGTCCGCCCAGAACATCTGCGACGTCAGACCGAGGAGTCGCTGATCAATGATGAATGAATGATAATTATAACAAAGAGTATCTAAGGTGGTCTCTTGATCATCTCTAAGTCGTAATATTCAGGAAATATTACTGTAGTCAAACCGTTCCACAAAACTGAGCAATTCCTTTGAGACATCCCTTGATAAATACGGAATTAAGACGTATAATAAGGAATTGATTGATATACCTCATTCATCAAATCAGTTGGGTAGTTTAGGCAGAAACGGAGAACATACAATCATACTTACATATTGCTAAAATCATAATCTTTCCTTTTTGTCTTTGCCGTAGTCGGGTAAAAACGATTAAGGGAAGCTAGATAATACCATCAAGTAAATTCGGTAGATTGAAGCGAAACGGTCGAAAATTACTGATACTGTGTCGCAAAACTGATATGAAGACTGTAACCGCCTTCATATGATGAAATACCTACTATACCACCAGTATGTATAACAAGAGCTTTAATATACTATGACCATACCTTGTATAAGTAAGTAACTACAATATCTATTAAGTTTCAACAGTTAAGTATATATATTTTTGGGTACAAAATGTGTTTGAGAAAAAATATAATAATACAACCTGTGCGGATATGAATGGGATCAGAAATGGCGGCGCATCTATTCACTTCTCGCTCGCACACTATTTGCGTCTATACTCGCACTCGTGGGTGTGCGAGCGAGAAGTGAATAGATGCGCCACCATTTCTGATCCCATTCTTTATCCGCACTGGTTGTAAGTATATTCATCTTGTTGTTACAAAAAAATGAAGTTGGTAATTGTAACATCTTTTTTTTCCCGAATTGAGGACCTCTCCGTTTTTTGAAGCCAGTTAAAAGGTTGCAGACTTCTTCTCTTGTATATAAAGTATGATCCTATTTACCAGTGACCAGAGCATTGTAGTTATAAAATTGTGAGCAATAAAGATTATCTGTCTATCTATCCATCTATAAAGTAACTAGTTTCTTTTAATGTGATTACATCTTAGAAGTCAACGTCCAGCTATTTTTAATTGCACATAGCAATCAGAATGTTGCAAGAATGTCTAATGGTAGGATTAATACAATAATTTGGCACCAAACAACTGATCTAACTCATAGCTGAACCGAAAGATGAATAGATTAGCAAAGTCTTTATTATGATTAACTAGAGACCTGCTACGGCTTCGCACGGGTGCAATATTATGCATGTGTTATATTTTTACCGTTTAATTAAATGCCGTTTCGTAGTTTTAAAGATGTATGGATTAGGTCTGTCTGTCCCTATGTACGCTTAGAAACTTGGTTCACCAAGTTTAGTTATTTAATTGACAGGAACACCAAGGGGACCCTTCATTTTGTCAGATGGTTGGGGCTTTCTATCCACGAGATCCTGGGTTACAGCTCAAAAAGCCTTTATGTTAATCCGCCCCTGAGATTACCGACTCCCATCCCAGTAAACCCTTGGTATATCCAGCATCAACGCAACAACTTTCATAGAGTGGATGAGACAACAATATACGATTGAGTTTAAAACAACATCCATACTGAATAGATTACAATTTTTTTAAGGTACCTAAAGGGACACTGTCTGTGCATATTTTCCTAAGTTAATGCATGGAAGGTAAAAGGCTAAGCGAATCACCTCATGGCAGTAAATGATTTAGGTATCACGGCCACATATAGGAAATCAAAAGATTTTTACTCTGAGGAAAAAAACAGTTGACTAAAGTTTTGTTACTTCAGCATTAGTCCACGCCACACAATAAGTTGGTTCATCATTAGTTAAGTTGACTGGTAGAGAATACCTATGGGTTTTAAGTTCTTCTATTGTATCGTTTTGTGCAATAAAGTTTTAAATAAAATAAATAAATCTAGGAATAAATTGCTACAGAGGGTTGTTTAAGAGCAACCATGTGTAGCAATTTATGAATTTGGGGTGGCTCTGAAAGTTGATGTCAAGTTCGGGCAATTTTTTGCTTAAGTCATTGAATAGGCGAGACAAGTGAATAACTGGAGAATCATGAATTCTATTCGTAATACCGAAGTACCAAACAGAAATGGATAACATGCCTATTAGGTATAGCGGTAAGCGCCGTCATAGGTCAGGTAGAGTAGGATCAGGATTTCAGGATGAGTTATTCGATTGTCTCGCCTATTCAATGATTTAAGCAAAAAATTGCCCGAACTTGACATCAACTTTCAGAGCCACCCCAAATTCATAAATTGCTACACATGGTTATTTTGAAACAACCCTATGTAGCAATTTAATCCTAGATTTTTTTTTTTAAACTTTATTGCACAAAACGATACAATAGACGAACTTAATACCCAGAGGTCCTACTCTACCTGTCACTGGCAATTTTATGGTGTTCAGACACTTCAGATAAAAAAATTGCCAATGAGTAACTACACACCATTCTCAAAACAAAAAAATACACGTAGGTCAAAGTCTTTGTAAAAAGCTAATGATTTTTAAATACAACTACCAAGTCTCCTGAATCCATATCCATAGGTCAATATGCTAAATTGAAAAATTGCACCCATGTTGTTTCTTTGGAAATTGTCAATTAAAATGAGTAGAACTCACTGCAAAACTGGAGTTTTCAGAATAATAGCCTGTTTAGGTAGGTACTTACCTTGAACTTGTCCAAAAACTTCGAACTCCACGGACGCCAATACATTAGGGTCCACACCCTCCATCTTAACACTACACACACACCACTAAATTATAAAAATGTTTAATATTCTTTGTCTCACCAGACGTCCGCCCGCCCAAGAGCCAACGTTGGGCAGTCAGCCTAGGTTTATTTTTATTTATACGCTACCGCTAAAACGTCAAGTGGACGCTTTACGAGACGCGGGACGCCTTTCATCATCAGGTTTATTGGACACTAACTAGAGATTAATTAGACTAGGTGCTAATAAAGAGGTGTCTATGTGATTATACCAGAAAGCTGACCTCGAGATCAGAAGTGTCAGCTATGGATGGAACGCAAGACACGCTAGATCATGCTATAAAGGTGATGTCTCGGAGTGGGCGAAGACCTTGTACAGTATTTCAAAAAATCAAGAAAATTCTACTGATCGTTATAAAAGTGCTAAAAAACATTTAACGTGTTGTAAGGTGGTACAAAAATGAAAACCATTTATTAATTCTCTCAGTAAAGCATATAATATGACCACATTATGGCGTCCAAACAAAAAAAAAGATACCATAAACTAAAAATGATAACCGCTGTCAGATTTCACTTGTCACTGTCACTTTGACAACTCACATCACCGGTCTTTTTTAGTTTTTCTTCAAGTCATTCGTCTTGTTCTGTTTGTTGCGTTAATGTGTCTCGATATCTCTCAAAACAATTTAGCTTTGTTTTTGATAGTAAAAAGCAGTCGACGACACAATTAATGCGCGACGCGATTTGGAAATTGTCAAAAGTGACAGACGTCAAAAACAAATGTCATTCCCGCCATGATGGTTTTTGCTGTTAAATATTGCTTTATTTTTTGTGATCTTTTTATTTGTACCCAAAAACGAAGTAATTTTAAAGGAATTGGACGGTTACAAGGTATTTAAGGTGTGTTTGTCTTTTTTTTTACCAACTGTACAAGGAGCCCAATTCTCGTGCTTGTGATATTTTGAAAACATGGCGGATATCATCTGAAAACCATACAAAAAAAACTGTGTTTTAGTGATATATGTCGTATGAAAAAAAATATCACGAGCACGAGAATTGGGGTCAAGGTCCTCGCCCAGTACCCAATAAATCTGGGACAACACCATTGCGTCTAAGGGGCAGGTAGCGAAAGGTTGCGAGAAATGATTAGTGGACTAGTTTTAATGACTTACATGTTATCTATGGAAGTACATAGTTTAAGTCTAAGGAGCCTCCTGCTCCTATATCTTGTATGTAGGTATGCATTTTCCTACCTACTTATTAGCTTTGACCCCACCTATTCCCTGATCACCAACACTTTCAATCTAAATTATTTATTTTATAAGACAAGCATGATCTATCTCAAATCTGTATGTACATTTTGATTTAGATTAACTAGTTACTTACTTAATTTTGTCCTAAATTGATATCGCGTCAAAATTTTACCCAAGCACAGAAGCCCAATTCTCGTGACGTGATATTTTGTCATCATAATTACGATACCTATGAATCGCTAATCTGGACCCTAATTCTCGGGGTCGTGGCATTTATCATCATACGACATTATCACTAAAACATAGTTTTTTTGTATGGTTTTTGTTAGGTGATATCCGCCATGTTTTCAAAACATCACGAGCACGAAAATTGGACTCATGGTTTTTAAAACACTTCAAGAAAGGTTATATATTCGACTGAATGTATGGTTTTTTTTATGTATGTTCACCGATTTCTCCGCCAATTATTAACCGATTTGGAGAATTAATTTTATATTTGAAAGAGCACACTCCCAATTTGGAACCATTGGAACCATATCAGGATCTAGTCCCAGAGAAATCGAGGGCAACATCAAATTTTATAGGCACATGTAGTGTTTTTGTACCTAGATATCTTTTATCAACGCTCCACCAGTATTCACGCCTGATGCTAATAATTTTATAAATAACGCGCTGTTGGTCTAGTAGTTTAAGTACCTATCGGGCTATGATCTCGGGGTTCTGGATTCGATTCCCGGGTTGAGCGAAAAGTATGTTTCGAATTTTTTAGACATAGCTCGGGTTTGTGAGCACCAATCCGCATTTGGCAAGCGTGGTGATAAAGCCTAATTCTATCATAGTAGCTGTTGGCGACGGCCAAACCACCCTTTTATATATTATCTATGTCTTTTATATTTCCTTTACTTTTGATACCTACTATCTTCTATTGTCTATGACAAAAACAGTTGCTTTTGTAGTTTTGATGTGTTTGTTGGTTTGATTATATTGTATGTGGTAAATAAGTGTATTTTCTTTTATTTAACTGGCGTGCTTTAGAGACCTTAAGCTAGGGACATTAAACGTGATCAACAGTTAGCGATAACTTGATTTCTATGATGAAGGCCTTTGCCCTGCAGTGGGACAGTTTATAGGCTTTTTACCTACTTTACATTTTGTAATAATTTTACTGAAGTCGGCGCCTAATCCCTGTTGAGTTACAGAATGTATTATAAGCTTAGTATCTAGATAGTATTGGGATTATTTTAAATACTTTTTAGTTCATGAGGGTTTTGAAGGCGTTTTATTTCGTAGATTTTTTTGTATGGTTTTCATGCGAAATTCGCCATATTTTTTTATATCGAAAATTCTATAAATTGGGCTCTAGGTACCCCGGGTAGACGCAACTGGGACAACTGGGATGATGATGGAGGTGATTATTTTTCTCTTGCAAAAACTTTCATTAATTATAGAAATAAGTAGGTACATTCAGAACTCTTTACCATATTGGCTATTCTAGCAAGGTTTAGAATTCAGAAATCTTTACCATATTGGCTAGCTTACCTAAGTGCGACTACTTGCACTTAGGTAAGAGTAATTGTATGAGCTTTCATCATCGTCAGCCCATTTAAGTCCCCACTGCTGGGGCACGGGCCTCCCTCAATCACATGAGGGGTAATGGCCATACTCACCACGCTTGGCAGACGGGTTGGCGAGGGTTTTGATGTAAATGCAGAGTTTTCCTTCTCTGGGTGCTGATGATCATGCCAGCAGCTTTACCTTAGTCGCCTTTTACGACACCTCGGTAAGAGTGAGGGTGGCCTATTCTACTCTACCGGGACCACACGGCAATGATTTAATGATTTTAGCATGATTTAACTATGTATAAAAGTATATATAAAGCGTGACAGATGTGTAAATGGCACTCATTTCGGGGGTCGTGGCGGAGGTGTTCATTTCAATCAAAAAGTATTCTTTATCAAGAAGTATGAGCTTTAGCATGGACTAATTACATTGTTCGTCGAACAGAAATATGTATAAAATCACCGTCACTTCCCGGGTATCATGAGTAGGTAGACATACACGAGTTGTTCAAACTAAACCAGTGGCAGAAGCGGCCAGGAGTCGCCGGATGTCCAGCCAGCATGGAGTGCGCGGTTCCGCTCGCCAATTACAATTATCTGATTGGCCCCTGATTGGACAAACTGCTTCCTAATCAACTTGGTGACGTGGCGAGGAAATATATAGGTGAAGGCGCACGATGGAGAGCATATTTTATTGGAGGGAAGCGGTTTAGAGGTCTCAATTTTGCACAAGGATCCGAGTTTGTTACGTGCATGAAACAACATTTTTTTATGTGATAGGTCGCAGACGAGCAGACGGTAAACCTTATGGTAAGCGATTGCTGACGCCCATGAACACCCGCGACACCAGAGGAGTCACAAGTGCGCTACCAACCATTTATCCCCCCCATATTGGACTTCCTCAATACTCAATACTCGATCATTTATTGCAAAACCATAATATACAATAAGACAGTCCGCTTGTGACCACGGCTGCTGTAACGTAGCCGAAACGTCGGGCCAAATATGTGAGTACACAATGTTGTTTCACATAATAAAGATCGTGTTCATCCCCGTATTGATACATTATAGTAATAAGATGTTACAATAGTAATGGAACAATGTTATGGACCCTGTTGGGCACGCAAAATTAGGTTTAGGAGAGAGGAAGCGCTTTTATAATAAACTTCAATTTGAATTAAATCATTTGGAGAAACCTATATATGTATGATCAGCAAAATATTCATTAGTGTTGTAGTAACTTTTATCAATTAGGTAGTTATTTAATTTTTTAATAAATATTTTATCACATTTTTCATTCTGTAGTATGTCTGGTAATTTGTTATATATTTTTACAGAGGAACTGAAGGTGCTTGTGGAATTTAATGACTTCCGAGACCCTCTTGCACGCAGCGCAGTGCTGCTTCACGCCGGTGTTCTGTGAGGCCGTTGTATCACTCCGATCGAGCCGGCCCATTCTCGCCAAAGCGTGACTCTCCCACGGTCTATCTACTTACGTCCTCCTCATCCTAGCGTGGGATACCCGGTTGCGTCCAAAGCTCTGGTCATTGTCGTTCTGGAGCCCTAGGTATAGACCATGATTCTAGATTTGGGAAGTCAGGTAATTACAATGAAGCGATTGCTGTCGGACTCGCAACCCTTTAACAGGGGAACCAGACCAAATGAATCATGGTTTCAGAAACTATCCGAAACCTGCCGGTTTCCTCACGGTGTTTTCCTTCACCGCCGAGCTAGAAGACATGCACATAGATTTGAAGGTGCATGCACGGATTCGAACCGCGACCCAGCGCCGCATGGAAGGCGCGTTGTTCACTGAGCTACCATCACTCTCGTACAAATACCTATCTGCTAACCTCATGATAAGAAATAAGTAGAGATAGATCGTTTGTGGAAACCTGCTCGTCTCGGAGTGTTTACAAAAAAAATTGTAACCGTCTGGTTCAATACTCATTACTCAATATAGTGTAAAGAAAATCATCAAGTTTCTTTTTAGATAGGTAATACCAAACACCATGATTTATGTACTTAGATAGATAGGTAGGTACTTATATCCGTATATTGTAACAAAGTTTTTGTTGAGAAATTCTTGGTGTCAGCCCGGAGTCTGGAAGTTGGCGGTCTATTACCCCCGTACCTCGGAAAACACGTTAAGCGGTCATGCACCCGATCCATCTCCGGTCGTGTCACACTGGTGTTCCATCGCAATACGAGGGTAAGGTAATAGATAGTGCACTCGTGTTTGCGCACA
Source organism: Marasmia exigua (assembly GCA_019059595.1). Lineage (NCBI taxonomy): Eukaryota > Metazoa > Arthropoda > Insecta > Lepidoptera > Crambidae > Marasmia > Marasmia exigua. The sequence goes on from CM032473.1 coordinate 23,942,056, forward strand.
CACTTGAGTACTATAAAATATCCTGCGTACGTGGCTAATCGTTGAGATATTATTTTTTTTATGTCATAGGTGGCAGACGAGCAGACGGATTACCTGGTGGTAAACGATTGCCGCCGCCCATGGACACCCGCGACTCCAGTGGAGTCACAAGTGCGCTATATATATTATACCCGTATAATACAAGGGATAACGTAGTAATTTCCCTCTATGACTCATGGTCCCCCTGCAATCTTTCCGTGGGGGGAACATGAATAATTCGCAATAGCTCTTTACACATCATTGAGCGTGTCATTCCCATTTGCGTCCAGAGCTTGGGGTCCAAACGAACACTTGGAACATGATAGAATTTTGTAAGAAAGAGATAAGTTGTACGTTTAAGTAGGTACAGTGGCCGACACATCAAGCTATACAAAACTGTCAAATTTCTTCATTCGATTATAAACCTTATATTGTTACACATTGAGTTTGAAATCGATTGAGGAAATTTGACAGTTTTGTATAGCTTGACCTGTCCACCACTGTACAGTCAACAGCAATTTTTTTTTATTATGGCTCTACCCGAAGATAATCCGCCAATGTCAAGTAACTTATTGAGAATAAGTAGGTAGACAACAGTCGAAGTTAGTCAAAGTCACAGTCACTCAATAAAACGCCGGTGTTTTACGTTTTATCGACCTACGGATTCAGCGGATATCACTCTAAAAGCAATCGCAGGTTTTAAGACTATTAGGTCCAAGCAAGTTGTCACGAGTTAACGCACTTGACACAATAGCAGTGTTAAAAACCATACAATCCAGTTGGTTGCCGCAAAGTGATTCTAATAATAAGAATAGTTATTCTTATTATTAGAATCACTTTGCGGCACTTTCAATGCACAAATAAACACCAAATTTGTACACTAAAAACCACTAGACACTAATTTCAAACCTTTGCATTGCATCAGCCCATGCGGCTTGATAAAGCCCTACCCGCCGAATCTCGTCAACAGCAAAAGTAAATGCATACTTTAGTCTGTGTTTTACTCGAAAAATTAAATAACTGAATTATGTAATGCCAAAAGTGTTCAATTTTTACTTTGACTACTTTTTAAGCTCACAGATAAAACATTTGTATTTTGTACGCATGACTTGAGTAGGTACATACAAGTTTGCCGAGTCTCCGACGGTCCGCAATCGTAAAAATATATCCGGTTTAATACAAAGTTATAAATTAATCAATTGGCGGCACCCTTACCTTAACTAACCTTTAAGAATAAACATAGATACATTTTTGCTAAATATTTTACCTACTAGCCTACTACGAGTACCTCATGGTTACCTACTTACCTTAAGCGCCTACGATTTTAATAACTAGAGTTAGTTGCTTTTACAATAGCTCAGGCACTATAACTATTAAATTGAAATAGATACTATTATATTAGTAATTTACATCCAGTTACATGCAACACATTTAAAAATACAACATTTATTATTATTATTAACATGGTTTGTAAGGTAATATTGTTACTTACACCTAATGGACTCTGTGACTTGATAATATGATAGTGACCATATAGTGACATAATAAACGTTTGTCATTTAAAAAAAATCTTATGACCGGAATAGCAGAAATGTATTAAATAAATTACATTACAATATGAATCTATTTTATTAAAGAAATAACAATTTTCAACTTATCCGAACATAACAATTCAAAAATTTTCTTTACAACAATATTATATCAAAACGTTAAAAATTATTTAGTGATGTGCTTGAAAATAAACATGCCTATTTTCATAACTCCGTTGTTGGATAAGAAATATCTGTAATAATACATTGTGAATTGATAATGTACGATATGGTTTTTAATAGCACTTCTTTGCTTACACATTTATTTATTATAAACTTTCAATAATATTTGTAAATTTATAATATAACAACTTTTTTACAGCCGATTACAGGATATATCTGAACATTTAGGTAACTTATCGTTAACCACAAACAAGTTCTACCAAACCATTTTTTTTTACTTCCCATACAAGTTGACCTAGTCACGTGATCGACTTTGTATGAAAATATGTTTTTTTTTATTCGAATTTCCGACAGTCATTGGACTTAATGTGGTTCAGAGAGGTCGGTACAACATGGCCACTTTTGGCGGAGCTCCTAAGGGAGCACACGATGGAGCAGCGCAACTTCACCCGCGCTGCCATCGCTGGCCTGGAGGACCGCCTCCTCCCGGCCCCAATAATAAGGCCGCCTTTAGAAGCGGACAGGCGCAGAGCCGCCGCCGCCGAGATCCGCCCGGAGGTCCTAATGCCCCCTCCCCCCCCTCCTTCTGCGAAGGGCAAGGGAGTGGGCAAGTCGTCAACCAGGACGTTGACAACCACCACCTCGTCCGGCCCGGTGACGCGGGCCAAAACTTTCGCTGCGGCCACCGCAGCCGGGGCGATGCGCCACAGTCAAAATGTGAGGCCCCCAACGTCGGCGCCTCCTACTATGGCCGATGAGGAGCCTGCGGCATCCTCCTCAAATACTCGTCGGCCGCGCGAGGATCTCCTCCTACCCTCCACTACTGTAGCCAACGACGGGTGGCAAACGGTGGGCCGCCGAACTAAGAGAACGAGAGCAGCCCCAGCCACTTCCGGTGGCACCGCGGCGGCACCTCCCACGCAGGAAGCTGTGGGCCTCACTGGGGGCAAGAGGCCCAATAAAAACAAAAAGGGGAGGAAGAAGAAGTCCTCCCCAACTTCGACTCCGCCGTCCAAGAAAATAGTTGTGCCGAGGTCGTCTGCGGTCGTGGTGACGCTGACGGCGGAGGGCATTGAAAAGGGCGAGACGTATGAGTCCGTCCTGGTGAAGGCCAGACAGGCGATAGGAGGCGCCTCGTCCCTCGGCATTCCCCCAATGCGCTGCCGCCACACAGTGACGGGAGCTCGTAAATTCGAGCTCCCTGGCACGCAAAGCGGAGCACTCGCGGACACGTTCGCTGCGAAGCTCCGCGAGGCGGTAGCAGGGACGGCCGTCGTGTCCCGCCCGGTGAGGCGCGCCACCCTGCTCATCACAGACCTTGACGACTCTGTCGTCAAGGAAGAAGTGATCAACAGGGTGGCGGAGGATGGCGGCTGCGAGCCGTCGACCATTAAGTGCGGAGAGCTTCACCGGGGCCGGTGGGGAATGGGCCGAATCCGAGTCCACTGCCCCACCACCGCTGCCAAGGTGGTGTTGGCCGCCGGCCGACTTTTAGTCGGCTGGACATCGGCGGGGGTGCGGGCTCTGGAAGACGAGCCCCTCCGGTGCTTCCGGTGCCTTGGCACCGGCCACACGCGGGCCCTCTGTCCCTCAATCGACCGCTCGGCGCTATGCGTCCGGTGCGGCAAGGAGGGACACGCCAGAGTGGACTGCCAGGAGAAAGTGCCCCACTGCGCCGTTTGTGCCGCAAGCGGCAGGCCAGCAGGGCACATAATGAGGGGGAAGAAGTGTCGTCCTCCTCCCAAGACGGGCAGACCACCGCCGCCGCCTGCACGGCCAGCGACAGAGGCCAACACAGAGGCTCCCACGGAGCCTCCCGTTGTTGAGCGTATGGAGGAGGGTGCGGAACCATAATGGACCTGGGACACCGCACCTTCCTCCAAACAAACCTCAACCACTGCCGCTCGGCCCAGGACCTGTTTTACCAGCGTCTGGCCGAGTGGCAGGTGGACACCGCCGTGGTCGCCGAGCCATACCGTATCCCGGACGGTTGGCTTGGCGACAGGGATGGCGTGGCCGCTATTTTTCAGCGGCCGTCATCCCCTTTTCCCCCGCTCTCCCTTGTTGAGAGGGGGTCGGGGTACGTCGTGGCCGGGGGGGGAGAACATCGCCGTCGTTGCAGTATATTTCTCCCCTTCCCGGCCTCTCTTCGAGTTCGAGGGGTTCCTGGCGGCTCTGGGCGCGGTTTTGTGCCGTTTGGCACCGCGCCCTATTATAATCGCCGGGGACCTGAACGCTAAGTCGCCGGCCTGGGGGAATCCGGCCACTGACGCGCGTGGTCGTGCCCTTAGGGAGTGGGTGACAACGATCGGTCTCCACACGCTAAACCGGGGCACGACACACACGTGCGTGCGACACAATGGAGGGTCAGTGGTCGACGTAACGTTCGCCACCCCATCCATTGCGGCGCGCACGACGGTGTGGGAGGTGGACCCAGGGGAAACCCTTTCGGACCATAAACACATCAAGTTTGTGGTCCGAAACTCGTCGGCGTCCACCCAGGCGGCCAGGAGGCGGCCCTCTCCCTTCCCCAGGTGGGCTGTCACCAAGCTGGACAGAGAGAGGGCCAAGGAGGCCGCCTTCGTCCAGGACTGGTGTTACCCAGTCCTGGGCGAGGATGACGTGGACCTCTCTGCGTCCGCCCTCCGCACCAGTCTGACCGAGATATGTAACGCGAGCATGCCTCGGTCACGCCGCCCTGTTCCCCGCCGCGCTGTTTATTGGTGGTCGGCGGACCTAGAGGCCCTCAGGGCCGCGTGTCGTGCGGCCCATAGGGCCTTCAACGGGCGAGGAGGAGGCGCAGGCGGGACCCTGCCCTAGAGGACCGCCTCTACCTGGCATACCGCCAGGCGAGAGGGTCACTCAAATATGAGGTGGGCAGGGCCAAGGACGCGGCGAGAGACGAGATGCTGAAGAGTCTCGACCGTGACCCCTGGGGGAGGCCCTATAAGGCGGCGCGGAATAAACTGCGCCCCATAGGCCCCCCGGTCACGGAGACTCTCCAGCCTCAGCTCCTGGAGAGAGTAGTGCGGACGCTTTTTCCTGTCCGCACCAACTTCGTCCCTCCCAGGATGCGCCCGCCTGCGTGGGCGGTCCCCCCCGTGGACGTTGGGCCACTCCCAATCTCCACGGAGGAATTTGGCGCGGCAGAATTGAAACTCCGCGCCAAGAGGACTGCCCCCGGCCCCGATGGCGTCCCGGCGAGAGTCATCGCCATCGCCATCGGGGAGATGGAGGGGAGATTCCGGGACCTCTTCGACCGCTGTATGGCGGTCGGGAGGTTCCCGAGAATCTGGAAGCAGGGCCAATTGGTCCTGCTTCAAAAGGCGGGTCGGCCGGCGGACTCTCCGTCGGCCTACAGACCGATCGTCCTGCTCGACGAGGTAGGGAAGCTGTTCGAGAAGATCATCGCTTCCCGCCTCGTCGAGCACATGGCGACTACTGGGCCCGATTTGTCCGGGGCCCAGTACGGATTTAGGTCGGGGCGGTCCACCGTCGACGCCCTGACCCGCCTGCGGGACGAGACCCGCCAGGCTGCTCGACGCAGCCAGGGTGTCGTAGCTGTCAGCTACGACATCCGAAACGCGTTTAATACGCTCCCCCACCCGGTCACACTGGAGGCACTCGAACATTTCCGAGTGCCCCAGTACCTCAAACTCCTCATCGAGAACTACCTCGAGGGGAGGGAGGTCATGTATGCGGACCGGGATGGGGAGATCCAGCGCCGCCCGGTCGAGCTAGGCGTTCCACAGGGGTCGGTCCTCGGACCACTCCTGTGGAATATCGGGTACGACTGGGTCCTCCGCGGTGTACTCCTCCCGGGAATGAGTGTCATCTGCTATGCAGATGATACCTTAGTCACTTCCCGGGGGTCAACGTACAGGGACGCTGCTCGCGTGGCGTCCCACGGCGGCGACCTAGTCGTATCCCGAATGCGCCTCCTCGGGCTTGAGGTGGCGCTGGAGAAAACCGAGGCCCTTTACTTTCCTAAAGGGCCTCGGGAACCGTTCCCCCACGGTGCGCTTATCACTGTGGGGAGACACCAGATTGAGGTGAAGGCCGAGATGCGCTATCTCGGCCTCACCTTGGACTCGCGGTGGAAGTTTGGCCCGCATTTTCGCGGACTACAACCGCGACTCCTAAAGGCAGTAGACACGCTGACGTGGATGCTGCCCAACCTGGGAGGCCCAGGCTCGAGGTGCCGGCGTCTTTACGCCGGCATCCTGCGTTCCATGGCGCTCTACGGAGCGCCAGTCTGGGCCGACTCCCTGGCAGGACGGGACAACACTCCCCTCCTGCGGGGGCCTCAGCGGGTGATGGCGCAGCGGGTCGCTCGAACCTACCGGACGGTAGGCTTTGACGCGGCCTGCTTGCTCGCTGGGACCCCTCCATGGGAGTTAGAAGCCGTGGTGCTGACCACCGTTTACAAGAAAATGGTGGTCAGTAGGGCAGAGGGGGAACGCCTCTGCCCCGTCGAGAGGGAAGCCGTACGGAGGAGGGCTCAGAAGAGCCTCCTGAGGCGGTGGTCCGAGTATCTCACCACCGCTCCGTACGGCCGTAGGACCCTCGACGCGCTCGCCCCGGTCCTGGACCTGTGGCTTGAGCGTCACCACGGCAACGTCTCCTTCCGAATGGCGCAGGTAATGACCGGGCACGGTTGTTTCGGTCACTACCTGCACCTAATCAAACGGGAGGAGACGCCTTCCTGCCATGCGTGCGGCGCTGTCGAGGACACGGCACACCACACCCTGGCGGAGTGTGTGTCGTGGTCTCGGCAGCGTGATGCGCTGGTCACGAAGGTCGGCCAGGACCTCTCGCTCCCTAGCATAGTGAGAGCTATGCTAGTGAGCGAGGTGGCCTGGAAGGCCTTCGCTGACTATTGCGAGCACGTAATGGCAGCGAAGGAGGCGGCGGAGCGCGAGCGCGAAGCAAATCCTCTCGCTCCCGCGCTCCGAAGGGCAAGGAGGGGTAGGAGACGCCGAACAGATGCGCGTCTCGCTCCTCTCCGCAGAGGGAGCCCGCTGGCGCATGGTGGGGGGTCACCAGCGCCGGCATTGCACGGGCTCCGTCAGCAGCCCGGTAGGGACGGCTCAGTTTTCCCGGCCGTCCCTACCCCCTCTCCTGGCCAGCAAGCCGGGGGAGGAACCGCCTGGCCCGCCGTGTAGGCGGGCACCGCCCGGGGAGGGTCGTGGTGCCCGTATGGGTAATAGGTTCGTCCTACAGCCCACGACGCCTTCCCATTTAAGGGCGATGAGGGAAAACCGCTGGGGTTTAGTCGGTATGCCTCTGGCCGGCTTCTCGTTAGGAGAAGCCCCCGCCAGAGGAGAGCCCGACATAACCCTCCTGCTCCCCAGCAGGAGGGTATGCATAAGGCGCCGCCACTAGGCGGCGACGTCGGCCATTGCACTACGGGCCGGCGGCATTCCCCAGCGAAAAGAAAAACAAAAAAAAAAAAGGTCGGTACAACATGAGCAAGGAGAGGACGAGTTCGGCGGAGAACTCTTCGTCCTCTCCGTGGAGGTGGCCAGCCGGCCACAGGGACGGGGGTCCCTGTGCCGGCACTGCCAATGGCACCTCCACCGCTCGTTGGGGACGGCTCAGCTCATCCGGCTGTCCCCAACCCCCCTCCTCCTAGCCTGAGGAGGGGCGTGGCCGCACACCCCGTTTAGGGGCCTGTGGGGGAGTGGGGTTGCGGGGAATAGCCTCGTGCACTTCCCGTGAGCCCATTCTATACCCACGGGTGGTTGAGTCCCGGGAGTTTTAGTGGGTATGCCCTCAGGTCGCTTCTTGTTAGAAGAAGCGGCCCGGAGGGTGAGTCCCCTGTCCCCCCCAGTACCCTGTCGCTTAAGGCGGCAGGGTCTGCGTAATGCATTTCTCCCGGGAGAACAAAAAAAAAATAAAAAAGGTCGGTAGAACACGTAGTTACAGGGATGTGAATGTTCACAGATACCCCCGTGTAATATAAGGTTTAGAGATGATTTATTTCCCATCAAAAACTGTACAGTCTCTTACATGAGACATTATTTTAAATAGTAATAATTAAAGATAACAATTATTTTACTAGTACCAAATGGGTAATCAGAAGCTGTTACATGCGTTTCGCTAAAAATAACAACTTCCAAATCTCACTTATAACGTTTTCTGTTCTAACGTTATTCAGTTAACGTTTGTGTTTCTAATAGCGCTATTTTGCTTGGACATCTCTTCATCTGTCACTTTGATGTTTGTCAAAACTGTCAGTGAAGTCAAGAATGAGCGATCAATTTATCAGCCGGCCAGCCAGCTGTCAGTGGGTGAAGTTTTTATCGACTTCATCAAACAAAGTGTTGAATTGATTTAAATTGGGAATTCAAGTGATGTTCAGTGCTCTTCTACACTATCTATTAACTTGATATTGTTGTAACATCCAGTGAAAAGTAAAACTCGTTTTGTTAAAGCTGGCATCATAAATCAATCAGTTCAGTTCATAGAACCTGTTTACAGAATCTCTTCGCTAAGATGACTTCGTGCAACAGTGGGGATTCAAACTTAGATGCAGCAGTTAACGGCTGGTTGAAGCATGATAAGGTAATATAATTCATTACAAGTTATTGCCTAAAAAAACTTAATAAACTAGGTTTATTAATAGGTATAGGTCTCCATCTCATCTTAGCGTGTAATTCCCCGTTGCGTCTAAATTTATGTCACGCTGGAGCCCAGGGTAAGCTTAAACCAAGAATAGGAATAATTATTTAGTTCAATTAGATTGATGGGTAGCCTTCTATTTACTACTGGCCTTTTAATAAACAGATGTACAGTGTATACACTGGCTGAATACAAATTATATTTGAAATTAATAAAAAGTCCTCTTCTAAGACTCAATTTCAAGTTTATTTGTATCTTCATCCCCTGTACACGATGCCTATTGGGAGAATGTTTAAACGTTCTTATATTAATTAAATTTAATTTCTATCAATTACCTCAGTCAAAGGTTCTATATTAGGCACATACACTGTTTAATTTAGTTCATTTCTTATACTAATAAAGTGCTAACTTGGATAGTTAACTGTGTAACTAATTTATCATATCAAAATCTTTGAAAGATAATCTGCTTACAAATCAAAAATTGTAAAAAGTACCTATGACAATACTACTTAGTAGATATGCATCAAGACTTTTTGGCGGGCTTTTTCGAAGTGAAGGCGCGAATTTTCAAACTCTTTTTCAATTAATTAAAATACTGTGAATAGTGTATATAAATAGTGTAAATAGTTGATTAAAATGACGGAGATCCCCGGGGGTGACGGCCCCGGGGTCGGGACACTCCGTCCTTCTAAAAGACGCAAAGACTTCAGTGACTGTGGTGGTGAGGGTGAGACCCATAAAACAGCGAATCAGGACGCTAAATTTTACAAAACATACACAAAAACTGGATATAAAAGGGTTTTCCCGGAAAATTCAACCGGGGAATCTTATACCGTGTTTGTCGAAGGCGAAAAATTAGGTAACAAAAATCCACTGGCTATAGCCAGTGTATTCAAAAATGAGATTAAGGGCATCATAAACATTCGGCGTGTCAACGTGAATAAAGTCGGCATATCATTCAGTCAGGCCAGCAACGCAAATAACTTACTAAAAAATGAAGATTTCCTGAAGAAACACAACTTCAGTGCCTTTATACCCGCAAGGGCTGTGGAAAAAATCGGGGTACTCCGCTTCGTTCCCACGAACATAAGCAACGAAGAGCTCTTTAAAAAATTGACCTCTTGTTACGAAATAGTTACAGTACGTAGGTTCACTAAAAATGTGAATGGCGCTATACAACCACTCGGATCAGTAAGCATCACATTTTTGGCAGACTCACTGCCAGACTATGTATACCTGGACATTTTCAGATTCAAAGTTTTTGAATATATACCTCCTCTGCTGCAATGCTACAAATGTTTCAAATTTAATCACGGGGCTAAAAATTGCAGCTCTATCCAGAGGTGCTCAATCTGTGCTGGTGACCATCACTACTCTGCGTGTAGTAGTGAAGCAATACATAAATGTCTCAACTGTGGAGGTCAACATCTAGCTATCTCTAGAGATTGTCCCATCAAAAAAGCTAAAATACAGGAGAAAACTAACAGAATAAGTTACGCAAACGTGACAAGTAATAAAAATGATGATACGTCTCTGATGAGAAACTATGACGCCAATTTCCCAACCATGCCAACAAAGAATATACCCACAAAACCAACGGAAATGACTACAGAGTCCTTAATTAATGAAGTACTAAAAAATGACAGTATATTGAAAGGTTTAATTGGCGCCTTAGTATCTCTCGGTAATGAGAAGCGGAAATTGACCTCCTCGGTTATTAAAGAGGTCCTAATAAAAAAACTCAAGTCATATGGGTAAAAGTTTTATTAGGATAGTGCAATTTAATGTACAAAGCATAAACAGTAAAAAACCTCTTTTAATTAATTTTCTTAAAGACAAAGATATAGATATATGCTTAATAAATGAAACTTGGTTACATAAAAAACATAATTTTAATGTAACTAATTACAATTTCATACAGCAAGATGGACCAGATGGTCGAGGTGGAGTTGGTATTTTAATTAAGAATAGCTTTAAGTATGATATAATAACAACTCCATATTACAATAATTTACAAACTGTAGCTATAATTTTACATACTTCCATTGGCAAATTAACTATTTTGACAGCATACAGCCCACCAAGTGGAACGCGCTTTAACGCCATTAATTTTAAAAACATAATTCACAATCTGCCCAAACCACTAATGCTAGCTGGAGATCTGAATGCGCATCACGTCGCCTTTGGTTGTCGCTCTACTTCTTCTAGAGGTAATATAATTTATGATATTCTTGATGAGTATGATTTGTGTATCCTAAACACAGGTTCTCCAACCACTGTTGGTACCGCCACTCATAGTCAATCCTCTATAGATATTAGCTCTATTAGTCCTTCATTAGCACATTTATGTCAATGGGAAGTGCATGATGATGCCATGGGTAGTTATCATTATCCTACAATTACAGATATACAAATTTATTCAGATGAGTACGAAATTGGTGAGCCTTGTGAACGGTATGTTTACAAGAGAGCTGATTGGGAAAAGTTCAGATCTGAAACAGAAAATCATTTTACCAAATTAATTATAGACAGTAGTAATCCTATTCAATCATATAATCAATTTTGTGACATTTTGATAGAGGTAATGAATATATGTATTCCTAAATTTAAAAAGACTTCACAATATCAGGTTAGAAAACCAGTACCTTGGTGGGACAAAGAATGTGATACTGCTGTGACTAATAGTAAAGAGGCACTTAAGAAATATAGATTAGATGGCACTTTAGAGAGTTATATTTTATATAAAAAAGTAGATGCACAGAAAAAAATACTTTTAAGAGAAAAGAAAAAGAGTGGTTGGACAACTCTGTCAGAATCTTTTAATAGGTACACACCGGTAAGTATCATATGGAATCAGATTAGGCGGTTTAAAGGGGCATCATTACCCAAGAGACCCAAAAATGATGAATGGCTACCGGATTTTTTTGATAAATATGCGCCTACAGATCCTCCAGAAAAACAAACAAATAATGATTTATTAAAAAATATTTTTAATCAAAAAGGTAAAAGTGATACCAACTTTCTATTAGAACCCTTTTCATGGCAGGAATTCATAAGTGCTATTTCTAACAGGAAAAATACAAGCCCAGGATTAGACAATATTACTTATGAAGTATTAAAACATATTCATCCAACAGCACAAGATAAGTTACTACAAATTTATAACTTGTTGTGGAATACTCTCATTATACCAGAATCTTGGAAAACACAATGTGTTATTCCCATTATTAAACCAAATAAACCTAAGGATGACTATAACTCATATAGGCCTATTGCATTGTCATCTTGTGTAGGGAAGATTTTTGAATACATGCTTAAGACACGATTAGATTGGTACATAGAGTCACAAGGTATCTTACCTGCACAACAATTTGGCTTCCGCAAAGGAAAAAGTGCAGCTGAGAGTTTTGTTTCCTTAACTTCAGATATTAAAACCGGCCAAGTGCGAGTCGGGCTCGCGCACAAAGGGTTCCGTAGCAGCAAAGTCCAAAATTACAGTTAAATCAACCTATCTCAAAAACTATAAGAGATACTTTGATCAAACCAAAAATCGTTAAAAGAGTTAATTAGCATGCATCACCTCTATTTTTTTTAGAATTTTATACCCCGTAGTTATAAAAATAGAGGGGGGGGGGACATACTTTTTACGACTTTGAGAGCTGATATCTCAAAAACCGTTCACTTTAAGAAAAATGTTTTTTAGAAAACTTTATATCATTTTAAAAGACCTTTCCATTGATACCCCACACGGGTATGTACATCGAAAAAAAAAATTTCATCCCTCAGTTACATGTATGGGGGGCCCCACCCCCAATTCTTTTTTTTACTATTTAGTGTCATATTTTTGTAGCGGTTCATACAACACATATTCCCATCAAATTTCATCACTGTAGTACTTATAGTTTCCGAGTAAATCGGCTGTGACAGACGGACAGACGGACAGACGGACAGACGGACAGACGGACATGACGAAACTATAAGGGTTCCGTTTTTGCCATTTTGGCTACGGAACCCTAAAAATGCTTTTCACAGTCACTCAGTATCAGTCTGTGCATTTCTGGATATCCAGGGAGCATTTGACAATCTCAATCCCACAGTCCTTGTCAGTATAATGTGTGAGATGGGAATCCCAGGTAAGATCTGTAATTGGATATTTTCATTTTTATACAATAGACAAATGTTTCTTAAATTTAATAACATACTTCATGGACCTAAAAATGTATACAAAGGAAGTATGCAAGGTGCAACAATTTCACCTCTACTGTACAATATTTATACTGCACAAATTACAAAATATTTAACACAAGAGGGAGTCAAATTTTTGCAATTTGCTGATGACATTGTTGTATACTGTGTAAATAAAGATGTAAATATAGCTATTAGGAACTTAAATAAGGGTCTTGCTCAATTACACAATTTTTATGAGAATATTTTAAAGCTAAAAATTAATGCCAACAAAAGTTGTGCTGTAATATATAGTAAAAAGATTTGTTGCAATAATATTGACATTCTATATAACAATTGCTCACTTCCTTTACTTGCAGAAAAAAAGTTTTTAGGTGTTTACTTAGATCAGAAGCTTACTTTTACAAATCACATTAACTATGTCATAAAAAATGCATGTAAAGGTATCAATATTTTAAGATCACTAGCTGGAGTCCATTGGGGAGCAGATCCCAAAATCCTGTCTATGCTCTACAAGAGTATTGTTAGAAGTCACTTTGACTATAGTGCAATTGCATATGCTAATGCCAATATATCTCTATTAAGAAAACTTGACGTAATACAAAATAAGGCTCTGCGAATTATAACAGGGGCCATGTGCTCCACCCCCATAAATTCTTTAGAATGTGAAACTTGTATACCACCACTTGTACTACATCGTCTAAAGTTAATAGAAAGATTTTGTCTCAAAATAATAGCCTTTAAGAACAGTTGCATTTTAAACAGGATTTTACCCAATGAGCAATTGCCTCAATCTATGATAGGACCCTATGTTGATTCTACACAACTAATTTCTGGTCATTTCCCTGAATTACTAAGAATAACTTTGCATTTAAAAAACCTTTCTGTAAATATGTATAATAGTAATATTTTGACTGTATATAAATTAGAATATAACATAATAAATACATGTATAGAGGTGATACCCAATAAGGCTAAGAATCAGAACCAATTAATGGAACATTTAGCAACATTTCCTGGTAATTACAGAATATATACCGATGGCTCTAAAACCACAAACACTGTTACCTCTGCATTTTATGACCCACAGGAAAAGATTACTAAATGTTTCAAAATAGATAAGAATTGTAGTATATTCACTGCAGAATGTTATGCACTTTATAGTGCCCTCAAGTATGTAAATAATATAGATAAATGTGAATTTATAATAGTATCAGACTCGTATAGTGCCATAGTAGCTATATCCAACAATAACCTTAAACACAATGTTAATTATTTGGTGTATTATATAAAGAATGAGGTTCTGAAGTTAAGGTCAATCGGAAAAAGAATAAAGTTCATGTGGGTACCTGCACATCAAGGCATCACGGGGAACGAAGTGGCTGACGTCGCAGCTCGAAGTATCCCCGATGCAGATCACACTGAATCTGTAAAAGTACCATACACAGATTACCACATACATATTAACCAATTCCAAAGACGTATGTAGGAGACATACTGGAACACCATAAGCCAAGAAAAGGGCAGGTGGTACCGTGGGATACAAAAGACTATGCCCGCCGATCCGTGGTACCATCAAAACGAACACATATTGGATAACAGAAACTTTATAACTATAATAAACAGAATGAGATTTGGACATTGCCGCACACCAACTCACCTTAGGAAACTGAACATAGTACAAAGCGCCGTCTGCCCACATTGTACAACGGGAGATGAAGGAAGCCTTGAACACATCATAATGCAGTGCCCACGATTCGGCATCGACAGGCTCGTTCTAGTCGATGAACTTCAATCCGTTATCGAACTAAATGAAGAAGTTAGCACAAGCCTCCAAAATCTATTATCAAACCCAAAATATTTCAAGCCTCTTTATAATTTTGTGGCACGAACAGTGAGCTCCTTGTAAATACATTGTGTAAATATGTTTCAAAAGTGTAAATAGAACAGTGAAGTGAACTGTGTGTGAACGTGATTAAACAATAACAAAATATAAATGTGACTGTGACTCAAGCTGGAAAAGTGACATTTACAATTGTAGAAGTTTGAAAAATAACAAAACGTTAGGCTCAAAAGGGCTAGACCCCAGAGCCGTCAAAACATATTAACAAAAAAAAAAAAAGATATGCATCAATACCAATGCCAATAATAGTAAATTTTATTGTAATGATTCACGATTATCATTATAGTAATAATCATTTTGGTTATTCACTCATTTTTATATCCAATTTATTTTTTACTTGTAAAGGAGTGGAAGTGTATATAAGCGAAACTGGAATTTTAATACAGTCATAGTAAGCTATCTATTGCCTTGCCCCATTTCTAGCCAATGATTTGACTGACAACAAAGAAATGTATCTTAAGAGACCTGCGGAGGTCAGTTCAAATTCAATTCGAGGCAAGCTTCGCCGATCCTCGGACATCTCGCTATCTCTGTCGCGCCACCCGCGACACTTACGTGCGAGTAGAAACAGCAAGATGCCATGTTTGAAATTAGTAAGAAAATTGTGTGCATTTGTGATTACCAAAAATAATGACTGAAACTTGAATATATTTTGATTTTCTTTAAATCATTGTGTAACTAGACAATACAAGCTCTTTCTCTGTCAAATTTGCATAATGATTAATTGCGTTTTTAATAAAACAAATAGGCAGAAAAAGGTTGTTAACGGTCGAAAAATTTACGAAATGTAGTCGCATACATTTTTAATGCGTAATAATATAAGGTAATGTTTTAACACAGACATAGATAAATAAATACTTCCTTAATCCTAATAACAGCAATGAAAGTTGAGATATCCTCAAATTGCAAATTATTTTAGTATTATGTTTGTTTGGAAAATATGTTGTTCGTCGATCCCTTTAAAAGCAAAGAGTTGAATGAGCCGTGTTGTGTAAGTGTAAGGTCATATTAATAGAATTGGTGTTATGAGCAAATTGATTTCATCTGCATAAGCATCTTAAGTGTTTTGCAAATATGCGCCTTATTTAAGGGGTGCTAGGTTCAGAAATAGTATTGAAAGATGCTAGCCTAATAAATTCAAATTAGATTTACTGCTCTTTCAATACTATTTGTGTGAACGTTATTTCATAGACCAGTATTCATCATTTTAGACATGTACAGCTGCAAAAATATGTATACATTTTGGGACCTTGTCTCAATACTATTAAATTCCGCATAATAAAGTAAAAGTCATAGATAGCTATTACGACAAGGTACTAACATTTCTTTGCAGCCGACCGTACATAGTGCGTCACCATTTATTTTCTGAGGTATTTTCCCAAAGTGAATATTTTTTCTTCTTAGTCTTGTCTCTCATTCATCTCAAAGTGTAATCCCCATGGCGTCCAAAGCTGTTGTTTCGTGGCCCAGGCTACGCTTAGTTAGACCATGATACAGATTTTGGGGAGTTTGGTAATTATATAAAAGCGACTGCATGCCACAAACCAACTGAATTGTAGTTGCTGCTATTGTGTCTGCTTATGCGGAACGCATTTTTAACTCTGCCAATGTCGAGTGATTAAGACACCATTTATAAGAAAATTTATCGGTATGGATGAGATTATATTCTTCTGGATATTATTTTAATTTGAGTTCTTACACCATCTAAAACAAAACAATACAATACAAAAAAACGTATAAACAAACACATAGACGGCACAAAATGTTAAATGGGAGTTTCTTTCCACAATTGTGTAAACTATCCGAAACGTGCAGGTTTCCTCCCGATATTTTTTCTCACCGAACTAAAGGTAGAAATATGCACATAGATACACAAAATCCTGAGATGCATGCATTCGAACCTACGATCTCCCTTATGGAAAAAGAGCTTTTGTCCACTGAGCCACCATTGCTTTATTTACTTCACCTTAATTTACTTAACATATGGCTATGAAAACTGAATAAAAAAAAAATGTCTTTATTCAATTTAAGTCCATACAGAACATTTATGAATGTCAAATATTATGTAATCTACCGCTGATTCGGAATGTCAATTTCTACCGAGAAGAATCAGCAAGAAACTCAGTAGTTACTCTTTTCAAATAATATGGTAATTACAATATTCATTCTTATACAAATTGTGATTAGTGACAGTATGATATACAATGCTTATAATCAATATCGTTTAGATAAATCGTCACAGAAAAATTATGAAATGAATTATACATTAGAGGACAGGCGAAGATATCAACATGTCCAGGAATCCTTATCATTCAAATAATCATCTACTTTATAGTAGCCTTTTCTGCATTAGGGAGTTTTTTACATGCAACTTAAACTTATGTACAGGTAAATCAATGACATTTTGAGGTAACTTATTAAACACTATTAAAAAACAATTTAATACATAATAATTAATTAATACATAATAATCTTTTGTTTTTAAACAATAGTGTTCCTCTCTCCATTTCTGTTGATCTATTGTGTATACCTGTATTTAAGATCTTATAATGTACACTGTGAAATGCAAATAAAATATTGAGTAATAATATCTTTCAACCGATTACGGCTGCGGCGGCCTATTTCAACGATCGCATACCTACGCAGGATATATTATACCTAGTGTTCAAGTGTGAGCGCAAACACAAGTCCACTGTCTATTCCCTTAACCTCATATTTAGATGGCACACCAGGTGACACGACCGGAGAGAGATCAAAGGCCGTATTCTAGTCCACTCGACATAGAAGTTGAGTAATAAATTTATATGGACGAATGTATGAAATCTCTAAATTTGACTTCAATGTCGAGAGCACCAGAATAGGGTATTTGACTAAGTTCGAGATTTTACAAAATATAAATATTTTATCAAAATACAGGTAAAAATGTGCCAATAACAAAAAATCTCAATTAAAAATGTAACGTCCAGCCCATTTTATGGTCATTCAAAGATTCATGGGCAAGTCCATTTTAAAAGTATGAAATTATTAAAAAATAATAATACCATTGAATAACACATACAATTTGCACCAACTATTATAAAAGAACCATTGACATAAACGAAACATTTGATATAGCTACCATACAAAATTCAAATGAAATGCATACAAAATACTTAGGTGTGACGTCACATCTTAGTAGCCATTTGTATGGAGCGTTTATGGTTTGCCCAAAATAATGAGATTTTAAAGTTGTGATATCTCAGGTAGTTTAAATGAGAATTAAGTAATTCTTTGAACGATGTTTCTATCATTAAGAGGTCTTTTGATTACAAAAATAAAAAAAAAATAGTCAAATACCGTATTGCCCCTCTGGATTAAAGTACTTATTTAAATATTTTTTACTCAATTCATCCAGAATCCAAAGACACGACAAGAGGTGTTAGACTGCATAGCCGGGTCGAGATGGGAGGAGCTGAGGAAGACCATGCTGGGGCGACAGAAGTTCGGCACGGCCGGCCTGCGCGGGCGCATGGGCGCCGGCTACAAGTGCATGAACGACGTTGTTATATTGCAGACAGCTCAGGTAAGATATCGACGTTTAAGAACCAATAACATCTTAAATACTTTTTTGGGTTCGTAAATTTGAACATAATTAGGAAGGTTTAAAGTTCAATTTTGACCTTTTGCTTTCCTGAAGGTAGATTGTATTAAATCTTAGCCGTCGATATCAAGAATAGCTTTGCGCTCACCTCATTAGATAGATAGATATACTTTGCACAAAATACACAACTTAGGTACTAGGCATAACAGAAATTTTGTGTACAATTTCGGCGGTCTTATCGTTGCAAGCGATTTCTACCAGACAACCTTGGGGTTAAAGGACATTTAATAGTAGAGGAGGGTTAGGTGGTGCAATATTCAATAAGGATGAACATTGGTTTTTTACGTCGAAATTAACAAACGAGCAAGCGGGTTGCCTGATGGTAATAAGTCGTCGCCGCCGTCCACTTGTGGGAGAGCCATCTTGACCGGAGTTATACCATTGCCTCACAGAATACCGGCTTGAAGCCACTGCTTCAAGCAGAGACACTTCTCTGCTGTGTTTCCCTACGTTAGTGAGGGTACCGGAGGCCCAATCCGAGGGAAAGACTCCACTGGTGATGCGGGTGTTCATTGGTGGCGGCTATCGTTTACCATCAGGTGTTTCATTTGCTCGTCTTCCACCTTCTCCTTATCTTAGCGTGTACTTCCCGGTTGCGGTCAATGGTGTCGCTCTGGAGCCCGGGATGCGCTTAGACCATAATTCAGGATTAGGGAGTTTGGTAATTACAGTAAAGCGGTCGCCGTCTAAAGAGATCCGCAGGGTTCACCTGATCATCGTATCAGAAATGATGAGATCCGCAGGAGAACTAAGGTCACAAACATAACCCAAAGGATTGCATACCTCAAGTGGCGATGGGCAGGGCACATAGGGAGGAGAACAGACGGCCGTTGGGGCGGATAGGTCCTCGAGTGGAGGCAACGTACAGGAAGTCGCAGCAGGGGCAGGCCCCCCACAAGGTAGACCGACGATATGGTGAAGATCGCGGGAATCCATTGGATGCGGGTGGTACAGGACCGATCTGTATAGAGAACATTGGGGGAGGCCTATGTCCAGCAGTGGAAGTCTATTGGCTGAAATGATGATGATGATGATCGCCGTCTGACCTTCGCAACCATTTATCACCACGGGAACAGACCAACTGAATCATGACTACACGTTTTTCAGAACGTTTCAACTATCCGAAACGTGCAGGTTTTCTCACGATGTTTTCCCTCGCCGCCGAGCTAATGGTAGAAATACGCACATAGATTTGAAAAATCCAGTGGTGCATGCTCGGATTCGAACCCGGTCCCCCGTATCGAAGGCGTGTTCGGAACTACTGTCACATAAAACCGGCCAAGTGCGAGTCGGGCTCGCGCACAAAGGGTTCCGTAGCAGCAAAGTCCAAAATTACAGTTAAATCAACCTATCTCAAAAACTATAAGAGATACTTTGATCAAACCAAAAATCGTTGAAAGAGTTAATTAGCATGCATCACCTCTATTTTTTTTAGAATTTTATACCCCGTAGTTATAAAAATAGAGGGGGGGGGACATACTTTTTACGACTTTGAGAGCTGATATCTCAAAAACCGTTCACTTTAAGAAAAATGTTTTTTAGAAAACTTTATATCATTTTAAAAGACCTTTCCATTGATACCCCACACGGGTATGTACATCGAAAAAAAAAATTTCATCCCTCAGTTACATGTATGGGGGGCCCCACCCCCAATTCTTTTTTTTACTATTTAGTGTCATATTTTTGTAGCGGTTCATACAACACATATTCCCATCCTATTTCATCACTGTAGTACTTATAGTTTCCGAGTAAATCGGCTGTGACAGACGGACAGACGGACATGACGAAACTATAAGGGTTCCGTTTTTGCCATTTTGGCTACGGAACCCTAAAAAGGACCATGAAATTCTGCACAAATTAAACAACTAAGCGAGATGTGCTAAGACGGCTAGGTGTGGGTGATTTTTTTTAATGTGATAAGTGCCAGACGAGCAGACGGATCACCTGATAGTAAGCGATTGACACTCACGACACCAGTGGAGTCTCAAGTGCGCTGCCAACCTTTAAATCCCCCGGATTGGGCCTCCGGTACCCTCACTCACTCAGGGAAACACAGCACAGTGTTGCTTCACGCCGGTTTTCTGTGAGGCATGCGATATGTCAGCACTCTGGATTTAGGGCCGTCCCTCCTCCCCCTGTTGATATTTGGTCAGGTTTTTTTACTACCCTTCCCCTCTCCCTTAAGATCACGTGTATTTTTTTTTAGACAATCTTTATTTGAAAATTGTTTAAATCAAATCAATCAACTTTCACAATCACTAATCTGTAATTGACGTGTGGTCCCCGGCCGAGTAGAATAGGCCACCCTCACTCTTACCGAGGTGTCGTAAAAGGCGACTAAGGTAAAGCTGCTGGCATGATCATCAGCACCCAGAGAAGGAAAACTCTGCATTTATATCAAAACCCTCGCCAACCTGTCTGCCAAGCGTGGTGAGTATGGCAATTACCCCTCATGTGATTGAGGGAGGCCCGTGCCCCAGCAGTGGGGACTTAAATGGGCTGACGATATATATAATCAATTTTCAGAAAATTAAGCATCCGTTCATGAAAAAGATTACGAAGAAACAATAAAAATTTAAGGTGGTTATTTCCTCCTCTTTACAGGGCTTATGTTCATACATCCAGAAAGTATGCAATCAGAGCCAACTCCACAATGGCGTCGTGGTCGGATACGACGGAAGACACAACAGCAAAAGGTCAGTTTTGATTCGATTGAATAAACAAATTCACGACCGATTGTTTATCCATGTCCCTTTCGATATCTTGAAACATACTTATTACGTAACGTTATGGCCGAACAACTTTTATCTTACTCGTGGGGGTCAGGATACTTCACAAATCAAGTTTTCGCTGGAGATAAAGTTATCTCGACCAATAATTTACTACGTCTATATTGATAATAGTAGCCCGTCCTGGCTTCGCTTCGGTAATTTAATTAAAAAAAAAACATTTGGGAATTGTATTTTATATACAAACTTGATTTGTAGCAAACCAATTCTGAGATTATAGCTAAGTAGGTAGGTACTAAATTGTGACAAAAAAAATACTGAAATGCCATAATAATCAGAATTTATAAAAACTTTAACTAAGAACTAAGGAGGAGAACTAAGACAGCCCAAAGGATTGCATGCCTCAAGTGGCAATGGGCAGGGCACATAGCGAGGAGAACAGACGGCCGTTGGGGCGGAAAGGTCCTCGAGTGGAGGCCACGTACAGGAAGTCGCAGCCGTGGCAGGCCCCCCACGAGGTGGGCCGACGATCTAGTGAAGATCGCGGGAATCCATTGGATGCGGGCGGCACAGGACCGATCTGTGTGGAGAACATTGGGGGAGGCCTATGTCTAGCAGTGGACGTCTATTGGCTGAAATGAATATAAAACCTCTTAAATCAAAAATGAAAGACGTTCATACTAACATTAACCCCACATTTTACCCCTTTAAGAGTTGAATTTTTCAAAACCCCTTCTTAGTGCGCGTCTACCTAATAAAAACTACCATGTTCCAATTTTCATGCAGTGCGTGCGTTGATAGATTAGTTAGTCTGTCAGTCATTTACCCACCGAGGCGTTATCTCTTTATTAATAGTATAGATATGTGGAAATCATTTGTGAGTGTAACATATGAAAATTAACAAAAATGTTCGGTCTACAAGAAATCTGAGTCATATTCATATTCATTTATTGCATAGTCACATTACATTATTATATTAGGTCTTAAATGTAATATTGCGGTATACATGTGACGTCCTGCAAGGACATAGCAATTTCAATAGGTGGACTAGATGATATTTTAAATACATTAATTAATACAAAATAATGAAAAACAAATGATAATTAAATTTACAACACTCAACAAATATGTAGATATTATTATGCTTAATAGTATCACTATTGCAAGTAATAAGTTGCATGGATTCTTATTATATTAAAAACTCGACAGGTCAATCTTCTATTATTTTAACTGTGGAATAGCCACGCGGCAAGAATGGGGTGATACCACTGCCTTATAGAAAACCAGCGTGAAGCAACGCCGTTGCGTTTCGCTGAGTGAGCACCGGTGTCCAGTGGGTTCAAATTTTGGCAGCGCATTTATGACTCCACTTCGCAGTAGAATAACCTAACTAGAATAATACACCATGCTCTTTTAACCGTCTTACTTCCTTTTCTGGGGTACTATACTAATGATCTGCCCGTCTGCCCCCAATATCATAAAAAAAAGAAAACAAATATTTTTCCCCAAGGAACTTTGGGTCTAATCTCTAAAAAAAATTTCGCCTTCTGATACAAATTGCACCAATCAGCTGATCACATTTGTATGGAAAGGTGATTTTTTTTTCTGAGAGTAGACCCAATGTTCCTTGGGGAAAAATGTTTGTTTTCATTAGTATAGTGCCCCAGATAAGGGAGTAAGAGGGTTAAAAAAGCATGGTGTATATAGGTCTTTATGTTTGGGTTCATGATCACCAATCCGCATTTGGCAAGCGTGGTGATTAAGCCTAATCCCATCATAGTAGTGATAACTTGATTTCTATGATGGAGGCCTTTGCCCTGCAGTGGGACAGTTTATAGGCTGATACTTTACTTTATAGGTCTTTATTGGTATAAATCCGATAAGTATTCGTAGGTTTACCCCATGCCCTCTCATTCGTCAGGTATTTAGTTTAGGTCTGTTTACCGCATATTAATATTCATATATCTACCTACTTTCTTGTCGCAATGAATAGATGCTGGTTGGATTGCTAATGACGACCCATTTTAACGGATATCTTTAGAAATTGTTCTATGCTCGGGATTTAAAATAACAATATCGCATTATACTTTGTACTGATAATAAATAATTCGCTGAGATTGCATCAGGCGTCAGAAGCTATGACGTCAAAATGTATTATTTGATTGTATTTGAGATAAAGCCTCAACGACTAAGAAAAATGGGCTTGCTATTGTCACACACTATAAAATAGAAACAATAGTCGCGATCAGGTGAGCGAAGTCATGCTCTTCAGGAACCTAATATAAATTAAAGTTACTATCCGCAAGAAAACTAAGCGATTTGTGCGCGAAATGTACTGGAACGGCCTCTAGTAATAAAGCTATTCCTGACTACCAACATCCATAGTGTTGCCTGTTGACAGACTATCGATAACCCATAATATTATCAAAATTATCGTATTATAATAATGATAGTTAGTGTGATATACAACATTGTAAGTATCATCATTGTAAGTAAGGACAAACATTCGTGCGATGAACACTTGTGTTTGTTCGGTGTCTGGGTGTAATATATGTATTTAAGTATATATTTGTGTTCCTCTGTTGTCTGATATCTGTAACACAAGTGCTTACGCTACTTAGTACGGAATCAGGTCAACGTATGAGATGTTGTGAGAATTATTATTATTATTATCTAAAGTATCTAGTGAGTGACAGACAACGTATCAGCTACGAACGTAGGTATTTTTGAGTTTGAGTTTAAGCACTCCACTCCAAAAGTCGACACAAAATAAATAAATATTAAATATTTCCCAACATCACATACATTGATAGGACTCCAAAATAGGTAGCTCAATCACCTGTGTTACGGATGTCAGAACCAACAGCGGAATTACAAATATACATTTTAATACTTTAGTAATAAAAAAATTGGCAGTTCCTATTGCAGCCGCACCATCAAGAAATGGAACTCGTTGCCGGCGCATGTATTTCCTCCTTCCTACAATATGGATTCGCATCTCGCGGGCCAGTATGGCGGTGCCAACAGAGGTGATGCCTTGACATCGCTTCCGTTGTAATTGCAACTTAGGCTCTTCTCTTGTTTACCATCAGGCCGTGGAGAGCCAAAATACCTACTGAGCCTCTATAAAATAAAAATACTTTTATTTTGTAAATACATACTTATAATACATAGAAAACATCCAGACCAGTACAAACAGACATGTTCATGCACACAAATGTTTGTACTGTATCGAACCTGCAACCCTTGAACCAGAGGCAGCGTCCACTACCACTGATCCAAACGGATCAATTATATATAAATTACCTGTTTGTTATCTCATCATCGTTGCGATTGAACTGTAATTCCACGCATGTGATGGCAACAAAAATCATGTTAGTTGCAAAGAGTTATAAATTGCTCATCTCAATGACAAGTTCACCACACCAACAAATACAATAAACATAGAAAAACTGTAAAAAAGTATAAAACATAAACAATATAAAAGGAATAGTCCAGCTATTGCGATTCTTAAAGGTCATTTATATCGATACATGGGCCACTAAGGAACATGCCCATGCCTACTTGTTCTGCAATTTAATGATAATGTGTTGGCTATTGGCAGATGATAAAGGCAAATTACCCGATCACGACGCAAGCGTCTATGTTTACTATGGCACCGACATATTGATTGCGTAATGGTTCGTGAGATAGCAGCTCGGAAAATTACGTCATTTTTCAGCGAATATGCGACGTTGTGTAAGAATTACAAGTGCTAGATTTTTTTTTAATATTCTACAAATTCCACGGACACTGGTTCCGTGCCTTTTTTGTGCTTATTTTTTTTTTAAAGGGTTACACTATTTGAAAAATTGTTCTCGATAAAATTTAAATTAAATAAAATTACAATAGCTTAAGTTAGTCAGTCATGCATGGTTATCGTTAGTAGATTGAATTTTAATATAGTGTAATTGTAAGTAGGGTGTTCTTTTTTTGTTTTTGGGGGTAGGGGGTAGCTTTTATGTAGTTTATATGCGTCAGAGGGGGTGTTTTGAGGAATGTGGATATTTTATGTTTTGTTTGCAAACTTGTCCCTAACCGCGTCATTACCCCGGCGGATCGCCATTTTTACCCGACTATGGCGAAGCAAAAAGGAGGGTTATGATTTTGACCTGTACCTATGTATGTATGTACTCACCGTTTGGTAAAACCGCCCCTATTTTCTATCAATGGGCATAACGATAGAAACATGTCCAAAGCCGTCGATTGAGAACCATACACCTAGATTATGATAGATTGATGATGGTAATCAATCGTGTGGTCCCCGGCAGAGTAGAATAGGCCACCCTCACTCTTACCGAGGTGTCGTAAAAGGCGACTAAGGTAAAGCTGCTGGCATGAGCATCAGCACCCAGAGAAGGAAAACTCTGCATTTATATCAAAACCCTCGCCAACCCGTCTGCCAAGCGTGGTGAGTATGGCAATTACCCCTCATGTGATTGAGGGAGGCCCGTGCCCCAGCAGTGGGGACTTAAATAGGCTGAGGGTGATGAATGATGATGACAATCTGTTGAAGATCGCGGGAATCTATTAGCCGATCTGCGTGGAGATCATTGGGGGAGGCCTATGTCCCGCAGTGAAAGTCTACTGGCTGAAATGATGATGATAATGATACGAAGTGTTTCCTTACCGCCGAGTTAATGGTAGAAATGGATACAAAGATTTGGAAAATCCAGAGGTGAGTGGTTGGATTTGAACCTACAATCTCTCGTTCGCAAAGCGGGATATATAGTCGGCTTTGATGGCCGACTTTGCCGATTAGGATTAGGAAATATATTATAATAATAATTGTAGTGTAGCTAATAATAATATATTGTAGGATAATTGTAGTGTTGCTAATAAGCTTACAGAAAACCGGCGTGAAGCAGCATTGTATTGTGCTGTGTTTCGCTGCGTGAAAAAGGGTACCGGAACCCCAATCAAAAGGGGGTTTAACGGTTGGCAGCGCATTTGTGACTCCACTGGTGTCGCGGATATTCATGGGCGGCGGCAATCGCTAACCATCAGGTGATACACCTGCTCGTCTGCCACCTATCACATAAAAAAAATAGCTACACTACAATTATACAGTAACAATTTGGACTGCAAATTATGTAAACCAGTATTCTCTAATACAACCAGATATGACGAAAGTCTCGATTGGTTTTATTGATGTTGCAGGCCAATTATGAATATGTCCATTGAACTCCAGTGGTGAGATCATGTTTTACTGTTAATTGTTTCATGAAATACAATCTATTGGACGCATTCTTCAGGTTATGGTAGTTGTTTTGACTACAGGCTTAGATTACTCGAAGTGCGGAATTGATAAACTTCAATATGATTTTGGGTAACGTCTTACACTGTATGGATTCCTTCAAACGAAGCCTGAAGAAGAAAGTATATCGCGGGTCAGCATGGCAGTGCTGTCGAAGAGGCCACAGAATAAAACCTCCGCATGGATTTTATGGCGCGAAGAGCGCGCGTTCGGAATTCAAAAAGCTGACGTCTTTTGTTTTTCGGTGTAAAAATTTTACTTCTCCTGTCACCCATACCTCGCTTGTTTTCTTGTATATTTTTTATGGATTAAATTAGTTTATTTACGGCCTTATCTGCCTTATTATTAAAACGCCACACATACGTTTCCGAATCCTGCCGGCATAGGACTGCCGGTACATTTTGGTCCTTCGAGCCGGATACCGGTTCAGTGCCAACGGAAGTGATGCCTTGACAATACGTCCGTTGTAATTTCAACGTGTGCTCTCCTTTTGCTTACCATCAGGCTAAGACGAGCCAACCGTGCTTTTATAACCGCCTTACTCCTTCATCGAGAGCATTATACTGATGAAAACACACATTTACCCCCAAGGAACATAGGGTCTTATCTCAGAAAAAAAAAACACCATCCCATGCAAAATTATTCAGTTGATTGGTGCAAATTGTATGAGGAGTATTTTTTTTTTTAGATTAGATCCAATGTTCTTTGGAGAAAAATGTTTTGATGTCATCAGTATAATTAATAATGCCCTCGACATGGGAGTAAGACTGTTAAAAACACGGTGTATAGTGTCACTATTAAAAAAACAGTGTATCATTATTAACCAATTTTAAAGAGAGTATTTTTACACTTTTGTGTGATCCCCCGCCTCAATTCTAGATGATAGGGTTCATCAGTTACCCATTAGCTGTCTCGATGTCGCATTTGACAGAGACCCTGCCTTTGACAAACATTCGTATCATAAACACCTGTGCTAGTTTAGTGTATTAGTAAAAAATCTATTTAAGTAATACAAATAGTACCTTCGATTCTGATAGTTATATAACTCCATTGCTATTGTGCTTGTCTAAGTCTGTTTTTCCTCACCCCTATACATAATCTGGACATCTTAAAGGCAAGAGTGAACAGGCGTCTTTTAGGCAAACGCATATCATCTTAGACCCCATGGTCACTTTCCGTCAGGTGCGGTTATGCTAAGGCATTAATCTATAGTCGATAAAAAAGAAAAAAGTTGTCTGAAGTATTTAACTCTATAAATATGTATGTTCCCACAGATTCGCAGAGCTGACAGCGAAAGTGTTCATCTCATCATCGATTCCCGTTCACCTGTTCTCCGCAGTCTGCCCCACACCTCTAATCTCCTTCGGGACCATCCTCTACCACGCCGCGGCTGGGGTCATGGTCACAGCGTCGCATAACCCCAAAGAGGACAATGGGTACAAAGTCTACTGGGGTAATGGGTGTCAGATTATATCCCCTCACGATGACAACGTGCTAGAAGAGATACTTCAGTGTTTAGAGTGAGTTTGATGTTATCATATACATTATACATATTTTGATCTGAACTAAGTCTAGCCTGTATATTCTTTCTCCTTGGACCACATTGCAAATGAAATTACGGATGACTGCTCTATAAACGCCCCGTTGGTCTAGTGGTTTAAGTACCGGGCCGTGATCTCAGGGTCCTGGGTTCGATTCCCGGGTCGAGTAAAACTATGTTTCGAATTTATCGAACATGCCTCGGATTTGTGGATTGGTGATCGCATTTGGCAAGCGTGGTGATTAAGCCTAATCACATCATGATAGCGATGACTTGATTTCTATGATGATGGCCTTTGCACTTCTGTGGGACAGTATATAGGCTGATACTAGCTAACTAGCTCTATAAAAAGCAATCATAAAACTTTTATTTAAAATTGTACAGACCACAGAGGCCACAGCCTTATTGCATGTATTATATTTGTAAAATAGCTATAATTTTAAAAATAACAATAAGTATTTATAATTATTTATTTCCCATACTCTGAAAGTCTATTAAAATTACATATTAAATATGAAACACTTTTAACAGTTACTAAAATTAATCATTTTTCCTAGTATTCCAGAAGAGCACTGGAACATCGACGAAATTCGATCTCACCCCTTGATAAAGGACTGCACAGAGGAGGTGACGAGCAAGTACATGGAGTACATCCGAGGCTCGCTACAGGAAGACGTCCTGAAGGAAAACAAGGAAGCCGCGATAGATACGGTGTACAGCGCGATGCATGGCGTCGGCTATGAGTACGTGTTGAAGGCTTTTGAGGCGGCTAATTTGAAGGTATATTTTCGGCCCATCTACCGCATTGTCTCAAGACGAAAGTCTTTAATGCATGTGTGTTGCCAGTGATAACATACGGAACAGAAAAGTGGCCGCTTACAATGTGCCGATTAAGGAAGCTCAAAGTCACCCAGAGAGCAATGGAGAGGGCTATGTTCGAAGTCTCCTTGCGTGATCGTATCAGAAATGATGAGTGGCAATGGGCAGGGCACATAGCGAGGAGAACATACGGCCGTTGGGGTGGAAGAGTCCTCGAGTGGAGGCCACGTACAAGAAGTCGCAGCCGCGGCAGGCCCCCCACAAGGTGGACCGATGATCTGGTGAAGGTTGCGGGAATTCATTAGATGCGGGCGGCACAGGACCGATCTCTATGGAGAACATTATGGGAGGCCTATGTCCAGCAGAGGACAACTATTGGCTGAAATGATGATGATTTCTGCATCACATAGGTCGTCTACTCGGAAACAAGTGGGTGTGTAATCACACTTACAATTAGAGCGACGATACATCTGTAAATAAGAACGTGCTCCGAACGACGAATTAATGGGATTGTAACCTCCCTATTTGAATCCGAGCATGCACCACCAATGTGCGTATTTCTGTAACTACTCGGGGCTAGGTAACTTACTACGCTGGCTCAGCGACCCGAAGTGGATCTTGGCCTCCGACGCGAGAATTCGCTATTCTGTTCTGTTCTCAGACACCTGTCGCCAATCCGGCCTTTGTAGGTGACCGAGATCTTTCTCGACCTGGTTTATCCATTCGCAGCTAGGTGGTGAGGGAAAATCTTGAGGAAACAGGATTTCGTCTACCGGTTCTAGGGCATGAATCGATAATGAGTCCACCTGCCATCACCTCTCCTAGCTATCTATCCGACATCCTTAAAAGAAAGAAATTCTTTTACATTCCAGGCACCGATCAGCGTCAGTCAGCAGCAGGACCCGAACCCCGACTTCCCCACGGTGAAGTTCCCCAACCCTGAAGAGTTGGAGTGCCTGGAGCTCAGCAAGAAGCTGGCGGAGCAGCGTGGGGTGCGGCTGGTGCTGGTCAATGACCCGGATGCTGACCGGCTGGCTGTTGCCGAATACAACACTAGGTGAATAATTGGTCATCTTCTTTCCATTATCATCATCCTCTTGCCTTGGGGTCTAAGCTGAGAATACGTCCCGTAGGGAAAGAGAATTTGTCGCATCCAAGCAAAGGAGAAACACAGAGTGTGAAAAAGGGGGTAACTCTAATTCGGTCGTAACGTCCAGTTCGCGCTAAGGCTCCTGTTCCCAGGTTATCTGGAGTCGAAGCAGTCTGTCTTCTTCTTCCATCCCTGTCCCTGTCATTCGTTGTCCAATCATCCACCCCTTTCTCAATCATTTCTTCTTCTTTTATTCATGTCGACAGCGTATTTCCTTAATGTTTTCGACCTAAAGTAATGTGTTGTGGTCAATAAATTATTTCTTATTCTTATTCTTAAAGTTCTGGGTCGTGGACTGTCCTGTCAGTGGCTTACATGAAGAATTAATGTGTGCAGGTCATGCTAGGAGAATGACTATGATCTGGGGGAAGCGCCACATTCATGTACATTGCCCCACCAAACAGGTAGTGTGTAGACTGCTTAGCGCCTTGCAGGTCTACCACGGCAATCCATTTCCTGATCGTGAATAACAATAAAACCTTTTAAGGAAGGCTTTTACTAAATGATATTTGTCCTCTTATGCAATTAAATTATCCATTCCAGTGACAAATCGTGGAAAGTCTTCACCGGCAACGAGATGGGTGCCCTCCTAGGCTGGTGGTTGCTGCAGCAGACCAGCCAACGGGACCCGAGTGACGTGTACGTGATCGCCAGCGTCGTAAGCTCCAAGATGCTGCGCGCGCTAGTGAAAGGGAAAGGACAGTTTGTGGAGACGCTGACTGGGTTCAAATGGATGGGTATGTTATACTACACCGGTGCTCTAGACTGGTGTCGCCAACCCAACGTAATTCAACGTTAAGAATGGTGCGCCACCAAAAATGGCGCCTAACGGAGTGCGATGTCAAAAGTGGCGCCCAACGTGGTGTGATGTCAAAAGTGGCGCCCAAACTGGTGTGATTTTAAAAGTGGCACCCAAACTGGTGTGATATAAATAGTGGCGCCCAACTTAGTCAGTTGTTGAAAGTAGTGCGCCATCAAAATAAGTGCTCACGTACTTCGTAAGCTCGTAAAACGCTGATGACGCGTGCTAGTCAAGCAGAAAGGGGTGTTTGTGGACGCTAACTGAAACAACCATCCACATATTGTTTGAAAGTATTTCTGATAGAATGTTTAATAATAAATACATGTACCGGACTATTTACAAGGATTGCGTATATGTACGGCCCCGCCTCTTATCCCAAAGTCATTTGCTACTGTACAAAGTACAGTTTACTGCAAGCTAGCATAATTCTTAAGTGTATTAACCCATACGAGTCATCGTTATTTGTTATTGTTTATATCACGTTAGTTCATAGCAACCTTTATTATAGTGCACACATTTATAAGTTATCAATAAATCAAGTTATTTCAAGTCTTCGAGTGTTGTCAATTATCAAGATACCTCAAGATACTTCAAGTCTATGAATGAACCAACCAAGGGCTCATACAGCTACGATGATACTTATTTCTGCCTAATTTTCGACTTGATAATTCTGTCTTTTTTTGTGTTCTCAATATTCTATTTGATCGCAGGAAACACAACCCTCCTCTTGATGCAGCAGGGCAAGATGCCCCTGTTCGCGTTCGAGGAGGCCATCGGCTACATGTGCAACCCGCGCGTGCCGGACAAAGATGGCGTTTCCGCTGCTGTGCAGGTAATTACATGGCAGACCCACTAACATAGAAAAGCCAGTTGATAATGCCGAAAAATGAGACACTAAAAAGCATGAAAAAAAACGATTGGTGTCGCTAGTTGACCCTACCTCACCTTAAGTGTATTTCAATATTATAGGATTAAAGTTAAGCGGCACCTAAAATTCTCCTTCAATACCCATAACCTAAGCAGAGGATTTTTATCACTTAAGTGCTGGACTGGGATTACCGTATAAATTATAATTGAAAAAAAAAACACAAGCAAAAGCTAGAAACCAATGCAACCATCGCTAAAGATTTGTTTGTACTATACTCGAAACTAGAATTCAAGACCAAAAAAGCTACAACAATGTTACCACTACAATAAAATGATCGTACAATAGTATATACCTATTTTCTAAAAACATACGCTGAAGTAATTTATTTATTGGTAATTTGAACTCTATAATTTAAAGAAGTAATTTCTTCACTTATTTTTACATAAATACAAGACGCTTTACTAAAAACTTAATAATCCGTAATGTTTGGTAGAAAGGCTGGTTTGAGCTTGTGTCATTTCAGGTGTTTGAACTTACATGTTATTGTTTCGTGCATTGAGGTGCCGCCAAGTGATATTAATATAAGAATCTTTTATAACACTGCTATTGTGTGTTGAGTGAGTTGACACGTGAATAACTTGCTAGGACCTAAGTGAGTCTTAAAACCTGCGATTTTATTAAGTGTAGTCTCCGAATAATCCATAGATCGATAAACGCTAAACCCCCGTTTTTTTTAGTGACTGAGACTTTGACTGACTTCGTCTGTTGACTATGCACTTTGTCAAAATATCACTTGACCATTTTCTTTACGAGATATTTTATTTATTAACGCCTAAAATCTAAAACATGTGCAAAACTGGACGAATTAATTACTGGAGTGGTGGAAACCTAATCACGAATTGTGCCAGCTTTTACTAAGAAAAAAAGTATATAACAAAAAGGTTAGCAAAACCTAAAAACTTGATTTGACAATGACTTAAGTGATTGGACAGTGACGTATCTGTCGTAGTTTTTTGGTCTTGAATTCCAGTTTCGGGTATAGGTAATCACTAGTATTTTGTCAAAAAGAGATAGCTTATTGTAAAATTCACATGAGAAAAAGAGATTTTTCCAAAAGACATCAACGCGTGCTTGTTTTAAAACGCACTATTTTTTCTAATGTCCATTATATAACTTGAGCTGTTTAGGAGTGGTCAATGGACAACATTTCAAAATTGCTAAGCTCTGAAACAAAAAATACCAATTCTTTGTTTACTTTTCCGCTGCTCGAATATATATTTATTCATTTTTTATTTTGCTTATTTACTGAGAAAAAAAATTAAAAACTAAAAAACGTAAGATGACGTCATCGGACGGCAGAATGTAAAATATTTCTTTGCTTAGCACATTATAGTTTTAAATTTACGAAATGCCAAACCCATGACATGTAACTGTAAAAAAAAAGACAACTTGTCAACGTTGAATGTATGAATGACGTTGACAATGTTGACACTAGTATTATTTACCTTTGACAGTAGTACCTTTTTTTTATCAAAACAATGATAAGCAAAGGAATATCGCTGTATTCAGCCGTCCGATGACGTCATTTGGCGCTTACGTCTATTTAGAATAAAAATAATTTCAATAATTATTTTATGCATGAAAATGGACAAATTTTGAAAAAAGAAAAAATATGGGTCTGTTCATTTTATGTCTATTTTCATATAAAAAAACAATATGGACATGTTAAAAATATGAAATGTTGTCCATTAAAATTATTTAACTTACCGGTGGAATGTGATACCATCTTTTTGAAAATTTTATGTTCTTTTCGATTTTCCACACCACTTTATAGCACATGTTGCTATTTTCGTACCCGTCAATCACCGAAAAGTATTTTTTAGAGTATTTAAATACGCGTAACGCACGGGTCTGTTACTTGGTCACAAGTGAAGTAGCGTTCCCAGCGATCGAGACTTATCGTAGCAAATGCAACTGACTGGTGACTTTTTTCCTATGCGGTATCTATGGGGGGTGATCTGTGGGTATAAAGGTTGGCAGCGCACTTGTGACTCCATTGGTGTCGTGGGCGTCTATGGGCGGCGGAAATCGCTTATTATCAGGCAATCCATCTGCTCTTTTGGCACCTATCACAAAAAACATTGTCAGGTGGCGTCGCTAGCATCGCGTCTGTACCGCAGCGGGTCGTCCCTGCTGCAACACCTGGGCGCGCTGTACGCGCAGTACGGCTACCACGTCACGCACAACGGCTACTTCGTCTGCCACGACCCGCCCACCATACAGAAGATCTTCAGGCGGATAAGGAACTATGATGGGCCTGGTCAGGTGAGTAATCGGTTTCTGGACATTACTTAGGCTCGATAGATTGTCGGATTAAGGCGACGGGCAGGGCACACTAGCGACGTCAGTCGATTTTAATCTTTATCTACTAAACCGGATCTATTTTAAACAATTCCGGGGTTACAACCTCTCGGCAAACACTTATACTATTTATTAAATAACAGTGCACAAATGTTGTGTCCGTTTTTGTACGAGAAAAATTAATTCACGCCAAAAGCGGCCACTTTTGGCGGTAATCCAAAATTCTAGTGCAAAAGCAGACCAAACAGTTAACTATAAGTATTAAATAAATAGTATAGTATAGGTGTTTGCCGAGAGGTTGTAACCCCGAAATTTATTAAAATAGATCCGGTTTAGTAGCTCAAAATTAAAATCGTTTGGCGTCGCTAGTGTGCCCTACCCGTCACCTTAAGATTGGTTGAATAACCCCTTTTAAAACATATATTACAACTTTACTCTTAAAAGTTTCGACAGCATTAAGGAATATTTTGAAAATGATTATTGTCGAGGACTAAAAACTCGATGCGTGAAGCCGCCTTAGTTCACTTTTATGGCGCGAAGAAAACTTTATTCTTTCTTTGAATATCGGCGCTCTTTTGTTTTTATATGTCACTTATTTTCTCACCTTTGGACAATGACCGTATTTCTCTGTAATGTTCAAGCATTAAATAATTAATTTTGTATAATTTTAAATTGTCCGTTATTTACAAATACCACACATACGTCCTCAAATCCCGCCGGCAGAGGCCTGCCGGTACAATGATTCTTAAAAGCATTATTGTTTTTAAAAATATATTATTTTGTAAATCATCATCATCATCATCATCAGCCCATTTAAGTCCCCGCTGCTGGGGCACGGGCCTCCCCCAATCACATGAGGGGTAATTGCCATACTCACCACGCTTGGCAGACGGGATTTTGTAAATACCTACCCATAAATACCTAACTATTATATGTTGTAAAAAATGTGTTACTTATTTAGGTAACAATGTATAATTCTTTGCGCGCCTGCTGGCAGGCTGGGTTCTACCACCTTGAATTGATTCAAAGTGTGTATGAAGGCAAATAAATAAATGTTTATGTACTCTTTTAATAAAATCGTAAAAAATGATGGCAACACTGCCGCTTACGTCATAAGTATTCGGGTGCTTATTTACCTATATATAATTAGCACTAAACATTAATATGGATATTAACTTTTTAAATCAAATTTATTGAAAAAGATGAAATACCTAATTCAATTCAATCGTAAGGTGTGTATGAAATATTTATATTTAGGTAACATTTTTATTAATATCAGGACCTTTAGAGCAATCGCTTGTGTAAAATCCGTTAGATGGTACTATACGACTGAAGTCCATATACAATGTGATTGGTTATTTTTAAACATGATATGTCAATATGTCAATTTGACAAACTAAACAACCAATGCTACTACTACTACTGTCATCTGCGCACTTGGTGCGGTTCGGGTTTCGAGGTAGACCCTTTACCCGGGCTGCATCTCGCGCCAATCTCTTGGCGCGGTGTTTTCGCTCCTCTGGGAGAGGAGGCCTCCCGACACTGCGCTGTTAGGGCGGTCTTCGACCTCTAAAAGTAGGACTTGGCGCTATTCTGTCAGGGAGGGGGGAAAGGGGTAGTCGCCGTGTTCAGTCTTCAACCAATGCTGTTGATGTTGGACTTCAGTCCATCAGTACGCCATCTAGCGGATTTTTCACGCGCGATAGCCCTAATTCTGCAAGCGGGATCAAAAAGGCATGTCCATATTAATCTTTAAAGTTTTATGTTTAGGTAAACGTACGCCCGATTATCCGATCACTAGTCATAAGGCATGGCATGTAGCCGCATTGCTTATAAATCAAAAGAACTCCGTTTAGTTTCTCAAGAATAAAGGACATCCTCTTTTTGGAGTATTTATTATTATGTCACTGAAACTGTAGTGTCTTTATCCTTGTTTTTATTTCAGTTTAAAAAAAATAATATTCGTATTATCAACAAAATCAGTCCTTACGAAGCCAAAGATTTTTCTTTAAAACAGTGCTCTGACGACTGTTCATAATGATAATATTATTCTTGCAGTATCCAAAGAAGGTTGGACCTTGTGAAATAGAATACATAAACGACCTGACGGCGGGCGTGAAGGTACCAGACAACGCCCAAGGAGACGGTCATTTACGTGAGTATATTTACTATTTTTGCATTAGTACTTATTTACTTTTTTTTTTATTTATTTATTTGGAAACAAACAGTCATTTACAAACTTTGCACAAGAAATATGATTAATAATAGACTTACAGTTTCAATAATTGCAATTAAAACAGCACTAAGATAGACTTATTTAAACTTAAGAACAAACATTTGAGTTCAGAAGACTTAAACTATCGTTACAATAAATCTAACATGATAAACAAAAGCAAAAATGTAAACGAATTTAGTTAGGGAAAATCTGATTTTAAACAAGTTTCTAACTTTAAAATTTAAGTAAGTCATTTGAAATTTGAAGTAATTTGAAAGTTATTTACACTCGATGTTTGATGATAGCAGGCGCAACAAAAAATAAATTAATGAACAATGGACAACATTTCAAAATTGCTAAGCTCTGAAACAAAAAATACGAATTTTTTGTTTACTTTTCCGCTGCTCGAATATATATTTATTCATTTTTTATATTGCTTATTTACTGAGAAAAAAATTAAAAACTAAAAAATGTAAGATGATGACATACGTGTAGTAATGATATACGGAACCGAAACGTGGCCGCTTACAATGTGCCGATTAAGGAGGCCCAAAGTCACCCAGAGAGCAATGGAGAGGGCTATGCTCGGTTTCTCCCTGCGTGATCGTATCAGAAATGATGAGATCCGCAGGAGAACTAATGTCACAGACGTAGCCTAATGGATTGCATGTGTCAAGTGGCAATTGGCAGGGCACATAGCCAGGAGAACAGACGGCCGCAGGGGCAGAAAGGTCCTCGAGTGGAGGCCACGTACAGGAAGTCGCAGCCGTGGCAGGCCTCCTACAAGGTGGACCGACGATCTGGTGAAGACCGCGGGAATCCATTGGATGCGGGAGGCACAGGACCTATCTGAGTGGAGAACATTGGGGGAGGCCTATGTCCAGCAGTGGACGTATATTAGCTGAAATGATGAACTATAATAATATAGAAATCGCAG
Organism: Marasmia exigua; assembly: GCA_019059595.1. Taxonomy (NCBI): domain Eukaryota; kingdom Metazoa; phylum Arthropoda; class Insecta; order Lepidoptera; family Crambidae; genus Marasmia; species Marasmia exigua. The sequence continues at coordinate 23,978,855 of CM032473.1, forward strand.
TAAAAGACCGCTATAACCCCTAAAAAGGTAAAAGGGGCAAACTATATATGGGAGAATGTGATTCGATATTCCAATCTACTTCAAAATATGCGTAAACCATTTTTAAGAACATTGGTGGAAGTTTTTTTTAATATACCTACATAATTATATTTTCTGCAAAAAGAAGTCAAATACCACCAAAACATCATGTAAAAACTAGCCAAGTCTCGATGGAACTGCTTGTTTCTCTATAAAAAAGCGTTATAATAGATCCGGTTTAGTAGCTAAACATTAAAATCGATTGGCATCGCTAGTGTGCCCTACCCGTCATCTTAGGCAAAAAAAAATCTGTTCCATACGTTATTGTTGGGTAGATCAGGGTAGATTTTTTATTTCATTCACGATACCTAGAGGTTGTCTAGATGTAAACATAACGTGCATTATGTAAACGATAAAAAATACGTTAATGTTGCCCGTAATACCACTTTACGATCGCTGTGTCAAGGAGTCTATGTCTACCATAGACTCCTTGACATAGCGATCGTAAAGTGGAACGCATTCCAATATACATCTGGGCCGCGTTCCGAGATACGCTCTGAGCGCTGTCAGCACACAACGCCAACAGTAGCCGTTTCGATTTAGTTTTCGAGCTTAAAGCGTTGATTGATAGCGATATCGGACGGCATAATGTAAAATATTTATTTGCTTAGCACATTATAGTTTTAAATTTACGAATAGCCAAACCCATGACTTGTAACTGTAAAAAAAAAGACAACTTGTCAACGTTGAATGTATGAATGACGTTGACAATGTTGACACTAGTATTATTTACCTTTGACAGTTTATCAAAACAATGATAAGCAAAGGAATATCGCTGTATTCAGCCGTCCGATGACGTCATTTGGCGCTTACGTCTATTTAGAATAAAAAGAATTTCAATAATTATTTTATGCATGAAAATGGACAAATTTTGAAAAAAGAAATAATATGGGTCTGTTCATTTTATGTCTATTTTCATATAAAAAAACAATATGGACATGTTAAAAATATGAATTGTTGTCCATTATTGCTGAATAACATTTATCGCGTGTAAAAGGTCGCTAGATAGCATACTATAGGACTGACGTCCATTTACAAAGTGATTTGTTATTTTTGACATGATATTATGTCAAAATTCCATCCCAGTCAAATCGGTAATTCATTTATTGACTTAAGTATAAGCTCCCACAACCTATCACTGGAAAAGTTTAAGTGTCATATTAAAACCTGCCTAATGCAGATAGGTTACTCTAGTGTATAAGACTATTTAAATGATAAGGATTCTTGGTCATTAAATTAGTTTTGAGTTGTTACTCATAGTAGTCTGTTAACTTTGATAGTTTTATTATTTTTCTGTTCTCAATTGAAACTCTGTAATATCAACATTTGAAAATAGTACTTAATTACTGAGTTTCTTGCTGGTGTCTTCTCAGTAGAAATCGACACTCTGAACCGCTACGAACTGTAGATGATATATGTGTAGGTACAACCTGTGCGGATAAAGAATGGGATCAGAAATGGCGGCGCATCTATTCACTTCTCGCTCGCACACTATTTGCGTCTATACTCGCACCCCACGAGTGCGAGTATAGTCGCAAATATGTGTGCGAGCGAGAAGTGAATATATGCGCCGCCATTTCTGATCCCATTCTTTATCCGCACGGGTTCTACGTATTATGACATTCATTAGTGTTCTGGACCTAAATTTGCAGTGTGGTCCCGGCAGAGTAGAATAGGCCACCCTCACTCTTACCGAGGTGTCGTAAAAGGCGACTAAGGTAAAGCTGCTGGCATGATCATCAGCACCCAGAGAAGGAAAACTCTGCATTTATATCAAAACCCTCGCCAACCCGTCTGCCAAGCGTGGTGAGTATGGCAATTACCCCTCATGTGATTGAGGGAGGCCCGTGCCCCAGCAGTGGGGACTTAAATGGGCTGATGATGATGATGATGATGACGACCTAAATTGAAAAAAAAATATCTTTTATCTTTATTAGTGATTGATACATGCAAATGTATTCCAGACGTGCTGGGCACGGGCCTAGACCAGGAGTACACGAGCGGCGAGATGGTGATGTTCCGCTGCGCCGGGCTCGGCGTCACCGTGCGCAGCAGCGGCACGGAGCCCAAGCTCAAGTACTACTCCGAGCAGGTCTGCCGCGCCGCCACCGCCAGGTGAGCCGATATATCTTGTTACAGTCGACCCACCGAGAGAAGTCTGATTTGACATTTGCAACCGACACAACTTCAGACTGAGGTACAAAATATCATAAAACTAAATTTTATTAATCTGTCATTCAAAAATTGGAATAAATACAAATGTATTTGGATAGTGCACTTTTAAGATAAAATAAACAGTTTCTATTAAGAAAATACTTAAATTGCAAGAAACACCATTTTTTCGATTCCATCCCACGCTTAACGAGGTTAGGTCGTGCGACATTTTTTCTTTTTAAAGTGTAGTGACGTGGCCTGTATTAGCACTGTAATATTATCGTTAGGATTTTTAATATAATGTTATTTCATATATCACAATAAATAAATTCAATTGATACTGATCCATTTGAAAATCGATTGAATACATTAATTTAATATTTAATTATAAATTTTAGTCACGTTTCATTTCTCAAAACATTCACGATTTCGCAATTAAATTATTTCTATGACCTTATTTTTCATATTAGAACGATAATTAACGTAATTAATAAAAAAACAAAAAATAACGTAATATTCTTTTCTATGAATAAAAGTATTAAAAAAATAACAGTAACTTCCTAACCTAAAGGGTATTAGGTAATATCATTAACAGTCTAAGATCAGTCTATGGCAGATCACTATTAACGTCAAATTTCTATGTTCCAAATCAGATTTCTCTCAGTACCCCGACTGTAGCTCTGGATCAAAGTAGGATTAGATTATTTTTCTTGCCGTTTAAATGTAAAAACGCACCATAATGAGCAGTTTCTCAGTAGGTATTTATTTACTTTGACGTTTTGACTGACTTGGTGGCGCAATGGTTAGTGGGTCGCACTTTAAAGCGACTGTTGCGCCTGGGGTCCCAGGTTCGATCCCCGGGTTGGGCCAAAATCTGTACCTGAGTTTTTCTGTTAAGAAATTCTCAGTGTTAGACCGTAGTCTGGAAGTTGGCTATATTGTACCCCCGTGCCTGGGAAAGCACGATAAGCCTTTGGTCCTGCGCCTAATCCCTCTTCGGTCGTGTCACCCTGATATCCCATCGGAATATGAAGGTAAGGGAATAGAGAGTGCATTTGTGTTTGCGCACACACTTGAGCACTATAATATGTCCTGCGTCGATGGCTGATCGCAGAGATTGGCCGCCATGACCGAAATATCGGTTTGGAGGACATTATTAACTTTGAAGTTACTAGATAGATGGTGAAAGCAGTCTCTATATATTTCACGTGTTGGATGATATATCCTGTGCTCCCTAATTTATAAAAAAAATTCCCAGAGCTAAGTTTTTCACATTTACCTAATATTTCACACGATTGGTTACATGGAAAATAATACTTTATACCAACGTCAAGTTGACCTTAAATAAAAAATGTAATTTTTTATTGCTGCCCGTTTAAAACTGAGTTTTTAACATTGAATATTTCTATCGAATTATAATTTTTACGCGGAGTTCATTGTTTTTGATTATTCAAAATAGAAAAATTTTTGAATAAAACCTCTTTCATTCATTCACGGGTAATTAAAAATCTTATAAGGCGAAGTGACTCGTTCAGAGGGAAAATAAAATTAACCAATTTTCTTCAATGATTCCCTATCTGAAACAAGCTAGCGAGTTAACTAAAGTGATCACCGCCGCCCATAACATCAGCTACATAAAAAGGAGTATAACCGATGCGTTGCTGGCATTTTAGGTAGGAAGGTGTATAAAAAGCCCGTTTCTTAAGGGAGTTGCCACACTAGCGAATTGCGAGCGTTTTCAAAGCGAAGCGACGACGAACACACAACACGGTTGAACGCTGCGCAGCCACGACGTGTTTGCTGCGTCATTCGCAACCTTTCTAAATATTTCAATGCATGTCGTACCGATTCCGCAAAGAAGAGTTGCGTGGTAAGAAATATCGGGTAAAGTGAACTGTGGTGGACACTGGAGTTCCGAGTCTTACCGGCCCAGTCCCATATAGACTTTATTGAGTGGATAGAGCCCATACTTTACGTAGGTAAATATAAAATGGATTTCTATCCCACTTAGAGTCCTAATTGCTCCATTGAGGCGGTTCAAGTATTACGTAAGCAGTTATTTGGCAATGTCGATGAGACTTCTGGCGTGAGCCAGGAGTTTATTGAATAATTTATTTAAGTTTATTGAATATATTGAACTTTTAACGTGCGTAACGCACGTTAAAAATTCAATTTGTCGTCACCACCTACACTACCCGTCACTACAAATAAGTGAAAAACGTCAACACGTCTTGTCAATAATATATTGCATCCCCTTTTTTTTTTTGTATGAAATGGAACATAAGGGAGATAAATAGTTGGGATTGATTGAATTTGATAGTTGGTTTTGACCGTGGGAAAACCTCGCTTCGCATGAATTTGCCGGCTCGACCGGAGTGATACCACGGCCTCACAGAAAACCGGCTTGAACCAGCACTGTGATGTGTTTCGCTGATTGAGTGAGGGTACCGGAGGCCCAATCCGGAGGAAAGGGGGGTTTCAAGGTTGGCAGCGCACTTGTGACTCCAATGGTGTCACGGGTGACCATGGGCGGCGGTAATCGCTTACCATCAGGTGATCCGTCTGCTCGTCTGCCACAAAAAAAAATTAGACTATTATGGAATACGATTGAAATTATTTAATTTTTTTTACAGTGAACAGGAAAAAATGAAGAGTAAGCTAATAGAAACGGTCCAGGAATTCGTCAACGAGTTGCTTCAGCCCAAGGAACATGGTCTTATCGGGTAGGAGGCTCCTGGCGATTGACCGGTGAGATAGTATCTTTACAACATTCCCAAACCTTTGCTTGATAGGGTAGTTGGCATCATTCGTAGCCCTTTGCAAGAACCACATTTGTGTACATTCAAAGCAAATTTTACTACCAAAAATGTTGGTGCCATCTTCCGTTCACGCGAATTAGAAATTGTATCGTTATTTTTATATTGGCATTTAAATGTTTTGAAAATAAAACATTCCATTTAAAAAGTGATTACTACTTATTGGAATGTTTGGAGAAAATAATCCTCAAAAATGACACTTTTTTAATTTGTTTATATATTTTTAAATTATTTATTCATTAAACTTAATTACCTACTCAAAACTCAATTAATACGATATAAAAGGCTACTTAAAACGAGAATGCCAAAGAGTTAGTGAAATATAAAATGATTGTGATGTATTGCGAATTTCAACATTTGACCAAAGACATGTCAGAAAAACACAATATTTAGGTATGATGGAAGTGATGTAGTAGTTATTAATTAAATAAAACAGAGAAACTTTAATCAACAGTTTAAAAGCACGAAGCGTTGTAGACGTCGTAGTCGTAGTCCAAATTATAATCTGTACCTATATTATACCACTATCGTGTAAACAAGTTGGAGGCAAATTGTTTATGGTTCTACTGCTATGAATATTAGTATCCCTAAAATTGATAAATATTTGGTACCTACGTAAATATAAATAAACTTTTCAAATACTATAATGCAAGGTATATTGTCTTCCGTAAAGTTCGTGCAAGTTTCAAAGACAAACCATTTCTATACGCTATCTATAAAAAGTTATCTAGGGTAACACATCAACAGAGTTCTATAAAGGATTTATAAGTTCACTTTATTCGACAAAAAAACACGATATTTGTTACATAATATTTGATTAATTTTGTGATTATATTATCCTAAAGCAGACATATTGCACAACCCCCGGGGAACATGCATAAATATGTTTTATATCCTTTTGGAATACAAAGTTATTGTTTTTAGATATACCTACTTAATGTAGAACTTAATACCTTAGAGGCTTACTGAATGTGAATAGTGAACATCCTCGAACAAATAGGTAATTTAACAGTGGACCACCGAAACGCTGATTTTGTAAAACTGATAATGTAACTAAATATACTAATGTTACTAGTAAGTAATAAATAAATAAAACTACGATGTTGGTTTTATTATCTATTTTCTAATTTTGTAACAACCACTCACACATCCTATAAAAATAAATTAAAATCCTAAAATTTAAAAATAAATTATCAGAAAACAATATTTTAGTTTTATTTGCGAACTTTCAATCAATTATTTTAATTAAACAATAATATTTATTAAAAATTCAAACAATTCATACTAACCTTTATTAAAAGATCTCACATGAGAAAGTACAATTTCTTATTTTCAATTTAAAGGGCAAAGTTGAATATTAGAAATTGTATTTTATCACTACTGTTTTTAGGTCGAAAATTTGTCAACAAAAAGAAAAATCTCCTTTGGAAACCCAAATTACATAGCTAAATTTTGTTTAATTTTCGTTTTACGATAAAAAAGTTGGTTTGAGTCTAGTCATCAGCTGTCTCCTGCTCGGCCGCCTCGGCCGCTCCGGCTGCTTCGGCCGCTTCGGCTTCTAAACGAAGTCGTTCCTTCTCTTTCAAGTTTAACTCGATTAGATTGTCTAGTTCCGGACTTAGCAGCACAGAAAGACCTGCCGTTGTTGGAACCTAAAAATTAGTATGATATTCAGACCTAAACTTTTAGGTACTAACTAAAGGCTAGTCTAGTCTAAAGTCTAAAACTCTAAGAACTAAATACACAATTACCTCAGCAAATATAGGCTTCGAAGCATCCCATCTTTCGATGTGGTTCTCAACTATCTTGACACACGGTAATGCTCTTGGTATAATTCGCCCGATCATGCTGTGCAATTAAAATATTGTATTACTCTCAGTCATAGAAACTTATTAAATATTACCAGATTCATAAAAAAAGACCTAAATAACGTTTCACAAACTAAAACCAAGCCACAACATAGAAATGCCCTGCCTTTTTGAGAAAAAATTGGTAGGCGTTTTACGTTGAGTCAAGAAACTAATGCAACTCACTCGAAAATCGGTATACAAGTCGTCTGAAGGAAATGTATCTCAAGATCGGGGATGAAGCACTTGTCACGATCCATGATAATGGGAGGCAGATCCCCACGGCTCTTTTCTACGTCGCCTTGCTTGAAGAACTCAGTCAGCACTGCCGCCTGGTATCATGATCAAAAACATATAAAAAATTGGACCTAGGTTTGAACCCTGTGTAACTCCTGAAGACTTCAACATTTTTATGAAGAGTAATATTGTCTAATGATGTCGATCCGCATTTCTTCGAGATAGTATTGGAAATGGATGGAAAAAATTGCTAGAGGTTTCAGATATGTTCCTGTATAAAGCCTAAAACAGAAAGATTTCGGATCCTGACTTAATCAAAAGCTTTTTTTAAATCTATCTATGTAACCTATAGACACCATTTATAAATATACTAACAGCGGTCTTCTTTACGCTTCCCCAGTCTTTGATCTGATCGCTCAAGTCTGCTGCATTCATCAATAGTGACTGCAACGCGGAAGTGTGGACACGATTCCCTTTCTGGAAATCTAGCGATATCACTTTGTAGTCGTTATGATTTCTGCAAAGAAATATTGCATGACTATTAAGATTACTATATAAAATTCAATCTATTTCACCTAAATGATGACAATAGATTACACAGGCAGGCACAGGCCAAATTAGATTACACTTATTGTGAACTATATTTGAAACCACCACTTGAATAAAAATTAATATGTTATAAAATTACTGAATGGCTCCTAAAAACCGAAATGCAGATTATACTGACTATCCAAATAAAAACGATGACTAACTTAAAATAGTTAGCCAAGTCAGAGGCTAATATGTAATCTCGCAGCAGCATGATAGCCCTGTCGTAATCCCTTCGTGGGAGTGCCTCCAGAATGTCGCAGCCCTCCGTGTTGAGGATACACATGGCCTGAGCGAGGTGGTGGCGCTCCATTACGCTGCCTTCGCTTGAATACAGAGCTGCTAGTGTTGTCTCTGAAATTTAAAACAATGTGGTATTATAGTTATTTTTTAAAGCAATCATTTGAAATTTATTCTTAAGTAAATAGCACACTTAAAAATTTCATCTCGTGTTCAGGCGGGACACGAACCCACACCTTCCACAATCCGAGTGGATTTTCTACCAATTAGACCACTGACCTGTGTTTGTACTCTTAATAGTCAACGCTTAGGAAAGAGATTAGGTCGGGAAAAGTCGGACACCATGTCCACTACCCGCGAATGCTTGAGCTATCTATCTCGGAGTCAATTTATTATTTAATGTTCGTCGCACATTGTTTTGGTAACCCTAATTTCATTTCTATTTTGAAATTCATTAGTGTTCTGTATGGACCTGACTTGAATAAAGAGTATTCTTTTATATTTAATATTTACTAGAATCCGAGAGCAGGACTTGTAGGTGTCCTACTGACTATCTTCCTTTATGTTGTGGTATTATCTAGTCTATTTACCTTACATAAAATTATGGAAACGTTTTGTTGTCACCCAAGTCCGAAGAACTTACGTCCATGTATGTGAAAGCTGTTCGTTGTTCCGCGATGATCCAAATCATGCGTCAGTCCAGCAATAACAAACATCAACGCCTGCAGGTCGCTGAAAGTATAACATCATAAGTATTTTATAAAGTGCGAATAGGGTTGCGAGATTGTTGGAAATCGTCTGGATTTCGTATAATGTCCCAAAAGATTGAAAAGTAGATTCCATTCATCGATTCAAGAACGCGCTGCTGTGTGGTCCGTGGCAACATAAAAAAAAAATCGGTAAAAAAACTTTTAAGTTAAACGGTTTCATCTCATGTGCACTGAAAACTAGAAAATAATAATAACAATTAGGTAATTTGAACTTATAGTTCAGAAATATTTTAGTACCAAGCAGAATAGCTTTTAGGCGTATTAGACTAAAATAAAAACGTGGGGCCCATTAACTATTGCTGTAATACTTTCTTCTATACTAAATGTAGAATGCATCGACTTACTATAATCGTAACTGAAGATTTTAACAATCAATAACCAGCCGTGGCGGTTTCACCAACGAACGCCGAGCTCATGATCTACAAAGTATAAAGATATGCTTTGCCATAGGTAGGATTTCAGAGGGGCCCCGCGTTTTTATTTAAGTCTAATACGCCTAAAAGCTATTCTGCCTGGTACTAAAATATTTCTGAACTATAAGTTCAAATTACCTAATTGTTATTATTATTTTCTAGTTTTCAGTGCACATGAGATGAAACCGTTTAACTTAAAAGTTGTTTTCCGATTTTTATTTTATAGTTTTTAGTATTTAACGGAAATGCCTACCGAATATTCCTCATTCTAATTAATTCCTTTAGTGCATCATTACTACATGGTTTTTTACCTGATAATTTATTACAATCTAATTCCTCAATACACAGCCCTTCCAGAGACTTGATCTGTCCTTTTAACGTCACACAAACTTGGACATAACTGTTCTGGACATGACTACTCATGCCCTCACCTAATACGCCATTTTGTAACCACGTCCATGTTAGATTTAAATTTTTTATAGTATATTGTATTCTGCTTGTTGAGCCCTTTCATTTGATACCCATATTGATGGGATTAATAAAACATAAATTATCCGCCATTTTGTAGCGGCGGCCATCTTGAATTTATAATGATAATGAATAAACATAATTGTATTGTCACCAAAATCAAAGTGTATACAAAATTTCAGATTAATCGGTTCACAGGAACATGGTGAAATTTAAATTACAAAATTTGATCCAAGAATAAATAATAAAACAAACAGGGTGAGCTAAATAAAACCGTTTAACAATAATGTACCAAGACGGGAATTAACACGATATTTATTATGTGAAACAACATTGTGTACTCACATATATTGCTCGACGTTTCGGCTACGTTACCGCAGCCGTGGTCACGAGCGACGCCGTGCTCCGCCAGTCCGCTCGTGACCACGGCTGCTGTAACGTAGCCGAAACGTCGAGTCAAATATGTGAGTACACAATGTTGTTTCACATAATAAATATCGTGTTAATTCCCGTCTTGATACATTATAGTTATAATGCAACGCGAAAATCTAAAAAACTAACATAAAAACAAGTGGATTTTATTTGCTCCGTTGCCCTGAACGTCCCGACTTTACCAAATCCTAACCTTTTAAATGTTTCAGGTTTAAGTCTATCTGACAACTGTGCAGTCCATTTTAATAGATTGACATGTTCTTTTTATAGTTAAAACAAATTCAACGGAGAGTTCTTACATACATAACTAAGATTATAAGAAACAACCACTTACGTGAAATATCCTTGAGAGACAAGTTTGTAATTGGTGAGAGCGGCAAAGGCCCACTGTGCGACGTTGAATGAGTGCAGCCAGTTGTGGTAGGGCACGTCGCGGTAGCCCTTCTTCACGTACAGAACGAAACGAGCCAGCTTAGGGATCTTTATACCAAACCTGATAATCAGAAAGTTATGGAAGCGTTCCCAAAGTCATATGAAAGCAAACTAATTGACATATCAAACTACCGTCTTCCTTTTATAAAGCAGATTTTTATGTGATAGAGGGCTAACGAGCTGACAAGTATCATGTGATGGTAACCGCCACTCTTAAACTTCTGCAACATCAGAGGAGTCACAGATGTGCCGCTGGCCTTTTAAAAAGGAATACTCAATTTGTTTTAATGTTTGAAGGTCTTATTAATGCGAAAATTCCATAGACCGCTGGCGACAGTTCGTTCCATAGTTTTGTCGTCCGGGTCAAAAAGTTTCTCGAAAACCTTACAGTTGGGACTGTTGAAACTCCTACAAAAAACTTTAGAATAAGATGGGTGATAGATAAAAAATAGTTGCTAATAAATAGTAACTTTTTATCAAAGCCGAGTTCGCAGAATAATTTCATAGCGTAGCATGGCAACTCGCGTAGAGGCAGCGCGCGCGGGTTGAAGTGCAGGCTCGAGATGTGCGGGTGCGCGTGGAAGCCCGTGCACTCCAGCATGCGGGCCACTTCCGCGTCGCCCACCTGCCAGAAGCAAATCCATATCTAACAACTGTACCTACAGTCTGTATCATCATAACCTGTCGCATTCCAATGGACAACATTTCAAATTTTTAACATGTCCATATTGTTTTTTTATATGAAAGTAGACATAAAATGAACAGACCCATATTTTTTCTTTTTTCAAAATTTGTCCATTTTCATGCATAAAATAATTATTGAAGTTCTTTTTATTCTAAATAGACGTAAGCGCCAAATGACGTCATCGGACGGCAGAATGTAAAATATTTCTTTGCTTAGCACATTATAGTTTTAAATTTACAAAATGCCAAACCCATGACATGTAACTGTAAAAAAAAAAGACAACTTGTCGACGTTGAATGTATGAATGACGTTGACAATGTTGACACTAGTATTATTTACCTTTGACAGTAGTACTTTTTTTTATTAAAACAATGATAAGCAAAGGAATATCGCTGTATTCAGCCGTCTGATGACGTCATTTGGCGCTTACGTCTATTTAGAATAAAAAGAATTTCAATAATTATTTTATGCATGAAAATGGACAAATTTTGAAAAAAGAAAAAATATGGGTCTGTTCATTTTATGTCTATTTTCATATAAAAAAAATAATATGGACATGTTAAAAATATGAAATGTTGTCCATTCTGGACCAACACTTCTTCTAATGTTTGATCGTTCCGTGGCTACTTGCACCCAGCTCCTGCCTCCTCCTGCGCAAATCGTCACTCCATCTGGTCTGAGTGTGTCCTACACCACGTTAATAAAGACGTGGTCTCCACTGCAGAACTCGTTCACCCCAACGGGTGACAGTTCTGCGGCAAATGTGGCTTACTGCCACTGCAACTTGCTAATCCGATGAGCTATGTCGATGATTAGGTTTACGTACTTACTTACGTACCTACCTATAGGTAATATTTTATTTGGTGTGACCTTAACTATTTTGCGTTTGCGATTGTGATTTTGTTGTTACCACAGTTGGAAACTTATTTTTATTACCTTTTTCTGGAGCCCAATTCTCGGGTTTGTGACATTTTGAGAACATGGCGGATATCACCCGAAAACCATACAAAAAAACTATGTTTTAGTGATATATGTCGTATGAAAATAAATGTCACGAGCCCGAGAATTGGGCTCCTGGACTGTAGTTCGTAGGCATACCTAATTTGTATTGCATGTACTTTGTCAAGACTAGTTTTAATTATTTTACTAAGAAATCTTTATCGTTTGTTAATTACTATTTTGGCCTAATTCGTTATACACTCTGTATTTAGACTAAGAACTTTTTATAAAATGGCTGTTGTTATTCCATAATAATAAAATAAAAAAATAAATAAAATAAAATACATATCGGATTGGAATCCGGGGAGAAATGTGAGTATTTATTTCTCTTTCCAAAATATAACCCGTTGAGCAATTTTAAACTTTATGATTTCGAAAAAATTTAACCTTTACCTTTACCTTACTCACCTTCATGTGATACATAACTAGCTCATTAGCAAGCGTGTTCCGTATATGGGCCTCCTCTATCTTATGGTACACCACTGAATGCATGATGCAGACTCCGCAGTAGATGCTGAAGGCGAGGGCCATCTCCTCATCCATAGCGTCGAAGTACGGGTCGCCTATTTTATTGATAAGCAAGCCCACGCCGATGATGCCAGTCTGTTCTCGGATCGGGAAGCAGAGAATCGCTCTGGAGATATAATATTTGCTATGAGTTAGATATGTGGCGGCTGTCGTCAACTCGTCAACAATGAACCGTAATTGATTGATGGCATCGTATCAATCACCTAATGCTCAGCGATTGCCGCCATCTACAGACACCTAGAAAGGAATGAATCGGTCCCAGCAATTGAGAATGTTAATAGGTGTACAAAATCGCTTGAAATTTATAGAGCTAATATCTATACAGATACACAATTTTTTGTTTCATCAAAAGACCAATTATTAACGAATTTACAGAAAATTGAAATTTCGCAGGCGCGCCCTAATATTGTGACGTCACAATAAAACCGTGGCCGTGTGGTCCCCGGCAGAGTAGAATAGGCCACCCTCACTCTTACCGAGGTGTCGTAAAAGGCGACTAAGGTAAAGCTGCTGGCATGATCATCAGCACCCAGAGAAGGAAAACTCTGCATTTATATCAAAACCCTCGCCAACCCGTCTGCCAAGCGTGGTGAGTATGGCAATTACCCCTCATGTGATTGAGGGAGGCCCGTGCCCCAGCAGTGGGGACTACAATGGGCTGACGATGACGATGACGATGACAGTAAAACACTTTTTTTTTAATTAAGTATCTCAGGAAATACACGACGCTTGAATAATTTTGAATTAAAAAAATACAATTGGACCATGGAACTCTCAAAAAGTGCTGTGGTCCAACTATTTTAAAAGTTGGACAACTGCCCTATTAAAGACCCATGGTCCAACTAGTTGGATGGAACAGTTGGACCACTGCCCCGGACTGCGTCCTATCGTAATAATATTTTCAGTCATGTTTTTATTTTCAACCAAGTTGATGGAGATGCGGGCTATGTATTACCGGGACTCGCGAGTGGACTGAGCTACTGTTGCAAAGTACTGGGACGACGATGACGTCACTTTACAACCTGCATAAATAGAAATGAAATATCTCACAAACTACACGACGTATCGTAGTCATTTTTTCAATCATATTTTTTATTTTCAGCCGTGTTTAAGGATAGCTAAAAACTAAAATTAGTGAACATTCTCCATTCTTCTGAGTATTCCTGATGACTGACCGGATGGCGCAATTGGTAGTGACCCTGCCTCTTACCCCAAAGGTCGTGGGTTCGATCCCCACCCTGGACAAACATTCGTGCGATGAACACTTGTGTTTGTTCAGTGTCTGGTACATATGTATTTAAGTATATATTTGTGTTCCTCTGTTGTCTGATATCGGTAACACAAGTGCTTAAGCTGCTTAGTACGGAATCAGCTTAGGTCAACGTATGAGATGTTGTGAGAATTATTAAATTATTATTATTATTCCACATAGTAAGTAATAAGAGGAAGAAGATGCATAGCGACGTTATTCTCTACGCAGCTCCAAAGGATCTATCCACTCTAAGAAAGCAAAAGCTGGCTCTGGAGGTAAACATGAACGTTAGGATAGACAATGAGGAGGTAACTCACTTGCAGTCTACTCCTGGGGGTCCATCGATTTCGGGGTCGAAGCAGGGATGATCCTTCACAGATTTGGAGTTGACTAACTGACCAGTCTTGATCGCGTGCCCAGCGATACCTTTGTTCAGAGGGTATCTGCGTTCGACGGTGTCCTTGTTTTTGTTATCCTTGAAAGGAAGAAGTATTGACCCACTAGATTTTGTAAGAATCATATTTAAGTTTGCCGTGTGGTCCCCGGCAGAGTAGAATAGGCCACCCTCACTCTTACCGAGGTGTCGTAAAAGGCGACTAAGGTAAAGCTGCTGGCATGATCATCAGCACCCAAAGAAGGAAAACTCTGCATTTATATCTAAACCCTCGCCGACCCGTCTGCCAAGCGTGGTGAGTATGGCAATTACCCCTCATGTGATTGAGGGAGGCCCCTCTCCCCAGTGGGGACTTAATGAGCTGACGATGATACTTAAGTACCTACCTACCTGATACCAATTTAACATGCTGTTTATTGTACCTATTGATCTGCTACTTTACTCTGTCCTTACCACGTAACGCGTGTCTATGAAAAAAATACCTAATTTTTCAATTGTTGAAATGATTTTTCTGAAACCCTTGTGTGTTAGGGGGGTGGTAGGTTAGGGGGTAAGAGTTGCAAAGGTTAGACGGCAGTTGCTTCTTTGTCATTAGGTATCTTCTAGACTTCCCAAATCATAGATCATGGTCCAAGCGTACCCTGTGCTCCTTATTTTGGCGTAACCGGTATGACACGCTGAGATGAGATGATGAGAAACAAAGAGTAATTAAGTACCTATACCTCACAAACCTTATAGTGTGTGTCGACGAGCTCCATCTTATCCACGTCTACCAGCATCACGGAACAGTACTCGGCCTTCGTCAGCTGCTTCGCCTGATCCATCGCGATGTTGAGCAGCGTGTCCAGCGATGCCACCTGAACCAAGCTTATATCTCAGTTCTGACAATATCACGCCCTAAGTTGCTATGTTCGACATTTTTTTTATGTCATATGTGGCAGACGAGCAGAGGGATCACCTGGTGGTAAGCGATTGCCGCCGCCCATGGACACCCGCGACACCAGTGGAGTTACAAGTGCGCTGCCAAAATTTAAACCCCCGTTCCCCCCGGATTGGGTCTCCGTTACCCTCACTTATGGAGCTAAATACACAGCACAGTGCTGCTTTTCACGTCGGTTTTCTGTGAGGCCGTGGTATCACTCCAGTCGAGCTGGCCTATTCATGCCGAACATTGATAGGTACCTACAGGTCGTTGAAAAGTTCGTTGATCAACATATCTATATACTGGCTAGTATATCGTTTCCCGTACACGTTTCGTTGGTATGTCTGTCTTTGTCTCTCGCCAAGATTTGTACTCGCGTAAATGTACATACTACGTACCTAATTAAGTAAGTACCTACTTGTGTGTGCAATTATCACGTATTTGACGTAGTGTAACGTTTCCACATATATGACTAGAAAAAAAACAACAAAGATGTCTATATTTTATCTTACTTGAGTAAACAGACGTTTAGCCACTCTTAAAAGCTGTTGACATTTCTGCTTCAGAGTACATTCGTACTCAAAACGGATAGCTTTTTTCAATGTAGGCCAAGCGAACCTAAAAGAGAAACATCGTACTTACTTATTTTATATTTAGGAAATCGGATATTTAGGATACCTACTGCGACGTTGGTACCACCCGTGCGGATAAAGAATGGGATCAGAAATGGCGGCGCATCTATTCACTTCTCGCTCTCGCACTCGTGGTGTGCGAGTATAGACGCAAAAAGTGTGCGAGCGAGAAGTGAATAGATGCGCCGCCATTTCTGATCCCATTCTTTATCCGCACGGTTTGTAGGTACTTAGATACTAAAGAATCGTTGCGAGGAGAGACGTGTCTAAGAACAGAGCTAGGTCTGCTATGTAAACTTAGTGTAGATTCGAATCGTTGGGCTATCTACTGATCTTATAATAACTGCTGGTAGGGACTGTGCGAAGGAATTCTGGCACAGAGTTCCGTGCTGCAGCATGAAAAAGCAAATCAAAAATAGCGAAACACGCTATGCAATCGACACTCAGCGCCATCTATTGGTACCGTTTGGAACTATTGCAGAAAAGGAACCAGACGTTACGACCGAATCGGAGTTTCCCCCTATTTCACACGCGCTGTGTGTCTCCTTTATTCATAAGCGACAAGTATATTCTTGTTCATTATGGGAGTCTCGAAACGAAACGAAGACGGGCGGGACACTAGTAGATATTACAAAAAGTAAGTAAATAAATAGCTTTGCCAGACGAGCTGTATGGGTTGTTGGGAACCCGACCTCACCGACAAATTAAAGTCGTTGGAGACTTTGGCTCTCTTTGCCTCTTTTATAGGCTCTTCCATTGAGAGTGCTCTGAAGAGCTGATTGATATCATACCAGGGTCACCATTTTACAATCGCACGACTGGACGACGTGGTAAACTCCACCCACACTATCTGGAACCAATTCCTTCCAGAACGCTTCGTTTCCAGCGCTTATATTTCCTACGCTCGTGCAAACTCTGGAATGAGCTTCCAGCCGCAGTGTTCCCTGATCGCTACGAGATGTCCTTTTCTAAAGGAGGTTTGAAAAGAGTTCTTTCACGGTAGGTAGCGGCATGACTGTGCTAAAGCATTATTGATGTCTATGAGCGGCGGTTACCATTTACCGTCAGATGGGCCGCATGCTCGTCTGCCTATTCTTCGCAATAAAAAAAAATAGGTCAGTTTTACTCACAGGAAACATTCATGTATAAGGAGAGCAACGTGTTCCTCCAGGACCTTCGCTGCGACCACACACACGATCATCGAAAAAGGCTTGTCCGCTATGGGATACATGATGACGCGCTTCTTCTGGTTGTCTTTCTGGATAAACTGTAACGCATGCATCATAGATGGTGGAGAGGAATGGGTAGCCTCCAAGATTTTTTATGTGATAAGTAGGTGGCAGACGAACATGTGTTTAGTCTGATTCGTCCATCCGTGATCCGTCCATCTGACCGTAAGCGATCGCCACCGCCTGACTTTTGCGACACCCGAAATATTAAAGTTACGTTGCTGAAGGCTCTTTTCTTGAAGTTCACCAGCAGCACTGTGGGCATTGTGATTTTACGGTAACTATGCATTGCCCCACAACGACCCCTCCCCAGAATGAATATGGAACCACTGCCGATTCGAAACAAAATCGGCAGTGGTTCCATATGCATTCTGATAATTCAGAGCTACTAAGTAAGTACATAGAAAGTACTCTACTCGTTCTATGCTGAATCCTTCCATGGAAATACCTACTACACTAGGTAGGTACCTACTGTTGCTACTAAAATTACTACCTACAGTAAATATAAACACTCACAGGGCTGACGAGTGATTGAAAGTCGGTTCCGAAATTAATCAAGTGGTCAGTCTGCTCGCAGAGCGACTTCAGCACTTCGGTAAGTTTCGGTGTCATCTGCGAGTAGGTACAATCAAACACTAAAATTAATTAACTAACTAACTTGAAATGAGACTTTTTTCGAACGTTAGCTAGAAGAATACAGTCGACTGCAATAAAATGTAAACAACTCAAGGTTCATATTGGAATAGAGTTGTATGTTCCATACTTATTAGTGCACGTGACTATACCTACACCTTGTTAGTTACCTACACTGACTATGAAAATAAATCGACATTCTGAACCAGCGGGAGATGATAATATGTGTACTTACCTATTTTTAAAATCATGAGTGTTCTGTATGGATCTGATTTGAATAAAGATTTTTTATCTTTTTTAACTGCCCGAGGGCTCTATTCACGGAAGGGTCAATTTAGGAATCGAACTTTTCTGACTCTAGAAGACGCGCGTCTAGGTGTGGGGCGCCTTCAGCTATCGTCAGCTAGTAATCATGTAGGTTCCTACAGGAAATATACTGAGATAGAGGCATCAGTCGCCATCTGGAGGAAAACGACCAATACTCAACAGCTAAGAGACATTAGTCGGCAAACCAGTGCTAGCGCCATCAAGAGAAAAACGACCAATACTCAACGGCTATGTAGTACGACCATCTTTCATTTTCAATTTAAAACAAAAAATCCACAGTTAATGGCGTTAAACTACCTCCGTCGGCTTTTTTGTGATGAACAAGAAAAACTGTCACTCAGCTGTTAAAGTGCGATTATCATTGAATGAAAACTTGGTGAACTCCGCCCTTAGTAGTTTAGATCCGTGTGAATTTATTTTTTGGCGCATTTATTTATCTGCTATGAGTAGTTAGCAAAGTCTTACATTTATTTTATGTTTTCGAAGCAACGCTGAAGATCCCACTGCCTCTATCGATGCCTCCATGCGATCGCTGTTCACCACGACTAATAATACAAGTTCGGCTTCACATTCTGCAGTCAACTTTAAAATAATTATATTATTTTAATTCCATAAAAACATTATCAGGTGATGAGGAAGATGAAAAGGCCTCATTCAACTTTAACGCGTTTCCAAAAATCTGAGGGCATGTTAGAATAAAGGATTATTCTATGAATAAAGGTCAAATGCCCAGTATATTTTTTCAAAGACTTTCCAAGGGGAAAACGGAAAACCTTTGAAAAAATAAAATAATTTATTTATAAGATCGTGCTGTGCGTATACTCACGTAATTATTAATTTTATTTTGTAGTAGAGCGCATGTGTCGTCATTTAGACTCATCACTAGATCTAAAATCTTTCCTGGATCACTAAATTGAATACTATTTCGTCTCTTATTCTTTGTTGAAGCCATCACGAAGCAACTAATTTAAATTAAATTCATTCAACTCTAGTCTTGCCGCCATTATCATTATTTTTATCTGCCGTGTCATGGAGTTCAGTGGTAAACGTTGATTGGTTTAGAAGTTGTCAAGTCGTTCCGTTTTACACGTTGAGGTTATTTTATCAATAAGATCCTGTGTTTTTTATTTTGTGGTACAAATGTTATTTATTTTTGTAATTTGGAAATTCTTCTATTTCAATATATAATACTTGTAAACACTCCATATTTCTAGTGTAAAACAAAACAAAATTGAATGAAACCATTTTATTAGAAAAACCATTGATGAAAAGGAACAGACTTTAAATAATCTGTTGTCCTTTTGAACAAACCAAAACAGCTGATGAGTGCTTGATGTGAAATTTTTCATTCAGATTATGTGCTACTGTTTCATAACTAAATTATAATTACAATGGCTGAAATACAAACTCTTATTGAAATGGGTTTCTCTAAAGAGAGAGCGTAAGTACTCAATAACATGTGCAAAGTTCATCGTAAAGGTTAGATTCTAACAGTGTAATTTTTGGTTTTAGGGAGAAAGCACTGGCAATAACGAATTATAAGGGGGTAGAGCCGGCGATGGAGTGGCTGCTGGCACATGCTGACGACCCGGCGATAGATGCGGGTCATACAATCGGGTCGAGTTCTTCAAGCGTGCCAAACGTAGCGGAGACGCCGCCTGTCGCACAGGAACCGACAGAGGCGGCATCGGGAGCCGAAGCGAAGTCTTTAAAATGTGATGAGTGTGGGAAACTGTTCAAGAACCAGGAGGAGATGGAGTACCACGCGGCGAAGACGAATCACAGTAGCTTCTCAGAGTCGACAGAGGAGAAAAAACCGTTGACCGAGGAAGAGAAGAAGGCTCAGCTGGCACTGTTAGAAGAGCGAATGAAACAGAAACGGAAAGAAAGGGAGGAAAGAGAAAAAGTAAATAAACATCTCATACATTCACCTTACTCTATACTAAGTAACTTAAACACTGGTCTTATGGATATAATACATAATATTGCACTACTTTACAAAAATATTTGTTCAGGAGGGGATCGAACCCACTACCATTTGTGTATGAGGCAGGGTCACTACCAAATGCTCCCCAGGGTTAGTCAAAAGTGTCCGAATTAGACACATTCTGATTCTAAGAACCTCAGATCTAAATACAAATCTAGTAGAAACATCAGTACATAAAATTAGTTTTTTAGATTTTCGCGTTGCATTATAACTATAATGTATCAATACGGGGATTAACACCCCGTGGTAACACACCACGGCTGCTGTAACATAGCGGAAACGTCGAGCCAAATATGTGAGTACAAAATGTTGTTTCACATAATATATATTATGTTAATCCCCGTATTGATACATTATCAGTAAAATTATCATTGTGTTGTATGCATGTATGAACTTATGAAGTATTAACAATAAAACTTTACAGTTAATGATTTTGTATTCATCATTGTGTGTTAGAATAGTCATTTACGAGATTTCTACCATGTAAAGTACCAATATGTGGCTAAGCCAAGCTACTTGAATTAGTTACCTCCATTCCACTACATTAGTTAAGGATTAAACAGTGGCTGAAGCTGGCCAGTAAATAAAACGTGTGGTGAAATGAAGATGAGTGCTATAGATCAAAATAATAAATAAAGGTCTGCTCTCTAGCTGACATTCATATATTCATAAGTTATTTGTTAACCTATCCACTAGGAAGTATATTGTATCCCTCTCGCATACATTCTTGTCTCACGCTGAAGCACAAGTATGAGTGTGTGGTTAGTTTAGCATGAGATGTACAGTCACATGTACTTATACGTATCTAAACTCATTTAATATATGAACCTTATTGTTCCGCTTGAAGAGTCGAGGTGTTTACATTTAATTGCAGGCGACTGTTATGTACACCGACGTTTTACACAGCAGTCGGTGGATGTGGGCAGAGTTGATCAAGAACATTACTAACTTTACCCATTGTGGACCATTTCAGGGTGAAGCTCTGGAACGGGAGCGTCTCCGTATCAAATCTGGCAAGGACATGCAGGATGCTCGCCAAAGGCTACAGGAACAGGAGATGATGAAGCTGGTAGAGCAGCGTAGGCGAGAGAAGGTTGAGGATCAAAAGGCCAGGGAGAGAGTGAGGGCACAAATTGAGGCAGACAAACAAGCCAGAAAGTAAGTACTCTTATAAAATGAATATTTCACAACATCACATACTCTGACATCTGACTCCGAGATAGGTAGCTCAAGCACCTGTGTTATGGATATCAGAATCAACAGTAGGATTACAAATATATTTACATATAATTCTTTACTTTTGTAAATACATACTTATAATACATAGAAAACACACAGACCAATACAAACAGACATGTTCGTGCACAAAATTTTTTGTACTGTGCGCGGATAAAATCCGCAACCCTTGGACTAAAGGAAACTTCAGAGTGGAGAGTCGAAATGTGGTGTAATAATTTAAGGGCTTTTACCGTTCAGTGGCGCAACAGTTTTTTTTTTATTGTAATGAAATTAAGAAATTACAATGAAATAAAATTGTATATTATATGTGTACAATTTTTAGTTACCTCGAGAAAAGTTTTATTCCTAAGGAAAAATATCCGTTTATGTACGCGAAAATTTATTTCACGCCAAAAGTGGCCGCTTTTGGTATGAATAAATTTTTCGCGTACGCATTGGACCCAACATTTGTGCATGGTTATTTAATAAATAGTATAAGTGTTTGCCGAGAGTTTGTAACCCCGAAATTGTTTAAAATAGATCCGGTTTAGTAGCTAAAAATTAAAGTCGATTGGCGTCGCTAGTGTGCCCTACCCGTCAACCCGAAATTGTTTAAAATAGATCCGGTTTAGTAGCTAAAAATTAAAGTCGATTGGCGTCGCTAGTGTGCCCTACCCGTCACCTTAACGCCACAAGTTACCGTTTTTGGCGGTAATTGAAATTTCGAGTACAAAAGCAGACCCAAAAGTTAAGTATAAGTATTAAATAAATAGTATAAGTGTTTGCCGAGCGGTTGTACCCCCGAAATTGTTTAAAATAGATCCAGTTTAGTAGCTAAAAATTAAAATCAATTGGCGTCGCTAGTGTGCCCTACCAGTCACCTTAAGGGGTAAGTTTAAGGCCCTAGAAATTAAATAATAATAATAATGAAAAAATCTTATCCCTTATTATTATAATATCACCGCCTTATTGTACTGTCTGTTGTTGTGGTATCATACTTGTATTTTGTTTTCGTGCAATAAAGAATAATCTAATTTATCCCTAAAGAAAGTTGAGGTGTGTAGTATGGTAACAAATATTGTAAAAACTATTATCTGTTTTTTTTTACTGTAGATAGGTAAGCTTTTAACCATATTTCACCTGATCATCATCATCATCAGCCCATTTAAGTCCCCACTGCTGGGGCACGGGCCTCCCTCAATCACATAAGGGGTAATTGCCATACTCACCACGCTTGGCAGACTGGTTGGCGAGGGTTTTGATATAAATGCAGAGTTTTCCTTCTCTGGGTGCTGATGATCATGCCAGCAGCTTTACCTTAGTCGCCTTTTACGACAGCTCGGTAAGAGTGAGGGTGGCCTATTCTACTCTGCCGGGGACCACATTGCTTACCCTGGCTGCCAGGCTTCACCTGATGGTAAGTGATAATATGGTCTAAGATGTAGCACGATTACCTAGAAGATACCTATTCACTGGCGCTTTGAAAACGGGGGTTTTCAAAGCGCGAGTGAACAGGTATCTTAGCTAATTTGAGGAAATTGTAGCCTCTATGGAACACCTCCTCAGGCAGCTGACTTAAACTGTTTCGTAGCACGAATAAGGAAACAGGATCCAAACCTCTTTGTGCGGACTTTTTGTATTTCTACCATGTATCGGTGTCGATTGAGGGTCTGCCTGGTGGAGTAGTGGAAGAACGGAGATGCTCCAATGGCATTGTACAGTTCCGTGGCGCACTCTCCAAAATGTATCCGACAGAGGATCGATAAGTTTATTGCTTCATCATCAGCCCATTTAAGTCCCCACTGCTGGGGCACGGGCCTCCCTCAATCTCATGAGGGGTAATTGCCATACTCACCACGCTTGGCAGACGGGTTGGCGAGGGTTTTGATATAAATGCAGAGTTTTATTTCTCTGGGTGCTGATGATCATGCCAGCAGCTTTACCTTAGTCGCCTTTTACGACACCTCGGTAAGAGTGAGGGTGGCCTATTCTACTCTGCCGGGGACCACACGGCGGGTTTTAAGTTTATTGCTTAAAAGAGAAATAAATTGATTTTTATTTGTTTATTTATTTTCCCACGTAGACTGGCGGCGTCCGGGCAACCTCCCGCGCCGGCCCTGGCGGCGCCCGCGCCCCCTGCTGCGGCGCCGGCGCCGGGACCGAAGGTGGCGTACGAGCAGGCGCGCATCCAGATCCGGCTGCCGGACGGAAAGGCTCTGGCGCACACCTTCGGCGCTAAGGAGCAGTTGGCTGCTGTCAGGTATGAAATCGGTCGTTCTTCTTTTTTTATTTATTATATCATTGCATGTCACATAGTAGATTTATAAAGGTGTAACATTAGGGTACAGAGTTTGTGACACCCTGTAAGGGCGTAGGATTATGAGAGTGGTCGGTATTTTATTTCTTATTTTCCAGGTTTCAATAGATACAGTAATTTGTACTTTTTCTTTTACTTTTACTTTTTTATCGACAATCGGCCAAACTTACAAATAAACATTTAACTTTTATATGACAGACTACAAATGATAAATAGTATGTCCTAATTATTCGTTAAAATACTATTTTACAGATGGAGTATTGTATGATGTAAAATTTAATTGATAAAGAATACTTTTTGATTATCTTTGTTTTATTTTTGTTTTTGTTGATAAAGAATACTTTTTGATTATCGAGGTGTTGAGGTGTCTGTATGACGCTGCTAATATGTCCGTAGTAATCCAAAATGGCCAAACTGAGCCTGTCCTGCTGCGACGTGGTGTGAGACAAGGAGATGTTATATCTCCAAAACTTTTCTCCGCTGCGCTGCAGGACATGTTTGGAACGCTAAACTGGAAGGAGCGCGGAATCAATATTAATGGCGAGTACATGTCACACCTACGATTCGCAGACGACATCGTTATCTTGGCGGAAACCCTACAAGACCTACAGGAGATGGTGAGCAGCCTGGCTGAATCTTCCAAACACATCGGTCTTCGGATGAACTTGGATAAAACCAAGGTCATGTTCAACGAGCTCGTTGATCCGGGACCGGTCGCTGTTAATGGAGTACCTCTCGAAGTTGCTCAGGAATATGTCTATCTAGGACAAGCGCTCCAATTAGGCAGAAACAACTTCGAGAGAAAAGCCCATAGAAGAATTCAGCTAGGCTGGGCAGCATTTGGTAAACTTCGTCAAGTCTTCTCGTCACCCATCCCTCAAAGTCTTAAGTCGAAAGTCTTCGACCAGTGCGTCCTTCCGGTCATGACTTACGGTGCCGAGACGTGGACACTCACGGCTGGACTAGTCCACCGGTTCAAAGTCGCTCAAAGAGCTATGGAAAGGGCTATGCTCGGAGTATCTCTGAAGGACCGCATCAGAAATGATGTAATCCGACAGAGAACCAGAGTCACCGACATAGCCCACCGAATTAGCAAACTGAAGTGGCAGTGGGCTGGTCATATTAGCCGCAGAATTGACAGCCGTTGGAGCCGTAAAGTCCTTGAGTGGAGACCGCGACTCGGTAAGCGTAGTGTAGGACGCCCTGCGACAAGATGGGATGATGACATTCGAAGGCTGGCAGGTGTGGGCTGGATGAGAGTGGCCGAAAGTCGGGAGCGGTGGCGTGCATTAGGGGAGACCTATGTCCAGCAGTGGACGAGTGTGGGTTGCTGATGATGATGATGATGATGACTTTTTGATTGAAATGAACACCTCTGTCACGTCACGAAATTAGTGCCATTTACACCTCGGTCACGCTTTATATATTTTTTTACATTCCTAGTTAAATCATGCTAAACTACCTACGACGTGATAAAACAATGTCATTATTTCATGGTAAATTAGGAATACCTTGATGGTATAACGTATATTTTTTTTATGAATTACTTCATAAGTTACTGAGGACGGGCTCATTGTCGAAAAAAAAGAAAAATGACCCAAATAAAAAAAAACAATAACATATTTTAACTGTGGAACAGCCACGCTTTGGCATGAATCTGATACCACGGCCTCACAAAAAACCGCCGTGAAGGCACATTGTGCTGTGTTTCGCTCCGTGAGTGAGGATAACGGAGGCCCAATCCTGGGGAAGGGGGGTTCAAAGGTTGGCAGCGCACTTGTGACTCCATTGGTGTCGCGGGTGTCCTTGGGCGGTGGCAATCGCTTACCATCAGGAGATTGGTCTACTCGTCTGCCCCATATCGCATAAAAAACATATTTTTAGTAAGCTGTACTATAACTAGGCTTGTCAAGCGTCCCGTATTCGTACGTTAAGTAGCGACTCCCATTCATTTAAATTAAAAAAAAAAAATGCACTCGGATTAACGCTAAAAACTGGCCGTTTTTGGCGGTAATTCAAGTTTCAAATACAAATATGGACCAAAAGCTAAGTGTAAGTAAATAAATAGTATAAGTACTGTCCGAGGGGCTGGAGCTTCAAAATTGTTAAAAAGATATCCAGTTTAGTTGCTACTAATTTAAACCAATTGGCGTCGCTAGTGTGCCTCACCAGTCACCTTAACTGAAAATCACAGAGCCTTAATCAACTCCCCCACAAATATCTTGGTGATTCTCATACACTTTACACAGAAAGGCACAATTTTAAACCCACAGTATAACGAGAAAATTTCTTTCTTCTGGTGTAACAGCCACAAAACTTACCCTGGTACGTAACTCTAGAGGTTGACGGAATAAGTGGGGATGTTTGCGCACGTGTAAAATAGCTAACATTATACTAAAACTCCTGTGCACACGTGTGACATTCTTTTTTTTTTGCTCGAGGCGCCAAACGAACAAGCAACAACAACGAAATCAACGTCGCCCATGAGCGCTAATGTGTAGAGGCTTAGGCTTGATCAACTCTCCCACAAATATCTTGGTGATTCTCATACACTTTACACAGAAAGCCACAATTTTAAACACACAATATAACGAGAAAATTTCATTCTTCTGGTGTAACAGCCACAAAACTTACAAACCCTGGTACGTAACTAGAGGTTGACGGAATAAGTGGGGATGTTTGCGCACGTGTAAAATAGCTAACATTATACTAAAACTCCTGTGCACATGTGTGACATTCTTTTTTTTTTTGCTAGAGGCGCCTAACGAGCAAGCAACAACAATACAACGAAATCAACGTCGCATATGAGCGCTAATGTGTTGCCGGCCCTTTTAAAAAAGAGTACACTCTTCTCCTGAAGGAGTCCCTTGACGGAGAGTTGTCTCATTCCGGAACTTGTACCCACTGTTACAAATGTCAGCATCAAAAGTAGAACACTTTAGTACCATGTCAAAGTAACCATTCTACCTATTATAGTCAGTTTGTAAGGGGTACGTACAAAATGTTACTTCGACATGGTACTAAATGTGTTAAGCTACTTTTGATGCTGACCGTAACAGGTTTTTATACCCATTCCTTGCAGCAGGAAAGAGAAAGTGACAACCTTTGCATATAATTTATAAAGTGGAATTTTTTTACCGTGGGAGAGCCAAGCTTCGGCATGAATGGGCCGGCTCGACGGGAGTGATACCACGGCCTCACAGAAAACCGGCGTGAAGCAGCACTGTGCTGTGTTTCGCTGCGTGAGTGAGGGTACCGGAGGTCCAATCCGGGGGATAGGGGGGTTTTAAGGCTGGCAGCGCACTTGTGACTCCACTAGTGTCGCGGGTGTCCATGGGCGGCGGCAATTGCTTACCATCAGGTGATCCGTCTGTCCCTCTGCCTACCTTTTATTACATAAAAAAAAAACTTAAAACTTTAGCAGTAAAGTGGAACTGAATGGGTTTATGTAAGCTAATTCAACTTTTTCTTTTCAGATTATACCTACAAATGAATGCTCAGGAATACGCTCAGCAAGAGAACTTCAAACTGATGACCACATTCCCAAAGAAAATTTTCACATCTGAAGATTATGAAAAACCATTAGAATTGTTGGGTATGATATTTTATTTTTACTTAGCCTGGAACATTACTTTGGGTATAATATTTTCTTGCGTCTGCATCACTGGTGTCGCGGGTGTCCATGAGCGGCGGCAATCGCTTACCATCAGGTGATCCGTCTGCTCGTCTACCACCTATCACATAAAAAAAAAACTTAGGGGCGATAAGAGAGTTGCGCATGAATGGGCCGGCTTGAACGCAGTGATACTTCGGCCTCACAAGAAAATCCGCTGGCGTGAAGAAGCGCTTGCCGAGTGTGTGATAGGGAGTTAAACGGTTGGCAGCGCACTTGTACCTCCACTATTGTTGCGTTACATTGGCGGCGGCAGTTGCATGCCATCAGGTGATCTGTCTGCTCGTCGGCCACTGAGATCGAAAGAGCAAGTTATGTATTTGGGAAAATAGTTAAAAAAAATAGCTAATGCTCTCTTATTACACAGTTTAGGTACATACAGTTTTAACAGATTGTTTATACAGCAATATATGGAGACAATGGGGATCCACACTGCGTATTTATCCCGTCAGATGGCGTATCGTCGATGGTTAGACTGACAACTGTCAATTTCATACATTTTCACGATTCGTAAGCAGAAATTATTAAGTTTCTTTCTAATAAGTCACTAATATGTCTTGTACAGTACCAGGCTGTTTAAATATTGGTAATCACCGTTTCCCAAAAGACCCAGCATTTAAAGTTATTATTATTTTCTCTGTCGGCATTTCAATCATAAATTCTAACCTAA
Organism: Marasmia exigua; assembly: GCA_019059595.1. Lineage (NCBI taxonomy): Eukaryota > Metazoa > Arthropoda > Insecta > Lepidoptera > Crambidae > Marasmia > Marasmia exigua. Next base: position 24,006,796 of record CM032473.1, read on the forward strand.
AACAAGTGTTATATTTATGACAAAAAATCTATGTTTTTATCGTTTTTAATTGCAGATATTATGATCATATTAAATTAGTTAGTTACTATCTCACCACTTTAACCGAGATAACACAATAAAAGCGGAAAATAATTTGTGGAACCGACACCTACCTTTCTATAAGGTCAGCTTTTTTCCTTGTTACTTTCCCCCCCTGGCTTTTTTAACTCTTCTTTAAGATCCAACACTTTCCAATTGAAATACGTTTATTTGCAAAGTACTGTGTATTTGCTTTAATTTTAAAAATTAAAGCAAATACACAGTATTTTCTAAAATCCACTAGAATAAAAACTTTCGCAATAACAACAAACTTTGACACTTACGCACCGCCGCTAGCGACATCTGGGAAAAGCTTTGCGTGTGGATCCTCATTGGAAATAACTCGGCTTATGCTGGAATGAGCGGCTGGCACCCATTCAGAGCTGGTTTTCAGTTATTTTCATTTCTCTAAGGTCTTAGCGAGAAATTTTGGTCTTGAGGGCTAAGAATTAAAATACAGATGCAAATAGGTAAACAAAGTATTTTTAAATAAGGTGAAAAAAAAACCTGATTATTAACAAAAAAAAAAAGTTAAAATAAACTAACTATGAGTGGCGACCCCAGAAGGATTTATATTTGGTTGCAATGTATTTTTTTCAAAATATACTTTAAATACTGGACACTGGTTCCGTGCCTTTTTTGTGCTTATTTTTTAGGAGTCACAAAATTTTAACATTTTCTCCGTGTTATTAAATGTGTTATGCTTATGTTGGATGGAAATTTTAAGAATGTTTTTTGTTTTCCAGGTCTGGTGCCGTCTGCAGTTATTATTGTCTCAAAGGGTCAGTAACGAATCCTATTAAATTTAATATGCTCGACGGGCGATGAATTTTCATTATTCATGTTATTGGAATGTGGCACAAAGATATTAATGTAATATTTGGAGACTCGGTGGAAATAAAGTCTGTGTATGTAAATTTGTGTTTTTATTTTGTCAACTCAATCCCTCTTAATACAATACGTGATCTAAGAAAAGTTCCGGGATTAAACTTTATTCAGCCTCTTTTAAGGTGACGGGTGGGGCACACTAGCGGCGGCAATCGATTTTAATTTTTAGCTAACAAACAGGATCTATTTTAAACAATTTCGGGGTTACAACCTCTCGGCAAACACTTATACTATTTATTAAATAACCATGAACAAATGTTGGGTCCAAGCGTATGCGAAAAATTGATTTACAACAAATGCGGCCACTTTTGGCGTTTTTGGCGTGAATAAATTTTTCGCATACGCGTGTGCGCGTTAGAACGCGATAGCTTGAGCTTTAGTACGGTAATAATTTAAGACCGCGATTTATAATAAGGTGGATTAAGTGTTTGTCCAGATGACGCGTTTATTCGCGCGTTATTATTATTTACCCTTATTACCTACTGATGTCGCGGGCGGGCGCCGGCAATCGCGTAACTTCAAGTGATCCATAATGTATCAATACAGGGATTAACACGATATTTATTATGTGAAAGAACATTGCGTACTCACATATTTGGCTCGACGTTTCGGCTACGTTACAGCAGCCGTGGTCTCCAGCGGACTACAAAAAAAAACTAATCAAGTGATCCGTCTGCTCCTCTGCCACTTATCACATAAAAAAAAACGATAACGCACAGAAAACTTTCAGAAATTAACTACAATTCGCGTATAAAAACGCGAATATAACGAATCATCTGGACAAGGGAGAATTCAGAATTTATTTTCAAACTGAAATCTAATATATAAAATTCTCGTGTCACAGTTTTCGTTGCCATACTCCTCCGAAACGGCTTGACCGATTTTGATGAAATTTTTTGTGCTTATCCGGTATCTATGAGAATCGGCCAACATCTATTTTTCATCCCCCTAAATGTTAGGGGTAGTCCACCCCTAAATTTTTATTTTTTAGACAAAATTTTTAATTTCTCTTTTTTTATGATACAACATACAAAAATACATACAATCCTCAATTTTCACCCTTTTACGATCAACCCTTTTATTTATATGGCAAAACAACGTTTGCCGGGTCAGCTAGTCTCATTATAAATATAAATCGCTAGAGTCCGCGTCACGAAAGAATGTCACGCGGCAAAACTTGGCACTAATTTTTTTTATTCTTGTGTCTAGGGACATAAAGCTCAGATTTCAATGTTGATGGCGACTGAAGCGCGCTTTTCGTGGAACTTTGGTGGCGTGCATCATGGCGTTTAATTTAGGGGGTTAATAAATTGAAACGCAATAATATTTTCATGATCTTTATTTGAACGATTTAAATAATACATATTAAGTGATTGATTATTCATTCACTCTCCTGAATACTCAAACGATTTGTAACTCTTGTTTGGGCTTACAACGATACACGACCGAACCATCCCGGTATGCTTGTAGGCCTTGGATTTAGAACAACGCCAACGTTAAGGGGACGTTCAAGTATTACGTAAGCAGAGTTATTACAGTTATGTACCCCCCCCCCCCCTTGTCAGCAAAAGTAAGCAAAGCTCTTACCCCCTCCCCCCATGCTTACGTAAACATTTTTCGATTTTTTGTCACAGCTCGGCAACCCTACTAATTCCTCGAAAATACGTTTCGTTTTCGAGCAAACAGAATGTGAGGGTTGCCATTATTGTGTTAAAAAGAAAATAATTATCGATGACGTAATCATCATCTAGGCTCCCCCCCCCCCCCATGTCATCCAAAATAAAATAAGCAAGGGCAAAGACACCCCCCCCCCCCCCATAGTTCTTACATAATACTTGAACGGCCCCAAAATGTTGGTATTGTTACTTTCATAGTACAAAAATACCTGTATTATATAGTAGCTAGTAACGTTATGCTTCGTACCGATATTTGGGTGGCATTTTACCTGACTTAGGTTACCGGAGATTTTCTCGGTAAATGGTAACGTTACATTGCCCCAAAGTTTGATAATGTTACCAAATGACTTTCCAGTCATGTCTCAAACTGTGAATAATGTACCGATACTTGTAACGTTCATTTGTTACCATTATTTTGGATTAGGACTATGTATAACTGTGACTTAAATTTCTCCTATTTGACTAACGTATGGTATGGTACAAAATACAAGTTGAGGGAATTTTACATATTATAGTAATCTGATGTGTGGCTGTCTGTACCAAACTACCGTTATTCAAGTAACAATTTGTTAGTCAACAAAATGGAGGTCCGTGCCCCAGCAGTGGGGACTTAAATGGGCTGATGATGATGATGATTTAACGATACTTATTGTGTGAATTTGATATCGTTAACAAGCCCTGTTTGGGTGTTTCCCAAACATGCTAAAAGTATAAGCTTTCTAAGTCAACTTTACAACAGAGACAAAAACATGTTTGCAGTTCTCAATGTTTGAGTATTCAGTTAGACAAGAAACTGGCTTACTAATTTTACTAAGCCCCCTCTAGTTAAAGTCAAATTCTACTTTATTAATTGGTCTCCAAGTTCATAAACCCTATTTCTTGAAGACCAGTACCTACAATACTCGCCAAGTATAAAAATAAGACTTCTTAACTATAAACAGGCACTATTTATAACAACCACATCTCATAGGGCACGATGGAACATTTACAAACATAATTATTATGAAAAACCTTATCAATGGTACATATTTTCGATAAATATAAATAATTAACTCAAATACAATAGCAATTAAACAAAAATGTTTTACATACCTAAATAGGTAGGTAATAAATATAATAAACAATTACCTATTAGTTATATACACACTTTCTGCATAGGTACCTACTTAGGTATAAGTATAAGAAATTGTTAAAGAAATGTCTGAAATTCTCTATTGTATGTGGTCATGTCTTACCTTTAAGCTGAATCAAACAAATATCTACTTAACGACCTGCATTTTTAATTTTTTTATGTGATAGTTGGCAGACAAGCATACGGATCGCCTGATGTAAAGCGATTGCCGCCGCCCTTAGACACCCGCGCCACCAGTGGAGTCACAAGTGCGCTGCCAACCTTTTAAACCCTCCTCTTTAAATCACATTAATAAAATTGTTTTTCTTACTTTAGGTACTTATTAAGCTATAGCTACTGTGTCCATAAATATAAATCCTGCCTTATTTTTTAGGTCAACATACAAGTGTTTTGAGCAAAATAAATAAATAAATTTTCCTGTTTTTTTTCAGTATAGTATTCTGGTATTTATATTAGTATTTTTTTAATTATCTTCATTTTCTGGACAATGTGTATTACTTACATATTTTTTTTCTCTGTATGTGTTTCTACTATTTTGACGTTGGTACTTTGCTCTGACAATAAAATGCGGTATAGAATGAAATAAGAATGTAATACTAGACATATTTATTATGAAAACCATCAACATAACATGCAACAAATCTAAAGATTTAATCCTAATAATTCAGAATCTGAAAAGATTATTATGATATCGACTACATCTAAATAAGCAGGAAATTTATGTAACTATTTGGCAAATGTTTTTTTAAGCCTGATAATAGTGATAATTGTTTATTACACATAATATGGACGGAGCATTTTTACCTAATAGACATTCTTGAATCGAATAAACAGTAAATAAAAATATTATGCAGTTATTTCAAAAAATGATGCAATAGTGGCATAATATTATATATTTGATTTTACAAATACTGATTTGAACCTATTGACTAACTAGTAATATTTAGGGTGAAAACAGTGTGACTATTCATAATAAACAAATATTTTTAATAAAATATTATTAAGTAAGTATTGAGCAATCAAATTAAGTAATAAAAAAGAGGAAAACTTAAGCATTATATTTGTAAATAAAAAATGCTATTTATTTAATATATTTTCAAGTCCAAGCCTCTACATAGAAAGTAAAACTGGTCTGAAAGTGTACATTGAAAGTGACAAACATTTAGATTATTTTATATTATTATGCTAATAACTAATTAAAACACTTAATTAACATTGTTATTATGATGATGCAAAGCTGTGTATTTTAATTTAGACATTATTAAGGCTTTTGAAAAATAATCAGAAGCTTAGATTTAAAAGAAATCAATGATTGACAGATAAAACTGTTTTGATCTGAGGAAGATATAGATACAACACCTACAATGTGAACCACTGCAACCAGGAGACTAATTTATACATATCCACATAGAACTTATTTATAGGCCGTTTATAATGTGGGTATGAAACACCCTCTGATTGATTACAGTTTGTTAGAATTGTATAATATTTACTCAACCAAGCAATACCAGTCACAGTCATGTAGTTCAAGATTTTTGTCAAAACAAATGCGAATTTCCACTAAGATATTCCTGCCATCCTCTTTTCTACATTGAATTGAAGGATTTACACCTAAAGTAGTCTTTACAGCCATATTTATGTCTGTCAAAGAGTATAGTTTGTTATCGTCAGGTACGATACCCTTATCAGCTAAGATGCGGCCCATGTCATACTTGTTGTTCCAGGTGAGGCCTGTTGAGAAGTATTTGAACTCTGAATTGAGAGGCTCCAGGACAGCAGCACAGGTCCCATGTTTGGACCACTCGTGTGCCCAGAATGAGTACTTTTCTGTTCCTGCAAAGATTAATCTTAATTTTACAGTTGTGCTCAAAGCTCTTGGAGTGCTGGGTATGCTTGATTCAGGATGAATGGTGATGATGAGATTGATGGGATTTCTGAGTAATTATAATGAAGTAGCTGCCGTCTGACCTTCGCAACCCCTAAACAGGGGAAGCAGACTAAATGCATGATGGTTAAGTATAAATTCTGAAAACTGGAGGTTCCTCACAGTGTTTTCCTTCACCACTGAGCTAATAGTAGAACTCGAAATATAATATAGATAAAAGAAAATCGCATTTGCAAACTCTGAAATTTTAGTGTAATTCTTTGCAATTTATTCTTAAGTTTTGCATACTCTGATTAAAACCTACAACCTCCCGATAAGAAGGCGCAAATTCTTATTTACTGAGCTACCATCTCTTAAGATCGCACAGATTTAATAGTTAATACTGAAATACTCACCAGCCTCTATGTTTGTCCAAGAATCAATCAATTCGGTCTCAATAGGTCTGACCTGTTCTGGATCAAAATGCCACGTCCTGTTACAAAACCCTGGCCCCTTGGTGCCAAACTTAGTCGGCCAGATACCGTGTATGCTCCAAGAATCCGACTTTTTAGGCATATCACATGTATGAGAAGGATTTTCGTGTACCCACTCTTTGCAAACCGTTTCGGGCCATTGTTGGGTAAATATCAGTACATCCCAGTCGTTTTGTTGTTGTTGCTGAATTTCTTGAGTTGGTTGAGCATTGTCTACGCTGTAATTGCAATGACAATAAAATTTATATTCGATATTTGCGTTAACTTTGTGAACTGCATCAAACTTGAATTCTTACCTCAGGTAGAGGACCACAATAGCGAAGAGCAATTTATTCATAATCGCAATTATTCTAAACACTTTTCTTATCTTATTTACCTTCCTTTCAATATAAATTTTGATCGCTAAATGTAAATATTTAACGCAATCAGCGTATTATTAATCTGCAAAATGACAATCAATGACAATCACCTGACATTGACAGGTCATTGTACATTAGGGCCGCGTTCCGAGATACGCTCTGAGCGCATTCAGCGCGCTAACAGTCGTTCCGTTTTGACGTGAGCGCGTCGATAAACGATTTCTTGACGTCATGCATGACGTCATTATCGGCGCCAGTGCTCAGGCTCAGAGGCAATATCACTTACTGTAAGCGCTGTCAGGTAACATTTCAAAAATAGTATTGTTTGTTGTGTTATTACCTCAAATGAAAGTTTATCTTTTATAAAAACTATTTGATTACTTAAGGAATAATAGATATGACAGACAAAAATAATATAACAATTTAATATTTGGCGAACTATCCGTTTGAAAAACGTCCTAACGCTGTTAGCGCGCCAACAGATCGTTTCGAATTGATATATCGCTATCAATCAACGCTTTAAGCTCGAAAACTAAATCGAAACGGCTACTGTTGGCGTTGTGTGCTGATAGCGCTCAGAGCGTATCTCGGAACGCGGCCCAGGAGCCCAATTCTCGTGCTTGTGATATTTCTAGAGCATGGCGGATATCACCCGAAAACCATACAAAAAAACTATGTTTTAGTGATATATGTCGTATGAAAATAAATATCACGAGCCCGAGAATTGGGCTCCAGATGTATATTGGAATGCGTTCCACTTTACGATCGCTATGTCAAGGAGTCTATGGTAGACATAGACTCCTTGACACAGCGATCGTAAAGTGGTATTACGGACAACATTAACGTATTTTTTTATCGTTTACAAAATGCACGCTATGTTTACATCTAGACAACCTCTAGGTATCGTGAATGAAGTAAAAAATCCACCCTGATCTACCCAACAATAACGTATGGAACCGTTTTTTTTTTTGCTTCTGATGACGGGTAGGGCACACTAGCGACGCCAATCGATTTTAATGTTTAGCTACTAAATCGGATCTATTTTAAACAATTTCGGGGTTACAATCTCTCGGTTATACTATTTATTGTAGCCTAAGCGTAGGTAGGTAGGTACCCCAAGCTCCAAAGCGACAACTTTGGAAGAAAAATAGGAGTTACACGCTAAGATGAGTTACTCCTCATAGTAAATAGGTACCCTACTGGGTATATACATATAGAGAAAAATGTCAAAACCCCGATATTTAACCCCTAAAAAGGTAAAAGGGGCAAACTATATATGGGAGAATGTGATTCGATATTCCAATCTACTTCAAAATATGCGTAAACCATTTTTAAGAAAATTGGTGGAAGATTTTTTTATATTACCTACATAATTATATTTTCTGCAAAAAGAAGTCAAATACCACCAAAACCATCCTGTAAAAACTAGCCAAGTCTCGATGGAACTGCTTGTTTCTCTATAAAAAAGAATGAAATCTGTAAGCAGAGCCAAGCCTAAGAGGTCCTTTACTGCGATTTCTATATTATTATAGTTCATCATTTCAGCCAATAGACGGCCACTGCTGGACATATGCCTCTCCCAATGTTCTCCACACAGATCGGTCCTGTACCTCCCGCATCCAATGGATTCCCGCGATCTTCACCAGATCGTCGGTCCACCTTGTAGCAGGCCTGCCACGGCTGCTACTTCCTGTACGTGTCCTCCACTCGAGGACCTTTCCGCCCCTGCGGCCGTCTGTTCTCCTAGCTATGTGCCCTGCCCATTGCCACTTGAGACATGCAATCCTTTGGGCTACGTCTGTGACCTTAGTTCTCCTGCGGATCTCATCATTTCTGATACGATCACGCAGGGAGAAACCGAGCATAGCCCTCTCCATTGCTCTCTGGGTGACTTTGAGCCTCCTTAATCGGCACATTGTAAGCGGCCACGTTTCGGTTCCGTATGTCATCACTACACGTATGTCAGCAACAGACACGCATTAAAGACTTTCGTCTTGAGACACTGCGGTAGATCTGCCGAAAATATGCTGCGTAGCTTCCCGAACGCTGCCCAGCCGAGTTGGATTCGTCGATCGACCTCTTTCTGGAAGTTGGACTTTTTGTCCGAGGTAGATGTACTCGTCTACAACTTCCAGTGTAGAGCTTCCAACCTTTACAAGGGTGGGTACGACATGGGAATTCGACATAATTTTCGTCTTGTCCATGTTCATTTTCAGACCCACTTGTTGGGAGACTCTATAGAGGTCGTCGAGCATTTTGCCTAAGTCTTCCAAGGTCTCAGCCATGACTACGATATCATCGTCGAATCGAAGGTGCGTTATGTACTCGCCATTTATATTGATGCCAAGTCCATCCCAGTCCAGAAGTTTAAATACGTCCTCCAACAGAGTGGTGAACAGTTTCGGCGATATAACGTCGCCTTGTCTCACACCTCACCGGAGAGGTATGGGTTTTGATTCCTGGTCCTGAAGACGGACTTACAAAGGCGTTTTCGTGCAATGACTGCAACACTTGTATTATTATTATATTATTATAGTTAGCTATATTTTATGTAACTTGGCCGTTGATTTAGATGTGTTAACAAGTAAGTAGGTTAAATGTGCATAAGTATAGAGTATTTAACGGTGACTCATATCTATCAAAATCTAACTATAATAATAAAGAAATCGCATTAAAGTATCTCTTAGACTTGGCTTTGCTTAGAGATTGATCTTGAAAGAGCCACCCTTAGGCATCAATGGCCGGCTCGACCGGACGTGGTATCACATCACGGCCTCACAGAAACCCGTCGTGAAGCAGCATTGTGCTGTGTTTCGCTACGTGAGCGAGGGTACCGGAGGCCCAATCCGGGGGAAAGGGGGAATGCCAACCTTTAGGCAGTGCTCTTGTGACTCCACGTGTCGCGGGTGTCCAAGGGCGGCGACAATCGCTTACCATCAGATGATCAGTCTGCTCTTCTGCTACCTATCACATAAAAAAAGAGATTTCATTCCTTTTTATAGAGAAACAAGCAATTTCCATCGACACTTGACTGCTTTTTACAGGATGTTTGAAATAGGTAATTAATAATTCTGTGCGTCCTGTGAAAAGCGGTACAAGTCGACTTATATCGAATTTGATTTTCTTCTTGCTACTTAATTCATCACAAAAAATCTCTATTTCTGTCTGATCAGATGGAAAAATGAGGTTTTTTACGTCCTCCAATAGGTATGATAAGTAGAAGAAACATAAAAAAAGATCTCAACGAATTGAGAACTTCTTCCTTTTTAAACATTGTCCTTTGTGTGACGTTAGGTAATATTGATGACCGGCGGCGGAGAAGATTTTTTTTATTTATTTGAAAGAAATGGGGTGAGCCTTGCGTCTCAATGCCACTGCGACCGGTAAGTCGTTGATCTATTGTGGCCTTTGAGTATATAGATTGTGGCCGGAGAAGATACTTATCAAAAAAGAAAAATCCGCCCATATCATAATATATCTCTGTTATTATTCTTCTTCATCTTAGTGTGTAATTCCCGGTTGCATCCAAAGCTGACGCTATGGAGCCCAGAGCCCATGATTCAGGATTGGGGGCGTCTGGTAATTACAATGAAGCGACTGCCGTCTCACCTACGCAACCCTTTAACAGGGGAACCAGACCAACTGAATCATGGTTACACGTATCAGAAACTTTTTCCGAAAATTGCAGGTTTGCTCACGATGTTTTCCCTCACCGCCGAACAGATGGTAATGGTAGAAATTTTGCACCATTGGTGCATGCTCGGATTCGAACCTCGATAACCTGCGTGGAAGGCGCGTTCGTATCCATTGAGCTACCATCGCTCTTATATCTCTGTTATTATATAAAGATAAATAATTATGTATTTTATCGCGCTCTAGATATTGCAGCGCCCTTACAGGGTGTCACGTGATCAATGTCCTGGTTCCGATTATACCAACTGTAATAACCATGTGACTAGCATAAATAAATAATACATAAATACATAATTATCTTTCTGGAGCAGTTGGTTTCTCTGCAACTGACAGAATATTCTTTAGAAGAATATTTTTAGAACTTGTATCTGTTTATCATAGCTAATTAGAATCGTTAAAGCGCCTTACAGTCATGTATATCAATGTCCCTGATTATGCCGTCAGAAGCGCTCGGGAGTCAGGCATCACTTCCTCCTCTCTAAAAACCAAGTCATGGCGCCAGTGATGGTTTTCCATTGGCGCCTTCCTAGGGTTCCTTAGAGCTATAAAAGGATCACGAAAATAATGTAGGTTTTCGCCAAACATTAAGGACTTTATTCATAAATGTTTGTTTGCTAAAACCTATAACCTTTCTGGCTAAAACGGAGTTATAGAGTGTTACATACTGTATTATTTATAAGCTGTATCCGAGGCCTGTCACTTTCTGTATGTCTTGTCTATGCCCGCCGCCTTTTCATCTGTCATTCCGCTGTGCACCTACTCTTGTACCCTGCCATTGTCTTATTAAAACAAATAGTTTAAAGGATATAATCAAGTCTTATTTAACCATCAACACCCCCTTTGCATAGAGCAGTTTTGAAGTTTGAAACACAAAAAATACAATTTAAAACAATGAAAACTGCTTTTTAACACTGTTTTAGTTAATAACGGTTGATCAAACATTTATGAATAAGACCCTAAGGCCCGATTTGACCAATCTTCTTCTCCGTGGATAAATCTATGGTATAATAACTTCAGATTTGTATGGAATGACAGCGCTATACCATAGATTTAGAAGATTGGTCGAATCGGCGCAAGGAGAGCCGATGTAACCTTAACTTTATTTTGCTAGGTAATAAAAGAAATAAGAGGCCCATAACAATTACTTGTAATTTGTAACAGAGTTAGATAGATACACTTTATTGGACAAAGTTTACAGATCTTAGTCTATGGTATAATACTAGTAGGTACAATGTAGGCGGTCTTATTACTAATCGCGATCTCTTCCAGATAACCTCGGGAGTACGTATCAGCGTCAATAAAGTTGCGAAAACGGGTTTTTGAGGAACTAACGGAGTTCCTATGTTTTATAACCAATGGGGCTACTATACTGTGGCGCCATCAATTATTGTCACGATTATTGACAGAGTACCTATAACTAAAGACGTAACGAAAAAAACTCACTGGTGAAGAAATATACTCTGACAAAGATACGTTAGCTAACTTAAGTTCCGATATTTCGGCACTGTTGGAAGCGCCATGGTCACGGAGTAACTGAAGTTTTTGCGGGTAAGATGTTACTGGCAGACAAAACGGTCTATCCTCCTTCGCAGTCTTTTACTACGCGCACCTGCGGTACCACTGTTCACTAATAATGTAAATAACTATTCTAATGTTATTGACCATAAAAGTTTAATACATTGTAAAATGTTTCATCATACAGTACAGAACCTTTATCCTAAAACCTCAACACACACTTCCACCCTTATTTCCACCTAGGGCACGTTCCACGTCTACCCCCCCATTAATTGCAGGTCCATATTGCATCTGGGGATAGCTATCGTGACGCACGCGAAGTTTTTCCGCGGCGCACCGGACCGATGCGGCAAAAACGGAATGAGGTTAGCTGAACGGTACGCGCCGGGAAAAAAGGGGGTCAGCGTACTCTTCGACGCCCATAATCTTCGGACCCTCGAATAGTGGTAGACTTAGGGTGTTTTGAGTCAGGTTTGGATTTGCTAATTTTAAATAAGTTTGCAAATGAGTAAACGGGACACCTTATGAACATCGTCGTCTATAAACAAGAGAGATACAAACACAAATAATAAATAGTTAAATCATTTACAATCAATTAAAATTTAGATGTAAAAGTCAATATAAGATGTCAATAGAATAAATGTAACAAAAATTCGAAGAAAAGCACAAAATAATAAAAACAATTAATTAAAAATTGCAACAAAAAATAAATAATAAATAAATAAATATTTCACAATATCACATACATACATTGATCTGACTCGAGATAGGTAGCTCAAGCACCTGTGTTACGGATATCAGAACCAACAGTGGAATTACAAATATATACATACCTACTTATAATACATAGAAAACACCCAGACCAATACAAACAGACATGTTCTTGCCGTGTGGTCCCGGCAGAGTAGAATAGGCCACCCTCACTCTTACCGAGGTGTCGTAAAAGGCGACTAAGGTAAAGCTGCTGGCATGATCATCAGACCCAGAGAAGGAAAACTCTGCATTTATATCAAAACCCTCGCCAACCTGTCTGCCAAGCGTGGTGAGTATGACAATAACCCGTCATGTGATTGAGGGAGGCCCGTGCCCCAGCAGTGGGGACTTAAATGGGCTGACGATGATGATGATGATGATGTTCTTGCACACAATTGTTTGTTTGTACCGTGGATCGAACCCGAAACCCTTGCACCAAAGGCATGCGTTTACTACCACTGATCCAAACGGGTCGTCAAAATTTGGATTAATGCGAAAATGCTAAAAAGATATCCGATTTAGTGCTAAAAATTTAAATCAATTGGCGTAGCTAGTGTCCCCTACCCGACACCTTAAGTACTAACTACCTAATAGAAAATATAAGGGAGAGCTAAATCTGTTTTTTCTTTTTCCGATTACCTCCTAGACTCTTAATTACTTACATAAATCCGAATTTATTATAAGACATTAAACGTAGGCGGCTTGTCTCAGACCAAATAAAATGTCTGTGCTTGAGTTATAGGGATTTCGTAAGACAGCGGGTTCTAGGGTTCCTTCGGACTAGGAAAGTCGGGGTAGGTGAATTTTTTAAAAGTCTGGATTCAGTCAGAGAAATAAGAACAATATTCACAGTCCAGATCTTTTTTTTTATGTGATAAGTGACAGACGAGCAGACGGATCACCTGATGGTAAGCGATTGCCGCCGCCCATGGACACCTAGGTACACAACATCAGAGTGGAGTCACAAGTGCTCTGCCAACCTTTAAACCCCCTTTCTCCCGATTGGGCCTCCAGTACCCTCACTCACACGGCGAAACGTGCTGCTTCACGCCAGTTTTCTGTGAGGCCATGTCATCACTCCGGTCAAGCCAGCCTATTCATGCCGAAGCGACTTAATAATTTTACATCGGTGCATTGACCACATAATTAATATCCTCCAACCAATTACGGCTACGGCGGCCAATCTCAACGATCAGCCACGTACGCAGGATATATTGTAGTGCTCAAGTGTGTGCGCAAACACAAGTGCACTCTCTATTCCCTTACACTCGTATTTTTGGGCCGACCCGGGGATCGAACCCGGGACCTCTAGCGCAGCCGTCGCTTTAAAGTGCGACCCACTAACCACTGCGAAAGCGAGGCAGCCATACGTAGGTACCTTATCCAGCCACTATTCAATACGGACCCTATTCTCAATATTGAGCAAAATTATATGGAACCCTTGACACTAGGGCGGCATCACAAAGTTGGGCGGCTGACGTCAGAGGCGCGCCCGGCCCACCTTGGGGAAGGTCAGGGGTTCAACCACGTCGGCCCTACGACATTACTCCTTAGCAACAAGAATTTTCTCAGCCTATTCTGTTACTTATTATTTCAACATGTTAATATTTAAATTAAATTAATTAGCTACAACTGTAACAAAGAACTATAGTTGATATTTTTATAGCAATTTATTTTTAAGTATATAACGCAATAAAAAAACATCTCGTGTTCAGGCGGAAATCGAACCCACATCTTCCACAATCCGGGTGGATGTACCAAGTACCTATAGGTACCACTGAACGTGTTACTTAAGGTTACGGGTAGGGCACACTAGCGACGCCAATAGATTTTAATTTTTATCTACTAAACCGGATCTATTTTAAACAATGTCGGGTTTACAACCTTTCGGCAAATACATATACTATTTATTAAATAACCATGCACAAATGCGGAGCCAACATTTGTTCGCGAAAAATTGATTCACGCTAATAGTGGCCGCTTTTGGCAGTAATCAATTTTTCGCGAACAAAAACAGACCCAACATTTGTGCATGGTTATTTAATAAATAGTATACATGTTTGCCGAGAGGTTGTAAGCCTGAAATTGTTTAAAATAGATCCGGTCTATTAGCTAACAATTAAAAACGAATGGTGTCGCTAGTTACGGCTACCCGTCGCCTTAAGCCGACGAACAATATCCACTGAGAATATTAATACAATTATTTATTTAAAATATAAGTAACTATGTATAGATACGTAGTAACATATGTAAATAAACTAGATTTAAAGAATTAATTAAATAAATTAAATAGGCGGCCTTTTTTATGTGATAGTTGGTAGAGAAGCAGATAGATTGCCCGATGGTAAGCGATTGCCGCCGCCCATAGACACCCGCGTCACCAGTGGAGTTACAAGTGCGCTGCCAACCTTAAAACTACCCTTTCGACCGGACTGGGCCCCCGGTTTCCTCAATCACGCAGCGAAACACAGCATAGGGTTGCTTCACGCAGGTTTTCTGTAAGGCCGTGTTCATACTATTGAAACCAGTACAAAAAATATGAAGCCATATAAACCTATAAGGTTAAAGGTATCCACATCACGGATAGGTTTATACATATTTCCATTTCCTATAATATTCCTGTTTATTAATTAAATTTGGATTGTCTAATGAAATGTATTTAAAGTTTTTGTAATTTAATTCCTATTTTGATGTTATATTGCACATAACTGAAATAATTAGGACAGACATAGGTATTTGCTTGTCGATAAATATGCGTAAATGACTACCTATCGAATAAGATTAAAAATATACCATGTTTTATGCAAATAATAATAAGGAAGTGTATCACTCCGGTCGAACCGACCCATTCGTGCCGAAACATGGCTCTCCCGGACACGGCAGGTAAGGTAAGTAATTATTGTATAATTCTTTATTCATTTTAAGTAATGTAACGGAATTAATAGCGTGCCAAATAATGTGCCCTAACAGGGTCCATGTTAATGCATTATTACAAAACACTATCTAAGAATAGTTCCGAAACGAACCTGCCTATACCATCTTAAAAGTCGGCAACGCATTTCCACACCTTCTGCTGTGAATGATGTCCATGGGCGGTGAAAAGGTCCCAGAGGGTCCGTTGTAGAATTGTAAACTCGTAATAATAAAGTATAAAATACTTATTGTATAAAAACAATAACAGGCACGCTAAATGGCAACAGGAGAAGAGAGAGAATCAGAAACAGCATGCGCTATAATTGGCTGGCGCAGTGGCGCCATCCAGTGACATGTATTACAAACTAACTGTCGGTATGGCAGCATCTGTTTACATATTTACCAGGCGGCGATGATCACTTAAGGTGACTTGTGCATGGTTATATAATAAATTTATAAAACACAGGTTATGATAGTTGGTGGCCCGCCGTTGATTGCAAGGATTGACTGGGGGTCTCTGCCAGCTGTCACTTTTGACGGAGTCCATATCTCCTATAGCAGGAAAGTTAAGAACTTGGGTGTATTTATGGACGATTGTTTATCCTGTCCATCCGCAAGTGGGAGAGGTCAGTAGAAAAATGTTTGCTTCAGCGGGTGCGATATATAGACTGCGAAATTTCTTGCCGATACCTACCAAAGTTGCTCTTGTACAGGCTTTACTTTTACCTATTCTCGATTATGCAGATTGCTGTTATACTTATTGACCTCAGTGAAAAACTTCTCGATAATCTTGAGCGCCTTCAAAACTTCTGCATCCGCAACATTTTTGGCCTACGCAAATATGACCATGTCTCTGAGTTTCGTGCACAGCTTAACTGGCTCCCCATTCGTCGGCTTCGCGACCTTCATGTCCTCTCTCTGTTATATACCGTCATATTTAATCCTCTGGCTCCAGCTTATCTCAAAGAGCGATTCCAATTCTTGCAACCCGCTGACGGTCGAGAAATGCGGTCATACCGCAAACTCCATCTTAGCTTCCCTCCTCATTCCTCAGAATCCTATTCACAATCCTTTACTGTTCAATCCATTCGTCTCTGGAACTCCTTACCCCTTCCAATCAGGAAATCACAATCCCTTCCTATATTCAAGTCCCGTGTCAAAACTCACTTCGTATCTCTATTAATAGGTACACTGTGTTTTCCTCGTCTCTTCTTCCTTTTTTATGTGGTTCTGCTCTCTGGTCATTTATACCTATCTATAAGATTTTTTTTTCTTTTTGTTAAAAATTATCTATGTATATATTATTGGGTATGTATGTATTGTTTATTATTATTTATGTTATATAATATTATTAATATATAAAATATGTATATTTCTGCCATTCTCAATTTCATTTGTTAAACTACTTTGCACTGCCTTCCCTTATTACGAATATGATATTTCTTTCCTGTACCCAAAGGTTGTATGGAAGAAATCGCTACAAGCGATAAGACCGCCTTATTGTACTGTCTGTTGCTATTGTTGTATCATGCTTGTATTTTATTTTTGTACAATAAAGAATATCTATCTATCTATCTATCTATCTATCTATCTATCTATCTATCTATCTATCTATCTATCTATCTTTCTTATGCAGTGTTTGCCGAGAGGTTTTAACCCCGAAATTGTTTAAATAGGTCAGGTTTAGTAGCTAAAAATTTAAATCGATTGTCACCTTTATCTATATTTAATCATATATATATGTAAGTAGTTTATGTTATATGTATTATGAAGGTATTAGTAGATATATTAATATTTTATTTATGTATTAATTTTTAAACTTTCTGTGTTAGTAAATAAATATTAAGATTGCACCGCCCTACACCTTAATCAAATGTCCTTTACCCAAAGGTAGCCTGGAAAAGATTGCTCATAGTGATAAGGCCGCCTTTGTTGTACCTACCTACATATTCTGTAATACTTACGTAATGTTAAGTTTCCATTTTTGAGTGCAATAAAAGTTATATTCATTCATTCATAAAGTTAGTTCATTCATAAGTGCTTATTGCGTTTCAAGAATGATACAAGATGAAGTAAAGTTAGGTACAGTAGGTACATCATGTTACCTGTATAGGCATAGTAGCTTACTTATAGTATAGTTATATTGAAGACCCGTTTGGAACAGTAGTCGGTAGTGAACGTTACCTTTGGTCCAAGGGTTGCGGGTTCGATCCCCGCACAGTACAAACATTTGTGTGTATGAACATGTTTGTTTGTATTGGTCTGGGTGTTTCCTGTGTATTATAAGTATGTATTTACAAAAGAAAAAGTATTATATGTATATATTTGTAATCCCACTTTTGATTCTGATATCCGTAACATATGTGCTTGAGCTACCTATCTCGGAGTTAGATCAATGTATGTGATGTTGTGAAATATTTATTTATTGAGTTTTGTAAGTGACCGACTTTATTTCGTAATAGACGTAGAAGTTACGGAACCCTTCACATCAGGGAGGCACTCAGCTATGCGGCTAACGCGAGGGCCGCGGGCACAACCACCTTGAGGAAGGTCGGGGGTTCAACGACGCCGGCCGCCCTTACGACTTTGCTCCCTACGCAGCTGCGTACGCACCTATCTACTTAATATCCTCCAACCGAGTACGGCTACGGCGGCCAATCTCAACGATCAGCTATGTACGCAGGATATATTATGGCGGTCAAGTGTGTGCGCAAACACAAATATGTACATTATCTATTCCCTTCATCATCAGCCCATTTAAGTCCCCACTGATGGGGCACGGGCCTCCCTCAATCACATGAGGGGTAATTGCCATACTCACCACGCTTGGCAGACGGGTTGGCGAGGGTTTTGATATAAATGCAGAGTTTTCCTTCTCTGGGTGCTGATGATCATGCCAGCAGCTTTACCTTAGTCGCCTTTTACGACACCTGGGTAAGAGTGAGGGTGGCCTATTCTACTCTGCCGGGGACCACATGGCCTTCAGGTGAATAGGACAGTTCTATTTTGACGGTAAAAGTGAGACGCTCCTTTTGAACCTAACCGATATTTTTAAGAATCGATAATATTTTCTTTAGAAATCTAATCGACTTTATTTGTCTGATTTTTAATCTTAATCAACATTTTATCTACGAATTGGAACTATTTGCATGTGGAATACAATATGTAAATATTCTTAGTGGTACATACGCTATAAATCATTAATAATGAAATAAAAAGCGTCTTAGTCATCTCAAAAATAACAACTATCGCTTGACGTGTCGGAACCACCTTCGTCACCAAGAGAAATTACCAGTTCTTGGTCCTTTTTTTTTTGGTGACCCAGGAAAAATGTGTTACGCATACCCCTCCGTCTGTAAACGGATGGGTTATCTCAGACTGCTCTGGCGACGGCTTCTCCTGGCGGACATATTTTGCACGAGACAATCATCGCGATTCGATACCGATCACTGATTTATTGCGATTGTTTGTGTCAATCTCTATGAGCAAAATTTCTGATTAGCGCATTATGTAATTCATAAGATATTTTTTACAAATTTTATTGGTAATAATTTTTTTAAGTTCTTGTTTAGATTAATAATACTTGTTACTTTGGAACAATGAGAACACAAAAAAGTTAATGATTTTTACAGCTTAATAAGTAAGTATTTTTATTTGTAGAAAGTTGGATGCATGATACGAAACGTTTTAAATGTCCTATTCCACCTTCAGATACTGAATGGATTACAATAGAAAAGTATACAACTCTTTAAGTAAGATACCTAGGGCGGGTGTGACGTCACGGCCGCGCCCTGCGCGATCCATAGAGAGGTGGCTCCTTGAGCAAGGTCAGGGGTGCGTCGACGCGGGCTCCGTGCGTGTTACCGATCTATTTGAGTTTGTACGACAGGGAATTTCCTTCGAGGTTTTCACAAGATACCTGCGACATGAACCTTGGTTGAATTGAATTGGGGTTTCCAAAGATTAATTGTTTTTTTTTCTTCAGTAGCCAACTTCTTCTGTTAAAGTGATTCAGGGGAAATAATTTGACCGAATGCTTATTGGTTTTATAAACGACTGCAAAAAAAGTAAGGTTATGTTATGTAACATTTAGATACTTTCGGGTAAAATGTCAGGTTGGGCTTATTTTTGTTATCTATGCCAGGTACTAGTTCATGCCTAAGTTAAGCAGGTACTACATCAGGTATTTAATAGGTAGGTATAATAGGAAGGGTATATAATAGGTAGGTAGGTAGGTGTATAATAGGTAGGTAATGGTGACAATAGCAACAAAATTAAGAGTTCTTTTAGGGCATAGTGGCGCCGCCACTTGAAAATGAAATGAAATAGGTAAATATTGCTACAGGCTGTCACAGACAATGAATGTCGGGTGCCAAATGAGCTTGGAAAAATGAAGAATCCATTTTTATTTTAATTTTTTTCATAATTATTTCATTTAATGTTATAAATTCGTTGCAATCAATCGTTAGTGTGCCCTACCCATCACCTTAAATATGTATTTACCAGACTTCCCGAAGCCTGGATCATGGTCTAAGTGTACTCTAGGCTCCGAAGCGACAGCTTTAGCGGCAACTGGGAATTAGACGCTAATATGAGGAGGATAATCCAGATCGTCTTTAATGGTCCTTCGAGCCGGATCTAGGCATAGTTCACCCATACTTTTTAATGTGTCTTAAATGCGCAGACGGATCACCTGATGGTACATAAGTGATTGTGGACGCCCATGGACACTGTCAACACCAGCGGAGTCGCAAGTGAGGTTCCACCTGTAAACTTCCCTACCCCCGGATTGGGCCTCTACCTTACTTTACTCGGCGAAACACAGCGCAAGAACTGCTTCACGACGGTTTTCTTTGAGGCTGAGTACCTATCACTCGAGCCGGCCTATTCATGTGGACGCGTGGCTCGCCCAGAGCAGTCAGTCAGTGGTCCTTCTAGCCGGATATACACCATGCTTTTTAACCATCTTTCTCCCTTATCTAGGGCACTCAAATTTTTCTCCACAGGGAGCATAGGGTCTAATCTCTAAAAAAATGTTCGCCTTCTAATACAAATTGCACCAAATCAGTTGATGACTTTTGTATGGAAAGGTGATTTTTTTTCTGAGATTAGTCCCAATGTTCCTTGGCGAAAAATGATTGTTTTCATTGGTATAGTGCCCCGGATAAGGGAGTAAGACGGTTAAAAAAGCACGGTGTCACCCGGTCACCCGTACTTAAAGTTTGGGAGAGCGTTACATTCCTCAGTCATAGGTGTTTGCGGTACCTTCGTTGTTCCTGATTCCCACAGTTCAAGGGAAAACCTTAGTATGGAACCAAGAAAATGTAGGTAGGTGATGTTGTCTCAATTTATTATTATTATTAATTCACCGTGCGCGAACTAGTTATTTTCGTAGTAATAGAGCATACTGGTAATTGTGAACGATTTTCCCAATCGAACATGTGCTCTCGAATCCACCGATCAATTAACAACTCGGGCATTGCTCTGGCATTATAAGCTTGTGCGCGCGCGCAAAAACGCTTCCGACGGAGCGTGCCGGGAGCGTGCCGGCAAAAACGCGCAGCGCGCGCCGTGACGCGTTTTTCTGATTAATTGGACGCGTGCGCACGGTAGTTTCACACTTGGCTTTGTTTTCTAAGCTTCAGCCAGGCGTGGGTAACCTTTGGTCGAGGAACAAGGAGTGAATAGGGTGTACCGCAATCGTTTAAGTGGGTAAGATGTTAAACCAACTTCATTACCAAACAGAGAGCTTCAAATATACGCTGCGCTCGTGACGAGATCTTCTCAACTGAAATTGGACGCGTTCGTACGATAGTTTCACACTTGACTTTGTTTTCTAAGCTTCAACCAGGCGTGGGCAACCTTTGATCGCGGAAACGGAGCATAATGCCTATTTTAAGAGTGGATCCCTAAAGTTTCAGTGGATAAGATTCTCAGCTAGAGCCTCAAATATTATTAGACGCATGCGACCGGTCCTTTGACACTTGGCACAGTGCACTTGGCTTTGTTTTCTAAGCTTTAGGCAGGCGTGGGCAACCTTTGGTCGTAGGGCAAGGCGTGAAAATTGCACCGTTGTCATTTAGTGGGTGAGATTCTGAGTTCCAATACCAAAGGGGGAACGATGTTCATTTTGCTAATGAATTGAACGCGTGCGCACGGTGCGGTTATTGGCTTTGTTCTCTAAGCTTCAGCCAGGGACGTTGTTGGCAACCTTTGGTCGTAGAAGCAAAGGTTTAATTCTTGACATCTGGCTAGTCTAATGAGTGTAAGAAAAGCCTATTTATTATTATTTTACACCTTCGGTAGGCTCACTTACTTTAGAGTTTCTATTTTTAAAATGCGATTGTGAATACAGGCAGTGTGCTTATATCCTTTTTTTATAACTAGTAACATGATGACCTTCTAGAAAAAAAAAAGATAAAATACCTAATAGAAAGCAATCACTGAAAACTGTTTACAAATGCGAATCCCTGTTACTCACGTCATATTTACTATAACAGATAATAAATCCTATTACCTCGACAAGCAGTGCGCATCCACCGTTAGTATTTTAATTGAAATATATAAAAATTGTTATCCAATGACCAGAAGGGGTAATAAAAACTACTGCACGAGTGAAGAAAAACAGTTTCACGGAAAATTATTATACATAGGTTTGATGCTTGTCTGATAAATAACTGGTCCGAGGAAAAAAAATATGCCCCGAGGTTTTGGGTGGGGAAACAGCTGTGCTTTATTCAGAATAAGAATCATTAAACAAGTTGGTGAAAAAAAC
The DNA here is from genome assembly GCA_019059595.1 of Marasmia exigua. NCBI lineage: Eukaryota > Metazoa > Arthropoda > Insecta > Lepidoptera > Crambidae > Marasmia > Marasmia exigua. Next base: position 24,028,936 of record CM032473.1, read on the forward strand.
AATGTATGGTATCAACAGTTACCTTAACAGGCATGCAACATATTTATGAAATAATAATACCTACAACCTGTGCGGATAAAGAATGGGATCAGAAATCACCCCACGAGTGCGAGTATAGACGCAAATAGTGTGCGAGCGAGAAGTAAATAGATGCGCAGCCATTTCTGATCCCATTCTTTATCCGCACAGGTTGTACATACTTATTTATGTCTTACTGCCACACTCAGAGTCGTTGATTAACTTAGTTGGCTACTTAAGAAAAAATATTGACACTTATTTTGATACGCATAAAGAATTAAGTTAGAATTAAGTAGTCTTTATGACTACCGATACTAAAGTTAATGAACATTGACGTCATTCCTTATATGACGTCTCTGAGTGCCGCCTTTATTTACAACCCAATTTTACCAGACTTACAAAATCCTAGATCATGGTCCAAGAGTAGATACCCCGAGGTCCGAGTGCCAGCTGAGGAATATACTTATTAGTTAATGTTTCTGCTCATGAGGAAAAATAATGTTTCATCATTTTGATGGATGGCGGTCTATAGATACCTACTGTGCGTTTCTCGCGAAACTTTTTACCACGTAGGTACTTAAGATTCGTGGATCAGTTTGGCATCAACTTATGGAGTCGAAAGAGTATCTTCATGAGAAGAGCGTAGTTAAGTACTCCTTTTTATCTTGTTCTATGATTTCGCTATCTGCGCATGAGCGGCGGTGATTACTAACCTTCAGGTGACATGCTGCGCACCTGGGACCGTTTTCCTGAGAAAAGAGCGTACCTGGGATGGCTAAATGTTCGAAGGCCAGTTGGCCGTCCAAGGTACCGCTGGAGAGACGTAGTCGAAAAGGATTTGCGTGGACTTCTGGCGGATGACTGGCAGAATGTGGCGCAGGACCGACCTAGATGGAGACTCTTATTATTGGAGGCCAAGACTCACTTTGGGTCACCTAACTAACTAACAGGTTGAGTTAGTTAGTTAGGTGACACGCTGGCTCGTTGGACGCCACTAGCATGAAAAAAAGTTTACTTAATAGTACCGAGAGGTAACATACCTAAATGAAAAAGTCTGCATAAGGATGTTGGCCCATTGCACCTCTTGCCGGCGCTATAATACTTGTTTCCCCTGCCATATCAGAACACAAAGGGATACTTAAGCCTCTTGACTATACATAAATGAGTTCTGATTACTTGCTGGAAGGCTGAAAAAGTCATACCATCCTCATTATCACATGAGCTATGTGGTCGCCGTCACGCCGGCGCACGCGCCTCCGCCCTTTAGCGCAAATTGCTACGCTCTTCCAATAGTGGTTTGCTTTTTTTGCCTCTTATGGAATGTGTAAATTGTTTCTTAGCATGAAAGTGGATTTATTGAAAAGAAAATAGAAGAGGTTTTTCTCCGCGATTAGTTAGTTTAGCAAAGTTTTATGGTTTTACTAGGAACTGAAGATAGCTTAGATTTTTTCTGATTGTTATCGATCGTTAGTGATGTTGACCCTGCGCCATATTGCCCATTTTCTACAATGTTCCAGGAAGGTACACTATTCCAACTTTTGCTATGTGATAGGTGGCAGACGAGCAAATGGATCGCCTGGTGGTACCTAAGCGATTGCCCCACATGGACACCTATAACACTAGTCGAGTAACCAGTGCGCTGCCTTTAAACTGCTCATCGAGTTGGACCGAGCCACACTCACTCGGCAAAACTCAACAGACGCTTCACGTCGGTTTTCTGCCTGCTGGCTCATTCATGCGGAAGTGTGGCACGGTCAAAATTACGCCTGATTATACCTTTTTTTTTTTTTTTTTTTTTGGTAACGCAGAGAGAATGCCGCCGGCTCAGAAGGAACCGACGTCGGCACCGTTGGTCGGCGCCGCCTTATGCACACCCGGCCGCTGGGAGTCGGCCGGGTAGTGTGGGGCTCTCCCCTGGGGTTCTCCTAGGGCAGCTATACTCAACCTGCGGCCCGCGGGCCGCATGTGGCCCGCCGGGCCTTTATCAGTGGCCCGCGTACACTCAGAGATAATTGTATACTATTTTGAATTTCGCGCCCATTCGCGACGCGTCGGCGAAATAGTGCACGAGCAGCAGAGAAAAACAATAGGTAACTAGATAGCCGGCCGCGGTCGGCGGTGCGTTCCATCCAGTGAGTGTTTGGCAGAAAGGGAGGTCCGCGAGCGGGAATCCCCCTCTTCTACGTAAGCGCGTGTCGTTCTGTTTGCCGGTTGCAACTTGTTTTGAGTTTGACTTATTGAAGTTGTTCAGTGTTTCGTTATTGTTTTAATTTAAAAACAATGTCAGGAGTATCTTCTAAGTATAAACGAAAGATATCTGATGAAAATAGATTGTTTCAAGATGAGTGGGAAACTGAATATTTTGTTGTGCCTAACAAAAACAGTGCAGCTACTTGTTTGATATGTCGTGAAAGTATTACATTGAAGAAATACAATATTTCTCGTCATTTTACTACAAAACATAAATCGTTCAACGACACGTTTCCTCCTGGATCGTCTTTAAGAAATGAAAAATTGCAGTTTTTTAAGAGATCATTAAATCAACAACAGAATGTTATGTCTGTTGCATTGTCACAAGACTCCGCGGTAACTAAGGCATCATACGAAATTTGTTACATTCTTGGTAAGCATATGAAACCTTTTACAGGTGCAGAAATCGTAAAAGAATGCTTTGTTAGTGCTGCTGATATACTTTTTGATAAATTCAGTAACAAGAAACAAATACTAGCTGATATAAAAAAAAATACAGCTTTCCGACTCAACCTGTACGAGGCGTATTGAAGACATTTCTAAATATATTCATGAAGATGTTTTGGATAACCTGAGAAAGTGCAAGTTTTTTAGTTTGGCTTTCGATTCCAGTACCGATATTTCAGCTACATCGCAATGCTCGTTGTTTGTTAGATATTGTACCGAGAATAATCTAATTGTCGAACAATTTTTGAAATTTTTATCAATGAAAGGTCAAACCCGAGGCATAGATTACCTTGATACTATTTGCAATTATTTAGAGCAGAATGATATTGACATTAAAAAAATTGTGTGTGTTTGTACAGATGGCTGTCCTTCAATGACTGGGTCCGAAAATGGATTTATTGCGTTGTTTAAGAAAAAATATAATTTAACTAATTTAGTGACATTTCACTGCTTTATCCATCAAGAAAACTTCAAGTCTTTTGGAAGAATTAAAAAGCGAGTATAGCGACGTCCTTTTACATACCTCGGTGCGATGGCTTAGTAGAGGAAAAGTTTTGGAAAGGTTTTTTTACGCCATGAAATAATGCTTTTTTTAGACCAAAATAATAAAATTTACCCTGAATTACAACAGGATGAATGGTGGTGTCTTTTAGCTTTTCTTTGTGATATCACAGAAAAATTAAATAATGTGAATCAGAGTTTGCAAGGTAAGGATAAGATAGGTCTCCAATATGGCCAATACAGTATTTGCTTTTGAAGAAAAGATAAGTATTTTTTATAAAGAATTACAGAACAAAAATCTGCAAAATGTTTCCACTATGTTAAAGACCACAGAAGACCTTTCCAACATTTCTGAGAAAAACTGTGTTATATTTTTGGATTATATAACTGCACTGTTAAACGAGTTCCAAAAAAGATTTCAGGATCTAAGAAAAATAAGAAAATGTTTGTTACTGGTAGAAAATCCATGGCATTTAGAAACAACAACTATTGGTGAGTTGGCTTCAGTTTTAAACTGTAATTATTCACAGTTGTTTGATGAATTCATCGATTTTAAAAATGACACCAACCTAGAAGTTCTGTTTAAAGAAAAAAGGGAAAACAAAGAATATGTAGAATTTTGGAGCATTGTTCCCCAAAAATATAAAATGGTTCAGAGAAGTGCCCAAACCTTATTAACATTTTTTGGGTCTACGTACCTGTGTGAGTCGTCATTCTCAAAAATGAAATACATAAAGAACTTGTATAGGAACAAACTTACAGATTCTCACCTGGATGATGTAATAAGGTTAGCGTGCAGCGACAAGCCAGATCTGGACAAAGTAATGAAAAAGCGTTCACAGTTTCAAACATCACATTGAATGATTTACATCTGTTATTACTATTTTTCAAAATTTTAGTTTCTGTCTTATCGTTATCTTGGCTAATATTTTTAATTTTATTGTAACTACCTTCACTTTCTCGACCATTAAAGTAATTTTGGAAAACTAATTCTTTTTACTCCTAAATTATTTCTGCTTGCGGCCCGCGACATCATGACTAAACCGTGTTTGTGGCCCGTATAAAAAAAAGGTTGAGTACCGCTGTCCTAGGGGCATACCCACTAAACTCTCTGCGACAGTTTCCATCCCTCGCCCGGGAGAAACTCTCAGAGCGGGAACGCGGGCTATAGGACGAACCTTGCCACCGCGGACCCGCTCAGGGCGAAAGAGGCTCGCCAGTACGGCCTCTTACCAAACTCCGGTCCAACGGACCTAGGGCCTCTCCCACGGCCCACCAAACACCGCCCCCCGAATGGCGCCCACACTGCTGGCTGCAGTGCAACACCACCGGGAGGAGGACTGCGAGTACCCTTCCCCACCCATACACTGCTGGCTGCAGTGCAGAGTGGGTTGGGGAAATAAAACCCACAGGCTTCAAAACAACTACGCTCTTCCAATAGTGGTTTGCTTTTTTTTGCCTCTGTACTGGAATGTGTAAATGTTTCTTTAGCATGAAAGTGGATTTATTTGAAAGAAAATAGAAGGAGTTTTTTCTCCGCGGATTAGTTAGTTTAGCAAGTTTTATGGTTTTACTAGGAACTGAAGATAGCTAGATTTTTTCTGATGTTATCGATCGTTAGTGATGTTGACCCTGCGCCATAATTGCCCATTTTCCTTACAATGTTCCAGGAAGGTACACTATTCCAACTTTTGCTATGTTGATAGGTGGCAGACGAGCAAAGGCTTCGCCTGGTGTACCTAAGCGATTGCCCACATGTACCCCTATAACCACTAGTCGAGTAAACCAGTGCGCTGCCTTTAAACTGCTCATCGAGTTGGACCGAGCCACACTCACTCGGCAAAACTCAACAGACGCTTCACGTCGGTTTTCTGCCTGCTGGCTCATTCATGCGGAAGTGTGCACGGTCAAAATTACGCCTGATTATACCTTTTTTTTTTTTTTTTTTTTTTGGTAACGCAGAGAGAATGCCGCCGGCTCAGAAGGAACCGACGTCGGCACCGTTGGTCGGCGCCGCCTTATGCACACCCGGCCGCTGGGAGTCGGCCGGGTAGTGTGGGGCTCTCCCCTGGGGTTCTCCTAGGGCAGCTATACTCAACCTGCGGCCCGCGGGCCGCATGTGGCCCGCCGGGCCTTTATCAGTGGCCCGCGTACACTCAGAGATAATTGTATACTATTTTGAATTTCGCGCCCATTCGCGACGCGTCGGCGAAATAGTGCACGAGCAGCAGAGAAAAACAATAGGTAACTAGATAGCCGGCCGCGGTCGGCGGTGCGTTCCATCCAGTGAGTGTTTGGCAGAAAGGGAGGTCCGCGAGCGGGAATCCCCCTCTTCTACGTAAGCGCGTGTCGTTCTGTTTGCCGGTTGCAACTTGTTTTGAGTTTGACTTATTGAAGTTGTTCAGTGTTTCGTTATTGTTTTAATTTAAAAACAATGTCAGGAGTATCTTCTAAGTATAAACGAAAGATATCTGATGAAAATAGATTGTTTCAAGATGAGTGGGAAACTGAATATTTTGTTGTGCCTAACAAAAACAGTGCAGCTACTTGTTTGATATGTCGTGAAAGTATTACATTGAAGAAATACAATATTTCTCGTCATTTTACTACAAAACATAAATCGTTCAACGACACGTTTCCTCCTGGATCGTCTTTAAGAAATGAAAAATTGCAGTTTTTTAAGAGATCATTAAATCAACAACAGAATGTTATGTCTGTTGCATTGTCACAAGACTCCGCGGTAACTAAGGCATCATACGAAATTTGTTACATTCTTGGTAAGCATATGAAACCTTTTACAGGTGCAGAAATCGTAAAAGAATGCTTTGTTAGTGCTGCTGATATACTTTTTGATAAATTCAGTAACAAGAAACAAATACTAGCTGATATAAAAAAAATACAGCTTTCCGACTCAACCTGTACGAGGCGTATTGAAGACATTTCTAAATATATTCATGAAGATGTTTTGGATAACCTGAGAAAGTGCAAGTTTTTTAGTTTGGCTTTCGATTCCAGTACCGATATTTCAGCTACATCGCAATGCTCGTTGTTTGTTAGATATTGTACCGAGAATAATCTAATTGTCGAACAATTTTTGAAATTTTTATCAATGAAAGGTCAAACCCGAGGCATAGATTACCTTGATACTATTTGCAATTATTTAGAGCAGAATGATATTGACATTAAAAAAATTGTGTGTGTTTGTACAGATGGCTGTCCTTCAATGACTGGGTCCGAAAATGGATTTATTGCGTTGTTTAAGAAAAAATATAATTTAACTAATTTAGTGACATTTCACTGCTTTATCCATCAAGAAAACTTCAAGTCTTTTGGAAGAATTAAAAAGCGAGTATAGCGACGTCCTTTTACATACCTCGGTGCGATGGCTTAGTAGAGGAAAAGTTTTGGAAAGGTTTTTTTACGCCATGAAATAATGCTTTTTTTAGACCAAAATAATAAAATTTACCCTGAATTACAACAGGATGAATGGTGGTGTCTTTTAGCTTTTCTTTGTGATATCACAGAAAAATTAAATAATGTGAATCAGAGTTTGCAAGGTAAGGATAAGATAGGTCTCCAATATGGCCAATACAGTATTTGCTTTTGAAGAAAAGATAAGTATTTTTTATAAAGAATTACAGAACAAAAATCTGCAAAATGTTTCCACTATGTTAAAGACCACAGAAGACCTTTCCAACATTTCTGAGAAAAACTGTGTTATATTTTTGGATTATATAACTGCACTGTTAAACGAGTTCCAAAAAGATTTCAGGATCTAAGAAAAATAAGAAAATGTTTGTTACTGGTAGAAAATCCATGGCATTTAGAAACAACAACTATTGGTGAGTTGGCTTCAGTTTTAAACTGTAATTATTCACAGTTGTTTGATGAATTCATCGATTTTAAAAATGACACCAACCTAGAAGTTCTGTTTAAAGAAAAAGGGAAAACAAAGAATATGTAGAATTTTGGAGCATTGTTCCCCAAAAATATAAAATGGTTCAGAGAAGTGCCCAAACCTTATTAACATTTTTTGGGTCTACGTACCTGTGTGAGTCGTCATTCTCAAAAATGAAATACATAAAGAACTTGTATAGGAACAAACTTACAGATTCTCACCTGGATGATGTAATAAGGTTAGCGTGCAGCGACAAGCCAGATCTGGACAAAGTAATGAAAAAGCGTTCACAGTTTCAAACATCACATTGAATGATTTACATCTGTTATTACTATTTTTCAAAATTTTAGTTTCTGTCTTATCGTTATCTTGGCTAATATTTTTAATTTTATTGTAACTACCTTCACTTTCTCGACCATTAAAGTAATTTTGGAAAACTAATTCTTTTTACTCCTAAATTATTTCTGCTTGCGGCCCGCGACATCATGACTAAACCGTGTTTGTGGCCCGTATAAAAAAAAGGTTGAGTACCGCTGTCCTAGGGGCATACCCACTAAACTCTCTGCGACAGTTTCCATCCCTCGCCCGGGAGAAACTCTCAGAGCGGGAACGCGGGCTATAGGACGAACCTTGCCACCGCGGACCCGCTCAGGGCGAAAGAGGCTCGCCAGTACGGCCTCTTACCAAACTCCGGTCCAACGGACCTAGGGCCTCTCCCACGGCCCACCAAACACCGCCCCCCGAATGGCGCCCACACTGCTGGCTGCAGTGCAAACACCACCGGGAGGAGGACTGCGAGTACCCTTCCCCACCCATACACTGCTGGCTGCAGTGCAGAGTGGGTTGGGGAAATAAAACCCACAGGCTTCAAAACAAAAAACGCCGCAAAACCCAACTCCGCTGGATGCGGAGCCGAGAAAATTGGCACCACCGGTCGACATTGAGCCATCCTGGCTAGACGACCCAACGCCGGACCTCCAGCACATGGCCTTACGGCCGCTGAGCCCAAAGGCTCTCCACCCAGTGGGGCCCACGTCGAAAACGCTATCACGCGTAGCGTGACGCCGGACAGGGCCCCGGGCCCAGAACAAAAAAAGGCCACAGGAGAGGGGTTTCCGATGCCCCAAACCGTGAGGCTGGTCCTAGGCCCCGGGGGGGCTCAACTGGGGGTCGACAGAACGACTCCAGGAGCCCTCCCGTGTGTGTGCAGCTGTTAGCCGTCGAGTAGCAATGGGTGATGCCGATTACTACCCGCCGTTGCCCAGGGACGCCAGGACCCTTTCGGTAGCAGCTCCAAACAGAGCAAAAATACTACTGAAAGGGCCACACGAGGAGGCCGCCGCACCGTAGTCCCCACGCCTGATTATACCTAAGCCAATGTAATCAAATACAGCCATCACTTCAAATTTAATTCATGATTTTAACCGTCTTCAAAATACATACAAACACATAAGGTTATAAAACCTCCTTATTATTTTGAAGTCAGTTAAATTTTACACAGTAAAATATTATTAAAACGGTGAAATATTTGAAGAAAAAGTTGATAACTAAAACAAAAATGGAGTCATCGATATTTTAACTCCTTATTGTCTACCTCTTTTTTACACATATCTACTTCACTGTCCAATCAGCGTGCGATCCTTAATAAAGAATGTCAATAGAGTCTGAGAATCCCGGGATAAGTACACAGACACGTGGAGGATCCCGGGAGAAATTCCGCGATCTGAAAATGTGGCAGTTCTCATTGTCTACCATGAAGGCAGATGATATTTGTAATTAAAAATCATAATTACATTAACCTTTTTTTAAAAAAAGTTTACCATTTCAAATCCCGTCCTACAGTCCCGATCTTGGTGGCTTAGTCCTCAAACACGGTACTTCTGTAAGTCCTGTTACTTTCAATACCTAAAAAAGGTCACCACTCGAATCTTCCAGGTCCAGACCGACAGGTCCAGCCCAGCAGCGCGGGACACCGCGCGACGTCTAATTTTGGCCCAAAAAGTAAAGCAATCCCGCCAAACACGGAACTTCGAGCAACGCTAATAACTAGATAGATAAATATTATATTACAGAGACACAAAATACAGGTATGGAACAATATAACAAACAAAACTCGACCACTATCGCACCTGATGGAAAGCGACGATGAGGTCTAGGATGATACGCGTTTGCCTAAAAGATGCCGGTTCACTCTTGCCTTAAAGATGTCCAGATTATAGTGGTCAGGAAAAACAGACCTCGGCAGGGAGTTCCATTCATTAGCTGTCTGCTTTGTCTAGAAATATATCAGAATTCTGTGTCTTAAAAAAAACGAGTACCTACTAGGCAGGAGACGCCACGGGCGTAAGCTAGTTTTGTAATAAATTACTATCCCGCAATAGTTACTAGGGATCCCGGCCCTAGCAGATAAAAATAGCGGTGAGTCGACGCGGGCGCAGACACCCCGTGACGTCACGCTCGGAAGTGACTCACGCGCCGATGGACTGACTCACGAGGAATGTCCGACAGGCTCTGGCGGTGCAAACGGTCGCAGGTTCCTAGGCAAGGCATATGGCCACAATCGATTTAAATTTTTAGCTACTAAACCGGATCTATTTCAAACAATTTCGGGGTTACAACCTCTGGGGAAACACTTATACTATTTATTAAATAACCATGCACAAGTGTTGGGTCCGTTTTCGTACGCGAAAAATTGATTCACGCTAAAAGTGGCCGATTTTGGCGTTATTCTATTTTTCGCGTGTTTGCCCAGAGGTTGTAATCCCGAAATTGTTAAAAATAGATCCGGTTTAGTAGTGTAGTCGCTAGTGTGCCCTACCCGTCACCTTAAGAAACTAGGCATTTCAAAAACTTGAATCTACAATTTCGGCGGACTTATCGCTGGAGGCGGGGAAATGTAACTTAGAACCAGGAGACGGACATAGAAAACTTTTTATCCCAAAAAATTATAGGTTTCTGTGGGATTCAAATGAGTACCTACTACGCGGCCAATGCCGCGGGTGAAAGTTATTTATTATAAAGGAGATTTATAAGTTATTTTTTGTGATTTTTACAACATACCAATATCTCAAAGATTGTCCGAAAGAAATCGCTACAAGCGATAAGCCTGCTTTATTGTACTGTCTGTATTTTGTTGTAATAGTGTACGATAAATGTATTTTGTTTTTGTGCCATAAACAATATATCTATCTATACCTGAGGCCGAGACGTTGCCGAGACGTGGACACTCACGGCTGGACTAGTCCACCGGTTCAAAGTCGCTCAAAGAGCTATGGAAAGGGCTATGCTCGGAGTATCTCTGAAGGACCGCATCAGAAATGATGTAATCCGACAGAGAACCAGAGTCACCGACATAGCCCACCGAATTAGCAAACTGAAGTGGCAGTGGGCTGGTCATATTAGCCGCAGAACTGACAGCCGTTGGAGCCGTAAAGTCCTTGAGTGGAGACCGCGACTCGGTAAGCGTAGTGTAGGATGCCCTGCGACAAGATGGGATGATGACATTCGAAGGCTGGCTGGTGTGGGCTGGATGAGAGAGGCCGAAAATCGAGAGCAGTGGCGTGCATTAGGGGAGACCTATGTCCAGCAGTGGACGAGTGTGGGTTGCTGATGATGATGATCTATACCTAAAAGTGTATTATTGATAAGTACGCGAAGTCTCACTAGACGTGCAGTAGCTCACGCGGGAGCAATGACTTGCGCCCGCGCAGGCGATGGTTTGTGACGCGGCGCGTGGGTGGTGTCGGCACCCGGACTATATGTTCAAGGGTTATCACTTTTACCTTACAGTAATTACTCATTAGGGCTCACATAAAACCAGCGCTATGGCACGAAGGTACTCCTACCTAAAGCCATGGCCGAAGCTGAGTGAGCTACTTTTCACTATCGCGACATACCTTACACACACACACACACACACGTGTACGCAAATACTTATTGTCTGGCTTGAGAAGCCGTATTATTACTTTTTTTTTCTCTTTTAATTTTTTTTTGTTTGTCTCCTTTTATATTTGTAATGTTTAGTTTGTATTGGTTTCTTTTTCTCTTTGTTTAAATATTATATAATTATACTTGTTGCGTCCTTTCTTATCTGTAAAAGTGGTGTATCGTATTGTCAGTGAATAAATGTTTCTATCTATCTATCTATCTCTAGCTTTTATAGTGGGAGAGCCACGCTTGCGCATGAATGGGCCGGCTAGAGATACCACGGCCTTGCAGAAAAGCGGCGTGAAGAGTCTTGCTGTGTTTCGCTTAAAGGCAACGCCCGTGTGACTCCACTAGTGGTGCCGATGGCGATGGCGATTGGCGATGGTCATTATCTTACGCTTATCATCAGGTGTTCCGTCTGCCTCTGAATATTATATAAAAGTACAAAGGAGAAAATACATTAATGACTGCCATAAGAACAGGTAGAGCTAGACGCATAGACATTCGTGTCAGAACAAACCGGCGTGAAGCAGCACTGTGCCTACCAATTATATAAAAAAAAAAATTTTGGAAAGGAAAAAAGGTAAAAAATAAGGGTTGTTGAGGACAAAACGACACCACTAAAGGTAAAAAAAAATATAGGAAAAAAAACCGCTTTTCATGCTTTTTAGTGTCTCATTATTTGGCAGCTCCCAACCATCTCCCGTGTGGTCCCGGCAGAGTAGAATAGGCCACCCTCACTCTTACCGAGGTGTCGTAAAAGGCGACTAAGATAAAGCTGCTGGCATGATCATCAGCACCCAGAGAAGGAAAACTCTGCATTTACATTAAAACCCTCGCCAATCCGTCTGCCAAGCGTGGTGAGTATGGCAATTACCCCTCATGTGATTGAGGGAGGCCCGTGCCCCAGCAGTGGGGACTTAAATGGGCTGATGATGATGATGATGAACCCTCTCCCGCCAAATAACTAACAAACTAATTGTGAGTGCAGTATTGAAAGGGTTATCCTTTATCTCCTTACCGTTGAGTAGTTGACCTTCCATCATCAGCAGAGCAACTGAAATTGATACAACCAGGCTTTAATACTGGTGCAGCTTTGAAAAAAGATAGAAAAACATTACGTGTGCCTATAAAATTTGAGTGTTCCCCTCAATTTTTCCAGGAACCCATTATCAGATCCTGATATCCTTTTCATGGTACCATTCCGGGACTATCTACTTCCCAACTATAAAGAATCAAACTCCAACTAAAAATCTAAATCGCTTCATAAATGGCAAAGTAATCGGCGAACAAACAATAAAAAAAATATTGAGTCGAAATGAGAACCTCCTCCTTTTTTTGAAGTCGGTAGAAGAAAGAAATATGTGTTTAAGTTATTTTGTCTATAAGTGTATGCATGTCTTCAGTGTATCAATCTTGTACTAATATTTTCTAATTTGAAATTGTGACTCTTATACGAGTGTATCATGTTATGTGTACCAAATAAATAAATAAAGGCTAGCATGAACTTTTCAAAGAAATTGTAGCGTAGGCATATATAAGATCGCATGTAGTAGATAATACAAGTACCTAATAAAGAGACTCTACCTACTAAAAATACTCTAGAATTAATATTATATTGAACACGGGAAGTCAGCAGCCCTACTTGTATCGTTGCATCCGCTTGGCGTAAACTTGCATCCGTACGATGCGCGACACCGATCGGATGTTACGAGGACATCACTTTCAGGCGCTCAAACTGCACATCTGGTCTGAATTTGGCCAAAGGTTGATGATACAGATACGATGATACCAAAGTAGCCTGCCACGGTGGCGCAGTGGTTAGTGGATCGCACAAGAGATCCCCGGGTCGAAATTTGGTTCGAAATTCTTAGTGTCAGCCCGGAGTCTGGAAGTTGGCGGTCTTGTACCCCCGTGCCTCGGTACGTTAAATCCTGCGCTCGATCCTTCTCCGGTCGTGTCACCTGGTGACCCATCTGAATATGAGGACAAGGGAATAGAGAGTGCACTTGTGTTCGCGCACACACTTGAGCACGCCTGCGTACGTGGCTGATCGTTGAAATTGGTCGCCGTAGCCATTATTTTTCTCTGGATAGCTTCGTCAGCTCTCCCGGTAGGTACACCACTGGATAATGGAGCCGCAGGCAGAGCCGGATTTGATGATTTCGCCCCTAGGCTATAGATAATTTTCTCCCCCGAGTATTTTACTGCTATCTATGGTTGTTGTAAGGTCTACTGTCTTCATAAACCGTCATGCGCACGCTTTCGTCTATAAACCCGGCCACATATGATAAAGGGCGTGGAATTGTTTTTTTTTATTATTTTTTTAAAAACTAATGTTTTCCCTTGTATCTACTATGGAAACCAGGAACAACGAAGGTACCACAAACACCCAGATCCCAAAAAACTGTTTCATCAACAAACATTTGTACTGTTGTGGGAATCGAACCGCGACACTTGCGTCTCAACCGGCGCTACGCTAAACGGGTGGTAACTCTGGATATAAACATTCGTGTGATGAACACTTGTGTTTGTTCAGTGTTTGGGTGTAGATAATTTAAGTATTGAGCCCACTGAGCGGCATCCTTGAGTTTGCCTTTCGTTCATCGATGCTGCGTGAACACTGTTTCGTTGTATGTATAGTCGACGAATTTTCCGGTATGCTAGGCGATAATCGCTTACACACGCATCGAGTGGGCAAAGCTGATCCCTGCGCTCTGCAGTGCAAGAGATTTTTCCGGCTAACTGGAACACCGCTACTTTTGCTGATCTACCTATCTTTGACATAATGCACGGAAGAAATCGGCAATATAATTAGCAAAAACGGGGAGGTCTATCCAGTCTATCACCGTGCGCTTTACACTTCATTTTTTATTGTTTTTTAGGGTAGAACAAATTCTCTGCCAGTAACAACTTACCCGAAAAAACCTCAGTCACTCCGTGACCATGGCGCTTGCAACAGTGCCGAAATATCGGATACTCAAAAATAAGGTAGGTTCATGAAACTACCTTATTTTTGAGTATCCGATATTTCGGCACATGTAACCATTTACCATGGTAAAAAACCCGTAAAAAACTGTTCTAACGTCATTTTTACCACGCACCTCCGCATTGTGGAATCAACTTCCCGCAGCGGTATTTCAAAATCGGTTGTACCGATTTTGAAATCTTCAAGAAACGAGCCTATACCCTTCCTGTAGGCCGGCAATTCCACTCTTTCTGGTGTGGCTGCAGTCCATGGGCGACGGTGTTCACTTACCATCAGGTGACTCACTTGCCAGTTTGCCTCCCTTTCTCATAAAAAAACACCCGGTTTCCACAACCAATCCAAGGCCAGAGGTAGTTACAACGTTTTTTAAGCGTTTGAACTTTGTTGCCACTGACTTTTGGCCATGGTTCTTCTCGACTAACTGGGTCAGCCGAAGAAGGTTACACGCGCGGACTACAAAGATAACGTCACGCTAGACTCCATATTTGCGAATAGGGTGACCATGGTGTGGAATTAAGTGAGACTTTTAGGACTGTGCGAAGAATTAGTGGACTGTTTGTAGTTGTTGTATTTGCTTTATCCTCCTCCTCATCTTAGCGCGTAATTCCCAGTTACGTCCAAAGTTGTCGCTTCGGAGCTCGGGCTACGCTTGGACCATGATCCAGGATTCGGGAAATTTGTTAATTACAATGAAGCGACTGCCGTCTGACCTTACTGTCCTTAGACAGAGGCATTAAACCAACTGGATCATGGTTACACGTTCGGAATGATTTAAAAATATTGTAAGTATCCCCAATTTTGAGAAAATATCCGAAACGTGCAGGTTTTCTCTCACCGACTATCTAATGGTAGAAATATGCACATAGATGGAAAAGTCCAGAGTACATGCACGGATTCGAATTAAGTACAATTTTCCCCGTATGGAAGGCGCGTTTTTATCCACTGAGCTACCATCGCTCATCCTGTGAATTAACGGCCAAATGAAGCGGTGTTTCTGGGTGTTCCAGTTAGCTGGCAAAATCGCTTGCACTGCGCAATGCGTGAGCGCAGGGATTAGCTCTTACCCACTACGCTACCTGTTCAAGCGATTATCGCCTGTGCTGGTACATCGGGAAATTCGTCGACTGTACAATAAGTGATGGTTTTTTTTAATTTATGTGATAGGTGGCAGACGAGCAGACGGATCGCCTGATGATAAGCGATTGCCGCCACTCATGGACACCCGTGACTCCAGTGGAGTCACAAGTTTAATCCCCTTCATCAACCTTTAATCCTCCTTTCCCCCGGATTGGGCCTCCAGCACCCTCACTCACACAGCGAAACACAGCACAGTACTGCTTCACGCCGGTTTTCTGTGGCTCTCCCACGGTAACTCAACCGGGAATTACACGTTGAGATGAGAGAGAAGAGAAAGAGAGATTTGTAACGAAGTTCTGTATTTTGTGCAACAAAGAGTATCTAATCCGGGGGAAAGGGGGATTTAAAGGTTGGTAGCGCACTTGTGACTCCACTGGTATCGCAAGTGTCCATGGGCGGCGGCAATAAAAAATAAATCTATCTATGAAGGGATAAAGCTACGGAGACGCTATAAAGCTATCACTCCACCTGTCCAGGAGTTATGCATAAGTAATTGATGCAGTTCCTATGCAGCGCATGCGTCGGCCATTTGTCACCGCTCACAGCGGCTCACAATGCCATAACCTAAGGGTTCTCGTTGGGAACGCTAGCGCAGTCTCTTGGTTTTCATTACCAGATTCATCATTATGCTTCTCCGCTGTTCCAAGGTCTTCTGGGTTCGCCGAAGTATGCTTTCTTCTTCTATACGTGTAAAGAACGAAAGGAACACGTATGAAAGAAGAAAGTAGACAGACGGACTATATATAGTTTCACTATTACACATTTAATTGCATAGATTAAAACACTTATTATAAACAATACCTACTAACATATCCACATTTTCCATCACTTATCTCACTCTTTCATTCAGACATCACACACTTTCATTCACACATCTCACATATTCATACAAACATGAAACAAGTAGTCACAATCTCACACATTGAGAATATAATTTATTTAAAATCTGTATTATTTAATCATATCAAATGAGTGAACGATGTGGAAAAAAAAGGCACATATATATTTTAAATACCTAAATACAAACACAAGTCCACTTACTCATTACCACCACCAGTATCGCTTTTCATTAGGTGATCCGTCTGCTCGTCTGCCACCTATGTCATAAAAAAAGATATCCGAAAAAGAGCCTGTGTTCGACTGTGATGTATTATTCATATTTAGAAAAACTGTTGGTTTCGTTGAATGCCATTATATTATTTTTTATTTATTAAAACTGTGTAAATGTCTCTGAAAGAGTGCTAAAAAGTGACCAATTTTTAACAATGATGCTTGTGACATTAGTAGCGTGTAGATTAAGCCGTTGGTCCTGTTCCTGACCCTCTTCGGTCGTGTCACTTTGATGAATAGAGAGTGCACTTGTATTTACGTACACAGTTAAGCACTATAATAAGTACATGCTGCGTTCGTGGTTGATCGTTGTGATCGGCCGTCGTACTCGGATCATTTGGAGAATTTAGCATAAATATAACATACATAAGTCTCAAAAATTGCAAATAATTTTCTCCAGTAAGTACTTACTTACACTGAAAAAATGTATTTTCTTTAAATGTTTTAAAATCAGAATTCATAAAACTCAAATAGAGGCGCTAGTAAACAATACAAGCATCCGTTATTTATACGCGAGAACACTCACTGGACGCCACCCGTAGCATTGTCTCTGCTATTATGAAAATACCATTTGGAAATTACACTGATGTTATAAGCTTTTGGCTGCGCATATGTTTTATGACCATGGGAGAGCCACGCTTCGGCATGAATGGGCCGGCTCGACCGGAGTGATACCAGGGCCTCACAGAAAACCGGCGTGAAACAGCAATGCAGTGCAATACATGGATCCACATTTTACACGAATTGAAACTCACTCTGATAACCCTTAAAATAAGTAGGCAGCTCTTTATTTATTTCTTTCTTATTCATTATTGTATGGTCAAGGCATCACAAATATCAAACTAACTTGCCACCTAATTATATAATCACAGTTAGGCAGATACTTGTAAGCGTTGTTCTAGGTACAATCAAAACAGTAGTTACTACAATAACTATTTCCCATGTTTTAGGGAAATATGCTGTGACTGGTAACATTAATAAGGATTTTCATGTTGATACTACGTACATGTACCAACTTGAAAAACCAAATTTGTGCTTTAAATTTGAGGTGACAGCAGTAAGGAAACTATCCTTCTAGTCTTGTTATTATTCTATGACTAAAAGTAAAATGATAAGTGTAAACCATAGGCAAGTTGCCTCATGTCACCATTTATAAACATAAATTTTAATTCAAATATTATTCCGTACAAGGGTCCCAAATATATAAACTTTAGTAAATGTAAATGTGTTCAAATAAATATTTTTTCTTTCTTTCTTCTTTCTAAATAAGGGATTGCTGTAAAAAATCAACTTAAACCCGTTATATATATTTTTTTTACTCTTGATTGAAAGCACCGTCCGCCATGGTTCTACGTCACCATTATTGTAAAGAACAAAACTTCAAATGCCACTTTTTATTCCGATAAAAAAAGTATTGCTTACAATAACAGTGACGTACACGGCACAAATAATTAATAGACCACCATGGCGGACGGCTTTTATGGCTGCATAGCGAAATATAATTTAAAATATATTAGGATAAGGTGCTTCAAATAAAATATCGTTAATGAACCGTTCTATCGAATTATAAAAATAGTGGCATCTAGCCTATTGATTCGCGGCCGTCAGCAAACTCATAATGTAGAACGTGATCGTACAAACTGATTTGACAATAAGTCACATTTACGTCAAGCGAGCTATCAAGTTTTAATAAAGAGATGTTTTGAAAATCTGCTATTGTAGGATTCTATGCCAGCGAGTTTTCAAGCTCCACGATTTTTGTAAATTGTAGGATGATGTTTTTGACATAATAAATCTCGATTAAAGATAAGCATACTCGTACCAAACACAAACTAGTTTTACACATCCATTAATATATTATTTACGGCTTTTTC
This sequence comes from Marasmia exigua, assembly GCA_019059595.1. Taxonomy (NCBI): domain Eukaryota; kingdom Metazoa; phylum Arthropoda; class Insecta; order Lepidoptera; family Crambidae; genus Marasmia; species Marasmia exigua. The sequence goes on from CM032473.1 coordinate 24,047,087, forward strand.
TCAGACTTATCTAACGATCAGCTCGTCTATGTTACAAATGAAATTGTAATACTGTGTCGTTGCGATGTTTATCTGTAAGCTAATGGTTTATTTCTGTGAACTGCGTGTAAACAGCCGTGATCTTCCTTCAACTTATGTCGTAACTTGTACGGACGTTATTGTCGTAAAATATTATAATAACAGCAGTTTTGTTGAGTTTTTCCTAATCGTACAAATTTAGTCTTTAGTACCTGAAGGTTGTGCTTTTCTTGAACTGCCTCTACCAAGACGGTGACAAGGTTTTACACTTCACTTGCTGCGAAACGGTCAGGATAATTTACGGTTAGGTATATGAATAAACTTCCCGTTGGTCTAATGGTTTAAGTACCGGGCCATGATCTCGGGGCCTGGGTTCGATTCCCAGGTTGAGAAAAGGTATGTTTCGAATTTTTCGAACATAGCTCGGGTTTGTGATCACCAAACCATCATTTCGCAAGCGTGGTGATTAAGCATAATTCCATCATAGTAGCGATGACTTGATTTCTATGATTTAGGCCTTTACCCTGCAGTGGGACAGTATGTAAGCTGATTTGCGATTTACATATGAATAAAGGCGTTGATAGCTCCATGGATGAGATCTGACACCTTACGAACTGTAGGTCGACTCGTAGGTACCTCTGGATCTATGTGCGTATTTCTAGGTACCACCACTTGCTCAGCGGTGAAAGAAAGCTTGCACGTTTAGAATATTTTCTTATGCGGTCGCTACACAAGTTGAGATTATGATACTGAACTTTTAACCATGACCTAGTCGGTCTGGTTCCTTCCTATCTAAGCATTAGGTAGGTCAGACGTCAGTGGCTTTCATTGTTTACCAGACTTAGCAAATCATGGATCATAGTGCAAGCGTACCCCAGGTTTCGAACCTACGAGTATGGAAGCAACCTGGAATGATATTGGCTTATATACGTGCTCTTCCTCACCTATCTATTACGGTGTTGACTGTACTACTCGTGCACGGTTGATTACCATACAAACGGCTGGACGCGTCGATGTGTGTCTGATGAATGGGTCCTTTTGAACGCATTAACACGGCTCAGACTTTGTCATTATTCAGATAAGGAAACTATAATGATTTTATTTAAGTGGATTTTATCTATTTACTTATAGTTTTTGATGGCATTAAACAGTTAGAAGTGGTAAAGTGGTAGCATAAAGATGTCATGCTGACTTCTATTTTTAAGGTGACGGGTAGGGCACACTAGCTACGCCAATCGATTTTAATTTTTAGCTACTAAGCTGGATCTATTTAAACAATTTCGGGGTTACAACCTCTCGGCAATCACTTATACTATTAAAGAACCATGCTCAAATGTTGGGACCAACGCGTACGCGAAAAATTAATTCACGCCAAAAGCGGCTATGTTTAACGTCTTTGCCGAGAGATTGTAACCCCGAAATTGTTTAAATTAGACCCGGCTTAAAAGCTTAAAATTAAAATCGATTGGCGTCGGTAGTGTGCCCTACCCGTCACCTTAAGCGCTTGAGCTGTGTTTCGCCGAGTGAGGGTACAGGAGGCCCAATCCGAAGGTGAAGCGAGTTCAAGGTTACGCAGCGCGCTTGTGACTCCACTGTGTTGCGGGTGTCTATGGGTGTTGGCAATTATCCGTCTGCTCATCTACCTACCATCAATAACATAAAAAACTTAAACCTCTTAAAAAACGTATACCGTATACGTTCTTTTTTTAACTTAATCATGTTTTCATGTTCAGAATCAGCTTACCTTAATGGGAATTATCCTATTTAATTACAAATTGACGGTCACACTTAACTCGGTGTACTTAATATGTCAATTTGCGTCGCAGCTCTTCACACTTCGCACTCGAATCTAACTAAAAAGCCTAGCTAGCCAAGTGCGAGTCGGATTCCCCCATGAACAGTTCTGCCATACAACAAATAGTCACTATGCTTTAACCTTTTTTTGAGAAAATCAATGAGAGCCCCTTAATGTACCTATTTTTTCATTTGATATGCAAAAGAATATTCTTTAAATATTTCTAGTGTCTTTAATCACTAGACATTTTTTTTATTTGATTTGTACCAGACGAGCAAACAGATCACGTGATAAGCAATTGACGCCGCTAATGGACACTCGCGACATCAGTGGACTCACAAGTGCGTTGCCAACCTTTAAATCCCCCTTTCCCCCCGATTTGGCCTCCGGTACCCTCACTCACGTAGCGAAACAGCATAGTGCTGCTTCACGTCGGTTTTCTGTGACATTGGCAGAATTATAGAAGTGCTTGTAATCATCTGCTTGAAATCATCATCATCATCATAAAAAAAATTACATTGAGCCACACTTTTTTCTTAAGTTTTTTTGTCAAAGCGGCAACAGAATCTTCGGGTTAATATCGTACACAAAGATTGTTGCTTTTTGTGTCGTATTTTACCTTATGTTTCATCATCATCATCATCAGCAACCCACACTCGTCCACTGCTGGACATAGGTCTCCCATTAGGGGAGCCCCTGCTCCCGATTTTCGGCCACTCTCATCCAGCCCACACCAGCCAGCCTTCGAATGTCATCATCCCATCTTGTCGCAGGGCGTCCTACACTACGCTTACCAAGTCGCGGCCTCCACTCAAGGACTTTACGGCTCCAACGGCTGTCAGTTCTGCGGCTAATATGACCAGCCCACTGCCACTTCAGTTTGCTAATTCGGTGGGCTATGTCGGTGACTCTGGTTCTCTGTCGAATTACATCATTTCTGATGCGGTCCTTCAGAGATACATTATGTTTAAGGAACCCCAAAAAATCAACAAGTCGCTTACACGCGTCTATATTAAACCCATCGTAGCCGTAGCACTCTTTCTTCGCGATTTTTTATCAACAATAAACGGGTTTTTGAGTTACGCATCTTCGTTTAAATTTAGCAATTTAGGCCGTTGAACTTTGCACAAGAGTTTACGCTACGCGGTTTTCCGACCGAACTGCTAAAATCATGCTATCTCGTTTTTGTCAACTTTATGATAGAGGCAATGAGATATTTGAGGAGCTCTCAAATCGTTTGCGTACGGGCTTTAGACTAGGTAAATCACACACCCCCTTATTACAAATCAGGAACTTTTATTTATATAAATATACAGTACAACGTAAATATTACATACATATTAATTTATTTTTTATTTATTATAAAATTATAATACCTATTCACTCTAAATTTTTCTCTAACAATCTGGAAATTAAGTTACAAAATTATGTCAGTAAAATATACTATACAATAAAATAAAAAAAAAGTCTAATACAACTAAAATAAATTAAAATAATAATAATATATCATTTATTTCAGACCAGTGATCCATATTACAAATTATAGATTACAAATTAGATTAAATTAACTAAAATTAAATTAAATTAAATTATTATTATCAAATTCTCAGATTATTATAATCAAATTAAAATTAAATTATAATTATATGATGATTTACAATATAAGTCTACGATGTTAGTAACACTAAGTTGCTTAGATCTATGTTAGTAAATTTAATTACTAAGGATAGCCCCGGAACAAAACTCGTGCCAGCCCCTTTTAACATTGCGTGTTGGAACGGGATGACATGAGCTTTGGTACGGTAATAACTTTAGAACGCGATTTGTAATAAGTTGGACAGTGTTGCTGTACCTAATACTAATTAGTATTTAAGTTTTACGTTTAGGTATACGTGTACTTTTTGTAATTCCTATTGTCGGTATCTGTAAGAGAAGTAGTGTGGGTGGGTGTGCAGTTCAAATGTGTGTAGTATTTTTTGTGATAGGTGGCAGACGAGCAGATGGATCACCACCATGGACACCCGCGACACCAGTGGAGTCACAAGTGTGCTGCCAATCTTTAAATCCGCCTTTTACGACGCCTCGGTAAGAGTGAGGGTGGCCTATTCTACTCTGCCGGGGACCACACGGCTTGGGTACAGTACGTGTCATAGATGATATAGATGCAAATCTTTATACAAAAATTCCTTAACGCTATTAATGCAAAGAGTAATTAACCACTTTTTTAGCTTTTTCACCATTAAATTCATTGGATCTAATTTATATTCATCAGGAATCTTATTGGATATCCTAATGTAATAATAGCTTTTTTTGCACAGGGGTGTTTTAGGGCAAAAGTCTAGTATGTACAAGTGTTCCTGATGACCTGGTATTTCTTGTATAAATATCAGCGGCTGTTTTAAACAATTTATAGATTTCGAGTATGTTCCTGGGACAGTCAGTATACCTAATCTGGCAAAGAGTGTAACTATCCGCTAAGGGTGTCACCCTTGCTAGCTGCACCATTGCAATCTATGGTATAAGTTATTAAATAACAGTAAGTGGATAAATCTTTATAACAGTTAAACAATTTTCTGCGCAAACGCGTAACTAACATCTTAGCCCTCATGAACGTTTTCCATTAGGTGCGATTGTGGTCAAGCGTTGGCCTATCAACAATTAAAAAATAATAATTAAAAATTGTTGACCAATCTGCGAATCAAGTTTTGGGTTGTGTAAATGTTTAAAGGGAAAGGATTGCCACCTCCCAATTTCGGAAAAATCGGGGTCACCCCAATTAATACCTGTTGATACGCCATTGGCTTACTTTACTTGCGTTTGCGGTGCCAACTTAACTTATTGTGCGATTTAGATGCATAATTACAGCTTGATAGGGTATTTATTTGTCTATCGCACAAATAAAGTCTTAAAAGCCTTAAAAATAATGATAACAATAAAAAAAAACACTATAGTAAAACTGTGAATTGAACGGGCCTCTACGTCCGCGGCTTCGGCCTCATTCCCGCCATCCAATAGTCCGGGACATACTTGCCCGTGGGGATGGTACACAACTGACATACATATTAATAATACTTCTCACAACATCTCATACGTTGACCTGATTCCGTACTAAGTAGCTTTAGCACTTGTGTTACAGATATCAGACAACAGAGGAACACAAATATATATACTTAAATACATATATTACGCCCAGACACTGAACAAAAACAAGTGTTCATCGCACGAATGTTTGTCCAGGGTGGGGATCGAATCCACGACCTTTGGCGTAAGAGGCAGGGTCACTACCAAGTGCGCCATCCGTCAGTCAAAATAATGGTTGAGTTCAATAAATAGACACTTAGGGTCGATTCGACTAATCTTATTGCGATACTAATTCAACGGTATAGCCACAGTATAGCGCTGTCATTCTATACAACGTTACTGACATTATACCATAGATTTATCCACGGATAAAGATTAGTCGAATTAAGCCTAAGTAAATTCATATACCTCATACATTGTGACCTGGCTCAGAATTAAGTAGCGTAGCACTTGGATTGCAGATGCCAGACAACAGAGGTTTTACAAAATTTACTTGTTACTAAATTGACTGACCGGATGGCGCAATTGGTAGTGACCCTACCTCTTACGCCAAAGGTCTTGGGATCGATCCCCACCCTGAACAAACATTCGTGCGATGAACACTTGTGTTTGTTCGGTGTCTGGGTGTAATATATGTATTTAAGTATATATTTGTGTTCCTCTGTTGTCTGATATCTGTAACACAAGTGCTTAAGCTACTTAGTACGGAATCAGGTCAATGTATGAGATGTTGTGAGAATTATTATTATTATTACTTAGGTATATTTAAACTTAAATACATAACGCCCAGACACTCAACAAACACCTTCTTCATTATTACAAAATGCGATCTAAAGTTATTATCCTACTAAATCTCACGCCATTTCGTTCCAACGCGCAATGTTAAAAAGGGGTGGTATGAGTTTAGTTCCAGAACTATTCTTAAATCGAATTTTATAATAAGGTCAGGTTAGGTTGAACTTTCGATCTTTGGCGTACGAGCGTCACTACCACAGATCTGTGGTTACTAGGTACCAAATACGCCATTACCGTTTTCATTAATTCATTCATTCATTCATTCCATTACCGGCAATGGGCTGACATCCATTCCTCGGTGGACGGACGGTTTATTTGGGGCTCTACTACGAGCTTCTCCTGATGAGAAGCCGGCCAGAGGCAAACCCACCAAAACCACCTGCGATGCTATTTCATCGTCTGAGTGGGGAGGAGACAAGCACACCGGTTTAGTAGCCTTACTCTTTGGCCGCCAATTTCAGGGCAAACCTTTTCAAATTTAATTTATTTATAGTAACATATCAGTATATTGGCTCTCCTCAGCCTGATGGTAAGCATGAGTACGTTGCCAGTAATGGACAACATTTCAAAATTGCTAAGCTCTGAAATAAAAAATACCAATTCTTTGTTTACTTTTCCGCTGCTCGAATATATATTTATTAATTTTTTATATTGCTTATTTACTGAGAAAAAAATTAAAAACTAAAAAACGTAAGATGACGTCATCGGACGGCAGAATGTAAAATATTTCTTTGCTTATCACATTATAGTTTTAAATTTACGAAATGCCAAACCCATGACATGTAACTGTAAAAAAAAAAGACAACTTGTCAACGTTGAATGTATGAATGACGTTGACAATGTTGACACTAGTATTATTTACCTTTGACAGTAGTACCTTTTTTTTATCAAAACAATGATAAGCAAAGGAATATCGCTGTATTCAGCCGTCCGATGACGTCATTTGGCGCTTACGTCTATTTAGAATAAAAAGAATTTCAATAATTATTTTATGCATGAAAATGGACAAATTTTGAAAAAAGAAAAAATATGGGTCTGTTCATTTTATGTCTATTTTCATATAAAAAAACAATATGGACATGTTAAAAATATGAAATGTTGTCCATTGTGGTAAGAAGCGATGTCAAGGAATCACCTCCGTTGGGACTGCTGTACTGGCCCACGAGATGCTTCTTCACGCTTCGTTTCAAGGAATCCATATTGTAGGAAGGAGGAAATACAAGCGCCAGCAACATAAGAACTGCCAATTTTTTTTGTCCGTGATGGAATGTTTTCCACTGTGAAGCGGCGACAGCGTTATCCGGCGCGTGTAGTTCTGTAACGTAAAAGGGCTGCTAGGATGATGGAGAAAAGCTCTCCTGAGCACCGTGATAGAGACGGTAAAAGACGCTAAATGACCCGATGTCTTTACGTAGTTCAAGGGTATTGGTCACCTACCTATAATACGTACAGTCAGTCGCTGCAATGTATCGAGAGCATCTAGAAGGTATTCGGCAGAGCCATCCCAGAGATGCGAGCAGTACTCCACGCATGCCCGGACTTAAGTCTTGTATAAAAGACAGAGATGGTCCGGCGTGATGAACCTCTGTTCAGGATCCCCAGTTTTTGTTGGGGCCAAAGCACTTGTGGTATAGCAACAAATGCTTAGCAGGCTCAAAGCTACGCTCGGCCAAAAGCGCTCGGCTCTGAGCTAAATATAGCTGTGGAATGGAGGCGGTCGCTCGCTTTGCCCTGATTCACGAATTGATATTTAGGAATTCCTCCAATTAGCTTTTCACAAACCTAGCTGAGACTACTTTTTGGCTCTAGTCTTGTCTAGTCACTCATATGAGTGAGTCATAATTATGTACGTCCTACATATAACTACTGCTTGCCGACTAAGGAGGCTCAAAATCACCCAGAGAGCAATGGAGAGGGCTATGCTCGGAGTCTCCCTGCGTGATCGTATCAGAAATGATGAGATCCGCAGGAGAACTAAGGTCACAGACACAGCCCAAAGAATTGCATGTCTTAAGTGGCAATGGGCAGGGCACATAGCGAGAACAGACGGCCGTTGGAGCGGAAAACTCCTCGAGTGGAGGCTACGTACAGGATGTCGCAGCCGTGGCAGGCCCCCCACAAGGTGGACCGACGATCTGGTGAAGATCGCGGGAATCCATTGAATGCGGGCAGCACAGGACCGATTTGTGTGGAGAATATTGGGGGAGGCCTATGTCCAGCAGTGGACGTCTATTGGCTGAAATGATGAAGATGATGACATATAACTACAGGCTGCGGCAAATAAGTTTAGCAGTGACCTTAAGTTCACAGAAATATTTTTAAGTAAAAAGTGAGCTATTTTACAAGTACGCACACATCCCCACTTCTAACGCCGAACACTACATTTTCTTGCCGCGGCCTATAGGTACATGAGTAGTTCATAAGTAAATAATTATTACCTACATAATGAGTGAAAAAGCCTGCAATCTAAAAAGTAGGGAATATTTCCTAGGAAGAAGTTTTGATCGTAGGTGAGCCTGGCTTCAGAATAAATTGTCCGGCTCGACTGAAGAGATACCTCTTCCGAACATAAAAAAATCGGCGGGATGCAGCATTTGCCATAAGCGGTTTCAAAGTATTTAGGCAAATAAGTATCATAAGATAGGAGACGACAACTCACATTATACATAGAACAAAACAGAGAAAACAAGGTACAGAGGCAAAAAGTTGCGGACAACAAGGCTCAGCCTCAGCATATGCTGCAAATGCCACAAACAGCAGCTGCAGCGCTGGTTTTCAGGCTGGACCTTGGGTGACGCCTTTGCATTGGAAAAAATAATGGTAAAGATTGACGTGCAATATGTTATAGGTAATGCACAGAAACAAGTAAAACATAACTGAGTAAAATTGAAAATTTAAAAAACCCCCGACACAACTGAAGCTCTTTCATTTGATACCTATATTGAGGCAGTTGGAACAACAAATAGGTTATTCGTCATTTTCTGACGGCGGCCATCTTGGATTTGAAATTTTTCACAATTAATATATTCTGCTACTCAAGCCATTTTATATGATACCCATATGGCGGGAGTTGTGTTAAAACATACAATCCAAATCTTTGTGACGGCGGCCATCTTGGATCTATTTTTATTCAACATAGCTAAGAACACTCCCTCTTTATTCATCTTTCAAACAAAAAAACAAAAATTAAAATCGGTTCATTTGTTCGGGAGCTACGATGCCATAGACAGACACACACACACACAGACACGTCAAACTTATTATTAACACCCCATCGTTTTTGCGTCGGGGGCTAAAAATGAAAATTAACATATAGGTAATCGATTTTAAAACATTAAAATTATACTAAAAAAGAAAAAATACACCAAAATATGGCATTTGCGTAGGTATGAGACATTTAAACAAAAATTACTCTTGTGAATGTTTAAAGGAATGTAATAACAGTTGTTTGAAACGTATTGGTGTAATATTATCTTACCGTAGATAACCTCGTCTCTTATGGTATCCTGTGATAGAATCGCTATCCGTATTTTCTGTCTTTTAGTTTTACCATCGCAGCCTCGTATTATTGACTAAAGTGCATTAAATGTAGTACTGTTTGTTCAATATGATTGCACCGCAAAGCAATAAATTATTACAAGTGACATTTTATTGGTTCTTGGTAATTAAAGAATACCTACTTGGAACTGGGCGATCAATAACCTGCAGTAAACAATTCTAAATTGACTATTTGCGTGTTTTTTTATATAATATGTCTCTTTCCGAAGATATCTTGCCAATGTCAAGTAACTTATTGATAAGTGAGTAGTCAAATGTCGAAGTCAGTCCTTTGACTTTGATAGTCACTCAATAAAACGCCGGTGTTTTAGGTTTTATTGTCCTACGGATTCAGCCAGTACCACTAAGCATAATCGCGGGTTTTAAGACTATTAGGCCCAAGCAAGCTGTCACGTGACAACTCACTCGACACACAATAGCAGTGTTAAAAACGATACAATTCAACGATTCTTATTATACGGCATATGTGCAGGTTATATAGATTGTTCTGAATTGTCAATTAAATTGCTAAGATTCTGTGCACCTATCAAACGGACGAGACAAACTAAGTTATTCGCTGTCTCACATACAGCAACTAATTAAGCCCAGAATTCCATAATTAACCGCATTCATAGAACTTTTAATAATAAATTAAATGATATTGACATTTTTAACTCTTCAAAAGGTATCTTTAAAAAAGATATTTTTGAAGCTCTAAAGAGAATGAACAGGTAAAAACCACCTAAGTAGGTAGGTAACATAAATTTCCAAGTTTGGGTTAATGAGCAGTACAGCATACACACACACTCTTAAGTACATCTACACACACACACACACTTTTCATTTTTAGATATTTTTTTTGATTGCCGATAAATAAAATATAACATACAAAATGTAAAACCATTATTGGCTGTAGGTTAAATTTTATTAAGTTCATATAACTTGTAAATAGCACTAAGAGCTGTGGTTTTTGTAATAAAAATAAAATAAGAATTATTACACTTTCACTTCACTGCACAAATAAAAACCCTATTTGTTCACTAACAAAACCTCTAGAAACGAATTTAAAACCCTTGAGTTGCATTGATCACGCAGTGTTTTAGTGCTGCTGCCAGGATCCTGCGTGGTTTTAGTAAACTTTGACGTGGTGGAAAACATTTTTATTTGCAAGTTGCTACTTTATCTCAATCAGTTACAGAAAGGAACATTCTAGTAAAATAATTAATTAGATCTTTAAAACTTTCTGCGATATCATAATTTCAAAATCACACTTATTTTGAACATGATTAAAAACGCTTCAAATAACAGCGTGTGACGTCAACGAAAATGTAACATTTTCCACCTTATTATAAATCGTAATCTAAAGTTATTACTGTACTAAAGCTCATGTCATCCCGTTCCATCAAACAATGTTAAAAGGGGCTAGTACGAATTTTGTTCCAGGACTATCCTTAGTTCGCATATTGTAATAAGGGGGTTTGTGCGTTTAGGAATTTACTATCATACTAAATAATTATTTTCGATCTGAACTCTATCATAAATCAAATAATTCAATATAATTCTAGGATCCATCGTCACGCCTATTCGTTCAAAATGGACTTTGTATGATTCATCCCTGATAATGATCATGTTTCTGGGATTTCTGATCCCTGTAGGGCGTGCCTTGGGTTTTAATTGTTTTTTATGTGATAGGTGGCAGACGAATCACCCGACGGTAAGCGGTTGCCGCCGCCCATTGACAGTTTTAATTTTGCAACTTTGTAAGGAACTGGATTCCGCCGCCCGGATTCCACAATACCTAGACGTTTGGTTATAGTATAGCAAATTAATCATAACTAGGTACCTACAGACATTCTGAGATGGTACTTGATTGATGAAGCTACAGGTAGGTAATCGGTAGATCTTGCGGCCGCACTCAGAGGCGTCATTTAAGCTAATGTTCATTAGCTTTAGTATCGGTAGTTTTTATGCGTATCAAAATAAGTGTCAATATTTTTTCTTAAGTAGCCAACTAAGTTAATCAACGACTCTGAGTGTGGCAGTTAGAGATTGAATATTTTTTACGGTCCATTTAAATTGATTACAGAGATTAAGATTACAGACATAGCTCAAACGATTGCATGCCTCAAGTGGCAATGGGCAGGGCACATAGCGAGGAGAACAGACGGCCGTTGGGGCGGAAAGGTCCTCAGGTGGAGGCCACGTACAGGAAGTCGCAGCCGTGGCAGGCCCCCCACAAGGTGGACCGACGATCTGGTGAAGTTCGCGGGAATCCATTGGATGCGGGCGGCACAGGACCGATCTGTGTGGAGAACATTGGGGGAGGCCTACTGTCCAGCAGTGGACGTCTATTGGCTGAAATGATGAAGATGATGACATATAACTACAGGCTGCGGCAAATAAGTTTAGCAGTGACCTTAAGTGCACAGAATTTTTTTTAAGTAAAAAGTGAGCTATTTTAACGCCGAACACTACATTTTCTTGCCGCGGCCTATAGGTACATGAGTAGTTTCATAAGTAAATATTTATTACCTACTTAATGAGTGAAAAAGTCTGCAATCTAAAAAGTAGGGAATATTTCCTAGGAGGAAGTTTTGACCGTAGGTGAGTCTGGCTTCAGCATAAATTGTCCGGCTCGACTAAAGGGATACCTCTTCCGAACATAAAAAAATCGGCGTGATGCAGCATTTGCCATCAGTCAGGGTACCTGGGGGAAGGTGAGTTAAATAGTTGCCAGTGCAGTACACTGCCAGTGTATTTAGGCAAATAAGTATGATGAGATAAACAATTGATTGACCACAACTCACATTATACATAGAACAAAATAGAGAAAAAAAGGTACAGAGACAAAAAGTTGCGGACAACAAGGCTCAGCCTCAGCATATGCTGCAACTGCCACAAACAGCAGCTGCAGCGCTGGTTTTCAGGCTGGACCTTGGGTGACGCCTTTGCATTGGAAAAAATAATAGTAAAGATTGACGTGCAATACCTATATTATATAGGTAATGCACAGAAACAAGTAAAACATAACTGAGTAAAATTGAAAATTTAAAAAACCCCCGACACAACTGAAGCTCTTTCATTTGATACCTATATTGAGGCAGTTGGAACAACAAATAGGTTATTTGTCATTTTCTGACGGCGGCCATCTTGGATTTAAAATTTTTCACAATTAATATATTCTGCTACTCAAGCCATTTTATATGATACCCATATTGCGGGAGTTGTGTTAAAACATAAAATCCAAATCTTTGTGACGCAGCGGCCATCTTGGATAATTTTTTATCCAACATAGCTAAGAACACAGGGAGTGTTTGAAAGATGAATAAGGAGGGCCTTATTCATCTTTCAAACAAAAAACAAAATCAAAATCGGTTTCTTTGTTCGGGAGCTACGATGCCATAGACAGACACACACACACACAGACACGTCAAACTTATTATAACACCCCGTCGTTTTTGCGTCGGGGGCTAACAATGAAAATCAACATATAGGTAATCAATTTTAAAACATTAAAATTATATTAAAAAAGAAAAAATACACCAAAATATGGCATTTGCGTACGTAGATAAGACATTTAAACAAAAATTACCCTTGTGAATGTTTAAAGGAACGTAATAACAGTTGTTTGAAACGTATTGGTGTAATATTATCTTACCGAAGATAACCTCGTCTCTTATGGTATCCTGTGATAGAATCGCTATTCGTATTTTCTGTCTTTTAGTTTTACCATCGCAGCCTCGTGTTATTGACTAAAGTGCATTAAATGTAGTACTGTTTGTTCAATATGATTGCACCGCAAAGCAATAAATTATTACAAGTGACATTTTATTGGTTCTTGGTAATTAAAGAATACCTACCTACTTGGAACTGGGCGATCAATAACCTGCAGTAAACAATTCTAAATTGACTATTTGCGTGTTTTTTTTATATAATATGTCTCTTTCCGAAGATATCTTGCCAATGTCAAGTAATTTATTGATAAGTGAGTAGTCAAATGTCGAAGTCAGTCCTTTGACTTTGATAGTCACTCAATAAAACGCGGTGTTTTAGGTTTTATCGTCCTACGGATTCAGCCAGTACCACTAAACATAATCGCGGGTTTTAAGACTATTAGGTCCAAGCAAGCTGTCACGTGACAACTCACTCGACACACAATAGCAGTGTTAAAAACGATACAATTCAACGATTCTTATTATACGGCATATGTGCAGGTTATATAGATTGTTCTGAATTGTAAACTAAATTGCTAAGATTCTGTGCACCTATCAAACGGACGAGACAAACTAAGTTATTCGCTGTCTCACATACAGCAACTAATTAAGCCCAGAATTCCATAATTAACCGCATTCATAGAACTTTTAATAATAAATTAAATGATATTGACATTTTTAACTCTTCAAAAGGTATCTTTAAAAAAGATATTTTTGAAGCTCTAAAGAGAATGAACAGGTAAAAACCACCTAAGTAGGTAGGTAACATAAATTTCCAAGTTTGGGTTAATGAGCAGTACAGCATACACACACACTCTTAAGTACATCTACACACACACACACACACACACTTTTCATTTTTAGATATTTTTTTTGATTGCCGATAAATAAAATATAACATACAAAATGTAAAACCATTATTGGCTGTAGGTTAAATTTTATTAAGTTCATATAACTTGTAAATAGCACTAAGAGCTGTGGTTTTTGTAATAAAAATAAAATAAGAATTATTACGCTTTCACTTCACTGCACAAATAAAAACCCTATTTGTTCACTAACAAAACCTCTAGAAACGAATTTAAAACCCTTGAGTTGCATTGATCACGCAGTGTTTTAGTGCTGCTGCCAGGATCCTGCGTGGTTTTAGTAAACTTTGACGTGGTGGAAAACATTTTTATTTGCAAGTTGCTACTTTATCTCAATCAGTTACAGAAAGGAACATTCTAGTAAAATAATTAATTAGATCTTTAAAACTTTCTGCGATATCATAATTTCAAAATCACACTTATTTTGAACATGATTAAAAACGCTTCAAATAACAGCGTGTGACGTCAACGAAAATGTAACATTTTCCACCTTATTATAAATCGTAATCTAAAGTTATTACTGTACTAAAGCTCATGTCATCCCGTTCCATCAAACAATGTTAAAAGGGGCTAGTACGAATTTTGTTCCAGGACTATCCTTAGTTCGCATATTGTAATAAGGGGGTTTGTGCGTTTAGGAATTTACTATCATACTAAATAATTATTTTCGATCTGAACTCTATCATAAATCAAATAATTCAATATAATTCTAGGATCCATCGTCACGCCTATTCGTTCAAAATGGACTTTGTATGATTCATCCCTGATAATGATCATGTTTCTGGGATTTCTGATCCCTGTAGGGCGTGCCTTGAGTTTTAATTGTTTTTTATGTGATAGGTGGCAGACGAATCACCCGACGGTAAGCGGTTGCCGCCGCCCATTGACAGTTTTAATTTTGCAACTTTGTAAGGAACTGGATTCCGCCGCCCGGATTCCACAATACCTAGACGTTTGGTTATAGTATAGCAAATTAATCATAACTAGGTACCTACAGACATTCTGAGATGGTACTTGATTGATGAAGCTACAGGTAGGTAATCGGTAGATCTTGCGGCCGCACTCAGAGGCGTCATTTAAGCTAATGTTCATTAGCTTTAGTATCGGTAGTTTTTATGCGTATCAAAATAAGTGTCAATATTTTTTCTTAAGTAGCCAACTAAGTTAATCAACGACTCTGAGTGTGGCAGTTAGAGATTGAATATTTTTACGGTCCATTTAAATTGATTACAGAGATTAAGATTACAGACATAGCTCAAACGATTGCATGCCTCAAGTGGCAATGGGCAGGGCACATAGCGAGGAGAACAGACGGCCGTTGGGGCGGAAAGGTCCTCAGGTGGAGGCCACGTACAGGAAGTCGCAGCCGTGGCAGGCCCCCCACAAGGTGGACCGACGATCTGGTGAAGTTCGCGGGAATCCATTGGATGCGGGCGGCACAGGACCGATCTGTGTGGAGAACATTGGGGTGGCCTATGTCCAGCAGTGGACGTCTATTGGCTGAAATGATGATTTAAATTGATTATAAGATATTACGTTCGTAATGAGTGTTATTAGCATTGTACTCTTATTGTGTCCTGTAAAAACTTAAGACACAAGCATGTCAATATTATTTTGTTTTATATCTATATTTTTTTGTTTTAATTGATTATACCTACCTCCTCTTTAAACGTATTCAGTTTTTATAAAACTTTAAAGTGGTCAAGCGGAAGTTTCCTACAAAGGGAGATACAGGTATACTTGGAGCCCAATTCTCGTGCTCGTGATATTTTGATAATATGGCGGATATCACCTGAAAACCATACAAAAAAACTATGTTTTAGTGATATATGTCCTATGACAATAAATGTAACGAGCTCGAGAATTGGGCTCTTGGACTCACATAAAAATAAAAAGTCTCACCCTCTTATTCCAAAACGTGGTTTAAAATAAGCAGTGTGATTAATTCTGGGAATAACTGAAGAACTAGAATAAACATTATTACAAAACTAAGTTTAACGTTATCTAGAATATCAACTTTAATACTTAAGTTAAACCACCCGGACCACTAGTTTGAAATGAGTACTAAAATAATAACCTCAGAATTTCGATTCAGTAACCATGACAACTTATCCCTGTGACAGTTCATTCCGTTTTACACTAGAGTTATTTGTGAGAAAGTGGCTAATTTATTTTTGTCATTTAATCCCAAAAATATAAGCGATTCCTATGCATATTACTTGGAAACCTTACTTAGCTAAATATTTTAATTCATTGTTGCTTAAAAACCATTCTTTAGATTTTTTACTTCAGACAACAAAATAAGGTTATGTAAAATGAAATGTCACTGAACGAATGATTGAATGATTCGATCAATTTTGACACTATCCTGCGGTACTAAGTTGTCTATGGTTAGCCGAGGATTTGCAATAAAAATTAAGGAACTAACATTATTCCATAATAATCATGAAATTGCTAGTTTAGGATTAAAAGCGGTATCAGAGCAGTTTTAAATTCGGGTTTTATCCCCGCACACTCATGATGCTACTCTTATTATATTCACTGCGAACCCAATCCAGAACAGAAAGGCAGAAGAAATTGATTTACTCAGTTACAATTTTAACTCCCCATAAATATCAATCGACCTGAAATACAAAAGTTGTTTCTCCAGAAAATGAGTAAGCATACCGTGTTCAGTGATAGTGTTGATGAAGTTTTCCCCTGCGCTTAGTCTCTGTTTTGATTTATAAGTCAAACCAACATTCGATTTATGCAAAAGTCAGCTATCAGCTATACCTACATACAGCCACACATTAAAAAGTATACAAAACTATCAATTTTCTTCAGTCCATTCTCATCTTAATGTCAAACACGTTAGGTACCAAATCAATTGAGGAACTTTGACATATTTTAGTACCCTGATGTGTTGCTGTCTGTACATGATTTATTAAAATGGTTATCATAATATCGCTGATTTATTTGCCACTATCGCGCGTCCCCGGCGGCGTGTGCGCAGCAACACAATTGATTCTGTATGTGGGTGTCACAATTCTTGCGCGGGACAGCGAGAGTATTAATTAGTTGTTGCTTTGTTGGATGAGGCATCTCGGTAACATATAGGAGATAGTACAGATAAAGCACAATGAGTTCATGAGTTTTTACGATTGGTCATTCTTTTTAATATTGAACTAAATGTGTTGAAACTGTATGGCAGATTGCCGTAACCATTGGGTTTTGTACATGTACATATATCTACGTGTTATGATGTACATGGACCTGTATTAAAAATGTAGAATTCAATACCAAACTTATTCAAATGAATGAATGAAAACATTTATTTCGACCATCATGCGGATCATTTACAATAAAATACGAAATACAGATATAGATTTAACAGAAATAGACATAGTCCTAATGTCAATTAAATTATATAAAATCAATTAATTAAAATTAGAGGTAATTTTAATTAATTGATTTTATATAATTCGGCCGTGTGGTCCCCGGCAGAGTAGAATAGGCCACCCTCACTCTTACCGAGGTGTCGTAAAAGGCGACTAAGGTAAAGCTGCTAGCATGATCATCAGCACCCAGAGAAGGAAAACTCTGCACTTATATCAAAACCCTCGCCAACCCGTCTGCCAAGCGTGGTGAGTATGGCAATTACCCCTCATGTGATTGAGGGAGGCCCGTGCCCCAGCAGTGGGGACTTAAATGGGATGATGATGATGATGAGAGGTAATTATATTTTTGGTCAAGAGCTATTAACTAGGTCGAGATTACCACAAAAATACAGAAATAATGGAACTGTTAAGAAAAGTTTTTATTTTTATTATATTACGCTAGCTTCCAGTTTGCAACTTTACCTGCGTTAACTTCGTGATAAAATTATTTGTTGGTCCTTCAGTTGTTGACATACTTACAGATTATAGGTTTATGAAATCCATTAATCTTTTAAATTTAAAATATTATTCTCTGCGCCACTGTTTCTTGTCAAAAACAAATTCCTAACAGAATGGCTACTATGTATTTAACTTCAATTATAAAGCGCAAAAAAGGACAATATGACCAGCGTGATTGATTACCTAGTGCTTGAACAAAATATGTGCTGGAATCCTGGCCTAATTCATCCATTATGAAAATGCGGAGCTCTCAGTCCGTCAGTGCCGTTCAAAAGTGAAAATGAAGGTTATTTTGGTAACAGGTAGGTATGTTACATTTTTGGCAGCACTACATATTTCGGCCATTTAATAAATTTTACATACATTACCATTTGCGTGACATATATCTTAGTAAACTTGAATGAGAATTCGGATGGATGCTTTGTACCTTTAAAATTTGTATCTATCACAACAAAATATGGACAGTCCGCAATTTCTGCTCGTCCGCCACCTATCATATAAATACAAAAAAGAAATTTAAGATTAATTTGTCAAATTGCAGAAATCTTCAGTTCCTATTCCGATATGCCTATCATTGAGGTTAAAATTTTTAATATCTTTAAAAGTATATTTCTAGCTATTGCAATTTTTTCTTTATTTTTCTCTTATAAAATACATTGAATAATATTCTAGGAGCCTAGTGTTTCCAAAACACTATCAGCCTTAACTTAAGTTCACATTAGTTTCTAACCGTTTAAAATTTTCAAAGCTTTCCGCCAATCAGGCCAACTAGCCGACATTTTATATTTCCAACCTCCGCGTAAATTTGCGGACGTCCGCGATTATACCGCATCCACTGATTCATGCGTCCGCGCCGCGAGTCGATGAACTTGCCGTGTGCGAAATTGGCGAACGGGCTATGGCAGGCAGAGTCCGGCGCCCGCGCACCAACACGCCGACACAAACCCGCAATACCAAATACTGACGCATCCACTGCTCCCTACGTATTTACACCGATGCAACCTTCTCGTGCTGAAACTGGAATCGATGCGCCTTTAAATGAATAATCACCAATGTAAATCTTGTAATTGTTGTCGACAGTAGAGGCACCGTCTCCAATACAAGGTCGCTTCGCCCGACGCCCACTTCTATAAATACACGCAGACATGCAAAAATGTGATACATAAACATTTATGTGCCCTAATATGTGCGGCTGTTGTATGTAAAATTTGATTCGATTCGCCTTCTGATGTCAGATTGATGGTTAACTCTTGATATCGTTCGGAAATTAGAGATCTTTCCGTAGGATTATTTTAGGTTATTAGTCCAGCGTGGCATTATTCAAGTATTAACTTTTAGGTATAAATAGGTATAATCTTCAGAATAATTTCCTGTCTTATTAGCAAAAACATGCCAATATGTAATTGTTAAGTTTTTAACTTTTTTACAGATATTAATGTCAGTGACATTAGGTATTAACTGCTGTAGCTGTAATGCTTATTACCCGACCTAAAAATAGCTAAATAAAATAAAATAATTTCACAACATCACATACATTGATCTGACTCCGAGATAAATAGCTCAAGCACCTGTGTTACGGATATTAGAATCAACAGCGGAATTACAAATATATACCTACATAATAATACTTGTTCATGTGTTCTATTTATTATTATTATTTATTTAATTTCAGTAAATTATTTTTTCGTTAATGATTAATTAAAATGACAAAATCACCTTTATACTTCTATGCCTGTAGTTAATAGTTTTCCAACTTCTGTACCTTATTTTTCACAAATAAAAGTCTTTTTTTCTTTATTTTCTTCCCACCTTCGTTTATATTTCGTTTGTTATTGTTTAGTTATTTTTTTTGTTACTGTTTGTTATAATGAAGTGCATTATATTTATTGTATCACCTTTTGTCTGCTCATGTTGTTTACTATTGTATGTCGTATAATCAACGAATAAAGGTAGAAAGACATCTATTTATTAATTATTAAACCCTGAGAATAACAATAAACTGTTTTAGTTTTTAATGTTAGATAGATAATAAAATTTTCATTAAAGGAAACCCATGAATAAATTCTCGGAGATATGTACATACCTATATTACAATTATCTTAGAGATACATAAGTAAAATTAATCCTGCGCGCAGGCGCTGTGTTTGCCGAGTGAGTGTAAGGTTCGCCCAGCAGAGGCATTATCCGCGGGAAGGGGAGCTTAAAGGCTGGCAGCGGATATTTCACTCCATTGGTCTTGCTGTGGGTGTCCATAAGCGGTAGCAATAACATAGGCACCATCAGGTACCATCGACTGGCTCGGTGGCGTAGTGGTTAGTGGGTCGCACTTAAAGCGCAAGAGGAAGCAAGAGGTCCTAGGTTCGATCTCCGGGTCGCGAAAAAAATTTCTACCTAAGTTTTCGGTAAGAAATTTTTAATGTCAGCCTGGAGTCTGGAAGTTAGCGGTCTTGTACCACGGTGCCTCGGAAAGCACGTTAAGCCGTTGGTCCTGCGCCCAATCCTCTGGTCGTGTAACCCTGGTGTCCCATCGGAATATGAGGGTACGGGAATAGAGAGTGCACTTGTGTTTGCGCACACACTTGAGCACTATAATACATCATGCGTACCTACGTGGCTGATCGTTGTGATTAGCTGCTGTAGCCGTATTCGGTTGGAGGATATTATTGCCATCAGAGGATCCGTCTGCTCGTCTGCCACCTATCACATTAAAAAAAAATCAAAAATGTTATTAGGTAGGATTGCAGTATGTTCTATTTCCTGCATCACTCAGCAATTCACATGAACATTAGCGGAAGAAAGCTGCAATAGCTCAGTCAGTAGAGCATAATGCTCCATGTTTCAGTTTTTATGCTCTGCGCCGGCGCCGCTCGTAACTCCAAACTTTCCAAGGTAAGTTAATTAATACAATTAGCTGTTTGCGGGCAATCGCTGACACACAGTCGGACGCACGCGTTTGTGGTTTTAATACCTGTGGTATATGGACTGTATCGGTAGTTATTCCGACGGTTGATAAATAAATTAATAGTCAAATCTTCTTATCTTAGCATCATCATAAGTCTCCCCTAATGCACGCAATGGCTCCCGATTTTCGGCCACTCTCATCCAGCTCACACCAGCCAGCCTTTGAATGTCATCATCGCATATTGTCACAGGACGTCCTACACTACGCTAACCGAGTCGCGGTCTCCACTCAAGGACTTTGCGGCTCCAACGGCTGCCAGTTCTGAGGCGGTTCTTGCAGAAAATGCCAGTTGCGTCCCATTTTGTCGCTTCGGAGCCCGGAGTCCGCTTGGACCCTGATCCAGATAAAGATAAAGTAAAGGTTATAAAGGTCTTAAAAATAAAATAGCACAATTAGGTATTCGATCTGCATGCAGGTGTGCAAAATCAAATAGTATGCAGCAATTTTCTTCCTTATTCGACTAATTTATTAATATCACTCGATAATTTTATTAGTTGCACATTAGATTACTATAATTTATGTATTCAGTCACGCTTTAAAATCAATATTTTAATAGCCATTCAGTGAATTTTATTTTGAAACTCTTACACTCTAAAGTTGCATGCCTCAAGTGGCAATGGGCAGGGCACATAGCGAGGAGAACAGACGGCCGTTGGGGCGGGAAGGTACTCGGGTGGAGGCCAGGTACAGGAAGTCGCAGCCGTGCAGGCAGGCAGGCCCCCCACAAGGTGTACTGACGATCTGGTGAATGTCGCGGGAATCCATTGGATGCGGGCGGCACAGGACCAATCTGTGTGGAGATCATTGAGGGAGGCCTATGTCCGGCAGTGGCATTTCAGACGTCTGACCTGTGTTACACATATCTCTGCTACTTTTGACCCTTTACACTGGATGACAACACCTATAGAAGCCGCACAAATCGTAGCCCTATTGCAAGAAGGGCTCAGCCAGCGAGTTGTCGCTCGTCGGCTCAACATAAGCCAATCCTGTGTTTCGAAAGTTTACAAGCGCTTTCGGGAGACTGGTGGCTTTATCCCGAGACCAAGATCTGGACGGCGCCGGTGCACATCGGAGAGGGATGACCGTTTTATCGTGTCAACATCTCTCCGAAATCGGCATTTGACTGGTGTCGACGTCCAACAGGAGCTCCGAGATGTTCGTGGTGTAGCAGCCAGCGAGTGGACAGTTCGTCGACGACTCAAGCAAGCGAATCTGACTCCAAAAAGGCCTGCCACAGGCCCGAAACTCACGGCAGCAAGCAAGCACAGCAAGTAAGTGATTCCAAACTTTTGCTCGCGAGTGTATTATTTCAAAACCAAAAAACTTTGGGTTTCGCTTAGCCCGTGGTCCACTTTGGCCGGGCTTACTCTCATGTCGTCATATACTCAAAGTTACAGACATATCATGTATTTTATAGAAAATATATGGGCTGATTCGACCTACATAACGATATAACTTGACACATTATTCTAAAGAGGTTAGCTATCCGCAGGATAAATTACTTCGTTACTTTATTTTGGTAATAAACTCAATTGTGTTCTTCCAAAGCCGGTATACCTTGTAATAAACCCGACAAAAAATAATTTGTATAGTTTTGTGATCCATGATATGCCACCGGTATACTCGTATTTTTGTTAGTAGGGTTATACAGGTAATGTCAAAAGTCAATAACAGCTGTGACAATGACAACGCCATTTTGAATTTGGGATATTACTAATGCTGTCAAAATTGGCGTTAGGAATTAGGGGTTAACTGTTAACCATTGGAATTAGAGGTTAACTGTTAGACAAGTAGTTAGTAGAACGAATTTATATACACATAATACATTTATTTACACTGCATATAATTACGCTTCAATATAGATTTATTGTTGGATATATGTAGATGGTCGAATCCATCCTTAGGAAATTAACCCTCATTACAGACTGACCGCGAGAGAGCCACACTTCGGCATGAATGGGCCGGCTCGACCGGAGTGATACCACGCCCTCACAGAAAACCGACGTGAAGCAGCACTGTGCTGTCTTTCGCTGCGCGAATGATGGTACCGGAGGCCCAATTCGAGGGACAGGGGGGTTTAAAGGTTGGCAGCGCACTTATGAAGATTGGTCGAATCGGGCTTTAGTAAAACAATGACTAAAGTAAAATAAAATTAAACTAAAATATCATATCTGCCTGTAGATATATTCTTATGTCTAAATAATGAATGAATGAATATACTTTTATTTTTATTCAATAAATAATTTTTATTAACCAGAAAGATTTGTTTTGCAGAAAATCATCTTTTGGGATTAAAAATCATCATTATGAAAGTCATATTAGCCATGGTAGTAGTATAGAAATATGTATTTTAAGCATGTTAATTTAGTACGCACATCAAAGTTTGATGAAAAATAATCGCCCGAATCCGCGCTAAAGGCAACCTGTTTTGTTTTGCTCCGTGAATATTTGTTGACAAGAGTGGTAAATTTTCTGTCAAAATTTTTCAATCGACTCTCACGTTAATGTCATACACGTGTGGTTCATTATCAATTGAAGAAATTCGACAGATTGTGGTAAGTTGTGAGTCTGTCTGACTCTGTACCTACCTAGCTAATATAAAATCCATATTTCTCTTAGACAAGCGTGAGTGCGCCGAGGTCGCCCTATCAACAAGCGGAATGTTCCAGGAAAACCGATTATGATGCTCTCAATTTTAAAGGGCGTATGATTTATCTTACGCCTCTCGTCAGGGCAAGAGATAGTGCCTAATTGAAAATATCATTACCAGGAAAATAATTCCTTGTAGGGTCTACACAAGTAAGTAATAATAATACGTAACCGTGGGAGAGCCACGCTTCGGAGTGAGTGGACCGGCACGACGGAGTGATACCACGGCCTCCGAAAATCGGCGTGAAGAGGCACTGTGCTGTTTCGCTGCGTTAGTGAGGGTACCGGGGGAAAGAAGGGCTTAAGTTTGGCAGCGCACTTGGGACTCCACTTACCATCAGGTGATCCATCTGTTCGTCTGCCACCAATGACATTCAAAAGAAAAAACTTATATGTACCCTCCTCCTACATCGGTAATGGTGGCCAATCTCAACGATCAAACATCGACGCACCACATAAGTACCTAATAAGTGTGTGCGTAGACAAAAGTGCATTCTCTACTCATCATCATCATCATCATTTCAGCCAATAGACGTCCACTGCTGAACATAGGCCTCTCCCAATGTTCTCCACACAGATCGGTCCTGTGTGTAGAATTTAATTTGCAAAAATGTGGTATATAGGTATTACAGGCGTTGCATACAAATTAATATCTATCTATCTATATCTACTTTCTTTTTAATGTGATTGAGAGAAGAGCAGGTGGGTCACTTGATGGTAAGCGATTACCGCCGCCCATGGACACCCGTGACACCAGTGGAGTCACAAGTGCGCTGCCAACCTTTTAATTAAACCGCCCTCGGATTGGGCCTCCGGTACCGTCAGTAATATGGTCTAATTGGTTAATTTTCGCTGATGCGATCCTCACTCAACATAATCAGATACCGCCCGGCACGCGACAGGACATGCAAGGTCAAAGTCAAAAGCCAAAGTCAATGTTTCATTTGCATTTTTCTCGCAGGTGAATGATCGCGCAACCCGCCCATAGGACTGGTCTTGAACCCTTTTCAATTAACAACTTCTTTAAGGTGACGGGTAGGGCACACTAGCGACGCCAATCGATTTTAATTTTTAGCTACTAAATCGGATCTATTTTAAAAAAATTCGGGGTTACAACCTTTCGGAAAACACTTACCTATACTATTTATCAAATAACCATTCACAAATTTTAGGCCCAACCCGCACGCGAAAAATTGATTGACGTCAAAGGCGGCCATTTCTGGCATGAATCAATTTTTCGCGTACAAAAACGGACCTTCTATCTATCTTTCTTTTGCCTAAAGGTGTAAAATTATAAACAATAATTTGCAGGAGGAAGAAACCACCACCGGCATAACCACGCGATCGAGAAACAGCTTTCCCTCGTGGTCCCATTGAGGAAAAAAAATCATGATACCACGAGGAAACTGGAGGTTTTTGTAGCTTCCTACTCGTATTTTGAGTTAACGTTAAGTACTTAAGTGATTATCATTTATGCGATGTTGTATGTTTTTTTCTAATAGTTACTTGTTCACGCAATATTTTTCGTATAAGTCTTTATCTGCTTCAAACTCCCTGCTCAATATGGTGGTAGTGTGCTGTGATCCTCTTCGCGCCTCGGCACGCGACAAGACACCTAAGGTTGCATGTGAACGGTAGCGTGACCCGAGAGGACTCTCCACGAGAACGATGCTCAACGCAATCTCACCATTTCATATAGTAATCTGCTAAAAACTCGCTGATCGCTATGGTTGTAGTGTACTGTGGTCATCTTCGCGCCTCGGTACGCGTCAGGACGCCCAAGGTTACAGGTGAACGCGCGACCCGAGAGGACTTACGAGAGCGATGCTCGACGCATTCCTAAATACTCGTCCATGCACTATTTCATATAGTCATCTGCTACAAATTCACTGTCACTCTGGTTGTAGTGTACTGTGGTCATCTTCGTGCCTCGGCACGCGACAGGACGCCCAAGGTTGCAGGTGAACGGTCGCGCGACCCGAGAGGACTTACGAGAGCGATGCTCGACGCATTCCTAAATACTCGTCCATGCACTATTTCACATAGTCATCTGCTACAAATTCCCTGTCACTCTGGTGGCAGTGTACTGTGTTCCTCTTCCCGCCCCGGCACGCGACAGGACGCCCAAGGTTGCAGTTGAACGGTCGCGCGACCTGAGAGGACTTACGAGAGCGACGCATTCCTAAATACTCGTTCACGCACTATTTCATATAGTTATCTGGTGCTCTTTGTCTCATATTATAGTTATTAACTGATTGCTTTGGTGGTAGTGTGCTGTGGTTCTTTTTGCGGCCCGGCAGCCGACATGACGCGCATGGTTGCAGCTGAACGGTTGTACGACCCGAGAGGGCTCTTCACGTGAACGATGCTCGACGCAATCTTAAATGCTCGTGCATGCACTATTTCAATTCCCTGATCGCTATGGTTGAAGTGTGCTGTGGTCATCTTCGTGCCTCGGCACGCGACAGGACGCCCAAGGTTGCAGGTGAACGGTCGCGCGACCCGAGAGGACTTACGAGAGCGACGCTCGACGCATTCCTAAATACTCGTTCACGCACTATTACATATAGTTATCTGCTGCTCTTTGTCTCATATAATTATTACCTGATCGCTTTGGTGGTAGTGTGCTGTGATTCTTTTCGCGCCCTGGCACGCGACAGGACGCGCAAGGCTGCAGGTCAACAGTCGCGCGACCCGAGAGGACTCTCCACGAGAGCGATGCTCGAGGCATTCTTAAGTACTCGTTCAAGCATCATAATCAGCCTTTATCTGTTTCGAATCCCAATCATTGTATTATCCTAGAGTTAATCATATAAATTGAAAAAAAAAATACCTAATACTTTGTCCTGGTTCTTAGTTGTAGCTGTAAAAATGCACCCTTTACCTACGTGAATTGTTTTTTAAATGTTAGGTGGCAGACGAGCAGAAGGATCACCTGATGGTAAGCGATTGCCATCGCCCATGTACACCCGCAACTACAGAGGAGTCACAAGTGCACTGCCAACCTTTTACTCTTCACCTCAAACCTTTTTATTCCCTTTTTTAAACCAGTCGGTGCCTAAAGATGTGACCTCAAATAATACACTCTACTTATACAAGTCTAGGGCAAAATGGTTGCCAGTGGGCCACAAGGTGCCCGGGTCAAGGCAGCGGTGAATGCTCTGTGGCCTAGCTAGTGAACTTTGCGAATGCTTATAGCAACCACATATAACTATATGAAACAAGCTAATAGCAACTAAATGCTGATAGGCTCTTATTTCACGACTGAAGGTCAAATTAAAAAAGTAGTCAAATATACCCTCATTTTTCATCCCAAAAATGTATTATGAATAAAGTCTATTTAAGCATGTTAGATAACCAAAATAAGCGAAATAAATCAGCTGTTCCATACTTTATTGCCGGGTGTATAATCAATTTTGTAGGTACCTATATGAAAGCTGGTTTCTTTACGCTTATGACTAGCTACACCCTGCAGTTGGCGTATACTGTCCCGGTGCAGGGTCAAGGTCTCCATCATAGAAATCCAAGTCATTATAGCTACTATTTTTTTTTATGTGATAGGGGGCAGACGAGCAGACGGATCACCTGATGGTAAGCAATGGACAACATTTCAAATTTTTAACATGTCCATATTGTTTTTTTATATGAAAGTAGACATAAAATGAACAGACCCATATTTTTTCTTTTTTCAAAATTTGTCCATTTTCATGCATAAAATAATTATTGAAATTCTTTTTATTCTAAATAGACGTAAGCGCTAAATGACGTCATCGGACGGCTGAATACAGCGATATTCCTTAGCTTATCATTGTTTTAATAAAAAAAAGGTAATACTGTCAAAGGTAAATAATACTAGTGTCAACATTGTCAACGTCATTCATACATTCAACGATGACAAGTTGTCTTTTTTTTGACAGTTACATGTCATGAGTTTGGCATTACGTAAATTTAAAACTATAATGTGCTAAGCAAAGAAATATTTTACATTCTGCCGTCCGATGACGTCATCTTACGTTTTTTAGTTTTTAATTTTTTTCTCAGTAAATAAGCAATATAAAAAATGAATAAATATATATAAAAGTAAACAAAGAATTGGTATTTTTTGTTTCAGAGCTTAGCAATTTTGAAATGTTGTCCATTGCCGCCGCCCATGGAAACTCGCGACACCAGTGGAGTCACAAGTACGCTACCAACCTTTAAACCACACAGCGAAACACAGAACAGTGCTGCTTCACGCCGGTTTTTAGTGAGGCCGTGGTATCACTCCGGTCGAGCCGGCCCTTTCATGCCGAAGTGTGGTTCTCCCACGGTTGAATACTATGATGGGATTAGGCTTAATCATGATCCAGTTGGTCTGGATTCTCTGTCTTAAGATTGCGAAGGTCTACGTATTAATCAAACTGTACAAACAGGGTGCCTGGGTCTAGGACGTACTAGTGATGAACCACGAACTATTGATCATACTGGCACTACGATTAACATCACAATAACTTAATCTATTTTTTTTTGTATATTATTTTACGAACAGTACGGGCTTTAGTAGAAATGAAAACGACCAAATGCTTGCGCGGTGCAATAGCGCACACCGCTATCTAGTGGTGAACTTAGGAACCAAACATTGGTTAATGTGAAGATGCTTTTATGATCGCGTCTGATGCTTGTGTATTAAGTTTGTTTACATGTTTTATTAACATCTCTATTTAAATATTTATATTAAGGGTTGCAAACACAAACTTCCTTAATTCTGGAACCAAAAATTGGGTTTCCGAAACGACAGTTTTCGACGTATGCCGATGAAAAAATACCTACTTATTCCTATAGAATAAATTGAATCAGATGATCGGTCCAATAAAAGTAAAATTCTGAAGGATCGATACAAGAGTTAGTAGGTCGGTATCCAAGGGTATCTGGATATTACGTAAAACAATAAAAAACATCGTTCACAAGATAAATATCCAAGGGAATACGGCCTAGCAGATGTTCGTGCTAACGAGAAATGATCGAATATACGACATCACCTCAAGTTCCGTACCACTCCGATAGGCTTTTTAGGAAACTGAGTTACACGTCGCTTACAAATCGTCGCGTCAAAATTTGATATAAAACCACTTGACATTAAGGTGAGATTCAATTTATTTATTTATTTATTATTCGGAAAACAAAACAGATAACAATCAGTAAATTATGAATGTGTTTTTTTATTATTTGATAGAAATGGGGTGAGCCCTGCGTCTCATAGCCACTGCGACCAGTAGATGATCTATTGTGGCAGCCCCGTAACCTATTACAGCACCTCATGTAGCTCCAGTTCCAGGATAAACCCGAGAATGGAGCTGATGGGGGAGCTCTTGATCTCCCTTGAGCACGAGAATTGGGCTCCTGGTATCGTGAATAAAATTTATTTAGCATATTATATCAACGAAATAAGCGAAAAAAAATCAACTGTTCCATATAAAATAGAATATCCACCCGGCAATAATGTATGGAACAGCGGATTTTTTTTGCTTATCGGATTATAACGATATAAAAAAATGACGATGTATAAATAGATAACTACTCTTTATTAGACAACATACAAACGTAGAGCTAGGCATGCCGAGATACAATGTCTTATCACTGGGAGCGATCTCTTAATAATTAATAATTAAACTTAATAATTTGTAATATTATCGTTGACCAAAATAAAACCGATATAAATTCTAAATTCAAAACGTCGCCTTTGTGTCGTTAAGCTGAAATGAACCAATCAAAGTTTCCCCTCACGATTCATTTCTTATCGCGGACCCCTAAAAATAGTACGCCCAATTTCCACCCCCAGCCTATCATGAATTCAAAGTCAATAGGTCGGTAGCAACCAAGCCCAGGGACGGATTTGACTTGAGACACAGTAAGCATGATTTGTCCGTGGGTGAGCGACACTTCGGCATCGACAGGAGTGCCACGGTCTCACAGAAATCAGGCGTAAAGCAGTATTGAGTGAGCAGATTGAGTGTGGGCTAATCCAGGAGGATATTGACAGCGCACTTATGACCCCACTGGTGTTGCGGGTGTCCATGGGAGAGCGTCCATTGATTACCATCACGAGATTCGACTACTTATGTATGAGTGGGCGAGTGGTGGTTTTTTCATGTGATAGGTGGCAGACGAGCATACGGTTCATCTGATGGTAAGTAATTGCCGCTGCCCATGGGCACTGGCGATACCAGTGCTCAGCCTTTAGGCTAAATTTAATTATTTTGTTCTTTTTATCATATAGGGGGGTAGACTATCAGACGTATCACCTGATAGTAAGCGATTACCGCAAGGAGGGCCCTAGAGCGTATGTGCCTAGGGCCCCGACATGCCCTGAGCCGGACCTGCCCATCCCTACGTTTAGTCTGACTTGGCAACATCCAGTCTAGATTTCTATACACTGTTTATTTTATCTTTCGAGAAAAGCTGCCCTACAATATGGTCCAAGTTATTTTTTGGGTTGCTAGGCGGCTATTGACGACCCGTTTGGGTCAGTGGTAGTGAACGCTGCCTCTGCACTCTGGTGCAAGGGTGTGGGTTCGATCCCCGCACAGTACAAACATTGTGTGCATGAAAATGTATGTTTGTTATTGGTCTGGGTGTTTTCTATGTATTATAAGTAAGTATTTACAAAAGAAAAGTAGCAAATGTATATATTTGTAGT
The DNA here is from genome assembly GCA_019059595.1 of Marasmia exigua. NCBI lineage: Eukaryota > Metazoa > Arthropoda > Insecta > Lepidoptera > Crambidae > Marasmia > Marasmia exigua. Next base: position 24,077,057 of record CM032473.1, read on the forward strand.
TCCGCTGTTGGTTCTGATATCCGTAACACAGGTGCTTGAGCTATTACGAGATAGGTCTCGTAATCAGATCAATGTATGTGATGTGATATATTTATTTATTGTATTGGTTGGATGGAAAAGTCTTTTCAGGTCGATTGTAGTAATGTATAATTAGCTTAGATTTACATTACTATCCTGAAGATTATTATATGATATTAAAAAAACATCTGACGACCTACGACCAAGTCAGAATTTTTTTAGTCGGAGGTTCAATCAGGTACTGTATGCGTATTTCTAACTCGGTGGTTAGGATAACACCTTAAGGAAACCTGCAGGTTTCAGATTATTTTCTCGTAGTGACCCATCATTGTTGAGATAATGAATATGTAAGTATAACCTAATTCAGTTGGTCTGGCTCCTAAGGGCTGGTACGTCAGTCGCTTCGTTATTTTTTATGTGATAGGTGGCAGACGAGCAGACTGAAATGAAATGAAATGAATATATGAATGATATATGAATAGTTTATTCCATACAGAACACTTATGAATGTCAACATGTTTACCACTGGTTCGGAATGTAGTTTTCTGCCAAGATGACACCAGCGAAACAATTAACAGTTACTCTTTAAAAAAAAAAAGTAGCTAAACAATATGAATAAATAAATAAAACTTTATTATTTCAATAAAGTTTTATAATCATTTCAATAAAGTTAATCATTAAATGTCACCATCAACTTAAAAATAAAATACAATTTTTCTGTTGAACGCCTAATTGTAAGCAATTGCCGCCGCACATGGACACCCACATGTCTAGCAGTCACAAGTGCTCTACCAATTTGAAACCCCCCTTTCCCCCAGATTGGGTCACCGGTACCTTCTCTCCCGCAGGGAAACACGACACAGTGCTGCATCACGCCGGTTTCTGAGAGGCCGTGTTATAACTCCGGTCGAGCCGGCCCATGCAGAAGCGTGGCGCTCCCACGGTGTAATTACCAGACTCACCAAATACTGGATTTTGATCCAAGCGTAAACCCTGGACTCCAAATCAACAGCTTTGGACGGAATAACACACTGAGAGCCGCGACGTGCTCGCCGCGTCATCACTCCCCCTTGAAAACGCTCGCAATCCGTCAGTGAGGCATCTCCTTTAAAGTGACGGGTAGGGCATACTAGCGACGACAATCGATTTTAATTTTTAACTTCTAAACCTGTTCTATTTTAAACAATTTCGGGGTTACAACCTCTCGGCAAAACTTATAACTATATATTAAATAACCATGCAAAAATGTTGGGTCCGTTTTTGTACGCGAAAAATAGATTCACGCCAAAAGCATTTTTTCTTTAATAAACATAAACCTAGGTTTATGTTTATTAAAGAAAAAATGCTACCACACGGACCACACTATTAGGTAAGTACTAGTACTTACCTACTAGTGTGTATTTCACGTATCATCAAATAGTTAGTGAAAACATCCAATTACTAGTTTCCGAGAAATTCCTTTGTTTTCGATTACATAACCGCGTACAAAACGAGTAAACATTGTGTACGAATGACCTTGCAATACTCGTTTATAAAGTATAGGCACATACTAGATTATAATATTTATAGTTTAGTACGGGGTTCTTTGGGTAGACCACCTGCCCGATGGTCCGACGACATTATAACGGCAGTGGGGAAACAATGGATAAGGCTGGCAGGGGACCGAAGGAGTGTCGTGATAAAGGAGAGGCCTATACTCAGCAGTGGGTGGATATGGGCTGAAGTGATGATGATGATGATGATAGTTTATTATATCGTGTCTGCAGTTTGTACAACCTGTGCGGATAAAGAATGGGAAGTGGATAGATGCGCCGCCATTTCTGATACCATTCTTTATCCGCACAGGTTGTATTTCTTTCATATTGAATTGGAAAATCGCATGTAAAGGCGCTGTTATTTGACAAGTGATTGAGGATACCGAAACGACCCAATCGGCTGGCAGCGCTCTTGTGACTCCCCAGTGTTAGGTGTCTAAGAGCGGCGAACGTATACCATCAGGTGATCCGTCTGCTCGTTGCCTTGACTGCCTCGGTGGCGCAGTGGTTAGTGGGTCGCACTTTAAAGCGACGGTTGCACAAGAGGTTCCGAGTCAAGCCAAAAATGTATACCTAAGTTTTCGGTAAAAAATTCTAGGTGTCAGCCCGGAGTCTGGAAGTTGGCAGTCTTGCACCCCCGTGCCTCGGAAAGCACGTTAAGACGTTGGTCCTTTTGTTACCAATGAATAATCGATCCCCTTCTGCTGTGCCATGTAATATACCTATCTCTTTTCCCCGCGTAATACATGGAAAGACAGTTACAGATTCACCCCGAACAGTCCACGGCTTACTCTTTCGCTCTGAATTCTGATTATTCCACTCATTCGGCTCACTCGGATCGTTTAACTCATTCGGTTCAGTCGGAATCGAGATCAATTTGAGTCGAATTATACATTCAGATCGAAGATTTCTAATTTTCCAACTTTCTACCACGTGCCTCAGTTCTGTGGAACGGTTTGGCTGCAGGAGTTTTCCTGACGGCTACGACTTAGGGACCTTCAAGAGAAGAGCGTACTTTTTTAAAAAGGTCGGAAACACATTAACGATCTCAATTATTTTGCGGATATTAATGGGCGGTGTTGATTACTTTCCATCAGGTGACTAGCTTGCTCGTTTGTCCGCCTTTTGGATTAAAAAAAATAGATAAGAGATTTGAAACAGTGTATCATTTGGCTGAGTTGGATCGCTTCAGTAAAGAGTTACACTCGTGTATCAAGCGGTGCGTGCTTGGATATGAAGTTACCTTCCGTAGAAAGGCGCACGTTCTTATGAACTCTCGGCTCCAAAAAAGCTAATAAACAGTGCTATATTCGTACATCGCGTTGGCCTAGTGTCTGGTATCGCAGGCGACCACAATCGGCCTAGTTTCAGCTGTGTGGAGGCCTAATATCAGCTGTATTCCGCCGAGCGAATTTCGTGAAGGTCGTCTACCTAAACTGTAGGGTTACCACATTGATTTAAGTCTGGTAAGGATTTTCTAATATAATCTTTGACTTCTGGAAATTCGCACAAAAAAACCTGCTTTTCATATAAAGTCGGTCACGTTACTTGGTCATTTTGTATTGGCAGTCGAAATAATGTTCGACGGATTTCGAAAAGTCGTGGAAATAACATTGTTAAGAATAAGAATACTTTATTAATTTGGACATCACAACACTATACAAACTTAGGTTCGTGAACACACACTAAGTCATTTGACTTAGTCATAGAAAAGAAATAATAATAGTACAAGAAAAACAAAGCAAAGAAAAAAAACATTATAAGGGTACAAATACTAGCAGTGCATATATATTAAATGTGTGTTGTGACTACCAACATAAATGTTTGTTCAGATATAGTTGGTAGAATTCGTGGTCAAAGGAATGTTATTGTTCACAGATAATATTCTCGAAACCGATATTTCGGTCATGGCGGCCAAACTCAGCGATCAGCCATCAGACAGGACATATTATTGTGTACTGAAGAGGGATCGGGTGCAGGACCAACGACTTAAAGTGCTTTTTGAGGCACGGGAGTACAAGACCGCCAACTTCCAGACTCCGGGCTATTAAAAATTTCTTATCGAAAACATAGGTACATATTTATTGGCCCGACCCGGGGACCGAACCAGGGACCTCTTGCGCAGCCGTCGCTTTAAAGTGCGACCCACTAACCACTGCGCCACCGAGGCAGTCAATACAGTACATAGTATACAGATACACAGTTAGCGAATTATTATAGAACACCCTGATTTTTCTTCTTCAACAGCATGTATTTGCCCATAACAGATCATATGCCTCTCCAATCTCTCCACTTTCTTTGTCGTTGGACTTTCTGCACCATGCTGCTCCTTCTTAAGCCTCGATGTCGTCGATTAGATACTTATTAAGTAGGATTGTTAAATGCTGTTCTGTTCTGTCTTTCGTTTGTGTGGTTGTCTGTGCCATTGTGCCTGCAATATGTGCTGCTTTTTATTTGTTTTTGATGCTGGCCCTAACAATAGAGAAGACCTCAAAATAGATCGGAACCCTTAAAATTCAACCGGTCAATATTAATATATAACGTGTCTCTCTAAACACTTGACATTGGCGGAATCATACGTGCGGGTTTAGGAACCAAAAAAAAAAAACAAAAATAAAGTAGGATTATTTATTTATTATTCGCGGATAGTCCCGAAACAAAACTCGTGCCAGTCCCTTTTAACATTGCGTGCTGGAACGGGCGGAACTGCGACTTGTATTTGTGATGAAGAAAAATCTTGTAAATGGCCCATTTTTACTTGGGAGAATTGACGTTTCTATCAATAATGACTTTTTAATTAAAAATATTTTTTTTAAAACTATCCTACACGTCCCTTATAATTATGGGGTACTAGCACCAATAGTTCGTTTACAAATTAAAAAAAAGTCAGTATGGAAAATACAACTTCTAAGAAAATCGCCAGAAAAAACGGAAATTTCATAGGTAAGACCATTATAATCGTGTTGATTTAACCTAACTCTTCATCAACAATAATAATAATAATAATTCTCACAACATCTCATACCGATCAGGTCAACACCTGATTCCGTACTAAGTAGCTTAAGCACTTGTGTTACAGATATCAGACAACAGAGGAACACAAATATATACTTAAGTATACAAGAACAAACACAAGTGTTCATCGCACGAATGTTTGTCCAGGGTGGGGATCGAACCCACGACCTTTGGCGCAAGAGGCAGGGTCACTACCAATTGCGCCATCCGGTCAGTCAATCAAATAGAAATCTAAGTTTAGCCTTCCAACCTTAACGTACTCATGACAAGGTATAAATACTTATTTACGAGTTCCTTATTGCAGATAAGTACTATGCACGCATTAGCAAACCTTCACCCTGTCGCCAAGTGCAAACTCCTAAGGCTGTGCCTAAGGCCTGTGTACGACCGTGAACTTACTCCGCTGTAAGTTGCCTCTTTTATGCAACGTGTGACAAATGCTAGCTGATGGTAAGCGACTTCCGTAGCCTGACGCCTGCAACTCCAAAGGACTTGCATACTTGTTGCCGACCCTTTAAGAACCTTACACTCCTTTTTGGAAGAACCTAAGACTCGAGTCGTCTCTCGGGAACAATTCAGAGGGAATTGAGCTCATTCCACTTCTGGAACGTTCGCCTGACATAGAGTTCTTTGGTCACATAGCCCGGAAAAAAATACATTACCTAAAGCAGCTGATGGTCACTGGCAAGGTGGATGGAAGGGTACCTAGTGTACGAGTCAACTCAAACATTTTATTGTATGACGTGTATTTTGATGATTCCGATGTACAGCCAACCTACTTTTGCAACTTTCTGGCATCTAGTACCGAACGTTACACCTAGACCGCTCCGTGTATCTGTTTGTGACCAGTAAAAGTTTTCTGACCTAATTAATGATATTTCAGCTGTTCTTATAACTCAAGTTTTTTTTTATAATGACAGTATATTGACTCGCCTCAGCCTGAAGGCAAGCAAAAGTCCACGTTGCAATTACTACAGGCGCAAGGTCCACTTTCGTTCAATTGATAAATTCATCGATGCGTTTTCAGGTTAGATTTTAACTCAAGACCTTTCTTCCCTTAACCGGGTGACGATCAAGGTACCTACCAACTGAGATATCTATTTCTATCAGGCCATTTTCAATCTGGGGATCTCAAGTGACCAAGAATGTATTTTGTCTTTACATAGTTTAAAAGGCACATTAGCAAGTAGACCTTCAGCGCTATATGTGCTGAGCGAATCCGAAGGTCGACTGCCTCAGTCTCTGCGCGGCCATGAACTGGTACCTAAGGCCTAATGGTGTAATGTGGCCGACCTGACTCTCGTTAATAGTCATCATTGTCACACATATTACAATACTAGTCATTGTTAAAACTACGAATTCTACTTTTAAATTTTACGTATGCAAAAAGTCGCCATTACTTTTCTTTGGATATAGCCAAAAGGAACAAATAGGACAGCTAATGGTACAGTCAATAAAAAAAATTGATACGCAGTCACTTTTACGCATAGATAATTTCATGAGAAACATTATACTTATGTACCTATTATCAAGATTTGAAATCACTTTTCTGACAGCTACGTGATCATTGACGCCCATGAGCCATCTCGAGTCAGAGGGAATTCCCGTCTTTGGCGTTTAAATATAGACTCATACATCCAGCTAGAACGTAGTCATTAACTTTTTGCGACTAAAACGGCGTAGGAAATAGTTTTACATAGAAAAACTATCAAAGTATTTTAAACACTTGAGTACCTACGCTCCGTAACATGTAAATTCGGAAGCGATTCCGTAACAGCATAATAAAACTACATGAATATTATATTGGGTACATGTTGCGATCATCACAAGTGGCTAAGTGTATTCTGTGTTAAGAGTTAGTCACTGTGGAGCTGTGACCTACAAACGGGTCGTGTCCTAGGACTATTACATAGCTAGGGCCCCTCCTAAGGTGACACGGGATCGCTCGACTTGTTGCTAGGCTGGGCTAGCCTAGCTTCTGTCGCGGCGACGCTTGTCCTACACATTTTGAATCGATTAGTATCTAAGTATGTAATACAATTATGGAAGAGTTATTTATTTTTTTGTTATACTCAATTGTTTATTTCTTTCCATAAGGTACAGTAAGGTGGTGGTTATATAATTTAGTAGAACAGATTATGGACCCTGTTAGGACATAACAAAATTTAATAGTTATTTTCAGTACTGTGAAAAAATATATCTGTTACGGTACAGTTTGTATGTACAGTTATAGCTAAGTAATGTAGGTTATCATTACTACTCATACCTAATATCATGGAGAGTTACTTTTAAATATGACAGTATTTTCGTTTTTACCTATTATTAGTATTTACTTATCCTCTACTGGTATAAATCGCTTCCAGCGATAAGTCCGCCGAAATTGTACATTTAAGTTTCTGTAATGCCAGTTTTTTTAAGTTGTGTTTTTTGTGCAATATAGTACCTATATCTATCTATCTTACAATCAATGACTGAGCTAAAATTAGATAAATTTTAAATAGTACTTGTACAACCTGTGCGTATAAAGAATGGGATCAGAAATGGCGGCGCATCTATTCACTTCTCGCTCGCACACTATTTGGGGTGCGAGTATAGACGCAAATAGTGTGCGGGCACAAGGCAGTGTCTCTAAAGTGCTGGCAGCATTATCCTCCTGGATTTCGACAAAAAACTAAATGATAAGAAAAACTACCGTTTCCATTTTTAAACCCAATATCCATAGACAATGAGACGCAAAAGTTGTTAGCGCAGCGACTGATCATTGACGCCATATCGCCGACCTCGGCTATTAAGATATAAATTTTAATGTTGTACTTGTTATTTGCCGACCCCCCAAGGTCGCCGGGAGGTCGTCCCCGACCCCTGCATACCTCCGGAGGACTCCGGAGGGTGACGGACGATAGAGGGGATTTTTCTATTATTTCTAACCTCGAGACGTCCTTAGTCTGAGAATCCGTAGTTGTATCGCGGCCATTTTGAATTTGTTTAATTTTGGCGGGAACTGGTAACAGGTTTGTGGTTATTGACTCTTGTTAATTGATATCCTTGTTGTAGAGCATTTATAATGAGAATTGTACGAAAGTTTCCAAAACTAATAGAACAAATGTGACTGACCGGATGGCGCAATTGGTAGTGACCCTGCCTCTTACGCCAAAGGTCGTGGGTTCGATCCCCGCCCTGGACAAACATTCGTGCGATGAACACTTGTGTTTGTTCAGAGTCTGGATGTAATATATGTATTTAAGTATATATTTGTGTTCCTCTGTTGTCTGATATCTGTAAAACAAGTGCTTAAGCTACTTAGTACGGAATCAGGTCAACGTATGAGATGTTGTGAGAATTATTGAAATGTTGATCAGAATGGTTGGTGGAAGACGTGGTGTAAAGGACACCCTATAGGTTATTAAGTTTATCGTATAAGTACTTAATTGCTAATGCTATTATTCTCGTAATTGGGTCGAATAATGCATATTTTGTGCACCCACATGGTACGTTTGGTATCTATGTAGAAGGTAACAAGGATCAAGTGTTCAAACCTTCAAGATAGAGTATCTCTACATTATTTAATTTTGTTTTTTTTTTATTTATTATAACCATAAAAACACGATTTATACATAAAAAATACATCTGCCAAACTGTTTAACAGTTTGTCGGCAGTAGTTCAAAAAGTTAAGGTGACGGGTAGTGCACACTAGCGACGCCAATCGATTTAAAAAAAATCATGGTTATTTAATAAATATTATAAGTGTATACCGAGAGGTTGTAGCCCCGAAATTGTTTAAAATAGATCCGGTTTAGTAGCTAAAAATTTAAATCGATGGTCGTCGCTAGTGTGCCCTACCCGTCACCTCAGTTGATCCGTCTCATTGTCTGCCCCTTAACTCCCTTCGAAAAGCGCTCGTTTTTGTGCACTGATTCACCATTGCTTCGGACTAATTCCAAGCAAACCAGCAAATATGAAACCAGCGCGGCAGCGGCTCAAAACCGCTTCAGCACATGCTGAGCTTGGACCTTGTAGACCACTTTACTTTGTTCCTTTTTTTCTTCCTTGGTCACTAGTTTACATCACTTCAAGAATCGCCATAGGGAGAGCAACCTTCGCGCAGCTCGGTTCCGTATGGCAATCGCGGAAACTGACTAGGAGAGCAAAACTCAAAATATTTCGGTCCAACGTAAAAACCGTGTTGCTATACGGATGTGAGACGTAGAAGGTCACCAAATACATCTCGCACCGGCTCCAGGTTTTCGTTTACCGCTGCCTTCGCCGTATTCTTCGGGTATACTGGTCCGAGAAAATCACGAACGTAGATCTGTGGGATCGCTGCGGTTAGACTCCGATCAACCAGCAGATAAAACGCCGCAAATAGAACTGGATCGGCCACACGCTCCGAAGGGTACCGGACCACATACCGAGGCAAGCCTTAGACTGGAACCCCCAAGGAAAACGGAAACGTGGCCGCCCTAAACAATCCTGGTGACGGACTATCACTGCAGAAGCGAAGACCTTAGGACTAACTTGGAGCGAAGTAAAACGTGAAGCTTAAGACCGTTAGAGATTGCGGAGCACTGTGGACACCCTTTGCCCCACCTAGGGGACATAGGACATTAAGGGCCGATTTCACCGTTGAAATTGAATGCGATCAATTCACTTGAACTCGGTTTACGCGCTAAACTGAGTTCCGTTCCTTTGTTTTCGCCCGCATTGATCGCGTTTAAGCGTTGATCGCATTCAATTTCGACGGTGAAATCGGCCCTAAGTCAAAGAAGTCACTAGTTTATGTATTAACTTATTTTATCTGTTTTGTTTGACTATTTCTTTCCTATGTATTACTGTGCAATATCAATTTATAGAATAGAATAGAAAAATGTTTATTTGGCACCAAAAATACAGATAACAAAATATAGATCTATACATTACTTATTAACATCTTGACATTGCATCCAGAACTAGACATATTTACAGATAATGTTAAGTCCTTAGTAAATAAAATTGATATGTGTTTATAAATACAATAAGAGCTAATTATTTATAATTATGTAATTGGGTTTATCCCGTACAATTATATTAAATAAATAAATTAATTAATTTAATCCTAATCTAGGTACAGTATAATAACTAAATTCTAAGTGGCGCCAAAAACCTTTTTGCGCTGCTGAGCGGGGACCTCCCCGCTCAGCTATTTGTCGAGACACAGAATTTAATGTTATGTGTCCTATCCCTGTTAAACTTGTATGTGGTCAACAATAAATGTTTACAAACACACACTTACACACACTTAATTACAAAAACTAGTAAAACTAATAATTAAAACCACTTTAGTATCGCAAGATGTTTCTCGGTGTACTTTTTGAATGGCATGGCAACCCTAAGTCTAGTCTCAAACACAATCAAACACATAGGACTCCCTACAGAATGAGAGGGGATAGTCCGGTTCAGGGGCCCATAGCGCGAACCGGACGTTACAACCAAATTGGAGTTCCTCTGCCATTCACACGAGCTGCGTTTCTCCTTTGTTTGGATGCGACAGGTGTATGATCTCGTAGTTACGGGTTACGTCTTCGCATTAAGACCCCAGGGGCGCCCATGTTGTAGCAATTTATTGGATTAAAACGTCGTCAAGGATTGGAAACGATCCCGAGGGATGAAATAATGAAAGGGTAAAGGTTGCTGTTTGAAATGGTTTCTAGAATACAAGAATATTGATACTAAATACTTCATCAGCAACCCACACTCGTCCACTGCTGGACATAGGTCTCCCCTAATGCACGCCACTGCTCCCGATTTTCGGCCACTCTCATCCAGCCCACACCAGCCAGCCTTCGAATGTCATCATCCCATCTTGTCCTACACTACGCTTACCGAGTCGCGGTCTCCACTCAAGGACTTTACGGCTCCAACGGCTGTCAGTTCTGCGGCTAATATGACCAGCCCACTGCCACTTCAGTTTGCTAATTCGGTGGGCTATGTCGATGACTCTGGTTCTCTGTCGGATTACATCATTTCTGATGCGGTCCTTCAGAGATACTCCGAGCATAGCCCTTTCCGTAGCTCTTTGAGCGACTTTGAACCGGTGGACTAGTGCAGCCGTGAGTGTCCACGTCTCGGCACCGTAAGTCATGACCGGAAGAACGCACTGGTCGAAGACTTTCGACTTAAGACTTTGAGGGATTGGTGACGAGAAGACTTGACGAAGTTTACCAAATGCTGCCCAGCCTAGCTGAATTCTTCTATTGGCTTCTCTCTCGAAGTTGTTTCTGCCTAATTGGAGCGCTTGTCCTAGATAGACATATTCCTGAATAACTTCGAGAGGTACTCCATTAACAGCGACCAGTCCCGGATCAACGAGCTCAATTCTTAGTATCAGCCTATAAACTGTCCCACTGCAGGGCAATGGCCTCCTTCATCATCGCTACTATGATGGGATTAGGCTTAATCACCACGCTTGCCTAATGCGGATTGATAATCACAAACCCCAGCTGTTTGATAAACTCGAAACATACTTTTTGCTAGACCCGGGAATCGAATCCAGGACCCCGAGATCATGGCTCGGTACTTAAACCATTAGACCCATAGGGCGTCAAGTACTTACCTTTTATTACTAGTTAGATAAGTACTAAAAACCAGTATACACCTAGGTAGATAATTACTGTTGTGGGTTTTTCACGGGATTCATTACCACTTACTTCAGTTCGTAGAACGGTTTCCTCAGCAGTAGGTATCAGGTAGGTATATACCTATTTTCTGACGAATAGGACCTTTCATGAAACGAGCGTAGGTACTCATTCCTAATAATATTAAGGAAGATAACAATCTGCTTAAGGTGACGGGTAGGGCACACTAACGACGTCAATCGATTTTAATTTTTAGCTACTAAGCCGGATCTATTACCCGTCACCTTAATGAATTCACTTTTATGCTTTTGTCAAAAAATGTTAACACTCTTCTTGGCTTCCATTATATTGAACTTCTGTTAACTTTAGTCCGTTCCATTAGTCGTTTGTTAAATTACGTAAATTAAGAATTTACCACTACCGATTATCAAAGTTAACTTAAAACTATTGGTTTAATACTCTTGCTTGTTTTCTGAGCTTGGTATAAACAACGGAAGGTTTATAATAATATATTTCCGGTCAGCTATTGTAAATTATTAAGGCGACACCGCGGCGAAGCTATCGCCGCCACTTAATTTATATTGATTGTGGCGATTAGAAAACATTTTTTAAAAATGTAATTCAATGAATACTTAAAGGAAAGTATTAATAAATATTAGCGACCCATTATTAATAATTTCGTCCTACAAGTAACGATAATTTCCGTAGGTAATTGCTAAAAGTAGCCACTTAAGACAGTTATGAAAATTATTGTTACTTGTAGGAACTAATTATTACATAAGTTCGTCTCAAAAAATGGTTAGTACTTTTCTTAAAGTATCAGTTGAAGTTAAGTATAAGTAAAGTATGAGCCTATAAACTGTCCCACTGCAGGGCAAAGGCCTCCGTCATAGAATTCAAGTTATCGCTGACTATCCGTGACTTAGCTAAGCGTCTTGTCGAAGTCACGGGAGAGCCAAAAGGTGGCAGCTACCTCGCCCAGCGAATTTCCATCGCGATCCAGCGGGGTAATGCTGCCAGCATTTTGGGGACACTGCCACGGGGACCTACTTTGTTTTAACTTTCCTTTTTATTTACTTTTAGTCTAATTTTATTTCTTAGTTATTGTGTTAATTTTCTTGTGTTTTTGTTCTATTTTAAGTTATGTAAATAAAGTTATCGCTACTATCATGGGATTTGAAAAAATCGCTAGATACTTTTCGCTTGAGCCGGCAATCGAACCCAGGACCCCGAGATCACGGCCCGGTACTTAAACCGCTAGACCAACAGGGCGTTAGTTGAAGTACTTTTTTTTTAATGTCTCCTATTTGCCACAATCAATATAAATGACTTGGGGCGCTAGTATCGACGTAGTGTCACCATAACCACTATAGCAAGAACGTACTAATTCGCGAACCAAAGTCAGTTTACTAAAATAGGGTGAGCACTCGACCACGTTAAGAGCTACTTACTTTTAATTATAGGGAACGCAGAATTACCTACCGGTGCCTATTTTGGTCCCTAATTTACGGTAAGTTATTCGTACTTCCTAGTACGTACCTTTAGCTAAGTCGGTAAGTCGGTACAGTCGGAAAAGTATCTAATATAAAACAAATAAAAAAAGTATTGCAATATGTAAGGCATGGCTTAAATGCCATTAAAACTTTGACAGTGACAGACATTTGAATCATCATCATCATCAGCCCATTTAAGTCCCCACTGCTTTTCCTTCTCTGGGTGCTGATGATCATGCCAGCAGCTTTACCTTAGTCGCCTTTTACGACACCTCGGTAAGAGTGAGGGTGGCCTATTCTACTCTGCCGCGGACCACACTGCCAACATTAAACATTTGAATAACTTAGTTAAACAAGGCTATGTGAACCCATAAATTATATTTATAGGTATTTTATTCTGCACTTTTTCTATAATCGTTCTTTACCTGTGAAATTTCCGTTCTGAAACTATCCTTACTACTACACGTTCCTAAACATTGTCCATTAAGGTGACGGGTAGGGCACACTAGCGACGCCAATAGATTTTAATTTCTAGCTACTAAACCGGATCTATTTTAAACAATTTCGGCATTACAAACTCTCGACAAACACTTATTTATTAAATAACCATGCACAAATGTTGGGTCCTTTTTGTACGCGAAAAATTGATTCACACCAAAAGCGGCCATTTTTGGCGGTAATCCAAAATTCAAGCGCAAAAGCAGACCAAAAAGTTAACTATAAGTATAAAGTAAATAGTATAGGTTATGTATAGGTTATGTTTGCCTAGAGATTGTAATTGTTTAATTGTTTGTTTAAAATAGATTCAGTTTAGTAGCTAAAAATTAAAATAGATTGGCGTCGCTAGTGTGCCCTACTCGTCACCTTAAACTAACTTAGTTAAACAAGGCTATGTGAACCCATAAATTATATTGATAGGTCTTTTACCTTCTGCACTTTTTCTATAATCTTTCTTTACCTATGAAATTTCCGTTCTGAAACTATCCTTACTACTACACGTTCCTAAACATTGTCCATTAGGGTGACGGGTAGGGCGCACTAGCGACGCCAATCGATTTTAATTTCTAGCTACTAAACCGGATCTATTTTAAACAATTTCGGCATTACAAACTCTCGACAAACACTTATTTATTAAATAACCATGCACAAATGTTGGGTCCGTTTTTGTACGCGAAAAATTGATTCACGCCAAAAGCGGCCATTTTTGGCGGTAATCCAAAATTCAAGCGCAAAAGCAGACCAAAAAGTTAACTATAAGTATTAAGTAAATAGTATAGGTTATGTATAGGTTATGTTTGCCTAGAGATTGTAATTGTTTAATTGTTTGTTTAAAATAGATTCAGTTTAGTAGCTAAAAATTAAAATAGATTGGCGTCGCTAGTGTGCCCTATTCGTCACCTTAAACAAACACGTTTGCAAAAAAATTCAGACAACAGAGTTATTACAAATATAAGTGATTAACATCCAGACACTGAACAAATTCATGTTCATCATACAAACATTTATCGAACCCACGGCCTTAGGTGTATGAGGCAGGGTCAATACCAATGTGTAGTTTGAAAATCTGTCGCAAGTTCATTTCCTTTTACATCATCATCATCATCATCAGCCCATTTAAGTCCCCACTGCTGGGGCACGGGCATCCCTCAATCACATGAGGGGTAATTGCCATACTCACCACGCTTGGCAGACGGGTTGGCGAGGGTTTTGATATAAATGCAGAGTTATCCTTCTCTGGGTGCTGATAATCATGCCAGCAGCTTTACCTTAGTCGTCTTTTACGACACCTCGGTAAGAATGAGGGTGCTTTTACATGCCAAGATACTTCTATGACCCTTACCCCCTTATTACAAATCGCGAACAAAATTCATGACAGCCCCTTTTAACATAGCGTGTTGGAACGGGACGACATAAGCCCTAGTTCGGTAATCATTTTAGATCGTTAGATTTTAGCCCATATACGAGTAATGTGTCATACTGCAGGGCAAAGGTCTATCATTAGAAATCCGTATCATTAATAAACCGTGGGAGAGCTACGCTTCGGCATGAATGGGCCGGCTCGACCGGAGCGATACCACGGCTTCACAGAAAACCGGCGTAAAGCAGCACTGTGCGTGTTTCGCTGCGTGTGTGAGGGTACCGGAGGCCCAATCTGGGGGAAGGGGTTGTTTGAATGTTAGCAGCGCACTTGTGACTCCACTGGCGGTTATCTGTACTATGATGGGTTTAGGCTTAATCACCACCCTCGTCTAATTCATATTTCTAGACTGACTGTACTTACTTCTACGAGTTCATAGGTACATGTCATTGAGTCAAGTAGAGAATATTGTTAACTGGTCTTTCTTGATTGTATTTCGGTGTTTACGTGTAAAAACACAACTAGTTGGAAATGTATTTTTTATATGACTACGAAATAAAAGGGAAATTTTCGCACGAGTATTGAGTAACCTATTTGCTCGTATAATGTAGGTACCTAAGTACCTAAGTCATTGACTCGCAATTTACTGCCATAGAATTAACTTTTCAGTTTTCTAATTTACCTATATACCTATAAGTATGAGTGCTTTGGTTGGTTATGGCAAATAATAAATATGTAGGTAACGTTAAATTATTTAAACTTAAATATAGAATATATCTTTTAAATGAACAAAAAGCATACTGTAATTTATCACACATAATAACATAAAACAAATAAATTACTAAAATTCATCTATTTATCACATACATACCTACACATCTTTATTACAAAATTACCTACTACTCGTATAAATAACATATACCTATATTATGCCGCCTTCGTAATATTCGAAATTAATTTTTAATTTGTCTATACTTAATACATACTTTAACTCAATATATATACAAATATTAAATTTGTAAGAGTATTAAATCTAAACATGATGTATGGTGCATTCTGAAGCGATCTCTGTTTCTGTTGTAAGTAACTTGTAAGTCAAAAATGTATTTTGTTAGATATCCGCAGAATATCAGCGTCGAGGCTCTGTGTCTCGACAAATAGCTGGGCGGGGATCTTTTTGGCGCCACTTAGAATTTAGATATTATACTGTACCTAGATTAGGATTAAATTAATAAGTAATGTATAGATCTATATTTTGTTATCTGTATTTTTGGTGCCAAATAAACATTTTTCTATTCTATTCTATTCTATTCTATTCTATTCTTTTCTATTCTATTCTATTCTAATAGATTCTAATAAGGAGAAGTCCTTATTCCATAAATACTAAAATTTGACGACCCGTTTGGAACAGCTGTAGTGAACGCTGCGGGTTCGATCCCCGCACTGTACAAACATTTGTGTGCATGAACATGTCTGTTTGTATTGGTCTGGGTGTTCCCTGTGTATTATAAGTATTATTCCTACAAAAGAAAAGTATTATACGTATATATTTGTAATCACACTGTTGATTCTGATATCCGTAACACAGGTGCTTGAGCTACCTCTCTCGGAGTCAGATCAATGTAGGTATGTGATGTTTCGAAATATTTATTTATTGATGATTATAATTTTCCAAATCACTGAGATACTATTTCCTTCGTGTCTATAACTTCAAATCTTTGTTATTATTTTTAAATCGATTAAAGTTCCAGTTCGCCGACTCTTAAAACCGTTTTAACAAATATTGACAGCTTGCTTGAAGTTATGAGATATGAAATTGACAAATCTTTTGTTTTGATGTTAAATAGCTGTTTTGAAACTCGGTGAACTCCACACAAGTAAAATTAAATAATGAAAATGTATATTCTATTTTATTTATAAATAAATTAAATCCTACAGACAGCGGCAATGCTTATTATATAATCCGAAACACAAAACGCTTGCGTGATGTAATCGACACCTAGCGCCATCTATTGTATAAAGTGGAACTAATGTCTCGAAACGAAATGAAATAAGAATATCGTACTCACATGTCCACAGAATGCCAACTTGAACAGAAAGGTCAAAATCAATTTGTAGTAATCTCACGCGTCAATAGGCGCTAACTACCAGTTTACTTACCCCGATACACGAGTGGGAGATAGCCGCATTTGAAGCGAGGCGAGGCGTGTCGTCATAATTAAGTTCTAAGACTTGATTGGACTAGACAAATACGCTTTGCATACGTACGATTAGCCGAAACACGATGAATTGTACGATAGATAGATTTCTACTTACCTAAAGGAATATGTGTTTCTTTATTGCAATGTGAAAATCGTAGGTAAACTTACCTAGGATTACATTAGCGTGTTTTTTTCTAGTCTTGTTGGATAGGTAGTTACCGTGGGAGAGCCACGCTTCCGCATGAATGGGCCGGCTCGACCGCAGTGATAGTACTTACGACCTCACAGAAAACCGGCGTGAAGCAGCACTGTGCTGTGTTTCATTGCGTGAGTGAGGGTACCTACCGGTGGCCCAATCCGGGGGAATTCGGGTTTAAAGGTTGGCAGCGCACTTGTGTCACCACTGGTGTCGCGGGTGTCTATAAGCGGCGGCAATCGCTTACCTGATGGTAAGCGATTGCCACGACGGATTGGCAATCCCTCTGCTCGCCTACCAGCTATCACATAAAAAGGTAGATATAATAAACATAAGTAGGTTTATACCTGAAATTAGTACAGATACCTACAAAGACTTAGTACCTACCTAATCACCCACCAAAAAGCGTAAGTTTTGCCCAAACTATTTACATCTCTTTGATTCAATCAAATCACGCTACATCTTAGACCTTATTGTCACTTTCCATCAGGAGAAATGAGGTCAAGTGCAAACCCATTTAATATATTAAAAAAAAATGAAAATTATTTTGTGCTGTCGTAGCGTGTACCTACGAGTATATTTTCCCAACTAATCTAATGTAAGTCAATTAATACATACCTATGTTGGATACTATATACCTATTACAAGTTTATTACAGGTACGGGCATTATGGAATTTTTAAAAAGAAAATCTTAAAACACACAATTTTAATCACATCCATAAACATTACAAATTTATCTATAACATTTTTTCAACATAATCTTTAAATATATCTGCCCTAAACAAAACATTCATAGATATTATTATCAAATATTTTGGTACAATGTCGTTTACCGTTAATCCACTCGTCGCTGGTGATTATAATTGAATTTAAGATTCAGGCAAGGTTGTAGACTTGCGAAACCAAGAACATATCAAGGTTGGCGACCAATGTTCGCCATAGACACAAAGAAGTTAAGTGAAGCAGTGAAACGAGTTTATCAAATGTCTGGCTACTCTAATTTAAAAAAAAACTCCCCTTCTATCATGATGAATATTCTTCGATTATTACCTATAGGTTCCGAGCCATGAAAGCGCGGAATTACACGGAACTACATTTGGAGATTATTTCGGCAGTGAAGTTCTAACACCACGTAAGTCATTTTTAGCGGTTTTGACATTTTGATGCCATTCGCTAGAGAATCGATAGACGCGTCATTTCGCCCAATCAGAATCGAGATACGACCAATAAAAACCTTTAAAATTACGAAAGAGTAACAGCACGGAAGTCATAAAATGACCTAAGGTTTGAGAAAACCGCGTAAGTCACAATTTAGTTTTTAAATTTTTTACTAATTTGCTGGTGGTGGTTATGACATTTTGGTGCTATTCGTTAGATACTTGGAAGACAGATCGTTTTTATCAATCAGAATTCAGTTGCGGCCATCAACAAACCTTTTAAATGTTGAAAAGGTAACAGAACGGAAGTCAACAGTTGAATTCTAATGGTAATAGCACGTAAGTCTCCGATCAGTTTATTGGCTTTCCTGAAAAGTTGCTTAAAATGACTTACGTGGTGTTAGAACTTCACTGACGATTTGTCTATTCTCATAAAGCTCAATTTTTAATGTTGATGGCAACTCAACAATTGCGCTTTTAACGGGATTTCTTTGGCTGCGCGGAACCTATCATCGTTCTTCTGCCCTTTTCCCAGGTTATCTGGGCTCGGCGTGTCTTCCTTTCCACACGTCCCTGTCATTCGTCATCGAATCATCCACCCCTTTTCCCATCATGTCACTCTTCACACAATCCATCCATCTCTTTTTCGGCCGTCCCCAGTTCCTCCCACCCACACCCACTTACATTTACACTCATCACTCTTTTGGTTACATGTCATTACATGGCCATACCAGGAAAGACGATTTGCCTGCAATTTTTCAACCGGAACCTATGTAATACGTAATCGAGGAATTCTCAATTACGTATTATATACATTTTTTTTTAATTTTCGCGTTGCATTATAACTATTGTGTACTCACATATTTTACTCGACATTTCGGCTACGTTACAGCAGCCGTGTGGTCCCGGCAGAGTAGAATAGGCCACCCTCACTCTTACCGAGGTGTCGTAAAAGGCGACTAAGGTAAAGCTGCTGGCATGATCATCAGCACCCAGAGAAGGAAAACTCTGCATTTATATTAAAACCCTCGCCAACCCGTCTGCCAAGCGTGGTGAGTATGGCAATTACCCCTCATGTGATTGAGGGAGGCCCGTGCCCCAGCAGTGGGGACTTAAATGGGCTGATGATGACAGCAGCCGTGGTCACTAACGGAGCACTAATGGTGTATCACATAATAAATATCGTGTTAATTCCCGTCTTGATTAATTATACGTATTACATAGGTTCCGTATTCTCATCCTTCAAAATCAAAGTCAAATACGTTTATTGCTTTCATGAATGAAGTTCAGGTGTTACAATTTGTATCTTATGTTACCCTTCGTTCGTTTCGTGATGCGTATTGCCAAGGAGTTGAACGCCCTGCCTACGTCTTTTTTTCCTCAATGACTACAACTTCAAAATTTTAAAAGCTAGAGTGAATAGGTTACTTCTGGGTAAGCTCACTCCATCATAGTGTTCTTCTCAACTTCTGAGATCCAGTGTGAAGCCAAGAGCACAAGCCAGAGTCATAACCACTCGTGTTTGTCCAGTGTCTGGGTATACTTAACATTAAGTGGTATTAATGTAAGGTATTCGTAAATTCTCTGTTTTCTGATATTCGTACTAAGTTCTTGAGCTAAGTACCTACAAATAGTAAACGCATGAACTCGCACCAGACAGTAGAGTACCTACTTCAATATTATTGTGAATGAATATGACACCGATTGCCACGAGTCTTTGGCTCAAGTAGAAGGGTACAGGGAAAGAAAGATCATTGTCACTTAAGGTATTTTGAGAAAACTGTTAATGTTTATTTCATTTTCTCAAAGTCATTATTTAAAAACATTGTAAAGTATTTTTGTGCTATGATATTATGTGTTATAAAATGAAATAATATTAATTCTGATTTTTGCTAAATTAGAAAACAAATTGTAAGATTTTTTTTTCCAAACAATGGGTTAAATTTACAAAAATGGACTATGATCTTTCTTCCCCTGTACCCTTCTATATTTTTTTTATTATATAACTACTTATCTGTCATTATTATCATTCATTATAATCTATTTGCCCCCAGTTTTTGCGGGTTGTAATAAGGAATCAGGTCAATGTATGAGATGTTGTATGCATTTATATAAAAAGCGAGTACTACGCCGCCATTCCTTTATGACCGAGACACAAAAGGCAGTTTAGCATAGGATGCAACCGGTTACATGCACAATGAACAATTGCATCCAACTGTCATGGCAAAATGAGAACGTCATTTTCTGACTTCAAATTGTGTCACGTTGTCTTTACGATGACAGGTGATGACGTGGAGGATATGCATGGATGATCATAAAGGAAAAATAACCTAAGACAAGATATTGATTATTACAAAGCAAAGTCTCAAAATACGCATGGCTGAACCTATTGTAGTTAGATATTTGAAAGATTTTTTTATTATAGATAAAGATATTTATTTACGGAAACATGTGTAAGAACATATTAATACAGAGCATAACATGGGTTGGTACAGATTTAGAGTTTCAACATATTTTGCCAATATTTGGCGTGTAAAGTTTAAATTAGAAAACAGATACAATCATTATTATTATTATACATTTTTGAGATGAATTTTACATAGGTATTTCAAATATTTTTAATTTGGTATTTAGAAATGTCAATAGAAATTTAATTAACTGCATACATCCATAGGATTCCGTCAAAATGTATCATTAAAAAAATCATCTATACTATAGTAGCATTTCTCAGTAATAATTTGTTTAAATGTGGTTTGAATTTATTTTTAAATATATTTTTACTTAATAATTTTAAGTTTTGGGGAAGTTTATTGTAGATCCTTGGAGCCATACGTAAAATACTTCTATTCATTAAAGCAGTTTTTGAGGGAGGTTTCCGACATCTACTCACATCATGGGGGTTATCGTGTTTGAGAACCCCTAGATACCTACTGTTGGCCTAAGGTAAAATTGATATTTTAGACATCATATTAAAAAAATACTAATCACCTTGTTGAACCTAAGTATAGTAACTACACCATCTAACGGAATTTGGAGGTTTTGAAAAATAACCATAATTACTAGTTTATTAAATTTTAAAAATAATAAATATTTCACAACTTCACATACATTGATTTGACTCCGAGATAGGTCCGAATTAGATCCCCGGCGAACTTTGTACACTCATTATTAATTATTTAAATATTTTAATACTTTATGAAAAAAACATTTCATTTTCATTACCTACAGGCATTAAGGAACCGACAAGATTTATCCTCGTAAGTCTGACATGTTTTAAACATGTTAAATTATTATGTAAAATTAATAACCTTCGTTTATATTTGGTTAAAACAAAAGCAGAACCAATAATGTTACCTACTTAGTAACAATGCCATTCCTATGACTAACGAATGATTCGATAACATTGGCTTTATTGAAATGATGATTTGATTGAAATTAAACAAACGACGCCAGCAATCAGAGAAGGCACTAAGTGACGTCATTTTAAACCACAATAGTGTCAATACCTATCAGTTTCCTTGATACGTAAATAAGTCTAAACATGTCGTTGAAATAGTGTGTTTAAACGCCAGCCTAAATTGTTCCACATATTCAATCTAAAACCGGCCAAGTGCGAGTCGGACTCGCCCATGAAGGGTTCCGTAGCAGGAAGTAAGATATATGGAAGGTAAATTGCGGTTTACGGTTTATAACGTATTACAAAAAACTATTTTTTTAGTTTTATAATTCAATTATTATAGAAGTTAAGGGGGGGGGGGGGGGCACAATTTAACACTTTGGGAGCGTCTCCTGCGCAAAGTTGTGTTTAGAAAAAAATGATGTTGAAAACCTCAATATCATAATTTTTAAAGACCTATCCATAGATACCCCACAGTTATAGGTTTAATGAAAAAAAAAATTGAGTTTCAGTTCAGTTTCAGACCCCCCAATTTTTGTATTTTTTCCATTTTTTATGTAAAAAGCGAAAGCGGTTAACAAAATACATTTATTTACCAAGTTTCAGTTCTTATAGTTTCGTAGAAAAGTGGCTGTGACATACGGACGGACACACAGACGGACAGACATGACGAATCTATAATGGTTCCGTTTCTTGCCATTTGGCTACGGAACCCTAAAAATGAGGCAAAATGTAATCGTAACGGTGCATATGTGACATTTAGCGAAAGCTAAGATGAATTTCTAAGCTTCGAAATTCGAAATTCAAAGCTTCAAATATCTGGGCAAAATGATATCTGATAAACTAGAGGAAAACGAGAAAACCATAAGACATCGCGACACTGCACTAATGGTTGTAGGTACAAATTATTTGTAGAGATGATAGGCTTAACGCAATAAAGTGTTTTACAGTCGTGTAATGAACCGCTAAAGTCTAAAATTGTAAAACCGGCGAACGGGTAGAGTGGGGCTCTCTCTGGGCTCTCTGTTAGCCAGAGGCCATCGATAGGCATATCCTCTAAAACTCCTGTGGCTGTTCCTACAATGCCCTACAAATGGGGGAGGATTACAGGAAAATGGTAGGTACCAAGCACCGCGACCCTTCCCAGGGCAGAGGCTCGCCATGACTCGAAGGACCACGCAAATATAATAACCCTATACACTGAGGTCCGGGGACACAGTGATTGGTTTGGACTATTAGTTCATAAAACTTAGCTTGATTGACTGATTGACAATTGAATTACAGCTAATGGTGTAAAAGAAAAAAATACTTTAAGTCTATAGTAATAATAATTCTATGGAATGAAACTTCGTTAAATAATAAACAGTTCATCATTAAAAGTTAAATTAAGTAAAGTTTTAAATTTAAAGTTAATTTATGTTCATTGAAATAAAGGTCAAGTGACATCTGTCATTCTAATCAAGTTGTTTTTTTTTATAATATTATGGCTCTACCCGAGGATATCTTTGCCAATGTCAAGTAACTTATTGATATAAGTGAGTAGTCAACAGTTCGAAGTCAGTCAAAGTCATAGTCACTCAATAAAACGCCGGCGTTTTACGTTTTATCGAACTACTGACTCTGCCGATACTACTAAACATAATCGCGGGTTTTCAGATCCTATTAGGTCCAAGCAAGTTGTCACGTGACAAATCACTCGATACACAAATTTTAATAGCAGTGTTAAAAACGATACAAATAACGTTTCTTATTATTAGGATCACTTCGCAGCACTTCACTGCACAAATAAACAGCAAATTTGTTCACCATTAGAAACTAGAAGCCCACGAGAAGTGTTTTAGTAATATCGTCAGAATCCAAGTTATATTTTACGGAGTATAATGCTGTTAAAGTTACACCTCAGGCCAACAGTACGCCATCCAGCTTATTTTTAACATATGATAGCCCCCATTTTGCGCATCGGTTTGTTTACCTTATAATTGATTTGAATAAATATAACCTGGACAACGAGTCGTTGCGCTGGTCGGCGTTCGGCGCTATCGGTGACCTCGAGGTAAAGTCAGACTCATAAACAAAGCGTCGACCGCCACATTAAAGCGTCCTCGGGACGTTCACTGAGGACGACCGGAGTCAGTGGACGATTTGTGGGAGGCACTACTGCTCGTGTACCCTCGTTGTCTTTGACCGTACTCCTGACCTACAGGATGAAAAATAGTGACTTCTTGAGAGTATAATGGGTTGCAGACCAAAAGCTAAGCTTACTAATAGTTGATGTTTTTTAATAGCAATTTATTCCTCGGAATGTGGAAGATGTTGTTCGATTCCCGCCTGAACACGAGATTAAATTTTAGCTACTTCGCTCGCATCGAAAAATTGCGTTAAAAAGATTATTTGCTATGTAAGCTAGCAGACTTAGTTTTGCTTTTGGTCTGCAATGCATCGCATTGTAGGATTTTTCCGTACCAGCACTGCAGTTCATTCGTCATGTTCTATAAATAAATTAATTACCAATCCCAAAATATTTTTGAATTTCCATAGAATATTGTATTCTTCCTAAACCATCCCACTGTTCCACTTTCAAGATTTGTACTTTGTGCTGAATTTCGAACTAAGTACTTTGTGAACATTTACTTTAAATTTAACAAAAAGAATACCAAATTAA
This sequence comes from Marasmia exigua, assembly GCA_019059595.1. Lineage (NCBI taxonomy): Eukaryota > Metazoa > Arthropoda > Insecta > Lepidoptera > Crambidae > Marasmia > Marasmia exigua. Next base: position 24,101,202 of record CM032473.1, read on the forward strand.
ATTCACTTGGCTATGACTGACCCACTTTTTTTGTCAAGGCTTATCAAAAATACAAGGAGATACGACTCTCTTCACTATCTTAATCTATTTGCACGTTGGAATCCTATCTTGATAAATTACTTTCCACAGGAATAGCATTGAAAACCTTATAATTCATAACACACACCTTAATCGCGAGGCAAAGATTCTCACTAGCACATCTGGTGTCAATTTTCGGAAGCTGTCTAAAAACGACAAATTGAAAGTTTTCCATTCAACTTTACGGGATGTTGGTTAATGTTCTCTTTATTTTCGGGATAAATGTCGTTCGGTCACAATAATGATATCAATCTACACTAATATTATAATATTATATTTGTATTTTTGTATGTTTGTAATGAATAAACTCAAAAACTACTGGGCCGATTGCAATAATTTTTACACCATTAGAAAGCTGCATTATTCAGAAGTAACATAGGCTATATTTTATCCCGGTACGGGAAGTAGTTCCCTCGGGACGCGGGTGAAACCGCGTGAAACAGCTAGTAATAGATATATTAAAAGCTTCGACATAATATACCATTGCTTTCTAGTGAGGAAATATTAATATGTCTAGTGATCAGAAGAGTTTCATTTGATGAAAATCATATTTTGTTATTTTTATTGTCTAGTTAATGTTTATTTCGAAATATTTCATTCAAGGCTAGTTAATTAGTATGAAATTATGACACGAATTTCAATGTACCTAATTATGACACGAATTTATTTAACTTAATAATTTATTGATTGTATTACAATTTTATTTACTGTTTGGAAAATATTTTTTAACTTGATTATGATAAGAAAAAACTCATTTATAGTAAAATTGCTGGATCATTCTTAAAGCCGTCTTCCATATAAATGTTTAACTTCATAATTTTGTCTTTTGGGAACTTTGAGGAACTTTTACATTGAGGAACGCAACAATACTTCGTATTTCTGTTTTATTAGAAGCCGGTTTATATTATTTAATCATGAACATGAATAAATCAAAACTTTTAATCAAACTTAATTCAAAATATAGCAAAGTGTCGTTCTTAGAAAGCTTCCAATTATCACCGCTAGGGGCGCGCATAATCTTTGCCTCGCCAATTGATCAAAAAGCTAGACTAAATATAAAATAGGCTTATAAAGGTTGAACTACCGGAGACTTAAAGTAGATACTTAATGCAAAAAATATATACACCGTTATTTTTTTATCGTTTACATCCCGAAAACCTTATAATAGGTATCATGAATGAAGTTCATTTAGCTAGATGAACTTCATTCATGATACAAAAATCAGCTGTTCCATACAAAATAGAATATCCACCTGGAAATAATGTATGGAACAGCAGATTTTTTTTTCGCCTATTTTGTTGATCTAACATGCAACCACTTATAAGTGAATGAAGTTTATCATTCACTTATTAAGTGGTTTTCGGGATGTTAAAAAAATAACAGTATATTTCCAAAGAAATTATACAAACAGTTAGACTTTTCAAAATTAACTAAATACTAGGATAAATACCTAATATCAATCTCACAGGATATTCCCGCAAATTCAGGCCGGCTGGCCGCTCGGCTGCAAGTGCGGCTGCGCCCGGCGCACTCACTCTTATTGATTTGTTGTTTTTTATGCTTTCTCAGGTTCGAGAAAACACTAAAATGGGAAGGAGCTCACACCCACGTCCTTACAAGTACCTAGACGTGGGTGTCTGGTGACGCTCTGGAAAGATAGAAAAATAAGATCTATCGTCGACAGCTTCGCCCACGCTGACTCTATAAACCCCTCTTTTACCACTGTACAAGCAATAAGAAAAATTGGCAAAAGTCATGGTAGAGTAGATCAGTGGATACCTAAGAACGTCTGCCTTCTTAGCGGAAGAATACAAGTTCGAATTAGAGCTTGGATTTTTCTAAATTTGTACACGTATTTCTACCAATAACTCAACGGTGAGGGACTAGATCATGGGTTACCCGAATGAATATTTTACATTTTATTTACGTTCACTGGTAATAGTTCAACCTCAACATTTTTAAGCTAAAGTAGCTACTAGTGCGCAAGCTCTCCCCATATAATAGGCTTCATCTCAACTCTAGGGTTAGTGCGAAGTCAAGAGAGAGCAAGCCCATTAACAATACAAAATTATAACGGAGACTGTCTCATGACCTTCGTTACCCTTATACGGGAGTCGGTTTATTTGTTTAATGCAACGCTAAAGTCTCAAATCGTAAAAATCTCTGTGTATCTGGCTCAAAGGACCACGGAATAATCGCAAATTTTATGCTGCGCAGTCGCATTAGCTTATCTTTTACAAATCGTTGGAATAAGAATTCTTTACATACCTATTTCATAAAGTTCTTACCAAGTCGAAGAAGACGTTTATAATTTTTTTGATATCAATATAATCTATTTAACGAATTAATCCGTTCGACTTTATGTTCATTGATTTACAAATAAAATTCAATAAAGGTTAACATTAGAAACAGAAATATAAACATTATTTATTTGCTTAATACACAATTTGATACAAAGATGTTATAAAAAGTATCATGGACACGGTATCCAGCATGCCAACAGGCGCGCAAATATATTTAGTAGGATTCTTTTACATTTAGTCGCTTGTCAATAGCTCTTTGATACTTTTGATATTGTTAGTTTTTATTTATATAAAAAAAAATATAAAGTATTATTATTTTATCAAAAAGAATGAAATAAGTCCGAATGTCAGTTTTGGCAGAATAACCCAGTGGACTTGACTTTATTTTAAGAGCTGACGACTAAATCCATTAGGTACAAAAATACAAAATATCTTTTAATTTACGCAGATAGCGTTAGCAGATACGCTATACATGATTAGACAATTATTACTATTATTATTTATTTATTTCCCTTAACATGGTCGTTTTTAAAATGCGAAGAGCATAGGACAAGTCGTTGATAATGTTTACCCATACCGCCAAGCTATTGTTAGAAAGAAGTTGAAATTGCATAACTAGAGTCGTGACGTGCCCTCAATGTAAAATGCCAAGTCCCAAAAATGCGAAGGTAACTTCGCAGGACAGTCCCGCAAACTGCTCGCGTGGGGCCACTGCGCGGCTGCAGCTGCGGCTGCGCTCATCGCCTAGACAGTTTGATACTCGCAGCTAGCTTCAGATTTATTGATTCCTCCACATACTCTATGTCTCATCTACAAGTTTCATTAAATAATAGGACGCTATCCTTGGACTTCGAAAAATCTGACCAATCCTTTCCGGGGATAAATCTATGATATAACCTTAGATTTGTATGGTGTAACATCGCTATACCTACCATAGATTTAGTATCGGATAAAGATTGGTCGAATCGACCCTAAATGAAGTATAAAATTAACCTTGGTTAAATTAAAAGGTATATTGTTTCCCAGAGTAAGAGAGTTTACTTAAGTAAATTTAAGTATAACGAAAATTAAAAAAGTTACTTATCTATTACTAAAAAAATGCGAAAACTGTTTATTTTTCATAATAATATCCTCCAACCGATTACGGCTACGGCGGCCAATCTCAACGATCAGCCACGCACGCAGGATATATTATAGTGCTCAAGTGTGTGCGCTAACACAAGTCCACTCTCTATTCCCTTACTCTATATTCCGATGGGACACTACTGTGACACGACCAGGGAGGGATTGGGCGCTGGACCTACGGCTTAACGTGCTTTCCGAGGCACGGGGGTACAAGACCGCCAACTTCCAGACTCCGTGCTATCACTAAGAATTTCTTACCGAAAACTTAGGTACAAACTTTTGGCCCGACCCGGGGATCGAACCCGGTGCCTCGGTGGCGCAGTGGTTAGTGGGTCGCACTTTAAAGCGAGGGCTGCGCAAGAGGTCCCGGGTTATTTTTCATAATAACTCAATTACCTACACTTTATACATTACGATTATAATTCTGGAATAAAACCTTCTGCTCGTGTCTGCCACATATTCCATAAAAAATTCGCTATATTTCAAATGTAGTGTACATTTTGGGACAGTAATGATCAAACTGAAAATGGGACACATCAGTTGCGTATGACGGGTACTGCGATTGAAAAAACCGCAAAGTGCGAAAAGGATTCGCGCGCGAAAAGTTCTGCATCATCTAAAAATTGCGACTGTTTTCATGTTAACAACATTACCATAAAAACATATTTGTATTTCTTAGTTTATTTTATATCTTTTTTTTTCAGAACTTATTCTGTAAATATTTCAAGCACCCTTAACTGTTGACATTAAGTACCTATTAAGGTGACGGGTAGGGCACCCTAGCGACGCCTTTCGATTTTAATTTTTAGCTACTTTTTTCAATGGTTATATAATAAATAGTATAAGTGTTTGCCGAGAGGTTGTAACCCCGAAATTGTTTAAGATAGGTTTAGTAGCTAAAAATTAAAATCGAATGGCGTCGCTAGTGTGCCCTACCCGTCACCTTAATTAATCTTGAGCAAAAAAGGGTAAATATTAATCATTGTACTTGTGGTACGAAAGCTCCACTTTAATATTAATATTATTCTATTTTTAGCATCATCATCATTCGGAACCCACACTCGTCCACTGCTGGACATAGGTCTCCCCTAATGCACGCCACTGCTCCCGATTTTCGGCCACTCTCATCCAGCCCACACCAGCCAGCCTTCGAATGTCATCATCCAATCTTGTCGCAGGGCGACACTACGCTCCTACACTACGCTTACCAAGTCGCGGTCTCCACTCAAGGACTTTACGGCTCCAACGGCTGTCAGTTCTGCGGCTAATATGACCAACCCACTGCCACTTCAGTTTGCTAATTCGGTTGGCTATTTCGGTGACTCTGGTTCTCTGTCGGATTACATCATTTCTGATGCGGTCCTTCAGAGATACTCCGAGCATAGCCCTTTCCATAGCTCTTTGAGCGACTTTGAACCGGTGGACTAGTCCAGCCGTGAGTGTCCACGTCTCGGCACCGTAAGTCATGACCGGAAGGACGCACTGGTCGAAGACTTTCGACTTAAGACTTTGAGGGATGGGTGACGAGAAGACTTGACGAAGTTGATTTTTAGCATAACGACAACAAAGTACATCATCTGTGAAAATTTCCTGTCTTTAAATAGCTATCATGGTTCTTGAGATACGGCCTGGTGAAAGACTGACAAAATATCGTTAGTTTAATTAACAGTAGGTAATAATTATTTGCATTAAGGGTGTCCCAAGACTTTGAGACATGAAGGGAAGGTACCTTACATTCTTAAGTTAGCATTTTATACTCAAAGAAAAAAAAGTAATGAACTTAATTTTTTAAAGTAAAACTGCATTAAAAGATTTTTTTTTTTGGATTGTGCTTGTATTGCACGAGAAACCAATCGGAAAAAACAAAAATGGCTTTTTTTATTCCTCCAATCGATACAGCCATCACAACGATAAACTTTCTCTAAGAAATCACAGGTCTTACTCATCTGTTGTGAAAGATATACTTAACACCTACCGAATATTCAGGAAGCAATTTCTTCATCTGTAATAGAATACAAATATGAAAAATGGCTATTTTATTCCACTTATTGATACATTTAAAACTAAAAATACAATTTGTCCCAGAAACATTACTTTTTACACTGACTGAACTGACACTAGTCTTTCGTATAAGATATCCACAACACTAAAAGTGGCTGTGTGCTAAATATTTGGTACTCAGGATATCGTTCACGACAGACGGGAGTAAGACCTAACGTTTCTTAGTAACGATTGTATCGATTGGCAGAATAAAAAAGTAATTTTTTTTCCAGTTCCCGTGCGCTACAGGCACAATACAAAAACTTCATTTAGACAGGCATTAATATTTTTTCTTTTAAAAAATAAAGTGGTTTTTTCTTAAATAAAAAATGCTAAGTTAAAGATTTAAGGTACTTTCCCTTCATGTCCTAAAGTCTTAGAACGCCTTGCATAGTTATAGCTCACATCTCATAGGTAGCTATAGCTACTGTGGTTGTAATTTATAGGTACATTCATATTTGCATACTTACTACGTTCCCTGTCAAATCACCTTGACCTATGCACAGAATACGCGGTCAATGACTCCACTTCTGAATACAAATGCTTATTTATAATGTAGTTTAGGTAATAACATAAGTAATAACCTAAACTACATTATAATTACTTACTAGTTTAACCTAAACTACATAATAAATATTAGTAAACTACTTAGTTTAACAATAGTAAATAGGTACCAAACAAAATTATTATTAATAAAATATAAAGGAGTTAAAAAATATTGCCAAATTAAAAACATATAGACATTTTTTTTATTATTCTAGGTTCTGGGGAGCGTTCGTTGCCGAGTGGTCACTGCAACCATATTTGATCTATTGTGACCTCCGCTGCCACTTATAGATCATCTTTGAAGCCCACGGTCAGCATAAACCGTATAATGGCCCTGGGAGCGATAGCCTTAACATCCTCCTTGCAGAAGTGGTAGTTGCCCAGTGTGCGGCTTCTTGAGTGCCCGAGGGCATCGCATTGACAAGGGACGTGCATTCGAGTCTCGTTCTCTGCCTTACAGAATCTACAGATGGGCTCTCCGGCCAGCCCGGTTCTAGTGCAGTGCTTGTTCAGCCTGCTGTGACCAGTAATGGTTCTTGTGAGGATGCTCAGCTGTCCGCGAGATAGCGGTAAGGCCTCTAGCATGTACTTGCTGGAGAATCCTGTCATTAAGGTCTTGGCATGTGCCTGACCTGACGATCTGAGCCAGAGCTGTTAACTCTGTTCGATCGACCACTCTTTAAGATTGCGTCGGGTGGTGCACCTGGGCATGCCCTTGTATACTTTCTACCGGGCATGAGGCCCCCTCCCTTGCAAGCTCGTCGGCTTTTTCGTTGCCCACGATTTCGGAGTGTCGTGGTACCCAGCGAAGGGTTACTCTGTTGTTGGAGCCCAGACAGTTTTGGATCCAGGCCTCCGCTATTAGTTTGGAGGTAATCTCAGCAAATTCAAGTGCCTTTAGAGCCGCTTGACTGTTTGATAAGATATATGTATCTTTACCCTTACAGCCGCGTCGGAGCATGGCCACTTCGGCTTGGAAAACCGTGGCGTGTAAACCTAGGCCCTGGGAGATATGGGCCTTGGGTTTTTCGCCGTATACGCCGAAGCCAGTTCTATTGTTTATTCTGGAGCCGTCCGTATACCACACGATGTCCCCAGACCGGAACTCAGCGAGCGTATCATTAGTCCACTCCTGTCTGTCAGGTATCACAATTTAATACCACTTTGTAAAGTGGTATTCTTTGATCATGCTGACCCCTGCCATAAGCATGATCGGCATGAGTTGCAGTTCTTTTAGAAGGTTTCTCATGCCGTTGGAGTGCCATGTCTGGTCCAAGACATGGCAAACTTTATAAACACAAATCAGACCGCGTTACATATATAAAGTATGGACAAAACTTGTGCTATGGGTGTCAGATTTAACGAACGTAGCACAACTTTAATTTTACAAAAAAATAATAAAAATGTCGGTTTTCTAATGAAGACCCATTTTGATATTTGTTGCCAATTTGTACGGGAAATTTGCAATGCCTAAAGTATCGAAATTCTTTTCTTTATAAATTATAACTGTATTTATTTAAAAAAAACGTCTAAACCAATTAAGAAACAGTTACCTGAAATTAACATTAAAATAGATTCAAATTTAATTAATTAATATTTTTAAGCATTTTTGGTACCTACATTTGGTACATACAATACTATTTCACATTAGAATTAAAGCCCATAAAATACATTTACAAGTATAAATTAAATTAGCTATTGTAACAAGTGTCAAGATCAAAAATACAAAGCCATGCAATAAACAAAGCTCTACATCGCCGAATAAATGTGGTAAATTTAGTTTGCGTTGTAGAGTTAAAGGAGGAAAACGAGACCCAAATAGAGCTAAAAAGAGCAAATGTAGAGACAGGCCCCTTTGTAGATCGCTGAATCACGGAGAAAAGTAAAGAAAAAAACGATGAAGTGCTGTTGCTTTCATGCTAATAAATAAGTACTTAGGATTTAAAGTGGACTAAAGTAGAGCAATAGAAAAGGTCGGCGATTATTTTTATTGCTCTACAAAATGTTTGGATGTTGTTCTAGTTCTGTAATGGCATATCTCTTGCCAGAATACTATGTATAAATTAGCGGTTACTGTAAGTGCCAATTTGGTTAAAAGAAAAAAAGTACATTTTTATCCATTCTGATTATTTATATTATTTTCAGTAACATGAACAAAAACGGCCGTGTGGTCCCCGGCAGAGTAGAATAGGCCACCCTCACTCTTACCGACGTGTCGTAAAAGGCGACTAAGGTAAAGCTGCTGGCATGATCATCAGCACCCAGAGAAGGAAAACTCAGCATTTATATCTAAACCCTCGCCAACCCGTCTGCCAAGCGTGGTGAGTATGGCAATTACCCCTCATGTGATTGAGGGAGGCCCGTGCCCCAGCAGTGGGGACTTAAATGGGCTGATGATGATGATGATGCTATTATTTTCAGTAACATGAACAAAAACGTGATTAAACATATATAATACCTATAGAACTAAATACTACTGTCTTTATATACATGTATAGAACGCCCCCTTTTTCTATTTTTATATAATAATAACATTGTGAAACGGTTCTGAGAGGCAAAATTACCCCGGATTAGATTAAAGGATCCCTAAAATTGTACCGTTGTTCGTATATTATGCAAAATATCGGCTTTAGCAACGATTAGAAAGTTGGTGACTTTTTTTTTTTTTTTACTGTAGATAGGTAGGCGTTTGACCATATTTCACCTGATGGTAAGTGATAATATGGTCTAAGATGTAGCACGATTACCTAGAAGATACCTATTCACTCGCGCTTTGAAAACCACCAAATTGACTTTTATAGATTTCATAGCATTAAGTATCTATCTTGAGAAAATAAGGTACATATGAAATCAGTTCCAATCTAATCCAAAAGATTCCTCTAGGCACCGCATCAAATTCAACTATTAACAGAACGAACTTATGAATATTTTTATATGGCTTCTATGCATCGTCGTGAAGACGCAGATAATTCTGCCAATGACAAGTGGATAAAGAGATGGTAAAATTAACCGGTGTTCTTAACAAAAGTATCTTTTTAATTTTAACTAAGGACTAATTTTTCCATCGTCTGTTAAATTTTAACAGATGGATAAAGTATTACCCGGCAAAATTAAATGATAGTAGTCTTATTGTTACTTACTTGCATGAATGTGACTATTACCTTTAATGGTATTTCATTTTATCGATTTGTTAACTTTTAACGGGCCATTGAAAAACTGGCCCTTAGTTTATTTATATTATCAGTTTTAGGTGGAGTTATTAACTCCACCTAAAACAAAAAAAAACACGTGAACAAATATTTGCCAAATCGATTGAATGACGTCAAGAATATAAATTACTGTAAATGTTAAATAGACGAAATTTTTGTTTTCATTTTCTGTTTATATGGTTCAGTTTTCATTTCATTTATTGCCTTAAATTACATGTACATATTACGGGTAACAAATAAATATAATTTTCAATGCGATTTTACTCTTATGAGAGTGTAGCAAAATAACAATTTGAAATTAAATATCTTAATTATTTTTTTTGAGATGCATTGTAAGACAGTAATGTATAGACAATCATCATCGTATCACTCGTCAACAGTTCCATGCCCATATCTAAATGGTTGGCAGTCTTCAACTGTGCATTTCTCAAGCAACTTTCTACCTCGTACGACAAAACTGTGGAATGAACTATCGCTGTGTTTCCGGACCGATATGACCTGCAAACCTTCGAGAAAAGAGCGTACTCCCTTTTAAAAAGGCCGGCAGCGCAATTGTGACTTCTTCGACGTGACAGGTGTCCATGGGCGACGGTAATCGCTTACCATCAGGTGATACGTCTGCTCGTCTGCCCCATATATCATAAAAAAACAACCATTTATTGAATTTCTAAGTAGGTAAGTACAGGAAGATAAATTAAGCTAAATATTTCTAAAATGGTTTTTAAATAATGCTATAAGGTATTTTTTAATGATTTAGGGAGCTGACGAGCAATATCACCTGATGGTAGGTGATTACCAGGGGTGTTAGGGAGCTCCGTAACCGTAACCGAAACTATCGGATATCCGATATAAAAAATCATCCGTAACCGTAACCAAATCCGAAATGAAAGTTTCGGATAGTATCGGATAGGTGTTTTTGATCTAAAACATCTAAAATTTAGATAATACTCAATATAATATAATTATTTATATTTATTTTTATTTTAAGTAGCTGTAATAATTACTCACAGACTGATTGTAATTCCTGCCAAAAACGAAATAAAACTACTTTATTAGTATTAGTACCTATTAGTATTTTACTTTTAAAATTCCTTAAAAATATAATATCCGTAACCGAAACTAACGGATAATCCGAAATAATTTATTATCCGTATCCGTAACCGTATCCGGTATAATAATCATTCCTATATCCGTATCCAATCCGTAACCGAAATTTCATATCCATAACATCCCTAGTGATTACCGCCACGCATGGACACCTGCAGCAACCAGAGGAATCACAAGCGAGCAGCCGACCTTTTAAAAAGGAGGAGTAAGTTGTAGTGACGAAATCTAAAATGCAAACCTCTTTTTTGTATCAAAACACAATGTTCCAGTCAACCGTCCGGGATAGTAATGGCGTTGAGAACTCTATCCCCTTATTACAAATCAAGAACTAAGGATAGTCCCGGAACAAAGTTCATGTCAGCCCCTTTTAAATTAAATTAAATTAAATATTCTTTATTTCAGACTAGTGTCAATAAAGGTTAGTAACAAATGACTTAGAGACTATTATTATTATTTGATAGAAATGGGGTGAGCCTTGCGTCTCATAGTCACTGCGACCAGTAGATGATCTATTGTGGCAGCCCCATAACCTATTACATCACCTCATGTAGCTCCAGTTTCAGTATAAACCCGAGAATGGAGCTGATGGGAGAGCTTTTGATCTCGTCTGCCGAAATCATGTGTGTTCCCAGGTGCCGGCATCTGCAGCGGTGCAGCGCTATGTACCGCCGAGGACGTGGATAATCGTTTCCTCGTTCTCGCGACAGAACCTTCAGATTTGGTATCTGAAAGGCCCATGTTGTGCAGGTGCAGGGTGCAGGGCCCCGTAAGGTCCGAGTGAGTGCCCTAACATGTCCTCACTTAGAGACTATGGTTAGTTTTGCATAAACAAGTGGCAAAATTTTTTGATAAATATTCGCTTTCTAGTTTCAGAGATCACTCTTTGGATCAGACACATCCAAAGTGGTGATGGGAGCCTTGCTAGTACTGATTTGCAGACATTTTAACATTCCGTGATGAAACGGGATGACATGAGCCTTAGTACGGTAATAACTTAAGATTGCGCTTTATAATAAGGTGGCTAAAATTGATGCACACTCTAACATCCCCATTAATTAGGTTTCGGAACGAGAACGACTAGAGCGGCCTAAGTCTACTCTAAGGTCATACTTGTGAACAGGTGCCACCTTTGGGGACTGGTCTGCTTCGGTTTACCTCATAATATTTATTTTATTATTATTTCCTTTATTTTATTTTGTGTAACAATTAAACTGTATGGCTTGGTATGATGATGACACAACATTGTATGAAAGTTTGGCGATTAAAAAGAGTAACTGGCGAGTTTCTTGCCGGATCTTCTCGACCAAAAACAACTTTCCGAGCCGGTGGTAGAATCGCATTATGTTTATTTATTTCTTTAGTATATTTTATGTATCAACATATATATGTATTGACACATAAATTATACATAAGAATTTATAAATAGTTTTAAGTCATTCAAATGTATGACGATTTGTAAGTGCGGTGTACAAGCCTATGCAAATAAAGAATTATTTGACTTTGACTTAAGATGAAGAACAAGGTTAAATTTATCTTTTCTTCTAGCATTTTATTTATTATTTTCTTTCTTTCTTTCAAAATGTTACAATCTAGTATTTGTACATAATATAAAAAAAAAATCTTAGTCAGTCTTATCGGTGAGTCACCCAATCTGTTAAGTTTTTGACCCAGAAAAAATGGCCGCTTCATTCCTAGCACGTCCGAGTGGCCAACGATATGACTTGGGCTCTATCTGAAACCTGATTAGATTCTTTTCGTGGAAACTTAATCGTGGCTTCATTATGTCGCCTAACTACTAATTCAGCAAAATACAGTTACTGACAAAACTACAACGAACTAAAATTGCGTCAGTATTTTTTTTTTCTATTTTTTTCATAAAACGCTTACATAATTATTACATTAATCAAGTTTATACTACATACCTACATACTACACTACCTGCTACTTACCTGCTTTGTGTCTTTATTATTACATTGGCATTTCCTATAATCCTAGGTTACCTACCTACGCCTACGTTTTCCCTACCAAGTAAGTAGATACAACGTGTGGTCCTAAACATTTTGTTGGCAATATTAAAATACTAGCGTAAAGAGAAAAAAGGGAAGTAGGTGCAATTCCCTTTATCAAGTTTAAAAAAAATGTAAAAAAGCCCTGATACAAAATAAATAAAGTAAAGAACGTCAAAAGCTTATGATTTTTTAAATTAAATGTTATCGCGTTGGTAAACCGTTCTTTTTATAATATAATTAAAAAAAATAGATTTGTAATCAAAAGATATCAATAAAAATAAATGGCTTAGATGTTGTTTTTTTTTTCTTATGTTTTTCTTCTTTGTCAATTAAGTAAAAGTATGAATAATTCGTTTGGTTACTAATAAGTTATTATATTCTATTTATTTACTTTAATTATAATAATGTTTCACTGAGTTTCATAAGATTTTGTTTGCACGGGATTTACGTTTGTTGATATTTTCTTTATTGCTTTCTTAGGCATTTTATTTATATGAAAAATAATAATGAATAATAATACATTACCTACCTACATTGAATCTGAACTGTTTTCGGGCGATAAAAATGATTTATCTATAAAGAAACTAATAATATGGAATAGTCTTGTGAAATTTTATATCTCATTATAATTACTGAGATATACAATGTCTCAATGGGCCTTTTTCGACTTGTACGGTATAGTATACCTATACGCAAGGAAATGATATCTAATGACTACTAATAACGAATTTACCACTTGATTTGAACTAAACTAAAGTTTAGGATTGTTGAGTCAGGAATCTGGATCACAATTAGAGCCCAAATTATTGTTTTACCTTTGAACGATTTGTAAATTAGTTGGCCTTGTATTGGCCCCGAATAGCAGAACAACTGTAAAATATCGAAAAAATAAAAAATAGGGCAGGATAAAGTTTGCCAGAGACCTCTTGCCAGATAATTTATAAGTAGGTACAGACAGCCAATTATCAGGTTACCACAATCTGTCAAATTTCCTCAATTGATAGTGAACCATACCTGTTTGACATTAAGGTGAAATTCGACTAAATAAATTTGTCAGCTTTGATGTGTTACAAGTCTTCATCAAACAAAATAAGCTAGGATGTGAAGTTGAGCAAATTGTCTGAAACAGTTCAGAAATAACCAAAACCAGTTTGCAATTAGAACATCCGTAATACACAATTTCATTTCATCATTGTCTAAACCTGCTTTTTTTTGTAGTTTTATTATCCATCTAATGAATTTTATTTACATTTATGGTAAAAAAATTAACTCCTTATCCGAAGGACTTAAGACACGGGGCATATAGTATTTTTTTCTTTTCGTGAATAGACACAAGACGTTTTTTTAGTTTTCTGATCGATAATTTATAATTACTTATTTGATTTAGAGATGTATTCAGTTATACATAATCAAAATTAACATTATCAATAAACTAACATGCTTTTTATTTTAATACAGGGTTGACCACAAATCAAGACACATCTTTATTCAAGTGGAGGATGCTTAAAATAATGTTTAAATAAATTTGATTCAAGCACTTAATTTGATAGACTTATTCATTGAATTAATGGGATCTACTATCTTTTCTGTAATGACTTGCAAATTATTAATTGATTTTAAATATAAATTCATGGTCGAACCTGTAGATAGAAGTATATAGACACATAGAAATTAAAATATAGCGAAGCACATATCGAGACAAGTTTCTCAGAAGCGCAACCATTAAAGACAATCAACCGATGGTTTCGGCGTCGCATTGTCAGTGACCAATTGGACAGGATGACACATCGCGCTGCGGCCAAATGTTGACCATAGCCACTGGACACTGGACTCGAGACAAAGAAAGCGATCAGCGGTGGCACTCAATCACGTTTCACTTTAATTTGAAATCTAACACGAAGAATTCTTCGCGTTCACTTAAACAATTAGAAACATTCCTTTGAGTCATCCACCCGAGACTTATATTTTTATTGGCTGTTTGCATTTTATATCTCGGCCAAGATATGTTTTCGCACACGCGGGGGTAAACTTGCCTTTATCACCCGGCCTTAAAGTCGACATTTACGACCAGCGCGATTCGCAAAGTTATCATTGCAAGGTGGTTTTGTACCGAAAATGAAGCAGCGACGTTTTGAAATCACCTTGGTAATGACAGGCCGGCGAAAATATCCGCGGCCGAAGCCACGCGCGACCAACGGACGCTTTGTCCTATCGTCTAGACATTCAATACGCGGCCTGTCAAGAACCAGAGAGACACCCCGTCTTCAATTTAGCTATGGGATAGCAACACGGCTGGAAACGCGTCACAACAACGCGGTCAGACAGTTTTATGAAACCTATAAGAATCATACAGGAAAACGGCCGCTGGCGGCTGGTGTCGAAAAATACACCAAAACCAGTTTTAGCTGCTTTTGTTCAGATCTTTCGGTGGGAAGTTCGATGACCAATGCAAATGTGATGTGGGCAGTCCGCGTGCGGATTTAGTGCGAGGGTGTCGGAGGGGTGCGGTGCAGGCTGCAGCGGTCGACAACCGGCGTGATTAGCGCGTGACTCACCGGTCTTTGTCTCGCCCACCTCTTACCTTCGGCTCCAGGTCTGCTGCCACGTGCTCACTAAACACGTGCTCCATTTCACTGGCGCGGACGGTAACCGCCGACACGGTAAGTGTACTCCAACAAGCGCCTGGAACGATCATCACCAGAGCACCTGATGAAGTACAATGGGCGTGCGGCGGGTGGAGCGCTGGTCGTGCTGGGGCGGCAGGGCGGGCGTGGCGAAGGCCCCGCGCGCTACTTCAGGTACCTGACTCGTGAGGACAGCCTTGGCGCCGGAGTAGCGCGCGGGGCCGTTCGCTTGGTTTTATTTTTAGCGCGCGGTCGGAGCGGAGGCGCACAGCTCGGTGGCCGGTCGGGGCTCGACTGCAGCTCGGAGCCGGCGCCGCGTCCCCCGCGCGCCGCCAGACGTCAGCTGATGGCGGCTGCACCGGCCCTGACATTGGCGCGCCCGCCGCCGCGCGGGGGGCGAGGTCGCTGACCCCGCCCGCGGAAGCCTCCTCGCGAATCTGCCCCGTCCCCCGCCGCCCGCGCCCTCCGCGACGTCACTCAGCCTCAGTGACATTCACCAACTTTGACGCTCAATGATTTTGGGCTTCGTTTGAGGAAAACTGCAAAGCTAGCGTAGTAGCCACTTAGTGCTCGTACGGTAGATTTCCGGCCTACTTAGTCTAGCCTTAGCCGGTATCCTTATTTCACAACGCGATTCAGGCTAACTCTCCGACAGGCTAGCATCTTGTGTCACTTCGCTAAATCGTACAAAAACTGTTTGGATACAACTCAGCCGTTAAATTTGGGGAACAAGCTTTCACAATTGAGACTAGGCGTTGTGAGATAAGCGTCCCTCAGACATACTTTCTCTCAACACTACCTAAGCACAACTCATGTCGGTTTAACTGGTAGGAATTAAGTACAACATCTATTCAAGGACATGACGTCATAACTACGAAACTTTCAAAGTTTTGATTTTTTTTTCTCTTTGTATTACATATTCAAATCTTAAGCCGTCAGCCCTGACACTTACCTGTACACATATATTCATCTTAGCATGTAATTCCCAGTTGCGTCCAAAGCGTCGCTCTGGAGCCCGATTGGGGAGTCTGGAGCCCAATTCTGGGGATTTCGATATGAAAAAAACATGGCGGATATCACCTGAAAACCATACAATAAAACTAGGTTTTAGTGATATATGTCGTATGAAAAGAAATGTCACGAGCCCGAGAATTGGGCTCATGGTAATTACAATAAAGCGACCTTCGCAACCCTTTTTAACAAAGGAATCAGACCAGGTTGCACGTTTTCAAAAACTTGCAACGTTGACTGTGAGAGAGCCACGCTTCGGCACGAATGGGCCGGCTCGACCGGACTGATACCACGGCCGCACAGAAAACCGGCGTGAAGCAACACTGTGCTGTGTTTCACTGCGTGAGTGAGAGTACCGGAGGCCCAATCCAGGGGGAAAGAAGGGTACTTGTGACTCAACGGTGTCGCGGGTGTCTATGGGCGGCGGCAATCGCTTACCATCAGGCGATCCGTCTGCTCGTCTCCCACCAATCACATAAAAAAACTATCCGAAATATTGCAGGTCACGATGTTGACAAAGGTGAGACAACTCACCGCCGAGCTAATGATAAAAATACGCGCATAGATTTGAAAAATGTAGAGGTGCATGCTCGGATTCGAACCTGGTCCCTTGTATGGAAGGCGCGTTCTGAACCACGTGAAAGCCACTGAGCTACCACCACTCATAACAGCTTACAGTATCCCTACAGTTATTTGGCACATGGCAAAAATCGGAACTAATGCTATTTCCTTTACAAGTGTTAGTGGTTTTGACATTTTCCCATAGAAAAAATATATTACAACGCCCTCCTGTCCATGTCAACTAAGTGCCTTCTGATCGTAGTCGTCAGTACTCGTACCTACACGCGTCAACGATAAAATAATTACACTGTTTACGAATGTTAAATATCCGTACGTCATGTAGAGTCGCGTAAAGACTGACTGTTATATCGTGACTCATTCTGAATCATTTATTATTTATCTTATCATTGTTTAGTGAATATTTTCAGGTCGCACGCACTATTTGTGCTTGTTCCAGTTCGTTATAGATATGTCGCAGTCGGTATATAATCCGTATTACATTACGACTAGCTGTTATCAAAAAGTTTTTGTTTAAATGTCAAGCAGCGCCACGAGTGTTAATAATCGGAACTAAAATCTGTCAAAGTGGCGGCTAAGCTCTCGCTTTATTACATTATGGCTAGCTGTTATCAAAATTTCTTTTTTTTTTGTTGTTTAGGATTTTAAATTAACTTTTTAACTATCTTTTTATACTTACTATGAAATATTTTAAGGTTTTAAATTTGTTGTCAGCTAGAATATACACTTGTTATTGGTTTTTGTTAATGTTTTAGAAATTTGTTGTTAAACAATAATTTTGAAAATTAAATTTTGAAAGGACAATATTTCAATTTATCCATGGTGGGCGGTAAATGCAAGAACACTTGCAAGCGTTAATGATCTATAGATCCTAAGTTAAAGTAGTTCGTTGAACTGCCAACAGATGTCACTATGCTAAATTGCATCGCACCAGCAAAAGGTGTTTTCGGATTAGGATTAAGGCAGAAATGAATTTGTAAAAATTTGCTATTCAATAAAATAAACCTGTCGTTGTACCGAGCTTTTTTTGGTTTTATTTTATCGGCTGTACATCCTCGAAGTGACCTTTACCAGGGGGTTAATCAACGGGGCCGTTTTGAAATGCGGGGATGCATCGATTAGCCGGATTGAATGCGGCTGAATAAAAAAAACGGCCGGAATATATTCTGTGTCATATATTATTCAACACGGCTAGCCATAATGTAATAAAGCGAGAGATTAGCCGCTACTTTGTACCTACATACATAAAGCTTCAATTATGGAAAACCAGTAGGAATGGTTAACCATGCACCCTCTAGCAACGAGCTAATGATCTTCAAACGGGAGCGCTAAAATAATTTACTCATCCTCAAATTATCCTAGCAATTCATCAAAATCGGTTCATCAGCGTGGTGCGGATTAAAAGCCGCGTGCGGATGAGCTCACCTGTCCCATGTCCGCCCTGGTGTGATGTTTTTTGGGTTCTTTGGACTGTGCCCTTGATGTTAGTTTAGTGAACTCCTCGACCGCTCTTCCATTGGCGTGCTCCCCGCTCTCCCCGTTATCCTGTGTGACAAGATTCGAAAGAAGGTTAGGACCCTGTTGCTCTTCTTCATTCTTTTCGCACTCGCCTCTTTCTGCCGCTCCTGGCTCTTTTCCTTTGCCACCTTGTTCTGTAGACGCTCTGAACCACTGAAGGTGCTGCGGTCATCTGTTTGTTCCTATCGTGGTTCATAAGATACCTGTAACCTGGTGACAGAAGACGTACAGCGAAGTCGTATGAGTCCTGAGGTGCAATTCTCGTGCATTCAACATTTGTATGACGAATGTATGATTTCATACATTCGTCCATACAACTCTTTAACTCGATTTTGATGTTGAGTCCTCAAGATAAGGCCCTTTGGCCTTTGGGTATGGAACCATGAAAACGCAAAAACATGATCATTTGCCTGCTCTTAGCACATTTCTCTTGGAAGTTAGCTAGTGGATTATCCTAACGGCCGATAGGTACTTAATGTACAGGCAGCCACACGGATTACTACAATCTACCACGATTCCTCAATTGATATTGAGCCGAACGTGTTTGACATTAAGGTGACAATCGACTGAAGATGTTCACAGTTTTGTATACTTTAATGTGTGGCTGTACGTCCCCACCCCAAGGAAGGTGACCTCGTTGTTATTATTGCGGGTAATGACGGTAACTTAATGCTAAGCCCTATAATATTACAATGTTTAGTCTGAGGACGATAGAACAAAGAAAACTAATTTAGACACAGTATACACCATTATTTTTTATCGTGTTAATGCCGCAGCCCTCATAGGTAAGTAATAAGATGAATAATAAATTCATATTTATTACACCAAGATACTGAATAAACACCGGTGCTCCCCACTCTAATGTTTGTCCAGGGTGGGGATCGAACCTACGACCTTTCTCGACTGAGGCAGGGTCACTACCAAATGTTCCATTTTTTATGCTAGAGGCGACAAACGAGCAAGCGAGTAACCTGATGGAAAGTAAGCTTCGCAGTAATCAACAGTCAAATTAATTTATAAAGTCACTTTAGCATCTACTTACAATATATATACGAGTTGTAAGCCTTACCATAGTTTAGTAATGTAAAGTAATGTAAGCTTTACCATAGTTTAGTAATGTAATGTAAGCTTTACTATAGTTTTTATTATAGTATGTTACCTACTTAGTATTATTTTATCTTTCCTCGACTACCTCGGTGGCGCAATGGTTAGTGGGTCGCACGTTAAAGCGACGGTTGCGCTTGGGGTTCCGGGTTTGATCCCCGGGTCGGGCTAAAATTTGTACCTGAGTTTTTCTGTTAAGAAATTCTCAGTGTTAGCCCGGAGTCAGGAAGTTGGCGGTCTTGTACCCCCGTGCCTCGGAAAGCACGTTAAGCCGTTGGTTCTGCGCCTAATCCCTCTTCTGTCGTGTCACACTAGTGTCCCATCGAAATAAGAGGGGGGGAATAGAGAGTGCACTGCGCAAATACTTGTGCACTATAATATGTCATGCGTCGATGGCTGATCGCTGAGATTGGCCACCATGACCGAAATATCGGTTTGGAGGACATTATTATTATTTTATCTTTAATTTTACCGAATTAGGTGTCTGTCTTACCTAAGTTTTACTGTGTATTAACTTTGGAATTTATTAATGCTAATGTACTTAATATCCATTATAGCTTAAATTAAAAATAAAATATAAGTATAAAAAGCTGTATGTTTACTTAAATAAAATATACTTTAAACAGAGATCTTTGAACTTTAAAATTCTGAATCTTTATAAACTTAAGTTTCTCATGACTTTTGGGATTCCATCCTGTTCTCACGAGCACAGAGTGCAAGAGACAAAAGTCGTAGGGTCGGACAGATTAAAAGAACGGTCTTTGTCCTCCGACCTTAGGGTTGCCACGTCGGGGTCGTTCCTCGCCCTAGCCCGTGTAGGTCGTCGCGTCTCCTCTGCGAACCTGGGCCTGAACTCGGGGACATCGGCCTGTCTGTATATTTTATACCTACTCAGTCAGATTGGTTGCAACCTCTCAGTTTGTCATAATGATTAGTGAATCTTGTTTATTATTCGTTTTATTGTAATTGTAGATCAGATACTAGCAGTACCTTACTAGCAGTTTGCGGTTGTGACAAGGTATGCAAACTATTTTTAGAATTGCTACAAATATATCAGTATGCAGTTAATTGGACATAAATGTAGGTTAATTGTACCTACATTTATGTAAATATTAAATAAATATTTCACAACATCACATACATTGATCTGACTCCGAGATAGGTAGCTCAAGCACCTGTGTTACGGATATCAGAATCAACAGCGGAATTACAAATATATACATATAATACTTTTCTTTTGTAAATACATACTTATAATACATACAAACACCCAGACCAATACAAACAGACATTCATACACACAAATGTTTGTACTGTGCGGGGATCAAACCCGCAACCCTTGGACCAAAGGCAGCGTTCACTACCACTGTTCCAAACGTGTCGTATTCTCTATGGTTCATGGACTAGAGCTGGTGATGTAGTTAATTATGCCAAAATCTATCTCAGTTAGATAGAGGTAGAACGGCTGGACCGATTCATGAATTTTTATTTCCTCTGGGTTGATTTCTACCCTGGAAAGACTGGTCTGATGAATACTTGTTGGTGCAGAGTATATACTGATATAGGTGTACCACTTAAAGGTTTCTTTTGCTCTCGTTGATGATATTCATAAGTATCAAAACAGTACCTAATGCATTTAAAAGTTCTTCGACGGTCTTCAAGTGGGACTCGAACCCACCCCCTTTTGAAATATTTATGTAACTATCGTCGTCTCACGGTGAAGCAAGTGTCCTTACAAAAATTCGTTGACTTATTCATTGACCTACTAAGTTCCTCGATAGCACAGTTGATCAGAGCAAAGTCCAGTTCGCAAATGGAAGGTTCGCAGCGCACTCGTGAATCCACTGGTGTCGTAGGTGTCCATGGGCGGCGGCAATCGCTTATCATCAGGTAATCCGTCCGCTCGTCTGCCACCTACCAGATAAAAAACAATGTAAGACAATCGAATAATGTTTAGATTCAATCATTAGGTATCATTTACATTGTCTACCTACTTTATATACTAACTAATACCTAAATTGCTAAAATTAAAAATTTACTAACCAATCATCATAAAACACAAAGCGTCAGGTCGATTTTTATTAGGTATTTGTTAAATGCCCACATAGGGCCTATCTATAGGTAAATCTAACGGGCATATGCCAGCCACGAATCACATTTATTGGTCCGATTTAGACTCGAATGTTCTAAGCTACGTTCTCAGGTCATCAGACGCAACAAAAAGAAAAACGACAGACGGGTGTCTGTCCTTTTCGGCGGGCGCCTAGGCAGGCAGGTTTGGGCCGATCCGACACAAGGTGAATGGCGAGGGGTCAAGGTGGTTTACTTCGGTTTTATGGTGAAAATGTACCTATCTAATACCTAATCCGATATTTCAGCGGTTCAGCAACATAAGCACACATTTTTTCAGTGCACGAGTGTGTACTTACACAAACAAATTCTGCCGTGACCATTTTATATCAGTTTAGGCAGATAAAGATTCTTAAAATCCTTTGAGCTTTTTCTTTATGATAGACGGCTTCAGCAGAAAAGTAAAGGTAGGTAGCAATTAATGACAATATTTTTAAATTTTGGCTGACTGGGGCCTACCCATAGACTTAGGATGCCGCCCTCCTTCTGCCCTTCGGCCCACCTCGTGTTTAATAGTTTAGGCTTTGAGTGAGTGTAGATAGGTTAGGTACTACATTATATATCTACTGTAGACCCAGCATTTTTTTTTTAAATCATTTCTGCAAAAAGCCTTAAATATAGGAAGTAAAGTCCACTTTTCACTGTTCACTGTGCTAAAAAAATGTAAGTAGTTAGTCAATAAACCATTCTTTGAACCGAGTAGATAATTCTACATTTTGAATTATCAATTACGCGCTATGATGATCAGAAAAAGGTGTGGCTTGTCCTTTTGCGTGCTAAAGTGACCACTACGAATGCACAAGACCGTGCGAAGTGGAGGAGTCGAAGTAGGAAAGCTGACCCCAGACTCCGAAGGCGACAGCTTGGGACGCAACCGGGGCAAAACGCTGAGACGATGATAATGATCAGAAAATTAGGTGGTTAAGTTAAACCACTGGACAGCGCTGTTAGCGCGGCGGGAAGCAGCCCACTTGCGCGCTACCTAATACCATAAACTACTAATACTTAGGTAGACACCACAAACAGACCTCACTACTTCCAAGAAAAAAGGCAAGTTATCTAAAGCAAAGGGAAAAAGAGTTATGAGACCTTGCTACGGTAAGGTCATTAGCTCGAGATTACCGTTGACGTCAGCGGCAGTTAGACTGATAATATACGCAGGCCACTAACTCCTAATGAGAACTGATAAAATGATTTACGCTCACCTCAGGCCAGGAGACGTACTTACCTATTGGAAAGCTAGGTGACAAATGTGGGACCATCTTCATTAAGACTTAAAATAGTGCAGCGGCGGCTGTTGATAAGCCAGCAGATGGCAGCTGAGTTAGGTACCTGCTGCAATTTGTAGAGCGTCGAAGATAGGAACCTAATAGGTATATACAGTCGCGGGCAACCAAAACGACTCAAGACTTAATTTCCATACAAACATAGGTACTAACTTCAGAGGCCTAGAAATATCTGTGATAATTTTATTGTTAAACGATTTCAAGTGGTCAAATATCAATTAATTATTTTAACAGATTACAGCAACGTGCTGATTTCTTTCAAAAAGGGAAATTTTGGTTGATTTTCGCATCCCATAATGTAATGTCGTAATGTCTTGGAGGAAGACAAATCACTTGCTCAATCTTAATTTTAAGAAATTTGGCATGTTTCTGGAGGTTTGTTAACGATTAACAGAAGAACATTTTGAAATGGATTTACATTAACATTACCTATCACTAAAGCACATATACTTTCATATTTTATAGACCTCTGAAGTTAGTATGCTTTTATGAAAATTTGGTCCTGGTGCCTTATTTTGAAACCGCCGTTCCGTAACGAACGAGAATATACCTGTCGCGCCGTCCAATCCAAGGAGACAGCGCGTGTGAAAGAGAGGGAAACTTCGATTCGGTCGTAACGTCTGCTTTAAATTAGGCCCTCTGAGTCGATTTGGTTGCGAGTGTAGTAAGATATTTATAATATATTAGCCATGTGTCACGGTCGGGGAATCTGCCGCATAGAAGCACTTGGAAGAGCCAATATCGCTAAAACGATAGCTCAGCTCAGGGATTCAGAAAGCGCCTGCCATACGGAGATCGTGGTTCTAACCGGAGCGTGCATCTCTGTATTTTCATCAGCTCGGCGGTGAGCGGCCCTAAGTACCTATGATATTTGACAGATCATACGATGATTATATCTATCAGTAACACGTGTTACCGTTCGATAGACCACTATTAGTCGAGGCAAGGCAAGTAATCTACTTCTATTATATCATTATATTCGTTTATCGGCTAATATTTCAATGGTTACCAAGATATTTCCCTGGCCGCAGGATATATGTAATATTCCCATGGACAACCGCAATAAATTGCTAAGTTTCCGGCCACTTTGCGAGACGCAAATATAGTTACTAAGTAGATATCTATATCTATCTCTTATAGGTATGAAGTTACTTACCTGAATACTAGTTACATCATAAATGTTTATTAATAATATCCACAATCATTCCTGTCTGAGGACGCGTAATTGAGAAAAAATGCTAATTACACTTTTATTTTATATTTCCACGGAAAGGGCACACAGTATACCTGTGGTATATACAAGATGGAAATAGTGAGATATATCCGCGGTGACAGCCGCAGTACACTCGTGGAATGAAAATGACACACACGGCGCATGCCCCCAGGCACATTATGATAAAGAAGCCGTTGTGCGCAGGATTGCCAGTTAGCCTAGATTTATCTGAATAGAATTAATTCGCGACCCGGGCGCCCACTTAACTAAGAATGATGCTATTTGCGACCCAGATCTGTCAAAATTAGTACCGTGATTATTAGGTAAATATGTGTGTTAACTTTCAATGGGGTTGTGAAAAACGAATGATTATTTTATAAATCACTGTAATAATAATATTCAAAATGTTAATGTTGGCACACTATAACTTCATACCTAGACTTATGACGTATTAAAAAACAATAAAACAAAATATTAAGAGATTGAAATACTATTTATTCTCTTCAATAATTAAACTAAAAATTAATCTTTCGTAAAATTTTGCCTTCCCAAATTTCAACACAAATCCATTGAGGCTGAACCGAGATTTCTAGAGCGGATCCGAAATCGGCAAATCGTGAAAGTGGCTTAGTATAAGTATAGTATTTGTACACTGTATACTCAGTACAAAAATCAAACTCATCAGTGACCTCTTTCAGCTCGCAGATGTTCATGAGCGGCGATGATTACCTTACCATCAAGTGACCCGCTTGCTCGTTTGCCGCATTTAGCGACTTTTGATTAATCTAAAACAAAACGATAAATAATAGTTTATAAACATGACTCGTCTACGAGTTACAAATCTCAAGAATAAAAATAAAATGACAAAAAAAATTATGGCAATGAGGGTTTTCGCGTGTGAAAAAACCCGCTAAATGGAGTAGGTACTATAGGATTGAGGTCCATATACAATGTGGTTGGTTATTCTTAAACGTGATCTGTCAAAATGTACAATTTGACAAACTAAACAACCAATGCGGTTGATGTTGGACCTTAGTCCAACAGTACGCCATCTAGCGGAATTTTCACACGCGAAAACCCTCATTCCCCTTACACGAAGGGCTTTGAATGTCAGTAATAGGAAAGCAAAATGTTCAATTCATACATTTTAGGTAGGTCAAGAACCGAGAGCCGGCGTATGACAGACATTGACACATGGGCTAAACAAACAGCCGAATCATAACATATATAGCTTTGTGATAATAAAAACATTTGATTAGTTCGAATGGGGCCTACAGCGAACTTTGTCTACAGTTACAATGTTGAATATTTGTGTAAGTAAGTACATTCGAATCAAGAGAACGTGTACCCGCCTTAAGGTGACGGGTAGGGCACACTAGCGACGCCAATCGATTTTAATTTTTACCTACGAAACTGGATCTATTTTAAACAATTTCGGGGTTACAACCTCGGTTACAAACCGGTTTAATAGCTAAAAATCGATTGGCGTCGCTAGTGTGCCCTACCCGTCACCTTAACTATAACTATTAACATGGACTAATTATGCTATTAACTAACCATTTCGTCTTCTCCTACCCGTATATTATTGAGTAATCTACTTCTATTATATCATTATATTCGTATTCGTATATTTGAATGTAAACGTATCATAATATACTATATATTATGATACGTTTACATTGAAATTAATTTGCATTTAACTAGTAATTATGTTATCCCTGTAAACGTAACTTGTTATTTTCCTACACACTTGCAACACAATATTACAAACGATTTCCATAGCAATTTCGACGATGTCAAGAGAATAATGAGTCAGTGGGTTCTCTGGTTCCAATGCACATTACACATAGTTTACAAACAATTGGGGTCTAATACAGTTTAATTAACAAATACATTACAGTAAAATCACCCCGTGTGACCTACAATTTCAATACAACTTACTTGTACCCACAAAGTCCTGCTCGCGCGCGGGTGATGTTTATAGGTAGTCCAAATTAACTATTATGTTCGAGAATGAATGCCGAATCTGCGGTGCACGGTAAAACAAACGATGGTTTTTGTGTACCTTCATTGAATTATTTACCTTGTATTTGTCTTATGTAACTCGTTCTAAATAAAATAATTTGAATAGTTCTAAAAATATCCGCTTGAGCAGCGCTGCGTCTCTAAAGACTTGTGAAGTGACATTTCATATTAGACCCCATTGCATCAATTTGTACAGTAAACACAAAATAAGGATACATTTGTATTTAATGCAGTCAGTATCACGGTTGAACATTAAAAATGTATAGTCAGCATAAACAGTATATTTATTTATGTGGATCCATTCTCTTAAAATATAAATTACAGCCGTGAATCTACTTTTGACGCTAACAATACTTTAAGAGCTACCTACTTATCAGTTCAGTCTCAATGCATTTATCATTCTAAAATAAGTTACACACATAGGCCAGATTCGACTGATCTTTGGCAAGAATAAATTTATGGCTCGTGGTATCGTTATACCATCGATTTATTCTCGGATAAAGATTGATCGAATCTGGTCTCCATAGTCAGCTATCTCATCAAGCTTTACGCAACTGTGATGATTTTTCAATCAATCTAAACTTTATATTTTCAATACAAAAGCTTAGAATAAATCGAAAAAAAAGGTATTTTGCATAGGTTGATGCTTCTTTGAAACACAATAATAATTCCGAGCACATATTTAAAATAGATATCAAGGTAAATAAATAAAAAAATAAGTCAATAAAATCATTATACACCTATCAATATAATTTATACTATAAATATTAATTAATTATTTTAATATTCTTTTAATAGATCCGCCGGTTATTTCAGTACTCTGCCGGGTCTAAGATGATTGAAAGAATGAATAACGGCGTTGAATGAACTGGGGAGTGCGGAAATCCCGCGCATAGTTCCCTAAAGACTGGTTTACACAGTGCGAGCTGCTGCCTACACAGTAGACAGCTACTAGGCTTATGTACTCGTACGAAACTGTTCTACTATTCGAATCGCACGTGGAAGGTACGAGACGCAAAACAGTACGAACTGTAGTGCAGCTACTCGGCCGGTTGGCTTGTCCGATAGATCGCACTATGAATGAATGAATGGAAAATATTTATTTGGACACACATTATACATATTAATTTAACAAATAGTGTAATTTAGTAAATATTGTAACTATGTAAACCAGACTTCATCCGTGTTTTCAGTAACTAGACAAGAGAAATTTAATAAAATAATTTATAATAGTTAAAATGGCTTGTCGGCAACCACGCCATTAGCCCAGCACATCTGTAAAGCCGAAGACGAGGACTGAATTAACTAGCCGCACTTTTACATTTCATAACATTATTATTAACTTGATTTATTTATCGAGTCATACAGGGAGTATCGATAAACAGTTACATATCGCTTCAACCATCACTTCTATCAACCATTCTGAACAGCGTTTTTTCTACGAATTTTGTAAACTCGCAAAATTTTTCGACTGCTTATACAAAATGACCAAGTCACGTGACCGAATGTTTATGAAAAGTTGAAATTATTTAGTGGCGACGCCAATCGATTTTAATTTTTTACCTACCGAAACCGGATCTATTTTAAACAATTTCGGGGTTACAACCTCGGTTACAAACCGGTTTAATAGCTAAAAATCGATTGGCGTCGCTAGTGTGCCCCTACCCGTCACCTTTTACTATAACTATTAACATGGACTAATTATGCTATTAACTAACCATTTCGTCTTCTCCTACCCGTATATTATTGAGTAATCTACTTCTATTATATCATTATATTCGTATTCGTATATTTGAATGTAAACGTATCATAATATACTATATATTATGATACGTTTTACATTGAAATTAATTTGCATTTAACTAGTAATTATGTTATCCCTGTAAACGTAACTTGTTATTTTCCTACACACTTGCAACACAATATTACAAACGATTTCCATAGCAATTTCGACGATGTCAAGAGAATAATGAGTCAGTGGGTTCTCTGGTTCCAATGCACATTACACATAGTTTACAAACAATTGGGGTCTAATACAGTTTAATTAACAAATACATTACAGTAAAATCACCCCGTGTGACCTACAATTTCAATACAACTTACTTGTACCCACAAAGTCCTGCTCGCGCGCGGGTGATGTTTATAGGTAGTCCAAATTAACTATTATGTTCGAGAATGAATGCCGAATCTGCGGTGCACGGTAAAACAAACGATGGTTTTTGTGTACCTTCATTGAATTATTTACCTTGTATTTGTCTTATGTAACTCGTTCTAAATAAAATAATTTGAATAGTTCTAAAAATATCCGCTTGAGCAGCGCTGCGTCTCTAAAGACTTGTGAAGTGACATTTCATATTAGACCCCATTGCATCAATTTGTACAGTAAACACAAAATAAGGATACATTTGTATTTAATGCAGTCAGTATCACGGTTGAACATTAAAAATGTATAGTCAGCATAAACAGTATATTTATTTATGTGGATCCATTCTCTTAAAATATAAATTACCAATACTTTAAGAGCTACCTACTTATCAGTTCAGTCTCAATGCATTTATCATTCTAAAATAAGTTACACACATAGGCCAGATTCGACTGATCTTTGGCAAGAATAAATTTATGGCTCGTGGTATCGTTATACCATCGATTTATTCTCGGATAAAGATTGATCGAATCTGGTCTCCATAGTCAGCTATCTCATCAAGCTTTACGCAACTGTGATGATTTTTCAATCAATCTAAACTTTATATTTTCAATACAAAGCTTAGAATAAAATTGAAAAAAAAGGTATTTTGCATAGGTTGATGCTTCTTTGAAACACAATAATAATTCCGAGCACATATTTAAAATAGATGTCAAGGTAAATAAATAAAAAAATAAGTCAATAAAATCATTATACCTATCAATATAATTTATACTATAAATATTAATTAATTATTTTAATATTGTTTTAATAGATCCGCCGGTTATTTCAGTTCTCTGCCGGGTCTAAGATGATTGAAAGAATGAATAACGGCGTTGAATGAACTGGGGAGTGCGGAAATCCCGCGCATAGTACCCTAAAGACTGGTTTACACAGTGCGAGCTGCTGCCTATACAGTAGACAGCTACTAGGCTTATGTACTCGTACGAAACTGTTCTACTATTCGAATCGCACGTGGAAGGTACGAGACGCAAAACAGTTCGAACTTTAGTGCAGCTACTCGGCCGGTTGGCTTGTCCGATAGATCGCACTATGAATGAATGAATGGAAAATATTTATTTGGACACACATTATACATATTTAACAATAGTGTAACTTAGTAAATATTGTAACTATGTAAACCAGACTTCATCCGTGTTTTCAGTAACTAGACAGGAGAAATTTAATAAAATAATTTATAATAGTTAAAATGGTTTGTCGGCAACCACGCCATTAGCCCAGCACATCTGTAAAGCCGAAGACGAGGACTGAATTAACTAGCCGCACTTTTACATTTCATAACATTATTATTAACTTGATTTATTTATCAAGTCATACAGGGAGATCGATAAACAGTTACATATCCCTTCAACGATCACTTCTATCAACCATTCTGAACAGCGTTTTTTCTACGAATTTTGTAAACTCGCTAAATTTTTCGACTGCTTATACAAAATGACCAAGTCACTTGACCGAATGTTTATGAACAGTTGAAATTATTTAGTGCGAATGTCCAACAGTCGTAGAACTAATGTTATCCACAATGGTTGGTAGAAGTGGTTAAAAAGAATATTGGTAAAAATTTCATACTGTACAAATTCTTACATAGAAAAATATTACAAAATATACAAATGTCCCTGAAATGTACTTATTCAATAATACAACTATAACCAATTGGACTATCTATACCACAATTCAACTACTTATCCTAATTTGAACCATATCATTTAGATACAATGAAGACGAATTTACTTACATGCAAAATAAATCGAACCACTTCAATTTTAAGGTGACGGGTAGGGCACACTAGCGACGCCAATAAATTTTAATTTTTAGCTACTAAACCGTATCTATTTTAAACAATTTCGGGGTTACAACCTCTCGGCAAACACTTATACTATTTATTAAATAATCATGGACAACTGTTGGGTCCGCTTTTCTACGCGAAAAATGGATTCACGCCAAAAGTGGCCGCTTTCGGTAATCCAAAATCCGAGTGCAAAACCAGACCAAACAGTTAACTATAAATATTCAATAAATAGTATAGGTGTTTGCCGAGAGGTTGTAACCCCGAAATTGATTAAAATAGATCCAGTTTAGTAGCTAAAAATTAAAATCGATTGGCGTCGCTATTGTGCCCTACCCGTCACCTTAAACGAAAAAACTCCATACACTTAGTATTGTTTTTTTTTTACTAAGCGGGCGTCTATGCAGGTATTTTTCGGACCAGTTTGTTCTTTTGTGAGTGCCACTGTGCTACATGTTAGTCCAAAACCCTACACTTTTCAGAAAGTGTATTAATTCTTTGTTTTTGTTAGTATTGGTTTGTGTAGTGAGCTTTGTGTGAAAATATGGTCAGGTTCGATTTGCTTGCAAATGATTATTAAATTATTTAAAAAAAATGAGATAGCTAGATATTTTTTTCATTTGTTATTAAAACATAGCTCTTATTATTATAGTTTTGAAGTTATTATTAATTTCATATTTTTCTATTTTTATTTTTTTTTATTTTACAAGTTTTAGGAAAATTTACAGCTAGATTTAGAGATACAGTCACAGAAAAAAACATCGAGGGCCAATTACAAGTTTCCACAGGAAATACTATTTAATTAATAAAATAACCTGCTCCGCGTTTTGGTTGCATGTTAATAAAAAAATTTTGGGGAAAGCTGAATACAATTTATACAAATTATTTTATTATTGCTAGTTTTCTAAATATACAAAATACATACTACCGATATGCCTATGCGGTTTGAATACCATAAAAAGTAATTTCAAACTTACCACTAGGGCAGTGTTCGCGATATTGGATATTTCATAATACATTTTGTAAGCAATAGTAGCTTAGTGGAGAAAAACGTGCGTAGGTCGTAAAAAGGGTCGTAGATTCGAATCCGAACTTTTGGAATTTTCGAATCAACGTGCGTACTTCTGCCACTACCTCGGCGGTAAGAAAAAAAACATCGTGCAATTCAACATTGAGCGACGCTTGTTCGATCTACTAGCGCCGTCATATTTTTTTTATTAATTGCGATGAACTTGAAGAAAAAAGTGTAGGGTCAGGTGGGGTATATATGAGACGAAAACCTAAACCTTAAATTTTTTATGACGTTTACATTATTTTATTCATGTTTTTCTGAATTATATTAATACTATTCTTTTATAGCTATAAAGTAATTTGATTAATTTGTAAATAAATACAGGATAAAGGCATGTTTTAACTAAAAATATGTGTCTTATTATTTTCCTCCAAAAAGGGTAATAATGAGACGCGGGCGATTAAAAATAACACTGAATTAATTTTCTATATCTTTCAATATTTTTGACATTAAATGGTCAGTTTAAGACAAGGAGGTTAAAAATGATACTAACATTTTATAAACTCAATCAAAAGTTCTTTCATTAGAGGACAAAAAAAAGGATTCAAAAATATCGTCACGAAATTAAAGATAAGATAAGATAAAGATAAAGATAAAGATAAAGATAAAGATAAAGATAAAAAATTATTTATTCAATTTAGGTCCACACAGAACACTTATGAATGTCAAAATAGGTACATAATATCTACCGCTGGTTCGGAATGTCGATTTCTACTGAGAAGACACCAGCAAGAAACTCAGTAGTTACTCTTTTCAAATATTGATGATGTTACAGAGTTTCAATCGAGAAAAAAAAATACAATTATGAAAGTTAATAGA
The DNA here is from genome assembly GCA_019059595.1 of Marasmia exigua. Taxonomy (NCBI): domain Eukaryota; kingdom Metazoa; phylum Arthropoda; class Insecta; order Lepidoptera; family Crambidae; genus Marasmia; species Marasmia exigua. The sequence continues at coordinate 24,132,989 of CM032473.1, forward strand.
CTACTATGAATAACAACTCAAAATATTTATCAATTAACTTGACCAAGAATCCTTATCATTTAAATAGTCTTGTACACTATAGTAACCTTTCTTCATTAGGCAGGTTTTAATATGAGACTTAAACTTATCCAGTGATAGATTAATGACATTTTGTGGTAGCTTATTAAATATCTTAATACTTAAGCCAACAAACGAATTACCGATTTTATGAAGTCTGAGGACCGGGACGGCAAGCCTATGTTTATTTCTGGTGTTAAGACTATGACTATCGGACTTTTTTGGAAAAGTGTGCAAGTTCTTACGTACATACATAATGCAGTCGAGGATAAATTGGGAAGCCACGGTTAAAATATTTATTTCTTTAAATATTTCCCTAAGTGAGTCACGTGATCTAAGGCTGTATATAGCGCGGATGGCCCTTTTCTGTAATACAAAAATAGTTTGTATGTCAGCAGCAGACCCCCACAACAGTAGACCATATGACATCACACTGTGGAAATAGCTGAAATAGACCAGTCTTGCCGTTTCGATATCAGTCAGACGCCTAATTTTTCTTACTGCATATGCAGCGGAACTTAGTCTTCCTGCCAAGGCAGCAATATGGGGACTCCACTGCAATTTCGCATCTATAGTTATACCGAGAAAAACTGTGGAATTAATGATTTGAATAGATTCATTGTTCATCTTAATACTTGTATCGACCTGCCTTACATTTGGCATGGTGAATTTTACACATTTAGTTTTCTTTGAGTTAAGAAGTAAATTGTTGGTCGTAAACCAGTGCAATACCTGTGAGAGAGTATCATTTACGTCGTCAATTGATTTTTTATATCTATCAACCTTAAAAATCAAGGAAGTGTCGTCAGCAAATAACACTATCTCACATAGATCTTTCGTAAAGTATGGAAGGTCATTTACGTATATTAAGAACAACAAAGGCCCCAATATTGAGCCTTGGGGCACTCCCATTAATAGAGGAGCGCCAGAAGAGTCGATTCCATTAACATTAACCCTTTGAATCCTATCAGACAAATAAGATTGAATCATATCAAGTGCGTTATTCAATACACCGTAATGCCGTAACTTCATCAATAGTGTTTCATGATTAACGCAATCAAATGCTTTCGACAAATCACAGAAAACACCTATTGCATCCTGCTTTTTCTCCCACGCATCAAAAACATGTTTGATAAGAGCCACTCCTGCATCAGTAGTGGATTTTCCTTTAGTAAATCCAAACTGTTTTTCATGCAGTAATTTATTAATATTAAAATGAGATAAAAGTTGAGTGAATATAATTTTTTCGAATATTTTACTGAGTGCTGGCAATATGGATATTGGCCTAAAGTTAGACGGGTCACTCCTTTCTCCAGATTTGAATAAAGGTATGATTTTACTAATTTTCATCTTATTTGGAAATTGACCCTCGTCAACACATTCGTTAAATATTATAGCTAAGTGGGGTGCGATAGAGTGTATTATATTTTTTATTATATCTATCGAAATTCCCCATGCATCCTCAGTCTTTTTAATATTTAAATCTTTTAATGTTTTAAGAATAATCTCTGAGTTTACATGACTAAATCTAAAAGATGTGGTGCACTCATCTACATGCGACTTGATGAGAGAAGCAGCGAGATGCGGGCTCGAATTTAATGTTTTAGTGGTAGTGACTGGAATGTTTGAAAAGAATGACTCAAATGTGCTTGCCACTTCAGAGTCTGTATCAATAGATTTGCCATCAATTTTAAGAGAGAGCTTGCTGTGTTGTGTTTTGTTTTTGCAAGTCTCTTTATTTATAATTTTCCATGTAACTTTACTTTTATTACTAGCTTTCATTATCTTATTTTTAAAGTAATTTGATTTGGCCACTGCGCAAACTTTTTTAAATAGCTTTGAATATTTCTTAACATATTCTAATGTCGTTGGGTCATTAGAGTTGGCCTTAATATCATACAATTCAAATAACCTCTTTCTGCTTTTATAAATACCTGTAGTGGCCCAGTCACTGAATTTGGTTTTAGAGGTATTTGTTTTAATGGTTCTTTTGGTAAAGATACCATTAAATTCTTTTTCAACGACATTAAATAATTTATCATAATGTTGGTTTACATTTCCTTCATTATAGGACAATGTAGACAACTTTTGTGAGATAGTTTCTTTAAATCTATTTATACGGTTTTCAGTGATTGGTCTACATACAAAACTATATGAAGAAGGGGCATGACGGTGCTCAAACACAGTCATTTGACCACTATGGTCAGAATTGATAAAATTTATTATGGACTTGTCCATAACTTCACAGTTACAAAATATGTTATCTAAACAAGTAGCTGAGGTGGGTGTGACTCGCGTGGGTTCGTTGAAAAGATGATGTAAATTAAATGATTTAAAGAGATTCAGAAACCTAACAGAGTTCTGTGAGTTATCTAAAATGTTGATATTAAAATCTCCACAAACAACTACTTTTTTATTAGATGAACATATTTTGCTCAAAACTTCTTCCATAGTGGATTCAAACATGGTAAAATTCCCATTTGGGGGCCTATACACACAGACAATGACATGCCGCTCCAGCTCTGCACACGCTAACTCAATAGTTCGCTCAACTGAGAGTGAGACAATATCTTTACGTTCTTTAAATTTAATTGTATTATTCAATAAAATAATTGACCCGCCTCTGATTGCCAACTTTCTCGTGAACGAACTACTGACGCTATAGTTATCTATATTGATAATTAATTCATGCTGTCTTAACCAGTGTTCTGTAATACATATAATATGGATATTCATTTCATTTAAAAATAACTCTAATTCTAGTTCTTTGCCAGACAAACCCTGGATATTCTGATGTATAAGGTTCAGATGACTAGGGTTTCCTTTTGTTATTGATTTGCTAGAGGATTCCTCTATTGTCTCATATTGTAATTTAAATTACTTGGAATCACTTCCAAACTCTGAGTAACCAGGTTTTTAATATTAAACGCTAACAGAGTAGCTAATTCATTTTTAATTTTATTTGGCAAATAAAAAGTTTTGCCAGTCAGAATAAACTTATTATCAATAAATTTATTTGTGTCAAAAAACACAAACTTGTCACTATGACTATATGTCAAGTTATATAATAATGTATTCAACAAATGAATACTGTTATTTTGGCTAGGAGTGTAGTACCTAGAAAAGGGAAATGCACACAAGATAATTTTTTTCACATTAAGCCCTGAAAGGGTTGTGAACCCCTGAATAATATTTCTTTTATTGATATTTGAGGCATTTCCAATCATTAATATGATTATTGTCTCCTTACTTATGTTACAGCTTTTGGCCCTGTCTATCATTTGCTCTAGGGAGGCATCAGGCATACAATAATTGGTCACATTACACACACAGTTTTTATTTAAAAGAGGTCCATAACCAACTCCAATTTTATCTGATAATATTATTACATCATTGGTTAATAATGTTGTTGATGGCAATGGCAATGGCAATATAAAGTTAGATCTATCTTCTTCAGGTTCTTCTTGAAGCTGCGGCTCGTTCCCTACCTGGTGCTGGTCAGAGTGGCCCACCACCAAGTGACAGCTGCACTGATCTATATATTTGTTTGTAGCGAGGATGTGTTCGCTTATTTGAGCCTGGGCAGAGTTGTAATTGCCGGTCATATGTTCCAAAGACCGGTGTAGCCGCGAGATTTCCGCCTGTAGCTCCTGTGTTTCGGTTTCATACCTATACCTACTCTCATCTAACTTTTTACTATACACTTCTAGGCTATCAACTAAATCTACACGCTGTTTTCGTAATTGTAGATTCTTTTGCTGGCATTTTTTTCTTCTAATTAATTTTTCTGTCTTCTTTATGTAATTGTTTATTTTAACATATTTTTTTAATTTAGTTTTAGAATTTATTTCTACCCTATCATTTTTCAAAACCAAGCTGCGAGTCTGGGCGACCCCCTGTCCTGCCGGAGACCCGATCAACTCCTCATATAGGCTGTGGGTGTGTAAAGCCTCCTGACACATTTTATCCTCCTCGTATTGTTGGATGAGTTTATTAGAGTCCCGTAGTTCTACCTCAAGTTCCTGGATGCGCTGCAGAGCCTTTTCATAGGTTTCACTACATTGGTCAAAGCGGCTGACCGTGTCGAGTAGTTGTTGCCGTTGAACGAGTACATCCGTGAGTTCAGCATGTAGGTTGGCCAGGTCACACTTCAATTGGGTGTTGCTGTTTATTATTTTTATGGATTCCTCTTCGTTGTCATCCCGTTCCTTAATGAGTTGGCTGTTGTCCTCCCTCAATTCTTTTAGTTCTTCAAGGGCCCTTTTCAATTTTACTTCAAGTTCTTGAGTAGTGGCCTTGCGAGTCATTTTCATAGGGTATACTCCTCTACCCGACATATCTGGAAATATTTATAGATAGGTGTACAACAAAATGTTTAAACCGGTCTTGATAAGTATTTTTCTATCTCACAATATGGGTAATGAGGAACACAGTTTTTACAAAGGAAACTGTTGGTAATAATAAATAAGGATATTGAAGATTTTAATATATACCTATACCAAAAAATAGAAACAAAGAAAGTAGGTCACCTATGTTGAAAGTTGGAGTAAATGATATGATGGTTCTATGATATTACTTTCACTATCAGGCCAAATTATCCCATATCACACACCAATGCAAAAGACAAAAGATGGTAAATGTTTCTGTTGGTGTCAGTGGCCAGATGTTATCATCGTCCACTTTGCTTAATAACAAGTAAAGGGAGACCCAAAATCCGGCTTATGTTGTGGAATTTAACGAATCTATTAATTAGATATGTCTTATTCCGTTTAGTGCCTTGTGCGGTGTTGGTTTTGTGTTTAATTGTAATGCAAGGTATGATGATATGAGGCAAGGTGACCGCACATAGATATAAGTATTATTTAACTTAGTGTCAACAACAAAGTAACCTCCAAATCAGTGTTTTAGTTATATTTATTTTATTAAAATAAATGATATAATGATTTGATAACGTTCTATTATTTCGATAGAAAATCAAAGAAACAATACTCCCCAGGTTTATCCGTTTGTGGTTCAAATTTTTAGCACGTAACGACACTTGACAGCCGGTCGGTGATCACGAATGTAAAAAACACTGGATACACGTTTAGTGGAGCTTTGCCCACATTTATTTGCCACTTTTGTAGGTATTGCACATCGATTAGCTTTTGTTTTTAACAAGTTTACATAGCATTTCACAATTTAATTGAAATTAAAATTACGAATTACTTACCAATATTCTTTCATTGCTTAATTTAACAATGTTTTAATATTTAAATTTCATACCTACATAATTAAGTACGAAATATAAAATTATATAAAAAGATAACTTTTCATCGAAAAATAATGTAATAAAGATAAACTCGATAATCAAATATTGTGAGGTTTACTGTGTTAATCCAAAGAAGTCAATATTTGATCTAATAAATCGTAGAAGATAAATAGCTTGGCGACGAGATTTTTCTAATTGTTCCAGTTTTTTGGTGCTTAGACCATTTATTTTTAAGAAAGCAATTAACCAGTCCTTCTAAGTGTAGTTATCTTTAAAATTATTTCGAATATTGTTTTGAACGACGTATGTACGAACAATGTCCTTTATCTCTCGCCTAGTTAATAACGCTCATCCCCATTTAGCCATTGTTTTTTTTTTCAGACAGATCTATTTTTTCTTCTCTGCTTAAACCTTTTTTTCTTCCTTTTTTGCTTGTATTTAAATCATGATTCGCCTCCAGGATTTATCAATATTATACTTCGATTAGGGATAAGTTGCCACTCTTTGCTTTTTCCAGAGCGTCTTGTGACTTTAACTCGTCGTACGTTTTTGGTTTAGGTTCATATTTTCGAGGCATGATTAATTTTCTTGTCTTATTTTTAAACTACACTCTGTCTTATATTTTACCCGTAGCCTGTCTCATATTCACGAACCGCGTATAAAAGATTTCACGCCAAAATTTATAACGAGATATAAAATGTTTCTTAGTATAAAGAATAAACGTAAATTTATTTTATAATGATATTTGTAATGAACTTGTTCTTCAATGAAATACAGTACCAATAGAGGTATATTTGAAAGAAATATTACGCTGTCTCATTTTTACCTAAAGTTTCGGCTGACTTTTTTACTACTTATTTTTACCCCACCTGACCCTATCTAAGGGTCTATATTATTCGCACGGGTGAGAATTTACATTTATTAGCAGGGGGTCTACAACGAACCTGATTTTACGACCTAGTCGGAGTTTCTCTCACTTTCACACGCGCTGAGTGTCTCATTTGCTTAGAAGCGACAGGTATAATCTCGTTTTGTTACAGGGCACGTTCATTGTAAGCCACAGGGAATCACTAGATAATATTCACAACACAGGAAGACATTGTATTTAAAAATGAAATCTTAACAATTTAATATATTTATATTACAAGATAACACATTAAATATGCACTTAATTAATGATATTTTCTCCAATGAAGCGGTTCACAAAGCTTCAATTTATAATAAATAATATTGCATAAAATTCAATTTACAAAATATATACAAGTTAATGATTTATAATACAAGATCACTCTGTGACAAAATACCTTAGTATAACGATAATAAATGGTTTCATTTCTTAATTAATTTTCAAGATTGCAAAATTCATGTTCTAAACTGTAGAGGTGACAATGGGGATTATCGCGTGTGAAATATCCGCTAGATGGCGTGCTTGAGAACCGAGGTCCTAATTTCAACATCATTGGCTGATTTATTCGTAAAATGACAATTTGACATAATAGGCTTGTGTACTAAGTCAGAGATTGGCAGATTTTTTAAATAGCATTGAGAAATAACGGTCAAAAGCAGCTATGTACAAAATTTCAGCTTGAAACCTTATGTTATGAGCCCTCAAAGGCGAATATAGGCAAGTAAATTTTAAGTCTTAAATTTACAAAATATTCATATAGCAATCGATATATAATTCTGATATCCGTAACACAGGTGCTTGAGCTACCTATCTCGGAGTCAGATCAATGTATGTGATGTTGTAAACTATTTATTTATTCAATTAATAGCAACTTCTGTTAAGTAACCATTTTCATAAACGCACTATTGCATATAGCTAACGAACAAAGCTATCTCGCGATGCGCACAAACTAGTGAGGGCTGACGTCACGCCTCGCGTCGCTGTTTGTATGGAGCGTTTTGGGCAAGTCTATTTTATGTGATTTTCAAATTGTCCTATCTCGAATCTAACAAATCCATTCTTTTACCGACGTTTTCACTTTTGAGGGGTTCTTATATTACCAACGAGAGAAAAAATAGGACACAAGCCTATTATCACGTCTAGAAATACCCAATCACCTTGTAGATGGACCTCAGTCCTATAGTGCGCCATCTTTCGGATTTTCCGCAAGCGATAGCCCCCATTACAGACGGAGTCATCATTAATAATGAATGATAATATATGACAGATAAGTTATTTTTTTTATGTGATATGTGACAAGCGAGTAGATGGATCGCCTGATGGTAAGCGATTGCCGCCGCCCATAGACACCATTGACAAGTTTTTGAAAATGGTCAGTAGGTTTGAAGGGAAGTAACTGTTATACTCGAGTCAAAGGCTCGTGACAGTCGGTGTCATATCATTAACTAACCTTTGATAAGGTAAAAGGGATTGAAAAATGTCATTAAATAAATATTTCACAACATCACATACATCGATCTGACTCCGAGATAGGTAGCTCAAGCACCTGTGTTACGGATATCAGGATCAACAGTGGGATTACAATTATATACATATAATACTTTTCTTTTGTAAATACATACGCACAGTAAAACTGTGGAACCAGCTGTCATCCGTGGTTTTTCCGAACAGATACGACTTGGTGAGCTTCAAGAAAAGGGTGTACTCCTTTCTTAAGAGCCGGCAACGCATATGTGATACCTCAGGTGTTGCAGATGTCCATGGGCGGCGGTGATCACTTTCCATCAGGTGTGCCGTCTGCTCGTTTGTCCGCTACAATGTAAAAAAAAAAACAAAACTTATAATACAAAGAAACACCCAGACCAATACAAACAGACATGTTAATTATGAATTAAATATGACACCATATGCCTGAAGTCTTCGTAATGATTATAATGGTGCACCCACACACCAGTAATATGCCGTTACAAAACATTTGATGGATGACTTTTTTGCAAACCTTTCAAATAGACATGTAATAGCAAAATGTTACACAAAGTTATAAATTCTTATTGTGTTACATTTACGTCATATACCTAACTGCTGTCTGGGAAAGGACTTAATGAACTAACAACAATATTATATCGACAATAGAAAACAATTCTGATAAACTTCTAAAATGTGCCATTATCTATTATTATACTCTATGATTTTTAATATATTTAATCTACTATTTACAATTATTATTATTAAATGTCATTTCTATGTAAAATATTGTGAAGAATAACAGTAAATTAATAGGGCGTCCATGCCTTGAATAATTCTATTTAAGGGTAAGTTGCATAATATGAAATAAATAAGCCAGTTAATATCAAATAAAGACTGATGAATAGATATTATAAATCATTCAACATTTTTATTTCATTAAATTAAGCTCCCGTCGCGTTGTAGGGTATTTAAAGTAAACAGGTATACATTGTGAATATACCTACAATATTGATGAGACTATCGACAGGTCATGTCGAATCAAGCACATACAAATTTCGCTTATTAACGCGTTCAATGGTCTAATTGGTAGAACATTCACCCGGATTGTGGAAGGTGTGGGTTCGAGTCCCGCCTGAACAGGAGATGAAATTTTTAAGTGTGTTATTTACTTAAGAATAAATTGCAAAAGATTGCTATAAAAAATATCAACTATAGGTATACATAGCGTTATCTACAAGCGCCAATTTTGGTAAACAAAACATGAAATCTAAGAATAGTAACCTCCACAATTTGGATTATGAAGTTGGTTAAAAATAATTCGGTTATTTCATCAATGCAAATTGTCTGATCCGATTTCACAAAGATGATATCAACTTGAAAAACTACGTATGATTCTTTTTTTTCAAGTAAAACAGACAAAATAATACTGAAATAAATTGCTAAGTAGCAGCAAGCTTTCCAAAAAAGGGACAGATCAAGCAGCTAGCAAGTGTTAGTGAGAAGAGGAAGCCTGTATTCAAATATTTCCTTAGAACACATTGTCTTTATTATTATTATGTTATTTCTTAATTTTATATTTCATTTCAGATCATTAATTATTAAGTTCTTTACTTATATTCACTGACAATATGTTTTCCCACCGCTTGCCTTGAATTAACGGACTAGATATTTGGCCAAGTAATTATTTTTCATAAATTGATTTGCCGAATATTGTTCAACAAATGGGAAACTGTTTGGTACTATCAGATTTTTCCTATAAAAAGTACATAATATGAAATAAACTTATTCCACCTTATTATAAATCGAGATCTAAAGTTATTACCGTACTAAAGCTCCAGCCGTCCCCGTTCTAATACGCATTGTTAAAAGGGGCGGGCATGAGTTTAGTTCCGGAACTTTTCTTAGACCGTATTTTTAAATAATGGGGTTTCAACCGAGTTTCAAATATCTTAAAATATACAGTCACTTACTGTTCACTGTAAAACTTTCACTTAATGTATAAGGTTTTGTCATGTATTGTTCCTTAGTTAAAAAAATCACTCACTATTAAAGTCTTAACTGCACTGTCTGTAAATTTGTTTTTAAATCGCTGCAATGGTACTAGCGTAAGCGTAAAGGCGGTTAAAATATACTTTTAATCTATTTATACTCTATACTAAATGATATCGCGGTCGAGTCCAGAATATAGTCAAAATGTCAAACCACTATTGATATTATTCGATCGTCTAGCGACTACCCCTTAAATATGTATCTCATAAACATTTCAAGCCAAAATCATCAAGACCAGGAAAAATATCCAAATAGCTGTTTTCCAAATCCAATAAATTAGTTTGCTCTAAGCATATATTTGAAACTTACGTGAACATTTTTCCTAGGTGCCATCAACTAATTAACTTCTACCGGGCCCATGCTGTTATTCTAGGATTACTATGCGGTCTTAACTAGATCTACATTACAAACCGATCTCAATCATAACTCGTGATATTTTTACTTTTGCCTCGAAAATTATTGACTAAACCAATTGGTATTGGTTTAGTCAATAATTTTCGAGGCAAAAATAAATAATTTTCGGGATGGTTCCCGAACGTGTTCTTGAACAATAGCCTGAAGATCTATGTTGTGGTCTACGCAGAAAGTCTGCGATCGACTGGAGGTCTGGCAGGGAAGAACGCGGAGCCGAGGCCTATTCTGATTCTGAAGATGTTTAGTGCATCCTAGGGTAATGGCGATCGAGAGCCAACAATAGTCCTTTCCGCTCAACCTGGTTAGCCGGAAGGAAGGTTCCTCGCCCCATCGGCATTTACAATCCTTGATGAAGGAGGCAGAGATGGCTCACTTGACAATTCAGACTCGACGCCTGATCTGATCTGACTGAATGGTTGACTCGGGCGAAAATGTGGGAATAGGATTGTTATTTGATTTTGGCTTTGATGGTTTCGGAGATGGCGGTGTTAATGACTCTGACGGCGACGTGGAACGTGTCGATAAGGTCTGTGCAGTCGGCGAGGTAGACTGGCGTAGCATCCTTTCCTCTATCGGTTTCGAGGACTTCAATGGATTGGATGATAAAGGAAGTTGACATATTGGAGGGTCTGTTGCAGCAGATTCATCGCTCGAAAGTTCAATTGTCAGCGATTCAGTCCTTAGGGATTCACTTTGTATTGTAGTTTGCGTGGACTGTAATAGTTCAGCTGATTCCATTTTAGAACTGTAAGAAAACGAGGACTGCGACAGTTTGCTTGTCGATGTGGGATTTGCTGGCAGTGTAGGTTCTGACGGAATAGTCGACTTTTTAGGATTTGAGGGTGACAAGGACTGTGATAAGGTTTCCGGTAACATTAAGGAAGTTAATTGAGTACACAAAGACATTAATGACTTAACACATGTAGTTCCCTGGGAAAGTGTATGCTCCCTAGACGGAAATAATTCTGTGGTCGATTGACGCCGAGACGACGGTCTTTTTGATGTTGTTTTTTTAGTGGAGCAAGATGACCCAGGCGAAATACTTTCATCAATCAATATTGTTGGAACAGAACACGGTGATACTAAAGACTCCGCCGTTGAATGACGTCTAAATGGTATCCGTTTTTGTATAGGCTTTGTAGAGGAAGGCGTTGGGAATAGTGAATGTTCTTCTATTGCAATGTTTTTGTCTGAAGGTGTAAGGGCCTTTGATGTTGATGAGTCAGATGTTAGACCAGAAGACATTGATACTAACGACTCAGCCGTTGAATGACGTCTTGATAATATTCGTTTTTGTATCGGCACTGTAAGGGATGGCGTCAAAAACAGTGAATCTTCCTCTGTAGACAATATTTTTGAATTTTTGTCTAACTCAATATTACTTAGTCTTGCCCGAAATCGGGTTAGCATCGGAGTTGCTAGCTCCGGGTAGGTCTTGTTTGACTTTTGTTTTTGCAGGGCCTTTGATGTTGATGAGTGGTATGGCAACCCAGAAGACATTGATACTAAAGAATCAGCCGTTGAACGCCGTCTTGTTAGTATTCGTCTTTGTATGGGCTCTTTAGACGAAGGTGTTAAGAACAGTGGATGTTCTTTTGTAGCTATTTTTTTATCTTTAAGTGTAAATGAGATTCTCGTTGACAAGTCCGATAGCGAATCAGAAGACTTTGATACTAAAGGTTCCGCTATCGAATGACGTCTAGTTAGCATTCGTTTTTGCATTGAACTCCTCGTAGAGGAAGGCGTCGTAAACAGTGATTCTTCATTTGAAGACATTTTTGGTTTGTTGCCTAACTCAATATTAGTTAAGAGCCTTGCCTGTAATCGGGTTAGCATCGGTGTTGGTAGCTCCAGGTAGGTCTCGATTGGCTTCCCTCTTTGTGAGGCTTTTGTTGTTGATGAATCGGAAGGCAAACCAGAAGACACTAACGACTCAGTCGTTGAATGACGTCTTGATGATATTCGCTTTTGTATCGGATTTGTAGGGGATGGCTTTAAAAACTGTGAATCTTCATTTGTAGAAAATATTTTTGGATTTTTGCTTAATCCAATATTGGTTAAAAGTCTTGCCTGTAATCGGGTTAGCATCGGTGTTGCTAACTCCGGGTATGTCTGGTTTGGCTTTCGTTTTTGTAGAGCCTTTGATGTTGATGAGTCGGATGGCAAACCAGATAACATTGATTTGCCATCCGACTCATCACATTGAAACATTGATTGACAAGACTCACCCATTGAATGACGTCTTGAGAATATTCGTATTTGTATCGGCGTTTTAGAGGATGGCGTCAGAAACAGTGAATCTTCTTTTGGAGCTATTTTTGAATATGTAGCATTTGACGTTAATGAGTCAGATGGCAAACCTGAAATTGATTCTAAAGACTCAGCTGTTGAACAACGTCTTTTTAATATTCCTTTTTGTACATGTTTTGCAGAGGAAGGCGTCAGGAGTAATGAATGGTCTGTTATCGGTGCTAAAGGATCAAGGTGTGGCGATTCTGAAGTCATCGATGTTAAGGCCTCAGCCGTTGAATGACGTCTCGCCAATTTTCTTTGGAATACTAAATGTTCATCAGTGGATCGAGAACTCATCAACATTAGAGCTTCTGTTGCAAGTAATTCTTTTTCTGTTTGTTGCTGTGTCTGTATTTCTGGATCTGAAGGTAAGGAAACTTGTGGCATTAAGGACTCCGGGGGCAGTCCAGAACTCATAGAGATTAAAGCTTCTGTGGCTAATAGACGCCGGGTCAACTCTTTTTCTTTCATCTGTGTCGAAGGCGATGGTGTATAAGGTATTCTTTCTTTAACTGTAATAGTTAACTCTGGAGGTGTGATTTCCGACGGATTCTGGCTAGGTGACTCTAATATCACATCTGCTGGCGAAGCCAGTTTTCGTGTTGTGTTTCTAAAGGGCGAATGAAAGGAGGGCCGCATCATCAAGCTTGCAGCTATGTGTGATACGGGCATACTTGTCGGTATACTGTATTGTTTCATAGTCGGCTTACTTGGTTTACGTAGCGAAGATAGTGATATTGAGGTTTCAGGAGGCAGTTGTATTAAAGACTGCATTGAAACTGAAGTTTGATCTGATTCTTCTTCTAGAATCTGTTCTGTAGAAGGAGCTAACTGTGATACTGGACTAGCGGGTAACAAGGATATCGAAGTTTCTGTCGGCAGTCGTATAGGTTCTGTTGATTCTGTAATTGAAGACCAGGGGGATGTTTGTTGCGGTATCGGCTCTGTAGACGAAGATGGCGAAAGTGATGTTTCTATTGATATTGAAGTTTCTGAGGGCAATAGGGAAAGTGCCGATGTTAATGTGTCAACTGCAAGAGCAAACTGCGACAATGTTGGTGTAGATGGACACGTTAGAAGTGCTGAACATTCACTTGCCGACATCTCAAGGTGTGAATGTTGTTTTATGGGATTACTTTGCACTGAAGGATGAGATGATATTTGTTTTATTGTCAATTTATCTGGGGGCATCTGTTTCACAGGAGATATTTGAATATTTTGAAATATTGCTGGCTTGGACGATAACTTTGTTGTCTTTGGCTTTGTTTTCGCTTGGGATTGTCGAATTTGCTGGTCAACAACAAGTAGCGGTTTTCGCTTTGATTTTGGAAGTCGAGTGGGTGTTTGTGTCATTTTTGTCGATGAATGAGTTATTTTTTGTGATGTTTCAATTAATTCTGGAGATTCTAATGTTTGTAAATCAGATGGCGAATCCAGAGACTGAGTGGATCTTGGTGTTTGAAAGGGGGAAGTAGAAGCTTTCTTTGGCGATGGTAATTTAGCTGGTACTTGTATTAATGACCACGAATCTGGCAGTAAAGATTGCTGATTTGACGTATAGTCATTGATCACTTGATGCATAGGCACTAATCGAATATGTTCCAATATTTTCGGCTTGGACAATAAAGTGTCAGATGGAGTCGGCGCTAACGATTGTGTTACTTCCGCTACAAATGACGGCTGGGTCTCGGATAACAGTGTGTCTTCTAATGCTAAAGATTGAATAGGTACTGGACTTTGTGTCAGCTTTGGCGATCGAGATTTTGGAGATAATGTCTCTTCTGATTCTAGACCCTCACTGGAAGCTTTTCTTTGTATTGGAACTGCCAGCGTTCGGGACTGTGATAGTGACTTTGACGACAGAGAAGTCGAAGTCTGTCGTTTTACCGTCTTGGTCAACAATTGAGGACGTGTTTGTTTCTGTGGTTTCATTGGTGATTGAGGCCTTTGACGTCGTTTTACGTCTTTCTGTGTTTGGAACTGAGCGGGCGACATCTGTTTTCGTGTCGGAGGTTTTGGGGACTGTAATGATGATGACGTCTTTAATATTGATAGTTCAGAAGGTTTTAGCCTTTGTATTACAACTCTAAGCGATCGCAACTGAGATTGTATCTCCTTCAATGCTAAAGAGTGAGTTAATCCTGGTGAGTGTGAAGTCGAATCTGGTGGCAATCGGGCATTCGAAGATGAATCTTTAGTATGTTTTCGTTTTGTTGATATCGATTCTCTTAAAGAATGTGGCTTTGATGCCTCTGACGATGTCTTAATTTTGTCCTTTTCTGTTATACATTTACGACGGGTCTGTTTCTGGGCTCTCGTTAGGATTTGAGGCGTAGATGGTTTCCGTTTTCGTTTTGGAATTTTTGGAAACAAACTCTTCGAGGCTGTTGGCTCTGTATCTGACTCTTTAGTAAACAGAGACGAGCCCGACTCGGACTTTGACGGTACCGATAACGTCGGCGAGGTTGGCGCCTGCTTTGTCGGTTGAAAGCGTTCCAATAACTGCGGAAAGCATGGCAAAGAACATAAAACTGATGGTTTTTTTCGACTCAATATTTGACGTGTATGTATGTGCGATTGTGGGGGTGGTAATGGAATATGTGAAAGATCCAGCGATGCTGGCATCTTAGATTGCTCTATAGGTGGAGACTTAATCCTCATTGGTGTTTGCATAATTAGTGAATCTAATGAAGATTTACTCTTGGGTGTTGGCAAGTAAAACTGGCTAAGCGCTCGTTTTCGAATCGGTAGTTTATATAATTCGTATTGTGACATTACTCTTGTATCTGACGGTGATTGTGGTCGTGGTGAAGGTAACTTTGACAATTTAGCCGACATAGATTGTAGGGTCTGTGCCTCCGTCAACGAAGAAAATTGATTCATTTTAGGTTCTGTCACATCGAAAAATGGCTGGGAAAGCATTTGCGATCCTTTAGGAAACACAGCACTGAGAGTCTCAGTTTGTGTCGATCCCTGGTTGGGCATTGGGTCTGTCGAATCTATTGAAGATGGGAAAGGTATGAGCAATAATGGATCACATGGTGATGATAATTGTATGGGTGGAATAGAAGTAAGTTGGCAAGGCGGGGTTGGCAATGGCCACTGATATACCTCTGGTTCTAGTATAGCAGACGATGAAGGTATCTCTATTTGTAATGGCGACTGATATAGCCCTGTTGGTCTTGTAGACAGAGACGAGAAAGGTATCTCTGACGAAGAGGAGTAAAGCAATTCAGAATTCGTCGTTGAAATCGGCAGAGGTGATGGTGTTGTAAGTCCTAAACGAGGTACATCAATTGACAAAGGCGATACATGTGGCTCAGTAGCCAGAGCCGACTCAGACAACCTTCGTGGTATTGGAAGATATTGGTTACGGAGGCACATTCCAGGACCCTGACATCACTATTCCTCGCTGAGATTCAGATTGACGTATCAGTATTGGTGGTTGCTCTGTCGGCGATAACGCGGTCATAGGTAAAAGCGTCTCAACACTAGGCGATAACTCAGATGGGTTTCTTTTGAGCCCAGATGTGATCATAGATTCGGATCGCTGACTTGACTGTTTCGATTCCAATGGTGATATTAATGTTCTATTTTGCGATTCAATGAACGTTTTCAAGCTGTCTAATGCCATTGACTCAGTCATCAATTGGGGTAAGTAACGCGATTGTGTTTCTGGAGCCAACGACTTAACACGACTCATCTCCAGTTCTGAAGTCCCTAAAGAAGATTGATTTTCCAAGAACAGTGTTGTATCTGAAGAGGATGATGATTTTAAACGCTTAGACCTTCTCGATCGGTCCGGCGAGGGGCTACGCAAACGCTTTCTCGGCGGCGTATCAAAAAGCGACTCTATTTTGGATTTTAATTCTTTTTTCTTCACATTGAGCTGAGATTTGACCGAGTGCCGGAGTTTAGAAGTTGATGGTTTCGGTGATTTGGTCGATGATCGTAACGTTACATTTTGTAACTTTTCGCATTGTGTTTCAGTATTTAAAAAAATCGTTTGATTTGATACCGAGTTATCTAAAGAAGAAATTAATGTTTTGAACGATGGCGGAACCGTGGATGATATACTGAAATGTGCTTTCATAAATGCTTTGTATTGCTTTTTTCTCCACTTGAGCTGATATTTGTCTTTTAGATAACGTTGGTGTAACCGTCTCATTGATGATAATGTTTTCATAGATTTGGACGACAGTTTCGATATCCTAGGGTACTCACATGGGACCGGTGATGACGTATCTGACGGAGATGACGATATGTTTTGCTTGAACTTGCTATACCTTACAGAGGGCGACGGTGTACGCAAAAGCTGTCTTGGCGGCGCATCGAAAAGCGACTTCATTTTAGTCTTTAACTTTTGCATCTTCCGTTTAGACTGAGATTTGATCAAGTGTTTTAGTAGTCGACGCCACCGTTTTATTGTTGATGGTTTTGGCGATTCGGATAATGGTCTAACATTTTGTGATTCGACGGCACTAGCTGAAGAATTAAGGACCACGGAACGAGATAAAGTTTTTAAATCTAGTGATTTTGCTCGCTTCGCCTCCGTTACTATCCTAAAAGGTTTTATAGGGGTTGGTGGTAGTGACGTCCACCTGTAGGAGCGCAGTCTCAACGGTGATCTGTCTGAAGAAGTCAAACGCTTTGACTCGCGCATTCGATCAGCCGGCGACGGCGTTTGAAAACTTCTTCTCGGCGCATCGAAACGCGGCTTCATCATCACTGAACTTTGGGGGGATTTGATATCGTCTTCGGAACAAACTAACACTAATGTATCGTCATCGGTCGGCACTGAATCGGACGACACCGATTCGGTCGGCGCGACCTCGCAGGTACTCATTAACTGCCATGATTTCGCAGTTTTGTAAGCAGTACCTAGAAAGAAGAAACATGGAATAAATAGGTCTGTTAATAATAACAACAGTAATGTACACTGCTAGAAGGTCACAGGGTCACGCAGTGCAGGGTGAGCCCATTTACCTGCTATAGGATAGCAGCAAGTACACGTCGGGACGGTATCCTACTCGACATCACTACTGGAAGGTCGCACGCAGGCTCGAGATAGACGGGACACGCCACGGGCGCAGCGCTATGACGTCACCTAACTTACACATAATCACTCACCAGTGCAGCGTGTGGAGCCCTAGAGAAGCGCCCTGGCGGCACTACTGAAAGGTCATAGGGTTACGCGAGGCAGGTTGGGCACGTCGGATTGCTGCTACAGGATAGCAGCAGGTGATCATACTATAGCAGGACACGTGTCCTGCTATAGTATGATCACTTACCAGTGCAGCGTGTGGAGCCCTAGAGGAAGCGCCCTAGAGGCACTGCTGGAGGGCCGCAGGCAGGCTCGGGGCAGGCGGGACACGCCACGGGCGTAGTGCTATGACGTCACCTAACTTACTCATCATTATTCACCAGTGCAGCCTTAGAGAACGATCAGGCGGCACTACTATAAGGTCATTGGGTAACGCGAGGCAAGATGGCCCATTACATGAGAGATCAGCATGCGCGGCGTAATTACGCCACATGCGCGGCGCAATTACGTCATCTAATTTACTCATTATCACATAACAGTGCAGCGTGTCGAGCCCTAGAGAAGCGCTCTGGCGGCACTACTAGAAGGTCACAGAGGTAGGATGGGCACGTCGATCTGCTGCTACAGGATACTACAGGAATAAGATCACTCACCAGGGCAGCGTGTGGAGCCCTAGAGAAGCAGCACTACCAGAAGGGCGCAGGCAGGCGCGGTACAGGCGGGACACGGCGCGGTGCGCGGCGGGCGCGATGATGTCACCTATCATACATCATCCATCACTCACCAGTGCAGCGTGAGGAGCCCTAGAGAAGCGCCTCAGCGGCATGACTGAAGGTCACAGAGTAACGCGAGGCAGCTTGAGTTCGTCGATCTGCTGCTACAGGAGAACAGCAGGAACGCGCTTCCTGCTATAGTATCATCACTCACCAGTGCAGCGTGTGGAGCCCTAGAGAAGGCGCCTGGCAGGCAGCTAGCTAGGAGGGGCGCAGGCAGGCGGGACCGGTGCGCGGCGGGCGCGATGATGTCACCTATTATACACCATCCATCACTCACCAGTGCAGCGTGAGGAGCCCTAGAGAAGCGCCTCAGCGGCATGACTGAAGGTCACAGAGTAACGCGAGGCAGCTTGGGTTCGTCGATCTGCTGCTACAGGAGAACAGCAGGAACGCGCTTACTGCTATAGTATCATCACTCACCAGTGCAGCGTGTGCAGCCCTAGAGAAGCGCACTGGCGGCGCTGCTGGAGGGGCGCAGGCAGGCGGGACACGTCACCTAACTAACTCATCATCACTTACCAGTGCAGCGTGTGGAGCCCTAGAGAAGCGCTCCGAGCAGCACTAGTAGAAAGTCACAGGCAGGCGGGACACGTCACCTAACCTAATCATCACTCACCAGTGCAGCGTGTGGAGCCCTAGAGAAGCGCTCCTAGCAGCACTAGTAGAAGGTCACAGGCAGGCGGATCACGTCACCTAACTTATTCATCATCACTCACCAGTGCAGCGTGTGGAGCCCTAGAAAAGCGCCCTGTCAGCGCTGCTGGAGGGGTGCAGGCAGGCGGGACACGTCACCTAACTAACTCATCATCACTCACCAGTGCAGCGTGTGGAGCACTAGAGAAGCGCTCCTAGCAGCACTACTAGAAGGTCACAGGCAGGCGGGACACGTCACCTCACTTACTCATCATCACTCACCAGTGCAGCGTGTGGAGCCCTAGAGAAGCGCCCTGGCGGCGCTGCTGGAGGGGCGCAGGCAGGCGGGACACGTCACCTAACTTACTCATCATCACTCACCAGTGCAGCGTGTGGAGCCCTAGAGAAGCGCTCCTAGCAGCACTAGTAGAAGGTCACAGGCAGGCGGGACACGTCACCTAACTTACTCATCATCACTCACCAGTGCAGCGTGTGGAGCTCTTGAGAAGCGCTCCGAGCAGCCCTAGTAGAAGGTCACAGGCAGGCGGGACACGTCACCTAACTTACTCATCATCACTCACCAGTGCAGCATGTGGAGCCCTAGAGAAGCGCCCTGTCAGCGCTGCTGGAGGGGTGCAGGCAGGCGGGACACGTCACCTAACTAACTCATCATCACTCACCAGTGCAGCGTGTGGAGCACTAGAGAAGCGCTCCTAGCAGCACTACTAGAAGGTCACAGGCAGGCGGGACACGTCACCTCACTTACTCATCATTACTGACCAGCGCAGCGTGTGGAGCCCTAGAGAAGCGCCCTGGCGGCGCTGCTGGAGGGGCGCAGGCAGGCGGGACACGTCACCTAACTTACTCATCATTACTCACCAGTGCAGCGTGTGGAGCCCTAGAGAAGCGCTCCTAGCAGCACTAGTAGAAGGTCACAGGCAGGCGGGACACGTCACCTAACTTACTCATCATCACTCACCAGTGCAGCGTGTGGAGCCCTAGAGAAGCGCTCCGAGCAGCACTAGTAGGTCACAGGCAGGCGGGACACGTCACCTAACTTACTCATCATCACTCACCAGTGCAGCGTGTGGATTCCTAGAGAAGCGCTCCTAGCAGCACTACTAGAAGGTCACAGGCAGGCGGGACACGTCACCTAACTTACTCATCATCACTCACCAGTGCAGCGTGTGGAGCCCTAGAGAAGCGCTCCTAGCAGCACTAGTAGAAGGTCACAGGCAGGCGGGACACGTCACCTAACTTACTCATCATCACTCACCAGTGCAGCGTGTGGAGCCCTAGAGAAGCGCTCCTAGCAGCACTAGTAGAAGGTCAAAGGCAGGCGGGATAAGTCACCTAACTTACTCATCATCACTCACCAGTGCAGCGTGTGGAGCCCTAGAGAAGCGCTCCTAGCAGCATTAGTAGAAGGTCACAGGCAGGCGGGACACGTCACCTAACTTACTCATCATCACTCACCAGTGCAGCGTGTGGAGCCCTAGAGAAGCGCCCTGGCGGCGCTGCTGGAGGGGCGCAGGCAGGCGCGCGGCAGGCGGGACACGGCGCGGTGCGCGGCGGGCGCGATGATGTCACCTATCATACATCATCCATCACTCACCAGTGCAGCGTGAGGAGCCCTAGAGAAGCGCCTCAGCGGCATGACTGAAGGTCACAGAGTAACGCGAGGCAGCTTGGGTTCGTCGATCTGCTGCTACAGGAGAACAGCAGGACAGGCGGGACACGTCACCTAACCTACTCATCATCACTCACCAGTGCAGCGTGTGGAGCCCTAGAGAAGCGCCCTGGCGGCGCTGCTGGAGGGGCGCAGGCAGGCGCGCGGCAGGCGGGACACGCCACGGGCGTAGTGCTATGACGTCACCTAACTTACTCATCATCACTCACCAGTGCAGCGTGTGGAGCCCTAGAGAAGCGCCCTGGCGGCGCTGCTGGAGGGGCGCAGGCAGGCGCGCGGCAGGCGGGACACGCCACGGGCGTAGTGCTATGACGTCACCTAACTTACTCATCATCACTCCCAGTGCAGCGTGTGGAGCCTAGAGAAGCGCCTGGCGGCGCTGCTGGAGGGGCGCAGGCAGGCGCGCGGCAGGCGGGACACGCCACGGGCGTAGTGCTATGACGTCCACCTAACTTACTCATCATCACTCACCAGTGCAGCGTGTGAGCCCTAGAGAAGCGCCCTGGCGGCGCTGCTGGAGGGGCGCAGGCAGGCGCGCGGCAGGCGGGACACGCCACGGGCGTAGTGCTATGACGTCACCTAACTTACTCATCATCACTCACCAGTGCAGCGTGTGGAGCCCTAGAGAAGCGCCTCAGCGGCATGACTGAAGGTCACAGAGTAACGCGAGGCAGCTTGGGTTCGTCGATCTGCTGCTACAGGAGAACAGCAGGACAGGCGGGACACGTCACCTAACTTAGTCATCATCACTCACCAGTGCAGCGTGTGGAGCCCTAGAGAAGCGCCCTGGCGGCGCTGCTGGAGGGGCGCAGGCAGGCGCGCGGCAGGCGGGACACGGCGCGGGCGCGGCGCGGCGCGCGGCGGGCGCCGGGCGCGCGGGCCGCGGCGCGGGGGGCGCGGCGTCAGCGGGGCGGCGCGCCCGCGCCCGGCGGCGACCAGCGCAGGCACGTCGCCTCCACGCATCGCGCCCGCTCGGCGCGACGGGACACCTCCTCTAGCACCTCCTGCGATATCGATCGCGTTATAGTTTTACGGAAAGGTCCTCGAGTGGAGGCCACGTACAGGAAGTCGCAGCCGTGGCAGGTGGACCGACGATCTGTTGAAGATTGCGGGAATGCGGGATAGGACCGATCTATGTGGAGAACATTGGGAGAGGCTTATGTCCAGCAGTGGACGTCTATTGGCTGAATTGATGATGATGACAGTTTTACCAATTGAGTAAGTTACACCAATGTACAGCTGTACCACATTTATAAGTTACATCGGCAAAATTCATCTGCGCAGAAGAGCAAGTTAAATCCTGATTGATTACGATTGCGAAAGCTAGTTGAAATTCAGACTTTATTGCGCTACGTTAAGATTAAATACAATAAATCCGTACGGCTAAGGAATGGAAATCTCTGCCGGAAGATTTGTTCCCTGAACGCTATGACCTGAACTTATTAAAGAAAAGAGTGAATAGGCTGTTACTAGACAGGCATGACCATCCTCGGTCCACATCATCACTTACCATCATGGTGAGATTGTGGCCATATGTCTGGCTATTCTAATAAAAAAAAATCTAGAGAGGAATGCTATCTCTCTCTTAAACGCACTCGCACCGAAAATGGCGCTGACGCATCAACCAATAAGAAACTGTGATTTTTGGCGTGCAAAAGTGGAGCATAGTTTAGGCAAAGGAGTCAGAAGACTTCAAAGTTATTACATCACTCCCACAAACCCAATATAAAGTACTCAAGTGCAACCGTACCATCTGGATGGGTGGAGGACCAACACCGTGCGCTTTACACGTCATTTATTGCATGCCACGCCACATCTCTTTATTATGGAATCAACTTCCCGCAGCGGTATTTCCGAACCGGCACGACATTGTAATCTTCAAGAAACGAGCCTCTACCTTCCTAAAAGGCCAGTAACGCATCTCCACTCCTGCTGTGGCTGATGTCCATGGGCGGCGGTGATCACTTATCATCAGGTGACTCGCTTGCTCGTTTGCCTTGTTTCAGAAAGGATTTCTCAAAAAAAAAAGTATTTTTGTTGTTACTTATACGGATAATGTTCTAAAAATCATAACATAATTGTGCCAACAATATAAATGATGACCACGTATTCTGTTACCGTAACAAGTGATCGCAATACATTTATTGGATGCGCTCAATTAATCTTTATCAATTGGTATCAATTAATCAGATATTCGCTACAAATAATATACCTAGAAAGCTTTCTACAGAAGATGAAAACAATCGTTTATACCTACGACCACTTCTTTCTACTTTACGACAAAAATATTTTTTTTACGTCCGTGGCTACGACTTTTAATCTAGCTAAAACAATGAGTTTGTCTAGAACTACCACTATTATAAACTTTTTAGGGTTGTTTTGTGGATTTCAAAAAAATTGTTTTGCAAAATGTAAGAAAAGGTAAAAAAAAATTAAAATAAATTCACCTGGCATATTGCACTTCAAAATTCATTATAATTTTAAGGAATTTAAAAAGTCAATAAAAGACTGTTTTATCAGATTGCAATATCTAAAGCAATACCTAAATATCATGTACCTTATTTTTGAAAAATGCAAGTTTTAAATAATTTATGTAAACACTCGATATAATTGATTGAAAAAGAGATTTATTATGACACCTACCTAACTTTTCAAAAATGTCTGGTTCAGTGTTAGGGCCGTTCTCTACCATAGCCTCACACGCCCTCACAGAAAACCGGCGTGAAGCAGCACACTTGTTTCGCTACCTGAGTAAGGGTACCGGAGGCCCAATCCGGAGGAAATGGGGGTCCTTCACTTGTATACTCCAATGGTCTTGGGGGTGTCCATGGGCGGCGGCAATAGTCTACCATCAGGTGATCCGTCTGCTCGTCGATCGATCGATCGATCCCATAAAAAACAAATAGCGGAGCGGCTCGAGCCGAGTAGGCGGATAGGTCTGTATTTAAACCTTGCTTTTCAATTTGCTGTAAAATTGTTTCAAACATTTGTTTTCTTAGTAGCATTGTATATTTTAAATCATATTTCCGTTTTCATTCTTGCAGCAACCTCAACGCTATTAGCATCTGAAAAAAAAATAAAGAAAGAATACAAACCTGTTTCTTTAAAACTATATGCTTGCCCTTCCAATACTTCATGAGTCCTCTTTCTTGTAACGTGGACACTATATCTGAAGAGGCTATCGCCAGGTCCTTGCTGAGGTCCCTGATGCACAGCGTGGGGCCGGGAGCAGAGCACAGGCGCCGGAGCAGTGCCTCCTTCCAGTACGACCGGTACGAGATCAAGCCGAGGTCAGAGAGAGGTGTCTCAGGGGAGCCTACTTTGCCCTCCACTTTTGTTAGTAGATAACCTGTGGGAGAAATGTTTGGTTAATTCTTGATTTGCTGAATTGGCATCGATGCTACACAGATTTTTTAACTTAAGTAAATTAGCACAGATCAAAGCGTAAAATTTACGTCATCTTTCTTTTTCGCCCACTTTATAGAATTCATTAATAAAGTGTTCTTCATTGCGGAAAGCAAAACACAGGATATGGGTTACAGCATCAAACAACAGTATATAAATAAGTATTTACTTATTTACATACATACTACATACATATTATAATATTTGCTGTGTACACAATGTACAATATTATGAATGATAAGCCAGGTATGAATAGTTTTGACATTAGTCATGTGTTCAAAATAATCATACAATTTTGATTGTGTTTAATACAGGTGCTCGAGCTACCTATCTCGAAGTCCGATCAATGTATGTGATGTTGTGTTGTGAAAAATGTATGTGATGTTGTGTTGAAAATATTGTGAAGTCTTTAGTGTTTCGGAAGTTAGAAGACAACAAAATCAATTTTTAATTATTGCAAAGCATACAGACATATTTTTCCCTTGATGGATAAAATAATGCATTGACAGGAAATTCACACTAACCAAATAAGCAAAACAAAAATGACACTTCAAAGTTAGTCACTGCTTCAATGACTGGAGTCGTTGTGTTTTATTAATACCCAGGACTTGGGAGTCCTCGCGGTCAGGAGCGCTGAGTCACGCCGATGTCGCTTAAAAATAACCACTTGCTGAACTACATTGTTATCTGGACGTCGCTGAAGCGTTTGACGAGGTCAACGTCGATATATATCCTACATAATTATGGGTTATAGGTGGATAAGAAAGGATTGTGTCAATTGAAGTGTTATTTCAGGTTAATGTAAAAAAAGATCTTCTAGAACTATCTATATTGAATCACATCGATTATTATGTATAATAAACCAAGATCGGCAACGCGTAAGTGATGTCTAAATGCGGTGATAATTATCATCAGGTCTGTAGTAATTTGCCACTTTTGATAACGGTACTGGTATATTTTTGAAATCAATGTATAATACACGTTTTCATGCACATACTTAACGGTCGTTACCTCTAAACACCAAATAAATTAGTCCAAGAACCTAATCGACAAAATCAGATAACCCGATCGTATCAGCATACACCAAACGAAGACAAACGAACTCACCCCTAAAAACCCCATCAATCACTTACAATCCTATTAACCGTATAAGTAGCCCAATTTTTGCAAGCGTCTCACCTGAGCGGTCATCGCGACCCCTTGGGGGTTTGTTTTGCCCCGGGCGGAGGGGTCGAGGGGGGTGGTGGTGGCGACGGCGCGGCCGTTCACCTCGATCGATGCGCTGCAGTATGGATCGGTCTGGCGTCTAGACGCACCCTCGAGGGGGAGACCAGTTGTAGATGCGAGGAATTTTGATGGCACGTTTAATTATTGTTTTAGGTGTAATGCCGTTGACATCGCTGATTGGGTGTGGTCTTTGCTTGTTTGAGGTAAATGATTGGTGAAAAATTTCAAAACCCGCTTCTTTGTGAGCTTATTAAAGTAAATATTGTGTTTGTTAGGTGTCTTAGTAAAATATATGTACTTATTTAACTAAATAAATTTTCTCTGTTATTTGTAACACAAGTAATCACGCTACATTAAGTTGCATGAACTTATCACTTATATTTCAATAGATTTTTATTGATATGCTATATATATGACGACCCGATTGGAACAGTGGTAGTGAACGCTGCCTCTGATACAAGGGTTGCGATCCCCGCACAGTACAAACATTTGTGTGCATGAACATGTTTGTTTGTATTGGTCTGGGTGTTTGCTATGTATTGTAAGTATGTATTTACAAAAGAAAAGTATTATATGTATATATGTGTAATCCCACTGTTGATTCTGATATCCGTAACACAGGTGCTTGAGTTACCTATCTCGGAGTCAGATCAATGTATGTGATGTGTTGTGAAATATATATTATAGGGGGCTGACAATCACGGCCACCAATGATCATTGGACATCCGCAATACCAACGGAGTAACAATGACGCTACCGGCCTTTTATATGGACTTTGCTATGCTTATTTATTTATTTATTTAATACAGCCACATGATACATATTATTACAATCACAAGCCACATATTATTAATAAAGTCACAGTTCTGCTATGCATCAAAATAACGGCGTACATAACACCTATGAGAAAAACATTTGCTTATATTATTACTTATGTGTCTTAATTAAATTGTAGTAATTGGTAGTGACCCTGCCTTTTACGCCAAAGGTCGTGGGTTCGATCCCCACCCTGGACTAACATTCGTGCTATGAACACTTGTGTTTGTTCAGTGTCTGGGTGTAATGTATGTATTTAAGTATATATTTGTGTTCCTCTGTTGTCTGATATCTGTAATACAATTGCTTAAGCTACTTAGTACGAAATCAGGTCAACGTATGAGTTGTTGTGAGAATTATTATTATTTTTATAAATTAGTGAAAACAATTTTGTGCTAGGCGTGACAGTAGTGACAGAGCTATGAGCATCCATCAGGCTAGTGGCCTGATAGATACTCTGTCACCAACGATTTGCTTTCAAGAATAGTCTTGAAGCTTGGAAATAAAAGACCGTTTTATTCATTCCTAAAAACTATCTTAACTAATACTTCGAACTTCCACTGTACAAAGATAAAATTGTAAGAATCAAGTGTGCATTGTTTTAGTTGTGTGCCTGATGTAATGTCCTTAAATTATCTGAAACCCATCACGTCCCTGCAGATTGCTGAACAATGAACATTTTTAATTAAAATTAGCCATTTAACTAACTTCCAGCAAACGCAGTGCGCGAGTCACTCCTGATTGACGCCAAACTAGAGATGCGACACAAGTAACAACATCGGCAAATTTGTCAGTAAAGTCATATAAGCTGGAATTTACAGAAATCCGAAACGAAAGAATCGTGACGATTTTGTTGCCGCTTACGACGAACCCCGGGGCTTACGGGAAGGTCCCCATACGAGATGATGTTAGGCCGAGATCACAACGTCATGTTTAGGAAGCCGCCTGCAGAGCAACCCAGAGAGCAACAGATACGATCTTCCTTAGACTTTTTGTCCCAGGGGGCAGGGTGCACGCCCGAAATTTTGAAAATGAAAATAGTTTATTCAATTTAGGTCCATACAGAACACTTGTGAATGTCAACATGTTTACCACTGGTTCGGAATGTAGCTTTCTGCCAAGAAGACACCAGCAAGAAACTTAGCAGTTACTCTTTTTTTAAATATATAAGTCCATACCACAGAACGTCGGTATTCGCGACAATGACACGTCACATCGCCTATACACTATGAGGTGCAGACGGACGCCGCGCCGGCACCACGCGGATGCGCCGCGTGGACCAGCTGCTGCCAGCGCCTCTGGTCTACCCACAAGTAGTCCAGGATTCGGGGTGGAAGCGTGTCATGTCCTTAAAATGCCATTGCTTTTCCCGTGGCAACGTCTTTCTGTGTACTTCAAATATGTGTTTGTAAATATACGAATTGTTCCTACATACTTAATATTTATCTAGTAGATGGCACAAGGCATGTTGAATAAAACCAATATCCATGAAAACGTTACCACATTTTTGGTCGATAGACAACTATAAAACAGTTTGGACAACGATATGATAAATATCAAAGATATATTCACTAACGATTCAAACTTTTACAGTTGCCTAGATGAAGTTATTCATGACTTGTCGAAAAGTTCAAAGTTCAAGTTGTTTATGCTTGCAGCATACAAAAGCTTTTATGCTTGCAATAAAGAACTTGAACAAGTGACATCCGGACTCGAGTCGCAAGTGTCGCACCACTACGAACTGAGAAACTCATTACCTGTTGTGTCCTCTCGCTAGAAACAACATTACGAATGAATGAGAATATCGTGTTACATCTTTGACATTAGTCATTGCACTTTACGTATTGCACTTTACGTGCATAATAACATGGACGGATTTAGATTCAATACCGGCTTCCGTATTTTGCGATGTTATTGCGAAAATAGTTTACAAATTAGATTTAATACTTTTTTAATGTGATCGGTGGCAGACCAGCAGACGGATCATCTGATGGTGTAAGTGAATGCCGCCGCACATGGACACCCACATCACCATGGAGTCACATGTGCGCTGCCAACTTTAAACCCTAATTTCTCTCGGATTGGGCCTCCGGTACCCTCACTTACGCAGCGAAACACAGCACGGCGCTGCTTCACACTGGTTTTTTTGTTTACTTGATCTTTAGTGATTAATTTAATTATTATATCAAACAACATCATTACAAGGTTGTTCTTCGTTGATTCTGATACTCATAAAACAAATGCTTAAGGTACTTTGGAGTCGAGTCGATGCATGAACTGTTGTCGGATATTCAAATAAACGTACATAAGTAAATAACACACTTAAAAATTTCATCTCGTGTTCAGGCGGGACTCGAACCCACACCTTCCACAATCCGGGTGAATGTACTACCAATTATACCACTGAACGCGTTACGAAGTCGACGAAATTTGTAAGTGCTTGATTCGACATGAGCTGTCGATAGTCTCATCAATATTGTAGGTATATTTACAATATCCAGTGGAAATATTATTACAAATATTAAGTGTGTTATTTACTTAAGAATAAATCGCATAAGATTGCTATAAAATATCAACTATTGATTAAGCAGTCTCATCTTAACTGGTGGTCAAATATTTGTAATAATATTTCCACTGGATATTGTAAATATACCTACAATATTGATGAGACTATCGACAGCTCATGTCGAATCAAGCACTTACAAATTTCGTCGACTTCGTAACGCGTTCAGTGGTATAATTGGTAGTACATTCACCCGGATTGTGGAAGGTGTGGGTTCGAGTCCCGCCTGAACACGAGATGAAATTTTTAAGTGTGTTATTTACTTAAGAATAAATCGCATAAGATTGCTATAAAATATCAACTATTGATTAAGCAGTCTCATCTTAACTGGTGGTCAAATATTTGTAATAATATTTCCACTGGATATTGTAAATATACCTACAATATTGATGAGACTATCGACAGCTCATGTCGAATCAAGCACTTACAAATTTCGTCGACTTCGTAACGCGTTCAGTGGTATAATTGGTAGTACATTCACCCGGATTGTGGAAGGTGTGGGTTCGAGTCCCGCCTGAACACGAGATGAAATTTTTAAGTGTGTTATTTACTTAAGAATAAATCGCATAAGATTGCTATAAAATATCAACTATTAAACGTACATAAGATCCAGACGCTGTGGGGCATCTGACCATAATTTCGCTGAAAACAGGCAGCCCAAGGTTTTAGTTGTGTAAAAATCCTACAAACCACATTGATCCTCATATGTGACAATAAGGTAACGGCTGCGATGGATGTTCCCCTGGGACACCAAAAAATGGACAAGTAGATGAGTGTTTATTTGCTGATGCCAGCCCTATCTCTAGCAGAAAAAAAAACATAGAAAAAGAGGCGCATCGAGTCAATAACTATATATGCTATTAACCCTGATCGGCGCGAGTTTGCAAGAAAAAGTATGAATATAAAACGTTACGGTCCGTTCCGGAGCGCGGCCACCGCCGGCGCGCTTGATTTACCGACGGGGCCGGTGCTTTCCTTCTTGTAATTGCACAAATGCACATGCAATGGATTGACTTCGTTATAAAATGCCGATCGGCTCTCGCGGAGGCGGCACAGCGTAAGGGAAGCGAGCAGTAATGTGTAACAATTGTGGACGACCCGTTTAGCGCAGTGGTTTATGCGCCGATTGAAGACACAAGGGTCGCGGGTTCTATTCCTGCACTATTTGTGTTGGGTCTGGGTGTTTGTGGAACCGTCGTTGTTTCTGGTTTGCATAGTGCAAGGGAAACCTTAGTTTGGGACCAGGGCAATGTATGTCATGTTGTCTCAATATATTTATTTATTTCTAAGTTACCCACAATCCGTTCCGTAGCAAGGGCATATTTCCGGAGCACTAGGTTCACCGGCGAGGCTGATGGTTTCCTACATGTGATTGCACAAAAATACTGACTTCGCTAAAACGTCAAGCGACTCTCCAGGAGATAGCACAGTGTAAGGAAAGAGGACAGTGAAGTATAAGGGAGTCATCGTTCGTTCCCTACCGGGAGCGTCTAGGAGAACGCGAACCATTTATGATTAGTCGTTGATCCGTTGGAACTTAGCACGTTATCCTTTGTCTTGCAAAACGTATTCATAACATATAATATTGCGAGAGGACGCAATCTATTTGTGCTCAGCAGTTAATTCCAGCAGAACATTGTTGAGGAATCATTGTAGTTACTAAAACTGTTTTGCAAATGATATGGTATGAGGTATCATATCATTGCAAAACAGCTTTATAACTAAAACACAAATGGTAATTCTGCAATCCATTGCATGGATACTATAGTGTCATATCCGGTGAAAGATAATGCAAATAATTTGTGATATTGTGTGAATAACACAAGAATGTGAATTATTTGAGTTGATGATGTCATCAGGCGTCAGTCAGAATCAAATCGGTACGTCAAATAGTACATAACCTGTTCAAAACGGCTTCATAAATACGATCCAGGTGGTCTACTGCGATTTACCTGTACGACTGTACGTACACCTAGGCCGGTGGAAAAATGACACGGAAATGCGAGTTATTTGTGTTCAGTTCACCTTCATAACTACAATGCAGGTGGTTTACTGCGACTCGTCGTACTGTACTTATCACGGCCGGTGAAAGAATGACACGGAAATGTGAGTTATTTGTGTTCAGTCGTTGATCCGTCGGTACACGGTACGTCAAACAGTAACCACCTTCATAATTACAATGCAGGTGGTTTACTGCGACTCGTCGTACTGTACGTATCACGGCCGGTGAAAGAATGACACGGGAATGCGAGTTATTTGTGTTCAGTCGTTGATCCGTCGGTACACGGTACGTCAAACAGTAACCACGTCATTTCACAACAGCTTCATGATCATATTTTACGCTTAACAAAGTCTGAGAAAAAGACGCTCCGGAATATTCCGGATTGTTCAGTCATTCTACATTAACAAGATTATATCGGTGTTTCTACGCCAATTGTTTGTTTGCGTTATTTTGCAGAAAACATTGATATAGAGTTAGAGTACGAAAAGTTAACTTTTTTCGATGGATAAATTGGAAATAATTTAGGAAGTGATAACCCCCTATTAAGTAAAGTCGGACTCAGGGGTTCGTACCATTGACTATGTAAAAAGGCGACAAAACACACTTTTATTATAAGAGAACTTCCAGCCCTAAATATTTTAACAATTTAGTATTTTGTGATTATTTAAGTGCCTACCTGTTGCCGGGGGCAACAATTGAGTTTTTTGTATGGAAGCCCCCTTTATATATTTATTTTACTTTATTTTTAGTATTTGTTGTTATAACGGCGACAGAAATATGTGAAAATTTTAACTGTCTATAGCTATCGCGATTCTAGTAATCCAGGCTGGAGACAGACAGACGGACAGACAGAGAAGTTTTAGTAATAGAGTCCCGTTTTCACCATTTGGGTACGGAACCCTAAAACAACAATCGATCGTACATGAAATGGGGGGCCAACTTGCTCTGTTGTCATAGGCCCGGACCGCAACCACAACACGTCGATTGTTGTTGTTTCCTTCGGAAGCTTTGTTTACATTTAGCCAACATGCAGTCGAAAATAAGTGTGCTTTGGCACCAGAGGACAAATCGATAACAAATTTCGATCTTACTTCCTGGTATGGCCATCCAATGAGGAGAGAAGAAAGAGCATAATAGAGGACGGCCGAAAAAGATATCGATGGATTGTGAAATTGACATTATTGAAAAAGGGATGGATAATTCGATGGCGATTAACACGGACGTATGAAAGAAGAAGTGGGCCGGTCATGTGTGCAGAAGGAGTGATGAAAGGTGGAGCAAGGATGTCCTTGAATGGAGACCAAGAGACGGAAAGAGGAGTGTTGGCGGACAAACTGCCAGATGGTCCGATGACATCAAGGCTCAAGCTGGTGTAGCGTGGTCCAGGAAAACCGACGACAGAAGAAAATGGAGAGAAATTGGAGAGGCATATGCTCTGCAGTGCTCAAACACATGCTGTTGAAGAAGAAGAAGAGAGAGATGGAAGAAGACATTGACATTGCGCTGACCAAAATTAACCTGGGAACAGTGCAGGAGTACTTTAAGTCAGAAAAGACATACGGTAAAACAATAAGGGGAGAAGAGGAAGAGGACCACCAAGAGGATATTATGTACCCAACTAGTTATAATTATTTTTACTTTTTAGCATCTATTAATTATGTTATAGACATCATCCGCACTGTTGAGAACTAAACCACCAACTGTACACACGTCTCGCCGAGGAGGTCTTTTCTAAGAACTATATCGAGCGTCAGCCTCTCACACTTGGGTCTTTAAAAGTGGACATTACATAGTATAAATTCTAGATTGTTTAAGATCATACAAGTGACACCCTATTGGACTAGGACGCCCTGTTGGTCTAGTGGTTTAAGTACCGGGCTGTGATCTCGGGGTCCTAGGTTCGATTTCCAGGTTGAGCAAAAGTATGTTTCGAATTTGTCGAGCATAGTTCGGGTTTGTCATCACCAATCTGCATTAGGAAAGCGTGGTGATTAAGCCTAATCCCACCCTATGGTGGGTAGGTAGGTAGGTAACGATAACTTGATTTCTATGATAGAGGCCTTTGCCCTGCAGTGGGACAGTATATAGGTTGATACTTTATTTTATACAAGTGTACATGAGGAAGTAAATACAATTTGAATTGAA
Organism: Marasmia exigua; assembly: GCA_019059595.1. Taxonomy (NCBI): domain Eukaryota; kingdom Metazoa; phylum Arthropoda; class Insecta; order Lepidoptera; family Crambidae; genus Marasmia; species Marasmia exigua. The sequence goes on from CM032473.1 coordinate 24,165,727, forward strand.
ACAACTGAAGGAAAATGTAGATATCAGGACGTACAAGGGCTTGAAGTACTCAGATATAAATCTGTCAATATATCCGAATCCTTAGGTCCATAGCATTAGCAGTCCAATAAAATTTAAAACAAACGACGAAATTATTTGCATAACATAACGTGCTTCATACTAATTAAAATCTAATGACACCTTCTACCCCTTCCCTTGCGTGATGCCCATACGCAGCTAAATCTTTGCACCTGAGACCTTATACCCAAGACATAGAGTTCATATTTATGTAGACATTGCAGCTTTTGAGGGTACATGAATCATATTTGACGCACTTGAATCAACAAAGCGAAATTAGGGTTGTGGTTATTTGTTTACAAATTTGTGAAAATATTCTTTAAAGCTTTTGGTGGACCACTAAACTACGAAGTCTAAGAACTAAATAAATTGCATGAATGGACCGGCTTGACCGGAGCGATACCAAGGCCCGACAGAAAAGCGGCGTGAAGCCATCGTCTGTGTTTTGCCGAGTGAGGGTACCGATGACGTAAGGAACGGTTAAAGGTTGGCAGCGCACTTGTGACTCCACTGGTCTTGCGGATGTCTACAGGGCGACGGTAATCGATTATTATCAGTTGATCCTATCTTCTTCATCAGCCACCCACACTCGTCCACTGCTGGACATAGGTCTCCCCTAATGCACGCCACTGCTCCCGATTTTCGGCCACTCTCATCCAGCCTTCGAATGTCATCATCCCATCTTGTCGCAGGGCGTCCAATACTACGCTTACCGAGCCGCGGTCTCCACTCAAGGACTTTACGGCTCCGACGGCGTCAGTTCTGCAGGCTAATATGACCAGCCCACTGCCACTTCAGTTTGCTAATTCGGTGGCCTATATAATCTTCTTGCCTGCCACCTATCACACGGAAAAAATTGCGACCAGCCTAAAAACTCTAAATAAGTTAAGTGGAAAAATTGTACTCGTGAACACTCGTGCTTATTTCTTTAATGTCTGAGCGTCTATTAAGTATACATTAGTGGTTTCTGATACCCATGACACAAGTGCAAAAGCTACTTAAGGTGACGGGTATGGCACACTAGCGACGCCAATCGATTTTAATTTTTAGCTACTAAACCGGATCAATTTAAACAATTTCGGGGTTACAACCTCTCGGCAAACACTTATACTATTTATTAAATAATCATGCACAAATGTTGGGTCCGTTTTTGTACGCGAAAAATTGATGTGTGCCCTACCCGTCACCTTAATTTTAGAAGTCGATTTATTAATTGACCGACAGCTTGTGGGAGAGCCACGCTTCGGCATGAATGGGCCGGCTCGACCGGAGTGATACCACGGTCTCACAGAAAACCGGCGTGAAGCAGCACTGGGCTATGTTTCGCCACGTGAGTGAGGGTACCGGCGGTCCAACTCGGGGAAAAGGGTTGTGACTGCACTGGTGTCGTGGGTGTCCAAGGGTGGCAGCAATCGTTTACCATGAGGTGATCCGTCTGCTCGTCTGCCACCTATCACATTAAAAAAATCAAAAATACTGGTCTCTACTAGTGTTGAGGATGTCCATGGGCGGAGGCAATAGGGTATATGACTAAGCTCAAGATTTTACAAAATATAAATATTTTATCAAAATATAGGTCAATATGTGCCAATGGCAAAAATTCTCAATTAAAAATATAACGTCTAGCCGGTTTTATGGTCATTCAAAGATTCATGGGCAAGTCCATTTTAAAAGTATGAAATTATTAAAAAATAATTATACCATTGAATAATCCATACAATTTGCACCAACTATTATAATAGAACCATTGACATAAACAAAACATTTGATATAGCTACCATACAAAATTCAAATGAAATGCATACAAAATACTGTCGTGTGACGTCACATCTTAATAGCCACTTGTATGGAGCGTTTTGGGTTTGCCCAAAATAATGTGATTTTAAAGTTGTGATATCTCAGGTAGTTTAAATGAGAATCAAGTGATTCTTTCAACGATGTTTCTATCATTGAGAGGTCTTTTGATTGCAAAAATAAAATAAAAAATAGTCATATACCGTATCCCTTAACATCAGGCGATCCGTTTACTCGTCTGTCAACTACGACATAAAAAGACAGCAGCGTTACATAAAGGAATATCCGTGAAACCAATATGTGCGTGGAAGGTAAAGGCGGGTCAACGCACCCCACGTTGCCCTAGGCTCGGGCTAAAACGCTCGGCCGCCGCCCACGTCATTCGGCTAAAATATCGCTTTATTCACATTTTAGGCATAGCACACTATAGATGTCTATTAACTTTATGTCTGGGCGTCTATTAAGTATACATTAGTGGTTTCTGATACCCATGACACAAGTGCAAAAGCTACTTAAGGTGACGGGTATGGCACACTAGCGACGCCAATCGATTTTAATTTTTAGCTACTAAACCGGATCAATTTAAACAATTTACAACCTCTCGGCTAACACTTATACTATTTATATATACGCGAAAAATTGATTCACGCTAAAAGTGGCCGCTTTTGGTGATAATCAATTTTTCGCGTACAAAGTCGCTAGTGTGCCGTACCCACGTCACCTTAAACCTGTAGATAGTCAGTGGCTAATTCATGAAAATAGAGAAAACCCGCGTAACAGCGGTGGGCGTGGAAAGTATCGGCGGGTCAACGCACTGAGCGTTGCCCTAGGCCCGGCCGAAACACACGGCCGCCTGCGTCATTCCACCCTATCGTTTTACACTTTAGCCCAAACATGCGACCAAACCACTTTGAAGGAAAAAGGTCACCCATGTAAGTCAGTATACACTCGAAAGCAAGAAATCGGAATCAAGACCTAATTTTCATACAAACATAGAGTCTGGCTAAGATAATAAAAGTATCAGTGATGTAGTAATTAGACCGTGGGAGAGCCACGCTTCGGCATGAATGGGCCGGCTCGACCGCAGTGACACCACAGCCTCACAGAAATCCGGCGTGAAGCAGCATTGTGCTGTGTTACGCTGCGTGAGTGAGAGTACCGGAGGCCCAATCCAGGGGAAAGAGGGGTTGAAAGGTTGGCAGCGCACTTGTGACTCCATTGGTGTCGCGAGTGTCCATGGGCGGCGGCAGGCGCTTACCATCAGGTGATCCGTCTGCTACCTATGACTGCGACCTATGACTGCGACCTATGACTTAAAAAAATAAAGTATACGTATGCCACATTGATTTTATTTTATTATTATATTGAATCTGTTTTGCTACAGTAGGTGGCATACGACCACGGCGATACGGCATAATCATTTCAGCAGAGACAATTTTCTTGTTTTGTACTTTTTAGATCGTGTTTTTGGTAGTCAGGTCAGTCAGTCAGTTCAGGTTTTAGTTTTTAAACTTTATTTTTATTTAACATATTTTTAGTTATGTAAATATAATTATATATTCGAAATGTGCTAAAAAAGTTCTTTCATTTGATACCCCACACGGTACCGTCAAGCAAAATTTTTTTTTAGTTTCTTACTCTAAGTCCCCTAGAGAGCGCTGTAATAAATTTAACGTGACGCCATGTTGCCTATAACCAGAAGACAACCAAGACGCTTCTAACGACACCTTCCACGTTTAAATATGATAACTAGTTTAGAAGTTACGTGGAAACAGATGATCATTCATACATACATACATACATACATAGCCTGTCAAAATCATGACCCTCCTTTTGCTTTGCCGTAGTGGGGTAAAAAGTCATTATTTTAATGTAAATAGATGTCAAATTAGCGGACTTTAGAAACATGCCAATTTTCTCCGGTCGAGCCGGCCGGAAGCGTGGATTTTCCATGCTTAATCGCAGACCACACGTCTTGCGATGCTGAACATCGGATTCACTAGAAATGAAACTGGGCTTCTTTTGCTTTTTATGAGCGTCTGACTAAGCGATCAAGCGGAATCGCGTGCGCGGTCACGAAATTTCAAACACATGATGTTATATCCAAGTGTTCACGTACGAAACGCACGTGCGGTATAGTGATGGGCCCGCGTGTTCAATCGCTATTACATGTACAGATAGCCACACATCAGGTACAATCTGTCAAAATTGATATCTATATAAATAAAAATGAATTGATTTTCGTTGGACCGATTGAGCTGCTTTTAGTTTTAAAATGTTTGTCGTAGTCCAGGGAAGGTCTAAAAGGTGAGAAATTAAACATAAAATTAGGCGGAACTAAGTTCCCCGGGAGCCACTAGTTATAAATAATAATCATCATCGTCAGCCCATGTAACGAATTCTACTCCGCCGTGTGGTCCCCGGCAGAGTAGAATAGGCCACCCTCACTCTTACCGAGATGTCGTAAAAGGCGACTAAGGTAAAGCTGCTGGCATGATCATCAGCACCCAGAGAAGGAAAACTGTGCATTTATATCAAAACCCTCGCCAACCCGTCTGCCAAGCGTGGTGAGTTTGGCAAATACCCCTCATGTGATTGAGGGAGGCCCGTGCCCCAGCAGTGGGGACTTAATTGCGCTGACGATGAGTTATAAATAATAATAAGTAAATGATTTATTGTTCTTTTCACAATTTAGCAATTACAATATGTTATTCACAATAGGTAGAGCTTATAAACTAAATTTGTGATTGGCTGGTACCTGAAAAAACCTGTACTACAGGTCGTCAGTCCCCTCCCTCGGTTAGTATATAATAGTGATTGCTGATAGGGTTATTATAATGTGACTATGAGTTTTACGGACAATGATAGAAAAAAAATCTAGGAATCTTACTAAATGGAAATAAGGAAATTATTTATTCATAATAAAGTTATCCAAACAAGGCAAAGATACTCGTAAGCAAACATCTCAACTTGATGCAGAGATATTGAACCTAAAGTGTTTGACATTAAGGTGAGACTCGAGTGAAGAAAATTTTGACAGTTTTGTATACTTTGATGTGTGGTTGTACGTAGGATGAACTATGGCTATAATAGAATACTCACTGAAGTCGATGAGCAATCTCCCGTAGCCCTGTCTCTGGTACGGCGGCAGCGTCAGTATACAAGACACGTTGTAATTCAGAAACGAGTTCTTTTCCTGTGTACAAACAAACAAGAACCATTATACGTATTTACACACACACAGACACACACACTCTATCACTTTTACTCTCTATAATTACCTTAATTAGATTAAATAAAATATGTATGTTTAAAGAACCCAAACCGAAGCTGTCGTTAAATGTAAAAATTTGTTATCGTTCACTCAACTCAACTAATGCGATGCAGGCCTGTGAGCCTTCTGCAATAGTTGATGATACTGCTCAATGTAACTTTAATATGTCAATAAAGATTACTTACTTACTATTTCGATTTATGGTACCTAGGCGAAAGTTTTTAATTTTTAATTCAATTCGCAATCTTACTGATACACATAGTCAGAGGACTAATTTAAAGCAGACGTTAGACCGAATCATCGGAGTTTCCCTCTCTTTCACACGCGCTGTGTGTCTCCTTTGTTTGGATGCGACAGGTATATTCTCATTAGTTACGGGACGGCTTTAAAATAAGCCGCCTGAGCCGAGACGAATTGTTTCTAATTATTTTATTTAAGAACCATTTCATTCGGTTTCCTTTAATGTTCGTTAAGGAACGAATAAGAGTAGTAGTAACGACGTAGAGTGCCCTGTCTATCGGTTTTTTATAGGATGCATTTTGAAGAGTGTTCGAATGAGCTTCACGACCTGATACCACCTTCTCCTTTCTACCACCGGACATTACGGAAGACGACAGGAATCCACACTTACACTGTGCAAGTTCCACCAGCTCGTACTAAGCGTTTCGCTTCTTCTTTCTTGGTACGTGTACTACTAAGGAATAGAACAACTTGCCGGCTTCTGTATTCCCAGAGAGCTACAACTTGGGTGTCTTTAAGTCGAGAGTGAATAGGCTTCTTCTGGGTAAGCACGCTACATATTAGACCTTATTGTCACTTTTCATCAGGTGACATGAGGTCAAGTGCAAACTCATTAATATATATAAAAAAGAGGTCAAGTGACTAGCGACAAATACTACAGGCAAAGACTGGCGACAGTCGGTGTCGTGTTTCATTCATTAATTATGAATGAAATATGACACCGACAGCCACGTTTATCTAGATCGAGTATAACAGTTACTTCCTTTGAACCTTCTCACCATTTTGAACAAGTAAACTGTAATATTCCTTTCATTATAATAAATGAAATACTCTACCACCTGCCGGGAGGCTTTGCGTTTAGTATAGATGCTAGTCGCTTGCTGCGGCCTCTTATTTTCATCAATAAATGAATGAAATAGGTCATAAATAAATAGTTAGAAACAAATAGTCTCGCCTCATATTATATATATCCGCAATATAGTATCAGCCTATATACTGCTGTCCCACTACAGGGCAAACGCCTCCATCATAGAAATCAAGTCATCGCTACTATGATGGGATTAGGCTTAATCACCACGTTTGCCTAATGCGGATTGGTGATCACAAAAAATATTGTGAATTAAATTAAAAACTTGCTTCTCCCGCGAGTATTTACATGTAGAAAGTCGCTATTGCAGCATTAAGATATTTAAAGAAAACTCTCATCGTTAATCCTTATGTATTTGTATTGTATAGAATCTGGTGATTGCATAAAATTCACCATCCAGTTAAACGTTTAGTAATTACATCACAGGAGACTAATTTTATTGCTTCTATCACATCACGCGTCACAGCCGGTATAAACATATACCGAATGACGTCATCAATAACTAACAGAAATAGTCCATTTCAAGCACAATGGCGAACAAAGTTTCGTGCGTCAGAGACTGGAGTGCATAACAAATCCGTTACATCACTATCGATATTCGCACATGAAAATCAACATAATGGGTACCTAACACAGGTTTTAAGATAAACCGCCATAAAGTTAAGTATAATATGGTTTAAAATCTCATATCAAAATTTTTGAAGTTAATACTACGTTGATTTTCATGTGCGATTTGTAACAGAAATGTTCATCTCTGTTTACGGAAACTCGTATCGATAGAAACAGAACCATATAAAGCGCTTGTTCAGTCCAGTAGAATTAAAGATATGTGACGAAAAAATCTGGCAGCGTTCATGTCGACATATTATGAGTCAAAATGAATCCTAATTTCCATATTGAAAGTTGAAATCAGCGTCATAAGTTATAACAAGCCATAAAAAACGCAAAGCCATCAAACATTACAATTTTACAAATAGAATCAAGCACAAAGTCCCTTAGGCGTGTACCTCACGTCCCGTTCCCCCAAACCGCCCACGTCTAAACACTAATAATAAACACAGACTACCCCCAATCGAAACAGCCTCCGTTCCTTTTCGTTGCAAACTAAACACCCCCGCACAGACGAAATTGAGATTTATCGAGCGCGTATGATAGTCTAGACGTCTCGCTGCTGTTTACATGGGAAAATTGTCACGCCCTGCCACGCGCGGCTTACAACGCCGTTTTGACTGTATTTTGATGAAATTAAGTGTGATATTTATATATTTAGGTGGGCAAGATGCCAGCTGATTTGCAATTACTGGCTTAAGAGCCCTTTTGCGGGTCAGTATAACGAAATAACGAAATTATGACAAGAAATGAAAAATTGATCATGTCGTTTAAAATAGGCTGATGTGGTTTCTACATAAACTGACGCTAGGCAGTGATATCTACACTAGCTCTGCTAGGGTGATATGGTTTCTACATTGACTGACGCTAGGCAGCTGTGGTTTCTACAATAGCTTATTTTAGGCATAATGTAGATTCCGCACTAGCTAATGCTAGGCGTATGCGGGTGCACTTGCATATGCTAGGCTAATGTCGTTTCTACATTAGCTGACATGTGGTTTCTACACTAGCTCTGCTAGTTTCTACCACGAAATTCTAATAAGAATGTAGACCAATCGCAGTGTTTTAAGTTGAAGGCAAGAAGGTATTTAAGATAATGGACATTACGTTGCCTTAGGTTGCCATCTCATATCTACATTTTTCACGAAACTTTCTCAAAACTATAAGAAAGTTTACTACCAAAATTATAATTATACCCATTAAATAATAATACCTATATTATTAACTTCATACGTTTTAATCAAATAACAAAACGCATTAAATCTGCTGCATGCAAATACATACTACAAACACCTACAAATAAAAAAATCGTAACTTTTTACCCATTATTTTAATTTCATTATTCAATATTCTTGAGTTGTTATTAAATCTGGCGATTTAAACCCCTGTTATTTGTAATGTTCCATTATTTTAGAAATTTCCTTTATTTAATTATCATAATTTAATTTTCATAAATTTCCCCATTGTTGTGGTAACTACCATACCCAAAAAAAGGGTAACACTGCAACAACAAAACAAATGTTTCCATAGGGTGACCACATAATAAATACACTTTGCAAAATTGCCTTTAATATATTATCTTTTTCATCTGAACTTAACATTGCACATTTTCCTCTAAATATATATATATACATATATTTGGAGTAAAAATTGCAATGTTAAGGCAAATGCTTTTACTTCATCAGTATACCACACACCATGTGGATCGGTTGGTGGTTTTTTAAATATTTCACAGACCTTCAAAATTAGCTTTAATATTATGATCTTTTTAGAAATTCTTTAGAGGTAATGATATATTATTGTTTCTTGTGTTTGTAATATATATAAGTCAAAAATATATATTTTCCGTCTGTTTTATTGTGATATCCTAATATTTACATTATTTACTTACTGCATCCCTGACAACAAAAGGACAGGGGTGCCCAACATCCTTTTTCGTTCCCACGCGGGCGTAATCGAGCCACTTTTTGAGGAATATGAGGTATTATGCTAACAAAATGGCAGATGAACTACCTTAGTAGTGCCAAATATGTCAGTCATAAGTCCTAATCCGAATTATTATATCGCCATTGCACCACTCGTAAAATTAATAAAATATAAATTACAAAGGTCTTTATTTATAAAAGTTCAATAAACCTAAAATATAATAATAAATAAAGCCCTAATTATATATTTTAAAATGTCTCCTTATTTTATTTATTATCTCTTACGTTATCTTTACAGGTAATCTTAACTTAATATGATAGTGTAACTATTAAATATATATAAATTTATAAAAAAATATGTTTTCTTTTACAAAAATCATAAAGTAACCTAACTATGCCTTATCCTACCAACAAAAATACATTATGATGTCCTTGCGTATTCATTCGGAGGACATGACAATATGTCCAATGTCCGAGTATGAATTATAGTTGTATGTACACCCTAAGGGCGACCTACGGAGCGAGAAAGAATATTTGCCTTCAAATAGGTGTAAGGAGATTTGTCTCCATTCTTATCTATAACCTTCTTGGTTTCTACACTAATTTATGCTAGGCTCGTGTGGATTCTACTGTAGCTTATTTTAGACAATATGGTTTCTAGTCGACCCTAGGCTTTAAGTGCACTTGCTAGTAGGCTTCGCGGATTCTTTGCAAACACATAAACAACATTAAATAATTTAGACAGTTCATATGGCGACGACCTATTTTTAGTGGTTAGAGCACCGCAGCTGCGTCGATTGAGACGGCAGAGTTGCGAATTCGATTTCCGAATGTTGGTTGATGAAACAATATTTGTGTGGTGTTTGTGGTATTCTCGCACAAGTACAAGGGAACCCTTAGTTTGTCATATATGTTTAATTACATGTATAATATACATAGCTATAATTTATATTTTTTTCATGTATGACGATTTGTAAGAGCTGTATATAAGCCTATGCAAATAAAGTACTTTTGAATTTTGAATTTTTTGGGACCATTTACCTCATTACCGTAATGTATGTGATGTTATCTGAATTTGCTGTGGACGAAGGAACATTTGAAAAGTGGTAAATATTTTTGCCAGTGCCATTGCTTGTTAAGCAATGACGGTAAAGATACGACAAAGGGACAGCCATACATCAGGTTACTACATTCTGTCAAAAATTCTCATTGATATTGAACCGAACGTGGTTGACATTAAGATGAGAATCGAAAAAGAAATTTGACAGTTTTGTATACTTTGATGTGTGACTGTACATACATGCACCCCTTCGGTCGCGACCCGGACGTCCCGCACACAAATGCAACGAAATCGAGATTTACGGCGCGTTTGTGCCTGTCGTCTAGACGTCTATGCCCGTGTTTACATGGGAAAATTGTCGGCTGGCTACAGCATTCGACCTCCCGTTTAGATAAATAAATGTATACACTCATACACTGACCTGATTCCGTACCAATTTTAAGTTACTTAAGCACTTGTGTTACGGATATCAGACAACAGAGGAATTACAAATTTATATATAATACATAATTGTTAATGGTGAAGATCGAACCCACAACCTTTGGCTACAACTACTTGGTAGAAGGCGAATATTCAAATCAATTGAACTATTATCGATTCAATGATAATGTAACTTGACAGAAAGCACTTTTTATTTTTGCGTTTCTTTAAACTTTTACTACCACCCCTCACGTCCAGCCAGACACAACAACTTTGTGACAGCCAAGCTTTGTTTGACTGCAACTATTCTAGAGGTCAGACGTATTTTAACGATTCGGGAAGTGCCCCCCCGGTCGATGACCCAGCTCCAGCCGTCTGCAGCCGCGCCGTCTGGATTTAAGGCAAACAGGGTTACCAGATGGGAAATTTCATAGTCTGGAGAAAAAACGAATGACAATTAGGTACCCGTTTTGCGCGACACCAGCTCATCATACGATATTAACTAAGACATAGTTTTTTTTTTGTATGGATATCACGTGATATCCCCCATGTTTTTAAAATATCACGAGCACGAGAATTGGGCTCCCTGCAAGTCAATCTAATAAGGAAGACGGTCCAAATTCGAACAAAGGTAAGGTCGCAAGTACGGAAACAACAGTAACGGATTCTTAGAAACTATAAAATTTCTTTAACTGATTGTCATCCAAATATCGAACTCGTATAGTTCATTATCAGATGAGGAAGTTTAACAGTGTGCGATGGTAGCTCAGTGGATTGGCTAGCTTTTAACCCTCCAAACGGGTATTTGTAGATGCTAATCCAAGCACGCACCATAGAAACCCCCGTTGTAATTACAACGGGCATAATGTCATGGCTTCACTTATTTAGTTTTCCAAAAATACTGAAACACGGTAACCCTAGGTGTACCTAAGTTGTAAAGTTTAGCTGAAATGTGTATAATGTATTACTTATAGGCAGCGTCTGGGAGGGTCGTCTCGTCAGTCTTCGCTCATTGTTAGTGATGGCTTAGACTTTATTATTGCCTCTTCTCACAAGGGGTGAGAGGATTAAGTGAAATCAAGACTTGTTTCCTTATAAATTAGTCTATTCTGGTGGGTTTATTAGGGAAAGATAAAATATTACATTAATATGTGTGCAAAATCAATTTTCTGTTGGGTGAAATAACCAAGTTTGACCATTTTTAGGGTTCCGTATTCTACAAGGAAACCTTAGTTTCGTCATCATCATCCGTTTGTGACAACAGTAGCTCAGAAACTAACTAACTTGGTAAAATTGGGCATTAATGTACATCCTGGCACTTGCCCGTAGCACAAAATATTATTTTCTGTATCTATGTCAACGGGTACTACATTACAGGAGAGACATGATACGATACACTGCCTAACACGTAGGTCAACGAACTTTGCGATATCAATGTCAGCTCGAGCCGATTTTTGGTGTCTATTTATTTAGTGTCCATAGTTTCCAAGCCTAGATCCTCGAAACGTACAATTTCAGGATATTTTCCCTCACCGCTGGGGTAATGGTAGAAATATGCACATAGACTTGAAAAATCCAGAGAATTTGAAAACTCGGTATCATGTTCGCCTGGAAGGCGCGTTCTCATCCACTGAGCTACCATCGCTCATACATATTTAGTCACGCCAACAAAGTAGTCCGTATATAATTTACTTTGGCCTCCGTTAATGGGTGTATGCTTAAAATGCATTTGCTATCAATCAGGTTTTGTTGTGACGGCTCAGCTGGGTGGGAGTAGTCCCGGGCGAGACGTCTGCCGGGGCAACGACCCCGCGATTCCGCCCGCATCCGGGATCAGACCCTAGTGTTGCCTTACATCTGTCTAGGTCTTGCAAGATCCAAACCACGTTTAACATAGGGAGAGAATGATCACTACGAATTTCTACGTAAGCCGATGGGTCTGAAAAATTCGCCCGCGACCTTCCAACGTGTTATAAACAATTTCCTTAGGGACCATTAAATTATTTTCTGCTAGGCATACCGTGATGATATCTTCGTCTTCAGTTCCAGCTTTCAGGACCGACAACCTTGCCCACCAGCGTCTGGGATCAGACCCAAGTGTTGCCTACATCTGTCGTAGGTCTCGCAACACCACGACTAAGGTTTTTGATATCAATAAGGTTTGTTGTGACGGCTCAGCTGGGCTGGAGCAGTCCCGGACAGACGTCTGCCGGGGCGACGACCTTTCGCTTTCGCCCACATCTGGGAGCAGACTCTAATGTTGCCTATAACTGTCCCGGTCTCGCAAGACCAAGGCTTTAATTATCAAGAGTAAATTTGTTTTAGGAGGGTTATCGTAACCACACATGCTCATCACACAGTTTTGGGCAACTTAAGGCTTTTTTTTCTGTGATAGGTAACAGCAGACGGATTACCCGAGGGTAAGCTATTGCCGTCACCTGTGAACACACGCAATAACAATAGAGTCATAAGCGGGATGCCAACTGCATTCCATTTCCTCGAATTGGACCTCTGGTACCCTCACTCGGTGAAACACAGCGCAGACGCTGCTTCAAGGACGATTTTCGGTGAGATCATAATATCATTCCAACCGAGGCGGACCATTCTTGTGAAAGCGGGGCTCACCCTGAGTTGAAAATTTCCGTTCACAAGATCAACATATTATAGCTCATAAAAACATGTGTGTTTGCTACTGGTTTACCATAACCACGCTTTCAGCTAGCACGCAGTTTCCGTTCAAAAGTTTCGAACCTCTCCCGACGCGCGATGGTGGGAATATTCGTCTGCCTACGTCTGCCCGTCTGCCGGGGCCCGGGTCAACGTCCTCACCCCGGATGCACCCTGATTCATTTCACTTTACTGGTACTTACTTTGTATGGACCTAAGTATTAATGGCCTTAATACACGCTAGCAACAACGGCAAAAGTTGTTATAAATCAGGGGTAAAATTAAATTTTAGAAGGATGTAACTGTTTACTGATACGCCCTTTATAATATTTGTAAAGTATAGGCTAAACAATAATATATTTTAAAAACGTATAAATATGTACATTGAGACGTAGGCCAGATTTTAAAAAAAATCCCACGATATACTTGTAAACAAGCACCTATGAAGAACTACGCATCTCAAATATTACATTCAAAGATAAATGGATAGCTGAGGTTTTTTTTTTTAAAACGAGATATTTGTAATAATAACTTAAAACCCAATCAAAGCAAAATGAAATAATATTTTTTGCAATATTACAAAAATAAAAAACAATTCGTGCCTTCACTTCAATAACTACTATAACCCCCATTATATCCTTACCAATGGAATCATTTATGAATGAAGCTGAAAAAGCTGTTTTAAAAAAAGCGAGTCTGCAAAAGGTAAGTAGACGCCGCTCAAAGAGGACGCCCTCGAGTCTACTACGGCGTAGCGCCGTAGCTGCCGTCACGTACCGTCGAGTGGCTACGGTGGCGCTACGCTACTACGGCATAGTAAGCGTAGCACCATGCTACGGCTGAAGACTGCCTTAGTGCTCGCTAGGGTTGTCAAACCTTTAAGTTTAGCTTTTTAGTATCTATGCCTCGATATACAATATACGGTACGAAAAGTTTGTTTTAGCCAAAGGCAAAAATTAAAACTAATGATAACGTTGTGCGTGAGATTTTTCGCCTACACAGATAGCTAAAGTTTCGATTTTTACCATCGGTTAACAAATCAGAATTGTCGCCGATTGTAGACGACGCTCAAAGAGAGCGCCCTCAACTCTACTACGGCGTAGTAAACGTAACACTGTTCTTCGCCTGAATACAGACAAAGTTCGATAAAGCCGATGAACCAATAAGACAATTTGATTTTAGTTTTGTATTTATTTATTTTACTTATAATATATGCTTCGTTCAACAATGTGTTAGCATTGTAAGGTCTAACTAAGAATCTTTTAGAACTCGCTAAGTCTGTTAAGGAGCTTACTACGACGTAGCATCGAGTTGGCTACGGCTTTAGTAAGCTCGTGGCACGGTACTATGCTCATTTAAGGTAGACAAAAGTGGGTTACAAACGGATGCTAAACTTAGTTTAGCTCGCATATTTCACGCAATTATGGTAAAAAATTACAATGTGACCAAAACTTACGCAATTTTGTAGATAGTCAATCAATCTAATTTTAGAAATAATTACTCAGAAATACTAATTATTCAGAAAATCGAGCAGGATCGTTTGCCAGCAAGTAAATAATAAATAAATAAATATTTTACAACATCACATAAATATTATTCAATTTATAATATAATCTAGTATATTGTACAGCAAATGTCATCATATTTAGGGTAGGTGGACACAAGGGCTTTTTTTGTGGCTAGTAGTGTTGTACGTCAGAAACGCAGTCAATTCTGCCAAAGTCAAGTGAGTAGAGACACATTCTCACAAATTGAATTGACCGGTGATTTGAGTTTTCTTTTTAGAAAATCACCACCTATAACAAAACAAAACGTACACATAGACAACACAGTATTAAATAGGAGGTTCATTTAAATTTATTTTACAGTATAATTATATAATTACATAGATATTTTATATATGAGGAAAAGGATAGGGCCAAAAGGAAAGGGAAGTTGAATTTTGGGGGGTAGGACGTCATACAACGAGATAGGATATTTCCGGCAGTTGAAAAAAATGTGTTCAGGTGTACCCTCGTCTAGACCACATTCGCACAAGGGCTTTGGTTAGAGTTATCGACCATAACATTTTATGTGTCATCAAAAACCACAGATATAAAAATAGGCAACCCTATAATGGCGATGCTAGTGCAATGTAAAATCCTATTTAGAGAGTTGTATTTCAAAGTGCGCTTTGGTGTTTGCTGAAAAGCTTTCGCAGTTATTACGGTATCTAAATTAATGGAATTACAATTTAGATTGAAGTTATGGCTGCGCGAAAAAACTAGAAAAATGTAATTAAAGTAACACGTATTCTCTTAATTTATTTAGTGCTGATTAAAAATACACTGAACACGTTTACTGTATATTATAGGGTTTTACAGTAGAGAACTGTAAAGAAATAAGGGTCGAAGTTAAAGTTAAACCTGTTTTTACTCAATCGTTAAATAATGGGGGGCATGTCAAATACGTCATACTCAGCGTACGTCAAGCAAAGCATTTTAGAAAATAAACAAAAGGGAACAACGAATAAATAAGGACAGTGGATTCTTAGAAATAAAGACTCGTGGGACAAATATTAAAGTTAAAAATATATAATCTTTTTTTCCTAAACCTTTCTCTATGCAAAATTAAGAAAATATAATAATAATAATAAGTTACTAGTTACTTGGCCTTGATGCGCGTGGCTAGTCTCTATAATACCAGCTAAAAGCTGAGAACAGAAATAAAAAGATAAATAATAATAATAAATCTGAAATTACATTAAATTAAATTATTACAAAATATGATATAAGTGCAAGTCTTAGACAATACCAGAGTATCTTCTAACCTTTAACCGTGCATAGTCAACCTCCGCTTGAATTGTAAGCTCCATGCTAAATGTTTAACTACCACAAGGATATACGATTTTCAACCCTTCATCTCGAACTTAAAGCACGAAATAGCGCCGCCTTGTCAACCTGCTCACTAATAAACACACAGACGTGTGAAAGCGACGCTCACCACAACACATTTTGGCACTACGAACGTTGTTAATTGACAGAACCACCACCACCAATTATTCATATTAACAGGAGCAAGTCCCAGATTGTTAGTAATTTGCTTGTTTTGTCATTGTTCACTAAGATTTGGAGGCAACAAACAAGAAATGGGTATTATAGACGAGCTCGCCCTATAGGGACATAATCTACATACTTAAACAGTTTTGCAGGACTTGTGTAATTTTTTATCAAGATTGAATGATTCAACATTTTGTCCCGGTTGCGTCCCAAGCTGTCGTTTTGGAGCCCTGCATTCGTTCCGAATGTTCCCCACATTGAACGTACTTCTTTATTTTATCACACATGCTTACAAACTCTAAACTTATGGGACGCGCTTGCAGCATTAACATTCATTAAGATACAATAAATCAATTCAAAAAGACACAATAAAATTATTAAAAAATATATAAACACAGTAAAAAAAATCAAAACAGGATGAATAACTGCATTCATTTAATTGTATTAATCATCATACATCAGTTATAATAAAGCAAAAAGAAAATTCTTTTATATTTTAACTTGAGACGCAAGGATTGCGAGTTTGACTCCCGGACCAACACAGATGTTTGTTCATGGAACAGACATTTTCTATTTGTTTTGTGAAAAAAATTGTATTCGAATATTTCAAACATTAATACTTATTATTAATTAATAAGTATTAATGTTTGAAATATCTTCATTTATAAAATGCTATATAATTTAATAGAATAGACAAACAGATTCATTTAAGATATTGTGAAAGCTTTAATAACCACCTCTTCTAATAAAATTCATAGTCAACCCGGCATCCTTTTATAAATCGTCTCGTAACATTTCGTTACGAGACGAGACACGCGTCAGCTAAACACTGAAAAGCTAACAACGCATTTTCACAAAGAAAAACCAAACACTCAGCTTTTATAATAAAACTTCCCTTCTTTTATAATAACCTAATCATGTTCAAATTACGTCTCAAATGTTTTAAAAATTCCATTAAATTTTTTGGAAATCTGTACTTTGTCGGGGGGTCTAAGCGGGGGGGTCTCGTCTGGGGGGGTGGTGGGTGGGGCGGGGCTGCATTCGGATCGATGACCCCACAGCTGACGCGTCGGCTGAATGACTGTAGTACTAAGCTAGTACGAGGCGCGTAAATTGTACGTAAGCAGGTAAAGGATTTGTAATTAAGGTTTTTGCGATAAGTACTATGTATATGTTACTACCATTGCTGTCCGTTAAAATCTATTACTATTTATTAGTATTGAATATTAAATATGGTGACAGCATTTTCGGAATTGCAGGTGGAATCACTTTTTGAAATGTTTTCAGTAATATTTTTTTCATACAACATCTCATAAATTGACCTGATTCCGTACTAAGTAGCATAAGCACTTGTGTTACGGATATATCAGACAACAGAGGTATTACATCAGTATATGTAATACAAGTGTTATTATTTTAAAAGTGTCTCTGGAAGGAGCGGTTACTCTAATACAAGTATTTTATTACTTAACAGGAGGACCCCATACACGCATGTAATTTAACTGTTAAAATATAAAGAAATTTTGTATTTTGTATTACAAATATATACATATATTACACCCAGACACTGAACAAACACAAGCGTTCATCAAACGAATGTTTGTCCAGGGTAGGGATCAAGCCCACGACCTTTGGCGTATGAGGCAGGGTCGCTATTATATTAGGTCGTCTTAGACAATTTAAAACGGGACGTGGTAAAGCGCAGATTTAGTTGTGAAAAATTCTGCCAAAATCCGCGGGGGGAAGGGAAGTTTAGAGATAGTCTAGATATGAATAATAAATGAATTGAAATGATGATGTTTGTTTACGAACATTGATGAATCACTTGCTCACAACAGCGAAAATGCAGATAAGTACTAGAAAAGTTGTAATTTAATACCGCGGTAGCCTAGTGGTCTGGGCGGTCACCAAGATGGTGAAAGGGTTGGATTGTTGAAACAGTCATACAGCCATTTTAGGGAGATTTAAGTTTATGTAATTCCTATTTCTTTAAGTTTTCTATTTTGTGCAATAAAGTAAGTATCTATACGGTGTTAGCTGTTTATTCTAGTAAAAATGTATATGCATCTAAAGCTGTGCGTAGAAAATTTGCTAAATATTTTTTTGTTTGAAAGTTTGTTTCTTGTATTTATTCTTCAATACTTCTCACAACGACCAGTATCTTTTCAATGCATTTGTCATTCTGTCCTTCTTCTTTCATTTTCTATTTTACCTCCTTCTAATACAGTTGAGTAAATAGAAAAGCTCATCTGCTCTGGTAGTAACTTAAAAACATAGTGAGAAAAATATTCTGTGAAATAACGTTTATTTTATTTTAAAAAAAATATGCGTAATAAGAAAGATAAATCAGATTTCTGATCGTCGTTCGCAAGTAAAAACTGCACAACAAGCATTTTGACGAGTTCCGCTCGTCGACAGATACGAATTCGAAATGGCGCACACGACCAACGTGGAATCACGTTGGTCGTGTACTTTGGCAGA
This sequence comes from Marasmia exigua, assembly GCA_019059595.1. Classification (NCBI taxonomy): domain Eukaryota; kingdom Metazoa; phylum Arthropoda; class Insecta; order Lepidoptera; family Crambidae; genus Marasmia; species Marasmia exigua. Next base: position 24,184,160 of record CM032473.1, read on the forward strand.
GAGGAAATCGTCCACATGCCCGTGTTAAATTGTCTAAGTAGGTCGTTATTATATCGATAATGTCAAGTCGAAAAAAAATACAATATCTTTGTAGACGGCCCTGACACCTACATTACGCCATCTATCGGATTTTTCATTCTTGAAAACCCTCAATTTGTATCTATTTGGGCGGAGTCATTAGATTTTCGGTAGATGAATGAAATTTGCCTATAGCGGGAACCAATTTTTAGCAATTGTTTAAAAAAAAATCCAATACCTTTTACTAATTTTCAGTAACCAATTTGAATATTTATGTAAACTTAGCAGGTTTATTTAATTTTAAACATTTTGAATTCGAAGTGTATTTATGTCGTCATAAATACGCTTAGTGTTGTAGAGGCTCGACGTCAAAAAATTTATATTTATTTTGGTTATTAAAGGTCTGAAAGACACAAATAGTGTAGGACATGATGGTATTGCTACTAAAATAATTAAATGTGTTAATGAGTATATATGTCATCACCTTAGCTTTATTGTAAATTTAAGTATACAAGAAGGCATCTTTCCCAATGAACTTAAAATCACTATAGTGAAACCTTTATTCAAAAAGGATGATAAGGAATCAATGGAATTTTATAGGCCCATTGCCCTTATTTCTATATTCTCAAAAATTTTTGAGAAATATTACTATAACGAATTAAATGATTATTTAGAGAAAAATGACACATTATGCTCGGAACAAAAAGGTTTTCGACAAAATAAAACAATAAATATGGCTATTTTTGACTTTTATAAGAATGTGATTGCTCAAGTAGACAAGACAAAACCAGTATGTGCGCTATATTGTGATATGAGTCAAGCTTTTGACTACGTTGATCATGAAATTTTAATTGACAAACTCGACGCATACGGAATTAGAGGCAATATATTAAGTTTAATAAAATCTTATTTAAGTAACCGTTACCAAAAAACGGAAATAACCAAAATAAATATAAAAACTAAAAATGAGGAAACGTTTTCTTCAAAAGAGCGCGTAGTGAAGTATGGAGTTCCGCAAGGTAGCGTCTTGGGACCCCTACTATTCATAATATATATTAATGACTTACCTCAATCTACAAACCAACCAATGACACTATTCGCTGACGACAGCACTATCACTATTCAATGTACTGACATAAAATCTTATCAATTTGACATAAATAAATCTTTAGAATCAATAATTATCTGGTTAAATAATAATAATTTAAAAATTAATATTGACAAAACACACATTATGCATTTCAGTCAAAGATGTGATACCCATTCCAATACTAAAGTCTCATATAAAGGCAATGTAATTAGCGAAGTTGATAATGCTCGTTTCTTAGGTATCCAAATAGATAAAAAACTAAATTGGAAAAGGCACACTGACGAACTATGCAAAAAGATTAGTAGGCTTTCATTCGCTTTGTATAAACTGTCATCTACAGTTAACACTGACGCATTAATGTCTGCTTATTATGGTTTGGTTGAATCTCGTTTAGGATACGGAATAATTTTTTGGGGTAATTCGACAAATAAAGACACAGTCTTTAAAACACAAAAACGGTGTATTCGAGCAATGTTTGGTCTTCAAATGACGGACAGCTGCAAACCAATGTTTACAAAGCACAGAATTCTGACACTTCCGGCATTATATATAATTGAGGTAGCTTTATTTGTCAAAAGTAATGCACACCTATTTCCGCGTGTATGTGATGTAGTTGTACGTAACCGTCGAAATGGAAACCGTTTGTGCCTACAACCTGCCAAAACCACATTACTAAGAAAAAGTTTCCCATGTATGGCACCCCTTATCTATAACAAGCTTCCTGAATATTTAAAATTACTAAGTAAAAATATCTTTAAAAGAAACTTAAGCAAATTCTTACTGAGAAATGCTATTACAGTGTAGATGATTTTTTTAATGATAAATTTTGACTGAATCCTATGGACGCTTGTATGTTTATGATTTGAACAATTAAGTAACAATATTGGAAATTTAATTTTATGATTTGTAGTACTTATTAATTAGTTATCTATGTTTAATTTAAATTTTACACGCCAAAGTTGGCAGGACATGTTGAAACTAAATAAATTGTACCAACCCATATTATGCTCTGTTGTAATATGTCTTTACACATGTTTTGGTAAATAAATATCTTTTATCTTTTTTTTATCTTTTATCTTTGTCATCACTCGATGGAAATATAAGAGATAACATTATTTCAACTATAATTAATATTCCATTATCTGAACACGAGAAAAGTAATCGGATACCGTTCTAAACAAGGTGTATGTAACGATAAAATATCAATGTTCTGACCTCATAAGAATACTCTAAAAACTCTATTTTCATCCAATAAATCATACGATCAAAACGACTTCGGTTGTATTACTACATCACCCAGTGCCCCACACTTCAGTGTTTCCACATGTCTTTTTCCCCAATTAACGGCAAATATGTGAAAAAAAAAACTTCTACATCCTGCCTTTTGATCGGAAATTAGTCTTCTGCATACAACCTGTCTGAATAGCTAGCGTATTTGGGGTTAAATGAAGGTCAATGTTATATTATATTGAAAATATATTAGATCTAGTAGTTTTAAATTAAAAAATATTCGAAGATGGTATGAAATACTAAAACCTTATAAGCGTCCAAACCGCTTCCGGATAAATTCCTGATTTATTTTTCCCATACCCCATTATTACGCTATGGTTCTGAGCCGCAGTCAATGAAAATTGGAGATATTATTTGTAAGTAATCATCGCGGTCCATGAACATCTGCTTGATCTCGCATGATTGATGAAGCGACTGCCGTCTGACCTTCGCAACTGTTAGACAGGGAACCCAGACCAACTGGATCATGGTCACACGTTCAGAATCATTATTTTAACACCTGAACCTCTAGACGTATAGCGTATAACGCCTAAGTTTATACACTTCTGGACACATCTATTGGCCCACCTTGTATTTTCAGTTTCGTTTGGTCCTAGGTAAAATTTTATATTAGGACGAACAAAAAGTTTTTATGCAGTTTTGGACCTAGCACATACATCATTTGGTAAAAACACAGAATTTAAAGAAACAAAAGACAATTTGGAGCCTGTTTGTTAATCTCAAACATTCAAATACTAAGAAAACTTGATTTTATTGGTTTACATATGATTTAATTCTTGAAAGTGTGATTGATCTCTTTGGTTTTGCAACAAACATTACTTATTCTTTACATTAAGATGAGGTTCTATCAATAATCTATGGATACTTCTCCTGAAGTCGCCGCCCAAGCTGTGGCACTTATCCAGGCCGGACACAGCCCAAGAAATGTGAGTGCTCAACTTAATTTAAGTCGATCGGCGGTCCGAAATGTTTATCGAAGGTACCTAGAGACTGCGGCTTTGTTCGACGCCAAGGAAGGCCACGATTTCGGGTTAAATTTCGGGTTGAAAGGCAGGATCGATTCATCATGACGACCAGCTTGAGAAATCGTCACCTTAACTCCATTGAGGTACAAAAATAACTTTGCGACTTCCACGGAGTATTTGTGAGCGCTTGAACTATTCGGTTAAGGTTAAAAGAACGCGATATGGTACCACACAAGCCAGCTAATGGCCCCAAACTGACGCGAGCCCACTGAACAGCGCGCCTTCATTTTGAGCGCACTCATTTCAATTGGACTCAGCAGCATTGGAGCCGTGTACTTTTTTCTGATGAGTCTAAAATTGTGTTACATGGCAATGATGGAAGGAAGGAGGTCTACCGACGTAAGGGAGACCGTTTCGCACAATGCTGGTTTGAAGAGAGGGTTGCTTATGGCGGTGGCTCATGGACTGTCTGGACCGGTATAACCGCGAGCGACAAAACTCAACTTGTGGTTGTTACGGGACCACGGCTGCCAACATTAAATGCTGAAAGGTACATTCGTGAGTGCTTAGAACCTCACGTGATACCATACGCGGACTATGTGGGCCCAAATTTGCATTATCATGCAAAAAAATCCTTTTATGCATGACAATGCAAGAGCCCACACGGCCGGCATCGTCAGGTAATATCTTCGGGATGTGAACATCACAGTTATTTACTGGCCAGCCAGAAGCCCAGATATTAACCCCATTGAGCACATGTGGAACGAGCTAAAAAGACGTGTTAGGGCTCGTCAGCCAGTTGCGCAGACGATGCAGGAGTTGAAAACATAGAAGAAGAATACATAATAATAAAAGAAAGAGAAAGAAGATGAAAAGAGATGATCCCTGAGAATTTCATAGAGCGGTTGATAAACTCTATGCCTAATCGTATGAGAGCTGTGGTAGATGCCCACGGAGGCAACACGCGTTATTAAATTAAATCTTCATTTGATAAAACATGATTTTTATTCAAAAATCGATAGCCTTTATCAAGGCGCATACCCGACTTATAAGGCGTAGTTCCATGTCGTGTGGTATTCTGCATTCAAATTTTAAACATTACGATCGAAAAAGAAGATCAGGTTTAAATCTGCATCAATAGTTTTTGTTCTATTTAGCAGTAATATTTTAGTAGGGGCCATCGAAGCTTAAACTCTAAGGTGGGCCAATAGATGTGTCCAGAAGTATATAACTTTTTTGTTGGTCTAGAGACGTCCTGTATTAGACCACAAGTGATCTCGGGATCCTGGGTTCGATTCCCGGGTCGAGCAAAAGTAAGTTTCGAATTTTTCGAACATGCTAGCTCGGGTTTGTGATCACCAATCCGCATTAGACAGGCGTGGTGATTAAGCCTAATCCCATCATGGTAGCGATGACTTGATTTCTATGATGGAGGCTTTTGCCCAGCAGGGGGACAGTATTATAGGCTGATACTTTAGATAGTACTTCATAAACTCATCTTGCAGCTCCCGTCTTCGGCGCTGGATAGGATACTGCTTCTCGCGGCTGCTGCTAAAATTACTAGCTATGACTAAGTATGACATAGCAACGAGCTTGTGACGTCTCTTACGCGTATAATTTGTCTGGAGGCCTGGTCACTTGTACTTGATCATCCGACTTGAATATATGACCCAACAGATTTGTGTCTGAGCTGACTTCTTTTTTTTTCTTTTTTATACGGATCACCTGAGGGTAAGCTATTGCCGCCACCCATGGACACCTGCGACACCAGTGTTGTCACAAGTGCGCTGCCAACCTTCAGTTGGTCTGGTACCCCTGTTAAAGGGTTGCTATAGTCCATTCAGTATGTGAAGGTGAATAGGACAATTCTATTTTGACATTAAGATATCTTTAGATATTTGTCCCCATTTATTTGGCCCGCTCTCACTTAGTTTCGGGACATTAGTTCTACTTCATATCGATAGATGGCGCTAGGTGTCGTTTACATCGCGCAAGCGTTTTGTGTTTTTGGAATATAGCAGCGATTAAGCGTTGCAGCTGTATGCAGGATTTACCTCTATACATAAATAGTACAGATTACATCCATGGGATTTCTTGCGCACCTAAAAATAGCAACTAAGAAGACCTTACAGACTCACCTTGCTGAAGTACCCCACGACGTGGCATCCCTCGTCATCGGCGCTGGTCATCACGTAGAAGAGGAACGGCTCCACGTCGTAGTACAGCGTCTTGTGGTCGAGGAAGAACTTCGCGAGAAGGCACAGCTGCTGGCAGTACTGCCGGTGCTTCCGGCCGTCCACTTGCCATACGCTAAGGTTGTCTTTCCGGTACACCTGGAGAATTGGAGAAAAATATTACACCCGTTAGGCATATTACTTTGAAGAGCGATGGTAGGTTAGTGTATAAGAACGTGCGACTTCGGGAAGCGGGAGGTCGTAAATTCTATTGCCATTTCTCTCTCGATTTTTCAAATATTTGTGGTGCATATCTTTACCATTCAGCTCGGTCGTGAGAGAAATGTAATACACGAGGGAAAAACACCGTTTAGGCGCGTTTTGATTCACGCCGGTTCTCTGTAACGGCCTTCTACAGACCGACCAAGATCAGGAGGCACTTCAGTGACATCGACAGAGGGGCGACAATGTCGCAATAAAGTTATCAGTAATATAAAAATATTTTAACTTGGTATTTATTTGGATGCATTTGAGAAACCTATTTAATCTTCTACGAAATGGACAACATTTCGAAATTGCTGAGCTATGAAACAAAAAATACCAATTCTTCATTTACTTTTCCGCTTCTCAAATATATTGTAACAATTAAAAATAATTGTACAAAATAATTACTATTTCAAGAATAACGCCATCTAAGCAGACTTCTCAAGAACACTAATTACCCTATTCAGCGCCTTCTGTCGCCGTATTTCCAAAACCAAAGCGTTAAATCAATATGTACGTATGACCTCTGTTGTCTAATGTCCGCAATGCATAGGAAAACATCTTTTAACAAGATTTACGTCTTCCACTCACGCATAGATGTCGCTACTGACTCACAAATAAAAAATATCGTCTACTATATCTTGGCAGTTAGGGCAGAATTATATTTATTTTAATAACTTTGTAACAAAGACCTATTTTTCAATAACCTTTAGGACATTTCTAATTTAGTTCCTTTGAATTTTAACATCTACATTTCATCATCATCAGCACGCCATCTACAGGATAGTCGATGTACTTCCCAAATATGGTATTCAGAATGCATTCAATTTCCTGTAAATTAGTTAATCTTCTCGCCGCTAGTAAGGCGACACTGTATCGTTGCATCGTCTATTTCTCTCTTATGTCATGAGTTGAAAAGCAACAAAATACAAATAGAAATTCTAGAACAATTAACTTAACAAGGTTGTTTAAAGGTCAACTTTGGGCGGATGTGAGTTTTTTTTGAATAGAAGGAACATTCCAGACCTTTTAAGCAATAAATAGGAGTGACGGAGCCTCGCGAGACACATTCAAAATTTTAATTCTGGAAGACCCCTCGCTTGACCTAATTGTGTGTCCTAACCTTGAGTGTGTGCTGCAGAAGTTTTGAGGTGAAACATTTCGATTCGTCGTCTTAATCTTAACAAAAATAAGTGTTTGCTGTCGTTCCCCGTCTTGGGTAAGTACTCATATTGTCTTATTCCATAAAAGGAATAATCCAAGGAATCCTTCTGTAGGGCGTCCTTCATATTGTGAAATCGTTGTTATAGGGCCCTATGTACCGGCAAGAACCGAGACCAGTTTGATTCGTTGAGGTCTACATAGTCGACGGGAGCTTCCAAGGATAGAACTAACAGGCCACGCTGGAGGACAACAGAGTACCTGACACGACAGTTCTGGACCTGCCAAGGACTAGCTTCCGGAGGGCTGCGTCGCGCTTCCTCAATCATAAGTTAAGTCCCATACTTACCTAGAACAATCTTTTAAACCTAACACCGAGTTACGGTTGAGCTAGGTCAGACAGGCATTCCCACAATAATATGCAATAGCAGAGTTGTACTTCCCGCCAGCTGGATCCATACTTAAGACCCTTAATCTTAATTTAACTTAGTATTTGTCAGACAAAAATCAATCATTGTGTAGATATAAAATGTACTCAATTTAAGCGTTCATCTTGTATTCCGGATTATATTGTAAAGGCTTAAGAATAAATTAATTGAAAAGGCAATAAAGTGTTTTCCTTCACACACCAAATAAAAGGCGCCCTGGGATTATAGTCTCTCGCTCTGGGGCTGAGTGGCCGGTGAGGTAGCCCAGAAAAAGGGGTTACAATATATTTATTTATATTAAATTAAGTTATTTTGAAAATAAAGTATTTTTATTGTTATTAGTTAATTTTTTCTTTGTGCTCTAGTAATTTAACTTTGAATATTAATTTTATTATAGTTATTGTTCTACTTGTATTTTGGTTCTCTCTTTCTTCTTTGTGTTGCTAATATCTAGTTATCCTATTATGTATCTTCCTAGCATTAATATGATTAAGCTGCCCTTAGTGATGTGTGTCTGTTCCGGCAAATTTTATGTCATTATTATTTTCTTTCTCCTCGTCTACCCTACTTACCATACCGCAACAGACACACGACACACGGGTAACCCGCTGAAAACCAGCGTCGTGGCGCGTCATTTATTGGCACGTCACGACATTATGCTGAGCGGGCGCCTGTTTCGGCACACGCATTTTCTTGCATGTAATTATTGTAACTGTTTTGTTTTGTGTATTGTTATGTCAAAATTTTGTGTATAAAACCTCTGTTTCTCTCCTGTCTTATATATGTGTGTCGAAATAAATGCAGTATTCATTCATTCATTCATTGATTAATATTTTATATTGCTCATTTACTGAGAAAAATATTAAAAACTAAAAAACGAAAGATGACGTCATCGGACGGCAGAATGTAAAATATTTCTTTGCATAACACATTATAGTTTTAAATTACGAAATGCCAAACCCATGACATGCAGCTGTCAAAAAAAGACAACTTGTCTACGTTGAATGAATGAATGACTTTGACAATGTTGACACTAGTAGGTATTTTTTATCTTTGACAGTAGTACCTTTTTTTATTAAAGCAATGATAAGCAAAGGAATTTTGCTGTATTCAGCCGTCCGATGACGTCATTTAGCGGTTACGTCTATTTAGAATATAGAGAATTTCAATAATTATTTTATGTATGAAAATGACAAAATTTAAAAAAAAGAAAAAATATGGGTCTGTTCATTTTATGTCTTTTTCATATAAAAAACAATGTAGACATGATAAAAATATGAAATGTTGTCTAGTGTGATAGTAAAGGCAGTTGTTCAATATAATATGTTTCATATAAAACGGAACATCCTCTCTGTATTTATGTACGGATCAGATGAATTTTCAGCATATTTGTTGGTCTAACTTTCTGAAAAAGAACCTTGTAAATTATTATACCATCATCATCATTTCAGCCAATAGACGACCACTGCTGGGCATACAGTTATTTTTTATACATATTTAAACTTTTTTAAATTCATGAACGACTTCAAATATTAAATTAAAATTGATTCGTTAAAATAGTAGGTCCTTAAAGTAGAAATATTGGGAGGAAAGTCTGGCTACACTGGTGACATTCGGTGATATTATTAATTAGTTCCCATTTTTTTCGAGTGCCAAATGATCGTGATCGGACCCAGTTAATGGCCTGGCGGCGCAGTTGGTAGTGACCCTTAAATTATGTCAAAGGTCGTGACTTATATTCCCTCTCTTGTCTGACATTTATTTACTAGTTTCCCGCCCTCACTTTGTTTCGGGACAATTTTTTTAAAAACTTAACTTCCATTTAACTCGTTTAGAGGATGGTTTTCGAAAAAAGGTATCATTTAATTATTGGTAACAATCGGTAAAATACAAGCTAAAAACACAGTAAACATAAGCGCTAGATTTTAGCCTAAAGACGTGTGAAGATTTTAAATGTATTTCATAGCTTTAGATGAAGAATTTTCATATCGAATTTTAATCGAATAACTTTATAAACAGCAATGTTTCATATCAACTTAAAACTTCCATTTTACCCTTTTAGGGGTGAATTTACAAAAACCTCTCTCAGTGTTCTCCTACGCTATAAAAGGAACCCCTGAACAAAATTTCAAGTTGTAGTTTAGGCCCCATGCGTTGATAGGTCAGTCAGTCATCATCTTCATTTCAGCCAATGTATACCCACTGCTGGACATATGCCTCCCCCAATGTTCTTCACATAGATCGTCGAAGGTCGCGGACATCCATTGGATGCGGGCGGCACAGAATCAATCAGTTAGTCAGCTTCAATTTATATTTATTTACATTACTTACGGCCGCACTCAGAGACGTCAAAATAACTTTAATTATTACTTAAGAAAAAATATTGACTTATTTCAATACCCATAAAGACTCTCCACAATTAAGTAAGGGAACATTTAGCGTAATTGACATTTCTCTGAGTGTGGCAGATAGTGCCCACCACCCACACTTCGTTTAAGGATATCAGTTTTAAAATAGACCGATAGATGGCGCTGGGCGTTTACATCGCGCAAGTGTTTCGTTTTACCTATAAACCTTGTCGTTGTCTACAAATTTTAACTCTTTATAATTAGTATGGCAGCGTTCCGGAAGCAACGCAGCATATTTTCGGCCCATCTACCGCAGTGCCTGAAGACGAAAGTCTTCCATGGTGTGTTTTGCCAGTGATGACATACGGAACCGAAACGTGGCCGCTTACAATGTGCCGATTAAGGAGGCTCAAAGTCACCCAGAGAGTAATGAAGAGGGCTATGCTCGGAGTCTCCCTGCGTGATCGTATCAGAAATGATGAGATCCGCAGGAGAACTAAGGTCACAGACATAGCTCAAAGGATTGCATGCCTCAAGTGGCAATGGGCAGGGCACATAGCTAGGAGAACAGACGGCCTTTGGGGCGGAAAGGTCCTCGAGTGGAGGCCACGTACAGGAAGTCGCAGCCGTGGCAGGCCCCCCACAAGTTGGACCGACGATCTGGTGAAGATCGCGGGAATCCATTGGATGCGGGCGGCACAGGACCGATCTGTGTGGAGCACATTGGGGGAGGCCTATGTCCAGCAGTGGACGTCTATTGGATGAAATGAAAAAACATCAAACGTTTTATTCACCTGATAAAAGAGTCAAACGAAATGATAGATACAATAATAAACTAAAAATCCCCTTTACCAAACTTAATTTAGTTGCATCTAGCCCTCACTATATGTTAAAAAAAATTTATAATCACATCCCAAATTATATCAAAAACTCAGTAAGTCTTGCAGCGTTCACTAAGAGTCTAAAAATATTCTTATTAAGTAAATCGTACTATAATTTACAAGAATTCTTTAGCGACAAAAACAATTGAAATGCTTTATTTTCTCCTCACCACAACACGTTACTTAATTATAAATATAAAAATTGTTGATGTAAAAATATTATGTAGTAAGTAATAACGATTAGATTCTAAGTTTGCTATGCCCTTACAGGGCGTCACATGTTTACTTTTATCAATTTATCTATTTGTAACATCTTGATGTAATGTGACTTGCAATAAACTATTTGAATTTGAATTTGAATGATGATGATGATGATGATGAATGGACAACATTTCATATTTTTAATATGTCCATATTGTTTTTTTATATGAAAATAGACATAAAATGAACGGACCCATATTTTTTCTTTTTTCAAAATTTGTCCATCATTTTCATGCATAAAATATTTTTTTAAATTCTTTATATTCTAAATAGACGTAAGCGCCAAATGACGTCATCAGACGGCTGAATACAGCGATATTCCTTTGCTTATCATTGTTTTAATAAAAAAAAGGTACTACTGTCAAAAGTAAATAATACGAGTGTCACGTCATCCATACATTCAACGTTGACAAGTTGTCTTTTTTTTGACAGTTGCATGTCATGGGTTTTGCATTTCGTAAATTTAAAACTATAATGTGCTAAGCAAAGAAATATTTTACATTCTGCCGTCCGATGACGTCATCTTACGTTTTTTAGTTTTTATTTTTTTCTCAGTAAATAAGCAATATAAAAAATTAATAAATATATATTCGCGCAGCGGAAAAGTAAATCAAGAAATGGTATTTTTTGTTTCAGAGCTTAGCAATTTTGAAATGTTGTCCATTATAAATATAAAAATTGTTGATGTAAAAATATTATGTAGTAAGTAATAACGATTAGATTCTAAGTTTGCTATGCCCTTACAGGGCGTCACATGTTTACTTTTATCAATTTATCTATTTGTAACATCTTGATGTAATGTGACTTGCAATAAACTATTTGAATTTGAATTTGAATGATGATGATGATGGTGAATTAGTATAGAACAGTGGTTCCCAAACTTATTCTGTCGACTGCCCACTTTGAGAATAAATATTTTGTTTAGCGCCCCCATTTTTTCACCTATTTAAAAACCACTATAACTTCGAATTAAATTAATTAATTATTGTGACCTATATATGTATATTATGTATATTAAATGAAAATTCTATACGAAACTTTGACTATAACCCGCTACTTGAAACCTAAGCGCAGTAGGTAACATACAACGGCGCTTAGGTCTCAAGTTAACTCTTACGGGCTCCATCTGCCAATAATAATGATTATTGAAACGCTGAACGATTTCAATTCTGTATCTTTCCCCCCGCGCCTCTACAAAACCCCCCCATTTTCTTTCTGGGCCTCTTACCGCCCCCCTTGAGACCAGCAGCGCCCACAAGGGGGCGTTATCGCCCACTTTGGGAAAGACTAGGTATAGATGATTGACTGACCTCGTCCCCGGGCGGGTGTCTCCACACGCACTTGGCCTTGTGCCGCGCGGCGCCGGTGGCCGACGTGTGGTGGTTGAGGCAGAACTCGCACACGAACAGCCGCGGCACGCGCGGCGCCTCGCCCGGGTACGGCGACTGGTACCACACCTCCATCATGTACTTGCCCATTACCACGAATCTGGGGACGAACAATCAATAAGTCTCTCTATCTCTTTTTATAATATTTCTGTTATAATTAAATAACAATTCAGGGTTTGTAGTGATAATTATCATTGATAATTATCTTTGATAATTATCAAGATAATTATCAAGATAAATATTGGTTGATAAATATCTTGATAAGTATAATCGAAAATATTTGCCATTTGTTATTCAGATACAGAAAACCCCCGTCCAGTTAACGCAGTTGAGGTTGATGATGATGATATTCCACTCATCAATTTATTTTAATTAAATAAGTACAAGTATTATCGTTGTAAAAGTATTAAACAATTAGTTGATTAACTGCTCGTATTTTGGTTTGCAAGTTATTATTCACGAAATTATAAAAATAAAAAAATAAAAGTTGACCTTGATTGATTCTAACGTAAAATATTGATATGTAATATCAGTTAAAAAAGGATTACTAGGCTTATATCTGTTTGATAATTATCGGATAATTATCTTGATAATAATCTCGATAATTATCAAAGGACATATTTATCTTGATAATTTCAAACCGTGAATAAAATAATTATAATAATGTAAACTGTTTTTTTTATTTCTGCCTGAAATATAGGTCAAAACTAGTTCAGGTACAAATATAAAAATGTTAATTTTTAGTATATATAGAATTTAAGTTTTAAATTGTACTTATAAGTGAACAATAAATTATATGTTCACACACACACACTTTTCATTTTTAGATATTTTTTTTAGATTGCCGATAAATAACATATAACGTACAAAATGTAAAACCATTATTGGCTGTAGGTTAAATTGAATTAAGTTCATATAACTTGTAAATAGCACTAAGAGGTGTGGTTTTTGTAATAAAATAAAATAAAATTAAAATAAAATAAAATGTGTCTTGCTTCACTATTTTATTAATTTTTATTCATAGGAAAAACCAATATTGTACAAACTATTGACTGTTATTTTGAGCAATAAATTAATTTTTATTTATTTATTCAATAAAAAAATTCCTACTTCATTTTCATTTATAAAGCGCCATCAGGCGTCGATGCGTGGGACTGGTTAGTACAAGCAAATTATGCCGATTATCACTAGCCTGACCTCTAGCTACTCCCATGTAATTAGTTTACATATCATTCACTTTTGTGCATCGGAAGTAGTGAGAGCATCTGAAATCGAATTAACCCGTTACGCGTGAGTCATAATAAAATATTTGTGCTCGCGGAACAGGCGCAGGTCGTAGTCCGGCACGAACCCGTCCATACCTGGTCCCCTTGTCGGTGTGTATGTCGTGCAGCTCTTGCTCGATGTTGACGGCGGACAGCGCCTGCGCCTCGCGGAACAGGCGCAGGTCGTAGTCCGGCACGAACCCGTCCATACCTGGTCCCCTTGTCGGTGTGTATGTCGTGCAGCTCTTGCTCGATGTTGACGGCGGACAGCGCCTGCGCCTCGCGGAAACAGGCGCAGGTCGTAGTTCGGCACGAACCCGTCCATACCTGGTCCCCTTGTCGGTGTGTATGTCGTGCAGCTCTTGCTCGATGTTGACGGCGGACAGCGCCTGCGCCTCGCGGAACAGGCGCAGGTCGTAGTCCGGCACGAACCCGTCCATACCTGGTCCCCTTGTCGGTGTGTATGTCGTGCAGCTCTTGCTCGATGTTGACGGCGGACAGCGCCTGCGCCTCGCGGAACAGGCGCAGGTCGTAGTCCGGCACGAACCCGTCCATACCTGGTCCCCTTGTCGGTGTGTATGTCGTGCAGCTCTTGCTCGATGTTGACGGCGGACAGCGCCTGCGCCTCGCGGAACAGGCGCAGGTCGTAGTCCGGCACGAACCCGTCCATACCTGGTCCCCTTGTCGGTGTGTATGTCGTGCAGCTCTTGCTCGATGTTGACGGCGGACAGCGCCTGCGCCTCGCGGAACAGGCCAGGTCGTAGTCCGGCCACGCAACCCGTCCCATACCTCTGGTCCCCTTGTCGGGGTGTATGTCGTGCAGCCTCCTTGCTCGATGTTGACGGCGGACAAGCGCCTGCGCCTCGCGGAGGAGCAGGCGCAGGCTCGTAGTCCGCACGGAACCCGGTCCATACCTGGTGCCCTTGTCGTGTGTGTATGCTCGTGCAGCTCTTGCTCGATGTTGACGGCGGACAGCGCCTGCGCCTCGCGGAACAGGCGCAGGTCGTAGTCCGGCACGAACCCGTCCAGCGCCGGCTCGCGCTCCGCGCCCGGCTCCTCGCCCGCCGGCGCGCGCAGCTCCTGGCTGCCCTTCCACTTGGACCGCATGTCCTGGGGAGAGGACATCCAAACTGCCATCGCTCTATCTATAATGCCGTTAAATACCAAAACAACATTCGGAAAAAACGGCCTTAAAGAACGCTCTTAAGGTCCATTATTCTCCGACTTGGAGTGGTACTTAACGGCATTATAGCTAGAGGACGGCAGCGATTGGACTTGTTTTGAAAAACCTTCTCATATTATTTATTGGTGTATAGGAACCGTAAAAAATAATATTTATTTTCAATTATTATGAATATTTCGTTAAGAAAATCATTAATATTAATACTAATATTTTTAATAAATATATTAATATTAATATTTCACAATATCACATACATTGGTCCGAATCCGAGATAGGTAGCTCAAGCATCTGTGTTACGGATATCAGAACCAACAGCGGAATTACAAATATATACATATAATACTTTCCTTCTGTAAATACATACTTATAATACATAGATAAAACCTAGACCAATACAAACATACATGTTCATGTACACAAATGTTTGTACTGTACGGGGATCGAACCCTTGTTCACTACCACTGTTCCAATCGGGTTGTCATTATAAAATATAAGGATTATTTAATCTGTCAAAAACGCTTTATTCAGTAATATGGCGTCGAATCATTCGAGTGACGTCTACCTTTTGTATACAAGTAGTAAATTCGATAGCACACGATAAATTTGATAAATGATTTGCGTCCCGCATAGATAGAACACAATGGCGTCCAGTCTGTCACTTGTTTTGCTTACAAAAGGCTGACGTCACAGTAAAGAGAGCCAGTCAAAACCGTTTATGGTCACGTGGTTCCAAGCACAAAATAAATTAATTTTATTTTGGTTTTTTTAGTGAAAATATTCAATATTTTTTATGTGTTTTATTATTAATTCCTTTTTAAAGCTATAAACTTCGCGGATGACTATAAATAAATCTTTATTTTACATACTGTCAAATAGCCTATTAGTAATGCAAAATGGAAAGGAAACATAATATTTTTGATGTTTGATCAAAACTGCCGCACACCGACAACACATCTGCGATGCCCCGTGTGTCACAGATGTCCATTGGCAGCGGTAATCACTTACCATCAGATAATCCGTCTGCTCGCTATAATGTAAAATAAAAAAACACTACGCACATTTAAAAGGAGCAGGTAACGCGCATTTCAAGAACGGAACATGTTCTTTGAGTTTGTATACAACGTTGTAACAGCAACTTGGGCTCTCTTTTTGCTTACGATCAGGCTGAGGCAAACCAATACACTGTTACTAAAAAAAACGCAAAACAAACGCACGTGTGTAGCGTGCGCGCTTATAGGAATTGCAATAAAACCACTATCTATTTTTATAAAATTTATATAAAATTTTACGTAAGTTGTGATAAAATCAAATTTATCGTCTTCGGCAACTGGTTATGAAATTTATAATATGAATCTTTGATGCCAATGTGGCCAGAGAAGTAAATTTTAATTTATGACTACGTACTATAATGATATTTTACTAGATCGGAACTTGATATCATCGACTTATCTCATCTTATCTAAACGAAAAAACAAAACGCTTGCGCGATGTAATTGTGCACAACGCCATCTGTTGGCATCGCATGAACCTTTACGACAGAACTTACGAATATGTGGCTTCTTTAGTTTTTTAGATTTTCGCGTTGCAATATAACTATAATATTTCAATACGGGGATTAACACGATATTTATATGTAAAACAACATTGTGTACTCACATATTTGGCTCGTCAACGTAGCCGAAACGTCGAGCCAAATATGTGAGTACACAATGTTGTTTCACATAATAAATATCGTGTTAATCCCCGTATTGATACATTATGTGGCTTCTTTGTTCTTACCTTGACCTTGAGCTGGTACGCCCTCTGCTCTATAGTAGGCATGGTCCTCGGGCGCTGCTGCAAGGCTTGCAGGGCTCGCCGTCTGGTGCCGGAGGCGGCGGCGCGCTCCTCACCAGCCGCCACGCACCACGCGCTCGTCACGTTGTGGTAGAGCGGGCACGCGTCCCATGTGAAGTGGCGGTTGCCTTTGCCACCTGAGATATGATGAAAAACGTGAAACTGGGAAGTGAAAAATTATCTGAGGAATTTTGTTTTCATAGTGGTACAGTATCAAATTTACTTCATCCAGATGGAAATCAAAAGGAGGAGGTTGCAGTTACTTGTAATTGGGCTAATGGGACATGGGAACAATTAATTTTTAGGTAGGGTTTTAATACTTTTTTCCAATACCTTTAACTATTTATTTATTTATTTATTATTTGGAAGACTAACAGCTAAATAATACAGTAAACTTATATCAATAAGAAAAATCAGTGCCAATAATAAGTCTCCGCCTTTGGTTGTAACAATAGCTTCGGGAAACTAAATATGATTTAAACATTCTGGTGTTCCAGGAAACAGTAAACAAGTGGGAAATTATTACTAATTATCAATTATTAATGGAGAGAGTGCCACCATGTTACACCTAATCAGAATGCATGTCCTCAGCGTAACTAAAGACATGCACTCTGATCCAGTGTTAAAGATAATTCTTATTCTATTTTAAGTAACCAATATTTTTGTAAAATAGCAGGTAGTTATTTTTTAATTAATTGTTAACATTTTGAATTCGAAGCGTATTTATGACGTCATAAATACGCTTAGTGTTCCCATATGTCATTTACCCCAATTTACTGGAAATATATCGTAAGAAAAAATAACATACTTCTAAAAATGCCTTTTATTCGGGGACATTTTAAATCACTATCTGGTAACATTACGGTAAAACAAAATAAACACAGCCCACTGTCTTAGTTTTGGTGTCACCCTGCAAATAAACGTCAAACTTGCGCTATTTGTTACTTGGTCCGGGTGAAATAGTCACTGCGACATTGTTGTCACCTAAATGTAATTTTCTGAATACAACACAACTAGCGCCATCTGTAACTTGGTCCGAGTGAATAAGTCACTGAGAAATAGTTGTCACCTAAATGTAATCTTCTGAATACAACACAACTAGCGCCATCTGTAACTTGGTCCGAGTGAATAAGTCACTGAGACATAGTTGTCACTTAAGGTGGAAGCTCACGCAATCCTGCTAAACGATTGCTAAGAGATGGCTCTGTTGTCAGTGAATCAAGAAAATAAATAATTACGACGTCTACAGGACAGTAATTTTAAGTGTAGAGTGATTCGCGACATCTACGTAATAACTGCGATTTTTTGATGTATTTCAACAATTAACAACTAAACCAGAATCGTTATATTCCTGCATCGTTGCTAAATTAATATCAACTTGTGTACGTACGTATCGTCCCCACACACACATACAAAGCTGAAGCATGTTTTTTATCGGATAGCTGTTATTCCTCGCTGGCAATAGATGGCGCGCTTAACACTAAAAATATGATGTGGATAGGAATTACGGAATATGTGAATTTCTTCTTCAGATCTATCGAATGGACTACGGATAGGTAGCGATGGTAATCTAGTAGATAACTTAACACACACTGGACTTCGAAATTGAAGTGCGGTTTATTATGCAACTAACGGTCCGCCCTCACTTCGTTTCGGGACGATTTTTTGCCACATAGCGTCTGAAGACCTAATAGAGTAGGCTAGGTGTGCGTAGGTGGGCGACTTCTAATAACTTCATGTAGGTAGGTTCGTGCAGAAGAAGTGGAGTGGTATAAGTCCTTAGGAATGTTAATTAAAAAACAATCAATATAATAAAATCTATATTTGAATCCTTTAAAACCATTTCATTAGTATGTATAATTTACATGTGATTACATAAATATGTAATCACATGTAAATACATAAAATATATTAAAATATAAATACAAAAAATGCGATTCTACCACCGGATCGGAAAGTTGTTTCTGGACGAGAAGGTCCAGCAAGAAACTCACCAGTTACTCTTTAAACGCCATATTTTTATACAATGTTTTATTACACATTATATACAAAGTATACCTTATACCAAGTCAAACAGCTAATAATGCAACACAAAATAATAAGATTTAAACCAAAGCAGACCAGTCCCCAAAGGTGGCACCTGTTCAAGTATGACATATGTTTTAGCCATCACTTCACTCAACTATAGCAGAGTGAATGTTATTACCAGCCACATAGCACCACAACCTCAGGGACATTTGGGGAGCATGATCATTCGTGAAGTTCCCGTCATATGTTACAAACAAAAGTAAATATTCCAAAACTAGTTAACTGTATGACGAGGTGTACAAATTAGTTGGTGTAGGTAGGTAGGAGGTAGTATCAAGTCAATTTTTAATAATTAATAAAAAATATTTACATCAATTTATATACAATAAAATGCTTCTAAAGTAACTTTGAGTGTTTCTTGAAAATCACCATGCTTGAATGCTATGCATTCTATCCCAAGTGGACTGAAGTATCTGTAAAAAGAAATAAATAATGTAAGAATGTTTGTAACAATAAATTTATATTATTTCAATTTGTTATTAAATATTGTTACCAAACATCTGTCCCCTTTATTACAAAAATGGTCTACAAGGTTTAAAAATGACGCTGTCACTTTTATATAGCTTTCAAATGAAAGTGACAGCATCCATTTTAAACCAAGCCTAACTTTAGACCATGTTTAGTAATAAAGGGGTGTGTGTTTTATAACACATTCTATTATTACTTTGAACTCCCGAATTGGTAAATAATTTTTTTAAAGTAATAATACGGGTACACACGGAGTTACCCTTATTGGACTTTGTACCGTCCTTATGTCTGAGACACATTTTCAGTGGGATTAAAGTTTTACTTGCAATAATTCAATAACAATGAAAAATGTATAACAAACAAGTGATTATAACAAAGTTAAACTTACCATCCCAGAAGATGAGTTAAAGTTATTCCCATATGATCTTTTCAGACAGTGATATATAGCACCCCATCAGGGGACATGTGTCCCTTTACAATGGCGATGGCTCTTTCTTCGGCTCCAGCTTTTATTATCTCCTCTGTCAAGTGTTGATGCCACACAGATCCCAATTCTTTTTCAATTGAGTGAAACTTATTCGGTGATAAAGTTGGTATATCCATAAGCGCAGTCATCTGGGCTACTTGTGCATAGTAGCTGCCACTTGTCACAGCACCCCAAACTAGGGCTTTATTTATGTGACCATCCTTTTCACTAGCTCGCTTCCAGAGCATTCCACACATGGTACATTCGAAAGAGTAAACACTGTGTAATCCATTTTTTGTTTCATCATTCAGTTCAATTTGAGGTTTGGTTAGAGAATAGGTCTTTCTGTAATTGAAAAGCAAAGTTTATTGTTCTGTACATAGTAAAAGAGTAACACATTAAAAAGCTCGATTTGTTTGTCCTTCCAAAGTCAATTGTGAACACCCAGCTCCTCACTTCATCTCAAACAAAACTATCAAAAAAATCAACAAAATATAGGAAAGTCAATCAAATTGCATATATAGGACTAAACAACGATCAGAACAAGTCAGTCAGAAATTCAGACAGAATGAAAAAAAGTTGTTTGAAAAAGTACGAGTACGAGTTGTTGAGAGTTGTTTATTTTGCTATCAGAGAAGCTGGCAATTTATCGATAAAAGCATTATTCAAATGAAAATTTATCATCATAGCATAGCATACATTTTATTGGAAAAATACTATTAAATTTTAAATTACAGACTATCACTTTTTAAAAATAATATTATCATAGGTAGTAGAAGTTAAAAGTAGCAAGAAAAGTAAGTTAAATTGGTAGGTATGTACTTACCAAGCTTAACTTTTTATACTTAATTCAATCAATGACCACAAGAGTTACATTTGACTCTTAATTCCAAGTGTTTATCACGAGTTCCCATAACTTTAAGGCCAATACATTACCAATGGAGTCACTATTTATCAATCCACATTGGACTTTATCCTCTAAACTCATCACTTAACATTAGAACATTTAAAACACTGCCGCTTAATTAACACTACGCGACGTAAACAACAAATTGCACAGATGAGTTCCTAACTTTGTACCCTGACGAACTTGATTCAATATCACTCAAAAAAACCGTTCGCTCATAGAAAATTCGTAGCAACATTCGACTCTAAATACAGTAATTTCACTAAAACTAAAAAAATAATTGGTTGTACTTGTACGTATACTTTTGTCCCGGAACCCGAACGGAGCCGAGAGTAGCAGTAGTAGAGTTCCATCCAACTCTGCTGTATTGGCCTACCCGTTGTACTATATATTATATATTATCAGATAAGTACGGATAGCGCGTGGCTGTTACGTTTCGCCCGAACTGCAGATGTTCATGTTTGTATTTCAATTTCTTCAACAATGCACCTACCAAACCAAGGCTATGAATATCATCGATATTTATTTATTTTAGCGTTGAATGGATTGATGCATACACAGCACTAGTTATCACAAAAAATTTGATTACGTTCCGTTACAGCAAATGGTTTATCATTCCTTAGAAATATATTATAATTAAGTTATTGGAAATAATTATGTATGCACTATTATGACCAATCATTTGAAACAATAAAGTAGGTATTTCTTAAAATTTGATTATTTTACAGTTGAATTTTTTAGTTGAAAAGTTTTGGAAATAAGCGGTAGGTACATTTTGTAAAGCGTAAACAGGATCGCACTTCGGACGATGCCGCGATGCTAGATTGAGTCATAGTTGCCAGGTACGATTTTGTATTTGTCCCCAAATTCCTGTCCATAAATATACAGACTAGTTTTCTGGCCCCAGTCTCACGGCGATTTTAGACAGCCAATACCAAGCTAAACTCTGTTTTTTTACTATGCAGACTAAAACTGACAGAGATGGCAATGTGTTATCCCAGTACATTTTTGCTCATTTTGACATATCAATTGTATTTCGTACCTGGATGCGTATATAAATTGCATGTTCGTTTCATGTACACTCACTTCACAATATTTCTCCTATGGAACCAATGAAAAAAAAGGAAATTTAAAAAAAGAAAGACTAAATTTTACCAAGAATTTCAGGAAAAGTACCTTCTGGCAACCCAGTAAAGGAGCAATCTAAAATCCCGAAATAATTCAAGTTGAAGAAATTGGTGCTATAGAAATATGGCAACGACGCGTAAGAGCGGCAACGTCGCTACACATAATGCCATGCCTCGATGGCGCAGCGGGTAGACAGACGGTCGCACTTAAAAGCCTCTATTATTTCTTATCAATGTAAATTCAAAGTGTGTGACCTTTCTTGCATTTTGTGTTTTATTATAGCAATAAAAAAATACAATTTTTAATATATTATGAATATAAATTAACAAATCGCTAAAATATCATGCATATTTTTATTGCAGTTCAGCGCCATCTGTTCGATAGCCAGTTCGTTTAGCTAAGCAAACATAGCCTACCATCTAGGAAATTTAACTAGATTCGTATAGATGTCGCCGTTTTTACGAGAGATTGCATTCGTTTCAAGCACACACACATTCAAGCGATTTCGCAAATTGCTACGTTTTTTAAAATCGAAATTATACTTTGTTTATGTTTTAAACTTGAAAGATTATACCATTCGCGTAAATAGACACACATATATAATTTTTTAAAAGACATTTTAACCATATTCAAGCTTCTGCCTGTAAGTATTCCTGTAAAACAAGTTTGTATAGGAAACGGACCACCTTAAATGTAATCTTCTGAATACAACACAACTAGCGCCATCTGTTACTTGGTCCGAGTGAATAAGTCACTGCGACATCGTTGTCACCTAAATGTAATCTTCTGAATACAACACAACTAGCGCCATCTGTTACTTGGTCCGAGTGAATAAGTCACTGAGACCTAATTTGAAACCTAAATTGTCACCTAAATGTCATCTTCTGAATACAACCTGTCTGAATAGCTAGCGTATCTAGGGTCAAATGAAGGTCAACGCTATTTTATTGAAAATATCCTTGATACACTGGGGTTTTAAATTTTAAAAATTAAAACCTGTTTAAATTTTTTCTCATAACCCATTAGCTCTACCGCCACAAAGTCGACCTTTCAATGCTCAATACTTTATTTGCGATACCACGATGTCACATACGAGGATGGTTAATAGTCATATTAAAGTACAGGATTTCCATGGGGGCGCGGAGTGGCCGCTCGACCATTCTAAAAAGTTTATTCTGTTTGGGGCAATCAATCAATGGAATCAATTGATTGATTGCCCCAAACAGCCGTCACTATGACGAATGACGTTCGAAGCTAGAACCGTACGACTGCTCGAGCTCTAAAGATGACTTATTCGTCTGGTCTTAGTACATTTATGGCAACGCGTGATACCTCTTGTGTTGCAGATGTCCATGGGCGGCGGTAATCTCTTAGCATCTTGGCTCGTTTGTCCCTCTGATGTAAAAAAAAAAGCTGACCCGCTAGATGCTTCTTCACGCTTCGTTTGAAAGAATCCACATTGTAGGATGGGTGAAACACATGAACCACGAGACTTGCGATATAAACAATTTGAGACAAAATTAGATATTGTATCAGTGTTACTGGGGTCTCACAAAAAAACCGTCTCTCTTCAGCCTTTTTTTTTCTCCCAGGGGAAGCTGTCATGGCCGTTACCTTGCTACATGTAGGGAACAAGATGGTGTGTGGGACTCACCCTAACTAAAACCCCTGGGGTGTCCATCTCCGCGCAACTGCGGTCGGAAACCCCACAGCCGGGACAAGACCGCTAATCGCGCTCGCCGCTTCACTCCTATCTGGTGCAATACAGCATTTCAACGCTGTACGACCTGCCAGGACACCCGGTAACGTCGTACCCCGCGGAGTCGTAAGCTGAGCAAGCCACTCCCCAGCAGTGTGTAAGCTCACGTGCTCCGAAAGCCCGTTTAGTCGCCTCTTACGACAGGCCGGGAAAACCTTGGCAGTATTGTCTCATTTCAGCCTATTTTTAACCCCCGACGCAAAAACGACGGAGTGTTATAAGTTTGACGTGTCTGTGTGTCTATGGAATCGTAGCTCCCGAACAAATGAACCGATTTTGATTTTGTTTTTTTTGTTTGAAAGATGAATGAGGAGGGAGTGTTCTTAGCTATGTTGGATAAAAATCGATCGAAGATGGCCGCCGTCATAAAGATTTGGATTTTATGTTTTAACACAACTCCCACAATATGGGTATCATATAAAAGGGCTTGAGTAGCAGAATATATTAACTGTGAAAAATTTCAAATCCAAGCTGGCCGCCGTCAGAAAATAACCTATTTGTTGTTCCAACTGCCTCAATATAGGTATCAAATGAAAGAGCTTTAGTTGTGTCTGGGTTTTTTAAATTTTCAATTTAATTTTTATAACCCTTCGGTTGTAGGCCTCTTAAATTCCACTCCGATCTTGTGTCCCTTCAAATCACACGTAATTATAGAAGGGTCCCAATATATGAGATGTTGTATGATTAAAATTTACCGAGATGTCCGTTAGAATCACAGCCGCGGACGGTGCAGCGTCGCTCGGAGGGCTCGGGCGGCGGCAGGCTCGTGACAGGCGAGCGCACGACCGGCGGCCTGCCCTTTAAGCTCTTCTTGCTGTCTTTGCTGTTGCTGGAAGGTCGAGAATAAACAGGTGAATACCTATCATTGGACGACCCGTCTGGATTAGTGGTAGTGAATGCTGGCTCTTATTCAAGGGTTGTGGGTTCGATCCCCGCACAGTACAAATATTTGTGTTCATGAACATGTTTGTTTGTATTGGTCTTGGTGTTTTCTATGTATTATAAGTATATTTACAAAAGAAAAGTATGAAATGTATTTGTAATTTCGCTGTTGAATTGGATATTCGTAACACAGGTGCTTGAGCTACCTATCTCGGAGTCAGATCAATGTATGTGATATTGTGAAACGTTTATTTATTTATCTACATGCAGTAGCGTACAGCAGTACAGGGGTGCGGTAAAATTACGGCTGGATCCAGGAGGGGGGATAGGGGGGATTTGAAGAAGAAAATATTCAATGAAGTTTCCACATAAAAAATAACAAACATATGACATGTCAAAAAGAGAATTAAATTACATTACTTACTTACATTACAAAATATTTTATGTCCAAAAATTATTACATTAAGGGAGAAGGCGGGTTTAGAACAAGCTAAGGGGGCCCTTTTTGGTTCAGGCAGCAAACTTTAAAATACATCTCACCAGGAAGAAAACAGGGTGATGTGTAACTTAACTGCAATTACCAGACTTCCCAATTCCTGGATTATAGTCCAAGTGTATCCCAGGGTTCGAAGTAATGGATGACTAATAACAACACACTGAAATGACGGAGTTTCTTATAAAACTTTCAACAAGGGCCTCTCACCTTTTCTCATTATGTTTATCATCAGCCTCAGAATCTGTGTCAGTGTGAGCAGTTCTGGATATTGTAGCCAGCCGGGACACTCGTGCCGATATCGACCTCGTCAGCTTCCTCGGCAATGTGGCTACTGCGTCGCCTGGGTCCACATTCTTGCCAGTAGTTTCTTGCTGAAAAACGAAAAAAATCATGTCATTTTATGGCAATTTTACGACTACGGCTACCTTCCCAGATCCGATTATCGGTTTTTCCTCATCTTAGTTATAGTAGGCTCGTGTAATTGGCGGTTGCGTCCAAAGCTGTCGTCTTGGAGCCCAAGTTACCCTTAGACCATGATTCAGAATTTGGCGAGTCTCGTAATTACAATGGAGCGACTGCCATCTGACCTTTGCAACCCATTATCAGATGAACTAGTCCAACTGAATCATGATTACATTTTACAGAAATTATACAAAACGTGCAAGTTTCCTTATATATTATTTAATATCAAAATGTTTTTATAGTATTCACGAGTTTAAAGAATAATTTAATATCAAAATGTTTTTCACAAGTTTTTTCAGCAGAAAACTACATGATATTCTTATTACGATTTAGCTTTAGAAATCTTAATAAATTCTATATGTATTAACATTGCAGTGCCCCTGCGGGGTTCATGTTCAGAACTTGTAATTAGTTTAAGATCTATTGTGAACAACATGAAAGCAATAAAAACTATGACTATGACTATGGCTATATTCCGTCACCGCTGAGCTAATGGTACAAATACGCACATAGATTTGAATAATCCAGAGGTGCATGCTCAGATTCCTCTAATCCACTGCACCACCATCGCTCACAGATTGACCAACCGGTGACCATGTGCGTCCTACAGAACGTAAGTAAGAAATTAAAAACAGCCAAAAGCTTTTGTGATAGATTAGTAAGTGTGGTAAAAACAAGTGTTACGGGCCATTTTCATTGATATATTAGTCAGCCTGATTATAGACCCTCCCCATTCATGCAGGAATGCATTTTCCGCACCCTGCATGCGGGCGCTAATCACCAATGAGAATTAACCTTTAATCTAAACTGAAAAATAATTCAAAAATATTTTTTCAGTTTAGATTAAAGGTTATGGATTGGACTGGAAAACCTTTCAATATTCTCCTTGTCAACATTTTTTATAGCATTGCTCAACAAACCTTTCAATTATTTATAGCCAACAAAACCCACCTTATTGTTACTATTGGAAGGTGGTTTTGTCTTGCCAGTTTTCAATGGAGTTTCCTTTTTAGGGGTTGGCTCACTCTCACTGTCTGATGATACAGATTCTACGGACGATTGGCTTGATGAACATGATGATGCACTTTTCTCCTCCACTGCCTTTTTTGGGGGTGGCCCACTTGATCTATTACTACTCCTACGTTTCACATTATCCTTGGAGTTAGTATCATCGTTATCTGCATTCGCCGATGATGTCTCCTTTTCGTCACTAGATTTTCTCGTCCCCCTTTTCGGTTTTGGCGAAGCTTTAGGGCTCTTAGAAGATTTGCTTTCAGACTCGGACTCTGAACTATTGTCCGGGGAAAATATGCTTTTCTTTTTCTGGTCAGACTTTGTTGTAGGTTTAGATGCTGTTTTAGCAGCTGGTTTTGGAGTTTTCGCCCCACCGGATGCTCGAGGAGCAGGCTTTCCTTTAGCTAGAACAGCAGCTGCTGACTTAGGTTTAGTGGAGCAACGTCTTCTTGATGGCAAAGTTTTGGCCTCAACTACTTTTGGAGTATCATCATCACTGGAGGATGAAATTTTGTTTGTTTTAGACGGTCTTCTTTGCTTTGGTTCCTCTTTCTTCTTTGGCTCTTCTGTGGTTGGTTTAGTTGGTGATTTGGGAGCTGGGGCTGGTCCGGTGGTGGTCTGCGGTGTATCGGACGCCGATGACTCCGAATCGGAGCTGGAGGAGCCCGAGCCTGAGCTGCTTGATGATGATCCACTGCTGCTTGAATCAGATGTGGACCCCGAACTACTATCTGTGCTGCTGTTGCTTATCTAAGAATTAGAGAGATAAATAAACATATATTTTTTCTTTTTATGAGATAGGGGGCAGACGATCAGACGTATGTACCTAATATGAATAATTATAGAAATGAAATTAATTTCTGAGATTACGTCTAACATAAAACAAACGAGATGCCACTTTGTAAAACAATAGTGCATTGCTCTTTTAAAATAAAAGATAATTACAAAAACCTATTAACCAAAGTAATTGTTTTCAAAGATAAATTTGTATTTTACATTCTAAAAGTTAATTGAGCACAAATACTAAGGCCAGTAAGAACATAATTTAAGGCTTAATTTGGCATAGTCATGTTTTAACAACCTATACAGCTGCCAAGTGTAATAGTAAACAGATTTCATGCTATATTAATAGGGACAATAATGAAAAATTGTAGTTTGAATAGAACATTATACTTACATCTAGATTCGTCATTTTTTAGAAATTTATTAGCCGTAATGAAAAGGTTCAGCACTAATAATTTTGTCACTGGCTTACTGAGTCATTGAGTAGAAATCTAATTCTTGGAATTATTCAATATTTAGCACTGAATTCATACAAAATTATTTAAAATTTGAGAAATATCGAAGCAACCAAAACTGTATCAACCAATATCAACTATCAACCAACACGGTATAAGACCATAGACAATATATTTTGTAATTTTAACAATCTCAAGTGTCAGACAAAATAGCAGCTATAGCGTCCGCGCCCACCACCAAAGAAGTCCCGTGAAAAGCGCGCTTGAGTCGCTGCCTCCCTGCCGGAGATCACTCATGATTTGGGGCCTTCCATGCAAATGTGGCGGTCGACAATTTTTTTTTTATACAGACGTGTAGAGCTAGTTATTTGGAGCCACAGATAGCACGGAAGTGGTTTTCTGTGAGCCACGTTATAAGTTCGATTCATTACTATACTCTATGGTTCGATTGTTTCATAGATATTGTTAATTTTTCAATCATACAAATTCCATGTCATAATAACTTTGGTTCCCAAACAATTAGTTCTACACTTTTGAATAAAAAAAAAATCCGGCCGGTCACTTCCATGGGATAGCCCAATATGATGTCTTTTGAGCTTTATGTTTACATACACAAAGAATCTCAAATTTTTGAGAAGAATAGTTTTGAGATGGAGGGAAACTATCTTGAATCTATTTATTTATTTATTTTATTAAGACACTAAACAGGTTATAGTTACAGTACAGTACAGTACAGTTTTAGTATGGTTACGTGCTGAACCCAGCAACTTGTATCCTAGGATGATTATTATGACAGTATTATTAATGAATACAATACTATAAAATATTTTAACTCAAGTATGACTCTATTGGTCACAGCGATAATGCCATGACTATATTCTTGAAGACAATTGGTTTTGATATAAATACATCAAGTTCAAGATCTGTACCAGCACCACCAGGTTATAATAAGAGGTATTATTGCGAAACACTTGGAGAGAGAATACTTTTGGGTGACGGGATCTATTATGCGTAATAAGGTTTATAGACGCAAGTAGTGAAGGTGAGTCAACTATGGAGTAAAGTATTTTGTGTAAGTAAATAGGTTTACTGTGCTTGCGCCTTACCTCGAGGGTTTATATATTAAATTTCTTCAATCAGTTGCTATAGGAGCTTAATTTAAGATGAAGTCCTTGCCGATACGAGAGTATTCTTAAACATTTTCTTTGTATATCCTCTATGTGTTTAGTGTGGTTATGATATATGTATAGGGGACCAGACGACAGCTGCGTATTCCAAGTTACTTCCGACTAAGGCGTTGCACAAGTATATCTGACTTTG
This sequence comes from Marasmia exigua, assembly GCA_019059595.1. NCBI lineage: Eukaryota > Metazoa > Arthropoda > Insecta > Lepidoptera > Crambidae > Marasmia > Marasmia exigua. Next base: position 24,212,940 of record CM032473.1, read on the forward strand.
GGGCCTAATAAATCCTCTTTAATTCCTCAAGTAATATGGCTTGGTCGCCATCAACATTCAAATTTGAGCTTTAATACTACATATTTTTAACTATACATAAAAAAAAGGAGAAAAGGTTGGCAGCGCACTTGTGACTCCACTGGTGTTGCGGGTGTCCATGGGCGGCGGATTTGCTTACCATCAGGTGATCCGTCTGCTTGTCTGCCACCTCCCAGATAAAAAAAAAACATGCATCAAATTATTAAACATTTTTGGTACATACTTGTGATTTTTTAAAATAATATGGAAATGCCTTGAATCCCGGGATTAAAGATAAAATAATAATTTATTTATTTTAATCCCTGGGTCATAGTCAGAATCCCAGGGCATAACATATAGGTTAACATCTATGTTTGCGGCCAATGAACCCAAAAGCTCCACCTACTCTGATCATTGATAATAATAAATATTGAAGAACAGTATTTATCAACCATAGACAAAAAATGTAATACTAAATAATTTTCAATCATTGCCCTCTTCTCTAGTTAAGTCATAGTGACATTGACATTTATTTTACCCTGTCTTGTCTGTCAAAGTCAAGATGTTAAGCTCGCAAATAGCGTTGCAAAACTTTAGAAAATTGATCTATCGATAGTTAACCTCGGAAATAAATTATACACTCCTTAGCAAAAAAAACGGGCACCAAAGCACCATAATCAATTTTGTAGTTATCATAACGTTGTTTGGTGATTTTAGGTAGTGATACCTTTATGGTTTCGTAAATTAATCACCAAGGAATCATTTTAGGAAATCTAGAGTAACTTTTTGACTGGGTTGGTAAGAAAAATGGAAAAAAAATCAAAGCAGGGGTAGTTCACCTGCCCTGTAAGTAAAAATGAAAAACGAATTTAATTTTAAAAAAAAGTTTTACTTCCAAACATTGAATAGGTTAATATTGTGTGTGACCCCTCTTGCTGAAATCACAGCTTGCATTCGCCTGGGCATGCTGGCCTGTATATAACCCTTATGGCTTCCTGCGGAATAAGTTCCTACTCCGCCGTAATCGCATTATTTAGCTCTGTTATGGATTGCGGAGTCAGCTGCACTGATCCCATTCGTCGCTTAAAAAGGTCCCAAACATGCTCAATAGAAGTGGCGTCGGGACTTCGAGCTAGCCAAGCCAAACGACGGAGTCCGACCTCTATCATGTAAGCGCCTACATCACGTGATCGGTGGGCACTAGCGTTATTTATTTATTTATTCTTTATTGCATAAGAAAAAAAGTACAATTTATTTATTAATTTATTTAATACTTAGGTTTGCTTTTGCACTCGAATTTTGGATTACCGCCAAAAGTGACGTTTGGGCGTGAATCAATTTTTCGCGTACAAAAATGGACCCAACATTTGTGCATGGTTATTTAATAAATAGTATAAGTGTTTGCCGAGAGGTTGTAACCCCGAAATTGTTTGGAATATATCAGGTTTAGTAGCTAAAAATTAAAATCGATTGGCGTCGCTAGTGTGCCCTACCCATCACCTTAAATAACCTGTTGTCTTATTTCAGGCAGTCGCAAATTGGTGAATCTGACAAGACGTCGTGTCACATAAAAACATTTTTACTTGTTTTAAGTAAGTATAAGGGTTACCGAAATGCGCGTGCGCTTTTTCGCGTAAAAATAGTTGAAAAGAAAAACTAGTCTCATGGAATTACATTTCACTCGTAAGTACAGGAAATTAAATGCTTTAGTTTCTTTTATTATTACTAAATTCAATTGATGTTGTATTGATAACCATTTTGCAGAGCGAGATAGAAATATACATTATATTCATGTGTGATGAGTTCAGTGATATCACGTCGTATGTGATATCGTCAGCATAAAAATAATTAAAAATCCTAATTGCAAAAGGACATTGCCAGGGTTTGGGCCCTTGAGTATTAGTGGTATTAGTAAACGTGGACTGGAACTATATTTATGCTGCCTAGACGTCTGAATACTTCCACGTGGTATTTTACGTTACTAGTAAATAAAAAATGATAACTAAAAATCGGCCATAGGGGTTGATGATAAATCAGTATTTGAACTATAATTAATTAAGGCGGGCAAATAATAGAATGACCATGCAAAAATTGAGAATTTATTGGTGAGGCAAAAATTACGCGCGCTCCCCTAGCGGCGATAGTCAGAAGCTCTCTAAGAACGACACTGCTATATTTAGAAGTAATATTTGCTTAAAAGTTTTGGTTTATTTGTGTTTACGACTAAATAATATAAACCGGCTGCTAATAAAGCAGCAATACGAAGTATTGTTGCGTTCCTCAATGTAATGCAACTTCAAAATGCAAAAGACAAAACTATGAAGATATACTTTTATATTGATGACTGCTTTAAAATCAAGCTAATTTCACTAGAAATGAATTTGTTCCCATAATTTTCGGGTTACAAACTATTTTCGAAACAATAAATAAAATTGTAATACAATCAATAAATTATTATGTCTACCTTTAGCTTTTTTCATTCAAAATTGTGTCATAATTACATTTAATTCCATACTCGTTAACTAGCCTTGAATGAAATATTTCAAAATAATCTTTAACTAGCCAATAAAAAATAACAAAACACGATAGTCATCAAATGAAACTCTTCTAATCATTAAATATTTTCCTGTTTCACACGTAATTATTCCCTTACTAGAACGCAATGGTCTGGTATTTTCAGCCGACGCTTTTACTATATTTATTATTGATATCATTATTCTGACCAAACCACATTTATCCCAAAAATTAAGAGAATATTAACCACTATCCCGATAAGTTGTATGGAAAACTTTCAATTTGTGATGTGCTAATTATTATTATTATTATTAAAACGGACGGCTGGATTTGTTCTAGAGAAAACATATTTTCATCACACCCATTATTTCCTTGATTTTTTACAATAAACGTCAAAAAAACTTTACAAAATAGAAGAATATAAAAAAGTTAACGTTTAAAAGAAAATAGGTAAAAAGGTTGGTTGTGGCCATGATTATTGTTGAACTAAACTCAGCTATATCGATAGTGGCCTATCGAGCGGCTACACTATCCACTATCCCTACACACAAATGTCAATTGTCAAAATGATAAGAAATGAAATTATAACCTCGAATCTTACCCACCTTATAAACCATCATATAAAACCATCCCAGTAGTAGAGTATTATAATATATTTGAACCATCCGCAACCAACAACCAACTGCTCAAGTATCTTCTACTTAGTTTGTGCAACTACTTGAGTGTTTGTGTGTGACGTGTGTAACAACCAGCAAAGAAATAGAATTAGAAAACACTACATTATGTCTAAATTACGGCAAGTAATTCAAACAACCTACTGTCGATATTATAGTGTCCAGCAAGCTAAGAAAAAACTACCAATAATATCGTGCAAACGGCCGGAATTTAATCATTACGATGGCTACAGTTACAATAAGTTTCAAGGTGTTAAATTGGCTTCGAAAGGATGGTTGCACCCGAAATCCAAAGGAGATTATTTTATAATTTATGGGAATGCCAATAAGAAGGAAGAAAAAGAGGAATATAAGAAAAGTTTTGAGGAAATCGGTGTGTCTCCTGAGTTGATAGAGGTTATGGCGAGTAGTGGCTTTTCTTTGCCCACTAAGATTCAAGCTAAAGCTATACCGGCAATTCTAAAAGGACACAATACAGTGGTGACAGCAGAGACGGGTTGTGGGAAGACTTTAGCGTATTTGTTGCCTATTTTTCAGCATATAATTGACTGGAAACCAAGTGTTGAAGAAGAATTCAACAGTCCTTTGGCTGTGGTCATAACGCCTAATAGAGAATTAGGTAAGCAAGCACATGTAAACAATTGCAGTTTTGGTACCCACCCAATGATGTATGTAATGATATTTTTCTTCAATAAATTATTATATGTATAATTATATATATATTCAATACCATGTGAAAAAGGTTCATAAATGTTGGTAATGTACGAAATGAAATACACATTGGGCTTTGATCAGTAACTATATCATATTTTTAAGTTATCATATTTTACTGCAAAGAAACATTATTTTATTTTTTAATAGAATTCACTTGTCACTGCTAACTCAAGGATTTTAGGTTGTTTTTCCACAAGTCAATGTTTTTTCATCCTATATAGAATGGAATTCAATTCATTCCAAATATTACAAATAATTTATAAGCCACTTGTCTGTTTATATTATATTTAATTATATTTCTATGTCCACAGCCAGTCAAATTGGAGAGGTGGCCCAAAATATTGCTCAAAATTTGAACTTGAATGTTACCACTCTAATAGGTGGTAAAACAAAACAAAAAATGTTAAATCCCCCTATAGAGTACTGCGATATGCTTGTGACCACACTCGGAGCATTCAGCAAGCTGGTCACTACGGGCATCTATAAAATACACAATGTGCACCACGTTGTGTTGGACGAAGCTGATTCACTCTTAGATGACAGCTTTATTGGTAAATTGTCCAATTTGATGAAAAAGTTTTCGGTGAGTGCAGCTTGACTCAGTTGAAGATAAAAATAAGAATTGATTCAATTTGTATATATGTTTCAGTTGGTCTGGTTCTAAGGTTATGAAGGTCAGATGGCAGGAAGTTCCGTTTATTAAACCTGGATCATGGTCTAAGCTTACTCTGGGTTCTAAACCAACACCTTTGAATGCAATTGAGAATGGCTAGCTAAGATTAAGATTGTTTGTAATATAAAATCATTTCTGTAATATTCCTATTAGTTTTAGGATCTGGGAGTGGGTACCTTCTTAAGCTCCCCTTCCTAACTTCTTTTAGTGGTCAGGTCCTACATATGGATTGTTTATTGGACATACCCAGAGGTATATACCTAACTAATCAAAATATGATTGATGATGTTACATATCATAATGCCATTTAACATAAATTTCACTTCTGCAAAACCTCACTGTAAAATAATAATATTTATCAAATTATCTTTTGTTAATTTTTTATTTTATCTTTTCAGATACATTACAAGGTTGAGGTAAAAACTCCACCTGTGGGCTGTCAAATAACTTTAGTCAGTGCCACTATGCCACATGAGTTGCCCGAAACGGTTTCCTCATTTGTCTCTGCAGATTCATTGAAAACGGTCACAACTTCTAACATACACAGGATATTGCCTCACGTACCTCACAAGTAAGTAATTAATTTTGAAATATTGAATTAAGCACTTGAGTTCTAGATTTTGGCCCTAAATCATTCTTTGTAACATTTTGATCGAAAACACTGACTAAAGCGAAGCCGGCTACTCAAAGCTACTAGGGAAAATAATCTGTAGGGGCCTTTAGGTAGTGTTTCTAATTTTCAAAACATTAAGGATTTTAAGTGACTGATTTGTTGCTCTCCATTGTATATACTAGATGATATTCACCCTAATTTAGTTTACATCAGTTGAGGAAATTAGGCAAAGTACCTACAAAATTTGCTCTGTTCTGCGGCTACGAAAACCGCCAATAACGGCAACAAAATGTATCAATGTTGTTAATTTTATTTTTACCTTTTCACTGCCAACTTGAGCTGTTGCTTTCCGTGATCTTTGCATGTTAAAACTGTTACCTACTTTATTTTATATGAGTGAAGACCTGTTATTAGCTTTTAGACATTCATTGTAATGGACAACATTTTAAAATTGCTAAGCTCTGAAACAAAAAATACTATTTCTTTATTTACTTTTCCGCTGCGCGAATATATATTTATTAATTTTTTATATTGCTTATTTACTGAGAAAAAAATTAAAAACTAAAAAACGTAAGATGACGTCATCGGACGGCAGAATGTAAAATATTTCTTTGCTTAGCACATTATAGTTTTAAATTTACGAAATGCCAAACCTGTCATGACATGCAACTGTCAAAATAAAGACAACTTGTCAACGTTGAATGTATGAATGACGTTGACAATGTTGACACTAGTATTATTTACCTTTGACAGTAGTACTTTTTTTTAATTAAAACAATGATAAGCAAAGGAATATCGCTGTATTCAGCCGTCCGATGACGTCATTTGGCGCTTACGTCTATTCAGAATATAAAGAATTTTAATAATTATTTTATGCATGAAAATGGACAAATTTTGAAAAAAGAAAAAATATGGGTCCGTTCATTTATGTCTATTTTCATATAAAAAAACAATATGGACATGTTAAAAATATGAAATGTTGTCCATTGCTACCATATTAAGAGAGCCTTTGGTCTCTTGAATAAAACAAAAAAAAAAATAGAGAGCCATTGGTCCCATCTTAAGTGAAAATAAAATAAATAAATAAAATTAATATCAATTAAAAACAGGTGTATGTGAATTTCTAACAGATCATGTTTTTTCTGCGAATAGAATACTTAGTTATTTTCATATACTTAACACATTTATAAATCAATATTTCACAACATCACATACATTGATCTGACTCCGAGATGGGTAGCTCAAGCACCTGTGTTACGGATATCAGAACCAACAGTGGGATTACAAATATATACAAATAATACTTTTCGTGTCACGAGCGGACTGACCGCTCGTGACCACGGCTGCTGTAACGTAGCCGAAACGTCGAGCCAAATATGTGAGTACACAATGTTGTTTCACATAATAAATATCGTGTTAATCCTCGTATTGATACATTATAGTTATAATGCAACACGAAATTTAAAAAAACTATATAATACTTTTCTTTTTGTAAATGCATACTTATAATACATAGATAACGCCCAGCCCAATACAAACAGATATGTTCATGCACACAAATGTTTGTACTGTGCGGGGATCGAACCCGCAACCCTTGCACGTGGCTGCGTTCACTACCACTGTTCCAAACGGGTCGTCAAATTAAAATGTGGTTTGTATCCTAAACAATTGTATGCTTTCAAACTCCTTACAATTGTAACCCTTATTATTCCAGATTTCTCCGCCTCGGCAAAGCACAAAAGCCTGGAGAACTCTTAAAGTTAGTTCAAGCAGACGTCAATCGAAAACGTCCAGTAATGATATTCTCCAACCAGACTTCAACTTGTGACTTCGTATCCATGTTTTTAAACGAAAACAATGTTGAATGTATAAATATTAATGGGCAAATGGCGGTACCGTTGAAACTGGGGAAGTTCGACATGTTCAAGAGTGGAAAAATCAATGTATTGTCTTGTACGGACATCGCGTCGCGTGGATTGGACACTACGCGTGTAAGTTTTTTACTATGATAGATAGATAGACAAAACGTTTATTCGCATCAATAAGCACACATTCAGAGCAGTATAAAAGTAAGTACAAAAAATCCCCAGAAGGTCAGCGAGGCGTGTGTGCAGTAGTGGTGCGAAATGGTAAAGGCTCAGCGAATTGTTTATTCGACGAGCAAACCACTGATTTTCCGCCAATGCCAGTATTGAGGGATGAAAGAAAGAAAGAAAGAAAATATTTATTATTATAGACATCACAACACAGAACATATAGCAATTGTAAACAGAACACAATTTGGCACAAACAGAAAACAAAACATAAAACAATTAAAAATACATAAAAATAAAACAAAAGGAAAAAAAAACAAAACTATATTCAATCATGTCCAGATAGTGCCAAATGAATATTATGGTGTGTTATGACGTCTAGTATAAATGGCCCTCACTCAGCTTATGTCACAGCCCAGACAAAGGCCATGACGCTGGTTTTCAGTGAGACCAGCTGAATGAGTGCCACGGACGCTTGTCTAGTGTATTTTGTGTACCTAACGTGTATGTGTAATGTGGGTATATATATCTACTAAGAACGTGACGGCACCTCTGTAACAACTTAAACTATGTGATTGTTTTTTATGATATAAGGGGGAAGACGAGCAGACGTTTGCCTGATGGTAAGCGGTCACTGCCGCCAATGGACACCTACCACGTCAAAGGAGTCACAGGTGCGCTGCCTTATTAAAAGGGAGTACGCTCTTTTCTTGAAGGTTTGCAGGTCGTATCGGTCTGGAAACACAGCAGGCGATGTTTCATTCCACAGTTTTGTCGTTGTTGTATAGTGTATTGTGCTAGCAGACGAATAGGCGGATCACTAGCTATGGACATTGGACACCAGCATTATCAGCAAAGTCGCAAGTGCGCTGTAAAAATTTAAACTCCCGTTATTTTAAATCCTACCCGATTAGGCCACCAGTACCCTCATTCACTCAGCGATACACGACACAGCAGGTGATGATTCACGCCGGTTTTCTGTGCGGCCATGGTATCACTCTGCTCATTCATACCGAAGCATGTCTCTTTCATGGTTAAGTCAATTCTGAGTTTCGTCAAAAGCCGTCGCTTCGGAGCTCCACAGTCTGGTAATTACACAATATGTATCTTGCAGTATCAAACTCTTGGTATCTGGGTCTTTATCTCGTACCCGTACTGAGGGAACTCCAAAAGCTCTTTAACGATGTCCTCTTCGAAGGGAGAACTCCGGAGGCGTGGAGTAAGAGTGTGGTCGTCTCGTTTTTCAAAAAAGGGGGCAAAACCCTTTTGAAGAACTATCGACCCATTTCCCTTTTAAGCCACGTCTATAAGCTGTTCTCAAGAGTGATCACGAACCGTCTTGCGCGGAGACTCGACGAATTCCAACCACCGGAACAGGCTGGGTTTCGGAGCGGATACGGCACCATAGATCACATCCACACAGTGCGGCAGATTATACAGAAGACAGAAGAGTATAATCAGCCCCTGTGTCTAGCATTTGTGGATTATGAGAAAGCCTTTGACTCGGTTGAAATCTGGTCTGTTCTGGAGTCCCTGCAGCGATGCCAAGTCGATTGGCGATATATCCAGGTGATGAGATGCCTCTATGATGCCGCTATTATGTCCGTCCAAGTACAGAATCAGCAAACAAGTCCTATACCATTGCATCGAGGAGTGAGACAAGGGCACGTCATCTCCCCGAAATTGTTCACAAATGCAATAGAGGATATGTTCAAGACGCCGAACTGGAAGAGACGTGGCATCAACATCAATGGCGAATACATCTCTCACCTGCGATTTGCTGACGACATCGTCATAATGGCAGAAACGCTGCAGGACCTACAACAGATGCTGAATGACCTGGCTGACTCTTCTAAATTCATCGGCCTACGGATGAACTTGGACAAAACCAAGGTCATGTTCAATGAACATGTTCTACCGGAACCGATTGCAATGCACGGTGCCGTCCTCGAAGTTGTTCAAAAATACGTATACCTCGGGCAGACTTTGCAATTGGGTAAAAACAACCTCGAGGATGAGGTGAATAGGAGAATCCAGTTGGGTTGGGCAGCATTTGGAAAACTACGTCGTGTCTTCGTATCGGCGATACCACAGTGCCTAAAGACGAAAGTCTTCAATCAGTGCGTCCTACCCGTCATGACATACGGAGCCGAAACGTGGACACTTACGGTACGGCTGGTCCACAAGTTAAAGGTCGCTCAGCGGGCTATGGAACGAGCAATGCTCGGCGTCTCTCTCCGAGATCGAATCCGAAATGAGGTGATCCGGCAGAGAACCAAAGTTATCGACATTGCTCACCGGATTAGCAAGCTTAAGTGGCAGTGGGCTGGCCATATTAGCCGCAGAACCGACAACCGATGGGGTAAACGAGTTCTGGAGTGGAGACCGCGTCTTGGCAAACGTAGGGCGCCCTCTGGCTAGGTGGGAGGACGATCTGCGCAGGATGGCTGGCAAGAGCTGGATGCGAGAAGCCATGGATAGATCACAGTGGCGAACAATTTGAGAGGCCTACGTCCAGCAGTGGACTGCGATAGGCTGATGATGATGATGAGGGTCTTTATCTCAGGGGAAACCATAATGGCCTTCACCTTGTCACATGTAGGGAACAACATGGTGTGTGGGACACTGACCCTAACCGAAACCCCTGGGGTGTCCATCTCAGAGCAATAACGGTCGGAAAGCCAACAGCCGGGACTGGATTGTACGCGCTAGCCCTTCTCTGATGTATGACGTACCAGGACATTCAACGTGCGTCCCCTGCGGATTCGTATACTGAACAAGCCACTCCCCAATAGTGGTTATGCTCGCGTACTCCGAAGGAGCTATTAGTCGCCTCTTACGACAGGCCGGGAATACCTTGGCAGTATTCTAAACGCCCCTAGCAGGACACAATGAGTTCCTTGAGTTTGATGTCAATAAAAGCCAATTCATGGCTTTTGAGGCGGTGGACGCCAGGTGTCCAGAATGTATACCATCAGTTATACTGGATGGCAAATCATTGGTAAGGGTATCTCAATTAAAATATCTAGGACACATGGTTACCACTGACCTCAGAGATCATGCTGATATTGAAAGGGAGCGAAAGGCGTTGTCACGTAGGGCTAATATGTTGGCTCGGAGATTCTCGCGATGCTCGGTGGAGGCAAGTTACCCTCTTCCGCGCTTACTGCACTGTACAATACACATGTGATCTGTGGGCTAACTACACGCAGAAAGCCTACAACGCCCTTCGAGTTCAATGCAACAATGCTTTCAGAGCGTTGTTGGGGCTGCCCCGCCACTGCAGTGCTGCCAGACTGCTTCCATGCTACCATGCGCAAGAGGCGTGCGTCTCTGGTGCGCAGGGTTTGGGGCAGCCCGAATATCGTCCTGAGTATGATCGCGGGTAGGGTAGATTGCCTTTATATTAGACATTGCTGTAACAGTCATCTGCAGCAGATGCGGGTTATCTTATGATTTATTTTTTCTTTTTTTTTAAACGGTTTTATTTAATAATTGATATAATATAATGTAATTACTACCTGTGCGGATAAAGAATGGATCAGAAATGGCGGCGCATCTATTCACTTCTCGCTCGCACACTATACTCGCACCCCACGAGTACGAGTATAGACGCAAATAGTGTGCGAGCGAGAAGTGAATAGATGCGCCGCCATTTCTGATCCCATTCTTTATCCGCACATGTTGTATAGGTGTAATTTGTCTGAAATAAATTACATTTTTATTTATTTAAAGCCGACCTTGTATTTTATTTTTGTGTCAAATGTTGTGAATGTTTGACGCATTTACCTATTTGTTTGTTCCAGACCCAGCATATAATCAACTACGATTTCCCCCTGTACACGGCGGACTACATCCACCGCTGCGGGCGCACCGGGCGCATCGGCTCCGCGCAGGACTGCTACATTACCAACTTCATCGCGTGGCCGAGGGAGGTAGAACAGGTAAGCTAGCCAAACAGATTATTTGTAGCGTACTGAGAACCATAAGCCCATTTTCTACCATTAGAATTTAGGCGGTGAAGACATCCTGAGGAAACCTGCACATCTTGGATTATTTAAAAAAAACCGGCCAAGTGCGAGTCTGACTCGCGCACCGAGGGTTCCGCCGGTATCTTTTGATCGCGTTAACTTAGAAGTTTGATGATGATGATGATTTTTCACAGCTTAAAGGGACAGTAGACCTAGGTATTTGGTATAAATTTCAATTTGATATCTTTATTCGTTCGTGAGAAACAAGGTAGTAAATTTCATTTTATTAAAATATTTTTATTATATTATAAAACTAAAAAAATATGATTTTCGCAATTTTTCCTATATTTGCATTATATGATAATGCTTCATGCCAAATTTCAAGATTCTGAGTTTACGGGAAGTACCCTGTAGGTTTTGATTCCTTTGCGAGTGTCGAAAATTTGATGAAAATATCGATATAATCGGCTGTATCTTTTGATTGGCTTGGCTTAAAAGTTTGATTCTTTCACAGCTTCAAGGGACAGTAGACCTGAGTAATTGATATAAATTTCAGCTTCATACCTCCACGCGTTCCTGAGAAAAAGGGTCTTGACAGACGGACGGACGGACGGACAACAAAGTGATCCTATAAGGGTTCTGTTTTTTTCTTTTGAGGTACGGAACCCTAAAAATGAGATATGGTTCTGAACCATTGGCCGTGTGGTCCCCGGCAGAGTAGAATAGGCCACCCTCACTCTTACCGAGGTGTCGTAAAAGGCGACTAAGGTAAAGCTGCTGGCATGATTATCAGCACCCAGAGAAGGAAAACTATGCATTTATATCAAAACCCTCGCCAACCCGTCTGCCAAGGGTGGTGAGTATGGCAATTACCCCTCATGTGATTGAGGGAGGCCCGTGCCCCAGCAGTGGGGACTTAAATGGGCTGATGATGATGATGATGGTTCTTAACGTGTTAACGTGATCCAGTTGGCCTAGTTCCCCTTTTTAAGGGTTGTGAAGGTCAGACGGCAGTCGCTTTATTGTAATTACCAGATATCTAGAAAACCGGCGTGAAGCAGCACTGTGCTGTGTTTCGTGAGTGAGGGTACCGGAGGCCCAATTCGAGGGAAAGGGGGGTTTAAAGGTTGGCAGGGCACTTGTGACTCCACTGGTGTCGCGGGTGCCTGAGCGGTGGCAATCGCTTACCATCAGGTGATTCGTCTGCTCGTCTGCCACCTATCACACAAAAAAAACCAGAATCCTGGATCATGGTCCCAGCTTACCACATGCTAAGAAAAAGACTGAGAACCATAAGCACAAAAAATTAAACACCGAAAGTCGGCTTACCTAATATTGATATCGAAGAATTCATTGACCTATGCGTTAACAAAAAATAATTCGACACAGAAAGTCGCCCTAGCTGACATTGAATCGAAGAATTGACCTACGCGTTAGTTGTAGTACCTATATCGTATCGTGTTTCTCCCGAACGTCTATCTCTGTCATTTGGACCTGGCAAAAGCGTATCTTTCAAAAGATTGGAACATTTGCATCTGGATCAGTGCAAAGATGCGGAACAGTGAAACGTATCATTTGGATCATCGACGCTTCCGCTCATTCGGCTCACTCGGATCATTCAGCTCATTCAGCTCACTCGGATTTTTCAGCTCATTCGACTACTAAAATCATTCGGATCAATCGGCTCATCCGTACCTACCAAAGAGCGAGATTACTACCGCGTACCGATTGACCACGAGATCCATTTGAGTTGAATGATACATTCGGACCGAACATTAGAGATTCGGTACAGTGTATCATTTGGTTGAGTAGGATCACTGAGTGGTTTCAGTAAAGAGTCTACTGTCATTCTCTTCAGCTCGCGATATATGCAGATGGCGTTCTGAGTCTATTTTTTGATATTAGTCTGTCATTCCTGGTACCTATCACACAAAAAAATCCAGAATCCTGGATCATGGTCCTAGCTTACCACACGCTAAGATAAAGAAAAAGACTGAGAACCATAAGTACAAAATAATTAAACACCGAAAGTCGGTTCTCCCTAATATTGATATCGAAGAATTCATTGATTACGCGTTAACAAAAAATAATTCGACACAGAATGTCGCTCTGGCTGACATTGAATCGAAGAATTGACCTACGCGTTAGTTGTAGTACCTATATCGTATCGTGTCTCTCCCGAACGTCTATCTCTGTCATTTGGACCAGGCAAAAGCGTATCTTTCAAAAGATTGGAACATTTGCATCTGGATCAGTGCAAAGATGCGGAACAGTGAAACGTATCATTTGGATCATCGACGCTTCCGCTCATTCGGCTCACTGGGATCATTCCGCTCATTCGGATAATTCGGCTCACTCGGATCATTCAGCTCATTCAGCTCACTCGGATTTTTCAGCTCATTCGACTACTAAAATCATTCGGATCAATCGGCTCATCCGTACCTACCAAAGAGCGAGATTACTACCGCGTACCGATTGACCACGAGATCCATTTGAGTTGAATGATACATTCGGACCGAACATTAGAGATTCGGTACAGTGTATCATTTGGTTGAGTAGGATCACTGAGTGGTTTCAGTAAAGAGTCTACTGTCATTCTCTTCAGCTCGCGATATATGCAGATGGCGTTCTGGGTCTATTTTTTGTTATTAGTCTGTCATTCCTGGTTGCGTAAAAACGTCGCTTCTGAGCCCGCGGTACAGATGGACAGATGCAGGATTTGGTTGTCTGATAATTACAATGAAGCGACTTTCTTCTGATATTCGCAACCTTTAGACAGGGGAACCAGAAGATCTGGATTATGGTTTTACGTTCCGAACAATTTCCGAAACGTGTAGGTTTCACGCACATGGACCTGATAAACCATATCCTAATTACCTTCAGGGCGCACGTATATTCGATATACCTATATACGAATTCAGTATTAATTATATTTATGGAATGACCCGTTTGGAACAGTGGTAGTGAACGCTGCCTTTGGTCCAAGGGTTGCGGGTTCGATCCCCGCACATTACAAACATTTGTGTGCATGAACATGTCTGTTTGTATTGATCTGGGTGTTTTCTATGTATTATAAGTATGTACAAAAGAAAAGTATATTATATGTATATATTTGTAATCCCACTGTTGATTCTGATATCCGTAACACAGGTGCTTGAGCTACCTATCTCGGAGTCAGATCAATGTATGTGATGTTGTGAAATATTTATTTATTATTTTATTTATTTATATTGTTTTGAATTTATGCTCTAACCAATACACTATAAGCAATCAAAACAATGCATTCTTTTTTCTCTTCAGGTGCAAAGAATAGAGACCTCAGTCAGACAACATAGTGATCTTCCCCGAGTGAATGCTAACATCAGGAGAATAATTGAAGACCGTGTCGTAAAGATGGTGGACCAGGGAGCGCTGAGAAGAGCCGCGTAGGTTGGTGGATAGTTTCTATGAAGTTGTGAATGAATACGACATGGTGGTCTTCAAGGAAAGAGTATAACTTTCGTGATGCCTCAGATGCTGCGTCGCCCATAGACATCTGTCCATGGACAATGACGAGCTGATCACATACCTTCAGGTGTGCCGTCTAGTAGTTTGTCTGCTATAAGGGACCGTTCAAGCATTACGTAAGCTAAATGTTGCTTTTAACACTACCCCCTTCCCTCAGCAAATTTGGCCAATAACACGTACGTAGTATCTTATTTTTATGTACGAGTATAGTTTTTTATCAGTTTATCTAAAATATACTATAGTCCATTCAGTATGTGAAGGTGAATAGAACAGTTCAAACGTTTCGTATCATGCATCCAGATGGATGTTATGAAACGTTAGATAGATAGATATCTACAAATAAAAGTATTAAGTTGTACAAATCATTAACTTTCTGGTGTTCATATTCTTCCAAAATAACAAGTATTAAACTTTCTCAATGAATCTGAACAAGAACTTTAGAGTTATTACCAATAAAATTTGTAAAAAATCTCTTATGAATTGCATAATTCGCTAAATGGAGTTTTTAGTCATAGGGATTGACACAAACAATCGCAATAAATCAGTAATCGGTATGGCGACCATCTTACCATCTAATCACGATTATTGTCTCGTGCAAAATATGAGAGACCAAGAACTAGTAACTTCTTTTGGTGACGAAGGTGATTCGGACACGTCAAGCGAGTGTTGTTATTTTTTAGATGAAGGTGATTTATTGCGTGTGTACCACTAAGAATATTTACATATTGTATTTCATATCCAGATATTTAAAATGTTGATTAAAATTAAAAAAGAAACAAATAAAAAGTCGATTAGATTTCTAAACAAAATATTCTCGATACAACCTGTGCGGATAAAGAATGGGATCATAAATGGCGGCGCATCTATTCACTTCTCGCTCGCACACTATTTGCGTCTATACTCGCACTCGTGGGGTGCGATCAATCAATCAATCACGTGTATAGGACCACACGTGTCTATACTCGCACTCGTGGGGTGCGAGTATAGACGCAAATAGTGTGCGAGCGAGAAGTGAATAGATGCGCCGCCATTTCTGATCCCATTCTTTATCCGCACAGGTTGTACTTAAAAATATCGATTAGGTTTATAAGGAGCTTCTCACTTTTAATGTCAAAATAGAACTGTCCTATTCACCTTCACATACTGAATGGACTATAAGACGCAATGCTTACGTAATATTTGAATACCCCCCACCCCCCCACCGCCTCTAATGTAAAAAAAGTTACATCATTGATAAATGTTTAATAATACATGATATTGTTGAATTTTGCGCATTTTTTTTAGAGATTTACCTTTGAAACTGTGAATAATATTCAACTTTCACAAGAAATACAGGTTTTAATTTGTATAAAGACCATTCACAGACCAAGCAGTTACCATCTGCTCCTTGAAGGCTCAGTTTTATCGTTGGCCCAGTGATGTAAGTTTCTGTGTGTCCCGTTCTCCGCATTCATTTCTCGTCTAATGAAATGCGAGCATCGTATACTGAAACTTTTTATTCTAGATCCCAGTCGAGAGATTATTTTTGATGGGTGTTAGTTCAGGGAATGATCGAGACTAGATTGGTATCGATCGATTAAAGCTCTAAAGATTTATTTATTTATTTCGACACTTACAACTATCTTTACAGGTCAGACCTTATACAATAGTGTAACTAATTAAAAGTAGATACATATATATATTTTATTCTTAGATGTCAAAGATAGACTATTCAGGGGGGCAATTCTCGTGCACTCGATTTTGAGGTCGAGATAGGGATTTGTATGGACGAATGTATGAAATGACTAAATTCATACATTCCTAAAATATGGATTCCTTCAAACGAAGCGTGAAGAAGCAATCTCGCGGGCCAGTATGGCGGTGATGCCTTGATATCGCTTCCGTTGTAATTGCAACTTGGGCTCTTCTCTTGCTTACCATCAGGCTGAGGAGAGCCAATATACTGTGCCACTATAAAAAAATCGAGTTCAATGTCGAGTGCTCGAGAATACTTGGATGGATTTTACTCCACCACAGTGCGCTTCTCACGCCACTTCCTACCGCGTGTAGTAAAACTATGGAATCAGCTACCAACGATGGTGTTTCCGAACAGATAAGACCTGGTGATCTTCAAGAAAAGAGCTTATTCCTCCCTTAAGAGACGGCAACGTATCTGTGATACCCCGTGTGTCGCAGATGTCCATGGGCGGCGGTAATTCACTTACCATCAGGTGAGCCGCCGGCTCGTTTGTCTGCAATAATGTAAAAAAAATGCCCCCAGGTGTATGTTTGATATCTTTAGAGCTTTTATCTTTTTATTTACGGATAACACAAAAAGAGACGTATTAAAACACAATTGATTCGACATATTTAAAATTTTATTCCATATCTCACACAAATAGATTCTAATTCAGGAAATCGACTAATTTATCATAGATCTTTTTACAAATATAAAATATGAACACGTGTCTAGGACCACTCTTAGATCAAGGGTAGTATCTAGAATATATTTCTTTCTAAAAATAATCTGTCAGATTTGATTTACCAGGCACTAAAACAAACTTGTAATATTTATCTTAAACACCTAATAGGCTAAGTAAGTCTACATATTGCTTATTAGTATTTATCATTATCTAGATAATTTGGCCATCGAAGGAAGTATAAAATTTTCTACTTTATAATTAGATACCTAAACATTCACATTGGGGGTTGATATTTTACCCATTAAACATTATGTATTGAGTTCAAGATTTTATCTAATTTAACACGCAATTAGTAGTTTATTTATGCTTTTACGAGCACATTTTAGTAACTAAGTAGTACCTATACACTTATACCACAGTAGATATATGGGTGATTCTACGAAATTTAACCTTCCGGTTTCTTCGCGTCTCAATTTCGTGGGCTCGAAAATATTGTTCAAATTAGAAGTTTATATTGAAATCAGAAGAAGTTTAAATTGAAAGAAGGGTAGGTATCTTTACGTGTTCTTATTTCAATTTAAAATTGTAATTTGAACAATATTTTTGAGCCCAGCGAATTGAGACGCGAAGAAACCGGCTGGTCAAATTTCGGAGAATCACCCATATACGCTAAAGCAGTATGGACACTACGAACCAACGCTCGATGACGCACACACACAGAAGCACTCTTTACACGGATTCTAAGGACTCCCATTGGAGTACATAGCAGGAACTAAATTCAGGGTTGTCGGTTTTGCTCGAGTGCCATTTTCTTTATTTTGCTAGAGAAAATAAGTAGGTACATTATCAGTATATACACATACATAAAATGTTATCAAAACAAGTTTTTCGGATTCTTAATGGGGATTATTAATAGTGATATGGGGGGAGAGGACGATATTGACGTATCTGCTGTAATTTACGAGTTACGATCACAGTTACATATTGGGGGCGGAGATGACGGATTTTAATATGGGGGGATGGTTGGACCTCACTGTGACTTGGCCCGAGATCGGATCGGATGTAGGACCAAGATTTTAACGTAGCTTGCAAGTCACGAAACAAAACGTTATGAAAATAATGTGTTACTTTGTGTATCTAGCTTTTGGAACTTTAGCCATCATTTTGTGTACCTTTTTATTCATATTTTGTTTTTTTTTTTAACTTTCTGCTAATGTGGAAAGCTAAGGCTAAAATTGTCTAGGGTTGAAAGGTAAGAATAATACTTTACTAAAATAAGACGAGGACAACCCTATACCGTGGGTAACTTTCTGTCGAAAATGGCGGAGTGTCGATACTGGTTTAGCGTAGGTATTTATCTACTTTGCTTATACGTTACGAAAGGTTAATAAAATACTTGTGGAGATACCTATCTAGGGATCATCTATAAATTACGTCACGAATTTCATCGCTCTGTTACTCCTCCCCCCTTTGTGGTACTCCCGTCTGTCAACTGTGACGTAACCATGTTTTGTAATTTTACACATAAATTATTATAGACGTAGAAATGCGGGCGAGTGTAATCATGGACTAATTAGTTCATGGTGTAATTCGCCATCTAGAGGAAAACGATCAATACTCAACGGCTTTGTAGTACGGCCACGTTCGAGAATCAGTCAGGGAGACGATTAAATAAATTATCATAAATATTTTTATTTGCTTTATATCAAAATTCCCAATATCAAGTGACATCTTCTAAAACAACGCCGAACCATCTGCTTGATTGCTTTTTAAAGTTACATCTGCTTTTTACAAGCTCCATCTAACGAAAACCGCTGAACTAATTTTCCTATACTAAGGAAAAAAGTACTAAGTGAAATGTCGGCTTCGCGTATTACTGCAGCTAGAACAGCATTATTATTTTTAGACAGTATTCAGTGCAAGACAATAATGGTAATTTTATTAATTTAGTACCTGATCTGATATATTATTTATTCCTAATGTGCTTAGAGCTATAAAATAAAACATTCAACACTGAAAATAAATAATTGATTAATTGTTGATTGATAAGTACAAGCTAAAATTATTGCTGTTAGCTAAATCATAGCCAATCTAATATCTACTATTTGGTGTCAAAATTCCTTTTGGGTCATTTCTATATTTACACAAATCACTTCAATTACATATTTTTTAAATTTTCTACACACGAAACACTCTCATGGTACCTATGTAAGCTCTTCGAATGGGATTGTAAATGTACATTTTTTCTAAATAGAAATAAAGTAAATACTTTACTTTTGATGTTAATCTTAACGAGAAAGCAAATAAATACTGCACATTATACCAATCTCATTCTCAGAGCTCACAATCTAAACTTTGTTATAGCTAAGAACCACACCACGCATCATAGCATACTAGGTAATGGTAGTCCCTCAAAGCAGTTATAAAACATATGTTGGATAACTTTTTTAACAAATTCCTTTGAAAATCAAATTGTAGCAAAATCTTACACAAATGGTTATCGTGTTATATAATCTGCTGTGTAGTAGCACCATAACGTCCGTGGTTAATATTGAATCTTATGTCAACATTAGATCTATCTTCTATCTCTGGTTAGTTCCAGTTTATGTAAAACTACTGGGACCACCAAATCTTCATTGTTATATTTAGATACTTATACAAGTTTAACGTTTAAATCGTCCAAGATGCGTTCAGTAAAAAAAAGAACACTTATCAGTCGCCTCTATGTTTGTCAAACGGTGAAAAGTTATCTAGACAGATTTTTATGTCCATATATATGGTTGGATAGATAGATTGGATATTTGGAACTGCCGTAAAAGTTTAAAGGGAAACCCTTATGCCCTTAGACAACCATAAACATAACACCGTGGAAGATTTTAATTCTCCTATCTTACATGTACCATGATTATCAGATAAGATAATTTAGTCTACAGGATCGAGAATCACTCGTAGTTTAAGCTAATGTTGCGACGAGGGACCAGGTCTAGCATCTTCCGTAGACTTCCACCTGCTCTCCAGAACAGATTTGTCTTTTGGCTCCTGCGTGACGTTCTGGTGGCTAAACCTTCGCTGCTCATCAAATATCCTTCCTGATATGTTGAACACGCTATCTGCACTGGTTTTTCTTCTCGTATCCAAAGTGGAAAGACTAGAACCAGTTGGAGATATTCTATGAGGGAACCTTGGCGATCCTCGAATCCTCTCGCAGGAGTTCTGATGTGACATAGAAAGCTGTTTATGTGTATCTGGTAAGACAAAGTTGACTTTCGTCTCTGGTTCAGCAATGTACTTGTTAGTTCCAGAGGAGACGCTTCTCTCCGACTGGTAGTTTGAGCACGAGGGTTCGTCGTCGGTTATTCTAATTATAGGCCCACTTTTGGCGTAGGATTCTCTCCGTAGCTTCAGCTCTGGGTGCGGCACGTGCAACGTGTTGCAGGATAAGACCATAGAATGTTTCCTGTTGCCCGGCATGAGACCAGCGATCATACCTACGTGCATCTTCAAAGCGGAAGCGATACTCTGGCCTGTTGGGTCTGCTATGGACATGGTGGAAGCCTTTCTGCTGGTCGGTCTACTGCCGAAGAAGCTTTTCAGTCTACTGAGTAGACCAGGGTTTTCATCGCGCTTGTTTAAGCAGAGATTGTACAAGTCGATGGCAGGCGTGGATTTTCTGTAAATTGAAACATAGATAATTTTATAGGTAGAGAGAAGTAATTATTCGTCGTTGCAAGTTTCAGAAGTAAGTATCAGCCTATATACTGTCCCACTGTAGGGCAAACATACAATCACATCCATCATAGAAATCAAGTCATCGCTAATAGGATGGGATTAGGCTTAATCACCACGCTTAGTGGTTATAGTGTTAGTAGTTAGTATTGTGTGTCTGTTAATACGTAAGTCTATGTCATCGGAGCTCATAAACGTAACATGTAACGTGGTGCCTTAGATGATATTTTTATAAAATGGTAATTTATCGTCAAAAATTACCATTTTATAAAAATGTCATATCAGGATCGTCATCCTGATAGAGCTTAGAGATTAAGATCTAACGAGGACTTAAAATTAGATAAGTACACCATAAGTATATTGAGTATATTTGGTAACGACTACTCTTCAGGGCCTTTTAGTTGCCCAAAGGAAAGGAGACTGGTGGGCGTAGAAAAACTAACAAGAGGCTTAGAAGACACAGTAAGGTGGCAGACGTAGTCAAAAGGGTGGCGCAACTCAAGTGGCAATGGGCGGGACATATAGCCCAAAAGTCAGACTCGTGGTGTAAGGAAATGCTGCAGTGGAGGCCATGGGATCAGAAAAGACCTATCGAAAGGCACAAAGGAGATGGAGAGACGACTTAGCAAAGATTGGCGGGCACAACTGGACTTCAACTGCCCAAAATAGAAGAAAATTGAAGGAGGCCTACACTAAATTGGTTGAAAACGGCTAAAGATGATGATGATGATGAAGTTTACTGATCCAGGAGTTTTTATTTATTTACCATTTTTACAACAATATAATAGCATAGTATAACATCAAGTATACTGTGATAAAAGTAATACTTACTAACATATTTACTTTGTGAGACTAGAATATAGAGAAAAATAAATAAATATTTTACAACATCACATACATTGTAGCTCAAGCACTACATATTAAATTACTATCAAAACCGACTTACCTGTGGTAAAGCTTCGGCTGTGAGCTGAAACTGACAGAGTTCCTTCCACGATACGCCTCTGCCGAAGGCCAACTGGCTCGAGGGATGACCGGGGGTAGCACGGACAGTAGGAGCATGGGCAGGCCCCCGCTGATGCTGGGCGTCCGTCGGTCAGGGTCCGAGCGGCATCGGCCTTCTTCTTCCACTGTATTTAGTTCAGTCTGCAAAGAAATTATAGTGAAATACTTATCCAAATGAGCATCCGGAAAAGTATCTTCTTAGTTTGTGATTGAATCTTCTAAGCAATACTGTGTTGTCTTCACGTGTAGATACGTTTGGTTTGTTCTAGATGGTGTCCATGTCCAGTATATTTTGTTTTTTTTTTATAATATATATAATTAAAACTCAATTAATTAAAGAGATTCAACTCTAAACACCGGACAATTTCGTCTTCGAATGTTCGAAGGCGAAATTGTCCGGTGTCTCTTTAATCACTCGACATTGGCAAAGTTAAATCGAAATTCGATAGACGCCATAACAAAAAAAAATAGTTTGTGATGAATGAGAGAGCACTGCCCATTTGAAAACATGGAACTAGAAAACGCGCGCTTAAAACGGAATGTGCCATTTTCGGAAAAAATGTCACAGAGTGTGAAAGAGATCCAACCGGCCTTGATGCAGCTTTAGTGCATCTCTATACGGGTGCGGTAGAGAAAGAAAGTCGCCCAGCACGTCACCCCAGTACTATCGGCTACGAGCGGTTTTTCAAGTAAGGCTTTCTATGAAAAGGCTCAGTCTGGTTAGGGTGCACGACTGTGTTTGAAATTACATTATTTTATTTTATGGAAAACACGTAGACTTCTCAGTCTCTTTTCTAAATACCGCGATTTCCAAAAGTTAGTAGAACACGTGGTTAAAGGGATGTAAATGTTCACAGATACACCCTGTATTGTTCACTATCACTATCAATGGAATCAGCTGCCTGAGGAGGTGTTCCCTAGAAGCTACAATTTTGGGGTTTTCAAAGCTCGAGTGAATAGTTATCTTCTAGGTAATCGTGCTACATCTTAGAGCATATTATATATTAGACCTTATTGTACTGTCTGTTGTATCATACTTGGATTTTGATTTTGTGCAATAAAGAATATCTATCTATCTATCTATCTATATTATCACTTACCATCAGGTGAAATATGGTCAAACGCTTACCTATCTACAATTAAAAAAAAAACTATAATGTAAAAAAAGAACTGACCCGTTTATGAAGCGCGATGGAAGCGTCAGAACTAGTGCTGGAATCCCTCGGCTCCGCCAGCAGCCGCTCCAAGCGGCCGATCTCCTTGTCCAGAGCCGCGACTTCCCTCTTATACACTTTGTTCTGGATCTCGATCCTGAAGTGCAGTTCCTGCGTCTCGTCTGTCACAAACCTTCGCGTTTTACATTCTAGTCTTAGCCCCAGGCTTTGTATGACGGGGTCGTCTTCGCCTGGAATGAAAGAATTCGATTTTACTTTTAACGTGTTCTTTATACACCCTTATTTTTTACCTTATACCTACCTACATCCCGAAAACCTCTTAATAGGTATCGTGAATGAAGTCCATTTACCCTGTTAGAACGCCCTGTTGGTCTAGTGGTTTAAGTACCGGGCCGTGATCTCGGGGTCCTGGGTTCGATTCCCGGGTCGAGCAAAGGTATGTTTCGAATTTTTCGAACATAGCTCAGGTTTGTGATCACCAATCCGCATTTGGCAAGCGTGGTGATTAAGCCTAATTCCATCATAGTAGCGATAACTTGATTTCTATGATGGAGGCCTTTACCCTGCAGTGGGACAGTTTATAGGCTGATACTTTACTTTACTTTACCCTGTTAGATCAATAAAACGAGCGAAAAAAATCTGCTGTTCAAAATCTGGTGTACGTTAGTAAAGAATGCCCTTCCAGAAGTTATTATTTTTGGCCTGTTCATAGATTTGACTAGGTTCTCGAAAAGAAGAAACTTATTCTTGGTCCAAATAGCAATAATCTTGGGTAAGAGAAGCAGAAAAAGAGCAGCGGTGGTGGTGAGGATAAGGCTGGTGATGGTGAAGTGGGCGATGGCAGCGCGCTCCCAGAATATGCATGTAATGACTACTAACAGGTATCAAAAATAGAGTAAGTCACTCGAGAAGAAGAGATTTATTGTTAGTTCTGATTTTTTTTATGTCATAGGTGGGTAGGACGGATCACCTGATGCAATAATCTTGGGCAATAACAGCAGGCAGAGAGTGGATATGGTGATAAGGATGAGGCTGGTGATTGTGAGGTAGGCGAGCATGGTGCGCTCCGAGATGATGAACCTGATACCTATCTAAAGTTGTCTCATAGTACCTGGCAAAAACGTAATCTGTCAAAAGAGGGGAACATTTGCATCTGGATCAGTGCAAAGATGCGGAACAGTGAAACGCTTCATTTGGAACATCGAATTCTCAGATAGATCCGTGATTCATTCCGCTCATCCAGATCATTCGGCTCATTTGGACCATTCAGCTCATTCGGATCATTCGGCTCATCGAATCATTCAGCTAATTCAGATCATTCGGCTCATTCGGATCACTCGAATTCGAGATCCATTTGAGTCGAATGATACATTCAGAGCGAAAATTAGAGATTCGGAACAGTGTATCATTTGGCTGAGTCGTTTCAGTAAAGAGTTACACACGTCTATTGTCTAAATAGAATTATTTGATAGAAATAGGGTGAGCCTTGCGTCTCATAGCCACTGCGACCAGTAGTGATCTATTGTGGCAGCTAAATAGAATTAGCTACCTACTAGTTAAACAGAAACTTACTCTTGGTCCTAATAGCAATAATCTTGGGTAAGAACAGCAGGCAGAGAGTCGAGGTGGTGGTGATGAGGATGAGGCTGGTGATGGTGATGTAGGCGAGCGTGGCGCGCTCCGAGATGATGGTGCCGATCACCACCACGCTCGCGCTCGTGATCACCACAGAGTACACGCTGATGCCTATGTATCTGAAAGAGAATAAAAAGAAAATAAATTAAAAAAAACAATTTATTGCTTGAAATAACAGTTAATGGTTTTTATAAATATTTGTTTTCCCTGTGAATAATCAATCAAATAGTGAAGCAAGACAAATAGAAAACATAACCTACAAATCAACAAATGGGTTGAGCAAATAATATAATAATAGAATATGAAATAGGCAACAACATTACATTAACAATTAAGTTTAAAATTTGCTAACATTGCATGTCAATCTGTTATAATATTTTTTCCAATGCAAAAGCGTCACCCAAGGTCCAGCCTGAAAACCAGCGCTGCAGCTGCTGTATGTGGCAGTTGCAGCATATGCTGAGGCTGAGCCTTGTTGGCTGCAACTCTTTGTTTCTGTACCTTGTTTTCTCTGTTTTGTTCTATGTGTAATGTGTTGTGGTCAATAAATTGTTTCTTATCTTATCTTATCTAACACCCGACTACGAACGCTAAATAATGCTGATATCACAGAACAATCTTACTCTTAGCTCAAATGCTAAAACATTTTGTGTGATATTGTCAATAAAGAAAAAAATAGAGGGTTTAAAAAACATTAGGTCGTGAAGGGAAACTTTAAGGAAGTTTCCCTTCAGGACCTATCCTAAAGTTAGACCACGTTTTATTTAAGGAAAAGTATCCTTCATCTTTTTGTAAGATTTTTTTAAATTGTCCTTGAATTGCCTGAGAGTCGAACCTGTAGTGGAACAGTTAAACAGTGTATGACATGCTGAAACTTTAAAACTTACTTGGAATCGTTAAGGGCAGATATCTTGACATTCCTCGTCTCCCAGGCCATGTACACACCTACGATCAGCAATAGGCCTTTGTAGGCGTACAATGCGCACAGCCATCCCGTCGTATTCTGAGACTTGCAGATTTCTATCTGGAATCAGAAATGTAAGGTATTTTATATTCACGGGACAATGAGAAGACCAGCTAAGTATTTATTTGAGCAGACGAAGGTATCATTCATCGGGACACAAGACGCAGAAGAAGTTGCCACCCTTATATCGTTGATATACGACCAATTGGTAACAAACGTACATTTCTGCTGTGTACGGCTATGTAATGGCATTCTCTGCTGACTGAAGTGTTCCCTGAACGCTATGATTTGAACGTTTTAAAGAGAAGAGTATATAGGCTCAGACGTGATCCACCCTCGGCCACATCATCACTTCCCTTCAGGTCTATACCCAGTCGAAGAGGTTTAATGGTCCTTAGTAATTTGGATCTTACCTGAGGCTGGTACACTACGCTCCTGTCCGTGGCGCTGATCTCTATCGTGAGGTTCTTGAGGTGCCTCTCCATGGGGTCGAGCATGGCCCACAGCGTCACGATCATGCCGTCGATCACCAGCAGCGCGCACACCAGCGAGATGAGCGGCGTGTCCTGCAGGAGCTTCGTCTTGCAGACACCACTGCGATTGCTGGGATAAAATAAATAAATCAATATGAGACATTGTCTGGACTGTAGCTTGAGTCTAATTGACGGTAGGTCAGGCCCCCGGTGGATCGTTGTACGAGGGGGGGGGGGGGGGGGGGGACGACACACAAATTCGTATCTAGGTCTATGTCGTATATACAAATGAGACCCCCCTGTCGTAGATGATACTCCAATGCATTGTCAGCCCTACCAGTAACCAATGATGCCCTACCTTCCAATTCGAATCGTGGGGGCATTGTGATTTTAAGGTCACTTAATCAAAAATGTAATTCATCATCATCATCAGCCCATTTAAGTCCCCACTGCTGGGGCACGGGCCTCCCTCAATCACATGAAGGGTAATTGCCATACTGACCACGCTTGGCAGACGGGTTGGCGAGGGTTTTGATATACATGCAGAGTTTTCCTTCTCTGGGTGCTGGGCCGTGTGGTTCCGGCAGAGTAGAATAGGCCACCCTCACTCTTACCGAGGTGTCGTAAAGTAAATTGCCATACTCACTACGCTTGGCAGACGGGTTGGCGAGGGTTTTGATATACATGCAGAGTTTTCCTTCTCTGGGTGCTGTTGATCATGCCAGCAGCTTGACCTTAGTCGCCTTTTACGACACCTCGGTAAGAGTGAGGGTGGCCTATTCTACTCTGCCGGGGACCACACGGCGTCTAATTTAATTACCTTATGAATATCCTGTGAACTCGATATGTCTTCGCGAACATTGATCCAAAAGCCAGTGAAAAACCAGCTGATAAGATGTACACTCTACCCTGAAAATAAAAACGTCATAAATGGCATACTCGTATAACAACACATCAGACCGTGGGAGAGCCATGCTTCGGGAGTTATTCCACTTATCATCATTATCATTTCAGCTAATAGACGCCCTGGACGACTGCTAGGGAAGGGGAGTAAAAGTCATCAGCTGCTCCATCTGCTCTTCTGCCCCAGGACAGGGTACGCTTAGACCATGATTCAGGATGTGGAGTGTCTGGTATTAATAACAATGAAGCTACTGCAGTCTGCCATTCGCAACCATTTAACAGGGGCACCAGACCAGCTGCATCTTGGTTACACGTTTCAAAAACTTTCCGAAATGTGTAGGATTCCCCGCGATGTTTTCCCTCACCGCCAGCAAATGGTAAAAAAATGCATATGCACATTTGAATAATCCAGAGGTGTTCTTCTGCCATATATCACGTAAAAAACTAGTTACAACTTTATTGAGCAGAGTAGTTAACCGTGCACATAGCAGAGAAGGCTACGTAGGAAGGCAGTGGGGCCTTGATCACGTGGCCGATCAGCGTCATGTTGTTGAGCCGCGGGGACGACAGCTTTAGTAACGGTCAGTACTCACCGTGCACATAGCAGAGAAGGGTACGTAGGAAGGCAGTGGGGCCTTGATCACGTGGCCGATCAGCGTCATGTTGTTGAGCCGCGGGGACGACAGCTTTAGTAACGGTCAGTAGGTACTCACCGTACACATAGCAGAGAAGGGTACGTAGGAAGGCAGTGGGGCCTTGATCACGTGGCCGATCAGCGTCATGTTGTTGAGCCGCGGGAACGACAGCTTTAGTAACGGTCAGTACTCACCGTGCACATAGCAGAGAAGGGTACCTACGTAGGAAGGCAGTGGGGCCTTGATCACGTGGCCGATCAGCGTCATGTTGTTGAGCCGCGGGAACGACAGCTTTAGTAACGGTCAGTACTCACCGTGCACATAGCAGAGAAGGGTACCTACGTAGGAAGGCAGTGGGGCCTTGATCACGTGGCCGATCAGCGTCATGTTGTTGAGCCGCGGGGACGACAGCTTTAGTAACGGTTAGTACTCACCGTGCACATAGCAGAGAAGGGTACCTACGTAGGAAGGCAGTGGGGCCTTGATCACGTGGCCGATCAGCGTCATGTTGTTGAGCCGCGGGAACGACAGCTTTAGTAACGGTCAGTACTCACCGTGCACATAGCACAGAAGGGTACCTACGTAGGAAGGCAGTGGGGCCTTGATCACGTGGCCGATCAGCGTCATGTTGTTGAGCCGCGGGAACGACAGCTTTAGTAACGGTCAGTACTCACCGTGCACATAGCACAGAAGGGTACCTACGTAGGAAGGCAGTGGGGCCTTGATCACGTGGCCGATCAGCGTCATGTTGTTGAGCCGCGGGGACGACAGCTTTAGTAACGGTCAGTACTCACCGTGCACATAGCAGAGAAGGGTACCTACGTAGGAAGGCAGTGGGGCCTTGATCACGTGGCCGATCAGCGTCATGTTGTTGAGCCGCGGGGACGACAGCTTTAGTAACGGTCAGTACTCACCGTGCACATAGCAGAGAAGGGTACGTATGAAGGCAGCGTGGCGTTGTCGACGCCCAGCAGCGCGACCGCGGTGTACACCAGAACGCAGCCGATCAGCGTCATGTTATTTAGCCGCGGGGACGACAGCTTTATGGATCTAAAAGAATGTCAATCATAGATTATTAGCTTTCGCCCACAGGGTTGCCCGTGCAGTATTCATTTTTATTTGTTCCACAGGAACCACAGATCCCATGTCCTTTCCGTTCTAAACTACATACCTGTCTGCACCAATTTTCAGCCAAATTAGTCCTGCATTTTTTATTTAGGTATAAGCTAACACGACTTTCTTTAATCTATAAATATAATGGACGACCTGTTTGGATCAGTGGTAGTGAACGCTGGCTCTGGTGCAAAGGTTGCGGGTTCGATCCCTGTATTATTAGTATATATTTACAAAAGAAAAGTATCAAATGTATACTATAATATTTGTAATCCCACTGTTGGTTCTGATATCACTAACACAGGTGCTTGAGCTACCTATCTCGGAGTCGATCAATGTATGTGATGTTGTAAAATATTTATATTTATTTATTTATCGCCGAGTAGGTAGGTACAGCTAAGAGGTAATTGTTCCTATAAATCCGAAAATGTGCTATTTTGTTATGTAACTTGACCTTGATATGACTTTAATAACTTTTCAAGTAGGTAATCATTGCCTATTTGAACAATATATTTATTATACTTTGAAAATAACACAATCTCTGCCATCAAGTAAAATTCATTTCACAAGATGAAATAATTACTTACCTACAGAAATATCAATACTTCATTTATTTTTCTTTATACATTTCCCGGAGATTGAAATGCCTTTTACTTCTAATGAAAAATAGAGAAATTCGTCGGTATTGGTGTTCGGTATATGTACTACAGGTAATAACGCTTTTCATAATTCTTCAAATTAACTTAACATTTTCACATTATTGCCGGGTGTGTATCCTATTTTGTGTGGAACAGCAGATTTTTTAGCTTATATTGTTGATCTAACATGCTAAATACCTAGATTTTATTCACGAGACCTCGTCATCGTCAGCCCATTTTAGTCCCCACTGCTGGGGCACGGGCCTCCCTCAATCACATGAGGGGTAATTGCCATACTCACCACGCTTGGCAGACGGGTTGGCGAGGGTTTTGATATAAATGCAGAGTTTTCCTTCTCTGAGTGCTGATGATCATGCCAGCAGCTTTACCTTAGTCGCCTTTTACGACACCTCGGTAAGAGTGAGGGTGGCCTATTCTACTCTGCCGGGGACCACACGGCACGAGACCTAGTATGACATTTTCGGGATATAAATGATAAAAAATAACGGCGTATACAATCTAATTATCCGGGAGTTTCCGCAAAGTCCATCATATTGTTACTATCATTGGAAGGAAGTACCTAATCTTCTCAAGTTTTTAATTCTGCGAGAAAAGCGGATTAATTTAGTTTGTAAGCCTCGCCTCATAGGATTAGGGTCAACAATTTATGCCAAGAATAAATAATTCGATATTTAGGAAAAAATCTAAGATATTTAAAAAAAGGTATATATGTACAAGTGGGTTATCTAGAAAAAAATCGCTACAAGCGATAAGACCGCCTCATTGTTCTGTCATTTGTTGTTGTATGTCATACTTATAAGTATTTTGTTTTTGTGCAATAAAGAATATCGTGGCGTGTGTCACTTTAAATCCATACAAAAAAAACTAATGTTTTAGTGATATATAAATATGTCGCATGAAGATAAATGTCACGAGCCCGACAATTGGGCTCCTGGATGACAAAAATGTCCGGATTGACATGCAGCCTATTTGTAGGAAGACATCGTGAAACCCTGCAATGCCCTATTTACTGCAATCCCATCCCTCCCCGGTGCACCAGCACAGGGATGGACAGGGATGGGATTGCAGGTACCAACCTATGGCAAGTTGAAGACCAAAACAGTTACAGCAAATGTTACGTTTCAACTATAAATTTAGGATGCCACCCTGGAGCCCAATTCTCGTGCTCGTGACATTTATTTTCATACGATATATATCACTAAAACATAGTTTTTTTTGTATGGTTTTCAGGTGATATCCGCCATGTTTTCAAAATATCACGAGCACGAAAAATGGGCTCCTGGTATCAACAGATACCAATGACGTCGCTGGCAAGTTGTAGGTCTATATAGGCATAATCGTATATAGTACATTTTGGAATGCAATAAAATATTGAGTATTGAGGTAAATTCTAAAGAAAACCACAAAGCTTATAAATAATCATAAATAAACTGAGCCAACATCACATATATTGTCCTGTTCTCAAACTAAGGTCTTCCCTTGTACCTACTATGGAAACCGAACAATGAAGGTACCACAAACACCCAGACCCAACACAAATACCTATCTGTTTCATTATTTATTTATTTATTTATTTATTTATTTATTTATTTATTTATTGAATTGCATACATGTTACAATTGCAGTCTTAAAACTAATGCATTACATGAAACTTTTTATGACTAGCAAGTTATAGGTCGGTAACATGCACCCTGTAAGGGTGTAGCAAGGCACTACTTATTTTAACTATAAGTATGTATGAATCAAACTATTTTATAACTAAAATTAGCTTATAAAAATACTTAGTATCTAGAACAAGGTAATAAAATTTACTGACATTATATTCTTATTTTATTATTAAATATACATATATAATATATAACAACAATATATAATATTATTTATATAAACTATATTACTTTGTATAAATAATGACTTACGAGTAGTGTACTTAAATTTGTGTGGCGATTGGTTTGCATGTCGTGTGTTGAGTATACGTGATATATTGTGAGCAGTCTAGTGGTGGGTATCTTATTTTATACTTTTATCATTTAAAAATTCTTTTATGGAGTAGTAGCACTTAGTGACTAGGAAGGCCTTTAACTTTAATTTGAATGTTTTATCATGAGTTTCAGATTTTATATTAGTGGGGATTTTATTATAAATGATGATTGATCTATAGTATGGGCTAGATTTGTATAATTCCAATTTTGGTTCTGGGAGGGCTAATTTGTCATTTCGTCTGATATTTTTTATAAATGTAAAGTATGAGGGATGATTTCGAACAAAGATGGCTATTTCTAAAATGTATATGCTTGGGAGGGTAAGTATTTTCAATTTTACGAAGTATGGTCTGCAGCTATCCGTTTGTTTAATGTTAACTATTATGCGTAAGCATTTCTTCTGAGCTATTAACAACTGTTGGGCATCAGTGCTTTCGCCCCACAGGATGACCCCGTAGCGGAGCCAAGCGTGGGCGTATGCGTAGTATGCCGACAGTGCGCATTCGGAGTGTGTGTTCCTCTTTAATACGCTTAAGGCGTAAATAAAACGGGATAACTTTATTTTTATATTTGAAATGTGACTTTTCCAATTTACATGTGTGTCTATTTTTATACCAAGTAAGTTAAATTCTGTTATTTCTTTAATTTTTTTAAGGGATTTTATTCCATTTAAATCTAAGGGACGTTTTTGATGGGGCCTGAATTGTATAATATGTGTCTTCTTTGTATTTAATTTCAGATTATGGTCCTGAAGCCATTCTTCAACTAATTCTAAAGTGGTTGTTATTTGTGAAATATTACGAGTTTCTAGATTATTATGTATTTCAAATATGAGGGATACATCATCTGCGAATAAAATTGAATCTGTGTTAGTTATTTTGGGGAGGTCGTTTATATAGACCAAGAATAGCACACACCCGAGTACGCTTCCCTGAGGGATGGAGCAGTTAAGAGTTTTAATTTCAGACTGGAAAGATGAGAGTTCACCGGTAGACTCATTGAAGTGGTCTATTTGTACGAATTGCTTTCTGTTGCATAAGTATGATTTGAGCCAGCTGTGGGCTGGTCCCCTGATGCCTACATCATTTAACTTATGCAGTAAGATGTCGTGTAATACCATGTCATAGGCCTTAGACATATCGAGGAACAGTCCTACTGCATAGCTTTTATTTCTTATGTAATCTAATATTTTTTGGATATAGTGGTATATTGCTAATGTGGTTGAATGGTTTTCCCTGAAACCATATTGATTTTTATCTATAAGTTTATATTTTTCTAAGAAATTATATATACGACTGGACATAGGTTTTTCGAAAATTTTGGATATGGAGGGAAGCAGTGCTATTGGTCTGTATTGGTTGCTATCATAAGGACTTCCGCCTTTTTTCTAAACGAAATTTCATTCGGTTTTATATGATCAGCTCCAAATTCAAAACGTAGCAACTCGTTATTTCAAATTCAGAACCTAGCAATTCACTTGCGTTGCTAGGTTTTTGAATTTGTATTTTGCCAAAATTTTCGTTATGCCAAATTCCTTCTACTAGCTAAGTTTTATTTTTGAATTTACCTATGAAATTGGGTGTTTTAAAGGTCCATATCAATTCGGCACTGCACGTAGATCGAAAAATAACAAAAACCGTTTTATTTCCAAAACAGGTGTTACGTACTAGTTTTTGAATTTGGGCAGCCGATTTGATGCGGAAATCGAACCCGCGACCCTTGCGTCTTAATCGGCGCACAAAGTACTGCGCTAAACGGGTCGTCGGGTTATAGGTAAACCGAAAAAATAAAACACTTAAGAGATGTAAGTAATCAACATCCTGCACTTTGTAACTAATCACAAAATTATGTAATAAGGATAGATAGATAAAACGCTTATTGGTTAAAACAACATACACACATCACAACATAAAACATATAAAAAGCATCCAGTTACAATTTTAAAGAAAGGAAAACAAAAAAAAAGCTTATATTATTTAGGTTAGTTACAACCTATTGTGTGTATGCTGCAGCAACCCACTGCTTGACCCACTGGTCAAGGCTCAGTGTGAAGCGTCCGCACGAGGCGAAATCACTGATTTTCAGCCGTCACTCAGAGACTGCGTGGGTAAACGGGGATATAGTGACAAATTACGAAAAAAAAAATTATTAAGCACAATAATTGTTTACAATCAAAATCAAAAATAAAATTCTTAAATTACATTACATTGCAAGACAATACAAGATATAATCGCAACGTGGGCTCTTGTTTACCATCAGGCTGAGAGCCAATATACTGTGGAGGGCCACTAGTTGAATTTATTGGGGTGCGGCATAATAATAACTAAGAAGATTTTACAGTAACGTACCTTCGTTTGCTATAGTGAAGATTGAAGACCAGAAACGCCAGAGCCAACGCCACACCAGCAGCAGCTAAAGTGGCTACTGCTAACCGAGCTGGTGCCCACACGGAGTCGACCCTGAGCACCAGTACCCGCCTGGCGGCTGGCACGCCACCGGCCCATTGTGGTCTGGAGCATTCCGAGCACGTTAGTTCTCGGCCGTGCGTGTAGAGGGCTACTGTTTTTGGACGACCTCCTGGAATAAGAAAATTTAAATGGAGTATATTATGTATGTATTTATTCATATAATACACCGTTAAAGATAAAGATAAAAAATCTTTATTCAATTTAGGTCCACACAGAACACTTATGAATGTCAAAATAGGTACATAATATCTACCGCTGGTTCGGAATGTCGATTTCTACTGAGAAGACACCAGCAAGAAACTCAGTAGTTACTCTTTTCAAATATTGATGATGTTTCAGAGTTTCAATTAAGAAGAGAAAAAAAATACAATTATGAAAGTTACTAGACTACTATGAATAACAACTCAAAAGATTAATCAATTAACATGACCAAGAATCCTTATCATTTAAATAGTCTTGTACACTATAGTAACCTTTCTTCATTAGGCAGGTTTTAATATGAGACTTAAACTGATAAGTTTAATTAACCTATCACTGGATACAGCGATAGGTTAATGACATTTTGTGGTATCTTATTAAATATCTTAATACTTAAGCCAACAAACGAATTACCGATTTTATGAAGTCTGAGAACCGGGACGGCAAGTTATTTTTATCGTCTACATCCCGAAAACCTCATAATAGGTAAATGAAGTCCATTTAGCATGTTAAAGCAACAAAATAAGCGAAAAAAAATCTGCTCTTTCATACAAAATAATGTATGGAAAAAGCTGATTTTTTTCGCTTATTTTGTTGATGTAACATGCTAATTGACTTCTTTCGCGATACCTTTTATGTGGTTTTTGGGATGTAAACGATAAAAAATAACGGTATATATTTTTATTGCATATCACATCAAGAAATGAACTCGTTGCCGGCGCATGTATCTCCCCCTTCCTACAATATGGATTCCTTTAAACGAAGCGTGAAGAAGCATCTCGCGGGCCAGTATGGCGGTGCCAATGGAGGTGATGCCTTAACATCGCTTTCGTTGTAATTGCAACGTGGGCTCTTCTCGTGCTTACCATCAGGCTGAGGAGAGCCAATATACTGTGCCACTATAAAAAAATGACATGTAGTACTGTAGGTAGGACAAACTACTGTATGTCACAGATACTGTAGTACATAGTGCGATGTTAGCTCAGTGGTGAGAGCTCAGTCCCAAGACGCGTTCTGGCGTCTTCCATACGGGGCGACCGGGTTCGATCGAATCCGACTTTTAGATTTTTGAAATCTATGTGTGTATTTCTACCATTAGCTCGGCGGTGAGGAAAAAACATGGTGGGGAAACCTGCACGATTTGGATAGTATCTGAAACGTGTAATCATGATTCAGTTGGTCAGGTGCCCCTGTAAAGGTGTGCGAACTGCGAAGGTCAGACAGCAGTCGCTTCACTGTAATTACCAGACTCCCCAATCCTGAATTAAGGTCTAAACGTGCCCCGGGCTCCAGAGGGACAGCTTTGTCAAACTTATGCTTGGCATTATAATAATCTGTTTAACTTCGATCTCCTAGCTTGAACTGAGTTTTGAAAAATATTTTACGCTCTTGGCAAATTCGTTCAGACTAAGCAATCAAATACCGTTTTGATTTCGCTAACTTCGATAACACGAAAAGGGAGATTAAGTGGCTTAAGGTGACGGGTAGGGCACACTAGCGACGCCAATAGATTTTAATTTCTAGTCACCAAACCGGATCTATTTTAAACAATTTCGGGGTTACAACCTCTCGGCAAACACTTATACTATTTATTATTTAAATAACCATTGCACAAATATGTGGGTCCAACGCGGACGCGAAAAATTGATTACCGCCAAAAGCGGCCACTTTTAGCGTGAATTAATTTTCGTGTAAAAAAGTGAACCCAACATTTGTGCATAGTTATTTAATTAATAGTATAAGTGTTTACCGAGAGGTAGTAACCCCGAAATTGTTTAAAATAGATCCGGTTTAGTAGCTTAAAATTAAAATCGTTTGCCGTCGCTAGTGTGCCCTACCCGTCATCTTAATTGTTTAATCCTGTTTAAACTCAAAGGGTATACGATAAAGCGATTTTTAAGCAATTTTTATTTGACTATCTGTATAAAATATTGGATGCTAGGGATTTATTGGTGCCAGATTTTTGGAGAAAACTGGATTTTGAAATCATTTCAGTGAAAAACCGGGATTATGTTAGTTGCTTCAATTACATGAAAAAAGCCTGCCTCGGTAGCGTAGTGGTTAGTGAGTCGCACTATAAAGCCACGGCTGCGCAAGAGGTCCGGGTCGGGCTAAACATTTATTTTGTACCTAAATATTCGGTACGAAATTCTTAGTGTCAGCCCGGAGTCGGGAAGATGGCGGTCTTGCACCTCCGTGCCTCGGAATGCACGTTGAGCCGTTGGTCCAGCGCCCAATTCCTCTGCGATCGTGTCACGCTGGTGTTCCATCGGAATATGAGGGTAAGGGAATATAGAGTGCACTTGTTTTGGTGCACGCTGGTGTTCCATCGGAATATGAGGGTAAGGGAATATATTGTGCGGAGTATTGTGTTTGTGCACACACTTGAGCACTATAATATACCCTCCGTACGTGGCTGATCGTTGAGATTGACCGCCGTAGCTGTAATCGGTTGGAGGATATTATTAAAAAAACGTTTTAAGGACTCCACGCAAATCTTCAAATAGTGGGACTAGACAGGGCCCAAACTGCAGCACAGGCCCGACGCTGGTTCCTGCTTATTACCCCGATAATAAGTAACCCTGAAGAGATTTTCAACAATATAGATTATAATTATTGGTGACGCACCACCAGCCAAAGAACACACCGTGAGGAATTCTATACATTTAGGATAGTTTCAATATGTCTTTTTATTATAATTAACATCTCATCATCATCATTTCAGCCAATAGACGTCCACTGCTGAACATAGGCCTCCCCCAATGTTCTCCACACAGATCGGTCCTGTGCCTCCCGCATCCAATGGATTCCCGCGATCTTCACCAGATCGTCGGTCATAATTAACATACATGAACGTAATCAGAGGGGGAGCCGGGATGACCGGGTTCGTCCTAGAATATCCGTCGTAACAAATGATACGACGAGCCGTTGGTCAACCAGCCGACCTCCCGTAGCAAATGAAGAGCCGCCGGGGAGCCTCGTAGCAAATGACAGGCCGCCCGGACCCCTTCGTAGTAAATGCGGGAATGAGGGACCACCCTACGTAGTGAATGATGGGTCGCCGGGATCCTTTCGTAGCATAAGATGAGCCACGGCAAATGGTCAGCCGTCGGGGATTTCTTCGTAGCAAATAAGCCGCTGGGGGACATAATGGCCTTCCCTAGGAAAAATCCCTAGCTACATTAGTCCATGCTAGCAACGCCAATGTTAACATTGATACCTTCTTGATACGTCCAGTATCATGGTTCAAGCGTAGTTAGGTACGAATACCTGAGCTCCGAAGCTTCAGACGTAACCGGGAAAGATAAGCTGAAATGATAATGACATCCGCCCTCTCAGTCCTGATTACGAATGGCCACTATAACAAAACAAATAGTTTCGATTGCGTCGAGGGCGCTGCAACCGAAAGATTGCGTATACAAAACATTAATTAAAGGGATAAGAACGCGCCTTTCATCCGGGAGGTTGTGGTTTGAATCAACCTCCAGCTCTGGATTTTTCAAATCTATGTGTATATTTCTACCATTCGGCGGTGAGGGAAAACATCATGAGGAAATAATTAATGTTCACTGGGATAAAGTACATACTCGTAGTATCATCTTCTCACAGCTTGAAGTTTCGACTCCGTTACGGCCGTGGTCACAAGCGGACTACTTGTCTGCTTTGTAACCACGGCCGCAATAGGAGGTCAATAAAGTTTAAAAATAAATCCCGACAAACCAAAAAACACGCTCTAAATAGTACGAAACAAGAAAATTGTCTCTGCTGAAATTATTATGCCGTATCGCCGTGGTAGTCGGGTTTTAATTTTTAAACTTTATTTTTATTTAAACTCTTTCCTTTGATACCCTACACGGTTCCGTCAAGCAAACATTTTTTTTAGTTTCTTATTCCAAATCCCCTAGAGGGCACTGTAGTCAAATTAACGTGAAAGCATGTCAATTTAACATGATATAGACTTCATTCACCAGAAGACAATCAAGACGCTTCTAACGACACTCATTTGTTCAAATATGATAACTAGTTAAGAAGTTATGAGGGAACAGATGAACAACCATACTACATAGATGCAAGTCAAAATCATAACCCTCCTTTTTGCTTCGCCGTAGTCGAGTAAAAACATTAATTCTTTCCTGAGCTCGAATCCTTCGTAATCTTTCAACGTCAGCGACAGTCTTACTTATTACACTGTCTCTAAGCAAGGTATAAAAACATGCCTTTTTATTAAAATGCAAATCCGATTCGTATTACAATCCACCCGCAAAGCAAAGGAGCGTACAATGTTAATAAAGATGGAAGGGACAAGTCCTTTAAATGAAGATTCTTTGTAGACGGACGTTAAAACGTACTTAGGCGGAAAAAATATGGAGTAGATGTCGCAGCTGGCTTAGTCAGAGATTCAATTAACGGCCTAGCCTTTTGTTTATACGGTGCCATTCAACAAAGCATCCAAAAGAGGATTATTGAACATTTTTAAGTATCTGCAGGTGTCTGCCTGAAGTTTCTGAATGTTGGTGAGATAATGCCTTCATATCCGTGACATAGCAGGCAAAATACTGGAGAGTCGCCTACGTTGGTACGGTCATGTCCTGCGAAATCCGGACAGCTACGTGGGAAACAAATGTCTGGCCATGGCACCGCCGCCGGGTCTCGGCAGAAGGGGTAGACCTAAAAAGGTGTGGCTTGATATCGTAAGGGATGACATGCGTGCTAATAAACTGACCACTACGGATGTACAAGACCGCGCGAAGTGGAGGAGTCGAAAGTCGAAGTAGGAATGCGGACCCCGAAATCGAAATCGACAGCTTGGGCCGCAACCGGGACAAAACGCTAAGATGATGATGATGATGATGAGATAGTCCTGTTGTTTTAAAACTTAGGTACCTATCTTATTATTACGATCTTACCTTGTATTTGATAAAATGCTGAGGTGCCTATTCGATCTGCGCCATTGAATGAAACTGGGCCCTGCAAAAGAAATTAATCATTAATCACTCCGGTCTAGCCGGCCCATTCATGCCGAAGCGTGGCTCTCCCACGGCCTCACAGAGCATTATGCTGTGTTTCGCTGCTTGAGTGAGGGGACCGAAGTCCCAGTCTGGAGGAAAGGAAGTTTAAAGGTTGGCAGCGCACTTCTGACTCTACTGGTGTAGCGGGTGTCTATGGGCGGCGGTAATCGCTTATCAGTTGATCCGTAGTCTGCTCGACTGCTACTTATCACATAAAAAAAAGTGTTTATCGCTTTAAGACTAACTAGGAAATTTTAAATGAATTACCTAAGATACATAGATATAAGCAATTTGACGTTGGTGACGTGAAGTCGTTAGAAACAATAGGTCCTACCAGAATACCAGCGCTGCCGCGGTGTTATAAAGAATGCCGCAGCAGCAAATGCTGAGGTTGGGACCTGATTGGCCACACTGTTCTCTTTTTCCTTACAAAAACATTTGCTTTGTATATATTGTAATGTCATTTTGTGTCACCTATTCCTATTAGCAAAAAAACACTCGAGTAGAAACAGGAGACATAATAACAACATAATAGTTAACTTAGCGCCAAATATAATAGAATAGAATAGAAAAATATTTATTCAGTGTAAACATAAAATTAGTAATATGGAAAAAATAATTAAATAAAACATAGGTACAAAACACTGAAACATACTCAGCATGTGTCGGGGGTCAAAGACTCCCCGACGCTGGTCTTATATCCCTCCAGAGTGAACGCTACTGCACGCAGGCAGAAATCAGTCTTAAACATCAAATAAAATAAAATGTGGTATGTCGCATGTAATGAGATAGAATGAATTGTATAGATAATGGTGTTATATTTGATAGGTACTAGCCGCATAATTAGAAACTGCTATATGATGTGCATAAAAATATATAATAAAATACCAGATCATATCTATCAAATTACTTCTTCTACACAAATTTAAAAACGGTTTACGCAAATGGCTCTGGAATACTCTTATTACTCAATCAAAGAATTCATAAACCTCAAATAAGATAGTTAATAAAAAAGTATAATAATAGGAAATAACACACATCTATAACATCAGAATAGAAGAATAGAATAGAATAAGAATTTATTTGGTAAGCACATCACATGATTTTTACAGAAAAGAGAAAAATAATACAAAGTAAAAACACTTCCCGTGATATGTTACCAAAATGGTTGCCACTCAGCAGCATGTGCCGGAACGCCATGACGCTGGTATTCTGTGGGAACCATTGAGGTAGAGAGAGTCACCAGCCAACATTAATAAAAATACCTACTTTACACCAAAAGATATACCTAGATATAAACACGGTTAAGAAGAAGAAAAAAATACGATAAAAATAATAAAACAAAATCAGCTCTAAATAAGAAACCTAATGTGCTGCGCGTGCTGCTTTCTTGCATGGATTTGCTGTTTGGATGCGTGCGTGCAATAATTCTTGCAGACATTAATTTTTATGTATTAATGTAATAAAATAGTGCAATAATAATTCATTTGTCATGGTAATATCTTGTCTTTTATTTGTAAATAATTATTGTAATAATATGTTGTTTAAGTATTATTAGATATTTATGATTTTGTGTTTTGTTTGTGGCCAATAAATGTATTTTCTTTCTTTCTCTCTAATTAGTTTTCATATAATTTTTTTTTATTGGTAAAAAATGTACTGAATCAATGCTTAAAATCACGTAGCTTGTGATTTTTAAAGCAAACATTTCTTTATGGAATAAAGATTCATTGCTGCTATCTGATCCTTGAGTCTACGATAAGGTGGACGGCAAATGTATTACTTGGCAAAATTTCATGCCGTACTTTTTAAATTGAAATCTTGCCAAGTCTACCTTAGTTGTTTAGTGTTAATATTTAAGATTAAGGGCCTATTTTGAAGACAGATTTTATAATGAAAACTTAATATAATAATGTGTGCTGTCTGATAACTTCGACATCGCTTTATAATTAATTAGATAGTTAATTAGAAAAGTCTATTGGGTTCGTTTGTAGCGAAAGGTAATTAGGTAACTATTCATTACATAGAGAACTTTCATTTACAAAGTTCTACTTCTTTTCGTCCAGATCTTTTTGGATCTTTATTCGTACCTATAGATACTACGATTAAGCATTGGTATAGGTGGTTTAGACGATCTAGGTAGGTACAATTGAAAAACCGATACCCTTGGACCAAAGGCAGCGTTCACTACCACTGTTCCATACGGGTCGTCAAACAACCAAGTTAGCAGAATTCGAAGAAGGGAAATTACATAATGTTTCAAAATCCTACTTATATAACACCTGTAGGTACGGTTTACCTAAGTTATGAGTGGTCAGCATCACAATTATAACTACAAATTTATTTACTCGAATACTTAGATTAAATCAAAATATCGGAAGCTAGATGACTCGTCTCTACCGTGTGGACCGCTTAAATTAGGTCCCCGTCGCCTAATTGCTGACGTAGCATGCGCGTAGTACGTTTGATTGATTCCTAAAGGTGACGGATAGGGCGCACTAGCGACGCCAATCGATTTTATAAATTAGCTACTAATTCGGATTTATTTTAAACAATTTCGGGGCTTCAGTCTCTCGGCAAACACTTATACTATTTATTAAATAACCATGCACAAATGTTGGCTCCGTTTTTGTACGCGAAATATTGATTCACGCCAAAGGTGGCCGCTTTAGGCAGTAATTCAAATTTCGAGTACAAAAGCAGACCCAATAGTTAAGTATAAGTATTTAATAAATAGTATAAGTTTTTGTCGAGAGATTGTGAACCGAAATTGTTTAAAATAGATCCGGTTTAGTAGCTAAAAATTATAATCAATTGGCGTCGCTAGTGTGCCCTACCCGTCACCAAGCATATTATGTCAAAACAAATAGGTCCGTTTTCAGTTGTCTATATGGGACGTGCCGTATCTTCCGCATTTTGATTAAATCTAAGCTCGAAATGGTAAATTGTATTTAAGTCGATAAGAATTCGAGAAGTGATAAAGCCTTGATTGAGAATCTTTATAATTGTACTCGTAGAATCATAGATAGACGTTATGCAGTAAGAGCGTCCAGCAAAATTCCATAATTTGAAACTTCGAATAGAAACTGCTATAATGTTGTTTCCGAATGACTCGCCGCATCAAATATCGGTATTGCAACTTCATCTCTATGCTAAAATATTCGCATTGGATTTTCATTGCAACGGGACGTGACACGGTCATGGCAATCGTAGTCCAGAATTCGTATTACGGCGGCGCAAAATACCTAGATAGGTTATACATGCACAATTAGGCTGCCTACATCGCTTGATACACAGGCTGCGCACACGTACAGACGGCGCCCCGTCGAGTTACCCTCCTTGTTGGACTTTGGACCGTTCTTATGCGCAACGGATGGGAAGTGTGAACTCCCATAAGGACGGTCCAAAGTCCAACCAGGAGGGTAACTCGACGGGACGCTGTGTATACATGCGCGACAGTGTTCTCTGTGTTTACGGTGGTTCTGCGTGAGCCAGATTATACAGAACGGGTGCGGGAAGAGACACGATACGATATACTGTCTTGCGCCTGTACTGTCCTATCAAGTTATATCAAAACGCTTTACGTTTTAATATGTCAATGTGACTTGTTCTCTTTAGTTGTGACAATTTTTTATCTGTGGTTAGCCGGCAGACCGGATGAAGGGAATTGGTGTTTTTTTTTGGAACTGGGGAACAACTACATTATACGTGTATCTGAAGATTAACCGAAGAATAAAACCGATTGTATCCACCAATCAGTATTTGATTTAAATGATCCCAATCCAAGATAATACAGATACAAGATTTTTTGATAATTGTATTGTTCTATTCTTCTTATGTCAAATAAAAACAGTTGCTTGGAAAACGTGTTTTCGTTTATATAAATCTCAAAAAAAAAATTGCCTCCCCATACAATTTGCACTAATCAGCTGATTACTTTTGTATAGGAAGGTTATTTTTTTTGAGATGAGACTCTATATTCCTTGGGGGAAAATGTTTATTGTTATCAGTATAATGCCCTCGATAAGGGTGCACGATAGTTAAAAATGTACGGTGT
The DNA here is from genome assembly GCA_019059595.1 of Marasmia exigua. Classification (NCBI taxonomy): domain Eukaryota; kingdom Metazoa; phylum Arthropoda; class Insecta; order Lepidoptera; family Crambidae; genus Marasmia; species Marasmia exigua. Next base: position 24,256,061 of record CM032473.1, read on the forward strand.
ATAAATATGTTTATTTCTGCCATTTTCAATTTCATTTGTTGCACTGCTTTGCACTACCTTCCCCTATTACGAATACGTTATTTTCTTCCCTCTAACCATAGGTTGTCTGGAAGAGATCACTACAAGCGATAAGACCACCTTATTGTACTGTCTATTGTTGTTGCATTATACTTGTATTTTGTTTTTGTGCAATAAATAATATATATCAATCTATCTACTTGAGCGGCCTCTTTATATTGTTTAAAAAAATACTCACCGAAACGCCTAAAAAACTCAAATTGGCCAGCTGATTCAAGAATTCCTCCGCCATGTCCTTCCTGTCATAATCAAAATGAGCGAGCCCCATCCATCTCTTCTCCGTTCCATTGACCTCGTTCTCCAGGCTCCTCCACAGGTGTTCTGCCTTGCTCAGGGCGAGAGCGATGGCCCAGACTGCGTCGTAGGTCTGCGGCGCGTATGAGGAGACAGAGACACCCTCGCTTTCCATCTCACGGGTGAACATCTCGTTGGTCTAATGGGAAAATGGAAAAAAATTAATGAACAAGATCTCTTGCTTGCTGGAGTTACATGAGCACTTATTACACGTGCACAGAGTGTTTTTATAAACCACATACATTTTTTTGGTCCCAAACTAAGGGTTTCCCATAAGAGAATGTATGTAAAGTATTAACTTATTATTGAAATATTTTAAATAACGTAGACTGTGCTGTGTTTCGCTGCGTGAGTGAGTGTACCACGGCCCAATTCTGGGGACAGGGAAGTTAAAGGTTGGCGGCGTCCTTGTGACTCCACTGGTGTCGCGGGTATCCATGGGTGGCGGCAATCGCTTACCATCAGGTAATCCCTCTGCTCGTCTGCCACCTATGACATAAAAAAACTTTATTCATAAATGTTCAATAAACCTTTGTTAGCTAAAACGGTATTGTAGAGCAGTTTTTACGTGAATAAGACCCATAGTGTTTATCACACGAAAATTTGTACAGAATGAGAATCGAACCCAAACTGTGGGAGCGTGAGACAGGGTCATTTCTAAATACGCCATGGGCTTGTAATTTATATAACTAAATTAACTAAGTCCACTTCTCTCAAGTCACACTCTTAATCCCCGTCCCTTTCACAAGCGCTTTGCGTCTCTCTTGTTCGGATGTGACCGGTATATTTTCGGGTTCGTTGTAGGCCCTCAGCTTCTAGTCTAGGCGAGAGTGGCAAGACTATTTTTTAGATCATATCATTCGCGGCTATTTTTTTCGTTAAGTCGACGGGTAGGGCATACTAGCGACGCCAATCGATTTTATATTTTAGCTACTAAACCGGATCTATTTTAAATAATTTCCGGGTTACAACCTCTCGGCAAACACTTATACTATTCATTAAATAACCATGCAATTTTTGCATTGGGTCCAATGCTTACGCGAAAAATTGTTTCACGCCAAAAGTGGCCGCTTTTGGCGTGGCCAAATCAATTTTTCGTGTACAAAAACGGACCCAAAATTTGTGCATGGTTATTTAATAAACAGTATAAGTGTTTGCCGAGAGCTTGTACCGGAAATTGTTTAAAATAGATCCGGTTTAGTAGCTAAAAATTAAAATCGATTGGTGTCCCTATTGTGCCCTACCCGTCACCTTAAGGAGGGCTGCCCCCCTGCTCCTGCTTGGCTGTGTAGGCATACACACACACACATGTTTGTAGGATTTTTTCATTCCGAGTTCCGATACATTGTTTTATTCTGTGACATTGTCTAAATAGGGACATCATGACACACAACGAGCGCTACTGAACTAATTTATAACCTGATACAATATCCTGGGAAATGTCTTTGACAGGTAACATAACTAAGAGGCAATGGCTTAAATTTAACTATGTATAAAGTACAACGACTTCCTTATGCCTGTATGTTACAATATGTTAAGTGCTTTAAGTAGGTAAGTAAGTGAGTTATTTATTCAAAGGATCCATTTCAGAACACATCGAATACATATTCGAAGACTGCGGCTCCGTGTATATCAATAAAATTAACATTAACTATTAAAAATAGTGTTGCCAAGTGATAGTCAATAGTATCGATAGCGCAAAACCAAGCAATATCCTACTATTTATTACTTTAGAATCGTCGTTGATTGTAAACAAAAAACCTATCGATGATATTGGTAGTGTTTTAGTCTATCGATAGTGGTTTTCTAAAGGGGGTGATAATGAGAAGAGGTGGTGATAATTTGGAACGGTTAATCGTGACTGGGTATACCTCAGTATTCTGAGGCAAAAGTGGCAGAGCACCACAATATGTAAAGCGTGAAGTAGCACTGTGCTATGTTTCGCTGCGTGAGTGAGGGTACCGGAGGCCCAATCCGGGGGATAGGGTGTTTAAAGGTTGGCAGCGCACTTGTGACACAACTGGTGTCGCGGGTGTCCATGGACGGCGGCAATTGCTTATCTTGCGTGATCCGTCTGTTCGTCTGCCTACCTATTACATAGAAAAAAGCCCTCACTAATTCTACGCGATGGTTAGTTGCGAAGTGAATCGCAATCGATGAAGATATTGTGTTCATGTTCGAAAGACGCCCACCAACAGCGATCATCAGGCATTATGGATGCGACAAAGAAGAGAGAAAGGGGGTAAAATTGTGTCAAAATTGACGAATTAAATCACATTTCATTTTGAAAATTTAAATTACTATTTAGGATAAACGAGCAACGAAAGTATCGATACGAACGATAGTTCTGTTGGTATCGATTATAGCCTAGTTCCGAGCTATTAGACGTATGTAACTCTTTACTGAGTGATCCACTTCAGATAGATGATACACTGATCCGAATCACGAAAGCTCGCTTCGAATGTATTATTCTGCTCATTAGGATTTCAAGATAGAATTTGTTCAATCGGTCAACTCGCTCACTGACTCAATGTGACGAACGAGCTACTCCACTGTCACGAATGAGTGACGAACTACAGATCATCACAAATCAAAACACATGGAACGTGTCACGCGGAAAGAACAGAAGACGCGAAGACATAACATTGATTGAAATGACAGCCATTAGTGTTCCACAAAAATTATATTTAGGCCGATAGTAATAAAAATCTATGGCATATATGAAAGTTGGTATAAAATTTTAACAAGGGGTCATTCTAATCGAGTCGCTCTCTGTTCTGAATCTATCTGACTGCACACTCAGAGTAGTTGATTAACTTAGTTGGCTACTTAAGAAAAAATATTGACACTTATTTTGATACGCATAAAGACTACCGATACTAAAGTTAATGAACATTAGCTTAAATGACGTCTTTGTGTGCGGCCGTGAGAGTCGATGTTTCAAATGAAGCGTATCGCTGAAACGACTCTTTTCACTGTTCCAGATTCAAATGATCCAAACTTTATAAAGATACATTTTTGCCAGGTCTCTGAGCTATTTATATGATATTCGAAAACATTAAATTGCCGAACAGTAGATAACACATTTAAACAGTGTTCACTTCGACGACGCTAGACATTTATTTTCCCGTAAGTGAATTAGGGCGTTGAATAAAAGATGAAAGAAGATGGTATTTGTCGCGGCTTGCCGAGGACTCTTTGTATAAATTATCTTGTATCGAGTATTGGATGCGAATGTTGAATAGAATATTTTATAAGCGTGTGCTTGTTACATTATTGTTGAGATCGAGATGCTGTGAAATAAAGAACATATTTATGTTGTTCTTTTTCAAAGTGGGTCGTGAATGACCCTCAAGAGGGAGAGGGGAGTGGTTCTAGAGGGTTGAACCATAAACATAGAGATAGAAGGTCGGCTCGAGTTGAGTTTTTTTTATCGAAGAGTTCGTTGATTGGTTGAAAACCTGATAGGTATGCTTGTAAAATAACAATAGCTCAAAACCATACCTACTTTTGTTTTAATATTATAAAGAGTCATAATAAGTATGCAGATTCATCATATTAAAGTTAACTAACATTGAAAGTGTAGGTACAATATTTATATTAACGTTGATACAATAGGTTCAATTAAATTTAAAAAGTTGTTACGTACTTAAATGGTTTAGTTTTCCAAACACAAAAGCTCGACTCATTTAGGAAATGATTACATTCAAAATTTACTTTCCCAGTTTCACTAATAAAAGGGTTTTTGTTTGTGCAAAATCATTATTATCTTATTAGTTACGGGTCTGTGTCAGAGAAGGCTTTTTCTCGCAATGAGTCGCCTGTTGCTGGCCTTTGTTTTGAATTGTAACAATGACAAACATGAGGAAATATCATGAGGGGTACTTTTAACGGTCATTCATTATTGTGTCGATACAGGGACATATGTTCGCACGCACACCTACATCACCTCACGTTACCGCGGTGCGAAGTCACCAGGCCTGTCAACGCCTGGACACCTGTGCACGCGCCAGTATGTGTGGCGGTACTGGCGGTGCGTCAGCTACTAGATTACAGACTGTCACACACTCACCAGACCAGCGCAGGAGGCAGCCGTCATCATACCGCGGTGTGCAGTCACAGTCACGAGTTCTTCCAGCGTCAGGGATATTTACGAGCACGCATGGTCTACGTCATTAGCTCACGGATGTGTGGCGCCGCCTCAGCCATCAGTTACTAAAAAAACAGTCTCTCAAACTCACTAGACCAGCGCAAGAGGGAGCTGAGCCCACGATAACGAGGTGTGCAGTCACATTCACCAGCCCTTACAGGGCCCGGGACAGCTTCGCACGCACAGGTTCGCCCATGTTCGGCGGTGCCTTAGCCACTAGATTAAAGACTGTCACAAACTCACCAGACCAGCGTAGGAGACTTCCACGATGCCGCAGTCATCACCACCATCACCAGCCCCTCCAGCGCTCACAGCTGTGCGTACAGGCTCAAATAAGTATGGCGTATAAGGCCCAGTCTCTTGACTACATATTGTTACATACTCACCAGTCCAGCGTAGGAGGCACCCGTCCCCACGATACCACGATGCGCAGTCACAGTAACAAGCCCTTCCAGCGCCCGGGACAGCTGCGCGCGAGCGCACGGCGCGGGCCCGCGGATTCGCGGCGGCGCACCCGCCACGAGCCACGCGTACTCCGCGCCCCACATGCCGAGTTTGAACGCCTGCGCTCTCGCGAAACCAATCGCTTTATTAATTTTCAATCAAAATATAAAAAAAATACTATTATAAAAATAACAGATATGAGTGCGTGAGGATGTGGGTGATCTTCGCTAATGAAGAACAACAACTCTCGCCAGTGCAATCAGTCTCCACGAGTTCAGCTTGTGGCGAGCTGTTGGTGTGTGGTGACACCACGGATCGGAGACTCCCGGGGGAAACACCATTTCTCCCCCATCTCTGGCTAGCCTTTGATGACCGGCCAGAGTGGAGACCAAAGAGCTATATGCCCGAAAGGGTGGAAGTGTTCATCCTGCGTATTAGCGAGGAACGGCTGAACGGATTACCGGGATCTAGAAATTGGTGCACACGTCTCTACACCCTTAGCTGACCGCGTCGATGTTGCAATCAAAGCCACAGGCTAATGATGCTGATGAGATGAACAATGTCCTAATAAGACTACGAAGTACCAACATATCATGTAACTAACTACAAAGCATGCTTTAATCAATCAGTCATGATTTTAAAGAGTAGATCGGCCAAACCCGTGTAGAGAAGACAAAGTAAAACTGTTTTACCAAAGTATTTTAACTCTGATTTCGGTGGCTAATGCTGGTAAGATGTGAAGATAAAGAAATATATAAATAAAGAAAAAATAATAATAAGATGGGATTCTTTAGACGGTTCTTGTATCCTCTCCTCACTCAAGCGTAGAAGGGAGCACCCTAGGTGTTTTTGTGGGTATGCCTCAAGGTCATTAGCGCGAACCGGACGTTACGACCGAATCGGAGTTCTCCTCCTTTTCATACGCGCTGTGTGTTTCCTGTGTTTGGATGCGATAGGTATATTCTCGTTCGTTACGTGACGTCTCCGCGCTAAAGCCCCAGGCCGCCGTCAAAGTTATGTGGGCCCTACATAACCCGTCCGCCTCCAGCGGTGGGTATACCCTATAACAACTTGGGTCGGCGCGTCATTTCACCATGATGGGAACCAAAAACACCCCAAAAAGGTACAGTCAGTGTCGAAAGTAGTTAATCAGAAAGCTATTTCCAAAAGTACTGACCTTTTAAAATGTCACTGTCAATTTTTCAAAATAAATGAAATATTTAGATTCGAAGAAAGTGTTCGTAAATCAGATAGGAACTTTTGGAACATTTTATGGTCAAACTCGTTTGATATCTTTGGTAAGGCGATTCTTTTGGGACATTCATGTACCAGGCTCGAGCGATGGTAGCTCAGTGGTTGAGAACGCGCCTTCCATACGGGTGGACCGGGTTCGAATCCGATCAAATCTATTTGCGTATTTCTACCATCAGCTCAGGCAGTGAGGGAAAACATCGTGAGGAAACCTGCACGTTTCGGATTGTTTCTGAAACGTGTAACCATGATTCAGTTTGTCTGGTTTCCCTGTTAAAAAAGGTTGCGAAGGTCAGACGGCAGTCGCTTCATTGTTATTGACAGACTTCCCAAATCAAGAATCATCCAAGCGTACCCCGGGCTCCAGAGCGACAGCTTTGGACGCAACTGAGAATTACACGCTAAGATGAGAGAGATTCATGTACCAGTCTAAATGATGATACCGTACAATTACGGCACCCACAATCTCAAAAGCAACTCACCTCGCAAAATATTTTCGGTATCATCTCCTGCGAGAAGCTTCCAATAATAATTCTCGTGTCCAGCTCCTAGAACAAAAGCCTTTTATTACCGAACATATTACCAATAAAACCTATTACTATCGAAACAGGAGCGTATTACATTACAACACGGTAAAGATTCCTAGTAGTAATAGGAGGCCCAATTCGGGGGTAGGGGGTAGAAAGGTTGGCAGTCCACTTGTGACTCCACTGGTGTCCAAAGGCGGCGGCAGTCTTTTTCCTGGATTGAGACTCCGGTACCCTTACTCACCCCTGCTTCACACCGGTTTTGGTCAAGCCGTGGTATCACTCTGGTCAAACCGAATCATTCATGCCGAATCATGGCTTTCTCAGGGTCCTTTGTAAACCGAAGTGGTTACAACAAAATCCCGTGAACGTTCGACAGTTTTTCCGTAGTTACCAGCTAACTATTCTTACAAATCCATTGTTATGTATTCTGATCCTTAAGGCGATCAGGCGGCGGTGAATAGAACATATTTCCGCCATAGAACATATTTCGTTAGCCCTTAAGTGCTTTAAGGGCTTAATAAATGTAGCCATCTAGTAAGTAAACATTTAAGTAAGTAAACATTTATTGGCCACATAAAAGATTTACATAGATATTTCAGGCTTTCTACAGAGGCACAATATTGCCACTAAGGCCCGATTCGTCCAATCTTTATCCAACGATAAATCTATGGCATAGCGCAGTTATATACTTTGAAAAAAAAATCCGTTCCACCATTAACTCATCCAACAGTTAACGCCTATTCCAATGGTAATGTAATGTAAAGTGGACCTATTTTTCCGCATTTAGACTCTCATTTGGTCCATTGTGCGTGTTGGGTCCAATATATTCCAATGAATAAATCCGCCTATTATGACAGAATAATTAAAATTTAAATGGCGTTGTCATGGTCACAGCTGTTTTTATCTTTTGATACTACCTGTATAACCCTACTTAAGAAAAATATACCGGTTACATTACATTTATGATGCATCACACAAACAAAACATATTGGTCTTTACCGGTTTATAATGTCATTCGTTCATTCATTCGTGAGATATGGTATAGCTGTAACGACTTTGGATGAACACAATATTGCGTTTATTACAAAAATAAAGTGACTGAGTAAATTATCCTGCGGATAGTTATTTTCTTTTAACTGTAAAAAAAACTGTAATGCTGGTCGAATTGGCCCTTAGTAAGGGTTTAATATATGCAGCACTTCATTACATAAACTTTATTTGGTCTAAAGCGATTACCATTTTGCACAACAAATTCCAACCTCAACTTTATTCGTGTGATTAACCCCTTTTTGTCCTTAAGTCCAAGTTTGGTCCACGTCGAGAATGTCAGAAAAGGTTCCGAGGCAAACTTCATATAACTTATCCACTTAAATCTAAATAGCAAAAAGTAATTAAAGTTCTCCTTAACACTATAAAAGACCGCCCATTAAAGTTGATGGAAAAATCTTATACAGGAAATGAGTTTACAATTTAGTATGGCAGTATTTTATTCATTAATTTTGATTTATGATTCTAAAGTAAATGTTTTGCGATTAATGTAACGAAATTAAACCGAGCTATTTTTGTTAAGAGGGGATTTATTAATTTTTGGGTTATAATGGAGCGAAAAATGTATATCATGTCTGAAAATTTTATTAAGTAGTTTGAAGTATCTTTTGAACCATATGTGTTTATCATAAAAATAGTAAGCTAATATAAGGATATTGCAGAACTAATTATACAACAAAGTCGCTTTCGCTGTCTGTCTGTCCCTAAAAAGTACGCTTAGATGTGATTAGAGGTTTTAAACTACGTGAAAGATTTTGATACGGTTTTTATAAAAAGAGGAAGTAATTCAAGGTTATTTTTTACATTATGGCAGACCAACGGCACACCTCATAGTAAGTGATCACTACCGCCCATGGACATCTGCAACACCTGAGGTATCACATATGCATTACCGGCTCTTAAGAAAGGAATACGCCCCTTTCTTGAAGGTCTCCAGGTCTTATCTATTTGGAAACACCACCGATGACAGCTGGTTCCACAGTTTCACTGTGCGTGGTAGAATGTAGAAAGTAGAAAGATGCATCAAAAGTAGCTTAACACTTTAGTACCATGTCGAAGTAACATTTTTTACGAACCTCTTGGAAACTGCCCATAATAGGCCGAACAGTTATTTTGACATGGTACTAAAAAGTTGAGCTACTTTTCATGCTGACCGTACAATGGTGCTACATCTCTACGCAATGACAGAGAATCAAGTGTGTCGGAAGGAGCCTGATCGTAGAAAATTCTAACCGTCCTTCGCTGGATACGATCCAGAGGAAGAAGCTGATACATCAGCCTAGAGGTGAGAGCAGTATTCCATGTGAGGCCGCACCTGCGCTTTATAGAGCTGCAAGAGATGCCCGGCATGAAACCCCTTTTAAGCACCCTTGATCTATTGAGCACACCAAGCTTCTTGGAGACCAATTCAACTTTTTCCTCCAGTTGGCAGCGGAACTCAACGCTGTTGGATATTACGACCCCGAGGATTCCAACTCTGTAAAAGAGAGTTAGGGGAGTTTTGTCGAAGTGAGGTGATACGACAAAGGTTGACTTTTGTGCTTCCTTCCTTCCTTCCTTTTACTAAGTTCCTATGTATAGATGACAAAGCATTTTTTTTTAAATTTGAAAGTACCTTTCTTTGTTTAATGTTATAAGTTCAACCCGTCTAGATTTTGAAGAACTTACGAATTGCAATCAGTTAAGCATTGAGCAAACATTTTATTAGAATCAATCTTTGTCTGGGCCGTGACTTAAGCTGAGTGAGGCCATTTATATTAGGCGTCATAACACTATTAATTTTGTACTGCCTGGACGGACATGCATGATTGAGTATATTTTTCTTTTTATTTGTATGTATTTTAATTGTTTTCTGTTCGTGCCAACTACTGTATGCCCTGCGTTCTGATGGCTAGAATAATAAATGTTTTCTATCATTCTTTCAATCAGTAAGTTTACATTTTGCAGTAGAACACCGGAATTTAACTTTTGCGCTCATACAAACAATCACCAAGAAAGCAATGAGTTTATTCGCTCCTCTCATTCTTTTACAAGCCGAGACAGCGAGACAAAACATAAATCGTCCGCAAGCGGGGCTTTTCGAGATAATTGTGTACCTCCATTGTTTTCCTGCTTTAACAAAGAACGTATCTCTTTTGTTTAAAATTTGCGCCAGCGCCGCACTGGGGAAAGTGCATCATTTCTGGATACACTCGCTGGGAAATTGAAAATGTTTTTTACTCAGTTCGTTTTGAAATAATGCTTTCCCCTGGCTCGCTGTGAAATAGTAACCACTAGTAGCAGTTAGTTTTCTAACCCCGAGTTCCTGTCTGTGTCCGATGTGGGCACGAATTTTTCGTATAGAGGTTTTGTGAAAATATTCGTATGTGCGTGCGATTGACGTACGTATGTGTTCAAAGCCACTCATCAAATTAAATTTCTGTCTTTCTTTACAATACATATTCAATTGACAAAATATGACAGATTGTTTTGGCCGAAGGGCCACTCTTCGGCATGAATGGGACGGCTCGACCGGGTGATACCACGGCCTCACAGAAAACCGGCGTGAAACAGCACTGTGCTGTGTTTTGCTGCGTGAGTGAGGTTACAGGCCTAATCCAGGGGAAAGGGGGGCTTAAAGATTGACAGCGCACTAGTGACTCCACTGGTGTCGCGGGTGTCTATTGGCAGCGGCAATCGCTTACTACAGGCGATTTGTCTGAACATCATCACTGAACTCTATTTCAATTCATGCTTTGTCTAAAACAATACCTCATCGAGATAATACCATAGACTTAGGAATTATATGGATAATACATTGTACGTACAAACAAAATATAGACAAAGCACCTACCTGCACCACAGGGGATAACAAAGAGCTCTTTGCATAAATAAAGCGCTACATTAATAACAGGGAGAAACAGCTCTGCTTATCTTTGTCATAGGCTTGACCAAGGTGTCCGTACTCGTAAAATCCTCTTAATTATTAAAATATTCCACCACGTAGGTATCTCAGTTTCGTGGAACGGTTTGTCTTCAAAAGTATTTTCTGACGGTTACGACTGACCTTTAAGACGACGACGTTTTTACTTGTAAGCTACTAAACCGGATCTATTTTAAACAATTTCAGGGTTATAACCTCTCGGCAAACACTTATACTATTTATTAAATAACCATGCACAAATGTTGGGTCCGTTTTTGTACGCGAAAAATTGATTACCGCCAAAAGCGGCAACGTTTACCGTGAATGAATTTTTCGCGTACAAATGTTGGGTCCGCATTTGTGCATGGTTATTTAATAAATAGTATAAGTGTTTTCCGAGAGGTCGTAACTAAAATTGTTTACAATATAACCGGTTTAGTATCTAAAAATTTAAAATCGATTGACGTCGCCAGTGTGCCCTACCCGTCACTTTAAAAGAGCGTCCTCATTTTTAAAAGGCCTGCGACAGATCAGCAACCTGATACCATCGGGTGACCCGCTTGCTCGCTTTTCGCCTCTAGCATAAAAATCTGTTGTGGTGTATCGTCGTCATCGACGTTTTGGTCATTCTGGCCGTGGGGCTAGTAGGTACTCCTCTCCCTTTCTTCAAGGCCTCTTTCAAGCTGAGTCTACAACTCTTTGCCCGGCCGTTTTCTTCAGGTCCTCCGGAGTCTGGGTGGGACGTAGGGAGATTGATCGAGCGGCCCTGCCTAAACATGCTCATGTTCATAATGATGACATCTAGCAGTAGCAAGTTTTGAGAGATTATAGCGTAGGTAAAGTTTGTCCATTCAAATCTATGTGCATATTTATACCATTCTCTCGGCGGTGGGGAAAAACTCGTGAGGAAACCAGCATGTCTCGGATCATCATCATCATCATCATCATCAGCCCATCGCAGTCCACTGCTGGACGTAGGCCTCTCCAATTGTTCGCCACTGTGATCTATCCATGGCTTCTCGCATCCAGCTCTTGCCAGCCATCCTGCGCAGATCGTCCCCCCACCTAGCCAGAGGGCGCCCTACATTACGTTTGCCAAGACGCGGTCTCCACTCCAGAACTCGTTTACCCCATCGGTTGTCGGTTCTACGGCTAATATGGCCAGCCCACTGCCACTTAAGCTTGCTAATCCGGTGAGCAATGTCGATAACTTTGGTTCTCTGCCGGATCACCATGTCTCGGATAGTTTTTCAAAATTGTGGATACCTAGAAATTTGAGATTATGATTCTGAACGTGATCCAGTTGGTCTATTTCCCCTGTCTAGGGGTTGCGAAGGTCAGACGGCAGTTGCTTCATTGTAATTACTAGACTTCCCGAATTCTAGATCATGGCCCAGGTGTACCCCGGGGTCCGAAGCGATAGCTTTGGACGCTACTGGGAATACTCGCTATGAGGAAGATGAGGAGAGTGGTGGGCGAGTAACAAATCTGCTAGTGATCCGTATGCTTGGGTGCCACCTATCACATTAAAACATCCCTTTGTTATCCAACTACTTCTACACCCACTGCTGAACAGCTGTTAGGCACCAGGATTCTTTAATAATGATATTATAAATGAAATACTTATTTCCATTTCTAGCTCTCCATCTAATAATCTCAAAAGTATTTTTCGTCTGAGTTACAAGATAGGTCCTATAAACTTATGTTTTCCTGGTACTAATAATTTCATCTTTGAAAAACATATATACCAGTAATCAGTTGCTGGAGAGGACTTCATTGTAGGTGATTTAAGTATACCAAAAAGCCAATTTATTTAGAGTCGACTTAATTCACCTAGGTCCCTTAAGTACAAGGTGATTTAAGTCTACTAATTTGGTCGACTTATATCACTGACGTGATTTAAGTGGAACAATTCGGAATTACTCGCTATGAGGAAGACGAGGAGAGTGGTAAGTGGTGGGTAACGAGTCTGCCTCGGTAAGCGTCTGTGTGCGGGTTGGGCTTTGAGTGGAAAATTTGTATTTGAGTTTTTCTCTTAAGAAATTCTTATATTCTTAGTGTCAACCAGAAGTCTGAAACTTAGTGGTATAAAGTGTTTTAAGATCAGGTGGGGTAAAGTATCTATGGGTGGTGGTGCTATAAATGCTCACTCATTTACCAGCATGTCTCCCTACTGGCTCGCGTTTTCCGTGTCCATAAAAAAAACTAGTATCAATTAGGAAATTCGTTAAACAAATAAACCCTTAGCACGGACCAGTCGCTCCGATTTGCTCGCAATGCACTACAGCGTTGTTAGCACAACTACTGCAGGCTTAAGGCCGATGTTACACTCTGCGCATAATGAAACTTTTCCCTCGCCGCGCCGCGAAACAGTGGCCACAGTACAATGGAAGCAGTGAACTCCCTCGTGACCGATAGTCGGTGACCGAATTTTTTAGGACAAAAATAGAACGCCCTGATATCAAAAGCGCAACGAACATGACCCTCAAAATAGTATGAAAAGTTGGCCGACATTTTTTAGGTCCGATTTTGGTCGGTTCAACCAAAAGTCCGTCATGTGGGATCACCCTTATAGAGAGTATGCACCATATTTTTTTCCTTTATTGCCCGTGGCACAACTGCTTTGCACAACTAAGTTGTGCCAAGGGAAATTAGTTTACCCGTGACATTACTATTCTGATTGGTCCATTGGACACAAACAACAAAATTACTTTTGTGACATCTTTAGAGATTTTTCTGAGAAATTAACTGATTCGAGATATGATTTTTTTTCAAGGATTAAAAAAAGTACCTGGATAACATAGATTTCGTAACGAGAAATTCCAATTGACCCGGGGCATCCTGCTGCACAACGGTCGAGGCTCTGGCGTTCCCCACCAACCCGCACTAGGCCAGCGTGGTGGGTGTAGGCCCAAACCCCCCCTATGGTTAGTAGAACCAATACAAGGCCCAAGTGCAGTACCGGAGGCCAAAATCCGGGAACCTGCTTTATTTCCGGGAGGGCGAAGATCTGTGCAAAGGTGGAGTCGGGTTTATTGTCCACAAGCCCCTTGTGAACAACATTGTACAAATCGGAAGTGTGTCGAATAGGGCGGCGTACCTTACACTCAAAATTACCAAACGGTATTCGTTAAAGGTAATACAGGTTTACGTCCCGACCTCGACACACCCCGACGAGGAAATGGAAGTAATGTATGAGGATATCTCTCGGGCAATACATACTTCCAATACTCACTACACTGTTGTCATGGGAGGTTTCAACGCAAGGCTAGGCAAAAAGGACGTTGAGGAGTCGCAAGTGGGGCAATTTGGATCAGGAATCCGGAACCACCGAGGTCAAATGCTAGCCGAGTATATGGAGAGGGAGGGACTCTACATGATGAACTCATTCTTTAGAAAACGGCTGCATCGTAAGTGGACCTGGGAAAGTCCGGATGGCGTTACAAAAAATGAGATTGACTTCATCATGTCTACCAAGATCCAAGGATATTCAATGATGTCTCAGTGATCAATTCGCTGAACACTGGAAGTGATCACCGAATGGTAAGAGGCACTTTGAATCTACACGTTACATCCGAAAGGTGTCTACTGATGAAATCTACGCTCCACCCTGTAGCCATCCAGATTGAAAACCCCGAAAGCTTTTAACTCGAACTGGAAAATCGCTTCGATTGCCTAGAGAGCTGCTCAGATGTGGACAAATAAAATGACAGGCTCGTAGAAGCTATCCTTACGGCGGGTGCAAAGGTCTTCAGACCCAGCCGTACGAAAAAAGCCAGTAAAATCTCGGAGCCAACTCTAAAGCTAATGGAGGAAAGGCGGAAAATGGTTCTGCAAACCTCTGATGAAGCTCGTCAACGACGGCAGCTCAGCAAGCACATCTCCAAGTGCCTGACCCGGCACATACGCAGATTTAATACGGAACGTATTAAAGACGCTATAAAGCCGAACAAAGGCTCCAAAGTCTTCGTTAGAGATCTGGCTATTGGAGAGAGCTTGTTGACCACGCTGAAAACAGAGGATGGCAGAATCTTCACGTCACGCCCAGAGCTTTTGGCCGAGATCGAAATATATCTATATATCGCCGAAACTGTTCACCACTTTGTTGGAGGACGTGTTTAATCTTCGGGACTGGGATGGACTTGGCATCAATATAAATGGCGAGTACATGACGCACCTTTGATTCGCAGATGATATCGTAGTCATGGCTGAGACCTTGGAAGACTTAGGCACAATGCTTGACGATCTCAGTAGAGTCTCCCAACAAGTGGGTCTGAAAATGAACATGGACAAGACGAAAATTATGTTGAATTCCCTTGTCGTACCCACTCTTGTAAAGGTTCGAAGCTCTACACTGGAAGTTGTGGATCTACCCCGGACAAAAAGTCCAGCTTGGTAAGTCCAACTTCCAGAAAGAGATCGATCGACGAATCCAACTCGGCTGGGCAGCGTTCACATATTTTCGGTCCATCTACCGCAGTGTCTCAAGACGAAAGCCTTCAATGCGTGTGTGTTGCCAGTGATGACATACGGAACCGAAACGTGGCCGCTTACAAAGTGCCGATTAAGGAGGCTCAAAGTCACCCAGAGAGCGATGGAGAGGGCTATGCTCGGAGTCTCCCTGCGTGATCGTATCAGAAATGATGAGATCCGCAGGAGAACTAAGGTCACAGACATAGCCCAAAGGATTGCATGCCTCAAGTGGCAATGGGCAGGGCACATAGCGAGGAGAACAGACGGCCGGTGGGGCGGAAAGGTCCTCGAGTGGAGGCCACGTACAGGAAGTCGAGTCGCAGCCGTGGCAGGCCCCCTACAAGGTGGACCGACGATCTGGTGAAGATCGCGGCAAACCATTAGATGCGGGCGGCACAGGACCGATCTGTGTGGAGAACATTAGGGGAGGCCTATGTCCAGCAGTGGACGTCTATTGGGTATTGGCTGAAATGATGATGATTTCACACCGTTGTCGAACTTTGATGAAATTCGACAACGGGCATTGAAACTTATCAATGTTAAAATAGCACAATTTCTTAACTTTAAAATGATGTTTGCATTTATTTTATTGCAATAAAGACAAAAAGGATAATTTCACGAATTACTTTTTCTTTAAATTATTTATGAACTTATTAAAAATTTACTTTTCCAGAGGATCAAACGTTGCTACAATGTTGTATCTGTCAACCCATTTTCTTTTTAAGTTCTAAGGATGTTCCTCAAATAATCGAACAAATACAATGTTAACTCGTAAAGGAATTTTCAACCATAATGAAAAGGAATAAATAAAACAAATATTTCTATTGTTTAAAAATATAAATTCATTTATAACTGGGGAAATATAAAAAAGGTAATGGTAATATATATGGCCCACAAATAAAAGCGCTTTAATTTTGAAGAAAAAGAAATTAACTGGCTTCGGATCAATATTTAGGATCGGTACTTACTACATCATTTCTTTTCAATAACATCGATTTACATTGCTCCAAATAAAAGCATTAATAACTTCTTTTCCATTATTATTTAATTCGATTCACGTTTGCTTGAAGTGCATATTACTACGATTATTCACTTTAATCGAAGTTTTGTAGTAGGTCACCTCTCTATGAGAAAAACGTCAAATGTAGCCTATTATTTTGGCTCAACTGTAGCAACCTTTAGACAGGGGAACCAGACCGGCACGGTTACACGTTCAGAATCATTATCTCAAATACTGTAGGTATTCACAATTTTGAGAATCTATCCGAGACGTGCAGGTTTTCTTACGATGTTTTCCCTCCACTCTGTCGGAATGTGTCTTTGCTGTTATTATCACTGCTGTGCCAATGGACTGGTTCAACTCCCAGACCCATTACGAATTGAATACAGAAAACTTTTCACATCATACATTGGCAACTTTTCCAATATTATAAACCAAACCTGTTTAGTATGTACCCATTGATCGGTGTATTTGTTTGCGAAGTACTTCTATTTGTTTATTCTGTTTTGCATTACTCTTTGTCCAAAGTTATTTACAAAACTGGAGAAATGAAGCGTACACGAAAGGTAATATAATATAATAATTAAAACACGTAAGTGTATTAACTTAATATCATCGAAATACTTTCAACAAACAGTGTTCATGAATTTTTGGGGTATAGTTTTTTTATTCTTAAGTTAATAATACACCCGAAGACTATCGATAATTTTTTTAGTGCATCATAAACAGTGCTCATTTTTTAAATGTTACAACTTTTATAAAATCCTTTTACCAATCCTGTGGCCTATTATGAAGTTCCAGTATTTTTTTTGAATTTTTTAGCGATAGTATCGATAGTTTTGTACTATCGATAGTCAGCTATTAAACGTCGATTAATACTATCGATTGTTTTATGTCTGATACTATCGATAGTATCGGACATAAAACAATCGATAGTTCTAGCGTTATCCATAGTATTGATCTAATTTTACTACCGATACTATCGATAGACTATCGACAGTGGACTATCGATAAGCAATACTTAACCCAGCCCCGCTTCTGTGGAAACGCGCCTAACAAAAAGTTACCAAAACACGTCACAGTGGAAACCGTCACAACGGACGATAAATTGCGCCGTGCAAAACCCGTTGTCGAGAAACAACGGACATTCCGACATTCGAGCCGCACAAATTGGTTTTGTAATCACGTTTTTGACATAGCTTTTAGCTTGCATAGAGAGATACATCATAGACCTTGGCAAAAATGTATCTTTTTAAAGTTTGGATAATTTGAATCTGGCACAGTCAAAAGAGTCGTTTCATTGCTACGCTTCATTTGGAACTTCAACTATGAGATAGATATAGAACAGAGAGCGACTCGATTAGAATGACCCTTTATTTGAATTATTTTACCAAGTTTCATACATACCATAGATTTTTATTACTATTAGACTAAAGATCACTTTTCTGTGACACTAATGGCTGTCATTTCAATCGATGTTATGTCAATCTATCTCTTTCCCTGCATGACACGTTCCCTGTATTGCCGACGGAACTGACTCACTCGTTTTCTAGCTATCAATGTTCATCTTTAGTTCGTCGCTCATTCGTATCAGTGGAATACAGTGAGTCAGTGAGCAAGTTGACCGATTGAACCTTTTTTTTCCCAAGGGAAACCATTATGGCCGTCACCTTGCTACATGTTGGGAACAAGGTGGTGTGTGGGACTCAAACCCTAACTGAAACCCCTGGGGTGTCCATCTCCGCGCGATCGCAGTCGGAAACCCTACAGCCGGGACTAGACCGTACCGACCGATTGAACCTATCCGATCTTGAGATCCAAATGAGCCGAATGATACATTCGGAGCGAGCATTCGTGATTTGGATCAGTGTATTATCTATCTGAAGCGGATCACTGAGTCGTTTCAGTGAAGAGTTACACACGTCTACAAATCACTTTATATCAGGTGACGTTGAGGTGAAATGCGTGTCTATTTTTTATGCTTGAGGCGACAAACGAGCAAGCGGGCCATCTGATGGAAAGTAAAGTAGGCAACGCCGCGCCGCCCATGAACATGGATCCGCGAAATCAGAGAGAGAGAGGGATAAAGTGATGCCGGACTTTTTAAAATAGAGTAAAATAGGATATGTTCAAATGACTAACTGTCTTTGAAGATACGTAGATAAAAAATACTATTTATGTATAATCTATCTACACCCTTTTTTTAGTTTGCACAAATAACTTAAGGGAATAAGTACGTTAAGTTCGTTTACTTTAATATGAACACTTTTATGTTAAAAACATAAAAAAGGGATAAATTGTACAAAAAAACACATTAAATAAAATCGTGAAAAATTAAGACACTTTGGCACTCTACTTTTTACCGGACTACGGCAAGCCAAAATGGAAGGGTTGTGATTTTAGCAGTCTATGTATAAATAAATAAAAACATCACATACATTGATCCGACTCCGAGATAGGTAGCTCAAGCACCTGTGTTATAGATATCAGAATCAACCGTGTAGTGTAAGGCCCGCCCTCGCTTCGCTTCGGTAATTTAATTTTAAAACAAAATATTTACAAATTGTATTTTTCTTTACGAACTTGATTTGCAATTATTAACCAATTCTGAGATTATAGCTAAGTAGGTAGGTATTGAACCGAGACTAAAAATGCTGAAATGCCTTTCATTCATTTTGCATATATTTTCATGACTGATGAGCACTGAATATGGCGAATCTTCCATAGGACGTTTAAACCCCATTTCACATAAAAAATGCTAAATAATTTATAAAAAAGACCAATATAATTGTTCATGACTCTAGTTTTAAAAATAACGAAACTTCTATACGTCTCCCTTCCAGGATCGAATAAAAAAGTGCTAAACATTTTCTGTATGAATATCTAATTCTAATTTTCATAAACTCGAGTGTCAAATATGGCGAATCTTCTATACGACGTTTTAACCCCATTTCCCTCCTTTAGGAAATTAGGAAAAATATGCTAACTATTTTAATTTATATAAAAATCCCAAATATCAATTTTCATGTCTCTAGCTTTAAAAATAACCAAACTTCCATACGGCGTTTTAACCCCCGTTCACTCTTTTTAGGGGGTTGAATATAAAACATGCTGAAAGAACTGATATTAATTTTGTATTAACAGTGCAAATACAAATTTTCATGACTCTAGCATTCAATACGACGCTTCAACCCCCTATTTTACCCCTTTGGGGGTTGAAGAAAAAAAACCCAAACCACTTTTTTTAAACTTGTAAGATGAGCCCAAACCAATTTTCATGACTTTTACTTTAAAAGTAACGAATCTTCCATATAATGTTTCTACTCCCATTTTACCTTTTTGGGGTTGAATAAAAAAAAAATATTTTTATATTAATAAACATAATCCTTAGCCGTGTGGTCCCCGGCAGAGTAGAATAGGCCCCCCTTACTCTTACCGAGGTGTTGTAAAAGGCGACTAAGGTAAAGTTGCTGGCATGATCATCAGCACCCAGAGAAGGAAAACTCTGCATTTATACCAAAACCCTCGTCAGCCCGTCTGCCAAGCGTGGTGAGTATGGCAATTACCCCTCATGTGATTGAGGGAGGCCCGTGCCCCAGCAGTGGGGACTTAAATGGGCTGACGATGACGATGAAACATAATCCGAATTTTCAAAACTCTATCATCAAAAATGATAGACTTTCATATAACGTTAACCACCCATTTTACCCCTTTAGGGTAGTTGAATTTTAAATACCCCTTCTTAGTGCGCGCCTACATAATAAAAGCTACCCATGTACTAATTTTCATGATTTTCGGTCCAGTAGTTTCGGCTGTGCGTTGATAGATCAGTCAGTCAGTCACCCGCCGAGGCCTTACCTGTTTATTAAGGCGACGGGTAGCCGTAACTAGCGACACCATTCGTTTTTAATTGTTAGCTACTAAAACGGATCTATTTCAAACAATTTCGGGGTTACAACCTCTCGGCAAACACTTATACTATTTATTAAATACAGCACAAATGTTGGGTCCGTTTTTGTACGCGAAAAATTGATTACCGCCAAAAGCGGTCACTTTTAGCGTGAATCAATTTTTTGCGTACGTACAAGTGTTGGGTCCGCATTTGTGCATGGTTATTTAATAAATAGTATAAGTGTTTGCGGAGAATTTGTAATCTCGAAATTGTTTTTTTTTTATAATTCTAATGAAATTCCACGGACACTGGTTCCGTGCCTTTATTGTCCTCGTTATTTTAAGTGTTACAAATTATTTTTGAAATTTGCTCCGCGATAAAATTAAACTAAATTAAATTACAATAACAATCTTAAGTTTAGGCAGTCATGCATTGTTAATGTTAGTAAGATGTATAAAATGTACTGTCATTATTCTCTCTTTTTATTATCTCGAAATTGTTTAAAATAGATCCGGTTTATTAGCAAAAAAATTAAATCGGTTGGCGTCACTAGTGTGCCCTACCCGTCACCTTAATAGTATAGATTTATTATGATATTTTCTAAGCCATAGAAATATGACGGAAATAGCCGGAAGCATTAAATCTCAGTGAATTACCCATTTAACGTCCTATGTTATGAGTGACCCTTGTGATGAGTTCCACTTCGAAATGTTCGTATTGAAGCTTTTTGCATGGCCTAGAGCTTTTTTTGTGGCGTGCACGTTTATAGTAGAAAACAATTTTCACGACAAAAGGCCCTTTCTAGCCTAGGAAATTGGATAGAAGAGTTATCAAACTTTTTAATGTGAGGCTTGAAAGAATTTGGTTTTGTTTTTCTAGGATTATAATGATTGTGTTCTATCATCGTAATATACTACTTAGCTACTACTATTTTATACCTATTTAGATGTAAGTAACTTAAGTTAAATAGCAGTATTAGTAGGGTTGATTAACCACGTGCACCACGTGATTACGGAGGAGCTTTGAGTCATATTTCCAGAAAATGACAACCTGAAGAAGCTACTTCTGACGGGAAAGGTGCGCTGGTCCGATCAAATCAGCTCAACCCTAAACACCACAATCTGTGATGCGATCCACGCGGGCCGAGGGTAGAGTGAGCTGGCGGAAGATAGTAGAAAATTATTCATACCTCTTATTACAAAAAACTGCTCTGATACCGGTTTTAATCCTAAACTAGCAAGTTCATGATTACGGAATAATGTTAGTTCTTAAACTTTTATTACAAATCCTCGACTAACGATAGACCACAGTACCGCAGGATAGTGTCAAAATTGATCGAATCATTCAATCACTTGTTCATTAACATTTCATTTTACATAACCTTATTTTCGTTGTCTGAGGTAAAAATATTTTAGAATTGTTTTAAGCAACAATAAATTAAAATAGTAACCTAAGTAAGGTTTCCAAGTAATATGCATAGGAATCGCTTATATATTTTGGGATTAAATCCAAAAAATAAATTAACTACTTTCTCTCAATTATGTTTGGTGTAAAACGGATTGAACTGACACAGGGATAAGTTATCATGGTTACTGAAACGATTTTTTGAGGTTATTATTTTAGTACTCATTTTAAACTAGGGGTGCGGGTGGTTTAACTAAGTATTATAGTTAATATACTAAATAACGTTAAACTTAGTTTTGTAATAATGTTTACTCTAGTTCTTCAGTTATTCCCAGTATTAATCCCACTACTTTTTTTAAACCACGTTTTGGAATAAGAGGGATAGAGACCACGAGGACAAACGACGCGAGGAGGAGGAGTAGGGTTGATTAAAACTTTTTTCTCAATTATATGTATGTATAGTCATAGTCACATATTTTAATGCAACATTTTGGTACATAGTAATGATATAGAGTAGTCTCCATTTTATTTCACGTCCTAAAAGATAATATTTGAAAAAAAAATGTAGATAACATGAGGACTATCGCCTGTGGTAATTCCGGACCGATACGACCTACAAACCTTCAAGAAATACGCTCTTTGTATTTCTTTTTAAAAGTTCGGCAGCGCACTTGTGACTCCTCTGGTGTTACAGGTGTCCATGGGCGGCAAAGCAGGTGATCCGTCTGCTCGTCTGCACCCTATCTCATAAAAGAAACTAAGTAAGTACCGGCAACACTTTTTATACACGGGGCAATTCACCGTTCCATCTCCTTTTATACAGGAACTGATCTTTAGATTTTTTTGCGCGGCTAAAAAGAATCTTTTGGTGGGACGCATTTTTCCTTATGAACTACATTTATCCCGCTATTTTGTCGACTTTTACTGGGATAGAAATAGGATTTAGCCCTAAATAGCATGTCATGCGCATCGCTTTCGTCAATTGACGATTGCTTGCAGCTTGTGTCCATATTTCTTATCCTAACAAAACTTTATTCACAGAGCGGCATTATCGCATATATACCTATTTTATATTTAATTTATTACATAAATTATTACTGAGCTCTAAATTGAATTTGAATTGTAAATCGAATGTCGTCTGGCAAAATTTTGTCCGCAATTTAACTACCAAATAATCGGGCTTTACATTCAAATTTAATCTGTAAAACCGTGTGTTTAATTCATAATTCTTGTAATTAAATTATCCCAATACTTACTTGGTGGGTTTATAACCTACAAGCCCCGGTGGCGCAGTGGTTGGTGGGTCGCACTTTAAAGCGACGGCTGCGCAAGAGGTTCGGGTTCAATCCCCGGGTCGGGCTAAAAATTTGTACCTAAGTTTTCGGTAAGAAATTCTTAGTGGCAGTCTGGAAGTTGACGGTGTTGTACCCCCGTGCCTCGAAATGCACGTTAAGCCTGCGTTGGTCCTGCGCCCGATCCCTCTCCGGTCGTGTCACACTAGTGTCCCATCGGAATATTAGGGTAAGGGAATAGAGAGTGCACATGTGTTTGCGCACACACTTGAGCACTATAATATATCCTGCGTACGGGGCCGCCGTAGGTAGCCGTAATTGATTGGAGGATATTATTATTATTACCTACAAGCTTATTTGTCGTAGAAGAGTGAGGATTCGTCTTCGAGACACCTCCATCGCGTCCGTTGTATCTGCAACGTGCTAACTAAAAGTGCCGTCAGCTAACTAAAAGCGACTCCCTGTGGTTTAGCGGACGTCATTGTGGGCTCTCTATTTGCTTACCAACAGGCTAAGGTGTGCCAATATACTGTGCCACTTTAAAAAAAATATTAT
The DNA here is from genome assembly GCA_019059595.1 of Marasmia exigua. NCBI lineage: Eukaryota > Metazoa > Arthropoda > Insecta > Lepidoptera > Crambidae > Marasmia > Marasmia exigua. The sequence goes on from CM032473.1 coordinate 24,279,373, forward strand.
CCTCTCCATAAATTACTCATGCTATGTAATTAGCTAGGTAAAATGATGATTTCCAAGATGGCTGGTGTAAGGTTTTTTAAGTAATCGGTAAACATGAACAGACGGATCACCTGATGGTAAGCGATTACCGCCGCCCATGGACAATCTAGTAAAGTCACAAGTTGCTAATGTTTAAACTCTCCTGCCCCACGGGCCTTCGGTATCTCCGGTCTATCCTCACTCACTGGGCGAAATATGCGCAGCGCTGCTTCACGCCGGTTTTGTGTGAGACCGTGATTATACACCGTGTTTCTTACACCCTTATCGGGGGCATTATGCTGATGATTAAAAACATTTTCCCCCAAGGTACATAGGGTCTAATCTGAAAAAAAAAATGTCTCCCCATACAATTTTCACCAATAAGCTAATTAATTTTGTATTGGAAGGTGATTTCTTTTTCTGCGATAAGACCTTATGTTCCTTGAGGGAAAATGTTTGTTTTCATCAGCATAATGCTCTCAATAAGGGAGTAAGGAAAAGTCCTCGAGTGGAGGCCACGTACAGGAAGTCGCAGCCGTGGCAGGCCCCCAACAAGGTGGACCGACGATCTGGTGAAGGTCCCGGGAATACATTGGATGCGGGCGGCACAGGACCGCTCTGTGTAGAGAACATTGGGGGAGGCCTATGTTCAGCAGTGGACGTAGACCGTAGGACCAGGATAGTTGGCAGTTGGCACTCTTTGAGGGCTTAGGCCACGTTCAACAGTGGACGATAGACTGATTGATAAACTACCTTTAACTGCTGAAGCTGCTCCTTGAAGTCTGACTCGGCGAAGGTGATGGACGCCGCGCAGGTGATGTTGGCCGCTTCCAGCTGCGTCACCAGCTCGTTCACCGCCAGGGAGTAGATCTCTTCGTTCTGCGAGAACGCTGTCACGGTGTCCCAGCCGAACTGTCTGGAAACATCATCAGTATTACACTGGCTGCTTACGTTTATATTTTCCATCGAGTATCGTCGTTGAGCTTGGTCAAATCCATACTTTTCAGAATACATAAAATTCTAACTTATCCTGAATGATTGAAGGAAATGATTTTTGGTTGATGGGCGGTATCAGAAAGATGAGAAGGGGTCCAACCAGAAGTGATACAGTATTAAATCCCCCAGAAGATAATGTTATACTGTACTAGCTTTTGCCCGCGGCTTCGCTCGCGTTAGAAAGAGACAAAAATAGCCTAAGTTCCTATCCGTCCCAGCAACCGTCAGCACTAAAAAAATCACATAAATCCGTCGCTACGTTTTGCCGTTAAAGACGGACAATCTGACAGACACACACACTTTCAGATTTATAATAATAGCAAGTAGGTATACATATATCGGTGTTACTCAACGGTTTTACCAAATTTTAATATCAATGGACAGCGTATTCTCCTGGTTTGTGTGCCCATCAATCTAGCGTTGAAGTGTCCCAACACAGTCTATTAGGAAAGTTCCATGCAATCTCCCGAAATCAATCAAGAGCCGAGTCGCGTTCCACATTGGACAACATAAGGCCCCTTGCTGCTACACTTTGGAGTGGCCAATCTCCAGTATAGGGAATGTTATGTCGTAGTACTAAGTTACAAATGCAAGTGACAGTTCCCTGAATTAGTAATTCAAGTTCACTTATGTATATTAAAAGCCTATTTGTTTCACTCACTCTTTCTAGACCAAAGTAGTTCAGATACTTCAGAGTGCATAAGAACTAATTTAGACAAGTTAATACGCGAAGTTGAAAGTTAAGTACATACTTTATTATTTATTTATTTTGAAAACCGCACATCACGTCAGAACGCCAAATTCCATCCACATCACCTGGATGGATTTATATCGACTATAGTGCGTTTCTCACGTCATTTCCTACCACGAACAGTAAAACTGTGGAACCAGCTGTCATCCGTGGTGTTTCCGAACAGACGCAACTTGGTGACCTTCAAGAAAAGGGTGTACTCCTTTCTTAAGAGCCGGCAACGCATATGTGATACCTCAGGTGTTGCAGATGTCCATGCGCGGCGGTGATCACTTACCATCAGGTGTGCCGTCTGCTCGTTTGTCCGCTATAATGTAAAAAAAAAACCAACAGCGTTTACAAAAAAATTCATACAATGTATTTTTCTTAACATAAGGCCAATACACATTTTCCTAAGTTAACTACAAATCAATGCTGAATAGACAAAATATTACGAGCGAGAAAAATACATTTTATGATATCTATTTCAGTAGACCACTTAGTTCATCGGAGCCAGGTCCATAACTTTCACTCGGTAATTTAATTGAACTAAAATAAGGAGTGATTTGCTGAATTTCTCGTATAACTACTGATTCAAATTTAAAATTAACTTCTGAATTTAGTTCAGTAGTCAATGAAACAACTGTTTATCTTTAAATTATTGTAACACTCTTCTTACTTGAGTGAATGGTTATGCGTAGCGTGAAAATTGTTTGAGCAGAACTAAGGCTCTGCGATGTTTGATTGGATGGCTAATAGTCAATCTTGGGGTAGATAACATTTACACTAGGGCCAGTGGTTTCGCAAAGCGTAGTTGGTGTAGCTAAATTGCTTTTACTGTTTGACGGTTAAGTATACTATTTTAGGTAGGGGAACCTAAGTAGTCATGCTCACTCAAATGTCTCTGAGGTGGTGGCGGCAAAGCGTAGTTGGTGTAGCTAAATTGCTTTTACTATGTTTGACGTTTAAGTATACTATTTTAGGGAGGGGAACCTAAGTAGTCATGCTCACTCAAATGTCTCTGAGGTGGTGGCGGCAAAGCGTAGTTGGTGTAGCTAAATTGCTTTTACTATGTTTGACGTTTAAGTATACTATTTTAAGGGGGGGATCCTAAGTAGTCATGCTCACTCAAATGTCTCTGAGGTAATGGCGGCAAAACGTAGTTGGTGTAGCTAAATTGCTTTTACTATGTTTGACGTTTAAGTATACTATTTTAAGGGAGGGATCCTAAGTAGTCATGCTCACTGAAATGTCTCTGAGGTAATGGCGGCAAAGCGTAGTTGTGTGTAGCTAAATTGCTTTTACTATGTTTGACGGTTAAGTATATTATTTTAGGGAGGGGAACCTGAGTAGTCATGCTCACTCAAATGTCTCTGAGGTGGTGGCGCTATGTGGCGGGTCATTGCATTCCCTCATATGGTTGAGTGAAAATGATAGCTGACACATACGTCATACTTGTGAATAGGTGCCATCTTTGGGCACTGGTCTTCCTCGGTTTACCTCATAATATAAATTTTATTATTTCATTCATTTTATATTGTTACAATTCAACAGTATGGCTCAGTATGAGGATTATGAAATATTGTTTGAAGGTTTGGCGATTAAAAAGAGTAACTGGCGAGTGTCACAATCAGAAACATCTTTCCGTATCGGTGGTAGAATCACATTATGTTTATTTATTTTTTTAGTATATTATGTATAAACATATATGTATTGTATTTACATGTTACTTAAATGTATGACGATTTGATTTGTAAGTGCTGTGTACTAGCCTATATATAAAGAATTGTCTTTAATCCTAGTTTTTATTTTGATTAATCCTAGTGCTAGCCCTGAATTGCGGTGTTCCCTAACTGCTGTGGAAACCATAAGGAGAATCCTACAAATATTTTTAATGCTAAAGTTTGTTAGGATGTATGGATATTTTTACACTTACACGTGCAGAGGGCTGGACCAATTTTGATAAAATTGTTATGCAGGAACATTCATTATGCGGATAACACCGCTGCGTGGAGCTATTTCACATCCTAATAGTTATATATCAAACAGTCTGCAATTTACGAGGAGGTCGTCGGTTCGATCCTCACCCTGGACAAAAATCGTGTGATGAACACTGGTGCTTATTCAGTATCTGAGTGGAAATATGTATTTAATTTAAATATTATATTTGTGATTATGTATTTATTATATATATCGTGCTGAGTAGCTTGTTTTTGTATTCATAACGATGATAATATCCTCCAACTTCGGCTACGGTGGCCAATCTCAACGATCAGCCACTTACGCAGGATATATTATAGCGCTCAAGTGTTTTTGCAAACTCAAGTGCAATTTCTATTTCCTTACCCTCATATTCCAATGGGACACTACTGTGTCACGACCGGAGAGGGATAGGACGCAGGACCAACGGCTTAACGTGCTTTCCGAGGCACGGGGGTCATCATCATCATCATCAGCCCACTTAAGTCCCCACTGCTGGGGCACGGGCCTCCCTCAATCACATGAGGGGTAATTGCCATACTCATCACGCTTGGCAGACGGGTTGGCGAGGGTTTTGATATAAATGCAGAGTTTTCCTTCTCTTGGTGCTGATGATCATGCCAGCAGCTTTACCTTAGTCGCCTTTTACGACACCTCGGTAAGAGTGAGGGTGGCCTATTCTACTCTTCCGGCGACCACACGGCCCATAACCAGTAACCACAACCAGTGTGCCCAGGCACCCCCCGTGCCTGGGCACACTGGTTGTGGTTACTGGTTATGGGTTACAAGAACGCCAACTTCCAGACTGGCTGACACTGAGAATTTCTTTACAGAAAAACTCAGGTACAAATTTTGGCCTGACCCGGGGATCGGTCCCGGGACCCCAAGCGAAGCCGTCGCTTTAAAGTTCGACGCACTGTCCACTGCACCAACGAGGCAGTCATAAGTCAACGAGGTACAATGATAAATAGTCATCTAAGGTCCGAAATGAGAGGAGCACCCTCAAACAAGTTTTGCTCGGTTGCCAGGGACGCGATGAATAGGCACCGGCGGAGGCAGATCACACAACCCGTAAACCATTAATCAATATTTCACAACATCACATACATTGATCTGACTCCGAGATAGTTAGCTCAAGCACCTGTGTTGGATATCAAAATCAGCAGCGGAATTACAAATGTATACATTTAATACTTTTCTTTTGTAAATCATCATCATCATCAGCCTATCACAGTCCACTGCTGGACGTAGGCCTCTCCAATTGTTCGCCACTGTGATCTATCCATGGCTTCTCGCATCCAGCTCTTGCCAGCCATCCTGCGCAGATCGTCCCTCCACCTAGCCAGAGGGCGCCCTACATTACGTTTGCCAAGACGCGGTCTCCACTCCAGAACTCGTTTATCCCATCGGTTGTCGGTTCTGCGGCTAATATGGCCAGCCCACTGCCACTTAAGCTTGCTAATCCGGTGAGCAATGTCGATAACTTTGGTTCTCTGCCGGATCACCTCATTTCGGATTCGATCTCGGAGAGAGACGCCGAGCATTGCTCGTTCCATAGCCCGCTGAGCGACCTTTAACTTGTAATTATAATACATAGAAAACACCCAGACCAATACAAACATCGCAATCGCTTGCAATCATCAGATTGTCCGTCTGCTCGTCCAAACCACCAAGTTCATGCACACAAATGTTTGTACTGTGCAGGGATCGAACCTGAAATCAGAGGCAGCGTTCACTACCACTGATCCAAACGGGTCGTCATGGTCAAAAAGAAGTAGAATGCTGTGGCGAGCAACTGACAAACCGGCGGAATAACAAGTGACAAATACGTCAACGTCATTCGATTGAGCGGTAAAATAAGAAAATGGGAAAATCGTCTTTGGTCTAAAACTAAGTCTATGGTGAAAATTTGTAGCACGGTATTGTAATAAAAAGTTTATAAAATATCGTGAATAATTGTCTTATATTCCGCATTCTCTAACAATACGTATGAGTATTGCTTTGCAATTCTCCAAAGCCACATACTAATTAGCTGCTATGTTGTCGAAATTGCGGTTCTGTAATTGACAAGCTTTCGGCCTCAACCACAGCTCCGTTGGGCTAGTGACGATATAATCGTCAGTTTATTACCTAATATCTTCGATCGATGGTAGCTCAATGGATACGAACGCGCCTTCCACGCAGGTGGTCGAAGTTCGAATCCGAGCATGCACCAATGGTTTTTTCAAATCTATGTGCGTATTTCTATCATTACCATGTGATCGGCGGTAAGGGAGAACATCGTGAGGAAACCTACACATTTCGGAAAAAGTTTCTGAAACGTGTAACCATGATTCAGTTGGTCTGGTTCCCCTGTTAATAAGGGTTGCCAAGGTCAGACGGCAGTCGTTTCATTGTAATTACCAGACCCCCCAATCCTGAATCCTGGTCTAAGCGTACCCTGGGCTCCAAAGCGACATCTTTGGACGCAACCGGGAATTACACGCTAAGATGAAGGAAGAAAGGATCTTCGATCATATAGAATTGATGATCGAAGGCTAATATTAATGAACTTCATACGCAAAATTCTTTGTCTGCTTCGTGACAAGAGTATTTTTACGATCGAAGGTCCAGTCCCACCCGATAACGTATCGAGGTTTTTTTTTGTGTTCGTTATTTACCTGCTTAAGGTAACGGGTAGGGAACACTAGCGACGCCAATTGATTTAAATTGTTTGCTAGTAAACCATATATCTTTTAAACAATCTCGGAAAGCACTTATACTATTTATTTAACACTTACATATGGGTGATTCTCTGAAATTTGTCATTCCGGTTTCTTGGCGTCTGATTTCTATGGGCTCAAAAATATTGTTCAAATTAGAATTTTACATTGAAATCAGAAGAAGTTTAAATTGAAAGAAGGTTGGGTATCTTTAAATGTTTTTATTTCAATTTAAAATTCTAATTTGAACAATATTTTTGAGCCCATGGAAATCAGAAGCGCGTGATTTTGTACTTGAAATTTCAATTACTGCCTAAAACGCTAATCCAAATTTAGAGTGGAAAAACAGTTCAAAAAGTGTTAAAAATAAATCCGGTTTAGTAGCTAACAATTCAATTGGCGTCGCTAGTGTAAGATACTCATGGCCTTAAAAATTATTCAATAAAATACAATGTTTGCCAATTGACGACCCGTTTGGAACAGTGGTAGGTAACGCTGCTTTGGTTCATGGGTTGCGGGTTCGATCCCCGCACAGTACAAACATTTGTGCGCATGAACATGTCTGTTTGTATTGGTCTGGGTGTTCCCTATGTATTATAAGTATGTATTAAAAAAAAAGTATTATACGTATATATTTGTAATCCCACTGATGATTCTGATATACGTAACACAGGTGCTTGAGCTACCTATCTCGGAGTCAGATCAAGGTATGTGATTTTGTGAAATATTTATTTATTTAATGTTTGCCAATGAAATTTAAATAAACTTAAGGGAAATTAAACTATATTTATGAATAGAAGTTTTTTTTCTTTTTTTTATGAAATAGTTGGCAGACGAGCCAGCACGACGAGGTCAGCAGCAGCAGAGTAGAGAGCAGAAGTTGACAAAGTTAAGTTAAAAGTTAATTTCTTAAGCAAATTGTTTATTTCATTCATTAATAATTGTTTATTATATTTAAATTATATTTAACATTGTTGATCAAAGCTCTTATCATTAACTATTAGTTTGAGATAGGCTTTGACGGGTAAAGAACAAATATCATGAATATGCAATGACTTCGTCTAAATTCACACCCGAAAAACAAGGTAAGCCTCAGTCGGTTTCGTTCCATGAAATATTTAAATAGGTACCTACCTAGACCTAGTATTGAAGGAATAATGCCTTTGTGGTAATATTTAGATTGATGAATAATCTTAACTATAGATACAATTATTTCTAAGGATTGGGTTATTCCCTTACTCTCATATTCCAATGGGACACAACTGTGACACGACCGGAGAGGGATCGGGCGCAGGACCAACGGCTTAACGTGCTTTCCGAGGCACGAGGGTACAAGACCGCCAACTTCCAGACTCCGGGCTGCCACTAAGAATTTTTTACCGAAAATTTAGGTAAAAATTTTTGGCCCGACCCGGGGATTGAGCCCGGCACCGCTTTAAAGTGCGACCCACTAACCACTGCGCCACCAAGGCAGTCAAAAAAAGCATACTTACCTATTACATAAACCACCTTCTCACGCCCATATTTATAAACATAATAAATTATATGGCCGTCATTCTATACCATACACAACCCAATATATCAAAATTTTAGAGTGTTTTTTATCATAATATGCTCTTACATCTTGGCTGGTCATAAAGGGAACATGACAATAACCTAATACTGTAATGTAGTGACAATAATAAAATAAAATAGATTTATGGACTTAGATCATATTTTTTAAATATGTTTTTTCATTTAATTTGACCGATACAATCAATCGATTGGTTAGTCAAACCGTAGTCAAATCCGTCGATTAACTAAACTACTAAACCCGTCGATAAACTTTAATCAGTATCTTCGATCATCGATCGATTAGTCAGGTAACACCATAGGAATGTTTTGCTTTGCACTTTTCGGTGGCTGCATTTGCATAGCGTCAACAAAAACCGATGTTGGAAGTCTAGTTTTAAAGCAACGTTTCTTTTTTATTTTATATTAGGCGTAAAAAAAAAGATTACCTGATGAAAGCTATCCTTGCAGGGTTGTGCGACGAGTCTGGTGCCACCGTCCGGCAGAAGAGGGGAAACTCGGACCGGTCGCTGAGAGCTGGCGATGTGGACCCAAAGGAAACCTACACAAAAATATATTAAATAAATATTTTAATATTTATTGCAAATAGCTTAAATCTATTACAAACTTATGGGCATAATCATACATATTAGTACTTATATTTGAACTAGGATGACCTGCGTTTCAGGCTAAAAATAGGTCCTAGAAAACTATATTAGTAAAAACAATAAATTACAACTTGAAACATAATATAACTCTTAAGATATATAGAGATATATTATACAGATATATTAAGAAATAATTATTTGGGAATAAAAAGGACTAAGATAACAATCATTTTCAGTTATAACCTGTGCGGATAATCGCACCCCACGAGTGCGAGTATAGACGCAAATAGTGTGCGAGCGAGAAGTGAATAGATGCGCCGCCATTTCTGATCCCATTCTTTATCCGCACAGGTTGTATAAATAAACATACAATTTCAATAACAGATACCTATAGATAGGTATAATAATAAATGCCAAATTTTTAACTTATCTTACGCGCATGTAAATAATGAAGACTAATTAAATAAACACAAATAAACCTGTGTATTATATTTAATATTATTACATATTATATTGATCTCATCTTCCTTTCCTGTTATTGACGATCGCGGTCGTTAGTCCTCTCCCAGATCCATCTATATATTGTAGGTATAAAATATATCTTCTCAAACCTTATAACATATCTATAAGTATTACATTTTGATTGACCGGATGGCGCAATTGGTAGTGACCCTACCTCTTACGCCAAAGGTCGTGGGTTCGATCCCCACCCTGGACAAACATTCGTGCGATGAACACTTGTGTTTGTTCGGTGTCTGGGTGTAATATATGTATTTAAGTATATATTTGTGTTCCTCTGTTGTCTGTTATCTGTAACACAAGTGCTTAAGCTACTTATTACGGAATCAGGTCAACGTATGACATGTTGTGAGAATGTTTATTATTATTACATTTTGTATAATTTGTGTAGGTTACATTGTATTTTAGTTAGGTAACATTCGTATATATTAGTGTATGATAACGTTTTATTTATTATCTAGATATATGTGTTTTATACTTTAAATTTATTTAATCAATGTTCAAAATCAAAAGGATTGCACGACCCTCCCCTCTTCTATCTAATGTCCTTTACCTGAAGGTTGTCTGGTAGAGATCGCTCCTAGCGATAAGACCGCCTAAATTGTACATTGTATCTCTGTATACCTAGCTTTTAAGTTTTGTATGTTGTGCAATAAAGAGTATCTATCTATCTATAGATAGATAGATAGATACACTTTATTGCACAAAATTTACAGATCTTAGCCTAAGTTATTATACTAAAACAATGTAGACGGTCTTATCGCTAATAGCGATCTCCTCCAGACAACCTCAGGGTAGAGGAAAAGTATAGGAAAAGGGGTAAGGCAGTGCAAGTCAGAAAAAGAGAAAAAAAAAGACATCTATCTATTGAATAATGTAACAATTTAAAAAGAAATGCAATTTATGTGCAAAGATATAATGTTTCACTTGTGTTGTGATTCCACTGATGTTGTAGGGACATCCGTGGACGGTGGCCATCGTTTCTTATTAGGTGACCTGTCTGCTCGCCTGCCACCTCCCCTCCTCATCTTAGCGTGTAATTCCCAGTTGCGTCCAAAGCTGTCACTCTGGAGTCCAGGGTACGCTTGGACCATGATTCTTGAGTTGGGTAGTCTGGTAAATATAATGAAGGGACTGACGTTTTGACCTTCGCAACCCTTTAACAGGGGAACCGGACCAATTGAATCATGCTTACACGTTTCAGAAACTATCCGAAACGTGCAGGTTTTATCACGATGTTTTTTCTCACTGCCGATCAACGAGCTAATGGTAGAATTACGCACATCGATTTGAAAAATCGAGAGATACATGTTCGGATTAAAACCCGGTCCCCACGTATGGAAGGCGCGTTCTAAACCCCTGAGCTATCATCGCTCGTCTGAAACCTAACACACTAAAAAAAGATTTTTCTTTTAGTTTCAGATTCTCGATAATTATAAAAACTAAGTTGACTCTCTAGTAAGTAACATATGGGTGACAAAATTAACGAAAATACGTACAAGTTAATACAAATACATATTAAATTATTTACGTGTGTTCAGGGCGGTAATTTTAAAATACTTTATTATATTGACGGATTTAAATACCTATAGATAGATTAAGATTTTTTCCGTCGAAATTCAGCTTCAATTTTATACAAAAGGCTCACACACTTATGAGTAAATTATATATGTAGAGACGGCTTCACAGTAAAAACCATTTGTATTTCGTATATAAATTTGAGTTCCGCCTTTCAAAGATAAGGTAACATTTTTCTTCAATTCCACAATGTTATAAACAATACGACAAACATAAACATGTTGGCTTGGATCACAAACAAAATTGAGACAAAAGAAGGTTTCGCTCATAAACAAAATGTTGTTCCAGGAATTTCAAGCGAGAAAAATTGCAAAGATCCCGCGTAAGGTTAAAAAGTAAAACAACATTAAAAAGTTTTCTCTCAAACAGAATTATGTAGATTACTTCAAACATGGTATCGCATTTCGATTACTTCTTGTGCGGGGAAAATCCAGGTATTGGCGTGAAAAATAATTAAAAGGCAGCTTTTCTAATTTTGGTGGTATAATGAAGTACCTACCTACTAAAAAAATAAAGTACCTACATAAAAAAAATCTGCGAAAAAAAACCGCCTTCAAAAACCACGAACTAAAAAGTGTAAAATAATATTTCTATCGGCGCCCAATACATATCTTGTAATGTAATACAACATTCAATTATTCAACAGGGATTAGGTGCGTAAATACTGGTCACTGTTTTGAAAAAAGATACAAAAACATTACGAGTCCCTATAAAATTTCAGAGTTCCCCTCAATTTTTCCAGGATCCCATCATCAGATCCTGATATCCTGATCATGGTACCTATCCGGGACTATCTACAAAAAAGAATCATCTAAATCGGTTCATAAATGGCAAAGTAATCGGCAAACAATCATAAAAAAAATATACATGTCGAATTGAAAACCTCCTTTTTTATGAAGTAGGTTAAAAAAGACAAAGACATCCATGACGCCAAAGGCAGAAAAAAAATAACTTTTTAATGCCGTCTGGCATACGAAGAGGCTCCAACACTTCTGCATATTTCATAGCAGAGGTGCAGTCAGCATGTCCGGGGGGTCGTGCACATGGCTTCCTACCCATCACCACGACCCCCCACTATGGACGATGAGAGGGTGATCAGGGGTTTTAGTCGGTAGACCCCCGCCGTCATGCGTGGGGAGTCCGACACAACCCGTCGGTCCCGAGGCTGGGAATGCGTAATGCATTTCCCCTGGGTGGAAAAAAAAAGGTGCAGTCAGCATCAAAATGATTTAGAGTTCAAACCTACCAAAAATATCTTAACATTTGACAAAAGACAACTGTACCTATGTCTGTAGGTATATTATGGCAAGGCGCATTTGCATTTTTTGTTCGAGAACAAATAACAACACCTTAAGGTACAAAAATATTTGAGCTATGCTAAAAGTTTTTGTCAAATGTTGGTAGGTTTGACCATTGAACTTGGCGCTCCCTCAAATCTCAATTCTTTTGTCGTTCAAGTCATAAACTATCCATATACTATGTTGAACTTGGCTTTCATTTCACTTTATGTTTTTGATGGGATTTCCTCGCGAATGAACTATACATAGATCTATCTATAGTTCGTTAGTTGTCACTCCATCCCAGATATTCAGCAGTCGTGTGTCTAAGAGATTATATCAGAACTAGCTTGACGATAACTAAATCAGGATAGCCGTGCTCGTACATGGTCAATACCAATTCGATTAATGCGCCACGTATGCAATAAACGTCGAGCTTAAATCAAATATTGGTGCTTACTAAGCCCAGAATATTCGCAGATTATTTCCCATCTCCTCCCGGGATTTGAACCTTGTTGAAACCGCTGTAGGTTTATTTTCCGAAAACACTTTCGCGATTTGAGAGGTCCAGCTAAACTTACTGATCCGGTCGTAGTTGTAACAGCTAACAACGGGCCCAGTTTGCTGGTTTAAACTAGTTATACTCGTAGTATTGTAACACAGTATAAAAATTTGCAGAGTTACGAAATATACAGGTTGCTTTTGGTTGAAAAGTTTTCCTGGTCATTATACGCCCGACGACAAGCTTTTGTCATTAGGGTCTGAAAAATAATGCTATTGCATTATATTATTGCATAACCAACTGGTCATTTTACACGGTATATGGAAGTTATTTACAAACTTGGTTTTTGGAGAAATGTAAATGACCAAGCAACTCGCGACGCTAAAAGAAACCCAGCGGCGTGACACAGCGCCTGTGCGGTGTTTCGCCGGGTTTTTTTAGCGTCGCGAGACCAGAAGCCCAATCCAGGATGAGGGGGGGGGGGGTGTTTAAAAGTTGGCAGCGCACTTGTAACATAAATGGTGTTGCAGGTGTCGATGGGCCAGTAGCAATCTATAAAAAACATGTGTCTGATAATTCGTTCACCGATCGAAACGTTCTTTGTCTTTCAACTGGGAATTTTTATACTGTGCTCATAGTTTTATTGTTTACCTGATCCGTGTCATACGTCTCTTTGACTCCTATACAGGCTTCATCTTGATACAGGATCCACTTGAAAGACAATTTATAGGCAACTTTGATGTTAGTAGTAAGTTGTGATTAGCAGTCAGTTTCAAACTGGCGGGGATATTTTGACAGGGTCTTCATATGATACTAATTTAAGTTTGGCCGTGATACATCTGGGTTGTGTCAATAAGTTAATACAATTTGATAAAACAATTTGATAATACAAGAGATAAAGATTAGTTCCACTTTGTACCAACAGATGGAGCTAGGTGTTAATTACATCGCGCAAACGTTTCTCATTTTGGAAGAGGAGGAGAGTACTCCTCCTCTTCAATTACATTGTTCTCTTCTTCTCTTCAATTACATCATTACAAAATAATGATAGATTGATTATGCTCGTAAGCTGGGACCCCTGCTTAGTAGTTGCGGAGGTAAGTAATAGACTAGTAAGTAACTAAGTAACAGACTTTCCTAATCCTGGGTTATGGTCCAAGAGTCCCCGAAATACTTACCCGCTTTTAGACGCAAGTGAGAACTCAAACTCACTTGTGTTTATTGCTTTCATGAATGTTACAAAACAGGTGGTATAGAAATATTACAGTACATCATGTTACCCGCTTGGGCGGACACAAATTTGTACATTTTTAAGCATCTCACATAGCTTCCGTTGTAATTGCAACGTGGGCTCTTGACTTTATATTGTATGAGTTGATATTGATGTTGTGTATGTGTGTGTGTGTGTGTCTGTGTGCCTGTCTATGGCATCGTAACTCCCGAACGAATGAACCGATTTGAAGTTTGTTTTTTTTTGTTTGAAAGATGAATAAGGGGGATTGTTCTTAGCTATATTGGATAAAAATCGATCCATGATTCTTTTTATTATTTATACTACCAATGAATCTGTCAAAAAAAATTCTTTTATTTTTATTTTGACATGTTTAATTTTTATTTTTTTTTCAAATAGTGAATGACCCGCTTAGAGTAAGGTATAAATACTGGCTTTCGGGCTGTCGCATGAAATTTTGTCGTCTGATTTTCTTCAATTTTACCTTTTACCTTTTTTTCTTTATCTTATAAGCGCTTTGGATATTTATAATCTGTTAGTTTGTAAGAGACCATGTTAAATAAATAAATAAATAAATCAGGTGACCCACTTGCGCGTTAGTCGCTTCATCATCCTCCTGCTCTTTTTCCAGTTTATCTGGAGTCGGCGCAGTATGTCTATCTTTTCCATACGTCCCTGTCATTTGTCATCGAATCATACACTCCTTTTGTAATCATTTCATACTTCACACAATAGGTACATCCATCTCTTTTTCGTTAGTCGCTTCTAGCATTAAAATAGGGAAATAACACGCTTGGTGAACCTCAATTTACCTGCACAATATTCCAGTAGGGGACAATCTTGGCGATGCTCTCCGTCACTTCGGAGCACGCCGTGCCCAGCAGCATCACCATCCTGGACTCCCGCTCTGTGTACAAGGCGTGAAAGAACCGGTCCACCCCCACTCCAGGATCGCACTGGGAAGATGAAAAAATGTTAGCATATTAGGATAGGTATTTGTAGCAGTCTCCAAATACAAGGCAACGCGGGAATCCATTTTATGCGGGCGGCACTGGACCGATCTGTGTGGACGTATATAATTCGGTGAAATGATGGATGATGAGACAATATAGCAAATATCATTCGTTTAGGGTTTCTTAAAAATATTTTATGTAGGTTTTATAAAAAACTGTACCTTTAAATAAACACACATAAATAATGTTGTAACACTATTACATATTCAAATAAAACAAAAAGTTTGTGGTTGTTACCAACATTACACTTTTTAACGGCCATTATTGGCCCCGTGAATTCGCGCCATATCTTCTTAGTTTGTGATTTGGTTTGTGATTCGCGCGCATTTGTTTTTAGAAGAAAAAACTTAATGTAATTTTTTTCTTTTGCGACGTCCAATCTGCCAGTATTTTGATTACGCGCCCATTTTCTTATGTCTCAATTTTCGGTTAGCTTTTTGTTTTCAAATTAAATAAATCCTCTTTGCTTTAATAAAATTGAAAACTTTTTTCATTAGTCATGACTTTGTATAAAACCAGAATGGTTTTATAATTTTAGATATAAAATTTATGCTCCGAGATATTAATTTCATATTATAAATGAAGATCTTGTACTTTGCATAGAGCCATAGATTATATTTGACATTCATATCACGTTGTAAAATGGCATTGTAATCCTATTTTTTGATTTTTTTCTATTAAAATTAATGGACGCTTAATGAATGAATTAATTCTGACTTTTGATTCATGATAATCATTTTTGCACAAACCTTAGTATCATTAGTGATGAGTTGCAGCCTGTAGCCAGGCAGTAGGCCTCTCCTGTTGACATGCATGACGGCCAGTTTGGCTGCAGCCAGCTCAGAGGCGCCCTCCGTGCGAGGAGCGTCACCCACTGATAACTCGAACAGGCCCAGGATGGAGACTATTCTGTTCGTCGTCGCTTTTGGCATCTCTGGAAATAATAAAGGAATTTTAGAATAATATTCGCCAGCTCTCGAATTTTCGATGGTTGATTTAGTGAATTTACAGAGCAGTATTGCAGAACTAAGGAGATATCTGTGTGACGATTTCTTCAATGTGAATTGTGTGCTTTGTGCGGGCAGAAGGTGTTTCTCAGATATTTGTTTCTTTTTTAAACTTAAGTGGAAACTTTTAATAATTGGCCTTGTTTTATTTAAAGGCAGTGTTATTTATTGATTAGCTGTAAGATTCCCAAACATTGGAAAATAAAATAAATAAATCTCCAACAATAGGAGTATGTATAACGTTTTACATTTTATGATGAATTGAAAAAACATTGTTGGCGACGTCTCATATCGGAGGTAAAGTTTCATCTTTGGTTGCAGAGCCATACCTCGATGGCTAATATTATGGTTGTAATGTCGGGTTCTTGATTAAAAGATTATTTGAGGTCTTCAGGGTTAATTTTATAAATAGATAATTTTATAATTGTACAGAGAGACGTGTTGCCTAACCGAGATCAGAGGGAAGAGACTCTTGACAGATGACACTTATGTGACATAAGTTTGACATTTAACTTTTTAATCAAAATACGTTCCAATACTCGTACAATGGTAAGTGATAAAACGTGGATATTATGTAACAGTGAGTGGACATGTGGCAGTCGAAAAATTTTGAAATATCCTCCTGCGATCAAATGCGAGTTATCTAGGAGCCCAATTCTCGTGCTCGTGACATATATCACTAAAACATGGTTTTTTGTATGGTTTTCAGGTGATATCCGCCATGTTGTTAAAATGTCACGAGCACGAGATGGGGCTCTTGGGCGCCAGTACAGATAGGTCGTTCCTTGCTGGTAAAATGATTACCATTTTCGAAGCTGCGCCACTGCTACGAAATGTACACTCGTAGCAAGGGTCGTAGCCGCTTGGTAGACAAGCGTCTACGAAACCGCTACGTTGCTGTAGCCGGATCGTAGCATTGTGCTGTGAGCTGTGCGCAGCCGCAGCGGCTTGTAGCAAGGATGACGTAGAGATATAAAGATTTTTTTATGCGTTAGGTGGCAGACGAGCGGACGGATCACCTTTCAAAGCTCTGATTTTTATTCCAAGATCTATATAGAACATTTTTAAGTCAAATTAGTATAAAGCGGTCAGTTATTTAAATTTTATTTTATTTGAAGAAATTTTCAGTTCCCAGTTTTAAGGCAAGATAATATTGTGTCAGCCCGACGGCTCGGTAAGCACGTAATGCCTACGCACATTACGTAGGTCCTGCGGCCGATCCCCTTTCGCTCATTTCCCACTGGTGTTCCATCAGAATATGAGGGTTCTTTTATGTCATAGGTGGCAGACGAGCAGACGGATCACCTGATGGTAAGCGATTGCCGCCGCCCATGGATACCCGCGACAACAGTGGATACCTTTAGATAACAAGTGCGCTGCCAACCTTTAATCCCCCTTTCCCCCGGATTGGGCCTCCGGTACCTTCAATCATGCAGCGAAACACAGCACAATGCTGCTTCACGCCGGTTTTCTGTGAGGCCGTGGTATCACTCCCGTTGAGCCGGCCCATTCATGCCGAAGCGTGGCTACCCACGGTAATATGAGGGTAAGGGAAAATTAGATCGTGAGAATATTTATTCTTCTATTATCAACCGACCACTCAATCCTGGATGGTCAGATAGGAATTTTATTCCTATCTGACACCAACCACCTACTGTCCATGTGGGTATTCAGTTAGGAATGTTGTATATTAACCAGCCACCTTATTTCTGGGTGGTGGTTCGGCGAAGGTAGATAGCCAGCGAGCAAACGGATCACCTGGTGGTAAGTGAAAAAAACTGTTTTATTATACACGGGCCCCATGCATCTAGATGTGCTATATGAAATTTGAATCCAGTTTCATGTTCACGAAGTATTGTAGAATACAATACCAGCAAAAATAATCTAATTTATAAAAATATGCATGTCGAATTGAGAACCCCCTCCTTTGTTACTAAAGTCGGTTAAAAAACACATTTATTTATTTATTAAAAACACAAAATCCACAGCTCTTAAAATTTGTATAATTATCTTATACACTAAACATAGAGCCAATAACGGATTTACTTTTTACAAACAAAACCCTTAAAATAATTCGACCATCACTAACAACACCTTTGCATATCAAAAAAGAAAAAGTTAGGTAATTACTTAAACATGAAAAAAATTCATATTCTTATTTAAGCAAGACACGTAAAAAATAAAAATAAAAAGAAAAATATTGTATGAAATAGCTACATAGTTATTGTCAATTTACTACTCCGTCTGCACTGGCTTGTAATTACTAGCACTGAACTAACTTATGCGAAAACAGAAAACTAAAATAGAAGGATACCATAATAGAAATCAGAGACTAAAAGAAATTAAAAAATACTAATAATAGTAATTTTAAATCACTGCGTGCCTTCCAGGAGTTGAAGGATGCCTCTTTTGAAGGCAACCTTACCACTGTGAAATATGTCAATAGCGTAGAAAAGCTTGTTATAAGTCCTATGTAAACGGTTGACTACGGAGTTTTGCGCGTAATTAGTGCTCGATTTAGATACAGCAAAAAGTTTTGTCTGTCTGGTTCTAACCCTAGGGGCACAGAAGCTCAACAATTTGGAAGATAATTCGACACAGTCTATACTTCCATTACAAATTCCATGCAGAAAAGACATGTCCGCCAACTTCCTTCGGTATTCGAGAGTCGTAATATGATAATAGTGGCAAGATTCTTCATACCCCTTCGCAAAAAGACGAGACCTGTAATTTAGGTGTTTTATGAATTTACATTGTAATTTCTCTAGGTCATGGATATAAGTAATATACCCCCTATATATAATTCCAGATTGTGCTGCAATACTCAAGTATACTCCTAACATACGAATAATAAAGGACCTTAAGACAGCCTATGTCTGAGAAGGGACGTCCAACACGTAACACAAATCCTAAACTCTTGTATGCCTTATTGCTTATAATTTCTATGTGATCTGCAAATGTAAGCTTACTGTCAATCTGGACCCCGAGATCCCTGATAGAAGTTGATTTGCTAATTTTTTTATTATTCAATTTATAATCATACAAAATTGGTTCTTTTTTCCTAGTGAAAGATATAAAGTAGCATTTGTCAATATTTATATCAATCCTGTTTGTAAAATAATATAGTTTTAGACTATTAAGGTCTGTTTGAAGTGCAGCGCAATCTGTGTAGCTCTTTACCTTCATGTATACCTTAGTATCGTCCGCATACATCAGAAAATGAGCATGTTTGAGGCAAGCACCAACATCTTACAAATATGCTGAGTAAAGGAGTGGCCCAAGAATAGATCCCTGTGGTACACCAGAGGGTATTGCAGAGAAGTTTGAACGGTAACCTCCTACCACTACAACCTGTGACCGATTTCGCAAATATGATTCCAACCATCTCAGCAAGTTACCACGTATACCTAGATCATAAAGCTTTCGTAGAAGAATGATGTGATCAACGCGGTCAAAATCGGTGCCTTCTCAAAATCTGTATAGATAACATCAATCTGGGCCCCTCCGTCCATAGTACTTAATACGTAGTTGATAAAGGTTCCCAAATTAGTAGTTGTAGAGCGGCCTTTCATGAATCCGTGCTGCTCTATAGGAATCGATTTAGATATCATAGGATAAATGAAGGTATGCACAACTCGCTCAAAAAGTTTACTTAGGACGTTGAGTATTGATATGGGACGATAATTCTCAATAAAAAGTTTTGATCCTTTTTTAAAAATAGGGACTATGTGAGCTCTTTTCCATATATTAGGAAAGTACCCCTCACCAAAACACTTGTTAAAAATTGATGCTACCGGGCTAGCCAGAAACTTAGCGCATTGGACAAATAATATTGGCGGAATATTGTCGCAACCTGCACCCTTGGTGATATCAAGGCCCTTAAGATATTTAAGAATTAGATCTTCGTCCACCGATATGTTATAAAGAATGTCTGTGCTAGCATTTTCATGATTATGCTCGAAGACGTATTGATCCGCCGGTTTATTAAAGTTCTTTTCAAAGAATTTATTAAATGCCGAGCATATCTCAGAGGGTGTGCTTATTATACTGCTTTCATAGGTCATTTGCTCAGGATAGTCAGATCCTACCTTCCTTTTCGACTTTATGAAAGACCAGAAAAATGTTGGCTGGGTCTTAATTTTGTCTTGGGCATACTTTAAGTATGATTGGTAGCATTTGGACTGAACTTTTTTTACTTTTTGCCTAAGGTCAGAAAAGTTAGCATAATCGTTAGGGTTTCCATAGAGTTTCCAATTTCTATGACTTTTGGATTTCTCTTTTATTAAATTAATTAAAGCTTTATTATACCAGTTTGGATAAATATGGGGACCGGAACTACGAGTCTGTGGTACATAAGACTGTATAATTTCGTCTAAAATTGAGTAGAATTTAGTTATTACGTCCTCGATGTTTTTTGACTTAGTAATAAAAGACCAGTCCTGATCGCCAAGTAGCTTATTAATACACTCAAAGTTAGCTCGTTTAAATTGATATTTTATACGAGGACGAGGTTTAATTTTTGGTGTAAGGATATCACTGACCGTTATAGAAACGGATGGGTGAAATGAATCTTCCTTAACCAGCGGATAAGACGTCTTTTTTACAGTTATAGCAGAGTCCGAGAAAAACAAGTCCAGGGTATTATTATTTTTGTTGGTTATATAGTTAAATTGGGATAGGCCCAGATAAGACATCCGAGTTATAAGATCTAATGCAGTGTTCTGTAGATCAATAGAGCCTTTTTTCAGCACCTTGGGCTCGCTAGGCTTCCAATCTATATTTGGAAGGTTAAAGTCCCCAGCAATAATAAAGTGATCCCCACAGTACTGACTATGAATATGTGAAAATTTATCTAGGAAATTCTGAGTTCTCACTGAAAGTAGGCTATTAGGCGGTAGGTATACCGTGGCAATATGCAAGTCACATTTTGATTTTATAGCGGACGCTGGTATAGTTATCCATACATATTCACTATCCGGGCAATTCCATTCCGGCCTTGTCCGAGCTTGTAGATGAGGACTACACATGAATACCGTAGGTAAAAACACATGTAACCACATGTGTTTTTACCTACGGTAATAGTTTTATTCACTTACTAGTCAAACTCAGGGTGAGTTAAACTAACCGGTGGTAAATGAAACTAGCACTCGCTAGGGTCATTTACCACCTGGCGATCCTTTTCCTCGTAACCTTAAGGCGACGGGTAGGGTCAACTAGCGACTCCAACCGATTTTGATTTTTAGCTATTAAACCATATCTATTTTAAACAATTTCGAGGTTACAACCTCTCGGCAAACACTTATAATATTTATTAAATACTTATACTTAACTTTTGGGTCTGCTTTTGTACTCCAAATGTTAATTACCGCCAAAAGCGGCCACTTTTGGCGTGAATCAATATTTCGCGTACAAAAACGGACCGAACATTTGTGCATGGTTATTTAAATAAATAGTATAAGTGTATGCCGAGAGGTTGTAACCCTGAAATTGTTTAAAATAGATCCGGTTAAGTAAATCGATTGGCGTCGTTAGTGTGACCTACCCGTCACCTTAAAAGGTAGGTAGCCAAAAAAAATACACACCCAAAAGCAAACATAAAAAAAGTTTAAATATTCCAAACTGACCACCTAGAAAAAAAAGGTGGTTGGTTAGTATATCATATTCCTAACTGAACACTTACGTGGAGAGAAGGTGGTTTGATAGGAATTAATTCCTAAATGACCACCTAGGTGGATGGATTGAGTGGTCCGTTATGTATCAGCGTTTTGAAAATCCACCAGAATATCTGATTTCCAGTACAAGATTCATTAAAATAATACAATTCATCTCCCGTTTAGAATCCTACGAAAGTTTATAAACTTCCTAGTAAATCGATAAACTTACGGATGTTGTTATTTTCCGGTGACAAATCAGAGAGCAGTGTGTTATTTTACGTATTTCAAAGATTCGTATATTTAAAAGAGTTTCTGTGATTGGTCGGATCATATAAAATAGTATAATGCGAAAGGCGTTATATTTTTACACAGCTTTATTTCAAAGTTGTAACAATTAGGTATCCGACAAAATCTCAGCGGGCGAGCGTGTATCCAAGTGCATCCGTGCGTCGGGAAACCGTGGCTGACACTGGCGGGGCTCCTGCGGGTGCGCGCATCGTACGATGCTAGCAGGAACGGGAGAGCGGGAGCGAGACAGAGAGATCGGACGTCACGCCTAACCCTATGCGCGTCGCGGTAACCCCTCACGCGCTCTACAATAGTTAATAAATTTACCCTGTGACGTCAGAAATTGATAAATTTACGAAAATGTGTACGTAAAATAATACAATTTATCTCCCGTTTAAAATCCTACGAAAGTTTATAAACTTCCTAGTAAATTGATAAACTTACGGATCTTGTTATTTTCCGGTGACATATAGAAAGTAAAGAAATCTAATCCAATGCTTACTTATCCGTAAACCAACTTCGTTCTTCCAGTTATTTCTCAAACCGTAGAAACGCAGAAAGAACTTATTTTATACTTTATGCCCAAAGCATAACTCCAGCCCCGGTCTGAATGCGTAATAGTTTTCCATCCCTTCCTAATCATAAGGCCAGTTTATCGTTTTACCTTTAACTTTATACTGTATTTCTGTTTCAAAGGGATACTTTTTATGCGTCTGTAAACCTGAAAACGATGGAAGCATGTAGCGGTAAAACTTGATAATATTCCTTCCTTTATTGGTATCATATAAAATGCTATGTGTGCTGTTTTATTCGACAGCGAAAGGGCTGTGAATATTATTCTGTCATAACAGTTGTTTCTATACCTTTCTTAAACCTATAATGTTGAGTTACTTATTGAAATTGACTGCCTCGTTGGCGCAGTGGGTAGTGTGTCGCACTTTAAAGCGACGGCTGCGCTTGTAGTCCCGGGATCGACCCCCTGGTCGGGCCGAAATTTGTACCTGAGTTTTTCTGTTAAGAAATTATCAGTGTCAGCCCGGAGTCTGGAAGTTGGCGGTCTTGTACCTCCGTGCCTCGGAAAGCACGTTAAGCCGTTGGTCTTGCGCCTGATCCCTCTCCGGTCGTGTAATACTCGTGTCCCATCGAACTATGAAGGCAAGGGAATAGAGAATGCACTTTTGTTTGCGAACACCCTTGAGCACTATAATATATCCTGCGTACGTGGCTGATTGTTGAGATCGGCCGTCTTAGCCGGAATCGGTTGGAGGATATTATTACTTATTATTTATCTTTAAATAACAAGCAATTTTGTCTTCGTCTTCCTTGTTTTTGCCATAAGTTAGAAGAAAATCAATCATCATCCTAGACATTACCGTCGCTTTCCATCAGGTGCGATTGTGGTCAAGCGTTAGCCTATAGACAAAAAAAATGTACACTGAACTACAGAGTTACTTCTAATTTCAAAAAATAGGTAACACCGCGGCTTCGTTGGGGTTAGTAAGAGACAAAAAGTAGCCTATATTAGATCTATATAGTCTCCATCACTTCAACTCAAATATTACGTTAACCCGTCTCTTCGTTTTGCCGTGAATTACAGACAAACAGACACACATTAGCCGTGTGGTCCCCGGCAGAGTAGAATAGGCCACCCTCACTCTTACCGAGGTGTCGTAAAAGGCGACTAAGGTAAAGCTGCTGGCATGATCATCAGCACCCAGAGAAGGAAAACTCTGCATTTATATCAAAACTCTCGCCAACCAGTCTGCTAAGCGTGGTGAGTATGGCAATTACCCTCATGTTATTGAGGGAGGCCCGTGCCCCAGCAGTGGGGACTTAAATGGGCTAATGATGATGAGACACACATATTTTCACAATTATAATATTAGTATTAAGCATGGACTTCTATCTTCATTTATTGAGGTTGCGGGAATCCATTGGCATGCGGGCGGCACAGGACTTATCTGTGTGGAGAACATTGGTGGAGGCCTATGTCCAGCAGTGGACGTCTATTGGCTGAAATGATGATGATGATGATTTAACTTTAAGTATTAGGTAACATTATAAAGTGAACATTATTTTCGACAATAGGCAAGTTGCCTCATGTTAACATTTATGTACGGACATAGGTTCCGAAATATATAAACTTCAATAAATATAAAGGGACTGCTGTAAAATTTCAACTTAGGCCTGTTACATTTTTACTTTTTTTTCTTTTGATTGAAAACATCGTCCGCTATTGTTCTACGTCACCATTATTGTAAACAATAAAACGTCAAACGCCAGCTTCAGGATATACGTGGTACGATGAAAAGGTTCAATTCAAATAGTTTATTGCGTTACATCATAACCTCATCTCTCATCTCTGTCTGTGATACAATATCACAGACAGAGATGAGAGATGAGGTTATGACAGTCATGACAGTCACGCGTATTGCTTACAATAACAGTGACGTCACGGCACAGATATTTAATAGACCATCATGGCGGACGGCTTTTATGGCTGTATATCGAAAATATAATTTAAAATATATTAGGTGCTTCAAAAAAAAAATTTTTTTTTCATTGCGTAATTAATCGTAATGAACCGTTCTATCAAATAATAAAAATAGTGGCAACTAGCCTAGTATAAACAACAGATAAACAAAACGGAACGCGCATTTTATCATTTTATCCAGGTTCAGGGAACATTTTCAGAGGTAAGCGGCGAACAATGTTCCAGAAAAGTGATTTACCACCGGTGGCCAGGGAGGTACAATTAGGTTAGATTAATTGATTTACGTACGGATGAAGTAATTTTCGTTATGATGGATATTCATCACCGAGGTAATCTAGTTTGCTCTGCCTCGGAAATCGAGGTAGGTTTTATACTCCCTGGGTTGTAACAGATGTCGGTTTTTTAAAATAACTTTCTCAATTATTTCTCCAATTTTTTTCATGGATTGATTTCATTAACACTTAATTGATTTCATCTTATCAACTATACTTAAACTTAACATTATCGTCATTTCAGCCAATAGACATCCACTGCTGGACATAGGCCTCCCCCAATGTTCTCCACACAGATCAGTCCTGTGCCCCCCGCATCCAATGGATTCCCGCGATCTTCACCAGATCGTCGGTCCACCTTGTGGGGGGCCTGCCACGGCTACGACTTCCTGTACGTGGCCTCCACTCGAAGACCTTTCCGCTCCAACGGCCGTCTGTTCTCCTCGCTATGTGCCCTGCCCATTGCCTCTTGTCCTTAACATTAAACCCCTACTTATATTTAAGCTAATATAAGTATATATTACTTAATACATTTTTATTCGACGTTGAACAAGCAAACTAATCTATAATATTTATAAAGAGGTAATAAATCCTACAGACGAAACGCTTGCGCGATGTAATCGACACTTGGCGCCATCTATTAGTTTAAAGTGGAACTAATGTCCCGAAACGAAGAAGTCAGAGCGGGTCACTGGTTATTAATAAAGTAAAACACTACTACTCAAACAAGATCAAAATCTACTCAGTAAAACGTTGTAAACATTAAAAAAAATATGATGTAGGGGGCAGACAAGCAGAGGTATCACCTGATGGTAAGCGATTACTGCTGCCTATGGACACCTGCCACGTTAAAGAAGTCACAGGTGCTCTGTCGGACCTTTTGAAAGGGAGTACGCTCTTTTATTGAAGGTTTGCAGGTCGTATCGGCCCGGAAACACCACAGTCGATAGTTTATTCCACAGTTTTTTCGTTCGAGGTAGAAAGTTTCTTGAGAATGATGGGCATGGAAATGTTGACGAGTGGAATGACGGAATGAGGCAGGCAGGCATGGTATGCGTCAGGAATCAGTCCGAACAATTCCTCAGAGCATTATCCATAGTATAAGCGGTAGAATTTACATAGCGAGGCTACACTCTACGCAGTTCCAAGGAGTCAAGCCTGATTGGAAATATCTTGGCAGTCGACAATTCAAGTCGCTCTCCGTTGAATGCGGTCCAGAGGGAGAAGCTGGTACATGGGCTCCCCTGCCCAAAGAAGAGAACAGTATTCCATATGCGGCCAAACTTGCACCTTATAATACAACAATCAATTATATCTAATCCTACAAAATTAAGGATATATAATGTATGTAAGGATGTCTGTTGCTGTTTCCCCTAAAAAGTACTGAATGGATTTTATAACCTATCACTAATGGGGTGAATCCGCGGGGCGTAACTTTAAAATAAAATATACGCTTCGACTGAATAATGAAAGACGAAGAATCTTCTGGATTTATTGTCGATTCTTTGTCGATATTTCTTCGGATAAAAATTAAACATTATCACTCTACGTTTATGCGATTATAATAGCACATTTCAGAATCATAGCTCCATCCTTTTTTGCTTTATTGGTTAAATGCCCTGAAATATGTATTCGATCGCTAGCTCATCTTTCAAAAGCTCCTTCACCTTTGAAAAGCTTTTGTTGTAATCTTATACTAGAAAACCAATTTTATCTGAAGCGAATTCTAATTTCTTATTTCCTTTCAATTTCTGTATACTTAAACGAAAACTAATTTCAACGTGAAAATGAATACAAAGAAAAGGTCAATTTAGTTTCCCATCGGAGATAGATTTTGCCTAAGGTTATCAAGCCTTAGTTATTTACGGAGAAACTTTTACATACTTAAAAAATCTGTATTGTGAGCCGTTTCATCATCAGCCCATTTAAGTCCCCACTGCTGGGGCACGGGCCTCCCTCAATCACATGAGGGGTAATTGCCATACTCACCACGCTTGTCAGATGGGTTGGCGAGGGTTTTGATACAAATGCAGAGTTTTCCTTCTCTGGGTGCTGATGATCATGCCAGCAGCTTTACATTAGTCTCCTTTTACGACACCTCAGTAAGAGTGAGGGTGGCCTATTCTACTCTGCCGGGGACCACCGTGAGAGAGCCACGCTTCGGCATGAATGGGCAGGCTCAACTGGAGTCATACTACGGCCTCACAGAAAACCGGCATGAAGCAGAACTTTGCTGTGTTTCGCTGCGTGAGTGAGGAGACCGGATTCCCAATCCGGGACAATCCTTTGTTTAAAAATTGGTAGCGCCCTTGTGACTTCACTGGTGCCGCGGCTGTTCATGGGCGGCGGCGATGGCGATCGTTTTCCATCAGGTGATTCGTCTGCTCGTCTGCCACCTATCACATAAAAAAATAATAATATTAAAGAGGCTAACGACTGACAGTCAGTCGTCAGTCCGAAATCAGCCTCCCCGCTTCTCGCTCTACCCGTGGGCACTAATGACCAACGGAAATTTGACCTAAGATCATCATATAAATAAATAATAATAAATAAAAACATTTATTAACCAAAATCACACATTAACAGCAAGAAAAGTTCTTTAACTCCCACACTAGGCAGAGCCTGTCTCGTGGGTATCAAATCCTATGAATTTCCGCTATAGCTAATTGTCTAAATTAAGACTAAAGTGACAAACTGTATCTAATCTTCAAATATCATCAGTTTTCAGTATATTATATTGAAACAAAAGAAGAAACACTTAGGAAAACCAAAAAAACAGTGACCCAAACCTAAACTAAAAGTAAGCAGGTCGAAGGGAGGTCGGCTTTAGCAAACATTCATATCGAAGTTCGTTGACCTTAGACGGTAGGCAGAATATCGTAATTATTTCACGCTTGTAGCGCGTAGATCAGTCAACAAATTCTTCGATATTAATGTCAGTTAGAGGCATACTTCATCCTAACCTTCATGTCCGTTTGTCTGCTATAGACAAACTATGAGTCGCCTACATTTATTATGAAAAAACCTGATAGCTACGTGGGAAAGAAATGTCTGGCTATATATATGTTAATAATATCCTCCAGTCGCCCCGTTGGTCTAGTGGTTTAAATACCAGGTCGTGATCGCGGGATCTTGGGTTCGATTCCCGGGTCGAGCAAAAGTATGTTTTGAATTTTTTGAACATAGCTCGGGATTATGATCACCAATACGCATTAGGCAAGCGTGGTGATCAAGCCTAATCCCATCATAAAATGTAGTAATCTTGATAGTAGAGATCAAGACTCGATTTCTATGATGGAGGCCTTTGCCCTGCAGTGGGACAGTATATAAGCTGATACATTACAATATCCTCCAACCGATTACGGCTACGGCGGCCAATCTCAACGATCACGAGTATTATAGTGGTCAAGTGTGTGCACAATCACAAGAGCACTCTCTATTCCCTTACGCTCACATTCCGATGGAAGACCAGCGTGACATGATCGGAGAGGGATTGGGCGCAGGACCAACGCTTTACGTGCTTTCCGAGGCACGGGGGTACATGACCTCCAACTTCCAGACTACGGGCTGACAATGAGATTTTTTTGACAGACAAACTCAGGTACAAATTTTGGTTCGACCCGGGGATCGTATCCAGGATATAAGTTACTCTATGCATGACACCACCGCCGAATCCCGGCAGAAGGGGCAGACCCAAAAAAAACGTCACACTTTTTTGGATCTCGTGCATCGAGACCGTGCTAAGTAGGAAAGTGAAAGCTTGGGACGCAACCGGGACAAAATGCTAAGATCATGATGAGAGTCATCCTATTTATTTTGTGGTCACACACTACGTAACACATCTTCAGGATGATGATGGGGCTGCCTCGCTTTTGTAGCGCGTCGGGGATGTTCGCGGAATTCCAAATTGATGGCTTTACGGCCATAATCCGAAAAAAGACCGCGTCACTGGTCCGCAGGGTGAGGGACAGCCGCAACACCATCCTGATGACTCTAGCGGATAATACACCTCACCGCTATGGAAGTGCCTGGTGCGAAGAGTGACCACTGAAACCAGTGTAGTGACACACTATGCGACTTTTGTCGTGTCAGCGCATTTAATTCACAATAGCCGCAAACCCAACGGGTTATGCGAGGGAATTTCTTCAGTCTTTGTCCAGTCGCGTGTGCAGCTACTAGTGTCCCAAAAGTAGTGTGTCGTTACGTCATTCACCCTTGAACTTGTGTGTACGGTGAGGCACTGTGCCTGTGTAACAAGTGTGTGGACAATACAAATTGGTGATTGGACTTCTGCCGTTTTATTTGATACCCGAGGGCAACCCAGTTATGATAGTAAACTAAGGAGTCAGAAGTAAAATAATCTACTTGGTGAGTTAGGCCAGCTATACACCTTACTCCCCACCTGCATCACACATCAGCCGTGTCCTTGAGCGAGGTGACACCCAAGTGCCACCCCTGAAAGTGGTGACAGGAAACCAGTTTCTTTGGTGACTCCTAGCAACCTCTCTCTTTTTTAATTTTATTTTATTGCATTTTATTTTGTCGATATGTACGTACTAATATAATTTTAAGTCATTTTGTTACTCTATGGGTAACACTCTATGGATCAAAAACTGTGGTCTGAAATAAACAATTTTCATTTTTATTTATTTACTACGCTTGTATAACTGCGGTGTCCCTTCCAGGAAAACTCTACTCTAATTACGACTCTTGGGTCTTCGGCAGACTTGGCCAGCAAGCGCGGATCCAGCATTCAAAAAAGGTTGTGGTCACAGCATTCAAAGTGACATTATTGAATCCAATCATGGTGAAGTTGGACCTCACGGCTACGTTACGCCATCTAGCGGTTTAAAAAATTTTAAGCACCCTCATTAAGTAGCGCCACAGACGCCTCGCTACGCGGCTTGAAGTTTTGGCGGCACGGCAATAAGTTGTCAAAAATGTGACATAAGTCATAACATGTCAGCATATCGTGTATGGCTCTTTGCTGCGTTCCAAATCACGCACGTTTCATGATTCATTGTGTTTTTTAAATTTTATTAAGGCTTATCGTTCATTATCATCAGCCTATCGATCTCAATAGACCGTAAAAAGGTGACGTCACAAGTCTATTAAGGTTGTGGGCATGCCCATCGTGCCCACAACGGTGGATCCGCCCTTGTTGGCCAGCCCAGGGCGCCACTTCAGCGTTCTAATAAGTCATTTATGCTAATTAAATTGAAAAAGTATCCGCATTAAGAAAGATTAGCCTATGCCTAATGCCTAGTTTTTTTAAGTTGTGTTTTTTGTGCAATAAAGTATATCTATCTATCTATTTGACGACCAAACCCAGTTCTACACTTAAGGTGACGAGTAGGGCACACTAGCGATGCCAATTCATTGAAATTGTTAGCATCTAAACTGGATATCTTTTTAACAATTTTGAAACTGCAGCCTATCGGAAAACACTTATACTATTTATTTAATTCTTATACTTAACTTTTGAATCTACTGTTGTATTCGAAATTTGATTTACCGCTAAAAACGGCCACTTAATTTCGGGTGCAAAACAGACAAAAAAGTAGTGCGCATTTATTAAATAAATAGTATAAATGTTTGCTTAGATATTCCCGCTCCAAAATTGTTTAAAATAGATCCGATTTAGTAGCTAATAATGTATATCGATTGGTGTAGCTAGTTAGGGCTACCCGTCGCCTTAAGGTGACGGGTAAAGCATACTAGAGACGCCAATCGATTTTAAATTTTAGCTACTAAATCAGATCTATTTTAAACAATTTGGGTTACAATCCCTCGGCAAAAATTTATACTATTTATTAAATAACCATACACAAATGTTGGGTCCGCTTCTGTACGCGAAAAATTGATTCACGCCAAAAGCGGCCACTTTTGGCGGTAATCCAAAATTCGAGTGCAAAAGCAGACCAAACAGTTAACTATAAGTATTAAATAAATAGTATAGGTGTTTCCCGAAATTATTTAAAATAGATCCGGCTTAGTAGCTAACAATTTAAATTGATTGGTGTAGCTAGTTAGCTACCCATCGCCTTAAATAAGGTATCTGCGCTGAAAGCAATTCTGAAAGGTGTTTTTTTTAATTAAAACGGCATTATTAGTAGATATTATTAGGCGAGACGTTTATCGTGAGAGAGGGGAGGGGAAAATAATTAAAATCATCCCCGTGTAGGCCTCGAGTTGCTCCTGGATTACATTGTAATTTTCTTGGATGTTGACGGAAACGCCGAACTTGGAAATGAAATTTCTACCTAGATTACAGAATTTCTGGATCAACAAAAAAGGTTGGGCGACAAATATCGGCACTTGGGCTGTAGGTAGGCTTAAACCATTGGAAGTGTAGCAATTCTGATGTTGATTGGATTTGTTTTATTTCAAAATGCAATTTAACTAGTAACCCATTTTGGTTTCTTCGTAATAATTTTTCACAACTTTTCTTACCGTAGACCGAATTAAGGTATACGGTTTCAATTTAAACGGTATACCTTCATGCGTTCCCGAAATAAAGGGTCTTGATACACAGACGGACAATAAAGTGTTCTTTTTCATGTGCTTGTATGTCTTTATTATAAAGAAAAGTATTATATGTATGTATATATTTGTAATTCCGCTGTTGATTCTGATATCCGTAACACAGGTGCTTGAGCTACTTATCTCGGAGTCAGATCAATGTATGTGATGTTGTGAAATATTTATTTTTTTATTATGTGCTTGGTGGCAGACGAGCAGACAGATTTCCTGATGGTAAGCGATTGCCGCCGCCCATGAACATTTGGGGAGGCCTATATCCAGCAGTGGACGTCTATTGGCTGAAATGATGATGATGAGATGTCTTAAGTCAAATATCAAAAACTGTGCTGTTTCGCTGCGTGAGTGAGGGAACCGGAGGCCCAATCCGGGGCAAGGAGGGTTAAAGGTTGGGCTTGTGACTCCACTAGTGTCGCGGCGGCGGCAAACGTAAGCGTTTGCCGCATCAAGGTGATCCGTCTACTCGTCTGCCACCTATCACATAAAAAAAGATCAGATATTTGTGGTACGACTGAACGCTAAGATCATTTTGATGCTGACTATACCAAAGTATTTAAAAAAATCAAAATTAG
Organism: Marasmia exigua; assembly: GCA_019059595.1. NCBI lineage: Eukaryota > Metazoa > Arthropoda > Insecta > Lepidoptera > Crambidae > Marasmia > Marasmia exigua. The sequence continues at coordinate 24,310,905 of CM032473.1, forward strand.
CATTCCCTTAGTTAATATTGTACTGTGACTGCCTCGGTGGCTGTAGTGTTTAGTGGGTCGCACTATAAAGCGACGGCTTGCGCAACATGTCCCCGGGTCGGGCCAAAATATTGTACCTAAGTTTTCGGTAAGAAATTATTAGTGTCAGCCCGGAGTCTGGAAGTTGGCGGTTTTGTACCCCCGAGCCTCGGAAAGTACGTTAAGCCGTTGGTCCTGTGCCCAATCCCTCTCCGGTCGTATCAAGCATGGTGTCCCATCGGAATATGAGGGTAAGGGAATAGAGAATGCACATGTGATTGCGCACACACTTGAGCACTATAATATATGCTGCGTAAGTGGCTGATCGTTAAAATTGGCCGCCGCCGCGGCCACATAGCCGTAATCGGTTGGAGGATATTACTGTATTCAAAACCTGTTAAATACTGAGGAAATTCATTACCATCTAAAAGGTAAATCCGAAGGTATGTTGTTACGTAAAAAAACAGAGTAGGTAATAGGGAAATTATTATCCCTCATAAAATCATTTTCCTTTCGGGAGCTGAAAAGTTTTGGATTTATGGAGATAACGATTCAGGCTTTTAACGCACGAATTTCACACTAAAAATACAAAATTGCATTTTTACTGCCCATCTCACTTAGGGCTCTGACATAGCTAGGGATTTCGTTTCGGAAAATATAATACATCAGCCAATCTGAGGGCATATAACAAACCAGAATGGATAATATGACAAAAAAATTGATTAGCATTTTCGAATAAACAAAGAAAAAAAAAAGATGAGCCATATTTTTAGTTAATCATTAAATGTTGGTTTTTATTAAAATATTTATTTTTCACTTTGTTAATGAATATGATGGAAGTGACGTAGTCCTGAGGCTCAACATATTGTAATATCGGTGCTATATGTCCAATAAAAAAAATTAGGCGACTTTAAGTTACTTACTGTCACTGTCATTATTTTGTCTGGTCATTTTATGATCAGAGATTTTGTGTTATTTTTAAAATCAACGTATGCAAAAGCGTTATCAGTTTGTCATGCCGAGTTATGACGTCACAGGAAAATATTCACATTTATTTTTTTTTCTCCATGAATGTCTGTTTGAAATTCTGAAATTATTTTCTCAAATTTCTATAAGTCTAATCCAGAAATAGTATTTTTCAATTCAGATTTTTTTTTATTTTTTATTTTAATCAACATTTTATCTATGAATTTGTACTATCTGGATACGAATACAATATGTAAATATTCTTAGTGGTACACACGTAATAAATCACAAATAATTAAATAATATGCATCTTATTCATCTGAAAAATATCTACACTCGCTTGACGTGTCGGAACTACCTTCGCCACTAAAAGAAATTACTTGTTCTTGGTTCTTAATGCAATCTATGCGGACATATTTTGCACGAGACAATAATCGTGATTCGATGGTAAGATGGTCGCCATATCGATTACTGATTTATTGCGGTTGTTTGTGTCAATCCCTATGAGCAAAAATACCGATTAGCGCATTATGCAATTCATAAGATCTTTTTTGCAAATTTTATTAGTAATAAAAATTTTAAGTTTTTGTTCAGATTAATTGAGAAATATTAATATTTGTTCCTTTTGGAAGAATAAGAACACAAAAAAGTTAGTGATTTTTACAACAATTTTTTTTTTATTTGTAGAAAGATGGATGCATGATAAAAATGTTTGAGTTGTCCTATTTACCTTTAGATACTGAATGGACTAGTAAAGCAGTAATTAATTTTAACACGTTGTTAAGGGAATTATCTATTAAAGTATGATGGGACAGTCGCTAGCATGAACAATTTGTCAATCTACTTATATTATTGACATTTAAATCGGTAAAACTAGAAACTTCTTGATTGTTAGCAAATTTCACAAAGTGAACGATGTTTCAAAGTAGCCGAGTTACTAACACTGCATTTATTATGCGATTAGGGCAAATAGTGGCGCGCACGGAACCAATCACAAAACCGAAAATATCATTTGGTTTTGGGTAGAAGAATGTGAACGAATGATTCGTGTGTCAGTCGCTTGGTGTACAATAATGTAAAATGGTTTGTTACTTTATAAGTGTGGAACAGGGAAAATTATGACTGTTATTTTTAACAGCTCATTAACCAATGCTTTGTTTAAAGAACAATGGCGAATTGGTTCTAAAGTGCCATGCCCCGTTAAAGCATACATAATTTACTATTTAAACTTATTATAATACACAATGGGTCCGTCCGAGTCTGTCAGAGCCCTTTCTGAATCAAGCAGTGAAAATCTCATACCGTCCCTTTTAGAGCATAATCTAATAAAACTGCTCCATCCCTTTTAAGACGCTTTAAGGGCCTTTTAAAAAGTTAATTTCCTTAATAGAAACGGGTTTAAAATGAGAAAATGTATAATAGAATTGTTGCATAATTTCACTTATCTTATTATATTACCTTGGCAGTGTTTTTTAATGTAATGACAAAGGTTTTTGTAACTTTAGTTATACCACTTGATTTTTTTAAGAATTGGAGACATTAAATAAAAACGATTGCTCAGTGTCTTAAGTAGTTAGTCAGCACATTAAGTCATCGTCATCGTCAGCCCATTTAAGTCCCCACTGCTGGGGCACGGGTCTCCCTCAATTACTTGAGGGGTAATTGCCATACTCACCACGCTTGGCAGACGGGTTGGCGAGGGTTTTGATATAAATGCAGAGTTTTCCTTCTCTGGGTGCTGATGATCATGCCAGCAGCTTTACCTTAGTCGCCTTTTACGACACCTCGGTAAGAGTGAGGGTGGCCTATTCTACTCTGCCGGGGACCACACGGCTGACACAGGACATTAAGTACGTAAATATATATGTGTTCTTGCGTTATTAATTTGATCTTACGGCGTTTTATATTAGAGTCTGATCGTCTGCCGCCTATCTAATAAATAAATAATAATAGAGTAAGCGTATATATTTTTGTGTTATTTCTGTCTGATACCAATAGCATAAAAATAAATAAATAACTGGCCGTGTGATCCCCGGCACAGTAGAATAGGCCACCCTCACTCTTACCGAGGTGTCGTAAAAGGCGACTAAGGTAAAGCTGCTGGCATGATCATCAGCACCCAGAGAAGGAAAACTCTGCATTTATATCAAAACCCTCGCCAACCCGTCTGCCAAGCGTGGTGAGTATGGCAATTACCCCTCATGTGATGGAGGGAGGCCCGTGCCCCAGCAGTGGGGACCTAAATGGGCTGACGATGACGACGATGAAATAAATAACTAAATATTTCACAACATCACATATATTAATCTGACTTCAAGATACGTAGCTCAAGCACCTGTGTTACGGACATCAGAACCAACAGCTGAATACAAATATATACATATAATACTATTCTTTTGTAAATACATACTTTTAATACATAGAAAACACCCAGACCAATACAAACAGATATGTACATTCACACAAATGTTTGTATTGTGCGGGGATCGAACCCGAACACTTGCACCAGACTACCACTATTCCAAACGGCTTGTATAATAAATAAACTATGTACTAAGATACATAGCCACTTTGGAATGGAATCTCTTGTTTACCATCAGGCTGAGGAGAGCCAATATACTGTGCCACTATAAAAAAAAAGATCTATGTATGTGATATTGAGTAGTTAACAAGCACTGTGATAAAAATAACCACAAACCCGGTCTGTGTTTGTGGTTATTGGGTTTTGTGGGCATTTCTCAAAATGACCACATAAAGGCGTGTCCTAACACTGCACGGAAGGAAAGTGTGTGGCAGCCACGGACGCTATTCGCGAGACACAAATTTGCCGCAGACTGTCTTAGCCATCCCGCGCTCGCTAGACCAGCTGCGCTCGATTGCCTGTCGGTGTTTGGTCACACCTTAATCATTAAGGTGCCAGGTAGGGCACACTAGCGACGCCAATCGATTTTAATTTTTAATTACTAAACGGGATCTATTTTAAACGATTGCGGAGTTACAACCTTTAGGCAAATACTTCTACTATTTATTAAATAACAATGCACAAATGTTGTGTTCGCGTAGGACCCAATATTTGTGCATTGTTATTTAATAAATAGTATAAATGTTTGCCGAGAGGTTGTAACCCCGAAATCGTTTAAAATAGATCGGGTTTAGTAGCTAAAAATTTAAATCGACTGGCGTCGCTAGTGTGCCCTACCCGTCACCTTAAGTATTTTTTAGTGTCAGCCCGGAGTCTGGAAGTTGGCGGTCTTGTACCCCCGCGCCTCAGAAAGCACATTAAACCGTTGGTCTTGTGCCCGATCTCTCTCTCGTCTGGTCTGGAATAGAGAATGCACTTGTGTTTACACAGACACTTGAGCACTATAATATATCCTACGTAAGTGGTTGTTACGATTGGCCGCCTCAGCCGAAATCGGTTGGAGGATATTATTATTATTATAAAACATTAACAATGATGACAACCATTGTGGTTGTGACACGAGTAACCTAAATTAGACAAGTGTAAACAATTACCTACAATATTATTTCTCTAGTACGGTACAGAGAATAAAAAGGTTCGTCACCTTAAGGTAAATTTTCGCTTGCACGGCAAGAATCAGGTATACCTGATTGACAGATCTTTTTAAAACGGTATGTTGGTATACCAACCTTCTTTAAATTTTCTTTACATCAAAAGGAATCAGTTCTGCTACAAGCAAATCTGAACTTTCTGATCTAACAGTTAAGCATAATTTACTCTGACAAATTTACGAAAGGTAATAAGTGCTTATAGCATATCAAACGAATCAATTTGAAAACTGACGAACCTTTTCGTTCTTTGATTGTATATTAATCGAATTCGTAATTTATTTAACCCAATTAATTAAAAACAAATCGTGACAAAAATCAGCTACAAATTAATACCTATTAAAGTACTTAGCAACAGTTTACCTTTTGAGAAACTTTAAATAAGTTGTAACGTACGTATTTATTTAGTACATATTGTTCCGAGTTCACCGCAGTTTCTGGAATGATATTTATTTATTCGATATTGTTTGCTCATACAACTTATAAAATAAATAAAATAAATAGTGTTTATTTCGGACCATACAATTAAAAATCTTGTTATTTATACGTGCTCGCAAAATTATATAGAACTTTCTACCTCGTTCCGCAGTTCTATGGAATGATTGATATTTGTGATATTTTTTAACTAATTTAACTTTTTATTTCGCAGAAGTTCATGGGCGGCGTTGATAATACCATCAGGTGGTACGCTTGCTCCTTTGTCGCTTTTAGCATATAGAACTACGTACTACACAAACGATACAGCAGGATTACTAAAATATAATCCATGCGCTCATTTTAGTACCCACCCTGACCCACCTTGACTGCCTTGGTGGCGGAGTGGGTACTGCTGCGCTTCCTTGTAGGGTTATTTTAACTGTGTTTTTCTATTGAAAAATTCCTAAGTTTGGAGTCTGGACTCTTGTCGTTCTTGTAATCGAAGAATTTTCTATATCCAACTCGTGAGGGTTGTCGCAGCGCTGTATCTATGCCGAGCAAAATATGCTCAAATATTAATCATAATTAATAATTTATTGTGGTACACGGGTTGTACGTGGTGTTACATCGTTTATACGTACGCGCTACTGTGACCTGCCTCTTAAGGCGTAGAAAAATTTTCGCAAAAGCTCAATGATTAAATAATAATAATTAATATACAGTAATAAAAATATTAGGTAAATTAAATCATGCAATAATAAATTGAATTATTATTTATAATGTCATTTACATTTTTTTTTAGAAAAGAATTCACTAACAGAATAATAACATTTTTTAGTTAAATAAGCCTTTTTTGTAGTAAAATTTTAAAATGTATGGAATTTCTTCATTAGATTCACATATCTTGACAGTAAGAAAAACAAATGAAGATCAGACATTTTCCTAATGAATTGAATTTGGAATAATGGATTTCCTTTGAATTTGGAATAATGTTTTTTAAAATGTTAACTTTCAATGATACCAAAACCAGCCAGATACAAATACTATATAGCCAAAGAGATTTTATTACAAGTTCATACATACTATAATGCTAAAAGACTTTTCCCCCAACCTAATATGTATATGTAGGTCATTTGTATTTCTAATGGCCTTTGGAATGTGGATGTGGTATTCAGGCACAGTTTTGTTAATATTGAAAAAACAGTTTCCATTTACAGGGTACTCGTAGCCCTCGTCGACACATTGTTCCAGTGTATCTTTTTACTGTGAGTATACCCACTGTGCAGTTGAGAAGGAAAAGCGGGCGGCGTTTATACCTTTCTGGCTAATGCACAGTGGAGCAAAAACACAAGTAATGTATTTACCTTTTGCTCCTGCCCGTGCTCTATTCTTTACATTTATCCCAAGATCTACTTATGTGGTAAGTAACCACTTACGGCCAGGGATACATCAATGTACAAATACAAATCTATTTGCCAGATTGTTCAATCGATCCTTAAGGTGACGGGTAGGGTCAACTAGCAGTGGACGAGTGTGGGTTGCTGATGATGATGATGAATTATACCGGATATATTTTTAACAATTTAGAGTGTACGATCTCTCGGTAAACACGTATGCGTTATTTAATACTTATACTTTACTTTGGGTCTGCTTTTGTACTCGAAATTTGAATTACCGCCAAAAACAGCCACTTATGGCGTTAATCCATCCTAGAGATCGTAGCCTCGAAATTGTTAAAAAGATATCCGGTTTAGTTGCCAACCATTAAAATCGATTGGTGTCGCTAGAGGGGATACCTTCACCGTAAGTTAATGTTAAGGGGACACCGCACCGCCACTTGATTTATATTAAAAATTATGGTTCTTTGTAGAAAGTTTTTTTGTATGTGATAGGCGGCAGACAAGCAGACGGATTGCCTGATGGTAAGCGATTGCCGCCGCCCATAGACACCCGCGACATCAGCGGAGTCACTAGTGCGCTGCCAACCTTAAAGGTTTAATTAGGCCCTTCTTTAATTGGGCCTTCGGTTCCCTCACTCACGCAGCGAAACACCAAACGCATTCCCGCCTGAACACAAGATGAAACTTATAAGTGCTTCATTTACTTGAGAACAAATTGCCAAAGAATTGCTATAAAAATATCAACTGCTGTGTCTATTGCATGCATATGTAAAAAAAAACTTTATTACACAGTGTGTGTGTGTGCGTGCGCGCGCGCGTGTTTGTGTGTGTGTGTGTGTGTGTGTTCGTGTTTGAACGTGAGTGTATATGCATAGAAGTATCATGATTAAGGAAAAAAGGACGCCCTATTTTTCATGTCTGATTATGATTCCACCTGATTGCGGCCAAAGTCGTGTTTTTAGAGCGCAGGGATTCGCACCAAAAAGGACCAAGATAGAGAGATAGATATACTTTATTGCACAAAATACACAACTTAAGGTGACTGGTAGGGCACCATGCAAAAATGATGGATCCAACGCGTCCGCGAAAAATGGACCCAATATTTGTGCATGGTTATTTAATAAATAGTATAAGTGTTTGCCGGGAGATTGTAATTGTATGTATGTAACCCCGAAATTGTTTAAAATAGATCCAGTTTAATATTAAAATCGATTAGCGTCAGTGTGCCCTACTCGTCACCTTAAATACTAGGCATTACAGACATTTTGTGTACAATTTTGGCAGTCTTATCGCTGAAAGTGATACAGCTTCCAGATAACTTTCGGATAGAGGAAATTAAATAGTAGAGGAGGGGTAGGTGGTGGAATATGTAATAAAGAAAAAAAAAAGAAATAAAAAAAAGCAAAAAGAGATAAACTGCTTAGTACAGTATCTACTCTAGTCAAAAACTCGTGACAGATCTGCTATAGGTCTTTGCTCTATCATAGGTAGATAAGAACTAACATAGTCATATCGCATAATGCTGAGTGATGAGAGATAATAATATTATTAGTTTAGTACCAGATGACAATAAAAAAAACATTATTTTGCGACCAAGACAATGTATGTGATATTGTCTTATTTAAATATTTTGAAGTACACCCTTTCATGTTATGGACACACGAGTTCTTCCATTAGGTGCGCAAGCTTACCCTGTCAGTTCACTACTTTAAAATCAACTGTCTATTTTTAATGAAAAGCTTTGAAAGAAAAAGGCAATAGCATTTAAATCTAAGAAATAAAAGCATTCGCCGTTCATCGACTCTCAATTAAGTACTTATCAACTCCATCGACTTTACTGCGATCCGATAAAATGTCCGAGAGCTTAATTAAAGTGACTTTATGTCATGAGAAATCATGGCAAATTATATTCACGGGTCAAGGTCCTCAACACTTCATCATCATCATCAGCCCATTTAAGTCCCCACTGCTGGGGCACGGGCCTCCTTCAATCACATGAGGGGTAATTGCCATACTCACCACGCTTGGCAAACGGGTTGGCGAGGGTTTTGATATAAATGCAGAGTTTTCCTTCTCTGGGTGCTGATGATCATGCACGCAGCTTTACCTTAGTCGCCTTTTACGACACCTCGGTAAGAGTGAGGGTGGCCTATTCTACTCTGCCGGGGACCACGCGGCCTCAACACTTGAGGGACCGAATAAGAAAAAAGAAATATCATCAGAGGCACGAGACACAGAGAGGTACATCTTATTTGATGCTAAGTTTTGGGAGAAAAATACACTTATTAGCACTTCTAAAGCTGGGTACAGATTGGTGCAATGCAACATGTAATGAATATTCTGCCTTATTTTGCATGTGCTCTGCTGCCTTGGACGTGTGGCGCGAGCAGTACGCACATTTACTACGAATCATTTGAGAACATATTCTGTTCCACACTGCGCGCCCGATCGAGGCGCGCACGAGTTGTTGTAACGCTCGGAGTGTGCGCGACCCAGTCGCAGTTCGTACGCGCGAGGCGGCCAAACCATGAGTACTTGTTACAGGCCTGCCATGTAGGTGGGTATTCGCCCGGGGGAGGTCGTGGTAGTCCAAGGCTTTGACGGATACCCATAACCTTTCCCCAATTGGGCGATGAGGGAACGCCGCTGTGTTTTTTAGTCGGTATGTCTCTGGGCGCATACCTAGAGAAGAGCCCGACATAACCCCTGATGGCCCCCGCTATCTCGGGTTTGCATAAGGCCAGCATTTTTCACAGCGACAAAAAAAAAGGCTATGTTAGCTTTCATGATACATTGCAGCAATGTGGTCATCAAATACTTGCGTTACATGTTGTGTTTAACCAATCTGTACTTTATAAATGCAGGTGCATCTTTTCCAAGCAGAATTGACCTGTATAAATCGCAGGTCAAAAACACCACAGTTACAAAAGAAACACATAGGAGAAAAACCGGCCAAGTGCGGATCGGGTTCCCTCGCCGACGGTTCCGAGAATACGTATACTATATTTTATTTAAATAGTAAGTTTCTAAATATATATTACCTAATACTCAAATTTGTAAATCTTGTATTAAATTATCACTCATTGTTATCAAAATGTTATTACCGGTGATCATCATTATCTAGTATAAGTTATTGCACTGTGTATTATCATAGTATATTGTTACTGAAGAGCGGTGCCTCCTGACACAGGCTTTCTGAAGCTTAAAAGGGGGCTCCTGCCACTAATTTTTTAAGAGGCTTTCCTTAGTTAAAAAAAAGATATTTTATTTTATTAAATTAAATTCCGTTACTCAAGTTAATTTCTACGACTCGTAGCCACACGCACTCGCTTCACATTTTACCGAAATGCATATAGAGCTGTGGAGCACTTGATATAATAAAAACAGTCATTTTGCCATGCCATGCCGAGTTAGATTTAATGAACTGATTCTTCCTGTATTTAATCAAGGCTTAAAATTAACGTATCATGAAAATATTCGAAAACTATTAATGTTGTTTATTTACGGACACAGTAGCCAATTGCAGCGGAAACGGATGCTGCTTAATATGCAAGTCACACAAACGCTAACATGATGTTAAACATGCCCGGACTACGCTCCTGCAATATTGGGTAGAATAAATATTGTATTGTTGCGCTTCCCATATACACGGAGTCAACATTTATATGGGTACGCTAATACATACATACCAGCTCAAATAAGATTTGATAGAAATGGGGTGAGCCCTGCGTCTCATAGCCACTGCGACCAGTAGATGATCTATTGTGGCAGGCTCAAATAAGATATATACATTGTTAAAAATTCGAAACTATTAAACAGCTAAGCTATATCTGCGCGTCCTGTGAAAAGTGGTACAAGTCGACTTATATCGAATTTGATTTTCTACTTGCTACTTCATCACAAAAAAATCCTCTATTATTCTGTCTGATTAGACGGGAAATAGAGGGATTTTTTTGCATGTCTGATCAGACAGAAAAATAGAGGATTATTTTTATGGGTGAAGTGGCAAGATAATAATAATATGTGGTTGATATTATTATTAATTCACATACTAGATTCATAATAATAATACCTCCTCCTTGCGTCGCTTGTCCTCAGTGCTGAAGGTCGTGGTCTCTATGAGTAATTTTCTACCGGACTATCTTCCGCCAGCTAACTCTACCCTCGGCCGCGTGGATCGCATCACAGACTGTGGTGTTTAGGGTTGAGCTGATTTGATCGGACTAGCGCTTGACTAGCTAGTGAGGCTTCTGCCTCTAGGCCTTCTTCCGCTTATCTTTCCCGTCAGAAGTAGCTGCTCCAGGTTGTCATCTCTCTTTCTGGCAATATGACCAAAGAACTCAAAGTTCCTCCGTAAGCACGTGGTGCTGAGTCTCACTGGAATTTTGAGCTCGGTTCGTTTGGATTAATTAGTCCGATGCTCAGACCAATGGATTCCGAGCATCCTCCTCCAGCACCACATTTCATAATAATAACATTTAATAATAATAAAATAAAATGATTGTCCTGTGACCCTTTTTTTTTTCTTGGTTTCCCGGGAGAAATGCATTACGCAGACCCTGCCGCCGGGGGGCGACAGGGTACTGTGGGACTCACCCTCCGGGCCGCTTCTTCTAACAAGAAGCGACCTGGGGGCATACCCACTAAAACTCCCGGGGCTCAACCACCCGTGGGTATAGAATGGGGTCACGGGAACTGCACGAGGCTATTTCCCGCAACCCCACTCCCCCAGACCTGGGGGCATACCCACTAAAACTCCCGGGGCTCAACCACCCGTGGGTATAGAATGGGGTCACGGGAACTGCACGAGGCTATTTCCCGCAACCCCACTCCCCCACAGGCCCCTACACGGGGTGTGTGGCCACGTCCCTCTCAGGCTAGGAGGAGGGGGGTTGGGGACAGCCGGATGAGCTGAGCCGTCGGCGGTGGAGGTGCCAATGGCAGTGCCGGCACAGGGACCCCCGTCCCTGTGGCCGGCTGGCCACCTCTACCTTAGTCTTAGACTTGCAAAGGTTAGCCTTTGCAACCTTTAGACAGACGAACTTACCCAACTGGATTAATATAGGTTTAGAAACATTATCTCAATTTTGTTGGTATGCACAATTATACGAACGAACAAATAATTATCGTTTCTCAAAGTGAGTTTTCCTTCTTGACGATACGATTTCATCACCACCGAGACACGAGCTAGTAGTAGAAATACGCACTTAGATACAATCACAAGTGCGAATCTACGATACGATTTCCCTTTCGGAGAACGCATTAGTGACTATATTTATTTTCACTCACAATGTTTTATGTATAGCATAGTCAGTCGACTTTAAGGCCTTCTAAGGCCCAAACAGCAGACATGGTCAAAGGTCTATTGTTTTTGACTTAATAATGGACTTTGGGAAAGGCGAAATACCTGCGTGATACAATCCACTCCCAGCGTCATCTATTAAGTCCCAAAACTATGTAAGGACAGCCAGTTATTAAGGTGACGGGTAGGGCACACTAGCGACTGCCAATCGACTTTAATTGTTAGCTACTAAACCGGATCTATTTTAAACAATTTCGGGGTTACAACCTCTCGGAAAACACTTATACTATTTATTAAAAAACCATGCACAAACGCGTACCCAACACTTGTACGCGCAAAATTGATTCAAGCGAAAAGTAGGCCGCTTTAGGCGGTAATCAATTTTTCGCGTACAAAAACGGACCCAACATTTCTTCATGGTTATTTAATAAATAGTAAAAGTGTTTTCCGAGAAGTTGTAACCCCGAATTTGTTTAAAAAAGATCCGGTTTAGTAGCTAACAATTAAAAACGAATGGCGTCGCTATTTAGGCGTACCCGTCGCCTTAAATAATATTATTTATATGTAAGGTATTTTGCACTAGCATCTAGGAGCACTTGCTAACTCAGAAAACTGCTAACCAGTTTTCATTCAAAGGCTCTGTATAAATGCATGCAGTGAACTGCAACGAATCAAAATAAAAGATAGCTTTGTTTTAGCTGAGCCTTTTCACGTGAGGATTATCCGGCTGAGCACTTTTGCACACGATTACACCGCGCTCACTCGAATGTGTGTGTGTCACAATAGGCCGGCGATTAATCTGCAAATAGGCCTATATGTTTTAATAGAGCATCAAACTTTGCTGATGATAATAATGAGAAATTGATTGATGGAATTGAAGCTTCGGCATGATTAGGCCGGCACGACGGGAGTGATACCATGGCCTCAAACACGATCCGCCGTGAAGCAAGCGTTTGCTCTGTGTCAGGGTTAGTATGTTTTTACTTAGTATGTGTTGTAATAGCTCAATGATGATCGCCATTGCCATAAGGACTTTTGACAGAGCGCCATTTTGGTCTGTCACTGTCAAGACACCACCTCATATATATCTAAGCTAAGCTTCTGATATGCTAGAAATAAGTGATTCTATGCGAAAAATAAAGATCTTTAATAACGTAAAAGTCCAGTTTTCACTACATAAAACTAGTATGGGAAAAATAGTTCAGCGGTTTTCGTTAGATCATCGTCATCGTCAGCACGCAGTTAAGTCCCCACTGCTGGGGCACGGGCCTCCCTCAATCGCATGAGGGGTAATTGCCATACTCACCACGCTTGGCAGACGGGTTGGCGAGGGTTTTGATATAAATGCAGAGTTTTCCTGCTCTGGGTGCTGATGATCATGCCAGCAGCTTTACCTTAATCGCCTTTTACGACACCTCGGTAAGAGTGAGGGTGGCCTATTCTACTCTGCCGGGGACCACACGGCGTTTCGTCAGATAGAGCTTGTAAAAAGCAGACGCAGCTGTAAAAAGCTATCAAGCTGATGGTTCGGCGTTGTTTCGTTAGATGTCACTATGCATTTTTACACCGCGCTAGTATGTACCTAAAGCGTGTTTCCGAAACAAAGATCTCAAGCCGCCTGCCCATATTAGAAAAAGTACGGGTGCTAAAGTAGATTTTCAGGTGGTATTGAGAATTTGGTTATATAGCAAATAAAATTATTTCTTACATAATCTTCTCCCTGATTGATTCTCAAAGGTGGATGTTCTACATAGCCGTTGAGTATTGGTCGTTTTCCGTTAGATGGCGCTAGCGCACTGCCTAGCTGACTAATGCCTATATCTCAGTATATATAAGTTACACTATGCTCTGTGTTTCGACGTAGTGATTGACGTTTAAGGTGACGGGATAGGGCACACTAGCGACGCCAATGGATTTTAATTTTTAACTACTAAACCGGATCTATTTTAATCAATTTAGGGATTACAACCTCTCGGCAAACACTTATACTATTTATTAAATAAGTGTGCACAAATGTTGGGTCCAACGCGTACGCAAAAAATTGATTCACGCAAAAAGCGGCCACTTTTGGCGTGAATCAATTTTTCGCGTACAAAAACGGACTTAAAATTTGTGCATGGTTATTTAATAAATAGTATAAGTGTTTGCCGAGAGTATGTAATCCCGAACTTGTATAAAATAGATCCAATTTAGTAGCTTAAAATCAAAATCGATTGGCGTCGCTAATGTGCCCTACCCGTCACCTTAAAGGTTGCTAAGTGGTTGCAAAAACTGCTAAGGCTCTTTACAGAATAAATGTCATGTGTGTTAGTAGCAATGCTTCTACTTCATGCCTAACGTAGGTAGGTACAACCTGTGCGGATAAAGAATGGGAACAGAAATGGCGGCGCATCTATTCACTTCTCCCTCGCACACTATTTGCGTCTATACTCGCACCCAACGAGTGCGAGTATAGACGCAAATAGTGTGCCATTCTTTATCCGCACAGGTTGTAACTACTTTTCTGCCTGTAGGAGTGAAGTTGGACAATATAGGCGGCATTCGTGGTGGCTTAGCTTTTTGTTAGATATATGAGTACACAGGTTTGGTTTCAACACGTGGCCTATTATTAATATCCACTCCGAAAGCCCCATTTGTTTTGTTACAAATTCTAGGCTATATAGTGTGGTAGGGCCAAGTTTGCAAAGTTCAAAAAATGGTAGCTGTAATAAATTATCTCGTGAAAAAATTGACAATGTTGTATTCAAACTGTAGTTTAACTTGTAGCGGTAATAAGATAGTTTCTATAAAAATCTGCTAAGGTCATCTAACAAATGAATTTGACGGCCCGTTTGGAACAGTGGTAGTGAACGCTGCCTTTGCTCCAAGGGTTGCGGGTTCGGTCCCCGCACAGTACAAATATTTGTGTGCATGAACATGTCTGTTTGTATTGGTCTGGGTGTTTGCTATGTATTATACGTATGTATTTACAAAAGAAAAGTATTATATGAATATATTTGTAATCCCATTGTTGATTCTGATATCCGTAACACAGGTGCTTGAGCACCCTATCTCGGAGTCAGATCAATGTATGTGATGTTAAAAACAAAAAAAAAGTAATGTCAGTGTCATTAATCGTAAGTTCGACCCAGTAGCGCCACCATTTGATTTTAATTAATGAAGTGATTAATTCATTTAAAGAGAAAAAAGTGGGTGCGTTTTCATTGACTTATGTTTTCGTATTACCAATATTTTTAGAATATCACAACATCGCATACTTTGACCTGATTCTGTACTAAGTAGCTTTAGCTTATGTTACAGATGAATTACAAACAGAGACAACAAATGAATGGCAAATATTATAAATAATAATAATAAAATATAGCGTCATCCAACCGATTACGGCTACTACAGTCCATTTATACAAACATTTTTTTGTGTTAGGCGGCAGATGAGCAGACGGATCACCTGTTGGTAAGCAATTGCTGCCGCCCATGGACACCCGCGACACCAGTGGAGTAACAAATGCGCTGCCAACCTTTTAACCCTCCTTTTCCCCCGGAATGGGACTCAAGCAGCGAAACACAGCACAGTGCTGCTTCACGCCAGTTTTCTGTGAGGCCGTGGTATTGCTCCGGTCGAGCATGAATGGGCCCATGCCGAAGCGTGGCTCTCTCATGGTCGCAAAAACATACAAACTCACTTTTATACTACGTGTCATCCTCATAAACTGTCTATTTTCTTCTTATGAATAGGATCGATCAAAGCTATTCAACTTTATTCCCGAAAATGTATTTCCGAATGATTTAGGGGCAAGCAGTGTTGAAAAATTACGACAGCTCCAAAACATTCGCTCATGAAAATGTTACAACCACATGACAGGATATTACGGGTGTTTGATGGGACACGGTAACAAAACACCCTATGTCACACCCTCCAATATAATGGTTCCCGTGACTTTCGCCTCACCTGTAAAATCCCCGAATAACGTCATAATTTTATTCCGCTTGTCAAATTGAACTTGGCTTCTATTTTGGGCATGCCATGGTGTAAATGAGGGTGTTTGTTCTATGATTGGATGGGAGATACTGTTTGTCAGTCTCAAAATAGTGAAGGCAATCAATCCTTTTATATACCACTGGAGTCAATTTACCTAGTTAGACATGTACCCTAATTAAACAGAGGAATGTGAAGGAAGGGTATATTATTTTGTGACCATAATATGTAATATCCTCCAATCGATTACGGCTACGTACGGCCAATCTTAGCGATCAGCCACGTACGCAGGATATAGGTATTATAATGCTCAAGTGTGTCCGCAAACACAAGTACACTTTCTATTCCCTTACCCTCATATTCTGATGGGACACTACTGTGACAAGACCGGAGAGGGATCGGGTGCTGGACCAACAGCTGAACGTGGTTTTCAAATGACGGGGGTACAAGACCGCCAACTTCCAGACTCCAGGCTGCCACTAAGAATTTCTTACCGAAAACATAGGTACAAATTTTTGGCCCTAGCCCGGGATCGAACCCGGGGCCTCTTGTGCAGCCGTCGCTTTAAAGTGCGACGCACTTACCACTGTGCCACCGAGGCAGTCATACTATACTAGTATGGCGACGGCACACTCCCTGAATTCTGAATCGAGTTCAATACACTTATGAGTTTATTGAATCTATTATTATTAATCATAATGTATATCTATGGATATACATATGTATATATCTATAGATAAGTAGATATTATTTATTGAATAAAAACAATACAAGTAAATAAATAAATAATTTTCGACTCCAGATTTTGCGTCTTTAAAAATCGTGTTAAATTGCTTTCAAGGATATAATCCACCGAATACTCCCACTATTGATAATTAATCACTGCCACTATGTTTAAGTATTGTTTGTTTAGATTTTTTTAAGTACGTAATAAAATTATTTGTAAACAATAGTAGGATATCAATCTAGCTCTAAACTCAACTAAATGTGTAGACATCCATAATTTACTGATTGTTATCTGTTTTTCTCTCCGAATAATAAATAAAAAAAAAAATCACAACATCACATACCTACATTGATCTGATTCCGAGATACTTAGCTCAAGCAACTGTGTTACGGATATCAGAACCAACAGCGGAATTACAAATATATACATATAATATAATACTTTTCTATTGTAAATACATACTTATAATACATAGAAACACCCAGACCAATACAAATAGACATGTTCATGCACACAAATATTTGTACCGTGCCGGGATCGAACCCGCAACCCTTGGACCAAAGGCAGCGTTCACTACCACTGATCCAAACGGGTCGTCAAGTATGAGTTACAACACCAAAAGATAAATATAAATAAATAAATATTTCACAACATCACATACATTGATCTGACTCCGAGATAGGTAGCTCAAGCACCTGTGTTACGGATATCAGAATCAACAGTGGGTTTACAAATATATACATATAATACTTTTTTTTTTGTAAATACATACTTATAATACATAGCAAACACCCAGACCAATACAAACAAACATGTTCATGCACACAAATGTTTGTACTGTGCGGGGATCGAACCCGCAAACCTTGGATTAAAGCCAGCGTTCACTACCACTTATCTATATTCAACCTTCATTTTTATCAATTCCACATGATTAATTATACCAATGTTATTTGAGTCTCTCGAGTGGCTTGTATCAACTCGCATCACAATTTCAGAGTTTCATGACATCTAAATAGGTTATTTTCGTCGGGCGATGTGTTTCTATTTAGTTAGGAGTGTATTTATTTAGCTACAGCCGACTAACAAGCGTTTGTACGTTCATGGCATAAAACAATTGTACTTGCGTGGACTTGATACCAAATATGACTGTACAGGACATTGCATGACTGCGGGACATAAAGAGAAAATACCTTAAAACTTCAAGTTTGCATTTTTACTTCAGGTTTTTAGCTACTAAACCGGATCTATTTTAAACAATTTTTGGATTACAATCTCTCGGCAAACACTATTTATTAAATAACCATGCATAAATGTTAAATCCGTTTTTTTAAAACAAAATTGATTACCGCCAAAAGCGGCCACTTTTGGCGAGAATAAATTTTCGCGTACAAAAACAGACCTAGCATTTGTGCATGGTTATTCAGTAAATAGTATAAGTGTTTGCCGAGAGATTGTAACCCCGAAATTGTTTAAAATAGATCCGGTTTAGTAGCTAAAAATTAAAATCGATTGGGGTCGCTAGTGTGCCCTACCCGTCACCTTAAGGGAAACATGACTTTTTTTAAAAGAAAAAAAAACTGTATTCAAAGATTTTTTGGCTTGTGCTTGTATTGTACGTACGGCGGGCACCGGAACGGAAAAAAAGCCTTTTTTTCTGCCAGTCGATACTGTCATTGCTAAATATAAAAATTCTCAAAGAAACCTTAGGTCTTAGAATCGTCTGTCGTGAAAAATATTCTTACCGAATACTTTACACGAAAGGTCACATCTAGCTTGACCTTTCACAAACCGACACGAGGCGAGAATAGTGCTGTTAACATGGAACGATATTTATTCACAAATGTTAATTCTACCATTAGCTCGGTGCGGTGAGATAAAACATTACGAGGAAATTTGCACGATTTGGATAGTTTCTCAAAATTGTGGAGATCTAAATATTTGAGATAATGATTCTGAACTTGTAACCGGGATCCAGATAGTCTGGTTTCCTTGTTGCAAAGGTTTCGTAAGACGGCAGATGGAGCGCGAGCGAGAGGCTGACCCTCTCGCTCCCGCGATCTGCAAGGCACGTAGAGGGGGAGGGGGAGACGTCGCCAATACTTGCGTCTCCTTCCCCTGCGAGGAGTAGGTCCGCTGGTGCGTGGGGCTGTAACCCCGCCACCGGCATATCACGGACCTCCTACGCCTGGTGGGGACGGCACAACTCTTCCGGCTGTCCCCACTCCCTCCCCCGGCGTCTGGGAAGGAAGCGCCGTGCCGTGCCCGTCGTGTAGGCGGGCTTCCGTCCCGGAGAAGTCGTGGTTGCAGGTTTCGTACCTCATCCCACGACTTCTTCCCACTATGGATGATGAGGGAGGGCCCAGGAGTTTTAGTCGGTATGCTTCTAGCCGGCTTCTTGTTAGGAGAAGCTGTCGCCAGAGAACAGTCCGACATAACCCATCCGTTTATAGACGGATGGGTATGCGTAACGCATTTCTCCTTTTTTTATATATTTTTTGACGTTGGGGAATGCCTCCTTATGCTCTAGACCTCTTTATCCCATACTCTCCTGCCAGGGCAGGCGGGTTATGTCGGGCTCTCGTCTGACGGGGGCTTCTCCTTACGAGAAGCCGGCCAGAGGCATACCGACTATACCCCAGCGACGCTCCCTCCCTCCCGGGAGCGCCGGGTTGTCCCTATCAGGCTGAGGTAGTGAAGTGCCTGTGCTGATACCCCAGTACCACGCGCTGGCTGGCCAGTTCTTAGGAGAGGAGGATGACGCGCCTCTGGTCACCGTCTTCTTCCCCTCCTTGCCCTTCTACGAGCGTTCGTCTCCCTTTGACGCTCGAATGCATTTCTCCTGGGTCAACAAAAAAATTAAGACGGCAGTCGGATTTAAGGGAGGTACTTTCCCTTCCTGTTCCGTCTTGGGACGAACTGTATAAAAACAATATTAAATTTCCAAACCGCTAACAATACTTTTGATAACTTCCACTGACTTCTGTCAATCAAATGTCTTGACAGTACGTGTTAAATGGTTAATGAATTAATAACTGACTCTCCGCAACTCCGTGAGTTCACTAATTACGCGATAGGACTCCGCTGAGTGAGCGGTTGGCCGCATTTTGCTGTTAATAACTGAGAGCATGTCACTGAAGGTGGATATAATCAATTAAGCTGGAAATTGACAATAGGATTAAATTGGAAGCCAGTCGAATTCTAATAATATCCGCCAGCCGAGTCGTCTACGTCGGATCTCAACGTTCAGCCACGTAAGTAGAATATTTATTCTGCAGAAATATATGCGTAAACATTAGTTAACTCTCTAATTCGAATACCCTAATATACATATGGGACGAAAGTGTGACACAACCCAAAAGCAAAATAGCGGAAGATATAGCACGTCCCTTCAATTAGACAACTGAAAACGGGCTTGATTCACAACTACATGCACACATACTCACAGCTCTATGACACATTTGCTTATTTTTTTTTAATATGGCTCTACCCGAAGATAATTTACCAATGTCAAGTAACTTATTGAGAATAAGAAAGTAGTCAACAGTCGAAGTCAGTCAAAGTCACACTTACTCAATAAAACGCCGGTGTTTTACGTTTTATCGACCTACGGATTCAGCGGATATCACTCTAAAAGCAATCGCGGGTTTTGAGACTATTAGGTCCAAGCAAGTTGTCACGAGACAACTCACTCGACACAATAGCAGTGTTAAAAACGATACAATCCATCGATTCTTATAATTAGGATCACTTTGCGGCACTTCACTACCCAAATTTGTACACTAAAAACCACTGGACACTAATGGACAGGACCTTTGAATTGCATCAGCTACGCGGCTTGTTTTAACCCTATCCGCCAAATCCTCCACATTTGCTTAACTTTGTACGATATTGGAAGACAGGGACAAACGTATTTGTTTTGACATAGCGTGAGTGAATTCAGCGTGCTACGCGTAGCTACGCGTCAGAGTTGAGTCTTGTCAAAAGGACTTCAGTAACTCGTCACACATTAATATATCGTATATTTCTATCTAGCTCTGCAAAATGGTGACCAAAACATTAATCAATTTAGAAATATGATGAGAAATTATATTGTTTCTTCTACTTAGAGTGAAATGTGATTCCATGAGATAATTCTTTTTGAATTTTTGTACATACCACGCGTAAAAGCGCACGAAGGCATTTTGGTAACCTTTATCCCACTTAAAATACTTAATGAATACATTTGTGTGATATATGTGGGAGAGCCACGCTTAGGCATGAATGGGCCGGCTCGACCGGAGTGATACCACTGCCTCACAGAAGACCGGCGTGAAGCAGCGCCTGCGCTGTGTTTCGCCGTGTAAGTGGGGTTGCCGGAGGCCCAATGGGGGGGAAGGGGACAAGGTTGGCAGCGCACTTGTGACTCCACTGGTGTTGCGGGTATCCATGGGCGGCGGAATTGCTTACCATCAGGTGATCCGTCTGCTCGTCTGCCACCTCTCATATAAAAAAAAATACGACCGCTTGTCAGACTCGCCAATTTGCAACTGCGTGAGATTAGGCGACGAGGATCTAATTTACGGTCCACGCGGACTCGTCACCTATCTTCTTTTTTCATTTAATCTAAGACACAATCAGATAGATTGGGCATACAGCCAGGGCTAAATGTGCTTTCCTAGGTCACCCTAGGCATAGGTAGGGGTAGAAGATTGCCAACATTCCAACTACGCCCTGATATCGAGAACTTCTTAACCGAAAAACTCTGGCACTTATACAACACTGCCAAAATTTAGTTGGAAGTTTCAGAATAATCCCGTCAATCAAATGGTAATGTACACCTATCATATCTATTTGTAGACTTCACCAGCCATAAGTTTTAAGTTCTAAAAAGTCTTGTAAAGTCTCCTACTCGCATGAATACCAAGGATTCGTTTCTTAACCATAATCCCGTTAAGACGAATGCTTAGAAAATTTAAAAGTACACCGCCCAGATGGATGTAGACGCCACCAGGCTTAAGTTTAAGAGAGTACCTTAAGTCTTTAATTCTTATTCGCATTTTATATTCAGGATTTTTTCGCAGTCATCATCATCATCATCATCAGCCCATTTGAAAGAAAGAAAGAAAATATTTATAATTATAGACATCACAACACAGAACATACAGCAATTGTAAACAGAACACAATTTGGCACAAACAGAAAACAAAACATAAAACAATTAAAAATACATAAAAATAAAACAAAAGAAAAAAAAAACAAAACTATATTCAATCATGTCCAGACAGTGCCAAATGAATATTATGGTGTGTTAAGACGTCTAATATAAATGGCCCTCACTCAGCTTATGTCACAGCCCAGACTAAGGCCATGACGCTGGTTTTCAGTGAGACCAGCTGAATGAGTGCCACGGACGCTTGCCTAGTGTATTTTGTGTACCTAACGTGTATGTGTAATGTGGGTATATATATGTACTAAGAAGAAAATATCAAATAATAATGAGATACATACTATTAAATTATTATAATGAATAAATAGGAGTGTGGGTATCTACAGTTTCAATATAAAATTATTACGGCTAACAAATCAAAACAACTTCTAGCGCGCGCATACAGTTATTATGCACCTATAATTAAGTAACTATATCGACCCATGGCTACCGGACGAGCATTTAAGTCCCCACTGCTGGGGCACGGGCCTCCCTCAATCACATGGGGGGTTTTTTCGCAGTCCTGATCCAAATACCACATGTAGATAAATGTGAAAGCCAGCGAAACGCGCGCGATTAGACGTAATTACCCCTCAACGGCTGTCCCTTCTTATTAAGATGACGGGTAGGGGACACTAGCGACACCAATTGATTTAAATTGTCAGCATCTAAACCGAATATCTTTTTAACAATTTCGAAAATACAGCCTCTCGGAGAACACTTATACTATTTATTTAATACTTATACTTTACTTTTGGGTCTGTTTTTATACTTGAAATTTGAATTACCGCCAAAAACGACCACTTACCTACGACGTTAATCCAAATTTTGAGTGCAAACACAGATCAAAAAGTAGTGCACAATTATTAAATAAATAGTATAAATGTTTGCTTAGAGACTCCCGCTCGGAAATTGTTTATAATAGATCCGGTTTAGTAGCTAACAATTTAAATTGATTGGTGTCGCTAGTTAGGGCTACCCGTCGCCTTAAAGGGTAATAAGCTACCAGCGCGTAACGAACTGCGATAGGGTTTAGGGGCAGTAGAAACAAAAAAAAATTGGAATTTTAAGCAAAGTTCAAATCTAGAGCACATGCCTATAGGCCTCTCGCATCGCTGACTTGCTTCAATGATCGAACACGAACTAAAAAGTTTTTTTTTTACATTATGGCAGACAAACGAGCAGACGGCTCACCTGATGGTACCTAAGTGAATTACCGCCGCCCATGGACATCTGCGACACACGGGGAATCACAGATGCGTTGCCAGCTCTTAAGGGAAGGAATAAGCTCTTTCTTGAAGATCACCAGGTCGTATCTGTTCGGAAACACCATCGAACAAAATAGTGTTGCGGAATAATTGATAGTTGACCTCGAAAATGATTCAGACTATCGATAGTATTGCAATTTGTCAAAACTATAGATACTATCGATGGTAAAATTTGATCATTGATACTATATATGACGCAATACTATCGATATCGATGTTTAGATGCCCGATACTATCAATAGTATTGTGTTTCCTAACCGAATTAATCAAAAACAATCGATAGTATCGATAGCTTTGTACTATCGATAGTCAGCAATATTTCGATAATATTGCTGCCTGATTAAACGTGTCCGATACTCTCGATAAAATAGGACATTAAACAATCGATAGTATCGATAGCATTAGCATTATCAATAGTATTGATCTAATTTTACTTTTACTATCGATAGACTATCTAGAACAAAATATTCGTCATCGTCACAAACGCTCATCGAAACATTCTGTCTTGTTTTGTTACTCGAAAGGAGATCCTCGGACTTTCACTATAATTTTAGTCCAAATATGAAAGTGCCGGCTAAAATAAATTATACTGTATTGTGTTTGGACTTGTCCCCTTGATGCTCAAATGGCATAACAGAAAAAAAGAATTCACTAAAAATGTATCAAGATTTTTTTTAACTCTAATAAATACTCAGGGGGATAAGTGCAAGAGAATACAGCAAAAATGTTTCACTTGAATAAAAAAAGAGGATGTCCGTATACTGCCTCGATTGCATAGATGGCTTGCAGCGTATGGGTCCCGGGTTCGATTTCCAAGACAATCCAACATTGGTATCTGAGTTTTTCTCAGTGTCTGTCGGGAGTCTGGAAGTTAATGATTTTGTACTTCAGAAAGCACGTTAATCCGTCGTTCCTTTTTTATGTCATAGGTGGCAGACGAGCAGACGGATCATCTGATGGTAACCGATTGCCGCCGCCCATGGACACCCGCGACAGCAGTGGAGTCACAAGTGCGCTGCCAACTTTTAAACCCCCCCGCACTCACACAGCGAAACACAGCACAATGCTGCTTCACGCCGGTTTTCTATGAGGCCGTGGTATCACTCCGATCGAGCTGGCCCATTCATGCCGAAGCGTGGCTCTCCCACCGCCTGATCCCGTTGGCCCTAAAATTCGTGGACAGTTCTTGGTTGTGTCTAATGGCCGCCACCAGAGGCTAAATGTGCGAATGTTTTTGAAACATGAACAATGAGTCAGTTCACTGGTTTTCCTGTTCTCTCAACTCTTAATAAATAAAATAGTAAAACCAACCCTAAACCGCTCGCGTCAGTGGAGCGAAAGCGGTTGCGGTTGCGGGAGGGTTGACTCGCACTCACCCTTTGAACTTTCGCTCAAGTAAAACAATGAGAGCTAATCCAAGATTTGCCCCAACTTTAATCATTAGCCCCATTATCAAAGCAAACAAAGCTTGTATTCTTCTGTAATTAATTTTTCGTGAGTGAACGGGTGAGCGATTAAACAAGGATTTTGATTAGGAAATTGGAGCGTGGCTCAGTGAATATGAACATGCATTTAAACCCGAATTTCTAAGTTTAATTCATGTTTGTTCATTTTAATTGCTTATCTCGGCGTGTGATTCCTGGTTGCGTCTATACGCTTTGACGCCTGGAGTAGGTACGCTTAGACCATGATTCAGGGTTTGAGGATTTGCCGTTAGGGGAGGGACGTGAAGTAAGGTTCTTCAACCCGTGTTCATGTCCCCTACCCACTCTGGCGAAGAGAAAGCGTCGCTGGGGTTGAGTCGGTATGCCTCTGGCTGGCTTCTCGTTAGGAGAACCCCCTCCAGAGCCCAACATAACCCGCCTACCCCCCTGACAGGAGGGTATGCATAAGGAGGCATTCCGCAGCATCAAAACAAAGGGGTTGGGCACCAATGCATCTAAATCATGGTTACGCGTTTCAGAAACTATCCGAAACAAAAGTGAGGGAGAAATGTTTTCCCTCATCGCCAAGCTGAAGGCGCACATAAACTTATCAGCAGGCGAGATTGCTAGCAAAATTTAGTCACAAATTAAATATCGCAAACGGAAGTAAAAGAGACAGAAGTGTGGAAAAATTATAGCGTTATAAGATATATTTTATGATATCTATGTGTGTAAATATGTATCTAACATTTGATATGTTCAATATCATAAAACATTCAAAGGACACCCATCCAAGACCTTTCAGAGAACAAATAGCTCCGAATGGAATTGCTTCATTTCATATTGATAATATCGGACTGAACAAGTAAGGCAATCGCCCTTCCACTTTACGACCTACTAACTCCGAAATGGTCCATCAAATTAGACCTTAAAAATCCGCTGAGCCATAAAAATTCTCTTAGGAATAATCTAAACCCATTCAAGCAAACTCAATGACGAAAAAGACTTAATGGGACCTAAAATTGGAATTTTATATTTCTAAAATACTCGTTTATTGAATATATTTCTGGCGTAGAGTATAGAGACGCCCGTCAAAAGCTTGCTCGTTAAAATAAGTTTCTTACAAAGATATGTATTATAATATCCTCCAACCGATTACGGCTACGGCGGCCAGTCGATCAGCCATGTACGTATAATATGTTGTAGTACTAGTGATCACAACGAGCAATGCTCGGCGTCTCTCTCCGAGATCGAATCCGAAATGAGGTGATCCGGCAGAGAAACCAAAGTTATCGACATGCTCTCCGGATTAGCACGCTTAAGTGGCAGTGGGCCTGGCATATTTAGCGCAGAACCGACAAACGATGGGGTGTAAACGGCGTTCTGGAGGGGGCCAGTACCGACGTACCTTGGCAAACGTAATAGAGGGCGCCTCTGGCTAGGCTGGAGGGACAATCTGCGCAGGATGGCTGGCCAAGAGCTGATGCGAGAAGCCATGATAGATCACAGTGGCGAACAATTGGAGAGGCATACGTCAGCAGTGGACTGCGATAGTGCTGATGATGATGATGATGATGATGATGATGATGACTAGTGATTCACAATGATATACACAGGAGAACCAAGGTCAAAGACATAGCCCGAAGAATTGCATGCCTCAAGTGGCAATGGACAGGGCACATTGAGAGGTGGGGCAGAAAAGTCCTCGAGTGGAGGCCGCTTTGAAGCCGTGGCAGGCCCCCCACAAGGTGGACCGACGATCTGGTGAAGGTCGCGGGAATCTCTTGGATGCGGGCGGTACAGGACCGATCTGTGCGGAGATCATTTGGGGAGGCCTCCCCTATATTCTGTATGCTCTATGTCCAGCAGTGGACGTTTATTGGCTGAAATGATGATGATGACTCAGTGCGTGCGCTAACTTGTGTTAAAAAATAAAAATAAAAAGTGTTTATTTCAGACCACAGTTTTTGATCCATAGATTGTTAGTAACAAAATGACTTAAAATTATATTAGTAGGTACATATCGACAAAATAAAATGCAATAAAATAAAATTTAAAAAAATTAAAAAAGAGAGAGGTTGCTAGGAGTTACCAAAGAAACTGGTTTCAGTGGTCACTCTTCGCACCAGGCACTTCCATAGCGGTGAGGTGTACCTATCCGCTAGAGTCATCAGGATGGTGTTGCGGCTGTCACTCACCCTGCGGACCAGTGACGCGGTCTTTTTTCGGATTAATGGCCATAAAGCCATCAATCTGGAATTCCGCGAACATCCCCGACGCGCTACAAAAAGGCAACCTCTATTCCATTACCCTAAATATATTATATTTCAATGGGACACCAGTGTGACACGACTAAAGAGGGATCGGGGGCATTGGGGTACAAGACTGCCAAACATGCAACTTCTGTTAGTGTCGCTCAAGTACAGGCCAATTCTCACGGAAGTATTTAAGAACCAGCCTGATAATGAATTTGTATAACTGTCTCTTCAGTTTAACCGACATTAAAGGGTCACACTATTTGCCCCCGCGGCGACACCTACGTGCACAATGAAGTAGTGTAATACTTATGGCCCCTCTTTCAAAGGATAGCTCTTAGCAAATCTGGAGCTTGGAAATTCTGTCAGTTACCATGATCTGACTGAATGATAGTTATGATACAATTTCTGAGCTTTTTTAACGTGCTACTTCAACCGTTAATCACATCACTACGGCCCAATCAAAACCAGTGGACCCGATTCCGTGTGACGTCATCATTGAAACGACCTTCTCATAAAGGTGAACCATTCGGCGTTCCTAATTGGGGTATGTTTTTCGCGAAATTTAATTTTCTTCAGTTAGACGGCGCCAATTCACAAACAGAATACAGTAACTAAATTACGTTCTATCGCTATTGTGGAGCATGTTTTTTTTTTACAAAATATATCGGTAAGCGGTATAGAAATATTGAAAATCATTAAATTGTTGCTATCAAATTAAAAATAGTAGCATCTTTTATTTGCTATAACTATAAACCACAGTTTTATGAGAGATATTTTATATATTATCTACTACGTATTTTTGGTCTCCCGCTCTTTTGCGAAGGTGAGACGACAGTCGCTTCAGTATCATCAGACTTGCCAGATCATAGTTTCAGCAGCAGTTTATGAAGATTTACAACCCTTTTTACCATAAAACATTAAAGTGACGCAACTGTAAATATACGTGTATACCTATTCATAGTAATGAATATCCACAGCTCGTGAAATAATAATGATTTCTGCACGTGTGTAGGTGTATGATTGTTACATCAAAGTTATTATTGTTTCATGCATACAATAATATATCTCAATCCCTAACGTTAGAAACGAGATATTCAAACTTACCTTCAATCAAGCCAGGCCTCGGGGTCTGTAGTGCTCGCCTAATTGAGGGAACGCGAGAGGGCGAGGAGATAGCTAATGACTCATTAGAGAAACGCCTCCTGATCGTACTACGGCTTATATCCGTTTCATTCTCATAGAAATAATCCGAACCATTCACATCTAAATCAAATACATCATCTACAAAAACTGTAGTCTCAATCGTAGGCTGTTTCACTTCGACATTCTTATTAACAGTCGTGAAGAAATCGTTAAACAATTTCGTTCGCGTCACATCGTCTAATGTAAGCTTTCCCATTGAATTCCTTAGCTCAGTGAATTCAAATTCCGTTTCATTACTTTCATCTTCTATTTCATACTTAAGAGTTTTATTAATTACACTTAACTTAATAGGCTCTGTTACATTATCCTCTAATTTATTATTACCTTCAGTATTGATATTATTAGAATCGTTTTTTCTTCTAAATCTATTTAGAAGAGTTTGAAATTTTTTGCTACTAGATTTATTAACAAGCTCGTATTCGGATATAATTGGTTCACTATATTCTTCATTAGTGAGATTGGTGATGTGAGTGACGTTGTCAATAGTCATTTGTGTTTTGGTGATGGGGATGAGCAGCACGAAGAGGAAGGGGAGGAGAGTGTGGGGCGCCCAGAGGGCAGAGTCAAGGGATGAGCACTGGAGGTTGAGGGGCGAGGTGAGGCGCGGCGGACCCCTCATGCCAGGCCGGCCGTCAGCGCCGACTAATCTGAAACAAAGAGATGTGGGTTAATAATATTAGCAATACGATCGACAACAGATCCATCGACACCACCTAGATGGTTGGCAGTCTTCAACTGTACGTTTCTCAAGAAACTTTCTACCTTGTACGACAAAACACATTAGCGATCTCTCTGATTTCGCAGATGTTCATGGGCGGCGATGATTACTTTCCATCAGGTGACTCGCTTGCTCGTTTGTCCGCCTCTAGAATAAAAAATAAAAAAAACTATGGAATGAACTATCGCCTGTGGGACCGGACCTGTATTTCCAGACCGATACGACCTGCAAACTTTCAAGAAAAGAGCGTATTCCTTTTTAAAAGGTCGGCAGGGCACTTGTGACTCCTCTGGTGATGCAGGTGTCCATGGGCGGCGGTAATCGATTACCAACAGGTGATCGTGCTCGTCTGTCCCTGTCTCATAAAAAAAAGGTTCCTAATAAAAGCAATAAATGACATAGGATTATTAGATTTAGCCCATAATAGAAAGAACTTTCTAAATGGTTTCTAGAGCAATGGTAACAAAAATCATAGAATGCCCACAGTTTCCCAAAAAACCATAGCAGTTCGTGATCAGCTTGCAACTTCTGTACATTCCTTATTAGGAGGTTTATCTAATCCAATTTTGAGGAACAAAATATTTGTTAAGTTAGAGGATAACATGTTATATCTCGTGTATGTTTCTATTCCATATAATCCTATCATTAAAGCCTTAATCTCTGATCACATCCAGATAGTTTCAGCATAACTGGTGACGATTGGATTAGCTCTGTGATAGGAAATTGATTAAGCGATGAAACGCCGAGTAATTCTATCCCTGAATAATGGAATATTCAATCGGCAGAGTGGTGCCAATCATATTCGCTTACTTTAATTAAGTTGTGCTCAACAGGACCTAAAGCATATTAACAATATTGAACCAGAAGTCCAGTCAGAGATAAAAATGTTCGTGAGAATTATTACCTACTATGTAAATAAAATCAAACAATCAGAGTAGTTATCTTAACTACAAAGTTATAATAAGCTTTACTGCATTGCATTATGGGATATGGGACAGGACAACCTGCATGTGTGTGACAGCGCTAACGTGAAAGTGCTGTGCCATTTTAATGTTTGGTTTTAAATGTGTAGTACAGAATATTAATATAATTATACGTGATGACATACGGAACCAAAACCTGGCCGCTTACAATGAGCCGCTTAAAAAGGCTCAAAGTCACGTAGAGAGCAATGGAATGGGCTATCTATGCTCGGAGTCTCATACTAAATTCTCGTTTATTTGAATATATTTCTGGCGCAGAGTATAGAGACGCCCGTTTAAAGCTTGCTCGTTAAAATAAGCTTCTTATAAAGCTATGTATTATAATATCCTTCAACCGATTACGGCTACTGTGGCCAGTCTCAACGATCAGCCACGTACGTAGAATATGTTGTAGTACTAGTGATCAGGAATAATGAGATCCGCAGGAGAACCAAGGTCAAAGACATAGCCTATATATAGAATTGCATGCCTTTAGTGGCAATGGGCAGGGCACATTGCGAGGAGATCAGACGGGCAGAAGGGTCCTTGAGTGGAGGCCACGTATCGATATAGGTCGAAGCCGTAGTAGGCCCCCCACAAGGTGGACCGACGATATAGTGAAGGTTGCGGGAATCGCTTGGATGCCGGTGGCACAGGACCGATCTGTGTGGAGAACATTGGGGGAGGCCTATGTCTAGCCGTGGACGTTGGTTTTCTAACCGTGTGTGAGCCTCGCTTCGGCATAAATGGGCCAGCTCGGTGATAACACGGTATCACAGAAAACTGGCATGCAGCAACGTCTGTGCTGTGGTTCGCTGCGGGGGGGCTTAAAGGTTGGCATGGCACTGGTGGCGCCATGGCCGGTGGCAATTGCTTACCATCAGGTATTCGGCCTGATCGTTTGCCACATATAATTTTGAAAACAATCAGTATTTAACTCTAATTATAAGTATCTATTAAGTTTTTAGATGTTGCGGTCCATTATTTTTGACGTAGCATGTCAAATAAAAATAATCACAATTTATGAATGATGTTGAAGTTAGAACTTACCACTATATCAACGCAACGGTAGCCCTAAATTAGATACTTTTTATTTACCTTCTAAAACCTTCGAACCATTCACTGAGCGGAAAACTATTTTCACCGTCCGATTCAAAGGTCGAAAATCAATCAATCAAACTTTGTCCAACTGTATCATTACAACTGGGTCAATAGACCTGCTCCTGTCACTTTAGACAGGGCCAATTAAACAGAAATTCATTCGGATCTCTGAAAATTACAAACAAATCCAGAGTGCCGACAATGAAGTGGAATTAACGCTGAGTCTTTACTTCCGTCCCTTTTACACCCACTGGGCATCTTTTCTTATCTTGTTTGGATGCGGCGTTGTATAATATCGTTGTCCTCTGATTTCGCATAAAATAGAAGCATTTTCGCACGATCCTGTTTTGTACCCTTTGTCGGAAAATTCAAAAGAGAGATAAGATTAATAACAGAAAACTCAATGAACGTTAAGACGTTCATTGAGTTTTCCTAAGGGAAATGTCAAAGCTTTTTAAGCGATTGTCGTGTTGTTGAAAGTGGCGCCCCGGGTTTGATGCCGGCGTCAACAAAAATGTTTGTCCAGTTGATTAAAAACACCTAAAATCGGGTTAGCTTACAAACATTTTTAGATCCTTTTGTTAATTTTGTAAAGTAATCTTATCGTGTGTAAAGAAAAGGCAACGTCATTAGCTAAAAAGGAAAGGAGAATATATTGTTAGCACAAAAATACACTCAGCGTCGAATATCACACATCTGTCGAGTTTTACTTGAAGAGATACAAACCCTGATTTACAGTACATATTTTTGTCTAAATTTCACTCTTATATAAAAGTTGATATTTGAAGATTAGCATGTCTACCACTGGACCGAGGATATTTACAATCCGCTTATCAAACCATTTCATTTGATACTTACTGATTTTAAACTCGTAGCATAATGGTAGGTAGGTGTGACTACTGTAACTAAAAAAATATTTGAAATAACGACATAAATGATTCAACCATATACTTACTACTACAATATATCAGTACTTATATTAATCTTGTGTATCCACGGGCTTGATTGATATAAAAGTCTAGATTGATATAAAAGTTTGTAAGTAACTAAATAAAGTTATTTTAAATTCAAATTCAACATTAATTGCGGATGCCGGTTTACGTTCAACATGCCATCCAAAGTGCATGCATAGGTGCACTTTATTAATTAAACTGGGTCGGGAACCATCCAACACTGGAATAAAGCGCTTGGAATAAAGTGCTTACCTCATATATAGAATGAGGGAAATATTATAGGTAACACAATTATTTATCGTCAACCTGAACTGTCCGTGTTCGTACCTTTTCAAAATACTTATCAAATATTTGTAAATACTTATCAACTACAATGTGTTGAACTCTTTCTGAAAATAAAAGTACCCCGCAATATAACATGAAAAAATTTAAACCTGTGCTATTAAACTGGTTGGACCAATTCCAATACGAAAACCTAGAAGAACTAATTCATAGAATAACAAGCTAATTATTGACTAATATAGTCAGCTAAATAAAACTTTATAGATTGAAATGAATAAATTAAAATCAAACACACAGTATACACCTATAAACGCACATACCCACATATTACTCTGACATACACTTATATAAACCTACACACACACAGACACGACACACCACATAAACACACACATCAATACACACCACACATCTACTCAGCATCACACACATCCACTTTATTATAAATAATGTAAGTAAAGGTAAATAATTAATAAACACCAACATCATTGTATCATCTTTAATATTAAGAAAACACTCTTGTTATTAGTATTATATTATTCTAAAAAGAGCCTCCTCTCACAACACAGGGCGACCTTATGTGAGAGCAGTTCAAATATTGCTAATTATCAGTGTTTCTTGAATAAACGATCTTTTCATTTTCATTTTCATTCATCTTGAACGACACACATTACGTTCATACAATTCATTCATACATTACTTACAATTACAGACAATTTCACCCTCAGGTGCCATTTCAAAAACTGTGAATATTTTTTCTTTTGCTACAAAAGATGAATACAAGAAATGAAAAACCCAATAAATACTGATGTTCCATATAAAAGACTAAATAAATAAATAGATCTTAGTATAGAAAACCGAACAAAATTGGAATGATAAAGATTATTAGTTAATCTAAGTACCTATGTAAGTATAGATTGAATACTTGGAGTTATTCACTGTAATATCATTAACTCATTAACCGCCACACTCAGAGACATCAAATAAACTTTGATGGTTACTTAAGAAATAATATTGACACTTATTTCAATACGCATAAAGACTCTCTATAATTCAGTTAATGAACTATTGCGCGCACCAAGAGGTTTGGCTCCTCGTTCCTGCCCCGAGCCATCAAGACATGGAATGCCCTCCCAGCTCATGTGTTTCCTCTTTTATACAATCCAGGTTCTTTTAGGCGGGGTGAGGATGGCAGACTCAATGGGTACTTTGTTAGTTCTTTTGTGCCTGTTAACCTCATATTTGGATTTCACGGCCGCTAACCATCAGGCGGAGTGAGGTCATCCTGATCGGCCTTTCTATAAAAATAAAATTGCTTCTTTGACGTCTCTGAGTGCGGCAGTAACTTTCTCAACAACTTCCTCCAGATACAATCAATATAAATATAGTTACTTAAATTACGGAATGGTTACTATCAAATCGTCGTGTTTATATCAAATGAGATCTAACCAAACGTTTCCTTAATTGACCCGGATTCCACTGTATAAATGCGTGATACGTGCGTACGCGAACGTTTACAGTAGGCAATTTTGCCCAAATGCCTGTTCCGGGATAATTATGTTTTGGTTACGTAGGTACCTAATGATATGGTTATTTTTGGAAACGACGAGAATCATAATCTATTTAGCTGGTTAACCGTTTGTATTATAAATATTTTACATTTTTGTGTCAAAAAATTTACTTAAGTCCGCACTTGTGAAGTTGTGACTGCATTGATGTTGCCGGCAGAATCGCTTACAGGTGCTCCGTCTGCACCTCTGCCAAAAAAAATCAATATGTGATTTACACATTCGTCGATGTAACTTACCCAGAGAGCAATGGAGAGAGCTATGCTCGGAGTCTCCCTGCGTGATCGTATCAGAAATGATGAGATCCGCAGGAGAACTAAGGTTACAGACATAGCCCAAAGGATTGCATACCTCAAGTGGCAATGGGCAGGGCACATAGCGAGGAGAACAGACGGCCGTTGGGGCGAAAAGGTCCTCGAGTGGAGGCCACGTTCACAAGGTGGACCTGACGATCTGGTAAAGATCGCGGGAATCCATTGGATGCGGGCGGCACAGGACCGATCTGTGTGGAGAACATTGGGGGAGGCCTATGTCCAGCAGTGGACGTCTATTGGCTGAAATGATGATGATGTAACCTAAATATCATCAACATAATTATATTACCTTCAAGAACCTCAAGAGGAAATCTAATGTACAGTTAGATTATCGAAGGGTTAGTATCCATCGCGTTCATATCGAATGAGACCAAGAGTTTTCCTTGATTGACCTGAATTCCGGCGCGTAGAAGTGCGATACGGGCTCAGTGACGCACCCATGCGAACCTTAACAGTAGGCAGTTTTGGCAGATTGCTATCTCGTTTCTTGTAAGCTCTTTTCTTGATGATATATTTGTTTTAGGTACAGCGAGTGACACACAAACATACTAAGTAAAAGATATGAAAAAAAAAGAATCTGAATAAGAACTTCTAGTTTCCTAAAATAAATAACATTTATTTGCCGCTGTTTCCAGGAAGACTAAAACAAGAAGATGAATTTGTAATATCGTAAAACTGTAAAACATACCTACATATCCCCGATTTGGATATAGGTATGTATGTGTTACAGTTATTATCTGAAGCAGAACGGATAACTCAAACCTCATACGATTAACGTCCTTTAAACCGTCGTCTTCTCCTTTAGGCCGTGTGGTCCCGGCAGAGTAGAATAGGCCACCCTCACTCTTACCGAGGTGTCGTAAAAGGCGACTAAGGTAAAGTTACTGGCATGATCATCAGCACCCAGAGAAGGAAAACTCTGCATTTATATCAAAACCCTCGCCAACCCGTCTGCCAAGCGTGGTGAGTATGGCAATTACCCCTCATGTGATTGAGGGAGGCCCGTGCCCCAGCAGTGGGGACTTAAATGGGCTGACGATGATGAAACCGTCTTTTATAAGGATATAAGAAGCCGCAAACGTAATAATTTTGCGATGCCGTAATAGAATGTGTGACGTAAATCAGGATCTAAGTACTAATCCTATCGAGATCTGCCTATCACTGTAATAAATCTTATAAACGAAAACGTACTATCTTCTATTATATCAAAATAAATATTATAGATATGTACAAACAAAAATTTTCTGCTAAAAAAAACCGCCTTCAAAAATCACGAACTAAAAAGTGTAAAATAATATTTATAACACTTTATACACTTCAAATAACATTTTATAATAGTACACTCGAGATAAGGTGTTACCGAAATCGGCGCCCAATACTACGAGTTTCTTGTAATTTAACACAACATTAAATTATTCAACAGGGATTACCGCCGACTTCGGTTAAAACCTTTTCTCGAGTGTACTGTTATAAAATGTTATTTGAAGTGTATAATGTGTTAGAAATATTATTTCACACTTTTTAGTTCGTGGTTTTTGAAGGCGGTTTTTTTTCGCAGAAAAATTTGTTTCAAGTTTTTAATGTCTCATTTTTTTGGTAGAAACTGTTCTACCGGTTGGTGAAATGTAGTGGGTTTATTATTCTTCCTGAAAATGAATCCAGGACCTTACATACTTACATTAAGTGCATTACTTATTTTCTGGTCATATTAGCCGCAGAACTGACAGCCGTTGGAGCCGTAAAGTCCTTGAGTGGAGACCGCGACACGGTAAGCGTAGTGTAGGACGCCCTGTGACAAGATGGGATGACGACATTCCAAGGCTGGCTGGTGTAGGCTGGATGAGAATGGCCGAAAATCGGGAGCAGTGGCGTGCATTAGGGGAGACCTATGTCCAGCAGTGGACGAGTGTGGGTTGCTGATGATGAAGGTCGCATTAGAGCATCAAACGTTTTCGCGTTAGTAAGCATGATGTGCGGTGATAGTTCTCTAGTTTATATTAGGTGCGTACCTTTTGTTAAACCGACTACAAAATGTATAAAGTATATGTTTTTTTTATGTATGGTCACCGATTTCTCCGCCTTGCGGAATTTTACTCCCATGTTGGTCCCATTGTTACATCATATGTCACGATCTGATGATGGAATCCGAGAGAAATCAAGGCCTGCTGCCGAAAAATGAATGACCACGAACTAAAAAGTGTAAAATAATATTAGTATCTAGATAGTATTAGACCGACCCGATTGGAACAGTGGTAGTGAAAACTGCCTTT
Organism: Marasmia exigua; assembly: GCA_019059595.1. Classification (NCBI taxonomy): domain Eukaryota; kingdom Metazoa; phylum Arthropoda; class Insecta; order Lepidoptera; family Crambidae; genus Marasmia; species Marasmia exigua. The sequence continues at coordinate 24,346,786 of CM032473.1, forward strand.
GGTCCAAGGGTTTCGGGTTCGATCCCTACACAGTACAAACATTTGTGTGCATGAACATGTCTGTCTGGGTGTTTTCTATGTATTATAAGTATGTATTTACTAAAGAAAAGTATTATTGTGTATATATTTGTAATCCCACTGTTGAGTCTGATATCCGTAACACAGGTGCTCGAGCTACCTATTTCGGAGTCGGATCAATGTATGTGATGTTTTGAAATATATAAAAAAAAAAGTATTGGGCTCCACGTAACATATTTTCTCGAGTGTACTATTATAAAAATGTGTTAAAAATATTATTTTACACTTTTTAGTTCGTGGTTTTTTAAGGCGGTTTTTTTTGATTCGCAAAAATATTTTTAGTGTCTTTTAATCTTTACCTCGGACTTGACTCGTCTGAAATCGTTGAAAGACATACATAACATACTATGTCAAGCCACTGACTTTTACGCGTATACATTTATAAGTACTGTAATACATGCTTAATCGAGAGGATATCAACCAAAATCCCTTATAAATAATACATTTGTATTGTTTTTTTTTTATGCTAGAGGCGGACAAACGAGCAAGCGAGTCACCTGATGGAAAGTAATGAACGCCGCCCATGTACAGTGGCGGACAGGTCAAGCTATACAAAACTGTCAAATTTCCTCAATCGATTTCGAACTCAATGTGTAACAATATAAGGTTTATAATCGAATGAAGAAATTTGACAGTTTTGTATAGCTTGATGTGTCCGCCACTGTACATCCGCGAAATCAGAGAAATCGCTAATGTGGTGCCGGCCTTTTAAAAAAAAACTACGCTTTTCTCTTGAAAATCTCTAAGTCGTAGCCGTATTTGCAAAGATTTTTCATAATCTTTTGCTGATGTCGCTGAAATCGTAAATCCTTTGTTACCTTGCGCCATTATACGAGTATTGGAATCTTTGTCTTCTGATTATTTTTTGTTCCCAATTGAAATACAGGCATTTAATCTAAAAGTACCTACTACTGCTTATAATGCGGAAATATTTACTAAGAGGTGTTAGGTATCTAACAAACCAACAAGCCAGCCAACTAGTATTGCAGTCATTTGATTAATCATCAATCGATACCAAACATGTAACTTTTAGTTCTTGTTTTTCTCATTTTTTTTTATGGTATAGGTAGCAGACGAGCAGACGGATCACCTGATGGTAAGCAATTACCGCCGCCCATGGACGCCTGCAACACCAGTGGTGTCACAAGTGCGCTGCTTACCTTTTAACCCCCCTTTCCCTGGATTGGGCCTCCGGTACCCTCACTCACGCAGCGAAATACAGCGCATGCACTGCTTCACGCCAGTTTTCTGTGAGGACGTGGTATTACTCCGGTCTTGTCGGCCCATTCATGCCGAAGCGTGGCTCTCCCACAGGTAAACTATTCCCATTTTATCTATTTGTCGTACTAACTCTGCAATGAAATACAATCAGTTGTAAGTTTATCACTAAGAACCAGAAGCAGGTAACATACTTTTTTTAAATATAATATAATAGTTATTTTATGCGTTATTTTTACATGACATGCCGCGGTATCTTTATTGTTTGTCTCTGATTACCTTTTTTAATAAAAAAAATAAACGTTTGTGATTTTCTATTCATCAGTTTAATGTATTTTTTTATTGCTGGCCATTATTTATCAAAACACATGAGGGAAATGCTTCATCATCGTTTATCATGGGCGCCCTTTTTTATAACATGAAACTTTTAATTGTAAAATGGTAAACTTTTTATACATCGGACGTTGGGATTACTCGCTTTGTTTGGTTATTGTGTCCGGAGATTTAAATTTTCGGACTTTTATTACCTTATTCTATGCTCCCCTTATACTCGTACAGACAAGTTTAGTCTCGAGAAACCTTAGTCTATGATTTTGGTAGATAGTAACGCTCTTCAATTATTTTTTTACTTAAACAAAATTAGAGCCCAAGCGGGATGTAGGACATAGGTATCCCTCTTTATTCACTACTAGTGGCCCGCCTGTACTTCGTTTCGCGACATTAGTTCGACTTTCTACCAATAGATGGCGCGAGTTGTTGATTACATCGCGTATGCGTTTCGAGTTTTCGGATTACGTATAAGCATTTTAATTATCAACATTTCGATGGAAATATTGTTTATTCAAGAAACACTGATACTTGGCAATATTTGAACTGCTCTCACATAAGGTCGCCCTGTGTTGTGAGAGGAGGCTCTTTTTAGAATAATATAGTACTAATAACAGGATACAAGTACATTCATTAACTTTACCTAACTCTGAGCTCTGTTCATCACGCTTCCTTTGAAAGATACCATTAGATACGACGAGGAGGAAACACATTAACTTAACACTTGTTAGAAAAGGAGACGAAGGGTCTTATCAGTGACTTTTTACACAAATAATTCACTGATTCACATCGCCCTGGGAGCCGGGATTTAATTCCGAGAGTTAATAATTTATTCGGACCCTTTAAGCCCGGAGTTAACAGGTGGTAGACTCGCAAATTAAAATTAAATCGGGGCTGGTGATTGATATTATACATACATTAGAAGTTAAATCTGCGACTTTGCTTTTTTTTTGATGATGGGCTTGCTCTTGAGTTTTTTTTTATCTACTAGACGAGCAGACGGATGGTAAGCGATTGCCGTCGCCCATACCGGTGATGGTAAGTGAGGGTACCGGAGGCCCAATCCGTGTCGCGGGTCTCCATGGGCGGCGGCAACCGCTTACCATTAGGTGATCCGTCTGCTCGTCTGCCACCTATCACATTTAAAAAAAAGATACAGGCACGTCGTTGCATGTTATTTCTTTGTATGGTGAGTATTACTCCTACTAGTTATACTTCTACCTGCCACTTTCAGTTTCGTTTTTGCGAAAAATCTTGGTCCAAACATCTCCTCGAGTGAAGACGTGGAAATATTCAACCTGATTTCCTTTGCCCTGTCGAAATCTGTTACCAGAACCTTTTTACCTTCGTACCGTAATTTTCACGAGACTAATACATTTATCTGTAGGGACTGTGCCCAAGTTACTTTTTAATAGGAACGAAAATAAAAATCGTATTTTTTTTATAGTGGCTCAGTATATTATCTCTCCTCAGCCTGATGGTAAGAAAGAGAAGAGCCCAAGTTGCAATTACAACGGAAGCGATGTCAAGCCATCACCTCCGTTGGCACCGCCATACTGGCCCCCGAAATGCTTCTTCACGCTTCGTTTGAAGGAATCCATATTGTAGAAAGGAGGAAACACATGCGCCAGCCACGAGTTCCATTTCTTGATGGTGCGGCATAAATAAGAACTGCCATTTTTTCAAGTTCGTGATGGAATGTTTTCCACTGTGAAGCGGTGACGGCGTTGTCCGGCGCGTGTAGTTCTGTGACAGAATAGGGCAGGTGGGATAAGGAAGAAAAGCTCTTCAGAGCATTCACCGTGATATAGACAGTAAAAGACGTTAAGCGACCCGATGTCTCTACGTAGTTGAAGTGGTTCAAGGGTATTAGCACAGTAGATATATGTAGGATTGGTGATCGGTAGATGCATGGCAAGGAACGTGTAATAGATCAATGCTTGAATTAGAATAACGTGCGAGAGAGATGAGAGATAACGAATGGCGGACGACGTGGAAGACGACGATAAAAGATTGTAAAATATAGAATACTCAAATACAAATCCCTGGCTTTATTCCAAACCCCATCCCACAATTAGCGTCGTCTTCCACGTCTTTACATTTGTCGTCTCTCTTCTCTCTCGCACGTCATTCTAATTGAAACATCGATATCTTACACGTTCCTTGCCATGCATCTACCGATCACCAATCCTACATATATACGCTTAAGCAGTATGGACACTACGAACAAACGCTCGAATGACGCACGCACACAGACGCACACTTTACACGGATTCTAAGGTCCCATCGGAGCACAGTCGCAGGAAATAAATTCAGGGTTGTCGGTTTTACTCGAGTGCCGATTACTTTATTTTGGTAGAGAAAATAAGTAGATAGATACATTATGTTATCAAAAAAAGGTTTCTAATTTTTAAAGTGATATGGTGGGGGGGTTATTTGGTTGCCCCTGCTAGGAGAGGGGTATTTTGATATAGGGGGAATGGAGGGATCTCACTGTGTCTTAGCCATAGCAATCGGGTGCATGACCAATAGCTTAACCTGGTTTCCAAGTAACGAAACAAAACGTTATGAAGAGAATGTGTTATTTTGTGTATCTTTGCATAGCTTTTTGCAACTTTATAAATCATATTGTGTATTTTTGTGTACGAATTTTAGTATGCTAGTATTCTGCTTATTTCTTAAGAAATATCATAGTTCTAATTACTAACACGCATCAGGATGATCCTTGTTGGAATGGTGAGAATAATATTTTTCAAAAAATAAGAGGACAACCCTATACAGTAGGTAACTTTCTGTCTAAAATGGCGGAGTGTCGATACTGCTTAAACGTATTTATCTACTGTGATATTAGTCTAAGTACATTGTCTATATTACCAACCTTACATTACCAAAAGTACTCAGAAACATTACAGTTTTCTGTAATGGCAGACCTTTTGTACTAACGAACCTTACACACTGCAAGCAAGGGGATTTATTTAATTTTCATTATGTATTTATATGTGTTTATTTTTTTTGCAAGTTCTGAAATTGATGGAATTTGTTTAAAGAAATAAATGTATAAGTCTTTATGCTGACACATGTTACAATGATTTTTTCAAGTATGAAACTTCACAATAAAATCGCTTACCTAATATTCAATTAATATTTTCACATGAAATAATTAACATTATAATATAATCATGCATTTGGCCTTCTTACTCTGGCAATAAATTGTTTTGTTTTTATTTTGTACTGAAAGCACTATATTACAACTTCTCTCTGAAAAAATAACAAATGTCCTAACAGCGTTGTAAATTTCTAAAATATGAAAGTTTTAAGCGATAAGTCCATAAAAAAACTTTCAATAAAACTTAATAACCAAGGGGGGAAAGGGGGATATAAAGGTTGGCAGGTTGGCTGGTGTTGCGAGTATCCATGGGCGGCGGCAATTGCTTAAAACATCAGGTGATCAGTCTGCTCGTCTGCCACCTATAGTAGAAAAAACAGCATTGCTTTTTATTACGCAACATATCATAATAAACTAATAAAAACACACATAGGCTCCCATTCATAATGATATATTGTATACCTTTTATCCAAAATATAACGATAATTCAAATATTTTGTGTGCATGAACATGTCTGTTTGTATTAGTCTGGGTGTTTTCTATGTATTATAAGTTTTTACAAAAGAAAAGTATTATATGAATGTATTTGTAATTACACTGTTGGTTCTGATATCCGTTACACAGGTGCTTGTGCTACCTATGTCGGAGTCAGATCAATGTATGTGATGTTGTGAAATATATATTATTTATATATTATTGTTATTATTCAGTCACCATGCGGATAAAACCACTAGCTAGTAAATCATAAATGCACATCAAGGAGGCAGTAAATAACTAATGTAAATGTCTTTCACTTATACACAAACCGCTGGCGAGTTTAAATCAACTTGCCAATTCAGTTAGCAAGTCGGCACAATTTGACAGCGTTTGATAATCCGCCGATAACTTACTTCACCACCGACTGATTACTTTGAAAAGTAACTGATAACTTGAAAAAAATATTTATTGAACAAAAGAATAGAAACACAAGAAAATTAAGACAATAACTGAGAAATAAAATTAAGCTATAGTAAATAAAAAGGGAAGTTAAAACAAAGTAGGTCCCCGTGGCAATGTCCCCAAAATGCTGGCAGCATTACCGCGCTGGATCGCGACGGAAATTCGCTGGGCGAGGTAGCTGCCAGCCTTTGGCTCTCCCGTGACATCGACTAGACGCTTAGCTAAGTCACGGAAGAAAGAGAGAGCGTCGGAACCCCACGGGCCCAGTGTTTCAACACTGAGAGCCATCCGCGCCATTTATGCCCTTAGATCGCGCGACTCCCTTAGAGATTTGTTTAAAGAAATCGACATACTTACCGTGGCTTATCAATACATCCTTGATTGCCTTATGTACGTACATAAGAATCTCCATCTGTTCTCGAAGAAGTCTGACTGTCACAGCCTTAACACCAGAAATAAGCACAGACTGGCCGTTCCAAATATCAGGCTCCATAAGGTTGGCAGTTCATTTATAGGATTGAGCATAAGAATGTTTAATAAGTTACCTCAGATTATTATTGACTTGCCCAGACATAAGTTTAAATTGTATATAAAAAACTAGTTTAATGAGAAAGGCTATTATAAAATAGACGATTTTTTGAAACGACAATAATTTAGGGACATAATTATCAGTAACACAAAAATTGTACTATATTTTAAAGTTAATGGTGACAGTTTTGTAAAACATTTTTTTTTTAAAAGAGTACTGCTGAGTTTCTTACTGGTGTCTTCTTGGCAGAAAACTACATTCCGAACCAGTGGTAAACATGTTGACATTCATTAGTGTTCTGTATGGACCTAAATTGAATAAACAATTTTCATTTTCATTTTCACTACCTACTATAACTGCTAAGTCTCTGGTCAGGTACCTCACTCCACTCGATGAAACACAGCGCAGCTGCTGCTTGACGCCGCTTTTCTGTGAGGCCTTAGTATAACACCGTGGGAGAGCCACACTTCGTCATGAATGGGCCGGCTCGACCGGAGTGATACTACGGCCTCACGGAAAACCGGCGTGAAGCAGCACTGTGCTGTGTTTCTCTGCGTGAGTGAGGGTAACGCAGGCCAAATTCGGGCGAAAGGGGAGTTTAAAGGTTGGCAGCTCACTTGTGACTCCAATGTTGTCGCGGGTGTCCATGGGCGGCAGCAACCGCTTACAATCAGGTGAACCGTCTCACTGTGGGTGAAAAATTGACGTCCCCTTTCATAGGATTTTTTTGAAAATGAAGTGCTTTTTTGGACACTTTAAAGTATGCAATTACTTTGACAACATCAAAACATTATACGATATAGTATTTATGTGTCTTGTCTCATCGTGTAAACAAAGCAATGTGTGATTTTGTGTTTCAAATGTATGAAAATGAAAACGAAATAATTCATAAATTCTTTCGATCTTCTACTGTAAGGCCGAAACTTTCAGGTATTGTTACCCACTCTGTAACAAAGCTATGCAACCTTTAACCTTGATCCCAGACGTGCCCGATTAGAAGTTATGAATTAAATACTTCATCCATATTTGGACAACGTCATCGTGTAGTTTTAATGTGCCCTAAAAACACACACACACGCATATTACGGATATATGTGTGTGTATGTATATCATCTCTTATATGTGTACCTATGCATATAAATATATAAACCCTGAGCCCTGTCCAGGAGCACAAGTTTACTTTTTAAATCAAAGGTAACTAGATTTTCTTCAGTGCTAACACCTAGTTTATCATCCAGATCACAGAGTACTTTTTATCATGCGATGCCTCCCATACTGTATGTGTTCACATCACCACTATATTCATTGCTCGAAAAAAGTTTAAGATCTAATCCGACTTCAAAAAAGAAGAAGAACAAAAAAACCTTTTCAGGAAATGATTTTGATACACTAGCTTATACGCTTCTGGCCAATAATCGTGGAAAACCGATAACCAAAGGAACTTGCTGAATTAGCGAAACATTTACATAAAACATCCAAATGATGCATCAGTGCTTCTAGCTTACCACTGTCTATCGACGTCACTTGAATTTATCTAAATGGCAATATATTGTATTGAGGCAGACGACAAAAGTTTGGGTGTAATGATATTCCCTTCAATATGATGCTTTGAGAAATGAGAAAAAAATAGTGCTTACGTAGAAGAAGAAAGTATGGTGGTAACAGATGCTTGAAGTGAAACTTAAACTACAATCTATTTTAGATTTAACGGACGAGGCTATTTAAAAACTCTGGGAAACTGAAACAACTGGAAAATAATTTATCTTTGCTCAGTAAATGGGGATTTTGACGGTCCATCTGGACGACAGCGCAAACTACAGCAAAACCTGATGGTGATGATTCCAGTATATTTATGTGCCATATTGACCTCTGAACTGGTGAGAGATGATACTGACCGAAGTTTATATGGGAAAAATCCCAGGGGACGTCAATTTTTTCAACCCACAGTTCTGCTCGTCACCCACATATTCACATAAAAAAAAAATAACACTCCTAGCAATGTTGGTGCGGGCAATCAAAACTTTTTTTTTTGTCGCTGTGAAAAATGCTGGCCTTATGCATACCCGAGATAGCGGGGGCCATCGGGGGTTATGTCGGCTCCTCCTCTAGGTCTGCGACTAAAAACACAGCGGCGTTCCCTCCTATACTCTTGATTCCGCTAGGCTTCAATTGGGGAAAGGTTATGGGAATCAAACCTGCGCTAGCTATACTCAACTAGTCGATCAAATCACTGCACTAAACATGTCGTCTAAAATATATGTTACATTACTGGGACCGGTGGCGTATGTCTAGCGTTCATAATAATTAATTATCCTACATATTATATCATCATAGACCTCTTTTTGCGTAGGCACCTTTCAGAGTCAGGAGTACATTAGGGATTCCAACCTTTCATGAGTGTCGAGGTGTATAATAAGATCCATTACAGTAAGTGGCTGCTTAATATTAAAGTCATAGCGAATGTCAATATCTTAATTAACATCGACTTGATGAAATAGTCCATTTCAATAGAAAAGTTTTATCGTGTAGGAGTTGGAACATAAATTGCTTTTATATTTGTAATTACCAGCTCCGTTAATTCGTAGAACCATAAATGGGACAAGTTGGTTTTTCAAATATTAGATAACAACACCGTGTGCCGTGTGGTCCCGGCAGAGTAGAATAGGCCACCCTCACTCTTACCGAGGTGTCGTAAAAGGCGACTAAGGTAAAGCTGCTGGTATGATCATCAGCACCCAGAGAAAGAAAACTCTGCATTTATATCAAAACCCTCGCCAACCCGTCTACCAACACACGCACGCTGCCAGCTTGCACGCACGCACGCACGCACGCACGCACGCACGCACACACACAGACACGTCAAACTTACTTAACACCCCGTCGTTTTTGCGGCGGGGGTTAAAACAAAAAATACGCATAATCACGATTCTTCCGTGGATATATCTCTAAAGCGAGCAGGTAAGGACCTCTCTTATTCCACTTCGCGCATAAAAGGTGTAAAACGTCTGACCTCCATGTCACCCGATGTTAAGTGATGATGAGGTCCGTGTTCAAAAGTACTCTGTGGGCCTGTGATAGAGCACGGTTACTGAGGAAGGCCCCATTCACCGTTGCTTTGAGAAGGTCAAGTTCCCTTGCGAGGGGATAAGCCAGACGGCTAATGATGTGATGAGACAAGGGGCATTGTACTCACTGTCCATAAATAGAAACGGCGTGAGCTAATATTTGGATCACGGTTTATGTGAAACGCTAAAAGTTATAAACCGATATTAAAAAAGAAGCTATTTTTTACAAGTCTTTGGTCATGGAAGTTGACCAAAGACTTGTAAAAAATAGCTTATTTTTTAATATCGCTTTTTTAATATATTTTTTTTAATATCGGTTACCGATTGAGCCGAAATCTTTTTATTTTATTTTTATGTGATAATTGGGAAGACGAGCAGACGGATCACCTGATGGTAAGCGATTGCCGCCTCCCATGGACACCCGCGACACTAGTGGAGTCACAGGTGCGCTACCAACCTATAAAACCCTCCCTTTCCCCCGGATTGGGCCTCCGGTACCCTCATTCACGGAGCGAAACACAGCACAGTGCTACTTCACAGCCGGTTTCCTGTGAGTTCCATTCATGCCGAAGCGTGGCTCTCCCACGGTCAATTTTCAATATCTGGCTTATTCGTGTAAATCCGGTGAAAATGGGATATGGTATCCGCAAATCATTATTCATTTTTAATTAATTCCATTTAGGTCGTTCGATAGATAAGAGCCCTTTTACGGATCAGTGGCGCCCCCACCAGTATATTTTTTATAGTGACATAATATATTGGCTCTCCTCAGCCTGTTGGTAAGCAAGAGAAGAGCCCACGTTGCAATTACAACTGAAGCGATGTCAGGCATCACCTCCGTTGGGACCGCCATACTGGCCCGCGAGATGCTTCTTCACGCTTCGTTTTAAGTAAGCCATATTGTAGGAAGGAGGAAATATACATGCGCCGGCAACGAGCTCCATTTCTTGATAATGCGGCGGAAATATGAATTGCAAAATTTTTTTAATGCCGTGATGGAATGCTTTCCACTGTGGAAGCAATGACAGCGTTTTTATTGATTGTAACCAAATTAGGACATTAAATGAAAAATGTATCAAAGACATTTAAAATAATATGGGATTTGTGATTTTTCAAGCCTTTGCACACGCCATTCATCTATAGCAAGATCTAAATTTCTAGTAGCCACTTTTATGGTCCTTAATTTCGTTACAATCAATAAAAACTTGCTGTCGGTGACTCTGATTCGTTAAAGGGTTGTTAAGGTGACGGGTAGGGCACACTAGCGACGCCAATCGGTTTTAATTTGTAGCTACTAAACCGGATCTATTTTAAAAAAAATCGGGTTACAAACTCTCAGCAAAGACTTATACTATTTATTAAAGAACCATGCACAAATGTTGGGTGCAAGGCGTACGCGAAAAATTTATTCACGCGGTCAATTTTCGCGGTACAAAAAACAGACCCAACATTTGTGCATTGGTATTTAATAAATAAGTAAAAGTGTTTGCCGAGAGGTTGTAATCCCGAAATGGGTTTAAAAAATATCCGGTTTTAGTAGCTAAAAATTAAAATCGATTGGCGTCGCTAGTGTGCCTACCCGTCAACTTAAGACATTTAAGATGTAAAGATATTGATGAGTGAGCTCAAATGAAAAATTATCACTCACTCATGAGTAATAATGTAAATGATATTTATAATAAGTAGTACGGTGCCCGCTTAGTAGACCACGAAGTACCGTACAGATAGCAGTTCAGGTTGAAGAGTAGTTGTAGTAGATGAGTACGCCAGAGAAAGAACTTGCAGATTTAAATGTTATGTATCTTAGTAAAGTTGATGTAAGTACAGATAAATAAGTGGCAAATCTTTCCTTGATAGTTAAGTGGTTAGTTTCGAAGTTAATAACGTACAATCTGATAAGGTAATATTTTAAATTAATGGTGACATTTTGTAAAACATTTTTTTTTAAAGAGTAACTGCTGAGTTTCTTGCTGGTGTCTTTTTGGCAGAAAACTACATTCCGAACCAGTGGTAAACATGTTGACATTCATAAGTGTTCTGTATGGACCTAAATTGAATAAACAATTTTCATTTTCATTTTCACTACTATAACTGCTAGGCCTCCGGTCAGGTACCTCACTCCTCTCGATGAAACACAGCGCAGCCGCTGTATAACACCGTGGGAGAGCCACGCTTCGTCATTAATGGGCCGGCTCGACCGGAGTGTTACCACACCCTCACGGAAAACCGGCGTGAAGCAGCACTGTGCTGTGTTTCTCTGCGTGAGTGAGGGTAACGCAGGCCAAATTCGGGTGAAAGGGGAGTTTAAAGATTGGCAGCGCATTTGTGACTCCACTGTTGTCGCGGATGGCCATGGGCGGCGGCAACCGCTTACAATCAGGTGATCCGTCTGCTCGTCACCCACATATCACATAAAAAAAAAATAACACTCCTATCAATGTTGGTGCGGGAATCAAACTTTTTTTTTTGTCGCTGTGAAAAATGCTGGCCTTATGCATACCCGAGATAGCGGGGGCCATCAGCGGTTATGTCGGGCTCTCCTCTAGGTATGCGCCCAGAGACATACCGACTAAAAAACACAGCGGCATTCCCTCATCGCCCAATTGGGGAAAGGTTATGGGACGGGAATCAAACCTGCGCTAGCTAACTCAACTAGCGATCAAATCACTGGCACTAAACAGGTCGTCTAAAATATATGTTCCATTACTGGGACCTGTGACGTATGTCTAGCGTTCATAATAATTAATTATCCTACATATTATACCATCATAGACCTCTTTTTGCGTAGGTACCTTTCAGAGTCACGAGTACATTAGGGATTCCAACCTTTCATGAGTGTCGAGGTGTATAATAAGATCCATTACAGTAAGTGGCTGCTTAATATTAAAGTCATAGCGAATGTCAATATCTTAATTAACATCGACTTGATGAAATAGTCCGTTTCAATAGAAAAGTTTTATCGTGTAGGAGTTGGCACATAAATTGCTTTTATATTTGTAATTACCAGCTCCGTTAATTTGTAGAACCATAAATGGGACAAGTTGGTTTTTCAAATATTAGATAACAACACCGTGTGCCGTGTGGTCCCCGGCAGAGTAGAATAGGCTACCCTCACTCTTACCGAGGTGTCGTAAAAGGCGACTAAGGTAAAGCTGCTGGCATGATCATCAGCACCCAGAGAAGGAAAACTCTGCATTTATATCAAAACCCTCGCCAATCCGTCTGCCAAGCGTGGTGAGTATGGCAATTACCCCTTATGTGATTGAGGGAGGCCCGTGCCCCAGCAGTGGGGACTTAAATGGGCTGATGATAAGATAACAACACATTATTTTGAAAATCTAACGTGTCTAACTGTACCTACGGAATCTACACAATAATACGATCATAAAATAAATCCGATGTAATTACCATTATACCATTGGTATTTTTTATTTTGTTACTGAAAATGCACTGAAGTTGAAGTTAACATTGTGTGGCCTAAAACTCGGGATAATAATAAAAATGGTTTTCATTATGAATAGAAATTATTCTCAGTCGTAGGCTTTTTCTTAAATCTATGGTTTAGTGACAAACCAACAGAAGTATCAGCCTATATACTGTCCCACTGCAGGGCAAAGGCCTCCATAAACTTAAACACCACGCTTGCTATTGCGGATTACAACCCCGAGTTATATGTTCGAAAAATTCGAAACATACCTTTGCTCGAGTACAGTACCAACAGTAAGTCCGTGATTAATAAAAAAATAAAAATATAATAATTCTTTATTCAATTTAGGTCCATACAGAACACTTACGAATGTCAATAAAAAAGCTACATCATATACGCGTACTATTTATATAAAAAATTAAATTGCAAATTTAAAAAACCCCTGACAAAAACCAATAGGTTATTCGTCATTTACTGATGGCAGCCATCTTGGATTTGAAATTTGTCACACTAAATATATTCTGCTACTCAAGCCCTTTTATATGATATCCATATTGTGGAGTTTTGTTAAAACATACAATCCATATCTTTATGACGGCGGCCATATTGGATCGATTTTTATCCAACATAGCTAAGAATGCTCCCCCCTCCCCACACACACATGCACACACGTACGCACACACACACACACACACACACACGCACACACACACACACGCGCACACACACACACACACACACACACTCACACACACACACACACACACACACACACACACACACACACACACACACACACACACACACACACACACACACACACACACACAAACACAACACACACGGACACAAATGGGAAGAACTATTATTTTTCCATTTTTCCGATCTTCTTCAGACACGTCAGACTCGTCACGTAGTTTTTGCGGCGGGGGTTAAAACAAAAAATACGCATAATCTCGATTCTTACGTGGATATATCTCTAAAGCGAGCAGGTAAGGACCTCTCTTATTCCACTTCGCGCATAAAAGGTGTAAAACGTCTGACCTCCATGTCACCCGATGTTAAGTGATGATGAGGTCCGTGTTCAAAAGTACTCTGTGGGCCTGTGATAGAGCACGGTTACTGAGGAAGGCCCCATTCACCGTTGCTTTGAGAAAGGTCAAGTTCCCTTGCGAGGGGGATAAGCCAGACGGCTAATGATGTGATGAGACAAGGCATTGTACTCACTGTCCCATAAATAGAAACGGCGTGAGCTAATATTTGGATCACGGTTTATGTGAAACGCTAAAAGTTATAAACCGATATTAAAAAAGAAGCTATTTTTTACAAGTCTTTGGTCATGGAAGTTGACCAAAGACTTGTAAAAAATAGCTTATTTTTTAATATCGCTTTTTTAATATATTTTTTTTTAATATCGGTTACCGATTGAGCCGAAATCTTTTTATTTTATTTTTATGTGATAATTGGAAGACGAGCAGACGGATCACCTGATGGTAAGCGATTGCCGCCTCCCATGGACACCCGCGACACTAGTGGAGTCACAGGTGCGCTACCAACCTATAAAACCCTCCCTTTCCCCCGGATTGGGCCTCCGGTACCCTCATTCACGGAGCGAAACACAGCACAGTGCTACTTCACGCCGGTTTCCTGTGAGTTCCATTCATGCCGAAGCGTGGCTCTCCCACGGTCAATTTTCAATATCTGGCTTATTCGTGTAAATCCGGTGAAAATGGGATATGGTATCCGCAAATCATTATTCATTTTTAATTAATTCCATTTAGTCGTTCGATAGATAAGAGCCCTTTTACGGATCAGTGGCGCCCCCACCAGTATATTTTTTATAGTGACATAATATATTGGCTCTCCTCAGCCTGTTGGTAAGCAAGAGAAGAGCCCACGTTGCAATTACAACTGAAGCGATGTCAGGCATCACCTCCGTTGGGACCGCCATACTGGCCCGCGAGATGCTTCTTCACGCTTCGTTTTAAGTAATCCATATTGTAGGAAGGAGGAAATATACATGCGCCGGCAACGAGCTCCATTTCTTGATAATGCGGCGGAAATATGAATTGCAAAATTTTTTTAATCCGTGATGGAATGCTTTCCACTGTGAAGCAATGACAGCGTTTTTATTGATTGTAACCAAATTAGGACATTAAATGAAAAATGTATCAAGACATTTAAAATAATATGGGATTTGTGATTTTTCAAGCCTTTGCACACGCCATTCATCTATAGCAAGATCTAAATTTCTAGTAGCCACTTTTATGGTCTTAATTTCGTTACAATCAATAAAAACTTGCTGTCGGTGACTCTGATTCGTTAAAGGGTTGTTAAGGTGACGGGTAGGGCACACTAGCGACGCCAATCGGTTTTAATTTGTAGCTACTAAACCGGATCTATTTTAAAAAAAATCGGGGTTACAAACTCTCAGCAAAGACTTATACTATTTATTAAAGAACCATGCACAAATGTTGGGTGCAAGGCGTACGCGAAAAATTTATTCACGCGTCAATTTTTCGCGTACAAAAACAGACCCAACATTTGTGCATTGGTATTTAATAAATAGTAAAAGTGTTTGCCGAGAGGTTGTAATCCCGAAATGGTTTAAAAAATATCCGGTTTAGTAGCTAAAAATTAAAATCGATTGGCGTCGCTAGTGTGCCCTACCCGTCAACTTAAGACATTTAAGATGTAAAGATATTGATGAGTGAGCTCAAATGAAAAGATATATCACTCACTCATGAGTAATAATGTAAATGATATTTATAATAATAGTACGGTGCCCGCTTAGTAGACCACGAAGTACCGTACAGATAGCAGTTCAGGTTGAAGAGTAGTTGTAGTAGATGAGTACGCCAGAGAAAGAACTTGCAGATTTAAATGTTATGTATCTTAGTAAAGTTGATGTAAGTACAGATAAATAAGTGGCAAATCTTTCCTTGATAGTTAAGTGGTTAGTTTCGAAGTTAATAACGTACTGATAAGGTAATATTTTAATTTAAACAAAACTATTTCACGTGCATCCAAATGCAAGTTGCAGCGTTAGCTTTTAGTTAGTAGGTATGTACGGTGGCTTGCCCATACAATAATATTATTTATGTTATTTTTTCATTCATTCATATTTAAGACCTGTATGTACACAACATGAGTGCAATAAAGAATTTGAATTGAATTAACAAAGTCTAAGAAGGCGAAAAGTCAAAAAAGGTCTAGTTACCCACAGAATAAGATTGTTTCAAGAACAAAGCCGTTTCTTAGCTAAATCACAGCAAAAGCTCATAATACCCTAAGATACATTATTCTGCGGACTGCCTAAAAATATAGCAGTACTAAATTGCGTTCTCTCCAGAGTGTTAATACAACAAGGTTACCATACAGTAGAATACCACACAGTATTGTGACTTCGGATCAACTGTATAAAAAAAAAATATTTCCATGAACATCTATCTGCCAGATCAAATGACATGAAAGTTCGGCCTCACATGGAGTACTGCTTCCATCTCTGGGCCAGAGCACCCCAATATCACCCCAGGCAGCGTTCACTACCACTGTTCCAAACGACCCGTTTGGAACAGTGGTAGGGAACGCTGCCTCTGATTTGTATCAGAACCCTTGTGGGTTGCGGGTTCAATCCCCGCACAGTACAAACATTTGTGTACATGAAAATGTTTGTTTGTATTGGTCTGGGTGTTTGCTATGTATTGTAAGTATGTATTTACAAAAGAAAAGTATTATATGTATATATTTGTAATCCCACTGTTGATTCTGATATCCGTAACACAGGTGCTTGAGCTACCTATCTCGGAGTCAGATCAATGTATGTGATGTTGTGAAATATTTATTATTTAATAGCAGCTCTTCCCTTTCGACCGAGTTCAACGTCGTGCAACTCGAATAGTCGACGACGAGAATCTCACTGATCGCATAGACTCTCTGGCCGTGCGGAGAGAAGTCACCTCTCGGTGTCTTTTACCGCCTTTACCATGGTGAGTGTTCCGAGGAGTTGTTTGAGTTAATACCCGCTGCTGAATTGCACCACACCGTACTACACGCCGTAAACTAGGATTCCACCCGTACGATCTGGATGGGTGGAAGTCCACCACCGTGCGCTTTACACGTCATTTTTCGCCACCCACCTCCTCACTGTGGAATCATCTTCCCGCAGCGGTATTTCCTAACCGGTACGACATTGCAAGCTTCAACAAACGAGCCTATACCTTCCTAAAAGGCCCGCAACGTATCTCCACTCCCTCTAGTGTGGCTGATGTCCATGGGCGGCAGTGATCACTTACCATCAGGTGACTCGCTTGCTCGGTTGCCTCCCTTTCTCATAAAATAAAATCATTGACTTCCCTGACTTTTATTTATTTATTTAAAAAAATGTTTTTTTTTTTTTTTATATTTGGTACACAAAACAGAACATCATTATTACAAAATTTAAACTACACAATTACAAATCTTATGAGCTAGAAGATATCCTAAAACATGCGTACACATCATGCTTAAAAATGACGGAACTTAAGTTAATTACAGTAATAGTAATTTATAGTTAAAAACTAACTAATAAAATTTAATTTCAACCCTACAGTTGTTTCGAATACTTTATTACACAAAAAGTCCATGGAATAGGCGAACTTAATGGTAAGAGGCATTCTCTAACAGTAAACCTTTTTGACATACTGTATAACTGTATGTCATACAAAGGATAATGATTGCGGCGAAAGTAAACAAAAAACTATACAGTACAAAAACCAAAGAAAAAAATCTAACAACTCTAAATATAGAAATGCAATACATAGCAATACATATATATTATAAATATGAAATAAATAGAAATAATACACATTGATAGCGATAAGCAATTTAGTCATAATAATTGAAAAACCAGGACACTGAGAAGAGAAAAAAATTTCTAAGATTTTTCCTTTTTTTAAATATGTGTTAGTCAAAGAAGTTTTTAAAAATAAAGGCACAAGGTTCCCATAGACTTTTAGACAAGTGTACGCACGCCTCTTTAAGGGTATGATCTAGCTGGCGGCTACCTTTGCGCCCTGTGGCTAGGGGCGTTTAAGAATACCAAGGTTTTCCCGGCCTGTCGTAAGAGGCGACTAAACGGGGTTTCAGAGTATATGAGCGTAACCACTACTGGGGAGTGGCTCGCTCAGCATACGACTCCGCGGGGGACGACCTTGCCGGGTGTCCTGGTACAACCTGTGCGGATAAAGAATGGGATCAGAAATGGCGGCGCATCTATTCACTTCTCGAGTATAGACGCAAATAGTGTGCAAGCGACACTATTTGCGTCTATTACGTCGCACTCGTGGGGTGCGAGTATAGACGCAAATAGTGTGCGAGCGAGAAGTGAATAGATGCGCCGCCATTTCTGATCCCATTCTTTATCCGCACAGGTAGAGGTCTTACAGCGTCAAAGGGCTGTATTGCACCATATAGCGGTGAAGCGGCGAGCGCGATTACTGTGACTGTGGGGTTTCCGACCGCGATTGCGCGGAGATGGACACCCCAGGGGTTTTAGTTAGAGTTTGAGTTCCACACACCACCTTCTTCCCTACATGTAGCAAGGTGACGGCCATTAAGGATTCCCTAGGAGAAAAAAAAAGGTGGCGGCTACCTCTCTGTCATTTCTTCAGGTGTGGTTCTTACTCGCTCACCCGTTCGCTGCGTATATTGAGCACTTTATCTGCACGTGGGTATACGCCTTCACGATAACGGACCCTCGGGGGCGTCTCGCAAATTGCCGTCACAACTAGGGTTGCCCTGTTCAATAAGTAAACTTTAAAGATTGTCCTGGTACCGAAAATTATATAAATCGTTACATTATTTATTTATTTATTCTTTATTGCACAAGAAAGTAAAGTACAATTGGCGGACTTAATGCTATACAGCATTCTCTACCAGTCAACCATTAGGCGATGCAGAAATATGTATGACGGCTAACTAAATTTATATCCATAAACATACATGTGAGTAATATATAATATGACTAAATATACATACATAACTACATAATACAATAAACCTACTTATACTACAATTAGCTCATAAAAAAAAACAGAAACGACGAATACCGGTTAAACTACATTGTAAGCATTAAAGGGTTGAAACAGACACAATACATCTTGCCACAGCAGTCATAAAAACAAGGAAAGAAAAAAAAAAGTTAAGTTAAATTTCTAGTGAGCGGAGAAAATGATCACGAACTGAACATTATACGCTACTGTTCACAATTTTACAATTTTTTTTTGTTTCGATACCTTAATATTTCACTAACCTCGGTGCGGCAGTGGTTAGTGGGTCGTACTTAAGCTGCATCGATGGCGGCGCTTGGGGTCCCGGGTTCGATCCCCGGGTCGGGCCACAATTTGTACCTGAGTATTTCTGTTAAGAAATTCTCAGTGTCAGCCCGGAGTCTGGAAGTTGGCGGCTTTGTACCCCCGTGACTCGGAAAATACGTTAAGACGTTGGTCCGGCGACTGATCCTTCTTCGGTCGAATCACAGTGGTGTCCCATCGAAATATGAGGGTAAGGGAATATAGAGTGCATTTGTGTCTGCGCAAACACTTGTGCAGTATAATATGTCCTGCGTCGATGGCCGATCTTAGATTGGCCGCCAAGACGGAAATATCGGTTTGGAGGACATTATTATTATTTCACTAACAAGGTTTCGGAGAGGTTACATCGAATTCTGTACAGGCACAGTCTATCTCTTCTATACAATACTTCACTATGACTAAGCATTATTTAGAGTAAGCTATTTTTTATTCTGAGAGCATTTCCCTGTCAACGTTATGATGAATAGCCTCATTGTTGTTCGTAAACCTTTGAAATAACATTAATGATTCATACTTCTGTTCCCTTGCTTCATCAATGCATTGTGTTGGCATTCATTTAAGTGGAAATGATGTGAATGAAAAAAAGATGTCAAATGGGTAGGTATTGTCATGCAAAAACTCAGCACAATAAAATACTGAACTCCATGAAACACTTTTAATTCACATTTTTCAAAAACAGTGGCGTGCCCGAATTGCACAAATTTGGTATTGTTCTGCCTATTATAGTCAGTTTCTAAGGGGTTCGTGAAAATGTCACTTCGACATGGTAATAAAGTGTTAAGCTACTTTTGATGCTGACTGTACGTGAATGAAATGTATGACGATATTTTCTCGATATTCTAGAGAGCAACGGAGAGGGCTATGCTCGGAGTTTCCTTGCATGATCGTATCAGAAATGATAAATAATATTTTTAATTGAAAAACCACGAAAACAATATAAATGCTACAGTATATTAAGGTATGATGATGAGATCCGCAGGAGAACTAAGGTCACAGACATAGCCCAAAGAATTTCATCCTCAAGTGGCAATGGGCAGGGCACATAGCCATAGCGAGGATAACAGATGGCCGTTGGGACGGAAAAATCCTCGAGTGGAGGCCACGTACAGGAATTCCTTGGCGTGGCAGGCCCTCCACAAGGTGCACCGACGATCTGGTGATGGTCGCGGGAATCCATTAGACGCGGGCGGCACAGGACCGATCTGTGTGGAGAACATTTATACAGGGTGTAACAAAAAGGGGGGTATCATCCCGAAGTGAACCGATTCTGACAAACTTTACAAACCTCATATTAGAGTTTTAAACCTTCCAAGTTAATATTGTGATTTTTAATGTTTAATTGAAATCTAATCCTTCGTGAATTACATTTCAATTCGCACATCACTAGTGAACAATCAGCTGACAAGGTTATTAACCAATTATAACCTTGTCAGCTGATTGTTCACTAGTATACTAAAGTAGTACTAATATTCCAAAAGGAGCGGGCAAACCCGCTCCTTTTGGAATATTAGTACTACTTGCACTCCTGGCTGTGCTCCTGGTTATTGAACACAATATTAAACGTGAAAAGAGTGGTGACAGACAACCAGCAAAAAAAAAACGTTACGATCAAATGAGATACATTGACTAATCAGGTACCTTGTCGGTATGTATCCGTGTACATAATGGACGACAAGTAAAGATTCAATCAATGAAATTCACAAAATAAATGAATCAAGAAAAATCCGCGTAATTTTAACAAAAAATCAATAATCACATGCCTCGGAAAGCACATCAAGCCTACTTACTTACTTCTTATCTGAAAAGTTATCGACCAGAAAACTTATCCAAATCCTAAACTAAAAACCGTATCCCAATTAGATAAAAAACTACGCTGGTCCGGCAAAGCACGGCTGCACATTACCACAAAAAATACCTGGTCAAGATTACCAGAAATACAATGTAAAACAATAAAAATTCCAAACCGGCACGTATTTTTTGAAGTTGAACCCTAATATATGTTAGATCCTATCTATTGTTCAATAACAATACCATTGTCAAAATGATGACCAATCACGATCAATAAGATCGCCGCCCGCCCAATGAAATGTCATCATTCACAATAGATCGCCGCCCGCCCAATGAAATGTCATCATTCACCCGCCAAAAAGCCCGCCATATTATGGGCTGGGTTAGTCATTAGGGTAAACAAACCAATAAATGACAAAGATGAGGGTTAAAAATAATGTGTTTTTGTTTTAAAAGGCTTAATGCCTTTTAAAACAAAAACACATTATTTTCGAGCTACATCCAAGTTATTAGTTGGTTGGTGACAATCAATATTATTCTAAAAGAGTAAAATTCTGTAAAACGCTAATAAAAATAAATACACAAATTGTTAACGCCAAATACCGTTAGCCGGCCGGCCCCCTCCCCACCGCGCGCTCGGCCGCTCACTCGCCTCTTCACAGCGCGTAGGACACACGTACATATAGCAAATTTGTAATTGTATTATTCAAGAAGTACATCAAATTTAAACAATTCGTGTCCAACGTTATTTATCTCCCGTCTCTGCACCCGTACGAAGCCTCCTTGTGACCACAAATATTAAGTCAAGACACCTAAAAATGAAATCTACTGAAAAAACCAACATTTAAAAATTTAAATATAAAGAAAGTAAAAAATAAAAAGAATAATAAAAATCTACGACGGCGGCTGTTCCAATCCCATGAGACCATGCGAAGTCCATAGTCACCAACGATCTCCCGGCGCCCTGCAGCTCCTCTCCAACCATCGGACTCCATCATCGCTCGGCTGCCGGCAATCATACCACATCGAACACCAACATCTCCCGGCAGCCTGCAACCACTTTTTCCTCTGGCTCCATCTGCGCCCTGCGCCCAGCACTCCTCACGATGTTATTACAGCACGCACGCCCGTATTGTCTTTTTTTAATTCACATAATATATTTGTCATAATTGTCTTTTTCCACAACAATATGTATATTAAAGTTTGCTCAAATTAAAATTCTATTTTCCACAAAAAAAATCGACAACCCGACATGTGCGTGTGCGCAGCGCCGCCATCGGCAGCACTGGCAGGGTCGCCATGCAATGACGGAGGTTCGGGACGAGTACCTAATTAAAACAAGTGATGCGTTATGACTCTCTGTTTATTACGACTAATTAACTTATATACTAGCCTAACTTAGGGGCGAGGTGCGTCACACACTACAGGAGGAGACCTAAAGAAATCTTTATCTAAATCTTTATTTATGGCCAGCAGTGGGCGTCTATTGGCTGAAATGATGATTATTTTTTCGATATGATTTATTTTTTTCATATTATTAAAAAGTCGCCATTAACTGTCTTAAAAATGTGACAAATGTAGAAGTTCACCGATGAGTGCACCAAATGAAAGTTGCATACTTAGGACATGTGTTAAGACACGATATTTGCAACTTATTATGATGGAGAGAGTAGGGTAAGAGGCGCGTGGGTTGCAGGAAAATATGGCTGCGTAAAATCTGGGAATGGCGGGCATAGAGAGTGCCGCCCAGCTATTTCACCTCACTAGAGATCGAGAGGGATAGGTATGCTAGATTGGCAGCCGATCTTCGCATATCGAAGAAATGTTACTATAGTCAACAAGATTATTTAAATGTTAAAGATTCTTGGTCATGTTAATCGATTAGTCTTGTGAGTTGTTATTCATAGTTGTCTGTTAACTTTGATGATTGTATTTTTTTTCTTTTCTCAATTGAAACTCTGTAACATCATCAATATTTGTAAAGAGTAACTTCTGAGTTTCTTGCTGGTGTCTTCTCAGTAGAAATCGACATTCCCAACCAGCGGTAGTTGATAATACGTACAACATAGGTACATTTACTTCATAAGTGGTCTGTATGGACCTGAATTGAATAAATATTTTTTTATCTTTTTTTATCTTTATTCATCCGTTTAGGAGTCCCATCTTTTAGTTACTTGTGATAACTTATATCTTAATAACATCTACTTTCTTACACGGAAGACATAGTATTGTGACAAGTAACCTGAATCATGACGATGAACTTTAATATGTACTCAAACTATTTATGATTAACTATAGTATATTATGTATATGAAAATATTAAAAAATCACGTAATACTTAATATTTGGCCAGAATATTAAGTATACAGTAACAAAAGTAAGTAATCTAAAACCTTTGGCTACATATCTCAAGCCTAAGTAACAAAATAACCCTAATGTTATTTCAAAAAAATATTCTAATATTTAAATTGTAATTTTTTTCTTACAATTACCATAATTACCGTACAAAAAAAAATGTAATAATGTAATCTGACTAATTATAAAAATGTTATCATAAAAGGTTCAACGTTTAGGAGTCCCATCTTTTAGTAACTTGTGCTAACTTATATCTTACTAACATCTACTTTCTTACACGGAAGGCATAGTATTGTGACAAGGTACTAAAGAGAGAACGCAGGTAGGCACAGCATTTTCTAAACACCCTTATCTGATACACGTGTTCGTAAATCGGAATCCCCTTTGCGACCAAATCACTCAAACAAAGAACTGAGATCAAAACGAATGCAGCTCCTTTGAGTTTACTTCGAGCATAACATTTGCTTGAAGTCGCTTTGTGCCGGCCCTCGGCGAGATAACAGCCTTGCGTGTAGATTCAATATAAGTAAACTTTCATTGACGTCCTTTTAGCGATGTCAGTTAAATATTTTAGTTGCTAGTGTAAAACGCCCCGTTGGTCTAGTGGTTTAAGTACCGGGCCGTAATCTCGGGTTCCGGGGTTCGATTTCCGGGTCGAAAAAGGTACGAGTATATTTAGAATTTTTCGAACGTAGCTCGGGTTTGTGATCACTAATCCGCATTAGGCAAGCGGAGTGATTATGCCTAATCCCCTCATAGTAGCGATGACTTGATTTCTATGATGGAGGCCTTTGCCTTGCAGTGGGACAGTATATTCAATTCAATTTAATTCAAATAGTTTAATGCTTTTATTTAGTTTATTGTTTATATAAGCTGATACTAGTGTAAATGTATATCCTTTAAACAATTCAGTAAATTCTGGAAAAAGACAAATAAATTAAATCCGAAGTCGAGCTTACCTGTGAGCGTAGCAGGCGTGAGTGAGCCAAAGGAAATAGCAAGTTTATTTCAGAAGAATTTTGTAGTGCAATCTCCACCAACTCCATCAGCGGACCAAATGCTAGATGCCGGTACCCCCACCGGGGATGTTAAGATCAGATTTTCCGCGAAAGAGATAGCTTCGGTTATAAGATAAATGACGCGGCTGAGCATTGAGCACTTGAAATTTGACTTCCCGTTTGGAACAGTGGTAGTGAACGCTGCCTTTGGTCCAAGGATTGCGGGTTCGATCCCCGCACAGTACAAATATTTGTGTGCATGAACATGTCTATTTGTATTGGTCTGGGCGTTTCTATGCATTTATAAGTATGTATTTACAAAAGAAAAGTATTTTATGTATATATTTGTAATTCCGCTGTTCGTTCTGATATCCGTAACACAGTTGCTTGAGCTAACTATCTCGGAGTCAGATCAATGTACCTATGTGATGTTGTGAAATATTTATATTTATACCTTATCAAATATGCAGGAATTCATTTGCCTAGAGTTCTCGCTATGTTTTTCAACCTCTGTATTAGCCATTGCTATTTACCAGATGACCTAATGTATACTGTAGTTGTGCCTATCGTATAGAATAAGACAGGAGATATCTCTGATATGGCAAATTACAGATCCATATCATTGGCTACTATTATTGCTAAAGTGTTGGACAGGCTGCTTGATATACATCTGGAGAGGCATATTGACCTTGAGGATGCTCAGTTTGGTTTTCGGCCGGAGCTTTCAACCGATAGTGCCATCTTATGCGTCAAGCAGACTGTCCAATACTACACAGCCCGAAAAACGCCGGTCTATGCCTGTTTCTTGGACTTATCTAAAGACTTCGAACTGTGGCGTGTTGCTTCACGCCGGTTTTTTGTGAGGTCGTGGTATCACTCCGTGTTCATGCCGAAGCGTGGCTCTCGCACGGTAATCCGAAAAGACGAAACATTTGCGCGATGTAATCGACACCCAACCTCATCTATTGGTGGCCGAGGCGCGGGGGTACAAGACCGCCAACTTCCAGACTTCGGGCTGAAATGAGACTGTACAGAAATACTCAGTATAAATTTTGTTCCAACCCGAGATTCCTACGCGGAACCCCTAGTGCCGTCGCTTCAAAGTGCGACCCACTATCCATTTTTAGGGTTCCGTAGCCATATGGCAAAAGACGGAACCGTTATAGATTCGTAGTGTCTATCTGTCTGTCCGTCTGTCGATCCGTCCGTATGTCACAGCCATTTTTATCCGAAACTATAAGAACTATACTATTGAAACTTGGTGAATAGATGTATTTTATTAATCGCATAACGATTTTTACACAAAAAAAGGAAAAAGTAGTTATTTTTTGGGGGTCCCCATACTTAGAACTGAAACTCTAAAGTATTATATTTTATCAAACCCATACGTGTGGGGTATCTATGGTTAGGTCTTAAAAATGATGTTGAGGTCTAACTTTTATAATAAAAGAATTATAAAACTTAAAAAAATCTATGATAAACATAACCATGAAAACTAACAACGAAAATTGGTTTGAACTAGATCTAGTGAGTAGTTTTTTTTAATACGTTATAAACCGTAAACCGCAATTTCCATTTAGTCAACTCAATTGTTTAACAATTAAGTAATATCTTACTTGCTGCTACGGAACCCGTCTTGAGCGAGTCCAACTCGCACTTGGCCGGTTTTTATTTATTCGCTCGTACGATATCCCATGCGACTTAACTCACACTTGTCTTCCAAGTCGCATGGAGCCTCCCTGTCCTTATTTCTGAATTATTCGTCTGAAAAATTGACAACACACGTATAATTTGATAATTAATCTATCGCTCGCTTTGAGTCATGTAGCAAGTAGGTGGGGTCGCTCGTTGCGGTCGAGTGATTAAAAAATGCCGAATTTCGGATGTCGAACGAAAATCTGTAGAATAGTGCGCTCGACTCGAGGCGAGTAAATCAAAAATAGAGCTTTGACTGGCCTATTTTTCGCAATTGCAAAATTCAGAACACACATACATTTGCTGACTTAAGAAGTTGATCCCAAACTGAAAGAGGAATTTATAGTTGGTCCAGTATCGAGAAAAGGGCATAATAAAGACATTAATTTTATTTATTAGTAGATAGTGAATATTTTTTCCTTAAGATTTGTACGGAAATCATTTTAATGAGTGATATATTTTCGAAGGAAAGTTTGGACTTGGTACCTACAGAATATCATGAAAAAGAGACGAGTTCGTTTTGGTAGTGTCACTTGACTAGGCTCCATTCATATTTAGGTCTCCGCCAGCGCCACGGCGACTTCGCGTGAGATGCTGAGTGACTGACCTTTTTAAGTGCCTACATGAGGAAAAGAACTTTTTAAAAATATGTTTTTTTTTGGTGATTAAATAAATAATTTCTAATTTAAACTCCTACCAGTACCTAGTTACCTTCTAGTTTCTCTTAAAATGAAAATTGACATCTTCTTAATTTTAAGTTTATCTTCAGATGACAATCTTATATGGGTCGCAAGAAGTGGTTTAGGTAGCAGAGCAAGTATGTTGTACAGGATGGAGCCAAAACAAATACCAAAGACAAATAACAAAACGGCTCCATCTAACGAAAGTGAAATTGCTTTTGGATCGTGAAATAAACGCACTGACTAAAAGATTTTATCTCCGAAAAATCCATTGAAATTAATTCGGTTTCAAATAAGGAGGCTAGGGCGAGGGAGATTAGATTGTGTCACGAAGGATTTAAAGATCAAGATTGATCGCGATGATGGCAGAGGTGAGGCTTGTCAGTAGGGCGACCATAGAACGGGGATTTATAGGATACTTTTATTTTAGTTTTTACCCGACCACGCCAAAGATAAAAAAAACAATTATGATTCTAAAAGTCGTTGGCCTACGGTTAATTGGCACGTGGCAAAAGTCGGAACTAATGTTGATTTGACATTTTTGTATTAAAACATTTTGTACAAAACCCTCCTGTCACTGAAGTGCCTTCTGAATGTAGTTGCACTGTATGTTATGTGCATAATGATTGTCAATCGGCAACACACGAAAACAACAAAACGTGTATGATTTTATTATTTCACACAAACCGTTTTTTATTTAATAAAAATAATGCATTTTCATTCATATGTCAAATAAATACAAAATATAGTAGGGGAATAAATAAAATGTATAATATTTGTACTTTATTCTGATTGCCTCGGCAGTCAGAATACAATAGAGCACAATGAGGCTATAGAATTGCTGGTCGCACTTTTGTTTGGTTTCTATCCCAAGGTCAGATTTTGCTCTACTTAGCCAATCTTTATTTGTGGATAATTCTGTGGTATAACGTCAGATTTGTATGGAATGACAGCGTTATACCATAGATTTAGTATCGGAATAAGGTTGATCGAATCGCCCCTTACTTGGGGCTTTCTGTCAAATAAAACATCTATCAATTAAAAAAAATATATTTACGTAATTCTGGGAAAAAAACAAAAATATTACTGACTGAAAATTATTACAAGTATTACGTAACGGCCAATAATTTTCCCTTTCTTGACGGCTTTCGTATCCAAATAATAGAGCATATAACCCCTAAAGGGACGGAGAAAAAGATTCGGTCGTCGATGATGTTTCTTAACAAAGAAGAGAAACAATTAGGGTGACCAAAGAGCTAACAGGCTCTTTCAAAGTCAAAGTCAAAGTCAAAGTCAAAGTCAAAGTCAAAGTCAAAAGCCAACAGGCTCTTTGGTCACCCTA
Source organism: Marasmia exigua (assembly GCA_019059595.1). Taxonomy (NCBI): domain Eukaryota; kingdom Metazoa; phylum Arthropoda; class Insecta; order Lepidoptera; family Crambidae; genus Marasmia; species Marasmia exigua. Next base: position 24,374,686 of record CM032473.1, read on the forward strand.
ACTGGCAGGCACGTAGGATCTCTCTTTATTTTACAGTCGGATACTCCAATCCGTTTTGGCCAATTTAGAGTCGCAAGCTGTTGTCTTTAGAAGAAATTGGTTAAGTTATTATTAGCCTAAAAGCCACTAAAAGCATAATAAGTTTGGCGAACTAGTGCGCAAGATAAAGTTCCAAATTTCAGGGTTTGATCAAAACACACAAACACACACTGAAACACACAAACACGTATGCACTCACACACACACGTGCACACACAAGCATCCTTGGGGTGCCAAGCTTCGGCAGGAATGGGCCGGCTCGACCGGAATGATACCACGGCCTCCCAGAAAACCGGCGTGAAGCAGCACTGTGCTGTGTTTCGCTGCGTGAGTGACCAGAAAGGGAGGAAAAGGGGAATGGGGGCTTAAAGGCAGCGCACTTGTGACTCCACTGGTGTCGAGTGTCCATGGGTGGCGACACTCGCTTAGCATCAGGTGATCTGTTTGCTCCTCTGTCACATATCACATAAAAAACGCACACACACAAACCGGATATAAAAAATATATAAATAAAGTTTGTGATCCTTCCTATTGTTGTAAACCTGGATTGTTAAAATCATCAAGGAATAGCGAGACTTTCCCTACACAAGTATCACCTGATTACTTTCTGGGACGCGCGGCGGATGTAATTGTAAATGATTTACTGAAAAAAGTTTTCTCTGATACTCTAATTGAAGTAAAAGAAGCATATAGAGCTTTAAGGATAGGCTCTATAATGTTTCCAAAAGGTAAACTTGCGGAATGCAACATATTATTATGTTAAAAAATAAAATCGGCTTAGAAAAATTACTGTTATGTAGTAAATAAAAACCAACTGAAAATAAGATAATGTTATTTTTTCTTTTACTCAAATGATAGGTGGCAGACGCGCAGACGGATCACCTGGGGTCCAATTCTCGTGCTCGTGACATTTATTATCATACGACATTCGCTAAAACATAGTTTTTTTGTATGGTTTTCAGGTGATATCCGCCATGTTTTCCAAATATCACGATCACGAGAATTGGGCTCCTGGAGCCCAATTCTAGTGCTTGTGATATTTATTTTCAGACGACATATATCACTAAAACACAGTTTTTTTGTATGGTTTTCAGGTGATATCCGCCATGTTTTCAAAATATCACGAGCCCAAAAATTGGGCTCCATATGGGAAGTGATTACCGCCGCCCATGGATACCCGCTTCACCAGTGGAGTCACAAATGCGCTGCCAACCCTTAAACCTCCCTTCCCCCGGATTAGACCTCCGGTACCCACACGAATGTACGTTTAATGTAAAAAAAAAACACTTCTTTATTTATTTATTTATTTATTTATTTATTTATTTATTTATTTATTTATTTCTTGCACCATATATATACAATATACAAGTTACATAAATATCAAACATAACTATCGTAATACATGGACCCTGTAATGTAAGGGTATGGCAAGAGTTAAGTATTAGTTACTATACATTTCATGACAGATTACTACAACTACTTACTATCTATTATTAATACAATATTTATTTATCCTAATACCTAGAAGTGCTAATTTTACATCGAATAATTAAATTCAGACATGTTTTGTATTTATATAATGCTAATCTTTTTGTCATTGAAAAATTCTTCGACACTGTAGTATGATTTTCTTAAAAGTAATAGTTTAAGTGTTTTGCTGAATGAATTTATGTTTTCTTGGCATTTCAAATTGTTCGGTAGTTTATTGTATATTTTTATACATCTGTATTGTGGACTATTTCTAAACATTTCCATTTTGGGTGTTGGAAGAGCTAAATCATATTTGCGACGAGGGTTATGATCATGTTCAAATAGATGTTGGTTTTTCTTAACAAATGTGGCTGCTTCTAAGATATAAATGGATGGTAAGGTTAGTACTTTTTCTATTTTAAAATGGTTACGGCAACTGACTCTCTGCTTTACGTTGACAATGATACGAAGACATTTTTTTTGAGAAATGAATAGGTTTTTAGCGTCTACGCTATGCCCCCATAGGACTATGCCGTAGCGAAACCATGCAAAAGCATACGCATAGTATGCTGACAGAGCACAAGCTTTGCTTGTGTTAGTCTTAAGTAAATTAAGTGCGTATAGAAACTGTGATATTTTTGTCTTGATTTTGTCTATGTGCGTTTTCCAATTTAGATGTGTATCTATGGTCAATCCTAAAAGCTGGAACTCCTTTACTTCTGCTATGTTGATTTTATTTGTTATTGGTTTCAGGTTTATTTCTTGTTTTTGACGTGGTTTAAATTGTATGATTTTAGTTTTATTATTATTTATCTCTAAATTATTGTCGATAAGCCATTTTTTAACAATTTGAAAGGTTTCTATTATGTAAGAAATGTTTATTTCACTATTTGGAATTTTAAACAGGAGGGAAATATCGTCGGCAAAGAGGATACAAAAGGAGTTACAATTTTTGGGTAAGTCATTGATGTAAATAAGGAAGAGGACACACCCTATCACGCTTCCTTGTGGTATGGACCAGTTTGTAGTCACTGTATTAGACCGTGTAGTCAGAATCTCATTAGTGTCTTCGTTTAGGTGATCTAACTGGACGCATTGTTTCCTGTCTGATAGATATGATTTCAACCACTCATAGGCATCTCCCCTAACGCCTACACCGTACAACTTAGAAAGTAGGATTGGGTGTGATACCTTATCGTAGGCTTTAGTCATATCCAGCAGTATTCCTACTGCGTAGCACTTATCGCGGATATATGACAAGATTTCCTGTGCGTAGGAATATACTGCATGAATTGTAGATCGCTTTTTACGAAAACCGTACTGATTTTGGTCAAGAATATTGTGTTTTTCCAAAAAGGAGTTAAGTCGGTTCGTCATTGCTTTTTCGAATATTTTCGAGATTGCCGGGAGGACAGCTATTGGTCTGTATTGACTTGGGTCTTTTGTTTTGCCTTGTTTTTTAGGTATAGGTTTTATGATGGCTACCTTGAGCTTACACGGGAAAGTTTTCTCATTGAACGATTGATTGATAAGTAAGTTATAGGAGAAGTTAGTTCCAAGGCACATGATTTAATTAGTGACGGGGGTAAATCATCTATTCCACAACTATGTTTATTTGGGAGATTCTGGATGATTTTAAGGACTTCTTTTTCAGAAACTAGCTGTAAGTACATAGTGTTCAGTATTGGGTCAATTACGGAACTACCGCTGGGTTCGCTCATATTGTCAGAATTTATGGGATTTCCTACAGATGCAAAATACTTATTAAACGTATCAGCGTCAGGAATATGTGTATTGATTAAGTTTTTGGGAGTGGAAGTTTTTTTAGTCACTCGATTTATTATATTCCACATCTTTTTTGTTTTGTTGTCGGCTTTTTGCATTTCTTTTGCGTAACAAATCTTTTTAGATAACTTTACACATTTTTTTAGGGTTTTAGTATATGTACTGAAGTGATTTTGTAATAATTTGTTGTTTGATTGATTTACTAGAATTTTCAAAAGTCTTTTATTTTTACACGAAGTTTTTAATCCGTTGGTTAACCATTTATTATTTTTTACACTCGAATTCATTTTAGTTCTTTTTACAGGAATGGTATCATCTAAAATTTTTTTAAGTGTATCATCAAATAGGTTGTAATTTGTATTAATATTGTTATTAATGCATAGAATATTATTCCAATTAATTTCACTGACCTTTGCTTTAAAGTTGTTAATGTTTTTTATGTTATTGAAATGTCTAATATTTTTAAAGTATAGAGTGGGTTTTAATTGTGAATGAAGTTCAAAGTTATAAGTCAAACATTTATGATCGGATATACCACGGTCCTCAACAGCTATAGAAAACGTTTTATTATTTGTGAAGAGTAAATCAATACACGATGAGCTTGTTGGTGTTTCTCTGGTGGGTTCTGTGACAATTTGGTGCAGGTTATATTCGAGCATTAGTTCCGTAAGTCTTTTATAGTCATTTGAGTTTGCTGTTGCATTAATATTAAAGTCACCACCCAAGATAATATGTTTTTTGTAATGATGGGATTCTAACTTACTAAGCATTGCCTGGAGAAATTCGAAGAATTTTTCTATTTGACGATTAGTTCTATATATATTTATTAGTAGTAAATTAGGTTTTATTTCGATGGCACAACACTCCACTACATATTCTATAGAAAGTTGGGATAGGTCTGGTCTGTCTGTGTATTTGGTCCCCTTTGGTAGCAGGATGGCCACGCCACCGCCTCTGCGTTGACGGCGGCAGTACGCAGCGGCAAACTCGTAGCCTTCCACTTGAATGTAGGGAAGTTGGGTTTCGGAAATCCATGTCTCTGACAGGTATATTGCTTGGAATTTTTGTTCATTAAGTAAGCTCTCTAATAAGTGAATTTTATTTTTTATGCTCTGTACATTCTGTATCATTACGTTATATTTAGTTCCGAAAGGAATGATTTTGTTGACTGTTAGTGGTATTGTTGGGATGGATCTTGGTAGTCGTTTGGGTAGTGTGATTTATGTTAAGAGGGAGTGCCTGCGGCTCTGATATATTTTTGCTGTCGATGTACTCCTTTCCATTGATTATAATCTTATTATTTCTTATGACTGCGTGATGTCCCGTGTTTCTTGCTTCTTGCAGTAGTTTCCCTAATCTTCTACGTTCCTGAAGAGCTTGGTCGTCCAGAAACCCACTGATAGCCAAACCGGTGCCCTTAAAGTAATACTTATTTTGTAGGGCTAGCTGGGGAATCCTCTTATTTATAACTTCTATGACTATTGGCCGGCGTTGGCCTTTCTTTCCCATTCTACTTAGGCCCTCGATGTACCCGTCAAGGTTTAGTCCAAGGATGTCTGAGAAAACTTGCATTACTCGGTCATGGAGTTCATTTTCATTTTCCCATTGGTTTTCGCCAAGTCCATGTAATACTAATTTACGGCTGTTATTCATTTTTGGGGATTCAATTTGTCCGAAGTTGTGTTGTTTTTTAATATTGTTTATCTCTTCCGTTAAATTTTTGCATTCTTTTTCCAGTAAAGAAATTTTTCCATTTAAGCAGTTAATTTCGCTTTTATATTTTCCTTGCTCGGCAGTTATATTATTTAGGCGGTGGTTTATTTCTTGATTAAAATTTGACATGGCTTTCTGAATTTCTTCCTGTATTAGTGGCCTTAATTCAGTCTTTATAATCGAGAGAATTTTATTCTCACTGGTGCTTAATTTCTTGTCTAACAACTTACTAATTTGATCTAACGTTAACACTCCTGATGTGGCTATATTGGTGGCAGGAATGGTGGGAGATGATATTATTGTGTCGCCAGGAATAGTTTCATCATTGATCATCAGTTCATCTATTATTGATTCATCGCTTTCGAGTAGAAAAACTGACTGCTTCTTACGTTGAGTTACATTTACGTCTGTCTGTGATTTTTCGTCAAGAAGTTCTGCGTGGGATGAATATCGCACAGGGGTTTCAGCATTATTTATTTTGCGTGCCTTACTGAGACATAACTCACATTTCCAATTTTTCTTGTTTTCAGCTGTCATAAGGTAAAATCGCTTTTGCGATACATTAGTGCATAATAGATCGTATAGCAAATCACATTTTCCACATGCTAGAAATTCATATCTTGGCAGTATATTATGACATCCAGAACATTTTCTATTATTAGAAGCCATTTTCTTTAGCAAACAGTGCAAAACAAATTTCAATCAATACAAAACACCTAAATTATCCGCACCGTCTAGCGGGAATCGTTGCTTAAAAGCGGTTAAAGCGCTGCGTGGAGTGAGTGACAGCGAGATGCGGGCGGTTCGGGAGTTGTCGTAGGTCAGGAATTGAAATCGTTAAAAAATGCTTTTTCGTATTACTCACGAACCCCGTTGAGTTGAAAGATGGTATATCGTTCCAAATGAAGCTGGTTTCTTAAGCTTCAAATTGATATATAACACAGCACATAACTTTAACTTTTTTCATTTTTGTGGCAATAAATACTATGGAGCTAAGTAATATACGTGTCAACTTCGTGCGTACCCGTCTACCAAATCTCTTTTCCCGTCTTTTAATGGAAATTAAAATTGAGTTGACTTTTTCACGGCTCCAAGAGATCCTATTATTATGAATATCGCCAATAGGGTTATATTTACAGACAAAATTCAAATGTCCTAAACGGGTCGGCAATAAAAAAGTGGCAGCACCATTCCCACTACAGCCTCCTCGAAAATTGCCTATAAAATATTGTTTATCCTCCAATTTATTTTACGAAATGAGAATTCTCTTTAGTAAAATGAACACGCTTTAGAAAATGTACGAGAAACGTTTGCAAGCTGGAAAGAAAATCAGTAGAAATCGTTATTAAATTTATGAGAGCGTAGGCACACACAGTAGATATACAGGGTTGTTGGCGACTGGCTGAGGTGCAACTTTATTTTTATAAGTTATTTTCTATGCATTTGACGTGCTGCGTTTCCAATCAAAAAAATGTCAACTGATTCACATAAACATCACTTTCATCGTCATCGTCAGCCCATTTAAGTCCCCACTGCTGGGGCACAAGCCTCCCTCAATCACATAATGGGTAATTGCCATACTCACCACGCTTGGCAGACGGGTTGGCGAGAGTTTAGATATAAATGCAGAGTTTTCCTTCTCTGGATGCTGATGGTCATGCCAGCAGCTTTACCTTAGTCGCCTTTTACGACACCTCGGTAAGAGTGAGGGTGGCCTATTTTACCCTGCCGGGGACTACACGGCTCACATCGCTTTGTATACATTTATCTCCAAATGATACAGAATTTACTATTAAAATCATGCTTTAATCATTCTCCAGTAATTATACAGTCCACTAGCATCACCAGTAGTTATCATTTGGTCCTTAGCAGTATCCTTCTTATCAACTATCCTTCTAGTCTTTTTATTATTCTACGGGTAGTTGTGGTTGCTATTATATATTGTGTGTGGTAAATAAGTGTGTTTTCCTTCCGCTTGACACCCTACATGAAACATCCTGTATATCTACGAATATACGATATTTATCTACGGTGGTAAGTACCTGGGAAGACCAAATAAATACAAATACGTTTATTGCTTATGAAGACATGATACATATAAGAAACATAGCAGTGGGTAAATTAAGTCCATAATATAAGCAAAAGCATAATATAAATAACTGTAGGCCAAGTCCAGGCTAAGCCGTGTGGTCCCCGGCAGAGTAGAATAGGCCACCCTCACTCTTACCGAGGCTTGCATCCAATGGATTCCCACGATCTTCACCAGATCGTCGGTCCACCTTGTGGGGGGCCTGCCACGGCCTCCACTCGAGGACCTTTTCGCCCCCAACGGCCGCCTGTTCTCCTCGCTATGTGCTCTGCCCATTGCCACTTGAGGCAGCAATCCTTTGGGCTATGTCTCCATTGCTCTCTGGGTGACTTTGAGCCTCCTTAATCGGCACATTGTAAGCGCCACGTTTCACACACACACGCATTGAAGACTTTCGTCTTGAGACACTGCGGTAGATGGGCCGAAAATATGCTGCGTAGCTTCCCAAACACGGGAATGACACGCTGAGATGTTAACCTCACTGCTCCCTCTAATTCTGCCTAGTCTGACAAACTGACAACACATGACAGCGCGCAATCTTCGTGTAATATCTTTCAACTCCTCGGAATACTCAATTACCCTTGACATTTATGAGGATCGGGAAAAAAGTCTTTGTCTTCTGGCAGTTTTACAAAGGGGTATTGTAAGGCTGTCTCCGCCTTTTGTGCGGTAACTAATACTGAGAAATAGGCCACTGTATGTGCGGTTCTGTGCTTCGTTTATGATGAAGTGTTAGTTAGGCCAAAGACTGCAATTGCACTAGCGATTTCTTGCTTTGAAGATTAAAACGCAAATGTAGATTAAGTAGTGTTTGGGTCTACACATCATTTAGTATTAAAACACTCGCGAATGCAATTACAATTGCCACAGTTACAATTAAGCCGTGTGGTCCCCGGCAGAGTAGAATAGGCCACCCTCACTCTTACCGAGGTGTCGTAAAAGGCGACTAAGGTAAAGCTGCTGGCATGATCATCAGCACCCAGAGAAGGAAAACTCTGCATTTATATCAAACCCTCCCCAACCCGTCTGCCAAGCGTGGTGAGTATGGCAATTACCCTTCATGTGATTGAGGGAGGCCCGTGCCCCAGCAGTGGGGACTTAAATGGGCTGACGATGAATGCAATTACAAACTCTAAAGGCTCGTTTTTTCTTTAAAAAATCTCGCTCGTGTTTCAATATCCCTTATTATGTGACAGTCCCATAAACTAGAGATTAATATTACATACAACAATTATCTCTTTTTGTTAAATGACTCTCAAAGGGGCCTCTTCGTTTTGGATCTATATCCTCATGTACAGGAGGGAAAAAAAAATACAAAATCATAATGCTGCTAAAAAGCTGCAATCCTCAAATCATCAGCGTTGTTGCTGAACAGATGCGACCTGGTAACGTTCAAGAAAAGGCCTTTCCTTTCTTAAGGCATCGCAAATGTGACACCTCGGGTGTTCCAGATGTCCATGAGCAGCGGTGATCATTTACCGTCAGTTGTCCCGTCTGCTCATTTGCCCGCTCTAATATAAAAAGAACATGGCGAATCATCAGGAAATTCTTATAGGATACGCGTCCCAACCCAAACAGCCCATTACCATAGCCAACTCACTTTGCTTAGGCTCATGACGTGAGCCAAGTTTAAACCACGCTACCTATTTAAGTACTTCGAGAGATTTTTTTTACAGTATATATTCATTACAACGCCCTGTTGGTCTAGTGGTTAAAGGACTGGGTTGTGATCTCGGGGTCCTGGGTTCGATTCCAGGGTCGAGGGAAAAGTATGTCTCAAATTATTCGGACATAGCTCGGATTTGTGACCATCAATCCGCATTTGGTAAGCGTGGTGATTAAAGTGATTCGTAGCGATAACTTGATTTTTATGATGGAGGCCTGTGTCGTATAGTGGGACAGTTTATAGGCTGATAGCCTGGATAAACAAGCAGGCGGCCCCTGATGGTAAGTGATTAATTACCGCCGCCCATGGATGTCTACAACACATGAGGTATCACAGGTGTGTTGCCGGCTCTTAAAGGCCATTTTATGGCCAAGCGACGACGCTGACACATTTTTTAATTGTAATGAAATTAAAACAATAAATGAAAAAGTGTTCGTTGCAATTAAAAAGAGATTTGTAATTTTTCGAGCTTATTTTGCAAACGCTATTCATATACACTATTTCACTATGTGACCAGGGATAGGTAGTGCAATTTAGGGTTAACGACCTCAAACATTACATTAGTATAGATACGCCCGCGGGATTGCGGGATTCCGAAAATGTTCTATATGAGTAAAATACATTTTCCCCAATCAGAAATTGAAAAATAAAACAAGTACTTAAGCAAGTTAAACGTAACATTAAGATAACGCAACTTTTATCGAAATTTTCATACATTTATAAGCGCCGTTGACGTGTCCATGTTAAGATTTCGTCAAAAATTGCACACCTAAATCCGACCACTGTTCAGGACACTGGACCGTAAAAGCCCTCTTAAGTATGTTACCTGCTGCGTAGCGAATATGCCGATTACATCTCCAGTGATATTTTATCTGAAGGCTTCGAAGGGTAACGTTCTAATAAGTCGTTAGGATGGAACACTTGAGATACGGAGAAGTGCTATTTGGTGTCTACTAACCACAAAATATACCGCAGTGTCTCCAAACAAGAGTCTTTAATGTGTGTGTGTGTGTGTTACCAGTCATTTGTAGGATTGAGCATTAGAATGTTTAATAAGTTACCTCAAAATATCATTGATTTACCGGTGCATAAGTTTAAGTTGCATGTAAAAAACTGCCTAATGCAGAAAGGCTAGAAGTAGATGATTATTTGAATCATAAGGATTCCTGGACATGTTGATCTCTTCGCATGTCCTATTCATTTCATAATTTTTCTTTGACGATTTATCTAAACGATATTGATTGTAAGCATTGTATATCATACTGTCACTGTAATCATAATTTGTATAAGAATGAAAATTGTAATTACCATATTGTTTGAAAAGAGAAACTACTGAGTTTCTTGCTGCTTCTTCTCGGTAGAAATTGACATTCCGAATCAGCGGTAGATTACATAATATTTGATATTCATAAATGTTCTGTATGGCATTTTTTATTTGAGTCATTTTATTTTATTCATTTGGGTAAACAAACAGTACACACATTAAAAATCTTAAGATATAATTACATGTATTAGATTAACACGTGCGACCAGCAACCTTAACCACAGATACCATTTATCAGAGTTTGAGAGTGGATCCATGCATTATAATAAAAACAATGTTAAAGAGGCTAGATGTTAAGCCAGCCACACAAACCATTGAGTATGTAATAATTACTATTACTAAAACTAGTTGTTAACACACAGCACCTACATATAGGTATAGCTGCGGATGGATATACGACGCGCGACCGGTTTAAGGTGACGGGTAAGTACGGGATAAACAATTTCGGGGTTACAATCTCTCGGCAAACACCTATTTATTTTACTATTTATTTAATACTTATAGTTAACTGTTTCGTCTATTTTTGCACTTGAATTTTGGATTACCGCCAAAAGTGGCCGCTTTTGGCGTGAATCAAATTTTCGCGTACAAAAACGGACCCAACATTTGTACATTGTTATTTAATAAATAGTATAAGTGTTTGCCGAGAGGTTGTAACCCTGGAATTATTTAAAATAGATCCGGTTTTGTAGCTAAAAATTAAAATCGATTGGCGTCTTTAGTGTGCCCTACCCGTCGGAGCCTACGGTGTGCCTGCAGCGCGCTCCTGTCTGCACACATTCGGTCGGCGGACCCCGGAGGAGCCACACGTTACTAATAACATAAAGCGATTATTTCTATTGTAAATTTTGTTTAAAAATAGATCTCTTAAAACCAAAAAACGTCTCGTCTACGTCATTTAAGCATCCCCAAACTCGAACTTTACCACTAGTTACTAGTAATATAATTAAGAACATTGTATTTCAATAAAGTACAATCTTATCTATTTAAGTTACAGTCACAATCTCTTTTCCACTAAAGGAAATCTATGTTATTACTATGTATCATCATCGTCAGCCCATTTAAGTCCCCACTGCTAGGGCACGGGCCTCCCTCAATCACATGAGGGGTAATTGCGATACTCACCACGCTTGGCAGGCGGGTTGGCGAGGGTTTTGATATAAATGCAGAGTTTTCCTTCTCTGGGTGCTGATGATCATGCCAGCAGCTTTACCTTAGTCGCCTTTTACGACACCTCGGTAAGAGTAAGGGTGGTCTATTCTACTCTGCCGGGGACCACACGGCTATACACAATATATTACTATGTATATTATAATATAATGTATTAATGTATATATACACATACACAAATGTAAGTATGTATACTTACATACACTTAAATGCAGTGATGACAAAGGTACGGAACCGAAACGTGTTCGCTTACAAAGTCACCCAAAGAGCAATGGAGAGGGCTATACTCGGAGTCTCTTGGCGTGATCGTATCCAAAATGATGATATCTGCAGGAAAATTAAGTTTACAGACATAGCCCAAAGGATACTATGCCTCAAATGGCAATTGGCAAGGCACATTGCGAGGAGGATTTAAACCCCTCTTTAGCCTGGTTTGGGCCTCCGATAACCTCATTCACTCGGAGAAACATAGCACTAACGCTGCCGGAGTGCTACCATGGCCTCACAGAATACTGCGGCGAAATTATTTTGTAATACCGTGGTATCATTCTGGTCTAGTTTGCCCATTCATGCCAAGACTCTCCCACAAATTACTTTATCCTAGCCACCATCTTATTTATATTACCGCAAAAACATTACCAAATCTATTGAAGTCAGATTTTCTCTAATCACACGCACCAATAGAAAAGCAAACTCACAAATACTCCAACAAGAGTGAAAAGGACGTATAACGGAGAAATTCCTAGTTCAAATACGACGATTGGTCAAATTTTCAGGCATAGTGATGTGAATTTATTTAGTCAAATTGCACTTGATTTCTTCGAGTGTTCAAGCTTGCTCATATAACATTCAGTCTAGCGTAGTGTGTATATCTGTGACTCAGTGCTCCGTCTGACTCACTCGGAGGCGATGGCGCTGCAGGGTCACATTTGGGTAAGATACTCTTGAGTGATAGTTCCTCAGTAGATAAAACCTTCCATATGAGGATGAGCCACGTCTAAAGAGCCAACTCGTTTCGAACGTGTAGGCTTCGTGGGATTTCCGTCTGCTCCGCGGTTGCGCGGAGATTGACACCCCAGAGGTTTTGGTAAGGGTTGGATTTCAACGTAACCATGATATTTTCCCCTGAATAACACAAAAAAGTTGCGCTATCGCTAGATGTGGCCTTATAATTCCACAAATGTTCACGAAATATTAGTGTAATGTAGATTGTAACAGCAGGGCCTACACTTGACATCAGCGCTAGAAGCACAGATTATATAATTGGTGAAGAGGCAATTTCGCCTGTAGCATACCTCTGCCGCGGACGTAAAACAGCGGAATGTTTTACGTCCGCGGCAGAGGTATGCTACAGGCGACAAAGTGAAATAACCAACGACCTCCCGCGTTTTACCCACTGGGCTTACCAACGTGTGTGGTAGTGGGTCTCACTTTATTGCAACGGCTTGAATACTCTTAGATGTGACAGAAAGTAATGATTACGAAATTACCAACATCAGCGTCAGGGAGTCTGGAAGGTCTTGTACCCTCATGCCTCGGAAAGTCGTAGGTCCAGTATCCGATCATCGCTTGTGTCACATTGGTATCAAATTGGAATATACGTGTAAGGAAAAGAAGAATATTTGTAATTTATTTGCGGTTAGCACAAACATTTCGGCTGCAAAAAGAAATATTTTGCCGATTTCTCTCGAATAAAATGCCTAGACGAGTCCCATTACTATAAATTCGAATCGATGTTTGTCCTGGCAATTTTATTTGACATACAGAATGAATGCGAATTAAATGAAAGGAAAACTGTGCCAGACACTACTATGGACTTCTTTTGTTCTGGAGCTACAAGAATGTAGGGTTGAGAAAATCTAGGGAAGCAAAGATGTTTGTGTGTACTTTCTGGCCCCCGACGAAAAACCGACAGGATGTACTAAGTTTTTAGCCCCCGACAAAAAAACGACGACGTGTTATAAGTTTGACGTGTACACACACACAAAGAGAGAGACTCTTTGTGTGTGTGTGCCTGTCTGTGGCATCGTAGCTCCCGAATGGATGAACCAATTTTGATTTTCTTCTTTATTGTTTGAAAGGTGAATATGTCGGGAGTGTTGTTAGACCTGTGTCTTAGCTATGTTTGATGGAAATTGATCCGCCGCTACAATAGTAAATGTATCAGCCAATAACGCCCACTGCTGGACATAGGCCTACCCCAACGTTCTCCACATAGATCGATCCTGTGCCGCCCGCATCCATTGGATTCCCGCGACCTTCACCAGATCTTTGGTTTACCTTTCAGGCCTGTCACGGCTGCGACTTCCTGTACGTTCTTTGTATTGTAAGCAATTCCACGTTGGTGGAATTGGATTAACGTCAGGGCCTTCAAGTCGAATGACCTTGAAATTGTGTCTTTGGAAAAAACCAGGAATGTTTATATTGCAGAACGTCAGTACTATTTCATCTAAAACGAATCCATGATAGAGACGGTACTAAAAAATAAGAAATAAAACAAAAGACTGCCCAATCATTAAAAAAACCCTAAATTGACGTCTATGCTCTCTCGCAATAAACGTTTTATTGTATCCTGTCGGATTATGAGGCCGATGTATCGGGAATAAAATTAAGGGCCCATCAAGTTTATAGCGAGATAACAGCGGCTTAACACGCGTATGTGGGATTACCGGCGTAATAGGTATTTACTAAAACGGTAACTACGATATAGTTATGATTGCAGGATTGTGATGGTTGAGAGCACATAGTTTGGTCCCTTTTCTCTACTACTCCCAAGTAAGAAATGGCGCTAATCTAGCTGTTCTATACAAGATCGATATGTTCATAGGATTCTACTACATCGCGAAAGCAAAGTCATCATGATCAATACATTTTTTTATTAGATAGAAAGAAAGAAAACATTTATTATTATAGACATCACAACACAGAACTTATAGCAGTTGTAAACAGAAAACAATTTGGCACAAACAGAACACAAAACATAAAACAATTAAAATACCTACCTAAATAAAAACAAAAGGAAAAAAAACCAAAACTATATTCAATCATGATAACCAAAAATTTATCTAATGATGATGTTACAAAGATTGTCCAACGAAGCGTCAGTAAACAGCAAAGACATAGAATTTATAATTCTATGCTTCACAGGCACATTTAGCTCCCTTGTCAGGCCTGTACCTAAATATAATAAAAATAGTACATACAACGCCGTGTGGTGTTGCGGATGTTTATGGATACTGACAATAGCTGCAAGGTAATCCGCCTGCTCGACTGCACATGCACCATAAAAAAATGAAGCTAGTAAAAGCTAGTCCCATAAATATACCTATGGCGAAGGCGTTATCCCAAGGTATGACGTCACAAGACTCCAACGTACGGAAATGGTTTGCTCAGGATCATGTGTACAGCACTTCATAGCACGTCCTTTGTCAGCAATATTGAGTGAGAATGTATCTCAATCTCTATGTAGATAGGTGTACCTATTGGATCTCCAATACTGAACTTCAACCAATTCATTGTCCCATATAGGTATACACTATAGCTATAGGAGATATGTTTGTGAAATAATCCAAATATCGATCTAATATTTGAAATTGTGAATAAAATTACCTATGTACCTATGCTATGGTAAGTACCTAAATAATAATATAATAAGTATGACAATGCCGTGTGGTCCCCGGCAGAGTAGAATAGGCCACCCTCACTCTTACCGAGGTGTCGTAAAAGACGACTAAGGTAAAGCTGCTGGCATGATCATCAGCACCCAGAGAAGGAAAACTCTGCATTTATATCAAAACCCTCGCCAACCCGTCTGCATGGTGAGTATGGCAATTACCCCTCATGTGATTGAGGGAGGCCCGTGCCCCAGCAGTGGGGACTTAAATGGGCTGACGATGAGTACATACAATATCTCAATAGATATTGTCCGTATTGACGGCTATACGCGTCGTGACGGGTGGAAGACGAACAGACGGATTAGCTGATAGGTATATATGGTGAGGGCTTGCCTCCTTCTATGGATACCCGCAACACCAGTGGCGTCACAAATAAGCTGCCAACTTTTAAACCCCCTGGATTTGACCTACCATTATAAAAAACATGGCCGACAGTTAAGATCTTTGAAGTACCTAACTCATAGTAGTGATAATAGGTTTTAACCACCCAGACTATGAAAAATATCTTTGTATCATTTTATTTATACACAAACATGAACAAGGAACCACATGCAAGAGGCTGGCATTCCAGTTACGAGTAATTAACACATAAGTAATTCAAATTATCTTAGTTATTCGTCTTCTCTGCGAAATGCTCAGCTAAACCGCTCCACTTTGAGGCTGTTAGCGAAATAAACACAGGTTAACGTTGCAAATCCAGATTTCAGACCGTGGCCATTCTCGCGGGTTCATTATAAGTAGGTATCTACTCGTAAATAGACAGTGGGAAAGCCATGCTCCGGGATGAATGGACCGGCTCGACCGGAGTAATACCACGGCCTCACAGAAAACCGCAGAACGCAGAAGCAGCACTGTGCTGTGTTTCGTTGTGTGAGTAACGGTACCGGAGGCCTAATCCGGGGGAAAGGAGGGTTTAAAGGTTGGCGGAGCACTTGTACCCCACTGGATCCGCGGGTGTCTATGGGTGGTGGCAATCACTTACCATCAGGTGATACGTCTGCTCGTCTGCCACTTAACATAAAAAAATGTAAAAAGACCTTATACCTTGTGTAGTATCTTTGGTATAATCTGTCTTATGCCGGACCACTCCAAAATCACTGTACGTGTCTTGTATGCAGGCCGTGCGAAGCCTGTTTAGCACGAAATGCCAGCAATCTTTGTCTATTTGTAACGGAACTGAGGTACGTGTCGGTTTTGCCAGAAATGCACTACTATTATTTTCATCAGCCAGGTAGTACCCTCTGCTGAGTATAGACCTCCTTTCCTTTACGCCAATGTACCCAGTCCTGAGCAGCTCGGATCTATGTAGGCTCCACGATTTTGGTGATGTCATCGGCCCATCGGGACACTGGACAACCCGGATTTCGTCTGCCGGTTCTAGAATACCATTCGGTCAGGGTTTTACTCCACCTGCCATCACCGAGTTTAGCTATGTGTCCTGCCTATTCCACTTTGGTTCCATCACTCTTGAACTGACGTCTTGGACTTTAGTCCTGCGACGGATTTCAGAGTTCCGGATTCGATCTTGGAGTTTGATTCCCAGCATTTTTCTCTCCATGTGAAACTCTAATTTTCTGCACAGCCTCCTTTTATGGTTAGCAGGATACACTGGTCATAGAGACGGGCTTTCAGGCGTTGTGGAATCTTTTCCAACCTTATAACATCCTCCAGCTTACCGAATAAAACGCACTATACTGATAAGATAAGATAAGAAACAAATTATTGACCACAACATATTATACATAGAACAAAACAGAGAAAACAAGGTACAGAGACAAGAAGTTGCGGCCAACAAGGCTCAGCCTCAGCATATGCTGCAACTGCCACAAACAGCAGCTACAGCGCTGGTTTTCAGGATGGACCTTGGGTGACGCCTTTGCATTGGGAAAACTATAGTAAATATTGACATGCAATATATTACGAGGACATCGAGGACATTGCTTCGAGGATCGCCAAAGGGAGAGCAACTTCCCGCAGCTCCGTTCCGTATGGCAACCGCGGAAACTGACTAGGAGAGTAAAACTCAAAATATTCCGGTCCGACGTAAGAACCATGTTGCTGTACGGATGTGAGACGTGGAAGGTCACCAAAGACATCTCGCACCGGCTCCAGGTTTTCGTTAACCGCTGCCTTCGCCGTACTCTCGGGTATGCCCCGAGAATACGGCGAAGGCAGCGGTTATTAAAGTTTCGTTGGTCCGAGAAAATCACGAACCTAGATCTGTGGGATCGCTGCGGGGAGACTCCGATTGACTCCGCAAATCAAACGCCGCAAATGGAACTGGATCGGCCACACGCTCCCAAGGGAACCGGACCATATACCGAGGCAAGCCCTAGACTGGAACTCCCAAGGAAAACGGAAACGAGGCCGCCCTAAACAATCCTGGCGGCGGACTATCACTGCAGAAGCGAAGACCTTAGGACTAACTTGGAGCGAAGTAACGCGAAGCTCAAGACCGTTCGAGATGGCGGAGCACTGTGGACTCCTTTTGCCCTACCTAGAGGACATAGGACATTAAGTCAAAGTAAGTCAATATATTACAGGTATGCACAAAACAAGTAAAACAAAATGAAAATTAACAGATACAAAACAAAGATATAATAACATATAGGTAACTTTATGTCATATAGGTGGCAGACGAGCAGACGGATCGCCTGATGGTAAGCAATTGCCGCCACCCATGGACACCCGCGACACCATAGGAGTCACAAGTACGCTGCCAACCTTTAAACCCCCCCTTTCCCCCGGATTTTGCCTCCGGTACTAACGCAGAGAAACACAGCACAGTGCTACTTCACGCTGGTTTTCTGTGAGGCCGTGGTATCATTAAGGTAGAGCCGGCCCATTCATGCCGAAGGGTGGCTGTCCCACGGTCAAATCTAATCTAAACTAATTCTAATACATTAAAACGATACAAAAACTGGCTCGCCGTCATCTAGTTGAAGAGAATCTAACTTCGCTTTAGTTACTTCTGAATTTTCGCAAGTAGCTATCTTGCTGCATGTTATTTTACTCCCCTCTGCTGAAATTCCACGTCAAGTTACTTAACATACAGCAGAAATGTGTTGAAAAGGGAACGAGTTCAGTTTTTGTTGTCAAGTTAAGCGCTGGATTAAACAACAAGTACCTAATAAAATACGTACCTATATAAGCTATGAAATACCTCAAGTTGTCGCGCTCTGACGTACCTAGCTTTTGTAAAATTTTACCTAATTGAAAGTCTACAAAATTAATTTTGCGATGCTTAAGACCTATTTCTTTCTTTTTTATGTAATAGGTTGTAGACGACCAAACGGATCACTTATGGTAAGCGATTGCCGCCGCCCATGGACACCCACGACACCAGTGCAGTCACAAGTACGCTGCCAACCTTTAAACCCTCCTTTCCCCCGGATTGGGCCTTTGGTACCCACATTCACCCAACGAAACACAGCACAGTGCTGCTTCACGCCGAATTTCTGTGAGACCGTGGTATCGTGGTCGAGCCGGCCCTTTCATGCCGAAGTGTGGCTCTTCCACGGTGAAAATTCGACCAATCTTTACCGCCTAGATTTAACTTAAGGCTAACGCTTGACCACAAGATCATCTTATGGAGAGTAACGATAAGGTCTTAAGCTTTTACGCGCTTTCCTAAAAGATGCCCATACTCTTAGTAGGGGCACACTAGCGACGCCAATTGATATAAATTGTTAGCTACTAAACAGTATATACGCCAATACAGGATTCACGCCAAAAGTGGCCACTTTTGGCGTGAATCAATTTTTCGCGTACGCGTTGGACCAAACATTTGTGCATGGTTGTTTATTAAATAGTATAAGTGTTGGCCGAGAGGTTGTAACCCCGAAATTGTTTAAAATAGATACGGTTTAGTAGTCTACAATTTAAATCGATTGGTGTCGCTAGTTAGGGCTACCCGTCGCCTTAAATTTTCTAGACTGAAGAAATCGCCTAGATTATTGCTATCAGGAAAAAACGTCACACATAAGCAAGAAGTTCCATTTCTTAGCTGTCCGCATTATAAAGGCAGCCACTTTAATACTTTAATTTTAAGTTAGCATCAAGAACAAGCATGGTTTTAATCTGTCTGAGTAATTATAATGTATATTTATTATGTTAATTCCCGTCTTGATACATTATAGTTATAATGCAACGCAAAAATCTAAAAAAACTATTTGTCTGAGTAATTATTTCAATAAATAAATAAACGTATCTACGTCTTCTACAGGTCAAGTTTGAGGATACTTCATGCGTAGAACCGCGGTTGCGGTCCTGTCAGCCAAAATGAACCTTTAGTTTAAATCCAAGGTCCTTAATAAATAGCCTCGGATCTCATCTCGAGTGACAGGGGTTGAAAGCGGCTAACCCGAACTAGCTTGGTTGTGTCAATCGTGACATTTTACCTTTTGAGGTCACTAACTGGCCTATGAATACATTGGAAATAGAGGTCCACCTTCTGGTAAACAGTTACTTAGCATATAGGCGTTTCCAGTCGCTAACTTTTAGGTGTTCACCGGTCTGTCTGATTTTGGCAAAGGCTGCTTTCCCCTATTTGAAATAAAATAAAATATATACAAATTTCACAACATTACATACATTGATCTCACTCCCAAATAGGTAACTCAAGCACCTGTGTTACGGATATCAGAACCAACAACGGAATTAAAAATATATACATTAAATACTTTTCTTTTGTGAGAACTTACTTATAACCTAGTCACAATCAGAGTCAGCTAGTGAGTCATCATTCAGCTTTAGAAGTTAAAGAAAACACCCAGACCAATACGAACATACATGTTCATGCACACAAATGTTTATCTGGTGCGGGGATCGAACCCGCCACCCTTGCATCAGAGACAGCGTTCACTACCACTACTCCAAACGAATTTAATGATTACTTTTAGCTTAGGTTTACCTAATTAGTGTCACAAAATAAATAGACACAGAATGTCGGATCTAACTGACCTTGATATCCAAGAGTTTGTTGACCTATGCGTTATCGGTATATCGTATCGTGTCTCTCTCGCACAACTGTCTCTGTTATTGGTATCGAACCTGAGGGTCCTGAGACCACTGTAAGAGTGCGTAGTATATGTGCGTAGTCTGTTAAGCTCGAGATGTAGGCAACCGGCCATCTATGTCTAATTATTTTGAGGTGTGATCGTTTCAGAAACGATGAAATCCTCAGGAGAACTAAGGTCACAGAGATAGCCCAAAGGATTGCATGCCTCAAGTGTCAATGGGCAGGGCCGTAGCTGGGGCGGAAAGCTCCTCGAGTGGAGGCCGCGTACAGGAAGTCGCAGCCGTAGCAGGCACCCCACAAGGTGCACCGACGATCTGGTGAAGATCGCGGGAATCCATTGGATGCGGGCGGCACAAAACCGATCAGTGTGAAGAACATTGGGGGAGGCCTACGTCCAACAGTCGGCGTCTATTGGCTGAAATTATGATGATGATGAGTGTTCCCGTGGATTGGCGGCCACTCCCATGCAGTCCAGCGTGAGCGGCTGTCTCATCCTTGGTCATGTTGGCAAGGTTGGTCTTTTAGCTACCGATCTGGGTACCTGTACCTTGACATTTTCATTTTATGTGATAGTTGGCAGACGAGCCGACGGATCACCTGATAGTAAGCGATTGCTGCCGCGCATGGACACTCTCGACACTAATAGAGTCACAAGTGCGCTGCCAACCTTTAAACATCCTTTCCCCCTGATTGGGCCACCGGAACCCTCACTCACGCAGCGAAACACAGCAGAGTGCTACTTCACGCCGGTTTTCTGTGAGGAAGTGGTATCACTCCGGTCCAGCCAGCCCATTCATGCCGAAGTGTGGCTCTCCCACGTTTAACAGGTCATTTACAGGTCTGCCACAGTAGGCTGTTGAAGCGTGACTCCTTCAGTGGGTCCTTTGTCTGTCTGTAACAATGTGAGTATATGGAATTGTGTCCCACTTCAGAAACACCTTTTTATTCTTCCATTTGTGACTAGATGCTAGTATACTTGTGTGGTAGATCGTAAAACCCTCTGTTAGTTACTCTGTAATATACCCTAGTCACG
Source organism: Marasmia exigua (assembly GCA_019059595.1). Taxonomy (NCBI): domain Eukaryota; kingdom Metazoa; phylum Arthropoda; class Insecta; order Lepidoptera; family Crambidae; genus Marasmia; species Marasmia exigua. The sequence continues at coordinate 24,395,669 of CM032473.1, forward strand.
GAAATACAGGGTCGTATTTGAGCCCGGAAATTTGGGACGTTATATTTTTTATTGCGTTCGTGACAACGGCCAATGGGGATGCAATCTGGTACAATGTATGTTTTAATGTTACTGTTGTAATCATGTAAGTGATTTTCTTGACGATTTCCTATTTTTTACACACACCCTTTAAATGCTCATAGTCGCATAAAGTAGAAATAATACAGTTATGTTTTAAGTTCCTTTATTATTACTAGTAGAGCAACAATCGTTCAATAATCATTCAGTGGTATGACGAGGAATGACAATTCCTTATCGTGCCACTGGTGGAATAAGTTGGTGGCACGACGAGGATAAAGGGCCAATCAACCCTATTTTTTAAACGACGACGCAAAAACGAGGTATTGTAAGCTTGACGTGTCTGTGTGTGTGTTTATCTGTGTGTCTGTCTGACACGATGACATCGTAGCTCCCGAACAAATGAACCGATTTTGATTTTGTTTGTTTTTTTTTTTTAAGATTAATAAGGGGGGAGTGTTCTTAGCTATGTTGGATAAAAATCTATCCAAGGTGGCCGCCGTCACAAAGATATGGATTTTATGTTTTAACACAACTCCCACAATATGGGTAAACATATAAAAGGGCTTGAGTAGCAGAATCTATTATAGGTTTATTAAATTTTCAATTTAATTTTTATTTATCAACATTTCTGTAATATTTTCTTTTGTATATGTCAATCTCATCTGCATACAAACCATAGAGTAAGGTTAGGTATATATTCTGTTGAATAAAAACTTTTTTTATACTTACACCGTTATTTTTTATCGTTTACATCCCGAAAACCTCGTACCATGTTAGATCAACAAAATAAGCGAAAAAAAAAGCTGTTCCATACAAAGTAGATTATCCACCCGGCAATAATGTATAGAACAGCTGATTTTTATTTACATTTTTTTAATAGGTGCCACACGAGCATACGGATCGCGTGATGGTAAGCCATTGCTGCCGCCCATAGACGCCCGCGACACCAATGGAGTCACAAGTTCGCTGCCAACCTTTACCCTTACTCACGCAGCGAAACACAGCACAGTGGTTCACGCCAGTTTTCTGTGAGGCCGTGGTATCATTCCGATCGAGCCGGCCCAGTGAGAGCCACGCTCACGGGATCACCCAAAATGATGCGGAACTTTAGTGAACTTAACCCCGTTTATCGCACGCATTGGTTTGACCCTTCCTTATTGTACGGGTCGTGGGTTCGCTTCCCGCACAAACGCAACAACAACAGACTTAATTCTGACTAAGAAAATCGCCAATTTGATAAGCCCTAAATCCATCCCACTCAAGAATGATTCCGTTGTTGTAGATAATAATTCTTATACAATACCTACGGAACATAGCCGTAAATTACCCAAAGATCACGTCAAGCTTATTTTCTCTATTTGTTGATAGGTAATTTTTCTAAGTCTGGACAGCCAACATTTGTTGAATTTATTCAACCGATTTTTTCCGTAATGACCGACACGTTTGTTTCAATATCCATTCAGGAAATTAAATTTGATAGATTGGAGCAACCTGATTCGTGGGTTTGAGCGTTACTAAAAAATGAATATTTTTTTACATTACTGGCGGACAAATGAGCAGCAGACGGAGGTCCAATAGGGGGAAGGGGAAAAGGTTGGCGCGCACTTTTGACTCCACTGGTGTTGCGGGTGTCCATGGGCGGCGGAATTGCTTACAGGTGATCCGTCTACTCGTCTGTCACCTCTCATATAAAAAAAAAAGTTGGGTCACCTAGATAGCCACAAGGGCGCGTCGCGCCGTGTTGCGATGACGCAGCGCAAGCTTTCGACGGAATGGGTGCCACACGATCCGATGCGTCGTCGTAACGCAGCGCGCTGCGCTGCTTTGTCTTGAACAGCCATGGACCGCGTTCGTCGTCACCACTATCCCCGCTTCGTCTCTCGCCTTCAAGTCCAAATCGCGTGCGCAGTGCACGCGTTGCGGCGACGTGGGTTGCCACAACGGACCGTGCGAAATGCTTTTCCATTTGTATGTAATATAACGCACTGACGACGCTCCGCCACCGCGTCCGTGTGGCCTCTATCTAAGACACCACTGATGCGTTGCCGGGTCTTAAGGAAGGAATAAGCTCCTATACTATCAAACGTCCATTCCCTGATAAAAATCGCTTTCAGCCAACATCCGTATTTGTCAGAAGATACGTATTCTAAAGTATCCAATAAAAACAAATTTCTTCAATTGACTGTCACTCTAATGTCAAACACATTTGCTTCTTTACCGAGGAAAGACATTTCAGTAGGTATCTAGCCCAACGTGTAACTGTCTGTACACTGAATGGCTGCATTGCAAAGATACTAAAATTTGTGGAATACGTAATATATTTATGTTACCCTCTTTTTATCATTATATTAGCGTTTTGTCCCGATTGCGTCCCAAGCTGTCAGTCCGGAACCCTGGGTTCGCTTTCCTGCTTCGACTCCTCTACTTCTGCCGGGATCCGGTGGTGGTGACGTGGCCAGATTTTTTTTATTTCATCCAAGCAAATCTACTATTTACTCTATAGCGCTCGTTAAGTCGTCTAGTCGTGTAGTATTTAGATAGGTATCTACGTATATAAAATACAAGACAAAACATATTTTATCTGCCAAGTCTCATAAGCTCGGTCGCATGTTGTGTTAATCCCAGTTAATCCGCTTCTTATTGGCTCACTCTGCGACCGGAATAAGCCAAAATAGTTTTATCAAACTGAGAGAAAAGGGTTAAGAGGTTCTTGACAGATTACTTGCCAGTATTGGTATATACATTTATAGTACAGTTAACATCAAAATGATCTAAGCGTTTAAGCCTACCAAAATATGTAAGCATTTGACAAAAATCACTTTTAGCCTTAGATTAATACAAAATAGCGGAAGTCCCTTCAATTATTAGATAAATGAAAATTGGCTTGATGCACAACTACATACATACATACTCACAGCTCGATGACACCAATGACACATTGGTTTAAAGTTGTACGAGACAGAAGACAGAGACAAACCTATTTTTTGACATAAACGTGAGTGAGTCGCGTATTACGCGCAGCTACGCTCCTGTCAAAACGACTTAACTCGTCACACATTAATAAATCGTACATTTCAATCTCGCTCTGCAAAGTGGTGACACAAACATTAATAAATTTAGTTAGAAATATTAATTAAATTAAATTATGAATGAAATGTGATTCCATGAGATTATTTTTGAATAATTTGTACAATGCGTAAAAGCGCACGAAGGCACTTTGGTAACCTTTATCCCATTTAATACAATTAAATAATATTTTGGTGTGATACGACCACTTGTCAGACTTGCCAATTTGCGATTGCTTGCAATTACGAGTAACCCATCTTTCGCTATTTTGATTTAATCTAAGCTTTTAGCAATATACTTTAAGATATTATTTCATTTGTTCTCGAACAACAATAGTGTTTTTTAAATGCTCAGATATTTTTGGAAGGTCTCAACGCTAAGATCATTTTGATGCTGACTGTGCTTAATAGTGTTATTTTTTCTTAGTTTGTATGCAAAGGAAAAACAAGAAAGAATATTAACTAAGGCCTAATTTCATAGACATATTTTTTACTGCACTGCAGCTACTGAAGCTTATTAAAAGATGCTGTGCAAGTTCCACCAGCTCGTACTAAGCGTTTCGCTTCCTCTTTCCTGGTACGAACTGCTAAGGAATGGAACAATGGGTGTCTTTAAGTCGAGAGTGAATAGGCTTCTTCTGGGTAAGCACGCTACATCTTAGAAGGCGAAGGTGCCATGGCAGTCGCTTCATTGTAATTACCAGACTCTCCAAAACAAGAATCATGGTCAAAGCGTACCCCGGGCTCCAGAGCGACAGCTTTAAATGCAACTGGGAATAGCACGCTAAGATAAGGAGGACAGAAGCATATTATTACTAGCTTCACCGCGACTTTCCTTGCGTCATAAAGAGAGCCTTTGTTTCTCTTCAGCCCTTCAACTATCTCCACTAATAAAATCAGGTCAATTTATCGCTCCGTTTTGCCGCGAAAGACGGACAAACAGACAGTGACGGATACTTTCACGTGCTTCTTTTCCACCACCAAAGAAACTGAATTTGTTATAATTGAGTAATTAGAGCCTAGTAGAGTTACAAGGTTTCCCCTAATGATTTCCTATAAACCCAAAATCCAACACTCTAAAGGTACTGGTACACATGCTTATTTTCATGCATAAATCGTGCTACTTTTGAACAAGTGCTACATAGTAGCATGTGTGGACTGGCGTGCTCCTATAAGCATTCTACTTTTGAGCAAGTGATACTTAGTACACCTGTGCGGATAAAGAATGGGATCAGAAATGGCGGCGCATCTATTCACTTCTCGCTCGCACACCCACGAGTGTGAGTATAGACGCAAATAGTGTGCGAGCGAGAAGTGAATAGATGCGCCGCCGTTTCTGATCCCATTCTTTATCCGCACAGGTTGTAGCATGTGTGGATTGACGTGCTCCTATAAATATGCTCAAAAATAGCACGCCGGTCGATTCTTAAGCATCCTACATACAAATGAGCAAGTGTAACAGAAGCTTCAAGCTAGGATTACAGATGCTTAAAAAGCATGTTCAATATGAGCATGTTTGAGGATCTGTTCATTTTGCTATCAATAAGCATGCTATTACCCACATTTTAGCATAAAATAAGCAAACCTGTTTACACGTGCTAAAGCACTCCGCTATACTTCCCCTTCCACGGTAGCATGCTTAAAAATCGACCGCGGCGTGCAATTTTTGAGCATGCTTATTTGTAGCTTGTTTGTCCACACATGATAACATACTCGCTCGATAAGTAGTACTCGCTCAAAAGTAGCATGTTTCAAACATTTGTAACAGTACCTTTAGCATGCTTAAAATAAGCAAATCTGTTTACACGTACTATTAGCATTCCGCCGCATTCCCGCTTCCACCTGCTCTACAGCTTGCATGCTTAAAAATCGACCGTGTGCGATTTTTGAGCATGCTCAAAATTTGCATGCTTATTAGTAGCATGTCCGTTTACACATACTACTAAGTAGCACTTGCTCAAAAGTTGCTACTTTACGTTGCTTCAAGCATGAAAACAGCATGTGTAACTATACTTTTATTTATACCACAATTCATACCCATGGTTAACACACACATTTCATCAAGGAACCAAAATTGAATTACTGCCGTAATAGATATACTTTAAAATGTGATCTAACCCATGGGAAATAAAGTACAGATTTGTCTATGCATTTTACTGACCTTTCACCTCCCTGGCCGTCAGAAACCTTTTAGAAGCCGTGTTAGGTTCCGAACAAATTACAGCCCTGGTAGGGGCACAGTAGATTATAGACTAGTGAGGTATTTCTAAATCTGGGCCTTATTCGTAAATAGTTGATATTTTTTGTTATATGTTCACATTTTATTGGTCAATAAATTTATTTCTATTTCTATTTTTAAAACAATATTTTGCTATTTATTCTTAAGTAAATAACACAATAAAAAATTTCATCTCATGTTCATGCGGGACTCGAATCCACATCTTCCACAATCCCGGTGGCTGTTCTACATTATCATGATCCCAAACTAAGGGTTCTCTTTGAACTTTGGAAACCAGGAACATCGAAAATGTTTTTGGTGGCATATTCTTTATGGTAGAAGGGTGGATGATTAGATGACAAATAAAAGGGACGTATGGAATAGAAGATGAAATTATAGTGCACCGATAACAGAGGGGGTAGCACGAACATTCAAGGAATCCGTAACGTGCCCAAGTAAGATTTTGTCTCCCTTTAATTCCCAGTGAAAGAGAGACCGTCGGAGAGCCACGCTTCGGCTTGAATGGGCCGGCTCGATCGGAGTGTTACCACGGCCTCACAGAAAACAGAACTGTGCTGTGTTTCGACGCGTGACTGAGGGTACCGGGTTTAAAGTTGTCAGCGCACTTGTGATTTTACTGGTGTCGCGGTTATTCATGGGCGGCGGCAATCGCTTACCATCAGGTGATCCGACTGCTCGTCTGTTACTTATCACATAAAAAAAAGAAGATAGTTATGCTTACGTAGGATAGAGGGATCTCTTCAGTTTACATATCGCTTACGATACGCATGCGCGTATAAACATTTTTAAGAATCGTATTCTTAAAAATGTTTATAATAGCCCCTCAGGGCAGGAGGATGATTCTGTATATTAGAGATATCTGCTTACTGTTTTGTACGTACTGTGGTTTAAGAATCCTTTCCTAGTTGATGGCTAAAGAGAAACGGGAACGTTTGGAAGCTGCGCTATTCTGCTAACTCGATGTAACGAGCTAAGAAAATTAGTGAAAAGAGCTGTCCCAGTCTGCGCGGGACAGATTAAAACTAAACAAACGGAAGCATTAAAATTTAAGTGTACCTCAACAACCAACTTCCAAAAAAAATTTACATTAGATGTCATTAAAACTGTATAATGTCATCCAAACCGATATTTCGGTCATGGCTGCCAATCTAAGCGATCAGCCATCGACGCAAGACATATTATAGTGCACAAGTGTTTGCGCAGACACAAGTGCACTCTCTATTCCAGTACCCTCATATTTCGATGGGACACCAGTGTGACACGACCGAAGAGGGATTAGGCGCAGGACCAACGTCTTAATGTGCTTTCCGAGACACGGGGCTACAAGACCGCCAACTTCCAGACTCCGGGCTGACACTGGGAATTTCTTAACAGAAAAACTCAGGTACAAATTTTGGCCCGACCCGGGGATCGAACCCGGGATGTCAAGCGCAGCCGTCGCTTTATAAAACTGTATAATAAGTTGTCAGAAGCATTAAAAGATCTACTAATAAAAAAAAAATCTCCTTTATATTAACTGTTGATTGACAAATGCTTCCGTGTGGTCTCCGGCAGAGTAGAATAGGCCGCCCTCTTTCTTACCGAGGTGTCGTAAAAGGCGACTAAGGTAAAGCTGCTGGCATGATCATCAGCACCCAGAGAAGGAAAACTCTGCATTTATATCAAAACCTCTCGCCAACCCTCATGTGATTGAGGGAGGCCCGTGCCCCAGCAGTGGGGACTTAAATGGGCTGACGATGATGACAAATGCTTCTACAGTGTTCATGAATTTATGAAATATAAGATTTAAAGTATATATTTATTCAAATTGTTGACTTCATCACATATTTTAATGAAAGACAAATTTTTTGTATTTTTTTTTTGTTTTTTGACTAAGTACCTATAACTTTAGATGACGCTCACTCTCTGTTATTGCATGCCAAATTTTTTTCGGTTAGAAGTGAGCAATTAAACAAATGTATATGTCACCGGAAAATAAGAAGAATCCGTAAGTTTATCAATTTACTAGGAAATTTATAAACTTTCGTAGGATTCTAAACGGGAGATAAATTGTATTATTTTACGTCCAAACTTTCGTAAATTTATCAATTTCCGACGTCACACGGTAAAATTATTGAATAACGGATATCTATTCGTAAAATTTTATATAGTTCGACCAATCACTGAAACTCTTTTAAATATACGAATCTTTGAAATACGTAAAATAACACTGATTGGTAAATGTTCATAGTGGCAATGCCAATTAGATCGCGCGTAGCGTTTGGATATTGCTTACTTATTATATTATGAGTTCAGTAAGTTTATCAATGTACGAAAGTGTGGACGTAAAATAATACAATTTATCTCCCGTTTAGAATCCTACGAAAATTTATAAACTTCCTAGTAAATGGACAAACTTACGGATCTTGTTATTTTCCGGTAACATATATACCTTATTGTAACCACATTTACCGCAATAAATGAATTCTGATTCTGATTCTGGAAGTCTTCATTTGGTTGAGTTCATAATCAAGTAATGTGGCGTTTACCCATCTGAGTTTGAAAAACTAGTCTCGCAATCGAAAACTATCGCTTTGTCCCTTTCATTTTGGTGCATGTGAAAGAAACAGAGCAATAGTTTTGAATAGCGAGGATAGTATTTCAAACTAATGGTAAGGCCTTTGATTAGCGAAAATCGCTTGCAGCGCTCATGGTAACTAAATTGAAATGACAACATTTTTGTGTCCTGTAACCAACTATCGCTTGCACCGATCTTCGTTTGATTCTTCACCGTAGGTACGTACCTATGATTATGATACCTATGATGAGTTTGTGGAGTCAGGTTGGCCGCAGGTATTTGACGCAAGATCGTGGTTGCAACTCACGGAAAAAACCAGTTCCGGGTTTTGATATAGGAGTGTCCATCTCCTAGTAATGCGGACGGAAAATTCACTCCCGCATAGGACTATACAGCCACGAGCGCAGCTGTAATGTCACCACACCGCGCGTTGCTGCTTAAAACATCTGTTATATATGAGAATGCCTATGATGATGAGATTGTAATAACCTCGAGAAGTGTCTCGGGTATTCCAAAAAAAAAATACGGTATACAATACAACCAAAATCCTCAACTCAAGAGACTTTTTGATTGTTTCAAATAAAACATGTTTTCGTGAGAATGTGCTTCACTTCAATGTATTTTAGTTAAAAAAAAATAATGATTTCTACATAAAATGCACTAGTGAAAGTTGCAGATACGTTTTTTTTTTTGCTTTAAGGTGACGGGTAGGGCACACTAGTGACGCCAATCGATTTTATTTTTTAGCTGCTAAGCCGGATCTATTTTAAGCAATTTCGGGATTACAACCTCTCGGCACAACTCTATACTATTTATTTAATACTTATAGTTAACTGCTTGGTCTGCTTTTGCACTCGAATTTTGGATTACCGCCAAAAGTGGCCGCTTTTGGCGTGAATCAATTTTTCGCGTACAACAACGGACCCAAAATTTGTGCATGGTTATTTATTTTAATTTTATTTTATTTTATTAAGAAAACCAACAGCGTATCCAATACATTATTTAAACTTATACTAGTACTTACAACTAATAAGGCTAATGACAGGTTTCCCTTATAGTTTTAATTTATTTAAGACGTGTCATTAAAATTACTCCAAGATATACAATGTTTAGCTTGTACTTACATATGCTATTATACGCTACTAATTCACGCTATTCACATACATACGTCGCGTCTTGCAAATGCATTTAATAAATAGTATAAGTGTTTGTAACCCGAAATTGTTTAAAATAGATCCGGTTTAGTAGCTGAAAATTAAAATCGATTGGCGTCGCTAGTGTGCCCTACCCGTCACCTTAAGTTCAGTATTTGTACTAGTAGCACTTTTATTTTAAATTCCGCTTTCTATAATGGACAACATTTCAAAATTGCTAAGCTCTGAAACAAAAAATACCAATTCTTTGTTTACTTTTCCGCTGCTCGAATATATATTTATAAATTTTTTATATTGCTTATTTATTGAGAAAAAAATTAAAAACTAAAAAACGTAAGATGACGTCATCGGACGGCAGAATGTAAAATATATCTTTGCTTAGCACATTTTAGTTTTAAATTTACGTAATGCCAAACTCATGACATGTAACTGTCAAAAAAAAAACAACTTGTCAACGTTGAATGTATGAATGACGTTGACAATGTTGACACTAATATTATTTACCTTTGACAGTAGTACCTTTTTTTATTAAAACAATGATAAGCAAAGGAATATCGCTGTATTCAGCCGTCCGATGACGTCATTTGGCGGTTACGTCTATTTAGAATAAAAAGAACTTCAATAATTATTTTATGCATGAAAATGGACAAATTTTGAAAAAAGAAAAAATATGGGTCTGTTCATTTTATGTCTACTTTCATATAAAAAAACAATATGGACATGTTAAAAATTTGAAATGTTGTCCATTATGTACTCGTATATAGAAACAAATAATCACTCACTATTAATCTACGCCCTACTTAAAGTATTCTGCATTGTTTTTACAATAAAGAATTTAAAATACTTCTACGATCCTTGTTACACCTTGTTAAGTATTTTACTTATTTGCGCTTGTGTACAGTTCACAGGTCAGAAAGCAGTGTCACATTTTCCAAATGATATTTTTGCCTTCGTCGTTCGGTAATTTTCAGAATTCGATTTGCCAACTAGTGGTGCTGTTCAATTGTTGACTATCGATAGTCTATCGATTGTTTAGATTTTGAATATCAATAGTATCGATAGTTAAGAACCGCAGGCAATACAATCATTTTAATCAAAAATCTATTGGAAATATTAATTGTTTTAGACTATCGGTAGTTTATATCGATTTATAATTATATTGTTCATATTTTAATAAGTGGTTTTCCAAAGGGGGTAAAATTTTGTCTTAATTGATGTATCAGCAGAAATTTTGGAGATTCGAGCAACGATAGTATCGATGGTTCTGAGCTATTAATAGTATTAAATTAATTGTATCAATAGGATAGATAGATAGATATTCTTTATTGCAAAACATACACAACTTAACAGCTAGGTATACAGATATACAATGTACAATGGTGTTAACGAATGAAAACAATCGATATTAAAACTATATATACTAAAACTATCGATAGCAGCAACACAGCTTTGCCGTGCGTTCGGTGATTTTCAGAATTCGATGTGCCAACGTTGCAATCTCAATTTTAGCTATCAAAGCGGCGCCGAGGGCAGGCGTCAAAGCGACTCGAGCGCAGCCGTGTTGATGACGCCCTACGGATGTTGCCGACATCCGCGGCAGAGGCTCAAACGGATTTTATTAATTGAAACCTTCAAATTTTTTTTAGGAATAATGATGATATAAATTAGTTATCAAATTACCTCTGGATTTTTCACATCTATGTGCATTTTTCCCCCATTGGCTCGGCGGTGTGGGAAAATATGGTGAAAAAACCTGCACGTCTGGGATTTTTTCTAAAATTGTGGACATCTACATATAATAATGATCCTGAACGTGCAACCATGATCCTGTCTAAGGGTTGCGAAGATCAAAGGGCAGCCGCTTCATTATTATTGCCATAGTTCCCAAATTCTGGACGGACGCAGCTGGGAAGTACACATTGTACACGTCCATTATGTTATAAGCGAGCATGCGCGTTGCCCGATGGTAGGTACTACTAGCCATAAATATCTGCGAGGTTAGAGGAGCTGATGCTCTTAAACTTTATTTACACGTCATCTGTGGTGGTGGTGATGTCAGTAATCTGTGGTGTACTTTCCTTACAAATAAAATTCTTTGTCGGTAGATGAATATCCTAGGAAGGATTATCGTGTAAAAAGTACAATATCGATCAAATGGGCATGAATGTTAGATCTGTATGTAGCGATATCTATGGTACAAAAATCATAATGCCGGTAGATCTTTTTCAAGAAATTCATGTTACTTAAATAATTATTCTGCTTTGACTAGAGACGGCCTATATCGTTAAATGTGATCCGTCTGCTCGTCAGTCCCCTATCTCATTGAAATGTATGTAAGAAAACGGTTTTTTGTTGAGCAACATTATTTATAATTAGAAATCAGCAAACAAACTATGTAACTAAGCAAAAAAAGGCACGGACCAAGAGCCTGTGGTATGTAATTAAACTAATAAAATAAAATTAGATTTGAGGTTCCGGAAATCGGGCCTAATTTAGGTATTGCTGTGTAGGTTCTGCAACAATCGGCACCCCTTCTTGTCAAGACCTCTTTAGGGCCGCGGGGGTTCGCTCAAAGGGACTGGAGTGTGCTCCACGCCTGTTTGATGTTAGCCCGTGGATGCCCACACCCGCGGGAAAGTATATCGATTGACGCTCAATCTAAGCAGGTTACATGTGTTCGTGTGAAAGGTTTAAGGGCTTGTTAGTAGTTGGTTGAGATTCCTTTTAATCCCAATAGTAAGTACTTAACCCTTTTATAATCTTATTTAAACAGCCTCACTGAGTGAGAGACCAAAAATTGAAGAAAAAAGGTTGATACGTGTGACCTGGTGTTGCGGATGTTTATGGGTACTGACAATAGCTGCAAGGTATTCCACCTGCTCGACTGCCCCTGTACCATAAAAAATGAAGCTAGTAAATATTTTAGTCCCATAAATATACCTATGGCAAAGGCGTTATCTCAAGGTGTGACGTCACAAGACTCCAACGTACGGAAATCGTTTGCTCAGGATCATGTGTACAGCACTTCATAGCACGTCCTTTGTCAGCAGTATTGAGTGAAAATGTATCTCAATGCCGATGTAGATAGGTGTACCTATTGGATTTCCAATATTGAACCTCAACCAATTAATTGTCCCATATAGGTATACACTAATAGCTATGGAAATATGTATGCGCAATAATTCAAATATGGATCTAATATTTAAAATTGTGAATAAAATTACCTATGTACGGTGCAGAGAATAAAAAGGTTCATCACCTTAAAGTAAATTATCGCTTGCACGGCAAGAATCAGTTATACCAACATAACGTTTTAAAAAGATCGGCAGACCTTCTTTCAATTTTCTTTACATCAAAAGGAATCAACGTTACTACAAACAAATTTTAACTTTCTGATCTAAAAGTTAAGCATAATTTTCTATGCAACAGGTATTATTCTGACAAATTTACGAAAGCTAGTAAGTGCTCATAGCATATCAAACAAATCAATTTGAATCATTTCTTTCTTTGACTGTACCTATGGCAAATACATACATAATACATTGGAAATTTTATTCACCTAGGGTACCACACCACACAAATATTAATCAAACAATTTATGGAATTCTATTCAACTTTATTATTGAACATCAAAAACCAAGCATTTTGGTCCACTTCAACTTCAAAAGTACTTTGGGTAAAATTAACCTATTTCCCCGTTTTACAGTTTTAAAATTCTACTTTACTCCTGTCGCATTTGCTATCTTCGTTTGAATTATCCATTAGAAACGAAACGTAACTTCGTATCTCGTCAATTTTTCCGTGAGCGAGCAAATTTGCATAAACGTGAGTTATCAGCGCACGGATGTTACATTCAAGTCACGGATGTACGGAGCGGAGTCGCGCGTAACCTTAAAATTAGAGCAGTTACGGTAAACGTTGGAAAAAACATAAATACAGAAATTTTCTATTCAGGTCAATTAGAAAATGTCTCGTTTGTTTATTCATGAAAAAACTCAGGTATAATTTAGATAAATTATAAGGACAGATTTTTTTTGTCTTACGAAATAAGAAAATGAAATACAGATAAAAGGTACAAATTAAATTAAATCTGTCATTGTCAAATTTTGCGCTGATAATTTTGTCCCTACGTAATTTAAGACATTTTCTACATTCAATGGACAATAGGACAAAAAATACTACATATAGATTAGAAAAAATATTTGAGAATTTTTAAACAGATATTCATGGAAAAAGAAAATAAATGTATAAATCCCCATGTGACGTCATCAGTCGGCATGACAAATTAATAACGCTTTTGCTTAGGTTGATTTAAAAAATCTCTGATGATAACAAAAAAAATTAAAGAAAAATAAACCTTTTTAAAAACAAGCTTTTATTATTTGTTTATAAAATGAACTAAAAAGTTAAAAATAAATTAACTCTAAAAAGAAATATAACACTTTGTAACTTGATTGTAACCTTTAACGACATATAAGCGTCTTCGTCTAGGACAAAATAATTCCATATTGTACAAATTTATTTAATTTTAACACTAAAACTTTTCACCATACATAATTATTCAATCTCATCCCCCCTCATTATCATAGTCCCCATTTATAAATAAAAGCGTGTTACATTTATAATAACACAACATTTTCCTCAAGCTATCACAATGTAACACGCTTTCATTTATAAATGGGGACTTTGATAAAGAGGGGGGACGAGATTGAATAATTATGTATGGTGAAAAGTTTTAGTGTTAAAATTAAATAAATTTGTACAATATGGAATTATTTTGTCCTAGACGAAGACGCTTATATGTCGTTAAAGGTTACAATCAAGTTACAAAGTGTTATATTTCTTTTTAGAGTTAATTTATTTTTAACTTTTTAGTTCATTTTATAAACAAATAATTAAAGCTTGTTTTTAAAAAGGTTTATTTATCTTTAATTTTATTTTTAACTTTTTAGTACATCTATTTTTTTTCTTCTCTCTTGTGTACGTATTCTGTCGATATCTTGTCTAATTATGCGTTGTTCTAGAGATTCGTTTTTCCTTCTCTCTTGTGTATTTATTCTATTGATATCTTGCCTATATATGCGTTGTTCTAGAGATTCGTTTTTCTTTCTCTCTTGTGTATGTATTCTGTCGGTATTTTGCCTATGTATGCGTTGTTCTAACGATTCGTTTTCTCTATGTTTAGCAGTCATCATCATCATCATCAGCCTATCGCAGTCCACTACTGGACGTAGGCCTCTCCAATTGTTCGCCACTGTGCCCCACCTAGCCAGAGGGCGCCCTACATTACGTTTGCCAAGACGCGGTCTCCACTCTAGAACTCGTTTACCCCATCGGTTGTCGGTTCTGCGGCTAATATGGCCAGCCCACTGCCATTTAAGCTTGCTAATCCGGTGAACAATGTCGATGACTTTGGTTCTCTGCCGGATCACCTCATTTCGGATTCAATCTCGGAGAGAGACGTCGAGCCATAGCCCACTGAGCGACCTTTAACTTGTGGACCAGCCGTACCGTAAGTGTCCACGTTTCGGCTCCGTATGTCATGACGGGTAGGACGCACTGATTGAAGACTTTTGTCTTTAGGCACTGTGGTATTGACGATACGAAGACACGACGTAGTTTTCCAAATGCTGCTCAACCTAACTGGATTCTCCTATTCACCTCATCCTCGAAGTTGTTTTTACCCAATTGCAAAGTCTGCCCGAGGTATACGTATTTTTGAACAGCTTCGAGGACGGCACCGTGAATTGCAATCGGTTCCGGTAGAACATGTTCATTGAACATGACCTTGGTTTTGTCCAAGTTCATCCGTAGGCCGATGCATTTAGAAGAGTCAGCCAGGTCATTCAGCATCTGTTGTAAGTCCTGCAGCGTTTCTGCCATTATGACTATGTCGTCTGCAAATCGCAGGTGAGAGATGTATTCGCCATTGATGTTGATGCCACGTCTCTTCCAGTTCAGCGTCTTGAACATATCCTCCATTGCATTTGTGAACAATTTCGGGGAGATGACGTCCCCTTGTCTCACTCCTCGATGCAGTGGTATAGGACTTGTTTGCTGATTCTGTACTTGGACGAACATAGTAGCGGCATCATACAGACATCTCATCACCTGGATATATCGCCAATCGACTTGGCATCGCTGCAGGGACTCCAGAACAGACCAGATTTCTACCGAGTCAAAGGCTTTCTCATAATCCACAAATGTTTAGCAGTAGCTAAACTTAGTTTTTCTAAGCGTTGCCGCTTGTGGACATCGTTTTCTTTAGCAATCTTCTCCTGTCTCTTCAATTTCGCCTTCTCTAAACGTCGTTTTCTTTGTGTAGTTGTTTCTGTTTTCTTCAGTTATTCCCACGAGTATAAGACAAATAACGGTCCATCCCCCAGAGGTCCGTTGTAGAGGGATAAGGGCTACAATACAACAGGGTTCGCCCTGGTACCCTGAGGCGCAACGTTAGCGGCAAGACATGTTTATACACCCTCATACAATTCAGCCCTCGGCACGTGCTCACCTTGGCATTGGGTCATCCATCCAATCAATCATATATAAATAATATGGGACGAAAGCAAGAGACTCGTCAAGACGAATCAAACGAGACCAAACTCGATGGGGTTGCATCGTTTAAACACGGAATTCCAATGGCCACCTTCCGGCTCCAACATCAGACCCTGGTTACCATATAGTAATCAAAGTACTCGTCAAGACTAATCCAATGAGCCCAAACTCGATGGGGTTGCGAAATTTAATTATGGAGTTCCTATGGCCACCTTCCAACTCCAACATCAGACCCCGGTTACCATATAGTATGAAAGTACTCGTCAAGACTAATCCAATGAGCTCAAACTCGAAACTGTTGCATCGTTTAATTACGGAGTTCCTATGGCCACCTTCCGGCTCCATCATCAGACCCTGGTTACCATATAGTATCAAAGTACTTGTCAAGACGAATCTAATGAGCTCAAACTCGATAGGGTTGCATCATTTAATTACGGAGTTCCTATGGCCACCTTCCAGCTCCATCATCAGATCGGCTCTCTGTCACGATAACATTGCATTGTCATCCGATTTATACATGCATTCTAAATTTCAGCTCAATCGGAAACCGGGAAGTGGATCAAATTTAAGTTGCAAGATTTGATTACAGAACGACAGACAACGGGACAGGAGAAACTAAATAAAAGCTTGTAAACAGAACGACAGACAACGGGACAGGTGAAACTAAATAAAAGCTTGTAAAAAAGACAGTGACAGTAAGTAACTTAGGGCCGAGACCAACTTTAAAACAACGGTAATCACACTTTAACCGCGCTTGATTTGTTTTTTGAAAAGTTGCTTTTGTGCTTTGACTTGACTTTTGACTTGATTTTTGATTTGACTTGACTTGCCTTTGACTTGACTTTTGGCTTGACTTTTGACTTGACTTTTGACTTGACTTTTGACTTAACATTTGACTTGACTTTTGACTTGGCTATACATTAAATGTTTTAAATCGTTAAATTATAAAACTGCGGCTTGCACTTGACCGGATCTATTTTGGTACCCAATCATACTTCTGATAATATCTACCGGTCTTAAATCCTGCGAAATCAATCAACGAAATATACCGAGCCCCAATTCCGTGATAATGAATTGAGGAAGAGGATTTTTCATTAAACTTTTGGATCGTTGGCATGCGGATGAATCAAATTGCATTCGTACTGTAATCAAAGCATTCGTCTCTGCTTAATGTGAGTAAAAAATTTGTAGTTTTTCTCAAAGTGTACCGTTTTTGTACGCTAGTTGATTAAAGGGGCGCTTTTATTGGTACGAGTAAGTCTGTCGACTCTGTCAATTAAGTCGTGAAAGGAGATCCTCGGATTTTCATATATTTTTGGTCCAAACAAGACCGTGCCGGCCAAAAAAAAATGTTTATTTGTGATGATGGCAGACAAGATTTGTTTTGTTGATGGAGTTTATATTTACTTTTAGGAAAAAAATATTACATAGGTGGGTCGCAAATAATTGTTAATCATTTCCTTAAGGAGACGGGTAGGGCACACTAGCGACGATAATCGATTTTAATTGTGAGCTACTAAACCGGATTGGCCGTGTGGCCCCCGGCAGAGTAGAATAGGCCACCCTCATTCTTACCGAGGTGTCGTAAAAGGCGACTAAGGTAAAGCTGCTGGCATGATCATCAGCACCCAGAGAAGGAAAACTCTACATTTATTTCAAAACCCTCGCCAACCCATCTGCCAAGCGTGGTGAGTATGGCAATTACCCCTCATGTGATTGAGGGAGGCCCGTGCCCCAGCAGTGGGGCCTTAAATGGGCTGATGATGATGATGATGATGAAACCGGATCTATTTTAAACAATTACGGGGTTACAACCTCTCGGCAAACACTTATACTATTTATTAAATAACCATGCACAAAAGTTGGGTCCGTTTTTGTCCGCGAAAAATTGATTACCGCCAAAAGCGTTAACTTTTAGCGTGAATCAATTTTTCGCGTACAAATGTTGGGTCCGGATTTGTGCATGGTTTTTTAACAAATAGTATAAGTGTTTGCCGAGAGGTTGTAATCCCGAAATTGTTTAAAATAGATCCGGTTTAGTAGCTAAAAAATAAAATCTATTGGTGTCGCTAGTTTGCCCTACCCGTCACATTAATGGTTCCCTATACGGGTGCGGTAGAAAAATAACCTCACCCAGCACGTCACTCTAGTACCAACGGCTTCGCGCAGTTTGTCAAATATGGCTTTCTATGAAAAGGCTCAGTCTATTTAGCGTCGACTGCGTGCACGGCTGCGGCCGGGCTGACGTCACCAGCGGAGGGGTGAGCGGACGCGGGGCAGGCACGAAGCACTGGCCGACCACGACCACACTCCACGATTAAGCGGCTTGCGGACGTTAGCATTTGTTTATTTAAATTTATTTGTTTGTTTGCTCTTGATATCACCAATACAACCATTTACACCTACAGTCCGCTTTTAATTCATTAATCTTCTGAGAACGTCGAGGACACGTCTGAGCCATAATCAGGCCTGATAAAAAGCAATGATGAGGTCTGGGACGCGTACTCAGAATAAAGCCCAGACTAAACAAATATAAATGTGTGTTCATCAGTCGGATGTTTCTCTATAGTGATTTGTTTGTTCATGCGAATTTCAGAAACTAAGTTAAATAGCTAATAATTAAAACGAATGGTGTCGCTAGTTAGGGCTACCCGTCGCCTTAAAACCCTTTTTGGAAATCTTTCACGCGTACAGAGCTGCGTAAATAAAACATTTAAGACCCAAAGTAATAAACCTTCCAATGGATACTAAAAAAACAATAGCATTAAAACAAATCCCTGAAGAAATCACAATCGTAAAAAATAAAACTAATTTAATTCTTAAATGCCCATTGAAGTCTACCTTTTCTTATCAAATATCGAAATACACTTTAGAATATAAAATTCGTCGACTTGGCAATTTTGAAAATGAACCTTAAACGCCCTATCGATCACAGTTTAGAGTTCAAATTCGGTTGTATTTTCTTTACTATATTTACTTTTATAGTACTTTGGTAAGATGTTCTGAAAGGTTTGAAGGGTCCCAAGGGACCGATGTTGCTGTAACAAGGGAAATTGGGTTGAGCAAAAGGACAGTGGTGGCCTACGAATGGTCCAGGAATGAACGTTAGTACGGTAGTGTGAGGGGGAGAAAGTTATCGAGATGATACACAGAGCGATACAAAAATATAGGGGATATCAGAAACTGAGGGGACAATAGGAATACGCTTATGTTCTCTAAAATTTATAGTTGGGGTATTTTTTTATGAGAAAGGGGGGCGAGCAAGCGAGTCACCTGATGGTAAGCGACCACCGCCGCCCATGGACATCAGCCACGCCAGAGGGAGTGGAGATGCGTTACCGGCCTTTTAGGAAGGCTCGCTTCTTGAAGATCTCAATGTCGTACCGGTTCGGAAATACCGCTGCGGGAAGTTGATTCCATAATGAGGAGGTGCGTGGTAAAAAATGACGTGTAAAGCGCACGGTGGTGGACTTTCACCCATCCGTACGGGTGGAATCCTAGGTTACGGCGTGTAGTACGGTGGTGAAATTCAGCAGCGGTTTAATTGATTTATTCTGAAGAACACCAAACAGATTTATATGGCCAGATGAAGAATCTGCCTTCTAGATTCCGAAACCAGAAGTTAAAACGTGGTTAAAGTTACCTACTTACCTATGTAATGATGTAAAATTGTACATAACTCTTGTTCAATTTAAACATCAATAAAACAATTTGTTCTTGGCTCGATTTTCTCTCCAGCCTAGCAAAAAATCGGATTCATGCTGGTCAAATATCATCTTTCAAATATATTTTGAGATCTTTTCTTCAAATTCATTCTGAAACTTATGTATTCAGTGACCTTCAACATTTTATGAGGCACAATAAAAATCTATTTAAACTAAGAGATAAGTCTTGTCGTTAACGCCATCTGGTGGCTATGCCCGTAAAAATATCGAGCAGATTGCTCAACATTTTTAGATATGGTTGCGGTTAAATGTAGCCAATTTTATTTGAATAAAATCTAAAAATGTTTTTACTGGTCAACACTATTTAATCGTATAACCTACCAATTTGGTTACGGCGGCCGATCTCAACTATGAGTTACATACGTTTGATATATTAGGTATAGTGCACAAGTGTGTGCGCAAACACAAGTACCCTTTCTATTCAGTTATCAACCTCATATTTTGATGAGATACCAATGTGATACGCCCAGAGAGGGAGCAGGCGTAGGATAACAGTGGGAGAGCCACGCTTCGGCATGAATGGGCCGGCTCAACCGGAGTAATACCACGTCCACCACAGAAAATGCGCAGTGCATGCGCTGTGTTTCACTGCGTGAGTGAGGGTACCGGAGGCCCAATCCAGGGGAAGGGGGGTTGAAAGGTAAGCAGCACACTCGTGACATACCGCCGCCCATGGACACTTGCAACACCAGTGGTGTTGCAGGTGTCCATGGGCGGCGGTATTCGCTTACCATCAGGCGATTCGTCGGCTCGTTTGCCACCTATATCATAAAAGAAAACAAGACCAATCGGCTCTCTTTATTTTTCTCTAGATTTTCTGATCAAGACCCACCTCAAACTATGTTTGAACTATGCATCTCTATTTTTTAGGGTGATTGGTTGGATCTGGCTGCTCAACTGCCATGAGCAGACAGATCACCTGATGGTAAGCGATTGTTGTCGACTAAGGACCTGCAATACCACTGTAATTACAAGTGCATTGCAGTCCTTCACCTTCAGATTGGACCTGCGGTACCCTCACTCGCTCGGCGAAACACAGCACAAACGCTGCTCCGCGCCGTTTGTCTGTGAGGCTCTGGTATCTCCGATCGAGGCAGCCCAAAGGGTAGCTGTCCCGGGGTTAAAACCAAGATCGGGGGAGGTTGTGGTAGTCCAAGGCTTTGCCGGAAACCCTTATCCTTTCCCCAATTGGGCGACGAGGGAACGCCGCTGTGTATTTTAGTCGGTATGTCTCTGGCCGCATACCTAGAGGAGAGCCCGACATAACCCCTGATGGCCCCTCTATCTCAGGTATGCATAAGGTATTCCGTATTTCACAGCGACAAAAAAAGCGTTAAAACCAAGATTGCCCAAACCGTTTTCTTCCTTGCCTCTTTTCCCTCATCTTCTGACATTAATAACATGATTCCAATTCAATTCATTTTACATTTCAATTATTAACTCCCAGCCACTCAAATAATTATATTGAATTATTTATGTAGTTACCTCTGAACTAAGTTCTCGAACAAGTCATCTTATCGTGGAATTGGATTTAGTCCATCAATAGGCTGTTATCCCGGCGCACTGAGGGCTTTGTAGGGTGTCCACGATTCCAGTGTAATCTATAGGGACATCGTAAAAGGGACGAATGAATCCGGTTTTGACTAGTCTTCGATAAATATGAAAACCGGAATAAATAAATAAACCGTTTAATAATAATGAAACCCGCAAGATTGTAATCTTTTACTATAATTCACCAATTTAAGCCGTTATAACTTTTTGTAAGACTATAGTCTATCTAAAAGAAATCGTTTGATGTCACTCAGTAATTTGTGAAAACTCAGTAAAGATACTACCTGGAACCAATCCCTTCCAGAACGCTTCGTTTCCAGCGCTCTTTTTTCCCACGCTCGTGCAAACTCTGGAATGAGCTTCCAGCCGTGTGTTCCCTGATCGCTACCACATGTCCTTTTATAAACGAGGTTTGAAAAAGTTCTTCTTTCACGGGAGGCAGCGGCATGACTGTGCTCCGGCATCGTTGAATGTTGATGTTTATGAGCGGCTGTTACCGTTTACCATCGCAAACTCGTCTGCCTATTTAATGCAATAAAAGCAAGATGATGCACCAAGTGTAAACTTGTTTTCACAGGACCGGCCTGTGCGGTTAACATTGGGGGAGAATTATGTCCGGCAGTGGGCGTCTATTGGCTGAAATGATGATGACGATGATAAATGTAATCTTTTGCAGAATGACATAAAAACACTGCTTTATATTCTTAGCGTGTACCAACAAGTTTTTGGACACATCTACATTGCTTCTATCTCTAAATTAGTGGCTCACCTGAGGGTGAGCCACTAATTTAGAGATAGAAGCAATGTAGATGTAATTTGGAACTAACATATTCCGATAACATACTCCGAAGTGAGCTTCGGAGTATGTTATCGGAATATGTTAGTTCCAAATTTAACTAATAGATGGCGCTGGGTATAGATTACATGGAAAGCAAGTTTTGTCTTTTCAAATTTGTCCTGATGAAAATCATTAAATATTTATGGAACGTTAAATACTCGGTGATATGCTATGTAAAAGAAATATCCGGTGTAAAAGCTAAGTTATTGTTATCCTACGCTCAAGGCAGGGACTCAGCGCAATTATCCGTTTCTGAGTGTCCGGGATAAGCTCTTGGCCACAACAAATGGTACTTTGATCAATGAAAAACTTCATCTATCAAATAGATAGGCAACTGTGACTGATTGCTTATTTTATTCGAAGCACAAAGGAACCCTCCTTAGAATCATAGTCCTATAATTTTCACTTTTATATGTGTAAGTTATGTATGGACGCCCGGTACTTAAACCACGAGACCAGTGGTTTAAGTACCGGGCCGTGATCTCGAAGTTCTGGGTTCGATTCCCGGGTCGAGTCAAAAGTATGTTCCGAATTTTTAGAACATAGCTCGGGTTTGTGATCACAAATCAGCCTTTGGCAAGCGTGGTGATTAAGCTTAGTAGACTTGATTTCTATTATGGAGGCCTTGGCCCTGCAGTGGGACAGTATATAGGCTGATACTTTTTTATGTGTATGTATGTGTGTGTATGTTTAAGTGGGTATAAACTTTCACCCGTTCTCTCATAACTTCTTAACTTGTTATTATAATTGGACTAATGAGATGTCGTTAGAAGGGTCTTGATTGTCAGCGGACAATCAGCGGGTTGTAGGCTAGCTGACGTCACGTTAAATTACAGCGCCCTCTAGGGTACTTGAAGTAAAGAACTAAAAAACGATTTTTCTATCAATTAAAGACCTTATTTAGTAAATTTCAAATATGAAACTAACTCCAAAATAAGTTCAATAAAAAGTAAAGTTTAAAAACTAAAACCCGAACTATAAAAAGCCACTCTCTACGAGACTATTTTCTTGATTCGTACTTTTTGTAGTCGGGTTTTTTGTTTCATTTTATCTCATCATGTAATATAAGGTTATGTCCAAAGCTGTCGCTTCAAAGACACCAGGGACGCTTAGTCCTTGATGCAAAATTTGAGAACTTTTGCAGGCAATTACAATTTGAGAACCTTTGACAGTTTTGTTGGAGAGCCACGCTTCGGCATGAAGGGGTCGGCTCGACCAGAGTGATACCACGGCCTCACAGAAAACCGGCGTGAAGCAGCATCGTGATGGGGGGTTTAAAGGTTGGCAGCGCACTTGTGACTCCACTAGTGTCTCGAGTGTCCATGGGTGGCGGCAATCGTTTACCATCAGGTGATCCATCTGCTTATCTGCCACATATCACAATAAAGTTCTGACTCCTGAATTAAAGCATAGCAAACTTTCTATCAAAGTCCCTAACAACTGTAGTTATATCCCCAGGGAAATACTGCGAGTATCTACAATCATTAGACCGAATTAGCATCTAACTTGAAACCAAACTTCGCCTTTAGCAAATAGACAACCCAGTCTAGCCTAGAACTACAATTGGGCTAGCTTCCTGATTTACGCAACGTTAATTCCTAACTCGGAACTAACAACTGTGTGGGAACACATTTGTGGGAAGGGTACTTTCCATGTTTTTGAAACGTGTAACCAACCAAGTTGGTCTGATTCATTTGTCTAAAAGTAAAGTATCAGCCTATTAACTGTCCCAATGCAGGGCACAGGCCTCCATCATAGAAATCAAGTTATCGCTACTATGAAGGGATTAGGCTTGATCACCACGTCTGCCAAATGCGGATTGGTGATCAGAAACCCGAGCTGTGTTCGAAAAATTCGAAACATACTTTTTGCTCGACTCGGGAATCGTACAAAAGACCTCAAGATCAACATCCGTTGTCTTTTTTATGTGATAGGTGGCAGATGAGCAGACGGATATCCTGATGGTAAGCGATTGCCGCCGCCTATAAACACCAGTGGAGTCACAAGTGCGCTGCCAATCAACCCCCCTTTCCCCCGGATAGGGCCTCCGGTACCCTCAATTACGCAACGAAACACAGTACAGTGCTGCAATTTTTTTCTGTGAAGCAGTGATATTACTCTGGTCGAGCCAGCCCATTGAAGATGAAGAGTGGCTGTCGGACCACGGAGATACGCTAAGGTTGGTCTGGTTTTCTGATCATGATCGCCTATGTATGAGGCGATCATGATCAGAAAACCAGATCATGGTACAGTCGGTCTACTTCTGTCTACGCCAGTGTTTCCGAACGAGATGACGACACATCAAGAGAACCAATAGGAAGAAAATATGACGTGATCAGCGGCGAATCCTATTGGCCCGCTATCGCGCCATACATCGCGTTAGCCGGTGTGCCCTCAGCCCTCCAGACCTTACTTTCCCCCTCAGCACTTGCAACGATTAATATTTAACTGCTTGTAAATTTACAAAATAATTAAACCTAAATCTACTCCAAAATCATCTTTTATTTGTCTCAAGCGTAGACAAAAGTGGCGACCGTGACAGGACCTGCAAAATTACACGGATACGAAGTGTTACAGGTTCCATTTTCAACACGGACGGAGGAACAGCGTCGTACGTCCCGCGAGCCCCACGCAGCGCCTAGATTCATACTCAGCTGCACTGCATCAGAGAAGATCAGCTGCACTACATCGGCCTGCCAACCTGCAATCCCAGACGATTCCACCTCCGTGCCTACGAAATCGAGGAACGCAGACCTCACGCCTACCAGCAGCCTACAGACAGCACCGGCAACATAATCTTCGGCCCAGCATCACCTGCCTACCATTTAACTGTGAGCCCGTTCCTTTCTTAATCCTAGTCTATTTCCCCTTCGATTTTTGCAAGCAGTGAATTTAGCTCCATTAAGTTTTAAATGAGATATTTGCATTGCCTAAACCATTACCTACATAAAGCCTAGATTTTCTTTGCGCCTAAAGTGATTTCTCGAATAACTTACCTGCAAACATTTCAATTTGGCTAAACAATCCGATAACCATCAAACTTTGGAAGTCATCATCATATACCACCTTTCATCTATTACCATGAATCTTTCCTATTAGTTTCTATTACCACCATCATCTCAAGCTTATTTATATCGCTAAATCATTCTAGCACTAACTATTCACAATTTTAGATTACTTGCGCACTTCACTTCATTGCCTATACCTTTCTAGTTCACTAGTTGTCTTAGTTAGCACATAATTAAGCTATGGTGCCTTTATTTCCGCCCAGCTTCGACAATAACTAATTATTGTCAATTATTTAGCGTATGTAACGTCTCAATTCCAGTGTCGGCGCAGTGACTGCATTCCATCGTCGAGTGGCGAGTCTTCTCAGCTGTGACGTCACCTATTGTCCCCGCGCATCCACTACTCGCCCGCTCAGCTGACCGGTCCCGTTACCCGCCGCCAGCTGTACCTACAAAGCGAGGAGCGTATCGTATGCAATTTATAGTATTTTTTTTGACTTATTTTGTCTATTTCCTAGATAATTTCTCGCTACTATGACTACTGAAACTAGTTCCAAGGAGCTCAAAGCTCTTAATACGAGACGTAGCAATATAAAAGGACGTTTAACTAAATTTAAAAATTACGTTGATACTTTAAAAACTTTAGAAGAAATTTCTGTACTAGAAATTAGCAAACTGGGAATGAAATTGTCTAGGATGGAGACATTGTACATTGAGTTCGACGAGCTGCAGAACCAAATAGAATCATTTTGTGAATCGTCGAACCAAGAACAGGAATTAACTATTAGAGATCTTTTTGAACAAGATTTCGATCATTATATTTCTGTCGCTCAAGACATAATGAAGGTAAATTCGCCCACCAGGACTAATTTAGATAGTTTTTCAAATACATCTACTCACCCCACTCATTGTAATCATAATGAAAGTCACGAACCTTTAGGTTTTCGTTTGCCGATTTTGAAAATTAATAATTTTGGGGGCAGTTTTTATAATTGGTTAGAATTCAAGGAAACTTTCTCTTCTTTAGTTCATGAAAACAACAAAATAAAAAATATTCATAAATTTTACTATCTAAACTCGTACTTGGAAGGCGAAGCCGCCCGTGTTATCAGCAACTTAGAAGTTACTGATAAAAATTACACGGAAGCCTGGGAGCTTTTATGCGATCGCTTTGATAACAAAAAACAACTAATTAATAATCATTTAAAATCTCTTTTTAATTTTGAATCTGTGCGAGAGACCGACAAGTCACTTAGATTTATAATTGATCATATAACTAAAAACTTGCGGGCCCTCCGCACCCTCGGTCTACCAACCGAACATTGGGATGCAATTATAATTTATATGGTAACTGCAAAATTAGACAGTCTCACAAGCTTAAAATGGGAAGAACATAAGAGTAGTCTACCGGATATACCTAAACTTAGCGATTTCTTTTCGTTTTTAAAAAATCGTGCTGACGTTCTAGAAACTGTTAACCGTAACAAACAAGATAAGTTTAAATCGTCCCCCCCAAATTTTCAACAACCTAAGCAATCAACCACCAATTTCCAACCCAAGTCATATAGTACAAAATCTTTTTCTGTGACTACTAAGACCAATAATTCTTCTCATTCCCCTAGGTCACTTGAATGTATAGTCTGCAAAGAGAATCATCACCTCTTTCAGTGTTCCGCATTCAAGTCTAAGACACCGGAAGAGAGAAAGTCTATTGTGACGTCATCTAATTTATGCGAAAATTGTTTAAGGCCTGGCCATGACTCCGACTGCTGCAAACTACCCGGCTGTTGTCGTCTTTGTAGAAAACGACACAATTCATTATTACACATTAATCACAGTACTACTTCTCCAAAGACAGTTGTCATGTCAGCGACTTCTTCGCCTTCTTCGCCAGAAATTCTGTTGTGTACCGCAATGGTACAACTCTCCAACCCCTATACTAATGATACCATCACTATAAAGGCCTTTCTTGATAGCGGGAGCCAATCCAGTTTTATAAGCGATTCTGTCAAACAGAAACTTAATCTTTCTCCCCAACCTTCTGACGTCACCATTATCGGTATTGGGAATACCCCACTAAATTTAACTGCCGAAAGATGCGCTGTCCGTCTACAATCCAAAACGGATTCATTCAATGTTACGATGTGTTGTCTAGTATTACCTAAAATCACAGACAACCTACCTAAAGTTGCATTTGACCCAAGAGCACTAAATATTTCTAACTTTACCCTAGCTGACCCTACCTTTTACGAACCGTCCCCTATCCACATGCTCATTGGTGCTGACTTATTTTGGACACTAATAGGCTCTGAACAGCATCAATTAGGAGAGAATAATCCTATCCTACGTAGCTCTAAATTAGGATGGCTCGTCGCAGGTCCACTACCAATTTTACCTAAACAAATAAAAACACCTAAGCCTGTCATGTGCAACTTCCTACTCAAAAATGAGAATAATCCTAATCCCCTTTCACTAAATGAAATTAATTATTCTAATCTAGAGAGTCAAATGTCTAAGTTCTGGGAACTAGAAAATTTCCCCCAAGGTCAACTCTACACCAAGGAAGAAAAACTAGCTGAGCAGCATTTTCTCTCCAACACTACACGCCTAAGTGATGGGCGCTTCTGTGTAGGTCTACCTCTTCTTCGTGATCGAGACTGCTTAGGCGACTCGTATCAACTAGCTCGAAAAAGATTTTTTAGTCTAGAAGCACGCTTTAGGAAGCAGCCCGACCTCAAAACGGCCTATTGTGAATTTATTAAAGAATATTCAGACCTCGGTCATCTATCCGAATCCAAAGCTCATGCACCACCTAATTCTTTTTTTCTCCCCCACCACCCTGTAATAAAAGAGAAAAGCGAGTCTTCGAAGGTCCGCGTTGTCTTTGACGCATCGGCTCGTAGTTCTTCAGGCATCTCTATCAATGACATTCAAATGGTAGGACCCACTATACAAGACTCTCTCTTCAATATAATTATTCGTTTTCGACAATACAAATACATTCTATCAGGGGATTTGGAGAAGATGTTTCGCCAAGTATCTATGAGAGAATCTGACCACGACTTACAACTAATTGTATGGCGCTGAATCAGAAGATCAACCCCTACGCACCCTAAAACTTAAAACTGTCACCTATGGTTTTTCTAGCGCTACATTTCTTAGCACAAGGTGCATCTGGCAACTGGGTGAAGAATGTGACGACAATAAAATTAAAACTATTATTCAAAAGGATATGTACTGTGACGATTTACTTACAGGATCCGATTCAGCAACTGAATTGTGTCACATTCAACAAACAGTGTCGGATGAACTAGCTAAGGGATGCTTTCATCTCCGCAAATACAGGTCCAATTTACCAGAACTCTTCCAGTCAAACTCTATCGATCCTGAAGAAGGAAATTTGATCATCAGTAATTCCACTAGCACTTTAGGTATTGGTTGGTCTCCTAAGTCTGATGATCTACATTTTGAAGTAAAGTCTCCCGACAGTACTAAATTACCTACCAAAAGGTCAATTTTATCCACTACTTTCAAAATTTTTGACCCGCTAGGTTTACTTAGCTTATGCACAATAAAAGCAAAAATTCTTTTGCAAACTCTTTGGTCACTTAAATCAGATTGGGATACACCAGTACCTCATGATATCCAATCTACATGGAGAAAATTTTCCCAACAACTTCCTTGTCTTTCTGCATTAAAAATTCCTAGACATGTCCTTATTGAAAACTATACATACGTAGAAATGCATACTTTTACTGATGCTTCCAAATTAGCGTACGGCAGTTGTATCTACTTAAAATCTATAAATAAAGAAGGTCAAGTACAAGTGAGTCTTTTATGTGCCAAATCTCGCGTTGCTCCAATAAAGCCCACAACCATCCCAAAATTAGAGCTTTGTGCGGCTCTACTTGGCGCACAGCTAAGCTCTTCCGTTTCCCAAGCTCTTCGATGCAAAATAGACCGTCACCTATATTGGACTGATTCCAGTATCGTTCTGGCCTGGTTAAAAATGCCTAATAAAACAAAAATATTTGTTGCAAATAGAGTAACGGCTATAGAGGAGCTCACAGACAGCTCATCTTGGCGGCACGTACCAACCACCGAAAACCCTGCAGACCTAGCATCCCGCGGTGTAGACCCACAGAGTGCTGAAAGGTGCACACTCTGGTGGAACGGTCCTAAATTTCTATTAAATGAAGAACCACTATGGCCATCAGGTGTCCCTTTAGCAAGCGAGCTACCAGAGCTCAAAGCAGTCTCTGCTTTGGTGGCGGAGGTTGTGCCTTCGGCACCGATAGTAGATTTTAAAAAATTCTCCAAACTATCTACTCTACAAAGAGTCTATGCTAGAGTCTTTCGATTTTTGCATAACTGTAAAAACCTAACAAATAAAATTACAGGTGACCTTCAAGTAGATGAATTAAACAAATCACTTCAGTTTCTCATTACCACTGCCCAGAAAGAGTCATTTCCCAAAGAGCTTAACCTATTACAAAATAAAAATTCACTTTCTGTGAAAACGATCCTATCCTCTTTAAGTGCCTTTCTCGACCCACAATCAGGTCAAATTCGAGTTGGAGGCCGAATGAAGTTCTCTAACTATCCTTATGAAAAAAGACACCCCATTGTTTTAAAATCTGACCACCCTTTAACCAAACTTATCTTTCGTCACGAACATGAGCGCCTCTTACATGCAGGCCCTCAGCAGATTCTTACCTCTATCAGAGATAGATACTGGCCTATCGGAGGTCGCAACTTAGCCAGGAACGTCACTCGATCTTGTGTAATATGTCGTCGATTTAGGGGCCAAACTATGACTAATTTAATGGGAAACTTACCCAATGAGCGTGTAGAGACTGCCTATCCATTTGAGTCAGTGAATTGTGATTTTGCTGGTCCTTTCTTAATCACCGATCGCAAGGGCCGCGGCTGCAAAATCTCTAAATGTTATTTGTGCATATTTATATGTTCTCGTTATAGATGTATTCACCTAGAGGCTGTCAGTGAATTGAGTAAGGATGCCTTTATTTTAACATTAAAGCGATTTACTGCCCGCAGAGGCTTATGTAGAGTCATTCAGTGTGATAATGCCAAAAATTTCGTCTCTGCTGCCAAAGAAATTACTACCTTTTTAAAGGACAATAATGAGTCTATTTGTAATTTTGCTGCTCGTCAGGGCATTAAATTTAAATTCTCTCCCGCATACGCTCCTCACTTTAACGGGTCGGCTGAAGCCGGGGTCAAACTAGCCAAATTTCACATACTATAGAGTCTTAGGAAATACTCATTTAACATTTGAGGAGCTATCTTCATTGTTTGCACAAGTCGAAGCAATCCTAAACAGCCGTCCCTTGTGTCCCCTAAGCCCGTCTCCCAATGATCTCCAACCGCTTACCCCTGCTCACTTTTTGATTGGTAGACAACTCACCTCGCTGCCGTCACCGAGCTTCGTGGACTGCCAAAACTACCCGTCTCAACCGGTTCCAGTTCCTAGAGCAGGCCAGACAACACTTCTGGAACAGATGGGCTACCGAATACGTCTCAGAGCTACAGCAAAGATCAAAATGGCGCTCTAGATGCCGAGACCTAAAGATTGACGATCTAGTCATTATAAAAGAGGATCAAACTCCACCTCTGTGCTGGCAACTTGGACGTGTCAGCAAACTATTTCCTGGAGCCGACGGAATTCCTCGCGTAGCCGAAATGCACACAGCCAAAGGGACTGTTAAGAGAGCCTTAAATCGTCTATGCCTTCTTCCTATCTCAGAAATCGATGATGCTTGAAAGCTACGTGGAGCCTTCAACGGCCGGGAGGATGTCTACGCCAGTGTTTCCGAACGAGATGACGACACATCAAGAGAACCAATAGGAAGAAAATATGACGTGATCAGCGGCGAATCCTATTGGCCCGCTATCGCGCCATACATCGCGTCAGCCGGTGTGCCCTCAGCCCTCCGGACCATTACTTCCCCCTCAGCACTTGCAACGATTAATATTTAACTGCTTGTAAATTTACAAAATAATTAAACCTAAATCTACTCCAAAATCATCTTTTATTTGTCTCAAGCGTAGACAACTTCCATATAAGGTCGTAAGGCCCAAAGTCCTTTTTGAAGCCAAAACAATAGATTTTCTATTGTCTCTGCTGTCTAGACCTTAGGCCTTTGTCTTAGGTGGTTTAAAGGTTGTGGTGAAGGTCAGAGAGACAGTCCCTTGATTGATTT
This sequence comes from Marasmia exigua, assembly GCA_019059595.1. Classification (NCBI taxonomy): domain Eukaryota; kingdom Metazoa; phylum Arthropoda; class Insecta; order Lepidoptera; family Crambidae; genus Marasmia; species Marasmia exigua. Next base: position 24,426,645 of record CM032473.1, read on the forward strand.
TACCAGACTTACTTGAACCATGGTCCAAGCTTATTCTAGGCTCGAAAGGACGTCAAATACTTAATATAATAAGAACTACTTTATACTTTAAAATGACGGCTGAGCAAGAGCTCCCGGGTTCGACTCCAGGGTCGGGTCAAAAATGTGTACTTAGTTTTCGGTAAGAAATTATTAGTGTCAGCCCGGAGTCTGGAAGTCGGCGGTCATATAGTACGTAGGAAAGCACGTTAAGCCGTCGGTTCTGAGCCTAATCCCTCTGCGGTTGTGTCACTCTGGTGTCCCATCGGAATTTTAGTGTAAGGGAATAGAGAGCGCACTTGTGTTTGCGCACACACTTGAGCACTATAATATATACTGCTTACGTAACTGATCGATGAGATTGGCCGCCGTAGGTTGAATCTGTTGGAGGAGGATTATTATAAGACCGATGTTACCAAATTAAAGGTTTTGAAAATCTCTATGCTTTTGTCTAGTAAGTACGTACAGTCAGCGTCAGATCAAGATACCCCCTGCAGTGGGAAAATAGCACTGGTGCCCCAGACTTAAGGACGGTCCAAAGGTCAACAAGGGTATCTCGACGTGACTACGTGTATACAGCCTCACATCAAAGTATACAAAACTGTCAGATTTCTTCATTCGATTCTCATCTTAATGTCATACACTTTCGGTTCAATATCAGTTGAGGAATTTTGACAGATTGTAGTAACCTGTATGGCTGTCTGTACAATCGAGAAAATATCTAACTCGGCCACAATCAACCAATGGTTCTTCATCTAGAGTTCGAAAAGAAGAAGTTAAAATTTAATTTACAAAACCATTTTTTTTTCTATTATGGCTTTTACATACCTAACATGGTATGAGTTACGTACGTAAACAACTCCCGTCCTAAAATAATAAGCCGGACAAAAGCCCCGGATAACAATAGCCAAGGTTGACAATGCGCCCGTATCCCGCGTAATTTGATAAAAATCCCTACAACTTTGTCTTTCTGGGCGATGCTCCTCGAGGCGATCCAACTTTAAAACACAATAAATAATACACATATCATAGTATAGGAGGTCACAGGAATTTTTGGAATGACTAGGAGCCCAAAAACAAAACATGGCGGATGTCTTACGAACCCATATGACCATATAAAAAAAGGCTGTTGTGGGTAAATTGTCTCCTGATTTTACAAAGTAGATATTTGTCTATTGCTCAATTCTTCCTTTTTGTTTATATTACGAACATCATGTTGCGGTTTTTATGATATTAGTTATTAGTGGAAACTTAATTGGTTTAAGATTATGTTTTTGTGTGTTAAATAGTGTTATTTTAAGTACTGTATGTTTCCTTACAATAAAGAAAATAAAATAAAATAAGTTCCTATCACCGAATTAGGTAGATCACCGAATCATATTAAATATATTTTGATAAAATATTTATATTTTGTAAAATCTTGAGCTTAGTCTTATACCCTATTGTGGAATAATTTTGATATGCTTGTAACTTTTAGTACGCTTAAACTTTGGTGCCATTAAAACTTGGTGCGCTTAGAATAGTAGTGGTGCGTTTTCAATATCTCAATAATGCGTCTGTATAAAATCCTACATCTTCTTGGATTGTCACGCAAACCAATTTTTATTTTCATCACAATTCAACTCAACTTTGATGTTCAAAGAAAGCAATTTAGACTTAAAGTGCCCGTCTTTTATTTAATTGTGCGTTGTTTCGAAGAAAACTTCCTCCATAAACCTAATTTTACGACTATTATAGAAATAATTAAATGGTTTTCATCATCTATTGACGATTCATGTGGATCGTTTTACGGGGCATCCGACTTAAGAATCTATAAAAGAGGTTCAACGGAACTATCGCATAACTGCATTCTGTTACTAGGAATATGACGTCATCAAATTAACTGCTACAATCTGGATTTAAAATTTTATGTGGTAGTGACGTCGCGTCGACATGCGATAGTAGGCAGGATCATTTCACTAAATACTTTTTCCTTAGTATGGGAAAAATAGTTCAGCGGTTTTCGTTAGATGGAGCTTGTAAAAAGCAGATGTAGCTGTAAAAAGCAATCAAGCAGATGGTTGGGTGTTGTTTCGGTAGATGTCATTATACATATTTAGCGACTTCAAAAAAGAGGAGGTTCTATGTTAGACTGTATGTTTTTATTATTTTTTATGTAATGTTCACCGATTTCTCCGCCAATTGTTGAACGATTTGCACAATTCTTTTTTATTAAAAAGAAAGAAAACACTTCCGAATAGGTCCCATTTTCATCATGTCAGGATCAGATGAAGGGATCCTAGAAAAATCGAGAGCAACTCTCAAATTTTATAGGCACATGAAATCTTTTTGTATTTATTATCAAAGCTGCACCAGTATTTACGTCTGATGGTATTATTTTTGTGGCTCAGCTGGTGATGGAAAGTCAACTCCTCAACGGTTAGGAGTTAAAAGATAACTATTTCAATACTATATTCACATATGGACTGATGATTATTGGCCAGGCTGTTGGGTGGTAATGGGGGAGGGGGGAAGGGCTACCGAAAAATAAAACACTAAAAAGCAAGAAAAAAACCGCCTTCACACTTACACTTTTTAGTTCGTAGTTTTAGAAGGCGGTTTTTACAACGTGCTAGCAAAGCGTGTTTCCGAAGCAATGACCTCAAGCCGCCTGCCCACTATAGCAATTTTAAAAATAATAAATAAATGAAGTATGGAAAATAAACCAGATATCTAGAAGGTATTTTACATTTTGTAATATAGCAAATAAAATTAATTGTGATTTTATATTTAATCGTCTAACTGACTGATTCTAGAAGGTGGCCGTGCAACATAGCCGTTGAGTAATGTTCGTTTGGTCGTTTTTCTCTAGATGGCGCTAGCACTGGTTAGCCAACTGATGCCTCTATCTCAGTATAAGATACTCTATGATAGCAGGAGCACTAAATAGAACACCGCCTGCCTATATCACGTAGTAGGTAAAATGAGCGCGTGCCATAATCTCGGCGTAATTCGGCGTAAGACAGAGACAAACTATACGGAGTCCGTGCGTGAACGAAGGTCAATGAACTTTTTCGATATTAATTTCAGCTAAAACAATGTTTTGTTCATTAATTTTGTGGTAGCAGTATGGTAGGTAAGGTAAGTACAGGTATACTTCCGCTTGAGGAAAACTAACGCTGAATTTTATACAATACTTAATATAGCTGTTGGTATACTTTTAACTTGATGCAAAGCATACTAAATCCTGTTTCATGGTCCGAGCGTACTCCGGCTACAAAGCGACGATTTTGTAAGCAACCGTATGGGCACGCTGACTGAGATGATGGATCAGGCAAACTATGACGCCAACCACACAAGTTCATTTATTATTCTAGTACTAAACTGTCAACTTGCAAATAAATAGACATGTCATTTGTGATGTGATAGATGACCTTTGGGTCACGAAAAAATTAAGAAAATTACCTACTTGAGACGCGAATAAACTATGGTGAAAAAGTTCAGCCATTAGTATAATAAATATATACTTTTTGTAGCGAAGCCACGCTACAGAAAGCGACGGCTGCGCAAGAGGTCCCAGGTTCGATCCCCGGGTCAGGCCAAAAATTTGTACTTACCTAAGTTTTCGATAAGAAATTCTTAGTGTCAGCCCGGAGTCTGGAACTTGGTGGTCTTGTACACCCGTGCCTCGGAAAGCACGTTAAGCTGTTGGTCCTGCGCCCGATCCCTCTCCGATCGTGTCACAGTAGTGTCTCATCGAAAAATTAGGGTAAAGGAATAGAGAGTGCACTTGTGTTTGCGCACGCACTAGAGCACTACTTATAACATATTCTGCGTACGTGGCTGATTGTTGAGATTGGCCGCCTTAGCCCTAATCGGTTGGAGGATATTAATTTATTACATTAAAAATAGCGTACCCTGACTTAATACTCCCTGTATTGAAGTCAGAGCTATCCTAATTAAATTCAATTATGGCAAAACATATACATGGTATCTCAGAAATCAACGCTATCACCAACCCTCCACGCCTCTGTCCCGAATTTTTCAAATGAAGATTCAAAGTGTTGGAAGGATAAAGCAATGATGTATTCAAATTAGAATTCATCCCAGTGACAGCATATTCCGATAGCCGTAAAAATTAAAATGTAAAATATTTTTGACCGCTCTCTTTTTATGCAAATCACAGTGTACCAAAAAAGGGACTGTCGTTGCCATTTTTCCAATTTTTGACTATGATGAATGCCCGTTGATAAGTGATAAAGATAAATAGCAGTAATATACCCGTCCCGGGTAAATTATTGTAATTTATTTTATCTTTCGCCTCTTTCATTAGACCGAAGGTTTTTGTTACGAGAAAATGTAAAAATTAAACCTCTTACAACCCACCATCCTCGGTGTCCAATTTAAAATTCATGATTGTATTCCCTTTACATCATAAGTGCCTGTTTTAACAAATAAAGAATGAATTACGCAGGGGGTCCAGTGGATTAAAATGAGGACCACGACTTTGATTTCCATATATTTTTGGACAATCAGGTCGAAACCTCATAAACGATGGTGTTTCCGAACAGATAAGCCATGGCGTTCAAGAAAAGAGCTTCTTCATCCCTTCAAAGCCGGCAACGCATGTGTGATGCCCCGTGTGTCGCAGATGTCCATGGGCGGGCGGTAATCACTTACCAAAATGTGAGGTGTCTGCTTGTTTGTCTGCCATAATGTAAAAAAAAACTAGCTTATACTTCCTAACTTTCTTTTAGTTCAGCTGTGAATGGCTATAAGCTGATTAATTGATAAAGAAAAAGAAGTGGGAACATAGAATTAAAGGTCGAAATATATCACAGAAAAAAGTAATAGGTATACTGTTTTAAGCTTTTATCGTCACTATCCATTAGAATAGTGGGTGAGTGAGGGTACCGGATGCCCAATCCGGGGGAAGGGGAGTTTAAACGTTGAAAGCGCACGTGTGACTCCACTGGTGTCGCGGGCACATGGGCGGCGGCAATCGCTTACCATCACTGGTGATCCGTCTGCTCGTCTGCCATCTAACACATTAAAAAAAACTATTTTAAAGTATTAGGTAGGTACGTTTTGTTCGATCTTAACAAATACACTTATTATCTATCTATACCTATACTATTTCCAAAGAGGTCAATCCTACAGACAGACAGTGATCGACCACCTAGCGCCATCTATTGGTATAAAGTGGAACTAATGTCCTGAAACGAAATGAGGATTAACTTACCTGATGGATGGTAAAGGTTATGAACGATGAAATTTATTGGCTTCAGGAGCACACCCTGTATGCGTTTAATTATCCAGATTGAGATCAGAGAATAATGTCAAATGAGATTGATGTATGTAATTAATGGAACCTGGAATCCAATATCCAATTACCTGTGGGTACACTGTCTGGTAATTACATTAGTATGTTAAGTATAAATAAGCGTGAATCTAAAGTTACGAGATTTCTAGATTCACATCATCATCAGCCCATTTGAGTCCCCACTGCTGGGGCACGGGCCTCCCTCAATCACATGAGGGTGTAATTGCCATACTCACCACGCTTGGCAGACGGGTTGGCGAGGGTTTTGATATAAATGCAGAGTTTTCCTTCTCTGATGATCATGCCAGCAGCTTTACCTTAGTCGCCTTTTACGACACCTCGGTAAGAGTGAGGGTGGCCTATTCTACTCTGCCGGGACCACACGGCTAGATTCACATGGCCGACAGAAAAGGTCTGCAGATGCGAATAACCTTTAGAGCAATTTTCAAACGTGTGTGATATTGAATAAGGTATATTATTATTATATAACTAATTCATTTCTTGTATTTTGTTAGTCTCTAATTTGTTTTTTTACTAGTTATTTTTTGACGGTATTGTTATTCTGGGATGAAGCTTGTTGACGATTTGGTTTAAACTGTAAGTCGACAAGTTATTATGATTATAAATAAATATATTATATATTAAGTACATTGCGAATATCACCTCAATTTACTTCTAGAACATTTTAAATGAATGAATATACTTTTAGGTTCAGAAGTGGAAATGACTAAAAAAAGACAATTTGAACGAACGGGTTTAATTTGAACTAAATCATTTTACAAGAACATCCAAATATGAGAAAACGTTTATAATTCCAACAAATATCATTTGAAACCACTGAAACTGCGATTGCACTATGAATTTTACGTAAGGAAAGTTAATAATGGACTAAACAATCATCTGAACATAGCTTAGACAGTGAATGACTCATCCAACAATGATTGAAACAATGACTCGAATAATGACAGACTGAAATAATGTCTCGCATGACTGATTCCTAGATCCGTGCGCTGACAAGCAAGTGGGCTGCTGTCCGATCGGCTCGTCTATTTATGGGCTTCTTGATGTCCGTGGTTCCGCTAACAATACTTTTATTGCACTCAAAATAAAGTATGAAACTCACTTGACATTCGCTGTTTTTTACGTCTCTGACACACGACACTACTTGCCATAAAAAAAACAAAAAATACTTAAATATGTCTTTAAGGTGACGGGTAGGGCACACTAGCGATCGAATTTTAATTTTAGCTACTAAACCGGATCTATTTTAAACAATTTCGGGAATACAACCTCTCGGCAAACACTTATACTTTTTTTTAAATAACCATGCACAAATGTTGGGTCCGTTTTTGTACGCGAAAAATGGATTCACGCTGAAAATGGCCGCTTTTGGCGGTCAATCCGGTTTAGTAGCTAAAAATGAAAATCGATTGGCGTAGCTAGTGTGCCCTACCCGTCACCTAAGTTAATTTCGATACCAGAGTGAATTGAATGAATTGTCGTTCACTCGATATTGAAGTCGAGTTAGATATTTGTATGGACGAATGTATGAAGTCTCTAAATTCGATTTCAATGTCGAGTGCAAGAGAATTGCCCCTCAGGATCGAAACAAAAGTAAAGTAAGTCCCGTTTGTATCAGTGGTAGTCAACGCTGCCTCTGGTGCACCCCCGCCCAGTACAAACATTTGCGTGCATAAACATGTCTGTTTGTTTGTATTGGTCTGGGTGGTTTTTATGTATTATAAGTATTTATTTACAAAAGGTCGTGTGGTCCCCGGCAGAGTAGAATAGGCCACCCTCACTCTTACCGAGGTGTCGTAAAAGGCGACTAAGGTAAATCTGCTGGCATGATCATCAGCACCCAGAGAAGGAAAACTCTGCATTTATATCTAAACCCTCGCCAACCCGTCTGCCAAGCGTGGTGAGTATGGCAATTACCCCTCATGTGATTGAGGGAGGCCCGTGCCCCAGCAGTGGGGACTTAAATGGGCTGATGATGATGATGATGATGATGATTTACAAAAGAAAAGTATAATACTCGTAAGTACCTATGTATCTGCTGTTGGTTTTGATATCCGTAACACAGGAGTTTGAGCTACCTATTGTGGTGGTGCAAACCACCAGTGAACGTATCAATAAGTCCCTTATATTTTATTAATAGACATAAGTCTAAAAATCAACACGCAAAACAAAATATTGAATTGTACAAAAAAACTAAAGATGCTTTAAAACTTGCATAAGGCACAAGGAACCGTAAGTTGCCTTGCACGTGTGCAATTTAAGACAAAAGAGCAGGGTCTTCGCAGAATTAGAAAGCGATTGACAGAAAAAAAAAGGATGTTTGTTTACTAGGTAAACCATCTAGAGCGATCTCGTGTAATGAAGATATCTCAACCTTTTAAATATTTATTAATCAATTATTGTGGAAGTTTAAAACAATAAATCAGCTCTAAAGATATATCCATGTAGTACGGAACAAGGTCTGGTCAAAAGACTAATGGTCGATCCTCCTATTAAGAGTACTTAATTAAGACGCTTATAAACTGCGAATGCAATTAGATATAATTGTAGAATAAGTTGCCATGCGTTTAAATGATAAGTTGAGTGTACGAATCGTATCTCGCAAGAAAGATAAAGGCTTCACAGCTTATTCACATCTAGGTATATACTCAGTTCCTAAATAAATACAAAGGAGTTATAACATTTAGATATTGGTCAATTTTGCTTGGCAAAGGAACTGTAAAAAGTTTAAAGTTTTGGAGAAGTCTGTCCTTTTCTATTCTTTTGTGTGAAACGATTTGAACACGTGCAAAGCGATAAGCAAAGCGTCGGCCCTTGCGAGGCGTGGGGTTTTTTTTTGGCACCTTAGCGTAAAAATGCACATTGCGTAATTATATAATGTAGTTCCGAGGGACAAACAGGGACAGTTGGTCACAAGGCGTCTTGCTGCACGGTCATGCTCACGAGAGACATTGTTCTTCGACTTGTGTTATAGGACAAGTTCAGTGTCTGAGTGATTTTTGATCTTTGTAAGATTCTTTGTGGTTAATTGTGAGATATCGGTTCGCATACCGAGCTTAAAGGCATTCGGGCCTAATAGAGTTTTGTACTGGGCTCTAAGCTAGTTTGGGATACTGCGGTTGCTAATTGGTTTCAGAATTACCTAGTCTTTCTAAGCCAAGGAGGAACAGTGGTTGAACAGAATAGCTAACAAGTACCGCAGCGCCGAAACGAGTTTCACGGAGCTTTGGGACCGTCGAAGTGGACCTAGAATAGGGTTCTGGTTTTCCCGCCAGACTCTCAGCAAAAGCTTTGTGGAATTCCTCTTTCGGGGGCGACCAAATACCTTCCTTTCCTTACATTTCCTATTGTGAGAAACCTTCCTAACCTGTAGGCCCGGTTTCTCGCCAGCTAGGGCGTTAGGAGTAGGTTAATTTTGCCACATTCACACACACCTCAAAGATTCGTGGTGGAAACTTTGAGACCAGGTACAGAACACTAGGGCTTAGCAGCTATAGGTACACACACACTTAGGTCGCGTAAAACATTACGTTAAGGCAAATTAGTGATTATTCGTGTAGTGAAGCGAAGGGATAGTTATTTTGTAAAAGTTTATAAAAGCGCGTTTTATTTGTGATAAAGTTTAAGCCTAATTCATTTGGAATTAGTTGCCAGTGTTAAGATTTGTGTGTTACGTGATAATAGCTGTGTACGTGGATCTAGACCGATTCTAGAGAAGCAGAGGCAAAGGGTCGTTGTTATTAGTAGAGGGATATCGCGGCAACGGTATTTATCTAACAATAACTTCGCAGTGGTGGAGCTATTATCAAATACATTTAAATATTCTAGGAAATAAGTTTAGAGGCTTTTGCAAGAGTTACATTGAATTAATGATATGCGCCAGCATTTTATTAATTTAATTGACTTGGAGGACTTCCATTTTTTTAGTAGGCTGGAGCCCGTCGCTTAGGTATATCAGAGCTGTTGGACTTTGTCAAGTACTACGACTCGGGTCGACAAACACAGTATCATATACATAAACTTAACAGGAGCGCAAGAGTGCCGAATTTCATTCCGCACCTAATTCGTCGACGAAATATTACAAAAGGGAAAAACACAAAACAGTGCCAGGGTACTAAGTTGAGTTCACTCAACTCCATTCTAATCCATGGATATATAATTTATAAAACAATATCTCATTGAGATAACAAATTGTACGTACAAATCAAAACATAAAGTACCTGCACAGGGGATAACAAAGAGCTCTTTGTAAATTATTTGCGCTATATCTATAACTGGGGGATCAGTTATTATTTAAATCTTGACTTATGACAAGACTAGACTTGAGTGGCCGTGGTCGGACAAACTTCTTATTTGTTTAAAACTATTCCACTAAGCAAATAAAAGTTAGTTTAAAGCACTGACTGTCATATGATATTCTTGTTAGAACGGACTGCGTAAAAATTCTCATTTGGTAATAATATCTCAGCTTCTATTTCTATTTCTACAAAATACGGCCTAAAGTAACGAGCAGAAAGGTAATTAACAAAAACGAAATTTAAATTCTAGACGATCACAATTTTTATATGGAAACTCGGGTTAAGTTTTCCTTGCGGCAGGCTTATAATACTAGGGTTTGATGTAGGCATTAGATAGTAATTCATAATTATTATAGATCCAGTATTTGAGCCGTAGTGGTAGACCTCCATTCCTTCGATTCTACACGCGACTGCAGACAACTTTTCGCGTAGGGAGTAGCGAGTTAGAGTATAGACTAAGGAGTACGAGGCGAGCAAGCGAGCAGCAGGCCTAGGTCGAGTCGAGTAGGGTGGGGTGACCATTACACTATCTCGGAGTCATCGTGCACCACATGCTCGGAGGCATGTGGTGTGAAATATTTATCTATTATTTTACGTCGGCACCAAGTGTAAATGCAAGTGAGTGGAGGAACAAAGGACGGCCGAAAAAGATGGATGGATTGTGTAAAAAATAACATGATGGAAAAAGGGGTGGATGATTCGATGACGAATGACAGGGAAGTATGGAAAAGGAAGACATACTGTGCCGACCCCAGATAACCTGGGAAATGGGCAGGAGGATGATGCTGATTTACGTCGGCACCATTGGGGAGCGAGTCTGACTCATACTTGTCTAAATTATCTAAATATTGCATCAGACAATAGAAGTTTCAAACTAGAAGGTTTTCAAGATCGAATCTTTACCCCCACTCTAACGTAATTGGCGTGTCTTTCGTCTGGACGCGACAGGTAATTCTCATTCGCTACGAGACGGTTTCGTTGTGGGCCCTTGGAGCATTTTTAGAGAACACGATGTTATCGATATACGTCATGTATTACACAACACTACTGTGAGGCTAAGTGGAAATTTTATGTCATCGATTTTATGCTTTAGCCAATAGTTTCTGTCCACTTCTATCGCGATTTTATTTTCACTGCAATAGCCAGGTTTCTTAGCAAATCATTATAGGCAGACGGATCACCAGATGGTAACGAATTCTACCACCCATAGATGCAATGCCGATTCCGAATTCCGAACCAGCGGTAGATGTATGTGTATTTTGATATTAATGAGTATTCTATATGGACCTAAATTGAATAAAGTTTTTTTTCAATTTAGGTCTATATTAACACCAGTGGAGTCACTAGTGCGTTGCCAAAATTTAAACTCCCCTTCCCCCAGACAGGGTCTCCAGTTACCCTTGCTCCTTCGGAGAAACACAGCACAGGTGCTGTTTCTCGCCGGTTTTCTGTGAGGCCATGGTATCATTCCAGTTGAGCCGGTTGCCTAAGCCTGGCTCTGTCACATATTAAAAATAGTTGATTCGCGAATCAATCTTACAAGATATATTACAAATTCGACCAGAATACTCTGTTGTTTGGGTTCCTCGGTTAAAGGGTTGCGAAGGTCAGATAGCTAGTCGCTTTATTGTACTAAATAGACTCCCCGCGCCAAGGACCGCACCAGAAATGATGTATTCCGACAGAAAACCAGACTCATCGACATAGGCCACCGAATTAGCAAACTGAAGTGGCAGTGGGCTTGTCATATTAGCCGCAGAACTGACAGCCGTTGGAGCCGTAAAGTCCTTGAGTGGAGACCGCGACTCGGTAAGCGTAGTATTAGACGCCCTGCGACATGATGGGATGATGACATTCGAAGGCTGGCTGGTGTGGGGTGGATGAGAGTGGCCGAAAATCGGAAGCAGTGGCGTCTATTAGGGGAGACCTATGTCTAGCAGTGGACGAGTGTGGGTTGCTGATGAGGATGATGATGATGAGACTACCCAAATTCTGAATATGGTTCTAACTAAGAACTTCTAAGCGATATGTTGTTTTAAACTTTCATGATCACTAACTTTTGAAAAGTTATTTACGAAAAATCGGAAACACAAAAATTAGGTTCATTGTGGTAACCTCGTAAATATAACTATTTCAATGGTTCTTAGCATACCACGGGTTCCGACAGCTTTGAACGCAACCGGGAATAGCTGAGATGAGATGGACAAATATGTCGGAAAACAGCATCAAAAAGTGAGGGAAAAGTATTAGCTGAGTAATGAAATCATTGTTTACTTGTAATATCTTATTTACTTTCTATTACATTTCATATCCCATTCAAATAGCACAGTTTTACAATAATAACTCTGATTGCAATACTAAACACAGTTTCCTTAGAGATACTTAACAATTCTATGGCAAATGAAACTATTATTTAATTAAGTATTACAGATCGACTGATTAGCTCAAAGGCTTAGAACGTTATTAACCGACTTCAAAAAAAGAGGAGGTTCTCAATCCGACATGTATATATAATCTCTATTGCATAATTGAATGTTGTATTAAATTACAAGATAGTATTGGGCGCCGACTTCGGTTACACCTTTTCTCGAGTGTACTGTTATAAAATGTTATTTGAAGTATAAAGGTATAAAGGTATAGAACAATTATTTCGAAACCCCGATTGTATTGAAATGTCGACCGCGACCGAATGTCAGAAGCAGAATGTCGGAATCAGAAACAGAATCACAATGTCTCGCTCTGCTCCTGGTATTAGGTTATATTGCCAGCCAAAGGGGCATGCCTAGTATCCTTATTATTTGGACCATCCTTTTGCGAGGCTTGGCCAAGGTGAATACCGACAAATAAATATTTCATTACATCTCATACATTGTTTTGACTCAGAGCTAGTTCAAGCATCTTTTTTACGGATATCAGAATCAACAGCGGAGTTATAACTTTTCTTTTGTAAATACATAGGTACTACTTATAAAGCATAGAAAACACCAAGACCAATACAAACAGACATGTTTATGCACACAAATGTTTGTACCGTATGGGTATGAAAGACGCAACCCTTGCGCTGGAGGTAGCGATCACTGCGACTGATTCAAATGGGTTGCCATGAATGTGGTTTGAAATTACATTTGAAATGAATGCAAGAGAGCCGAATGCCAAGCACTTAATCAACGCATATTTGAAAGGGGATCGTGTCAACCAACGATTATTCAATCATCGTCAGCGTAATTATTGCCAATAATGAGGTCATCGGGACTAGATTAACTGTTTGGATGACTTTGTTTACGACTGATTTAGAGCTTTCAACCGCCGAAATTGGGACGGAAAATTTCATTTTATGTATCAAAATATTTATGTATTAACATGTAAATACCGTATATACATGTATATAATTGGCCGTGTGGTCCCCGGCAGAGTAAAATAGGCCACCCTCACTCTTACCGAGGTGTCGTAAAAGGCGACTTAGGTAAAGCTGCTGGCATGATCATCAGCACCCAGAGAAGGAAAACTCTGCATTTATATCAAAACCCTCGCATGGTGAGTATGGCAATTACCCCTCATGTGATTGAGGGAGGCCCGTGCCCCAGCAGTGGGGACTTAAATGGGCTGACGATGAATCCCTCAAAGTCTTAAGTCGAAAGTTTCGACCAGTGCGTCCTTCCGGTCATGACTTACGGTGCCGAGACGTAAACACTCACGGCTGGACTAGTCCACCGGTTCAAAGTCGCTCAAAGAGCTATGGAAAGGGCTATGCTCGGAGTATCTCTGAAGGACCGCATCAGAAATGATGTCTGCATTTATATCAAAACCCTCGCCAACCCGTCTGCCAAGCGTGGTGAGTATGGCAATTACCCCTCATGTGATTGAGGGAGGCCCGTGCCCCAGCAGTGGGGACTTAAATGGGCTGATGATGATGATGATGAAATTATACATAAGTACTTATAAATACCTAGTTTAAGTCATTCAAATGTATGAATATTTGTAAGTGCTGTGTACAAATCTATGCAAATCAAAAAATATTTGGGTTGAGTTTTATTTTTTTACATTGACCTGATCCTTTATTGCCCGTTGCACAACTGCTTCGCACAACTATGTTGTGCCATGGGAAATTCGTTTACCCGTGACATTACTATTCTGAGTGGTCCATTGGACGCATAAAATAATTAGTTTAGTAACATCTTCAGAGATTTTTCTGAGAAAATAAACTGATTCAAGATATGATTTTTTCCAAGGATGAAAATAAAAGTACCAGGATAACATAGATACAATTTACCCGTCGCACAACTGGTTGTGCCATGGGTAAACAAATTCCCCGTGACACAACTATGTAGTTGTGCCAAGAAGTTGTGCCACGGGGAATGAATGGACCTGATTCCTGATGAGGAACTTAAGCACATCAGTTACGGATATCTAACAACAGAGGAATTACAAATGAAACACTTCTTTACACCGAGACAATGTATCTACGTACACGAGTTATGTGCTTCACATTAAGGTAACAGGTAAGGCAAACTAGCGACGCCAATCGATTTTAATTTTTAGCTACTAAACCGGATCTATTTTAAACAATTTCGGGGTTACAACCTCTCGGCAAACACTTATACTATTTATTAAATAACCATGCATAAATGTTGGGTCCAACGCGTACGCGAAAAATTGATTCACCAAAAGCGGCCACTTTTGGCGGTAATCAATTTTTGGCGTACAAAAACGGACCCAACATTTGTGCATGGTTATTTAATAAATAGTATAAGTGTTTGCCGAGAAGTTGTAACCCCGAAATTGTTTAAAATAGATCCGGTTTAGTAGCTAACAATTTAAATCGATTGGTGTCGCTAGTTAGGCTACCCGTCGCTTTAATGTTTGTTCAGTATAGGGATCGAACCCACGACTTTAAGTACCTGAGTTAGGGTCACTACCAAAGGCGCCATCGGGGCAGTTTGGAATGTCAGAGTTCATTGAAAGATAATGGAGTGGCGTGTATCCTAAACTACCTGGCGTATCCTAAACTACCGAGTGAGGGCACCGGAGCCCCAATCTAGGGGAAAGGGGGGGTTTGAAGGTTGGCAGCGCACTTGTGACTCCACTGGTTTCACGGGTGTCTATGGGCGGCGGCAATCGTTTACCATCAGGCGATCCGTCTGCCACCAATCACATAAAAAAAAACCTACATCCTCCCATTCAAAAGGCTTCCGCTCTTACGCACGTGTTAGAATTATAAATATTATGTTTTTATAAATATAAAAATAATTAAATATTATCTGAAGATTTAAATCTATTTATATTACTAAACACATACTTTTAAATAATTTAATTAACTCAAATACATTTGAGTTAATGAAATTATTGATTGATTGATTGTTACAAATAAAATAATAATATTTGGATTAATATAAAAATTAAAAAGTTATAAAACTATAGTCAGAGACTAACAAGCGACTTCCGTCAGTTCAACGTAGAGGGGGACGCCTTATAAAAGCGGCCTGGCCAGACGGTACAGACACTTCGATTCGAGCAATCGACAGTGACGGACCTCTCTCTTGCAAGTTAAGTAACTATCACTTTTAGGGGCCGTAATGTGACTTGGAGCATATTATGTACTTATTAAATACATACTCTAGTTTGACTATGTATAGTCATAATACTATACCTTAATATTCAATTAAGGTATAATTAAAAATATTCTATATAAAAATTGTTTAAAATACACGTATCACGTTTAAATACGAGTTACCAACATCCGAAATATACAAACACTGCTTATGCAAATAGCTCACTTCACTAAATGTACCTACATTTGTTTGTGAAACAATAAGCTCTTGGAAGCTGTCGCTACAAATAATTCAATTCTCGCCGAGGAACATTTTATGCGGCGGCAGACGAAATGGTTCAGACCAACTCGAACGTAAAGTGTTTGTTAAATTATTTGAACTGCCTTTTTATAAATATGTAACGCAGGAGTAAGTATGAATAAATAACAGACATATCACATACATCTGAGACTTAAGGTGACGGGTAGGGCACACTAGCGACGCCAATCGATTTTAATTTTTAGCTACTAAACCGGATCTATTTTAAACAATTTCGGGGTTACAACCTCTCGGCAAACACTTATACTATTTATTAAATAACCATGCATAAATGTTGGGTCCAACGCGTACGCGAAAAATTGATTCACCAAAAGCGGCCACTTTTGGCGGTAATCAATTTTTGGCGTACAAAAACGGACCCAACATTTGTGCATGGTTATTTAATAAATAGTATAAGTGTTTGCCGAGAAGTTGTAACCCCGAAATTGTTTAAAATAGATCCGGTTTAGTAGCTAACAATTTAAATCGATTGGTGTCGCTAGTTAGGCTACCCGTCGCTTTAATGTTTGTTCAGTATAGGGATCGAACCCACGACTTTAAGTACCTGAGTTAGGGTCACTACCAAAGGCGCCATCGGGGCAGTTTGGAATGTCAGAGTTCATTGAAAGATAATGGAGTGGCGTGTATCCTAAACTACCTGGCGTATCCTAAACTACCGAGTGAGGGCACCGGAGCCCCAATCTGGGGGAAAGGGGGGGTTTGAAGGTTGGCAGCGCACTTGTGACTCCACTGGTTTCACGGGTGTCTATGGGCGGCGGCAATCGTTTACCATCAGGCGATCCGTCTGCCACCAATCACATAAAAAAAAACCTACATCCTCCCATTCAAAAGGCTTCCACTCTTACGCACGTGTTAGAATTATAAATATTATGTTTTTATAAATATAAAAATAATTAAATATTATCTGAAGATTTAAATCTATTTATATTACTAAACACATACTTTTAAATAATTTAATTAACTCAAATACATTTGAGTTAATGAAATTATTGATTGATTGATTGTTACAAATAAAATAATAATATTTGGATTAATATAAAAATTAAAAAGTTATAAAACTATAGTCAGAGACTAACAAGCGACTTCCGTCAGTTCAACGTAGAGGGGGACGCCTTATAAAAGCGGCCTGGCCAGACGGTACAGACACTTCGATTCGAGCAATCGACAGTGACGGACCTCTCTCTTGCAAGTTAAGTAACTATCACTTTTAGGGGCCGTAATGTGACTTGGAGCATATTATGTACTTATTAAATACATACTCTAGTTTGACTATGTATAGTCATAATACTATACCTTAATATTCAATTAAGGTATAATTAAAAATATTCTATATAAAAATTGTTTAAAATACACGTATCACGTTTAAATACGAGTTACCAACATCCGAAATATACAAACACTGCTTATGCAAATAGCTCACTTCACTAAATTTACCTACATTTGTTTGTGAAACAATAAGCTCTTGGAAGCTGTCGCTACAAATAATTCAATTCTCGCCGAGGAACATTTTATGCGGCGGCAGACGAAATGGTTCAGACCAACTCGAACGTAAAGTGTTTGTTAAATTATTTGAACTGCCTTTTTATAAATATGTAACGCAGGAGTAAGTATGAATAAATAACAGACATATCACATACATCTGAGACTTAAGGTGACGGGTAGAGCACACTAGCGACGCCAATCGATTTTAATTTTTAGCTAGTAAACCGGATCTCATCTCGGCAAACACTTAAACTATTTATTAAATAACCATGCACAAATGTTATATTCCGTTTTTGTACGCGAAAAATTGATTCACGCTAAAAGTGGCCGCTTTTGGCCGTAACCAATTTTTCGCGTACAAAGACGGCCTCAACATTTGGGCATGGTTATTTAATAAATAGTATAAGTGTAATTGTTTAAAATATATCCGGTTTAGTAGCTAAACATTAAAATCGATTGGCGTCGCTAGTGTGCCCTACCCGTCACCTTAAGTAACGAACTTCAGCTAATATTCCGTTTATTTACGCGAAAAATGTATTCACGCTAAAAGTGGCCGCTTTTGGCGGTAACCAATTTTTCGGGTATAAAAACGGACTCAACATTTGTGCATGGTTATTTAATAAATAGTATAAGTGTTTGCCGAGAGGTCGTAATCCCGTAATTGTTTAAAATAGATCCGGTTTAGTAGCTAAAAATTAAAATCGGTTGGCTTCGCTAGTGTGCCCTACCCGTCACCTTAAGTAACAGCCTTAAATTTCGTTGCTCCTAAGCTGTTCGTTCCCGCTATGTGACTGTGGGAGAGCCGTTCGGCACGAATGTGTCGCGGGTGGCCATCAGGTGATCCAACTGCTCGTCTGCCACTTATTACATAAAAAACCTAAAAAAAAATCTCTCTCAAAGCTCAAGTTCAAAGTTTTTTGTAAGTCTGTGTTATTATAGGAGTGTTGTTTTTTTAGTTTGTGTCTGTCAGTTCATTACAGTTTTCATTTTTGTAATATAATAATAATAATATTTTGAACAATGTTTCGAGACAGAAAAATTCAACAAAAATAATAATAATAATAATTCTCACAACATCTCATACGTTGACCTGACTCAGTACTAAGTAGCTTAAGCACTTGTGTTACAGATTTCAGACAACAGAGGAACACAAATATATACTTAAATACATATATTACACCCAGACACTGAACAAACCCAAGTGTTCATCGCACGAATGTTTGTCCAGGGTGGGGATCGAACCCACGACCTTTGGCGTAAGAGGCAGGGTCATTACCAATTGCGCCATCGGTCAGTCGAAATATTAATTACAAATACTTGAAATACCATCGCTGTGCCGTACCTAATTTGTTTTAGTTTAATGTATAAAATTTGTACCTTATGGTGACCACTGAAACACTTTCCTAATTAAGAAGTACACTACAATCTGGACATCTTTAAGGCAAGAGTGAACAGGCATCTCCTAGGCAAACGCGTTACATCCTAGACCTCATCTTCACTTTCCAACAGGTGAGATTGTGGTCAAGCGTTAGCCTACAGTTCATAATAAAAAAAAAAAAAAAAAAGTCCCAACTGCCTGACCCGACAACCCAGGATAGATTATACTGGTGCAGAAGGATAAGAAGAGCCGACCCCACCTAAAGAGGGAACAGGCAAAGAAGAAGAAGATGGTGACCACTGAAAATCAACGTCGATGTTGCCTGTTCCGGTAACCACGACATTATGCTGAGTGGGAACCTTTTTAGCACATTTAAGTGATAAGTCTAGTTTGAAGTATTTTGTTATCTTCTATTGCTATAAAATAAAGAGTTGTAGAAAGAGGATATTTCTACCTCCAAGTTGCAGGTGTCCTTACGGCTATCACTACCCATCAGGTGATCAGTCTACTAAATAATGTAATGTATTACAAATACAAGCATCAGCTACCTAAAGGTACATGTACTCCTGTCTATTTGGACCTGCCTCGTCAGACAGGGGACGGGTCGTTGTTTGGCGTCTGCCTGTCCCAAACCTAGGAGGAAGGAAAAGGGATTAATATAAGGAATTTCATTTAAGTACGTTGGTATTCTACATAAGTAGAAGTATACATACTCGTACAGATGAACTCCGACTAGGCGAAACGGTATCGTGATTGGAGAAAACCTTACCGTTATTGAAGTTACTATTTTTAACTTCGTAGGCTGTATTCTCGAAAATTCAGGGCATTGATATAAATGCAAAAAACATAAGTCTAAGAACAGAAAAATGTTTTGTTTATTGCTTAACTAGTTAATCATCATCATCATCAGCCCATTTAACGCAGTCCCCACTGCTGGGGCACGGGCCTCCCTCAATCACTATGAGGGGTAATTGCCATACTCACCACGCTTGTCAGATCGGGTTGGCGAGGGTTTTGATATAAATGCAGAGTTTTCCTTCTCTGGGTGCTGATGATCATGCCAGCAGCTTTACCTTAGTCGCCTTTTACGACACCTCGGTAAGAGTGAGGGTGGCCTATTCTACTCTGCCGGGGACCACACGGCCTAGTTAATAAATATCTAATAGTAATAGATTTTATTGGTATATGGGGGCACGGCAGTGCCCCTGCCAATTTGACCAAAAAAATCGGCACGGCCGTACCATCCTTTTCTCGAAGCCATTCAGCCTATTTTCGACCTCCCTATAATTAATTTCGTTGTGGATTAAACAAGAAGCCTGAATTTAACTAGTAATCAGTAACTAATCAGGAATTGTATAAACACGGTATATTAAAAAATTCAGTCAATTTGAACCACTAGTTTAAGAATGACAACTTGTTAAAGTTTCTGAATTTTATTACTGATTGACTGACTCACCGATCATCAAAAGTCCAAGGTACTTCTAGCAGACATAAAAGCTTCAAATTTAGAATACAAATAGAATTGAGTGTCTTAATCATGGGAAAACTTTTTTTTTTTGTTATTTCGGTTCAGTTTTCTGAATACACCAACTACATGAATAACTTTGTAATCTCATATAAATGTATAGGATTACAAAGTTACGTTTGCAGTTGAAAGTGAAAAAGGTAAAGGTGGTACCGGAAAGAAAAAGGTAGGTGGACCACAAAAAGAATTGATATTCCATAAAAAACAAAAGTTGTCGAAAAATCCAAGTCTCGCACTAAGATGTTTTACCGTGAAATCTATGTTACCAAGTCGGTTATTAACTTGGCAATCGGTTAGTGAATATTTGACTCAGCCATTGCATGAAAACACAACCGATTGCCAAGTTAATATAATATAACCGACTTGGTAACATAGATCTCACAACTTTTCTCGGTAGAACAACTGAGTGCGAGACTTGGATTTTTTGACAAGTTTTGTTTTTTATGGGATAGTTTTTTACAGGAGTGCTACCAAGCACCACGGTGGTCACGAGGTAACTTGCAACAGCGCCGAGATATCGGAAACTCAAAAATTAGCAACATGGCAGCAATCCTGTCAAAACGAATCTAATGATGATGTCCATGAAAGTTTAAAACAATATTAAATAAATTCTAATAGATACATTAATCTGCATTAGGCAAGCGTGGTGATTAAGCCTAATCATAGTAGTAACTTGATTTCTACGATGGAGGCCTTTCCCCTGCAGTGGAACAGTATACCTTTATTTTTTAATCGTTTACATCCCGAAGATCACATAATAGGTATAGTGAATAAAGACCATTTAGCATGGTAGATCAACAAAATAAGCGAAAAATATTACTATTCCATGCATTATCGCCGGGAGGAAATTCAATTTTGTTGATTTTATTTATTATTAAATATAAATGTTGGCCCAACTCGAACCCGGGACCCCAAGCGCAGCCGCCGCTTTAAAGTGCGACGCGCTACCCACTGCGCCAACGATGTCCTAAAGCGACCATCGACGCTTTTGAAGACAAGCGCAAGGAGATCTTGACACCAAACGGGATGAGTTTAAAGCTAGACCACCTGCGGCTATCCCATATAATTACCGTGATGGTGTCCTCTCCTGCCCGACGTGCAACCGCACATTTAGCGCCAAGATAGGCTATGCCAGCCACTGGCACGCGCATGAGAGGGCAGTCCAACAGGCATTTGACTCGTAATGGGAGTCCGTAAGCGGTCGCTGTAGCCGAAATCGGCTAGGACTAATATATAGTACTCTCAATTAGTTTACCTACTTATAAATAACGCCCTGTTGATCAAATTAACGGTTGGTTAATTAAATTCGTAACAAGGTTATTCGTCAGAGAACTAAAGTCATGGACATTGCACGCAGGATCAGCACGCTGAAGTGGAGATGGGCCGGTCATGTTTCTAGACGCACTGATAAAAGATGGAGTCGACACGTACTGGAGTGGAACGGTCGAGACGTGGGGAAACGCAGTGTTGGACGCCCTGCGGCGCGATGGACTGACGATTTGAGAAAGATGGCTGGTGTGAGCTGGAAGCGGACCGCTCAGGACCGGGCCGGTTGGCGCTCTTTGGGGGAGGCCTATGTTCAGTAGTGGACGGCGATAGGCTGATTGATTGATAATTAAAGTTCGACCGGGCCATGATCTCAAGGTCCTGAGTTTGATACGAGGCGAGCAAAAAGTGCCGTGTGGTCTCCGGCAGAGTAGAATAGGCCACCCTCACTCTTACCGAGGTGTCGTAAAAGGCGACTAAGGTAAAGCTGCTGGCATGATCATCAGCACCCAGAGAAGGAAAACTCTGCATTAATATCAAAACCCTCGCCAACCCGTCTGCCAAGCGTGGTGAGTATGGCAATTACACCTCATGTGATTGAGGGAGGCCCGTGCCCCAGCAGTGGGGACTTAAATGGGCTGACGATGACGAGCAAAAAGTATGTTTAGAATTTTTTGAACATAGCTTGGGTTTGTGATCATTAATGCGCATTAGGCAAGCGTGATAATTAATCCTAATGCCATCACAGTAGCTATAAACTTGATTCCTTTAATGGAAGCCTGTGCCCATACAGGTTATTACTTATAAATATTCAAATATAGCGATGTCGCAAATAAAAATAAGCTCACTTGTATGCCTTGTGAAAGGAACCGGAAAAAAAAAAGTATTTTACTATCGCAACAATTTTATGTATCGCAATATCCTCACTTTACGTTACTTCCAACTGAGTTACTTAACACGTTTTCCGGTGAGGAAATCCGGATACAAAAAATATCTAACCTTACGTGAGTTAATCCCTACTCAAGTGTTAATATAATGTTAGGCAGTAGCTTGACATAGTAGGTACATACAACGAGAGGTTGGGCGTGAGATTATGAATACAGGGTACATCGGTGAACAATTACATCCCTTTAACCACGTCTTTAAGTAACCATTCTGAAAACATTTTGCTCTACGACTTTTAGAAGGATTTGCTGAGTCTATTAAATAAAGCAACAGCTGCCGTCTAACCTTCGCAACTCTTAAACGGGGGAAGCCAACTAACTGAATCATGGTTTTAACTGGGAGTCGCCGTCGCTTTTAAACGCGAGGCGCTTTTAAACTATCCGTTACTCTTCCTGTCGCAATTTTCGTTCGCAAATTGAAGTCGAATTATAGATTTATATGGACGAGATTTAATCTCTAAATTCGACTTCAATGTGGAACGCACGAGAATTGCCCCCTTGATCTGCTGTACCGAAAGTGCAAATATTTGATGAGCAATAATTGCCAAACTCCGAGAGCGAATGGAATCCTAAGAAGTAGCTTAGAGATTCTAGCGGTAAGAGTCAAACACTCCGCGTGGGCTGATGCAATTCAAAGGTTTCAAATTAATATCTAGTGTGACCAATTTTGGTATTTCTTTGTGCAGTGAAGTGCCGCGAAGTTATCCTGATAATAAGAACCCCATCAAAAACAGAAATCGTCAAAAAATCCAAGTCTCGCACTCAGTTGTTCTACCGTGAAAAGTTGTAAGATCTATGTTACATATTAAGTCGGTAATTAACTTGGCAATCGATTATTGAATATTTGACTCGGCGATTGCATGAAAACAACCGATTCATGCAGTTGGTGTATTTAGAAAACCGGACGAAACGAAATAATAAAAATAAAAGTTTTCCCATGATAAGACACTAAATTCTATTTGTGTTCTAAATTTGAAGCTTCTATGTCTGCTAGAAGTACCTTGGACTTTTGATGATCGGTGAGTCAGTCAGTCATTGAGTCAGTGACAAAATTCAGAAATTTTAACAAGTTGTCATTTTTAAACTACTGGTTCAAATTGACTGAACATTTAAATATACCGTATTTATACAATGCCTGATTAGTTACTGAAAATTCAGGCTTCTTGTTTTATCTACAAGCCAAAATATAGGGGGGTTCGAAAATAGCCTGAATTGTCTCGAGAAAAGGATGGTACGGCCGTGCCGCTTTTTTGCTCGACTTGGTGGGGGCACTGCTGTGCCCCCAGATCGTTGAATTGTATCGTTTTTAACACTGCTATTGTGTGTCGGTAAGTTGTCACTGAACAAAGTACTTGGACCTGATAGAGTCTTAAAATCCGCGATTGTGTTTAGAGTGGTATTAGCAGAATAGGTCGATAAAACGTAAAACACCGGCGTTTTATTGAGTGACTGTGACTTTGACTGACTTCGACTGTTGGCAACCCAATAATTTACTTGAGATTGGCAAGATATCTTCGGGTCTCTCTCTCTCTCTCTCTCTCTCTTTCCCAGTTGCGTCCAAAACTGTCGCTCTGGAGTCCGGGGTACGCTTGGACCATAATTCCTGATTTGGGGAGTCTGGTAATTACAATGAAGCGACTGCCGCCTGACCTTCGCAACCCTTTTAACAGGGGAACCAGACCAACTATATCATGATCACATATTTCAAAAATTATCCAAAACGAGCAGGTTTCCTCTCGATGTTTTCCCTCACCGCCGAGCTAATGGTAGAAATAAGCACATAGATTTGAAAAATCCAGAGGTGCATGCTCGGATTCGAACTCGGTCCCCCCGTATGGAAGGCGCGGTTTGAACCATTGAGCAACCATCGCTCTTCATCTTGGGGTAGAACCATAATATAAAAAAAGATTTAGCCACTACGACATCGAGTCAGTCAACTGCAAGTCTGTTTTATAATATCCCCCAATAGATTACTCAGGATATATTATAGTGCTCAAACAATTGAGCACACATGTGCGCAAACACAAGGGAATAGAGATATTCCCTTACCCTCATATTCCGATGGGACACTACTGTGACATGAGCGGAGAGATCGGGAGCAGGACTAACATCTTAACATGCTTTCCGAGGCACGGGGGTACAAGACCGCCAACTTCCAGACTTCGGGTTGCTATTAAGAATTTTCTACAGAAATCTTAGGTAGAATGTTTTGACCCGACCCGGGGATCAAGACATGGCCCTCTTACGCAGCCGTCGCTTTTAAAGTGCGACCCACTAACCACTGTGCCACCGAGGCAGTCAAACATACTGTGCTATACTGTGACGTAAAGGGAAGGAACGTGTGAAGACTTACGCGTTCCGCTCCAGTGAGCATACTCGTTGACATTCGGAGTTATTTCTCTGATCCTCCCTTTGACACAGGGAAACTTGCAGTAGCGTCACGACGAGCCGCCTTAAGATTATAAATATACTTATCTAGATCATAATTTGTCGAGAATAGGCCATTTTCATCTATCAACAATAAATTATGAAATTATGTTACTTGTATAGTTTTCATCACGGGGAATGCAAATATAACGTTATTTTCCCATGAAATCCTAAGACAAATTTTATTTTTCAAAATCAAAATTGAGTTTTTAGTATCTGTATGTCACGTGATTTCAAACGCCGACCGCCATGATGTGACGTCATTATACTAAAACATCTTTTTGATATCTTTGTTTACTTACCTACAAGACAAACTTTAGCATTTTGACATTTCTTAATTTTAGTTCAATACCCTTTGATTTAGTTATAGTGACGTCATGCGCCGTCACCATCATGGCGGTCGGTGTTTTAGCGCGTATATTTTACGTCAAATTTTAGATAATTTTTTTATAACATTTAGCAGGCATATTTTGCAGAAATAAAAATTATGCTTGATTATCTGATATATATCCTCGCCAACCCGTCTGCCAAGCGTGGTGAGTATGGCAATTACCCCTCATGTGATTGAGGGAGGCCCGTGCCCCAGCAGTGGGCAGTTAAATGGGCTGACGATGATGACGATGATTTGATATATATGAGCATTATAAAAAATATTCGAAAAATAGGAGAATTCCCTATTATTAGAATAATAAGTTAGATAACGATGATAGCTCAGTGGATACGAAATTCTTAACAAGAGTAGCATAATTAATTCTTTAGATTTTCGCGTTGCACTAAAATCATGTACTTAAAAATTTGCATCGCGTTAATGAACAATACGACAAATAAAATTAAAGAAAAAAAAACCTTTTTAAAAACAAGCTTTTATTATTTGTTTATAAAATGAACTAAAAAGTTAAAAATAAATTAACTCTAAAAAGAAATATAACACTTTGTAACTTGATTGTAACCTTTAACGACAAATAAGCGTCTTCGTATAGGACAAAATAATTCCATATTGAACAAATTTATTTAATTTTAACACTAAAACTTTTCACCATACATAATTATTCAATCTCATCCCCCCTCTTTATCATAGTCCCCATTTATAAATGAAAGCGTGTTACATTGTGATAGCTTGAGGAAAATGTTGTATTATATTAAATGTAACACGCTTTTATTTATAAATGGAGACTATGATAAAGAGAGGGGATGAGATTGAATAATTATGTATGGTGAAAAGTTTTAGTGTTAAAATTAAATAAATTTGTTCAATATGGAATTATTTTGTCCTATACGAAGACGCTTATTTGTCGTTAAAGGTTACAATCAAGTTACAAAGTGTTATATTTCTTTTTAGAGTTAATTTATTTTTAACTTTTTAGTTCATTTTATAAACAAATAATAAAAGCTTGTAATTAAAAAGGTTTTTTTTTCTTTAATTTTATTTTTAACTTTTTAGTACCTCTATTTTTTTTTCTTCTCTCTTGTGTCTCTGGGTGCTGATGATCATGCCAGCAGCTTTACCTTAGTCGCCTTTTACGACACCTCGGTAAGAGTGAGGGTGGCCTATTCTACTCTGCCGGGGACCACACGATCATCAGCATGATCATCAGCACCCAGAGAAGGAAAACTCTGCATTTATATCAAAACCCTCGCCAACCCGTCTGCCAAGCGTGGTGAGTATGGCAAATACCCCTCATGTGTTTGAAGGAGGCCCGTGCCCCAGCAGTGGGGACTTAAATGGGCTGATGATGATGATGATGATGATGATGATGATGTGTACGTATTCTATCGATATTTTGTCTAATTATGTTTTTCCTTCTCTCTTGTGTATTTATTCTATTGATATCTTGCCTATATGTGCGTTGTTCTAGAGATTCGTTTTTCTTTCTCTCTTGTGTATGTATTCTGGTCGGTATTTTGCCTATGTGTGCGTTGTTCTAGAGATTCGTTTTTCTTTCTCTCTTGTGTATGTATTCTGGTCGGTATTTTGCCTATGTGTGCGTTGTTCTAACGATTCGTTTTCTCTATGTTTAGCAGTCATCATCATCATCATCATCATCAGCCTATCGCAGTCCACTGCTGGACGTAGGCCTCTCCAATTGTTCGCCACTGTAACCTATCCATGGCTTCTCGCATCCAGCTCTTGCCAGCCATCCTGCACAGATCGTCCCCCCACCTAGCCAGAGGGCGCCCTACATTACGTTTGCCAAGACGCGGTCTCCACTTTAGAACTCGTTTACCCCATCGGTTGTCGGTTCTGCAGCTAATATGGCCAGCCCACTGCCACTTAAGCTTGCTAATCCGGTGTATGTCATGACGGGTTGGACGCACTGATTAAAGACTTTTGTCTTTAGGCACTGTGGTATCGACGATACGAAGACACGACGTAGTTTTCCAAATGCTGCCCAACCTAACTGGATTCTCCTATTCACCTCATCCTCGAAGTTGTTTTTACCCAATTGCAATGTCTGCCCGAGGTATACGTATTTTTGAACAGCTTCGAGGACGGCACCGTGAATTGCAATCGGTTCCGGTAGAACATGTTCGTTGAACATGACCTTGGTTTTGTCCAAGTTCATCCGTAGGCCGATGCATTAAGAAGAGTCAGCCAGGTCATTCAGCATCTGTTGTAGGTCCTGCAGCGTTTCTGCCATTATGACTATGTCGTCTGCAAATCGCAGGTGAGAAATGTATTCGCCATTGATGTTGATGCCACGTCTATTCCAGTTCAGCGTCTTGAAAATATCCTCCATTGCATTTGTGAACAATTTCGGGGAGATGACGTCCCCTTGTCTCACTCCTCGATGCAGTGGTATAGGACTTGTTTGCTGATTCTGTACTTGGACGGACATAGTAGCGGCATCATACAGACATCTCATCACCTGCTTATATCGCCAATCGACTTGGCATTGCTGCAGGGACTCCAGAACAGACCAGATTTCAACCGAGTCAAAGGCTTTCTCATAATCCACAAATGTTTAGCAGTAGCTAAACTTAGTTTTTCTAAGCGTTGCCGCTTGTGGACATCGCTTTCATTAGCAATCTTCTCCTGTCTCTTCAATTTCGCCTTCTTTAAACGTCGTTTTCTTTGTGTAGTTGTTTCTGTTTTCTTTATGTTATTCCCACGAGTATAAGACAAATAACGGTCCATCCCCCAGAGATCCGTTGTAGAGGGATAAGGGCTACAATATAACAGGGTTCGCCCTGGTACACTGAGGCGCAACGTTAGCGGCAAGACATGTTTATACACCCTCATACAATTCAGCCCTCGGCACGTGCTCACCTTGGCATTGGGTCATCCATCCAATCAATCATATATAATTAATATGGGACGAAAGCAAGAGACTCGTCAAGACGAATCAAACGAGACCAAACTCGATGGGGTTGCGTCGTTTAATTACGGAGTTCTTATGGTCACCTTCCGGCTCCAACATCAGACCCTGGTTACCATATAGTACCAAAGTACTCGTCAAGACTAATCCAATGAGCCCAAACTCGATGGGGTTGCGTCGTTTAATTACGGAGTTCCTATGGCCACCTTCCAACTCCAACATCAGACCCTGGTTACCATATAGTATCAAAGTACTCGTCAAGACGAATCAAACGAGACCAAACTCGATGGGGTTGCGTCGTTTAATTACGGAGCTCTTATGGCCACCTTCCGGCTCCAACATCAGACCCTGGTTACCATATAGTATCAAAGTACTCGTCAAGACTAATCCAATGAGCCCAAACTCGATGGGGTTGCGTCGTTTAATTACGGAGTTCTTATGGCCACCTTCCGGCTCCAACAACAGACCCTGGTTACCATATAGTATCAAAGTACTCGTCAAGACTAATCCAATAAGCCCAAACTCGATGGGGTTGCGTCGTTTAATTACGGAGTTCCTATGGCCACCTTCCAACTCCAACATCAGACCCTGGTTACCATATAGTATCAAAGTACTCGTCAAGACTAATCCAATGAGCCCAAACTCGATGGGGTTGCGTCGTTTAATTATGGAGTTCCTATGGCCACCTTCCAACTCCAACATCAGATCAGACCCCGGTTACCATATAGTATCAAAGTACTCGTCAAGACTAATCCAATGAGCTCAAACTCGATACTGTTGCATCGTTTAATTACGGAGTTCCTATGGCCACCTTCCGGCTCCATCATCAGACCCTGGTTACCATATAGTATCAAAGTACTTTTCAAGACGAATCTAATGAGCTCAAACTCGATAGGGTTGCATCATTTAATTACGGAGTTCCTATGGCCACCTTCCAGCTCCATCATCAGATCGGCTCTCTGTCACGATAACATTGCATTGTCATCCGATTTATACATGCATTCTAAATTTCAGCTCAATCGGAAACCAGGAAGTGGATCAAATTTAAGTTGCAAGATTTGATTACAGAACGACAGACAACGGGACAGGTGAAACTAAATAAAAGCTTGTAAAAATAGCATTTTATAAGCTTTTCGAATGAAGAAAGAGAAAAAAGATGACTCATTTTTAAGTTATCATTAGATGTCTGTTTTTGAAAACTCTTGTAAGTGACCCCTTTTTTGTTAGGCAGAATAGATACTTTCAGCATTCTTATCTTTTTAAATAAACAATGCAAACAGTTTAATCTGAAACAGTAACATTATTATTTACTTTGAAAATTCAAAAATATTAGTATGGAAAACACTGCTTTTTAAAAAGTCTACATACAAATGGGCAATTTCATACTTAAACCCCTAATATAATTAAAGGGGAAAGGGTTGGAAGCGCACCAGTGACTCCACTGGTGTTGCGGGGTGTCTACGGGCAATCGCTTACAATCATGTCACCCATCGGCTCATCTGCCACATAAAAATAATACAAGGTGTGAACGACCCTTTAACCGATTCTATGAATAAGCAATGTCTCTTGCGCGGCATCGATGACGTCACCGCGGTATCAGTGACGTAATTACTTAAAGCGTCCACGTCACCGCGGATATTACTGACGTAATTACTTAGTGTCATCACGAATTGCAGTGACGTAGTCAATGTAATCGATTGAGAGATTCTCCGTAATTCTTATTAATTCAAATATTTTGTATTTTTATGTGATAGGTGGCAGACGAGCAGACGGTGACAGAGCGACGGTGACAGAGCAGATCACCTGATGATATGCGATTGCTACGACACCAGTGGAGTCACAAGTGCGCCACCAACCTTTAAACGCTCCTTTCCCCCGGATTAGGCCTCCGGTACCCTCACTCAGGCACCGAAACACAGCACAGTGCTGCTTCACGGCCAGCCCATTCATGCCGAAGCGTAGCTCTCTCACGGTCATAAGCAGAAATTAAAATTTCAAAAAGGGCAGAATCGAAATAAACGCCTATTTCGTATCTAAGGACCTAATGGGGCAGAATTTCGTCCAACCCTTCCCATTTGGCTGCGTGATCGAAACTTCTCTGTTTTGGTTTCTGGGATTGACGGTTTGCGTTGTTTCGGTTAGCTTTTGTTTATTCTTTGTAAAAGGTAAATTAAAAAAAACTCTATTTAGTTTGCTGAGACTCTTTGCGAACCGGCATTTGATTAGGTACAAAGTTATGGAAAACTATGTCACAATATGTTTGTGATAGGATTGCAGCGCGTCTGGGGCGTTGAACGCGCTTAATGTGACGGGTAGGGCACATTAGCGACGCCAATCGATTCAAATTTTTAGTTACTAAACCGGACATTTTAAACATTTGTGCATGATTATTTAATAAATAGTATAAGTGTTTTCCTAGAGGTTGTAACCCCGTAATTGTTTAAAATATCCGGTTTAGTAGCTAAAAATTAAAATGGATTGGCGTCGCTAGTGCAGACATGCAAAAAATCCTCCATTTATCCGTCTGATTAGACAGAATAATAGAGATTTTTTTTTGTGATGAAGTACCAAGAAGAAAATCAAATTCGATATAGGTCGACTTGTACCGCTTTTCATAGGACGCACAGAATTATTTTCGTTTTTTATATAGTTTGGTAATTTTTTATATAAAGTTGATCGACATCGGGTAAGGTGGAGCTATGTGATGTTAATTTAGAAGTAATTCGGATAAGATTATGTTTATTGCGAGGTATATGATGACGAGAGAAATCTCCTATTTTAGAATATAAAAAGGGCTTTTCCTACTAAATTAAAAATTTTCTTGCAGGTAGATGCAGGGTAGGGTTTATTATTATTTGATAGAAATGGGGTGAGCCTTGCGTCTCATAGCCACTGCGACCAGTAGATGATCTATTTTGGCAGCTCCATAACCTATTACAGCACCTCATGTAGCTCCAGTTTCAGGATAAACCCGAGAATGGAGCTGAGAAGGGAGCTTTTGATCTCGTCTGCCGAGATCATGTGTGCTCCGAGGTGCCGGCTTCTGCAGCGCTGCAGCGCTATGCACTCGCCGAGGACGTGTATATCGTTTCCTCGTTCTCGCAACTGAACCTGCAGATTTTGGTATCTGAAAGGCCCATGTTGTGCAGATGCTTGTTAAAAAAAAAGGCTATGGTTAAGATTTTTATTTTTTTTAAATGGGGCCTACAACTTTCTATCGGTTTCATGTTTATAATTATGCGTATGCACTTTTTTGTTTTGCATACGTGACACACGATCAGCTTCGATTCAGATTTGCACTGCGATGTGATCCAACTCTTCGGCGTTTTGATGTGAATAATCCCTAAAGGCTACAGCAAAATAGTAACAAATTAAAGACGCGAAAAAGTTTCCGTTCATTCGTTCATTTCAACAGCCCAATGCGAATAATACGGTTCATTGTTATACTTGATCAACCTTTTGTAGCGACGGATCGGGAAACTTTTAATTGAGTGCTGTTTTGAATGCCTAACTTTACCGGTTAGTTATTTCGACTCTTTGTTTTGAACAATTACGGTATTTTGATGCGATGAGAGCGTTT
The DNA here is from genome assembly GCA_019059595.1 of Marasmia exigua. NCBI lineage: Eukaryota > Metazoa > Arthropoda > Insecta > Lepidoptera > Crambidae > Marasmia > Marasmia exigua. Next base: position 24,458,070 of record CM032473.1, read on the forward strand.
TGTCAGGAAATCTGTGCTAATTGTATTCAACGTTGAATGGCAACTTCAGTATTGAGTTTGGTGAATCAAAGTGTGTGTATGCAGGAAGGAGTAGTGATTGTTTTGTGTGTACATGTGTTATGGGATTGTGGGTAAGTTTTAAAGGTCAAGACTACCCGCTGAGAAAAAAAATAAGGATCAAAATCCTGTGCAGTAAAAATAAATAAATATTTCACAACATCACATACATTGATCTGACTCCGAGATAAGTAGCTCAAGCACCTGTGTTACGGATATCAGAAAAGCAGCATCCAATTAAAATAAGGTACAATTAAACAAAGGCATTAAGAAAAAAAAAGAAATTCCATCAAAGATTATAAGTATGCAAAAGGTAGGATCGTGTGTGTCACATCAATGCAAAATGGCGATAGCTCAGCGATGTTTAGCTAAAGCATAACCAGCAAAAGCAAACAGCTGATTTTCAGCAACCGCCCGAAAACTTAAGGTGACAGGTAGGGCAAACTAGCGACGCCAACCGATTTAAATTTTTAGCTGCTAAACCTGATATTTAAAACAATTTCGGGGTTACAACCGCTAGAAAAACACTTATACTATGTATTTATGAAATAACCATGCACAAATGTTGGGTCCGTTTTTGTACGCGAAAAATTGATAAACGCCAACAGTTTCCGCTTTTGGCGTGAATCAATTTTAATGGACAACATTTCAAAATTGCTAAGCTCTGAAACAAAAAATACCAATTCTTTGTTTACTTTTCCGCTGCTCGAATATATATTTATTCATTTTTTATATTGCTTATTTACTGAGAAAAAAATTAAAAACTAAAAAACGTAAGATGACGTCATCGGACGGCAGAATGTAAAATATTTCTTTGCTTAGCACATTATAGTTTTAAATTTACGTAATGCCAAACTCATGACATGTAACTGTCAAAAAAAAAGACAACTTGTCAACGTTGAATGTATGAATGACGTTGACAATGTTGACACTAGTATTATTTACCTTTGACAGTAGTACCTTTTTTTTACTAAAACAATGATAAGCAAAGGAATATCGCTGTATTCAGCCGTCCGATGACGTCATTTGGCGCTTACGTCTATTTAGAATAAAAAGAATTTCAATAATTATTTTATGCATGAAAATGGACAAATTTTGAAAAAAGAAAAAATATGGGTCTGTTCATTTTATGTCTATTTTCATATAAAAAAACAATATGGACATGTTAAAAATATGAAATGTTGTCCATTGGCAAAGGAATCAAGTCATCGCAGGAATCGAACCCAGGATTTCGAGATCACGGCCCGGTACTTAAACCACTAGACCATCAGGGCGTCATTGAAGATTTATATTAGGCCAATTATTAGGTAAATAAAATAATAAATGTCTGCCCCCCATGCCAATTTGCAATGCCTACCAAGGCGCATATGGTCTTTTGATGGTGTAATTATACCATGTACCTAGTCATATAGTCATATGTAATGCAAATAAATAAATACACTGGGAGTCAATTGGTTTTCAAACCATGTAGACAGCAATTACGACTTTAGGAACAGTTAATAAAAAGAAATGTGAATCATCGCCGAAGTCAGTAGCACAATTCTGGGCTCGTGACATTTCTTTTCATACGACATATATCACTAAAACATAGTTTTTTTGTATGGTTTTCAGGGGATATCTGCCATGTTTTCAAAATATCACGAGCATGAGAATTGGGCTCTTGGGCCGTTTTTATGAATTTTTATACCACAAGCAAACGCGTCGCCTGATGGTAAGCGAAGCGACTACAGCATCCTATAGACGCCTGCAACTCCCGAGTAATTGCATACGTGTTGCCGACCCTTCATCGTCATAGTCAGCCCATTTAAGTCCCCACTGCTGGGGCACGGGCCTCCCTCAATCACATGAGGGGTAATTGCCATACTCACCACGCTTGGCAGACGGGTTGGCGAGGGTTTTGATATAAATGCAGAGTTTTCCTTCTCTGGGTGCTGATGATCATGCCAGCAGCATTACCTTAGTCACCTTTTACGACACCTCGGTAAGAGTGAGGGTGGCCTATTCTATTCTGCCGGGGACCACACGGCGTTGGCGACCGACGGCGGCACGGCGTTGGTTGGTTGCCGACCCTTACCTCCTTAAATTCCTTTTTTTTTTTGGAGCACCTTATACCTACTGCAGTTCCTCGGGAAAACCTCTGAAGGGAGCTCATTCTACAGTCGGAGCGTTCAAGGGAGAAAATTATTCTGGAACCGTACCGTGCGCGCCCATGAGTTGCAATGTAACGTGAGGGTGAACTTCCTGCGGGCGGCGCGGTAGTAAAATGTATGGCAATATCATATGTAAGACTATTTGGACAGCCATCTGCTCAAAACTAAAATTTATATTGATTTTATCATTATTATGTCGCATAGGGGCGTTTGATACACGCCAAATAAGGTGTGCCTTTATTCTGTTCATGATCATTCAAAACCTTTACGGTCTACAGGACTGTCCAGTTTGTGAAAAAGAAAAAGAATAGACATTGACAGATAAAAACTATAAAAAAGTAAGGATTCTGGATGTTGGTTTTTAGCGCGTAAGATTGTAAAATTGATTTTTGTACAATAGAGCAGAGTAAAGCAGTGAATTGATTTATTCCAGTGTTTTATTTTAGAGGGTGATTTTACATACATATATAATAAATGACATAATCGGAAACAGCTCTTCAGAACCCTAACTATTGTACAGGCGGTAGAATATACATAAGGAGGCAAAATCTCTCCTACAGCTTAATGGTTCAATATGTTTTTTTTTATTTTTTTTAAGTGAAAGGTGACAAACGCATGAAGTCAGGAACTATTAAGGCAGTCAGACAAGATTTTGGCTGACTCCTTGTTAGCGCTACGGGTGTTGTGTTTCCAAAAAAATACTTTGTTCCTGGAGGGAAGTTATAATCGCGTGGGTGAAGTTAGGTTAGGTTAGGTGGAGGTTCAATTCACAATACGACTGTTTACCAAATTATGGAAGGGACATAGACGCGGACAAGTACTCGTTCCTGTTCAAATTCAAATCGAATTTACCAGGATTCTTCAGAATAATGTAGCTAGACGATCGTCCATTGAGTGCATGCAACCAGTCGCCACCCGGCGACTTTTATTAATGATGAGAAAAGTTCCTTGACGGCGCCGTCTGACGTTCACAGACGCTTTAAACCTGAGCTTTAAACAGTCCAGACAACGTAACACAACGTATATTATATATTTTGTTAATTTCGCAAAAGAGACGCACACAGCGGTTGCCCACGATTTTCTAACATGAGAACCCCAAAAAAAAAGCATAGTTCACTACAGACTTTAACTCCGGTTATACGACGTTGGTGCCAAATTCAAATTTAGAATTTCGCGCTTTCCTTGGTTCGATTTAAATAAGATGAGGAGTTTGAACAGGCCCAAATACTCCTGTTCTCACCAATAAGCTGCCTAAAGACTTAACGCAAACAGCGCAGAGTAAAGATCACCTCAAAAGCTTGTTGAGAAGGCACTACTTAACCTTGTGTCCTTGAGCCTCTTAGATATAAATTAGCTTCTAAATAGGTTAAATTAAATATAATTTAGATATAATGCTTGTTATGTATGTGTTGTTGTTATTAAAGTTAAGGATATTTAAGAAAAATAATGAGTTAACTCATGTACGAGAGCTACTACCGACAAACTGTCTCACAGTTTGGCAGAAAATATCAAAATTATTGTTCTTTTTTATATGAAAATAAATAAATTAAAAAAAAAAACCACCGGGAGAAAAAAAAGAGATATTCATTTTAAGCTCCGTGACTGAGAAAAACTATTTATCTTCAAAAGGTTTATTGGGTGACTGAATGGTATTCGAGTTAAAAGACTATAATATCTTAAAGGTTAGGTTTACGTTCAAATCCGATAGAGTGACGTCACTATTTTAAGCCCAACCAAATCCCAACCATTACAATTCACCAATAGAGTTTAAATTCATACGATAAACAATTCTAAGATTAATTTCATGGGAGCTATGCTTTAAGTCTGTTAGTAATAAAGTCTCATTTTCATTGCCATTTTAGAAGCGCAGGAAGAAGATGAAATCCTTATAATTCTTGACTATTCAGTGCAGGAGGCCGTCTTCAATCTAATGGGAGAATTGTGCTTATTGTTTGTGCCTGTTATCCGTTATTTCTAACGCAGGAAAGGAGACGGAATAAATATCCCCTGAGAAGCAACCAGGCGAAATGAGAGTTGTAATCAATAAATCGCATAAAATGTTACATCCTCTCCTTAATATTTACCTAATAAGTTTTTTTTATTCATTTATCACATACAAAGACCTTTTGACAATAAACCGAAGTAAAGTTAGCCAAATATTTTATATTCAATTTTTAAAATACTACTACTGAATATTAGGAAAATCTTTTTTTTTTAATATGGCTCTACCCGAAGATAATTCGCCAATGTCAAGTAACTTATTATTATTTAGCAAGCTTAAGTGGCAGTGGGCTGGCCATATTAGCCGCAGAACCGACAACCGATGGGGTAAACGAGTTCTAGAGTGGAGACCGCGTCTTGGCAAACGTAATGTAGGGCGCCATCTGGCTAGGTGGGGGGACGATCTGCGCAGGATGGCTGGCAAGAGCTGGATGCGAGAAGCCATGGATAGATCACAGTGGCGAACAATTGGAGAGGCCTACGTCCAGCAGTGGACTGCGATAGGCTGATGATGATGAAGATGAAGTAACTTATTGAGAATAAGTAGGTAGTCAACAGTCGAAGTCAGTCAAAGTCACAGTCACTCAATAAAACGCCGGTGTTTTACGTTTTATCGACCTACGGATTCAGCGGATATCACTCTAAAAGCAATCGCAGGTTTTAAGACAATTTGGTCCAAGCAAGTTGTCACGAGACAACTCACTCGACACACAATAACAGTATTAAAACGATACAAACCAACGATTCTTATTATTAGGATCACTTTGCGGCACTTTACTGCACATATAAACACCAAATTTAAAAACTAAAAACCACTAGACACTAATTTAAATCTATGATTTGCATCAGCCCATGCGGCTTGTTTTAGCCCTACCCGCCGAATCCTAGGAAAATCTTGTATTGTAAATTAGAACAACCAGTTTTGATTTGTCATCTCAATCTTGAAATGTAAATGAAAACAGTCTCTTAAAAAAAAACTAATATACTGCCACACTCAAGAGTCGTTGATTAACTTAGTTAGCTAAGTACTTAAGAAAAAATATTGACACTTATTTTGATACGCATAAAGACTACCGATACTAAAGTTAATGAACATTAGCTTAAATTCGTCTCTGAGTGCGACTGTTAGACCCACACATACAGAATAGCAAAGATTTTCCCCCAGTTTGTCGATAACATAACACTTTTTTAGTTTTTTTTTTACTCTAGGCTGCTGCTCAGTGACAGATGCAACTTCTGTGGAGTCACAAGTGTTATCAACCTTTAATCATCCCTTCTCCCTAGATTGGGCTTTCGATAGCCTTACTCACTCAAAGACAATGTGGGATGGGGTTCTAAATAAATCCAAGGACGGGAATAAGTAATACTATATTATAATAATTAATCTTTTAGTCAAACGTCTTTCATCGTCGTCCGCCATACGTCGTCTCTCATCTCCCTCTCTCTCTCTCTCACACGTCATTCTAATTCAAACGTCGAACTCATACACGTTCCTTGGCATGCATCTACCGATCATCAATCCCACAACAATATACTCGGTTTTTTGTGACGTCTGTATCTACGAGTCTGTATCACTCCGTACGAGCCAACTCATTCGTGCCAGTGCTTTGTCACATTTTATTTTTATTTTTAGGGTTTTAAGTAAGGACTTAAAAAAATATATAAATTATAAATTAGTTTAAGTGTTTAAGAGAGCTTAACTAAGGAAGTTTAGCTCTCTTAAACACTTTAACTAATTTATACTTTCAAAACCATCCACGAAAAAAACTCTCAGCACTGTTGGAAATGCTGAGATAACAATTTCAATGACAAAAATTTTACACTTTAATAATAAATCTGACATACCTATTAATATTAATATAATATGGTACTGTAGTGTAATACTATAATATAATACTATGATATAATACCTATTAATAATAATATAATATTACTTTAAAATTTCTATGACTTTACTACTAATAATTGTATGTGTTTTCTAATATGATAAACTAATTGATGTATAAAACTAGGTACATATTAAATAAAAACGGATGATAATAATGAATAATAAAACCTGACGAACTGTCCATCGCACCTTAGCAAATGTATTAAATTAGTTTGTGTTAGCTATGCCCAAGAGGGTAACATGATGTACTGGATTATGTTTTACCACCTGTATTGTAACATTCATGAAAGCAATAAACACCTTTGACTTTGAAACAAAATATATTTTATTATATTTTCAATGTGTAAACGCAATTGAAAAACAAAAAGATGTTATAAGATCCACAGTAACAATACCATTTTGAATCTTCCCCCGTCCACTTAAGCCTGAGAATCTTTTGTCAATCGATCTTCATTTTTTTGCTCCCAGGGAAATTTCGAAAGCCCTTCATTGACCTAGTACTCAACACCGTCGAACTGCGTCGAAAAATCCATGACTAAGAATTTATAAAGCGCCCTCAGACTCTTTAGTCGATGCTAGCTCCCTCTTGGAGGCGCGAGGGCTCTGCCCTATTTTGTAAGAAGTTCCCCCTCTCAATGGATATTGAGCTGTAAGATCAAGCCTTGTGGTCGAAATTGCAAAGCCTCGATATGAGCTTGTTAATTTTTCACTGTGACAAAAAAAGTTGAAGCCGAGAATGGACAACATTTCAAAATTGCTAAGCTCTGAAACAAAAAATACCAATTCTTTGTTTACTTTTCCGCTGCTCGAATATATATTTATTCATTTTTTATATTGCTTATTTACTGAGAAAAAAATTAAAAACTAAAAAACGTAAGATGACGTCATCGGACGGCAGAATGTAAAATATTTCTTTGCTTAGCACATTATAGTTTTAAATTTACGTAATGCCAAACTCATGACATGTAACTGTCAAAAAAAAAAGACAACTTGTCAACGTTGAATGTATGAATGACGTTGACAATATTGACACTAGTATTATTTACCTTTGACAGTAGTACCTTTTTTTTATTAAAACAATGATAAGCAAAGGAATATCGCTGTATTCAGCCGTCCGATGACGTCATTTGGCGCTTACGTCTATTTAGAATAAAAAGAATTTCAATAATTATTTTATGCATGAAAATGGACAAATTTTGAAAAAAGAAAAAATATGGGTCTGTTAATTTTATGTCTACTTTCATATAAAAAAACAATATGGACATGTTAAAAATTTGAAATGTTGTCCATTAGTGAGTAAGTTAAATTAAAGAGTTACATTGTTTGAGGGTGTTTGTTGGAATTTAACGGGGACTTGGCTGTTTTTTGTCTAGGTTTAATTGAAATTTCTCCATTTAACTGCCAAATGGTAATGCAAATTGCGATGCTGGTCTGAAAGGAATGGGTTAGAAAAGAAAAAGTTTACGCACACAGATGACGACGATGATACGACATTGTATCTCTGTGTACCTAGCTTTTAAGTTATGTATGTTGTGCAATAAAGAGTATATATCTATATAAACAGTGCAGTGTTAGAGGCCACAAAATAATTTAACTTGTTGTAATAAAACTCACGGTCAGGTTATTATAGAAAATAAAGATACCCCTCTTCCCACCATCTCATCAAGACTTCATAGTTATACAATGAATATAATACGAGTAGTTAGATACTCTTTATTACTCTTTTAGCCTAGGTTCTGTAGGGGATATTGCCAGCTCACTGCCGTATATATAAGCTTGCTGATTCGGTGAGCTATGTCGATTTCCCTGGGTCTATGCTAAGGGCTTATTCTCAACCACTTGACATTAAAGTCAAAGTAAAAATGTATATGGACTTCAATGTCGAGTGCATGAGAATAGGCCCCCTTAATATCTGGGTTTAGGATTCTATAGTGCAAAGAAACGCCGATCGGCAGCCGGCGGTGCCGTTAGCGTCCACGCTTCGTTCGGTAGAATCGTTTCCAATTTGTGTCTTTTCAAATAGTTTAAAATATAACTATCTTCGAAACTGGCATATCACTCAACACACAATAGCATTGTTTAACACGTTAGCTGCGGCACCAATTTTTGCATACTTTCCGTTCCTGCGGCACGAGGTTTAATCGGCCCGTACCGTGACCAGACGTTAGGGCGACACGCGGTCTATTAGACCCCACCTCCTTTTACAGACTAAAATCCATTTTCTGGCGCGAAATCAAAGATAAATGAGAATTTTGGTCCTTATTGATATAGACAGTGAATTGATGAACCCTAATCCACCGTCGCCCCGGGATCGGATGGCTAGTTTAGGAATTATTAGGAAAACAAAATATGGGATCTAATACACCTCGTTACGCACTGACATAGGGCAAATTTTCGCTGCGATTAGTGATGGGAAAAATAATATCGACGTTTTTAAACTGTCTTAACTACGCAACGACTTGACCGATTTTGATCAATTATATCTCATTAGATCGTTTTAAGGGCAAAACCTGGCAAAACAACACAAAGCTATCAAATATTTAGCTATTACAGACTTATTATTGGAAAATAATGGATTACGGTTTATGCATAAGGTTTATCTTTCTATTTGTATATGAAAATCTTAATGCGGTTCACAGAATAGAAAAAAAGGCAACCAGAAGTAGAAAAGAAACTGTCCTATTTATTCTGCCTCGGGCTTTAAAAATACACTTATTAGAACTTGAATTAACATTAAAAAATCAGTATCAATATACTTTTTTTATAAAAATCTCAATATATATGTACTTATTTATGAGTGTTTTTCATTGAAACAGGGTAGACAATAAGATTTTTTGCACTGAGTGCACTGAGTCAAAATCTTTTTAGATTTTTTATCAGCTTCACGAGATGGTAAAAATGTGCGTAGTTTTTGGTAACAACCAACACATCTTCTCCTTTTTTCACCCTTTTCGAGTATACTTAAGTAATCATATCTTACACTTACTTTAGGTACATACATAGCTACCAAGATAAGAAAAAACTAGGTACTTACTGAAGATTTTTTCATTAAAAACTTACCTGTTTTGGCTCTGTTTCTGGGTTTTTTTTAATTAACTTCTTCCGACATCGTTTAGACATGTTCGGCGCTGTAAAAGGACGTGCTCTCCAATCGACGTGATGCACAACACTAGTCGCGGGAAGCTCGCGTTGAGTGCGGTACGAGGTCAGGGGGTATATGGGACGTTTTAGCCTCGTTCCGCACTGCTTTAAAATTATATTAATTCAGTGCGGCACGAGGCCTAAGACATCCGGTACCAAGGTAGGTACACTACCGAGTCCGGAACCATTAGTGATCTCAAATATATATTTATCTCTTTCCTACACTGGACCAAACCAAAGTTATGCCATTCGCACGACAGAGAAATTCACTTTTTTGCTTGCCGCACCACAGGGAAGTTGCATTAGGGGTGATTTAGGCCTCGCTTCGCACTTAACGTGTTAAAACGATTAAAATTCAAAGATTTCTACATTAATATCCCTTTGCGGCACCTCACTTCACGAAACAACATGTAAGTTGAAAATGTTGTACCAAATGTTATTAACACCTGAAGTGACACAAGCTCAATACCAGCTTTTCTACCAAACATTACGGATAATGCCGTGCCATTATGGAAAGCCGTGTGGTCCCGGCAGAGTAGAATAGGCCACCCTCACTCTTACCGAGGTGTCGTAAAAGGCGACTAAGGTAAAGCTGCTGGCATGATCATCAGCACCCAGAGAAGGAAAACTCTGCATTTATATCAAAACCCTCGCCAACCCGTCTGCCAAGCGTGGTTAGTATGGCAATTACCCCTCATGTGATTGAGGGAGGCCCGTGCCCCAGCAGTGGGGACTTAAATGGGCTGATGATGATTACGGATAATTAAGTTTTTATTTAATTGTTTTGTGTTTATGTAAATATAAGTCAATAAAATTACTTCTTTATATTATAGAATTAAAATTACCAATAAACAAATTATGTTGGCGTATGTTTTTAGGAAATAGTTATATACAATTGTACGATCATTTTATTGCAGTGGCAACATTGTAGTAGATTTTTTGGTCTTGAATTCCAGTTTTGGGTATACAAGATTTCACTTCTTCACTAACGAAGTTACAGGCATTAGCTTGTATGCAAATACGCACCTCATACATCATTCATACAAATTTCAGGCCGAATACAAAAATGACCGACCCATTTCAAATGCAAACAAGCACCAAATGAATTAATATTTTATACACAGCAAAAGTCCATTCATAGTAGGGATTACAAAACGATTGCTGGAGATTAGCAATGTTTTGACACTTTATTATAATAACTAGACTGCGCCCGCGTTACTCACACAGTTTTAGTCTTTATTACAAAAGTCTTCATTCTAACTTTAAACCCGCGTAACTACCCCTTAGGGGTTGAAAGTTCAAAAGTCACTTTTTTATTCAAAACCCGAGCCCAAACATCAATTTTAAGTTTTTTACTTTATTAATTAGCAAACCTCTATACTGCATTAACCCCCTATTTCACCTCTTTAAGGTGACGGGTAGGGCACACTAGCGACGCCAATCGTGTTAATTTTTAGCTACTAAACCGGTTCTATTTTAAACAATTTAGGGGTTACAACCTCTCGGCAAACACTTATACTATTTATTAAATAACCATGCACAAATTTTGAGTCCGTTTTTGTACGCGAAAAATTGATTAACGCCAAAAGCGGCCACTTTTGGCGGTAATCCAAAATACGAGTGCAAAAACAGACAAAACAGTCAACTATTAGTATTAAATAAATAGTATAGGTGTTTGCCGAGAAGTTGTAACCCCGGAATTGTTTAAAGTAGATCCGGTTTAAAGGCTGAAAATTAAAATCGATTGGCGTCGCAAGTGTGCCTTACCCGTCACCTTAAAGGAAGATTTTCCAAAAACGTTGAAGTGAATTTCTATTGAATTGGAATATAATATATTTGCTAATTATTGCGAAATAGATAGAATTTGTTAATTATTGCGAATTAATTACAATATTGACACTTGGGATTAAAGGTTTCCAGCGCACTTGTGACTCCACTGGTGTCGCGGGTGTCCATTGCGGCAGCAATCGCTTACCATCAGGTAATCCGTCTAATCGTCTGCCACGTATCACATAAAAAATGCCTGCTGAGTGTTTGTAAACCTGTGGACCAGCTGTTCGTTATTGTCCACGTTTCGGCTCCGTATGTCATGACGGGAGGACGCAGTGGTAGCCTGGTACTGTGGGATCGACTATGAAAATACTCGATGTTGTTTTCCGAAAGCTACCCAATGGCAACCCAGCCGAAACCTTCGTTTCATCTCGTCCTCTTCGCAGTCCAATGGACAATACGATAAAAAAAAAGTATTTTTATACGCTTTTCGAATAAAGAAAGAGAAAAATAATGTCCCATATTTTTCAGTTATTATTAAATGTGTGTTTATATTAAAATATTTGTTTTTTTTTAAATTATGTATTAATTAATGTGCCAGAACTCCAGAAGTGACGTAGTCCTGAGGCTCAACGTATTGTAATGTCGGTGCTATATGTCCAATAAAAAAAGTTTAGGTGACTTTTACTTACTGGCACTGTCATTAATTTGTCTTGTCATTTTATAATCAAAGATTTTACTTTTTTTTTAGCAAATGCGTGATTAATTTGGTAACAGGAGGATTTCGACTTGTTTTTTCTCTATAAATATCTGTTTACAAATTCTGGAATTATTTTTTTAAATTTCTATGAGTCTAATCTAGAAACAGTATTTTTCATTCCGGCAAATGTTTTTTTGTCATATTATACACTGTGGTTCTGCAACGTTCCCATGAACGTTTGACTAACAGAACGTTTGTCCCATGAACGTTTCGCCAAAAGAACGCAATGTTTTTTATGTGATAGACGAGTAGACGGATCGCCTGATGGTAAGCGATTGCCGCCGCCCATAAACACCCGCGACAACAAAATGAGTCAGTGCGCTGAAAACCTTAAAGGTGATGGGTAGAGCACGCTAGCGACGCCAATCGATTTTAATTTTTAGCCACTTAATCGGATCTATTTTTAACAATTTCTCGGCAAATACTTATACTATTTATTAAATAGCCATGCACAAACTTTGAGTCCGTTTTTGTACGCGAAAAATTGATTCACGCCAAAAGCTGCCACTTTTGGCGGTAATCCAAAATTCGAGTACAAAAGTAGACCAAACAGTTAACTACAAGTATTAAATAAATCCCCCTCGCCAACCCGTCTGCCAAGCGTGGTGAGTATGGCAACATCCCCCGATGTGATTGAGGAAGGCCCGTGCCCCAGCAGTGGGGACTTAAGTGGGCTGATGATGATGATGATGATTAAATAAATAGTATGGGTGTTTTCCGAGAGAATGTAACCCCAAAATAGTTTAAAATAGATCCGGTTTAGTAGCTAAACATTAAAATCGATTGGCGTCGCTAGTGTGCCCTACCCGTCACCTTAAGCCCCCCTTCCCCCGCCTACCACGAGTCTTTACGTTTAGTACAAACAGCTGTTGTAAATTATTTATTATAGTTTGTAATACTTAGTAAATATGGAATTGTTTTTATTATTTGCTGTATTTAAACATCTTGTTTTCTAATTCTTCTCGTCTCACTAATCGTGCTGTTTTACACCTCTGTTTTATGCGTTGTTGTACATTCCAGCTATGTTAGTAATTTTATGCATAGTGCCCTTGAAAACCAGCGCCTCGGCATTATCTATGTGTTGACAGTATGCTGAGGGTCGCCTTTTCGGCACAAAACATTATTCTATTAGCTATGTAAGATTAAAATGTAATAATTAGTCATTAGTTTTTGTTTGCTAAATAAATATTTTCTATCTATCTTCTATCGTTTTAAAAGTTGGTGAACTCCACCATAAGTATAAGACTTGAAGTTTGTTATTGAATGGATTCAGTTTTCTGTAAAGTATTCAAGCGATCTTCTAAAAATACCTTCACCTGAACAAAACGTCTGTTTTATTGAGATCGCGTCGAGATTGGTTAGCGAACAGAATTGTCTTCTATTTTTAGAATTGTATTAGATATTTTACGTTCAAATGGATGCATCAATATCGCAATCATTCAATCTGTTTGAAGGGATCTTCTGAATGAGAAATAGTGAAAGCGAGAAATATTTGTATTTTTGTGTTTCGTCTACTTAACTTAAACATTTAAGGATAACTTAAAGATGCGAAAAACAAAAAAGTTAAAATATGCACAAAATAATAACTGTTTAAATGCAAATAAATAAAAAATTGACATTTCAATCTTCGCGCGAAAACGCGCTGCACACTTATTCATGACATTTGCATAAAAGAAGTACTTAATTTTCATCTACTTGGCAGCCCTTTTCTCGAACATTAGGTTCCGGAGTTATTTTTTATGTCATAGGTGGCAGACAAGACGATAGTCTTCAATGCGTGTGTTTTGCCAGTGATGACATACGCAACCGAGATATGGCCGCTTACAATGTGCCGATTAAGGAGGCTCAAAGTCACCCAGAGAGCAATGGAGAGGGCTATGCTCGAAGTCTCCTTGCGTGTTCGTATCAGAAATGATGATATCCACAGGAGAACTAAGGTTACAGACATAGTCCATAGGATTGCATGCCTCAAGTGGCAATGGCCAGGGCATATAGCGAGGAGAACAAACGGCCGTTGGGGCGGGGTGGACCGACGATCTGGTGAAGGTCGCGGGAATCCATTGGATGTGGGCGGCGCTGGACCGATCTGTGTGGAGATCGTTGGGGAGGCCATGCCCATATGAGGGCATATTCCGATTTTACACTAGCCTGACACGACCGAAGAGGGATTGGGCGCAGGACCAACGGCTTAACTTGCATTCCAAGACAGGAGGGTACACGATCGCCAACTTCTAGACACGTGCTGACACTAAGAATTTCTTACCGGAAACTAAGGTACAAATTTTTGGCCTGACCCGGGAATTGAACCCGGGACCTCTTGCGCAGCCGTCACTTTATAGTGCAACCCACTAACCACTGTGCCACTGCGACAGTCTATCTTCGGTTCCTCGGTATCACACAGTATAAAAAGATAAAAATTATTTATTCAATTTAGTTCCACACAGAACACTTAAAAATGTCAAAATTAAATTAAAAATTTAAAAAACCCCCGACACAACTAAAGATCTTTTATTTGATACCTATATTGAGGCAGTTGGAACAGCAAATAGGTTATTCGTCATTTTCTGATAGCGGCCATCTTGGATTTGAAATTTTTCACAATTAATATATTCTGCTACTCAAGCCCTTTTATTTGATACCATATTGTGGGAGTTGTGTTAAAACAAAAAATCCAAATCTTTGTGACGGCGGCCATCCTGGATCGATTTTTATTCAACATAGCTAAGAACACTTCCTCCTTATTCATCTTTCAAACAAAAAAAAACAAAATTAAAATCGGTTAATTTGCTCGGATGCTACGATGCCATAGACAGACACACAGACACACACACACACACACACACACATACACACACACACACACACACAGACACGTCAAACTTATAACACCCCGTCGTTTTTGCGTCGGGAGTTAAAAATTACAAATGTAATACTTACTTAAACACATAATATTGAACCCAGTTCTTCCAGGGTGGGGATCGAATCTACGACTTTGGCGAATGCGACAGGATCACTACATATGTCCGTGTATTGGCTGAAATGATGATGATGATGATGAGGTGGGAGACAAGCAGACGGATCACCTGATGGTTAGCAATTGTCACCGATCATGGACACCCAACAACGGTGGAGTCCCAAGTGCGCTGCCAACTTTTAAACCGCGCTTTCCGCCAGTTCCATCCGAAGTTGTCGCTATGGAGCCCAGGGTACGCTTGGTCCTAAATCCTAAATCGTAGGATTTGGGGAGTCTGGTAATTACAATGAAGAATGGAGAGATGGGGAATTAAAAGGTTGGCAGCACATTTGTGTCTCCAATGTAATCTAGTATCATCATCATCATCAGCAACCCACACTTGTCCACTGCTGGACATAGGTCTCCCCTAATGCACGCCACTGCTCCCGATTTTCGGCCACTCTCATCCAGCCCACACCAGCCAGCCTTCGAATGTCATCATCCCATCTTGTCGCAGTAATCTAGTATAATAATTATTAATTGATGATATATGAACTAGCATGTTGTAATTTAATTTTTTAGACCATTTCATATTTTTTAAAACAATAAAATCATTTATATTTGTGTCTGGTTCAAATAAAAAAAATAGTTTTCCAGTTCATAAGTTAAAATTATAATAAAACGCTGGTTTAAAAAATAATATTTGTTCTGCCCGATTTTTTAACCATTTTTTTTTACTTTATAATCTTTTTATATAAACTACTTTTAATCCAAGACATAGAGATTGTACACAATACATATATATAAAACTCATCAATAAAAATGTTAAATGCTATGAATTATCAACAGCTCCCGTATATCAGATCAAACAAATAAAATTTATGAACGGCAATAAGTTTAACAGTGAACGTTTAAATACTAGTTCCATTAACGAGGTACTATGTATCGAGTGACCGCGTGACGATAAATTAGTCACTGGCCGGACGCCACCTACGCCGCGCGTGCGCACTACTCTCGAAGTAACGAAAAACAAACTTCAAAAACAATACAAAGTTGCCCACTCGATTACCACTGTACAGTGACTTCCGATAAGACATTGGCTGTTATCTTCAAATTGTTTACTGTGTTTTCCTGCTCTAAAATGTAAAGTGATTAAGCACGAACTCCCTGTGTTGTTATTGTGAGGCGTTTTATATTCACATTCCAACGCAGATTGTGAAATAATCGATCGTAGCGCGATGATATCACTCATTGATAAGGTGCACGAACATATTAGGACTGTAGACACAATTAGTATCGAATGAAACTGTGCAGCTGCTCAATTAGGAGTGTCGATTAAGTTTTGGTGACATAAAAACAAAAATAAACGTGGTGACCATGGGTGTGTATTGTGAAATAAACCTATTCAAACCTGTTGATGGAGCTTTTGTGCCTGGCAGTACTGTGTCAGGAATCATCAAATATGCAGTGAACCAAGAGACGGTATTTAATAAAATCACGATGTCATTAAAAGGCAATGGAATGCTTAGAATAACGGACCAAAGAAGAAAAAAGAGAACTGGAAACATTTCTGTTTATAGAAATTCTGAACAATATATAGACATAGAAAACATTGTGCACACTAACGACAAAACTCCCGTCGCAATTGGTGTATATGAAATACCATTTTGCTTTACTCTTCCTCAAAATCTGCCACCGTCGTTGGATTATTTCAAAAGTGATTTAAGATACAGAATACGGTGTAACATTAAGTACTACATATCGATGGTATTCGAGCGACCTGGTCTTTTTAAACTCAATAAAAAGATGAAGAAAGAAATAACAGTAGTTTCTGGCATAAAACCTCGTCTACCTATGGAACCAACGATTTTAGCAGAGCAGAAAAAACTGTTCAAACCATTCTCTCGGAAACCTAATATCGTGAATATAAAAGCCAATATCGAAAACTGTGTGATAGCTCCCGGTGGCGATGTCCGGCTAAACTACGAGATCTTTAATCATACTACTTTGAATTTAAAAGGCGTCGAGACGAAGTTAGTTGAAACATATACTTTTACTACTCAAGGACACCGCAAAGTCAAAGTATCAAAGGACGTAGAAGAGACAGATTCTAAATCAGGGTCTATAAGTGCAGGAGAATCCTCTAGTTTAGATTTAACAATCAGAATGCCTTCCAGTATAGGTTCTCTGGAATATTCTAATTTAGTTTCTAGAGACTATTTTGTTCATATAATCGCTGAGATTCCATTCCCACATCTGAATGCATATTTAGAAATTCCTATTCAAGTTGGTGATAGAAATGAGTCAAGTTCTGACGCTGTTGACGATCCTCCTCCATCGTATTGGGAAGCGATGGCTGAAGCAGATAAACTAGCTGATGATGAAGATGATGATGATGAAAAATTAGAGGCAGGAAAATCGTAACGAATCTAAACATTTTCAACTGTGATGGATAGTACATACCTATATTAACATTTTACGAATGATCTAAGTACCTGTAAAATTCTCCTGCATACGCTCCGGTTGTGGAATGAGCTTCTCTTAAAGACTTTCCCAAGGAATTAAAAGTGGGGCTCTTGAAAATAAGTGATAAGGTTTTAAAGGGTCAGCAACATATATGTATGCAAGTTCTTTGGAATATCTGGCGTTTATAGATCGCGGTAGTTGCTTACCATCAGGCGAACCTCAAGCTTGTTTACCACTGTCTATGTATGATAAATATATACTTTCATATTAGGCTAACTAACGCTGAAATATTGACGCTTCTTTACTTGTTGTCTTTGTCATAAACTAGCTATAGAAAGGGATAGCATGATGATTGAACAGTTCCTAATGTTGACAGCATTTAAATATATACAGATTAATCTCTTTTTCATTATCGATTTTGGTAGAACGGTTAAAGTCTACGAAGTCCAATCAACCGTGATGTGTACACACAAAGTTGTAATAAATACCTACGCTTAGCTATATATACCTATGTTAATACTTATGTTTATTTGTACTGGTCGTTAAATACTGCAATTACGTTTGATTTATGTACATAATGCGGTGGGACGTGTCATATGCACACAAGTGACAGTATAAAGTGCATTTATTTTTATCCTGTACAATGCGACAAAGATATTGGGCTAAAATCAAGAGTAAAAAAAATGTAATTTGCTATAAGGTACGACTTAGGGACCTTCAAGAGGAAGAACGTACTCTTTTCTAAAAAGGTCTGCTTAGCGATGGTCATGGGTGGCGTTGATTACTTTACCATCGGGTGACTTGCTCGTTTGTCGCCTCTGACTGCATGTACAGTGGCGGACACATCAAGCTATACAAAACTGTCAAATTTTCTCAATCGATTTCGAACTCAGTATGTAACGATATAAGGTTTATAATCGAATGAATAAATTTGACAGTTTTGTATAGCTTGATGTGTCCGCCACTGTACGTACTTCGGAAGTAAAAAATAACATAAGTCACACAGTAGATTCAAACATAGTACAGTTACAGTGCTATAGTGTACACCGATATTGAGGATATCGACAACACACCATCAGCACAGAATAAAGAGGGATTATCATGATCAGGGAGCATCAGAGTATAGAGGCATCAGCAAGGCCGCGTGTCCACTCTCGTCAGTGAATCACGCCAAACTCCCCCCCTGCGCGCCCCGTCTCAACATGTGCACACACATTACGATTTTTACACAAAAATAAGAAAAAATATATTTTTTTTAGGTACTGAAACTCAACTCTTTTGTTATCATCAAACCCATACGTGTGGGGTATCCATGGATAGGTCTTTAAAAATGAGGTTTTTAACCCTTAATTGGATATGAGTCAGTGAAAAATTTCATTGGTTTTCGCTCTTATGCCGTGACACATAAAGTTCAAAATGTGGTGGGATCTATTTTCCCACTGTCCAATTAAGGGATTCTTTTTCCAATCTTAATACTTTGCGCAAGAGACGCTCCCAAAGTAGTAAAATGTGTGTCCCCCACCTCTAACTAACTTCTATTAAAAAAAGAATAAAAAAAACTATATGATACACATTACCATGAAAACTAGCAACGAAAATTGGTTTGAATTTGTTTTTTTTTTAACACGTTATAAACCGAAAACCGCCATTTACCTTCCATTTAGTCAACTCCATTGTTTTGCAATGAAGTAATAATTATCTTACTTCCTGCTTCGGAACCCTTCATGGGCGCACTCGAACTTGGCCGGTTTTTATTACTAGCTTTTAGACTTTGCTTGCGTTAGAAAAAGACAAGAAGTATGCCTAGGCCTATGTTACTCTCCATTCCTTCAATTACCTCCACTAACAAAAACACGTCAATTTGACGCTCTGTTTTGCCTTAAAAACAGACAAACACAATTTAACATTATTGTATTAGTATGGATTAAATCTTTTGATGTTGGCGGTCTTGTACCCCCGTCCGCTGCGCCCGATCCCTCTCTACGGTCGTGTCACACTGGTGTCCCATCGGTATTATGAGGTTGAGGGAATAAAGAGTGCACTTGTGTTTGCGCAAACACTTGAGCACTATAATAGAGTGTGTACGCTGGCCGTCGTAACTGTAATTGGTTGGATATTATGGATTAAATAAGGTTGTAAAATGCCATGTTGGGAAGTTACCTGTTTTGACAAACAAAATGTAACATTACTGAATTATTGAGCAATGGTTTGGTTTTAGCATGTGACACACGTTATCTTAGTTTTTATCGTCGATCTAAGTTTATTGTCTATTTCTTATCTCGATGACTGTTTTGCATGAGGAAATTTTGTTATTAGCTCTGTTAGTACAATCTCGTTGATAAAAACCCATCGGTCATACAAAGCCATATATCTTGATAGTACATAATAAAACCATTTTGTACTATCAAGATATATGGCCTTTACCTTTTTGGCTATTTATCTTCAGATATTTTTATCGTTGTATCTTTTAGAAAAATAAACATATGTAATAAGGCTTTACCTATGAAATTGCCGTTTTTGTTCTAGGCACAATATGATGTACAACTCCTTTAATAAGCAAATAGTCACCATTCTATAATTTTATTTTGGCTTACTATATTTTGAGGTTTTTATTAAACAGAGATCAGACTTTAGTGTATTTGTGGTGCAAAAAAATTTTGATAATGACTGTTTTTTGCTTCGCAGAATTGACGTATTTATGCCGTATTTTATCAATTATAACTTTTTGATTAAATTTTATTTTAACCCCCGACGCAAAAACGACGGGGTGTTATAAGTTTGACGTGTCTGTGTGTCTGTCTATGGCATTGTAGCTCCCGAACGAATGAATCGATTTTGATTTGTTTGGAAGATGAATAAGGGGGAGTGTTCTTAGCTATGTTGAATAAAAATCGATCCAAGATGGCCGCCGTCAGGGGTTTTTTAAATTTTAAATTGTTAATGTTGTTATTTCGGAAAAACTATCCTACACGTTCCTAAAAGTTGTCCACTGAAGCACTGTTAATTATGAAGTAGTAGTATTAGATAGATACTTTACAAAATAAAAAAAAGTTACTATGAAATAAATAACTTCTGGTAAGAAAATGGTTATACAAAACGTAAATTCCATAGATAAAGACCTATTATTAGTTCTGTTAGTACGGTCAACATCAAAAGTAGCTTAGCACTTTAGTACCATGTCAAAGTAGCATTTTGTACGCACCCCTTAGAAACTGACTATAATAGGCATAACAGTTACTTTGACATGGTACTAATGTGTTAAGCTACTTTTGATGCTGATAAAAACCTATATCGGTCGTACAAGGCCATAATACTTTGATAGTACAAAATTAATTTTAGTTATTTCCCGATATTGTTATCGTTGTATCTTTTAGAAAAATAAACATATTAATTAGGTGTTATAGAACATTTAAATGTAATTTGTATGAGTTATGAATAAAACAAAGTAAAAAGTTGGCAGCACACTGGTGTCGCGGGTGTTCATGGGCGGCGGAAATCGCTTTTCATCAGATGATCCGTCTGCTCGTCTGCCACCTACCACATAAAAAAACTAGAAGGGGTACAAGACCTCCAAATTCCAGACTCCGGGCTGATACTGAGAATTTTTTAGCAGAAAAACTCAGGTACAAATTTTGGCCCGACCCGAGGATCGAACTAGTGATGCCGATCGATAGTCGACTATCGATAGTCTAACGATAGTTGACGTCATATCAATAGTATCGATAGCCTATCGATAGTATCGATACTATCGATTGTATCGATAGCTTAGATTCTAACAATACTATTGCATTAAAGCAATACTATCGATACTATCGATAGTATCGTCGGTAACAAAGAATAAACTATCGATAGTATCGATACTATGATAGTATTGTTTTTTGTTAATAAAAAACTATCGATAGTATCAATAGTATCAATAGTTTTAAACTATCGATAGTCGTTTTATTTTCGATACTATAGTTTATAAATTTTTGGTCTAATGGTCTCTACTGAATGCGAAGTAACAGGTAAAAAAATAAGTTTCAACTCGAAATACGTAATTTACTGTGTACAATAATTACATCTTGTATACTTTTTGATAGTTGCTAATAGTTGTGTACATCATTTTTTTTCTTTTGCTTTTTGTTTTTGTGGGTAGTTGTTACAATAAAAGCAAGGCTTTTAAGTTGTTTCTCTGATCGATTCGGTACCTATATTCTATAATTTACTAAGACTTTAGCTTAACCTAAAACTCTAATTAATACTATCGAAGAATAAGGTACTATCGAAGAATAAGGTACTATCGATAGCTTAAAACTATCGATAGTATCGATACTATCAATACTATCGATAGTTTACTAGCCATGAACAACAATGCTATTGATAGTATAGATACTATCGATTGTTTGGTCATATCTAGCTATAATACTATTGATACTATCGATAGTATTGCAAGTCATATTTGTATTACACTAATTTGGGCTATCGATACTATCGATACTATCGGTAGTATCGATAGTCCTATCGATATCCTAACTGATTTTCAAAGTCAACTATCGATAGCGAAACTATCGATAGTTCGGCATCACTAGATCCAACCCAGAACACCAAGCGCAGCCGTCCTTTAAGGCACTGCGCCAACGAGGCAGTCTATAGTAATAGAGCAAAAGATTTTAGCAACCCAACGAGAGGATGTTTTATATGTTTTATTTCTTTTAAGTCTTGTTTTCTCGTAATAATGACTTGTGATAATATTGTACCAAATATGCACGTGCAGTTGATAAGAACTATTTTTATAATTTGAATAAAAAAATTCTTTTGTATTTTGATTATTTCATTTCTAGTTGTAATGCTCTTTAGATAATTAAGTAAGGGTGCTTTTTCGTTCAAAAGCGTCTAATTTTTATTAATGTGTTTTTTATGTGAAAGATGGCAGACAAGTTGACGGATCACCGTATGAACGTAAGCGCCAGTGTAATACCAGAGTGGAGAGGCCTTCGCTTTTAAGTGGGACGCACTAGCAGAGTACCTTACGTACATATATGTACTCGTATAAAACTGAGAGCCATAATAGGATAGATATTTCAATAACTGCTAACTAATTTTTTTTCAAATATTTTAGTAACCTAAATTTATGTCTTGCTGTCTGTACATAGTCACTATAAGTCCATTCAGCATAAGAAGGTGAATAGGACAGTTAAAACGTTTCGTATCACGAATTTAACTTTCTACAAATAAAAAATTTAAGTTGTAAAAAATCATTAACTTTTTGTGTTTTCATTTTTCCAAAAAACAAGTATTAATGTTTCTTAATTAATCTGAACATGAACTTAAAAAAAATACCATTAAATTTTGTACAAAGTATAATCTAATCTAATCTAATCAGAATTTTTGCTCACAGGGATTGATACAAACTATCGCAATAAATCAGTAATCGGCATGGCGGCCATCTTACCATCGAATCATGACTATTGTCTCGTGCAAAATATGTCCGCATAAATTGTATTAGGGACCAAGAACTGGTAATTTCTCTATGTGACGAAGTTGGTTCCAACACGTCAAGCAAGACTTGTTATTTTTCAGATTAATAAGATGCATTTTATTTAATTCATCATCATCATCATCAGCCCATTTAAGTCCCCACTGCTAGGGCACGGGCCTCCCTCAATCACATGAGGGATAATTGCCATACTCACCACGCTTGGCAGACGGGTTTACGAGGGTGTTAATATAAAAGCAGAGTTTTCCTTCTCTGGGTGCTGATGATCATGCCAGCAGCTTTACCTTAGTCGCCTTTTACGACACCTCGGTAAGAGTGAGGGTGGCCTATTCTACTCTGCCGGGGACCACACGGCTAATTCTACTGTGCAGGGGACCACACGGCTAATTCTACTCTGCCGAGGACCACACGGCTATTTATTTAATTATTTGTCATTTATTGCTTGTGTACCATTAACAATATTTTATACATATTTTATTACATATTCAGATAGTTCTAATTGGTAGATGATAATAATATTGATTAAGATTAAAAGTGAAACAATTCAAAAGTCGATTATATTTCTACAGAAAATATTCTAAATTTTTAAAAACATCGCTTAGGTTTAAAAGGAGCGTCTCACTTTTAAAATAGAAGAATATAAAATATAACTGTAAAATCACCTTCAAATACTGAATAGACTTATACTCGAACTCCTATAATGTTTTTTCAATAGGTACCTAATCAAATAAAATTGCATCGGAGTAATGATATTGACAAAACCTTGAAGGTAAGGCTTACTGTTACTTCAACTTCTCATGTTGCAATACTGCTTCTACGAAATGTTTTAAAAATAGTTCGTTGGATTTGTTAGTAATAGTTTCATCCAGTTTAGCATTAGCTATAATAGGAATTCTCAAGTGTATGTTTCGACGCAGACATGGCAACACAACACAAATGTGAATATTGTAATCCTTCTTCACTATTTTAGAAAAGTCTATAGAGCTTGCGTCTTTTGGCAAATTTACTTCAAAGGATTCTTCATACTTCGATCGTTTCATTATCTTGTTACTTTTAAAAATAGCATCACCTATTTGATTATAAATGTTGATGGTTGTACCCTGTGTTACGAAAGTGTATGCTTCAACAAATTTAACTCTTACAAATAAAATATTAACATTAGAATCATTAGTCACTTCGTATGAAAACCTCACTTTGTCATCCGGTTTCAAAACCGATTTCTCAATACGTGCTTTCAGATTGATGACGGTATCATTACAAGTTATTCCGGAGATAATCTTCCTGTTTCCATATATAAGTGGCACATCCCATAGTCTTGGCCTGACACCAGCAATTATGAAAACTTCTTCTTTAATTTTTTTCTTTACTCCTAGTCCCCTGCCATCGTTACGAGAAAATTCGGCATATATTCGGTGTTTGATGCGGCACTTGATGTGGTATCTGCCTTTTTTTCTTATGATGCCAACTGATGGAGGTATGTCTGTAGGAATAGTGAATTGGAAGGGAAAAACATACGTCCCTGGAATATATTTAGCACCTTCACTTGAATGAAGAACAATTCGTTCGAGATCCTCATAATGTTCGAATTTGTACATATTTCTCTTGCTGCTAGTTTTTCGCGTCCATTTGTCAATGATATGTAGTTTTGCCTTGCCTTTCAATCTGATTGTGATATTTTTAAATGTCTTTATGTTATTTTCAATAGTCATCTTCACTGCACCGTTCAGCGTTTGTCCCGTCACGTAAACCGAATCTCTATTCTCTAAAAGTATTTCACATTTGAAAGTCATTTTCACAGCGACCTACTAAGGTAATTCTTTAAAAAAACGATATTTAATTTTAAAGTCAGGAGCCCAATTCTCGTGCTCGTGATACTTATTTTCATACGACATATATCACCAAAACACAGTTTTTTGTATGGTTTTCAAGTGGTTATCCGCCATGTTTTCAAAATATCACGAGCACGATAGGTTGGCTCCAGAACACAAGGTATTTCACTCCAGCACATTTCGCACCCTCTGTAAAATACTGACCTAACTCAAAATTGTAGATAGATGCTAAATCAAAATGGTGTCGGGTCTATGGGCGGCGGCAATCGCTCACCATCAGGCGATCCGTCTGCTCGTCTGCCACCGATCACAAAAAAAATGAGTTTAGTAAATACACACACACACACACACATATGAACACGAGACAAAATTTTTATGTGCGTTATTTCCTTCAACAATGTTGATTTTGAGGACAGTATTTGACTAAGAGTGCGATTTGTCAAATGACAAAAATTTTGAAATACAATAGTTAGTATTAATTATTTTTAATGAGTTCGATAAATAGTTGAAATGATTAAGATTAGAGTTATAGTGCAATTTGTTACAACGTTTTTTGATAATACACTTATTATACGGGTTTCATGTTATCAATTGAAATGTATACTAATATTTTGGTACATTATTAGTAGAGAGCTTTCATTTAGAATTAGTTTTCATGATTAATGATAACGATCAACTTGCGGTCTTAAGTCGAAAGTCTTCGACCAGTGCGTCCTTCCGGTCATGACTTACGGTGCCGAGACGTGGACACTCACGGCTGGACTAGTCCACCGGTTCAAAGTCACTCAAAGAGGCTAAAAAAAGGGCTATGCTCGAAGTATCTCTGAAGGACCGCATCAGAAATGATGTAATCCGACAGAGAACCAGAGTCACCGACATAGCCCACCGCATTAGCAAACTGAAGTGGCAGTGGGCTGGTCATATTAGCCGCAGAACTGACAGCCGTTGGAGCCGTAAAGTCCTTGAATGGAGACCGCGACTCGGTAAGCGTAGTGTAGGACGCCCTGCGACAAGATGGGATGATGACATTCGAAGGCTGGCTGGTGTGGGCTGGATGAGAGTGGCCGAAAATCGGGAGCAGTGGCGTGCATTAGGGGAGACCTATGTCCAGCAGTGGACGAGCGTGGGTTGCTGATGATGAACTAGCGGTAAGAATCATCAGATCAAGGTCAGATCATCATCATTTCAAACAATAGACGCCCCCTGCTGAACAAAGGCTTCATCTAATGTTCTCCACATAGATCAGTCCTGTGCCGCCCGCAGCCAATGGATTCCCGCGACATACACCAGAACGTCGGTCTACCTTGTGGGGGGCCTGCCACGGTTGCGGCTTCCTGTACGAGGCCTCCACTCGAGGACCTTTCCGCCCCAACAGCCGTCTATTCTCCTCGCAATGTACGCTGCCCATTGCCACTTACAGATCAGATACTAGGAAATATGTGAATATCCTTTATCTTTCAAAAATAAAAAAATATATTTAATTGGAACTAATACACATCAGTTTGATTAAAAATACTTATTTTTCTCTTCATTGGTTGACACCTTTATTTGTATAGATAACAATGGTTGGTTTACTTCAATCTGTCAAATGGGTCATATACATTTTTTTTCACCACTTGTGTCTCTTTTGTGGCTCAAAAATATCAAAATATTTTTAGAGACAAACAAAGCACAAGGCTAGCTTTTTGATAAGATTTTTTATCATGTAGGTACCTTAGTAAGACATACACATATTATGAAGAAAATCACTTTGATAGGTGACATCCCCTTTAATAGTACTTATATAAGCAACAGAATCTGAAGAGAGACATAGCAGAAGAGAGACATGAATTAAAAATAGCCCTAACTAGCTTGTATATTAAGATAAATATGAATTATTTCTATACCTTAATCAAGAAATGCTTTATAAATAACTGATGAAACACTAATGCGTTATCTTATCGCATCGATTCAGAGATTGGTTTGTCTACTTAAATCAGCTATATTTCGACAAAACACAACAGTGTATTTGGATTTTCCTTTCATAACCGACGTGTTTACTCTCAAATATATTAAAATTACAGTGACTTGCCCTGATAATATGGGAATAAAATGTAACATTAACTTGTTTAAAACACCTCAAGATTCTTATAAGCCTGGAGATACTGTCCGTGGTGTAGTGAAATGTGAACTTAGTGAGGAAACTGTTTTCAGTAGAATTACTGTCTCTTTAAAAGGTTTGGGTAAACTAAATGTCACACAAACAATATATACAGGAAATACTACAGTGGTTCGAAGTTACGATAACAATGAAACACACGTTGATATTGATGATATTGTACTAGATAACGCGAAGTGCATTCCAACTTCAGAAGGAATACAAGAATTCCCTTTTCATTTTACTTTACCTTCAAACATACCGCCTACGTTTAAGTTCAAAAAATCAACAAAGGGTTACCAAGTACACTGCAAAATTTTCTACTACGTAAGAATAAAGTTTGAAAGGTCAGGACTATTCCAACTGGATAAGAGATTTAAAACTAAATTAAAAGTCGTTTCCGTTATAGAACCCACATTGCCAATATTTCCGACTTCGTACAGCATTGAAAAGAAACCCTTCCACCCATTTTGGCAACAAGATAAAATTATAAACATAAATGGAACTGTTGAAAATTCTGTTACAACGCCCGGCGGATACGTTAAGATACATTATAAAGTAGACAATGCAACCAAATTGAATATTAAAGGCGTTATAATAAAATTGGCACAAGAAATTACTTTCAAATGTAATAAGCATTTTCCAGATATAACAGACGAAGTTAAATTATCAGATTGGGAAGCCAGAGAAGTTAAAGCGGGTGACACTCAAGCTTTGGAACTTATCATGGACATACCAGATGTGACAACATTGCAGTTTTCGAATCTCGTTTCTAGGAACTATTTTATTTGCATTGTAGTGGATTTACCCCTCCCTCATAGAAATGCAATCCTGAAAATGCCAATAGAAGTAATGGATCTAAAAGTGGACGATAATGCCAATGAAGATAGCTATGATGAGCCTCCATCTTATTTTGAAGCAATGAAAGAGTATAAAAAGAACACTTGAATTGAATAACTTATCTGTAAACGTAAATAAATATTGACTAAAAATTGACAATTATAGTAAATTTAGCCTGTAGATTGGCAATTTCTTCCTTTTTTATTTTGATTTCAAATAAATTTTCTACTATACTTATAATATGTCTGGCCGGATGGCGCATTTGGCAGTGACGCTGCCTCATGCATCGAAGGTCGTGGGTTCAATCCCCACTCTGAGCAAACATTAGTGTGATGAACACTGGTGTAAGTTTAGTTTCTGGAGCCCAATTCTCGTGCTCATGATATTTTGAAAACATGGTGGATATCACCTGGAAACCATACAAAAAAACTATGTTTTAGTGATATATGCCGTATGAAAATAAATGTCACGAGCACGAGAATTCAGCTCCTGATATCCGTAACACAAGTGCTTAAGCAATACCTACTTAGTACGGAATCAGGTCAACGTATGAGACGATTTACGAATTTAATATTATATATTCATAATAATTCTGAATGGGTTGACTGGTAGAGAAGGCTGTATAACATTAAGTCCGCAAATTATACTTTATTTTCTTGTGCATTGAGCAAAAAAATTCACAAATAAAATATGTTCCCTAAATACCTGTTCAATACCATTGTATCCAGGACCATTAACGCACTTCCTGTCTTGATTACCAAACTTTTTAGTTACCCAGAAACACCGTAGCTCTCCGGTCGCTCACCTGTGACGTGTGACGTCATAGTCTCTGGCCTGCCACGAGGTAGCTGGTATGTCCCCTCACACGGTCAAAATTATGAAATGAATATGACTACTCGTCAATCTAATAAGGGCTGTAACAAATTCCTGAGACGATGTTAGCCGCAACAATGGACAACATTTCAAAATTGCTAAGCTCTGAAACAAAAAATACTATTTCTTTATTTACTTTTCCGCTGCGCGAATATATATTTATTAATTTTTTATATTGCTTATTTACTGAGAAAAAAATTAAAAACTAAAAAACGTAAGATGACGTCATCGGACGGCATAATGTAAAATATTTCTTTGCCTAGCACATTATAGTTTTAAATTTACGAAATGCCAAACCCATGACATGCAACTGTCAAAAAAAAAGACAACTTGTCAACGTTGAATGAATGAATGACGTTGACAATGTTGACACTAGTATTATTTACCTTTGACAGTAGTACCTTTTTTTTATTAAAACAATGATAAGCAAAGGAATATCGCTGTATTCAGCCGTCCGATGACGTCATTTGGCGATTACGTCTATTTAGAATATAAAGAATTTTAATAATTATTTTATGCATGAAAATGGACAAATTTTGAAAAAAGAAAAAATATGGGTCCGTTCATTTTATGTCTATTTTCATATAAAAAAAGAATATGGACATGTTAAAAATATGAAATGTTGTCCATTGGATACACATCGCGCGAGCCGCATCAGTCAGTACATGAAAATGCGACGTCGTCAACCACGACCACTCTGCCAAGAGTGAACGACTAAAGGGAGGACTCGTAAACTGACTCAAACTGACCAAAACTGAACTAAAGGGGAAAAGGCTGGCAGCGCACTTGTGATTCCACTGGTGTTGCTGGTGTCCATGGGCGGCGGAATTGCTTACCATCAGGTGATCCGTCTGCTCGTCTGCCACCTCTCATATAAAAAAAAAAAATACCACGATTGCCAAATGCAGATTGGTGATCACAAACCCGAGGCTATGTCCGAAAAATTCGAAACATACATTTCGCTCGACCTGGGAATCGAACCCAGGACCCTAAGATCACGGCCCGGTACTTAAACCACTAGACCAACAGGGCGTCCAAATGTAAATATCTCATAACATAAACAAATAATAAAATAAATAAATTTTTCGCAACATCACATACATTGATCTGATTCCGAGATAGGTAGCTCAAGCACCTGTGTTACGGATAACAGAACCATCAGCGAAATTATAAATAAATACATTTGATACTTTTCTTTTGTAAATACTTACTTATAATACATAGAAAACACGCAGACCAATACAAACAGCTATGTTCATGCACATACATGTTTGTGCTGTGCGGGGATCGAACCCGCGACCCTTGCTCCAGAGACAGCGTTCACTATCAATATCCAAAACGGGTCGTCTAAACATTCAACATAAAATAACGTAACATTATTTTGAACTGTTGGATACATTAAATATTCTATGTGTAAAGCAAATGGTGTTTGAGTTGTTATTACAGCTATAATATTGATTAGTGTTGAATCCACGACACGAAATATGACTAATTTCATGAAAAACGTATATTTCTAAACGAAATATTATTAAATTAAAAAAAAAACATATTATTATTTATTTCAACCAAATTACAGGTCATATACAAAAAAAAATAGGTAAACAGAATAGCAATACAATATTTCACATTCATACATTGTAATAAATATATAAATGACAAGTTAAATTAAATTAACAAAGGATTATAAATGTCCAGTTAAATGGAAATTCAGTACCTGTGTAATAATTAAATGTCAAATTACTTTACAGTTATAACCTACAGGTAGGTATTCAAAAAGCTATTAGTAATTTTAAAATTAAATTAGATTTTAAAAGATTTACAAATGATAATATGTTATTTTTGATACAACTAATAATACATGTTAAATACCTATTAATTTTTTTGTGTATAAAATTATCAACAAATGAGAATCATATATTTATTATTTATAAGGGTTCCGTATTTTCATCAAGAGGAAAATACGGAACCCTTATAAATAATAAATAAATGATGAATAAAATAATAAATAAATGAGTCTGAAAAAGAGGCTAAATATTTTTATATTTTGAAGACAAAAACAAAAATATATATTAAAAATATTGTTATTATGATTGTTGTTACATTTTAATTACACAATTTATTTTTTGTATGATTAAAATGTAACAACACTACACGTGACCGAAATGAAGATGCTTAGGTGGTCGGGCGGAGTGACTAAATTGGACAAAATTCGAAACGAATACGTCCGAGGTAGTTTCAAAGTCACCCCTGTCCAGGAAAAGCTCACCGAAACACGTCTCAGATGGTACGGCCACGTCATGCGGAGAGACAGCGAGCATGTGGTCCAGAAAGCACTGGCAATCCCAGAAGGCAAGAGAGGAAGGGGACGGCCGCCCTTGACCTGGTGGACCAGTACAGCCAACCTAGTCAAGAAGTCCCAACTACCTGACCCGACAACCCAGGACAGATTGTCCTGGCGCAGAAGGATAAGGAGAGCCGACCCCACCTAAAGTGGGAACAGGCAAAGAAGAAGAAGAATTTATTTTTTGTATGAATAAAGGCGATAATTAATAACAATGTGCAAATATGAATGAAATTTAAATAGAAAAAAGGACTACACAACTTGATATTTTTTATTATGTAATTATAATTATGATCTTAGCGAGTTAATTTCATAGTCGGAAAAAACTAACCCTAAATACAGACAGAGATTAAAAATTACTTTGTTTCCTCCATTGCATTCAAATATTCAATAATGTTTTATTTATTCATTAATTTTGATGAAATTTTTGGAAATTTTCCATGATTTGTGAGTACAGTGGAGGTGAATCATAATCTATATTATCTTCAAAATAACTGGTCATTATTTCTATTGGCAGTTTATGAATGGCATCAGAATGAGGAAAAGGTAATTCAGCTACGATGTAAATAAAATAATTTCTAGATACAATTAAAGAATGTTGGATTGTTGCCACATCTTGAGGAATATCCATAATGAGTTCTTCACTGTGAGTGTCGCTTGCTTTTACTCCTCTGGCTGTTACTTCTTTTAACTTGACAATATTAGTCAATTTTTTTGAGCCGGCAGCAAAAAGGGTTTCTTGAGTCAACTGTATTCTAACTCCTTTTATATCTAAATCAGTTTTATTTGAAACGCTGTAGCTTACTCTGACCTTTCCATTAGTAATAGTGACTGAACTGTCCAAAGTCCCATTGATTTTAATGTCATTTATATCTTTCTTTTTCCAAAACGGCTTTGATGGTATCTTCGAGAAGTAAATCGTTATCGGAGATGTTGGTAGCGTTGGTGTTATTGTAGGACCCACATTTATTGGTATTTTGAATCTCTTATCTCGCTTAAATGATTCAGGTATTTCAAACTTAATTCGTATATAATAAGATATGTTACAATTCACATAAGGTCCTACGAATTTGAAAGAAGGTGGTATATTATGTGGTATTGTAAAGAAAAAGTGAATATCATGAGTCCCAGCTAAAATTGGCATACTTTTGGTATTATCTAGTATGACGTTGTCAATGTCCACATATTTTTCACTTTTGTGGTATATTGTGTCATCGTTTGCTTCAAAAATAGTCAAGTTTCCCCGACCTTTTAGAGATAAAATAATCCTGTTAAATACTTTTTCCTTATCTAACACGTACTTTACAGCACCTCTGACTGCATCACCGGGCTTATAAACAGCGTCAGGCTGCTTATACAAGTTAATGTCACACTTCATTTCTTGTACAAAATCACTTTTAATAATATTTTTTACTTAATTTTGTATAATTTATTCGCAAAAGTAGGTACCTTTGTTTTTATTACGGTTTATCTATTAGATACTATAGAGCACTTACTGATAATAATTAAGTTATCGATAATATTGAAAATGTCCCGGGTAATACTCTTGTTAGAGGAGGAAACCAAAGATCAGTGGGTGAAATATTTTACATTGCAGGCTTGTATGTGGTTTGAATTCATTTGATCGCACACTGTTAGTCACTATTATGTTTGTTCACTTTGACTCGGATCGACACAAATAAACAGATTATTGTCCACGTAAAAATGTACGTACATAAAATCTGCCGCGTCCACTTCTTGTTCATGAACAAGCACTTGCACATTCACTGTTCTGGATTGTATTTAACTACAACTCTATGGCAAAACCAGGCAATTTGTTTGTTTGGTTTTGTTACCAGGCAGGTGAAAAGAGTAACACGCGTCTGTTCCAGAATGAAGCTAGCGAACGAGTGAGCTGGCATTGCGAAACATTGGATGTTATCCTTATAGCGTGTCTATTACGACATTGGGTTGCAAAATTATTGCAAGTATTATTTTTTTTGTTTAAAATAGGCAGACTTGCGGCCCATCTGATGGTAACCGCTACTCATAGACATCAACAATGCCGAAACAAAGTCATGCCGCATATATTTATTGTCATGCTGTTTATATAGACCTGCGATTGGGAGACCGTGTTTGATTCCCAGATGGGGCCGAAGTACCTGAGCTTTCTGTTAAGATAAGATAATATGTGACGATACACAACATTATAAATAAAGCACAAATTAGCAAAATGAAAACAAAAGTAGAAAAATCACACAAAACAAAATATTATACAAAGAAGCGTAACAAAAATTTCAAAAACCCCGACAAAAATTTCATCATCATTTCAGCCAATAGACGTCCACTGCTGCACATAGGCCTCCCCCAATGTTCTCCACACAGATCGGTCCTGTACCGCCCGCATCCGATGGATTCCCGCGATCTTCACCAGATCGTCGGTTTTGTGGGGGGCCTACCACAAAAGACAGTGACAAGTTAGTTAAAGTTAGTGGTGACAAAAATTTAAATAGTCCAAAATAAAATTGATTGTCTTACGTATTTGTACGTATTGTAGTTCTACTCTACATAAATATTACATACTAGCATAACGTTTTGTTAAAGCACGCATTTTATAGGTAGGTAAGGAGCTGTTGTTGTTGTTGCTATGTAATTGTTACATAGGACCGTCAACAGCAGTTTCAATTTATTTTTGGACTTTTAAATTTGATGGTGGGAGATTTTAAATACTTTTTTTTATTTCGCTTTTTAAAAATACCCTCTAATTTTAATTTATTTAAGTACAAATCAGTTCCCGCTTTCAATAGGCACCGCACTCAAGTATATTATAATTTATTATTTTGCCATTTTATGGGGGTGAACATCTTGAATTTAAAATTTTTATAGTGTATTGTATTTTACTACTCAAACCCTTTTATTTGATACATATATCAAGGGGTTTGTCATACAATATGTTATACCGACATTTTGTGGCGGCGGCTATCTTGGATCAATGTGCATCTAACATATCTAAGAACACTCCCGATCAATTCAACTTTCAAACAAAAAAAAAACAAATTAAAAATTGGTTCGGTTTGGGAACTACGAAAACCGTGACGTGTACGGTTTGCTAAGCGGGTATCTAAGAGAGCTGTAGCCAGAGCCAAACGAGACTACTTACAACCGCTACATGACAAGCTGGAATCGTCTCAAGGGACAAACACACACATACACTTAAAACTTATAAAACACTGTCGATTTTGCTTCGGGGGTTAAAAAGGAGCTCACTCAGCTAAAGCCACGACTTAAAGATAGGGGTAGGTATTATGTAAGCACTGATTGCTATGACGCAGGGACGGTATAAATACATAATAAGTGTGTTCAATAAATACTTGTGTTACATAGTTATAGGGAACAAAATATATATTAATAACTAAGATATCCTACGTACCTAATGAGAATACTAATGAACAAATAAGGGGCATGATATTATTAAATACTGATAAGTTGTATGTGGCAGGTGTGGGCTTGAGTGTGCGAGAGTGTAGATATGTGAGTATGTCTGTTCGCTCACTCCAACCGGTTCTGGATCGTATCTAGATAATCCATGCTGCTTAGTTTTCCCAGTACTGTACAGCGGATATTACGGAACGGTCTGTTCCAAGAATACAATAAGACGGTGTTCAGGTGTTTTTAATTGATTGATTGTGAACGTGAACTGCCCTGTTGGTCTAGTGGTTTAAGTACCTGGCCGTAATCTCGGGGTCCTGGGTTCGATTCCCGGGTCGAGCGAAAAGTATGTTGCGAATTTTTCGAACATAGCTCGGTTTTGTGATCACCAATCCGCATTTGGCAAGCGTGGTGATTAAGCCTAATCCCATCATAGTAGCGATAACTTGAATTCTATGATGGAGGCCTTTGTCCTGCAGTGGGACAGTTTAAAGGCTGATACTAGCTAACTACTAGCTAACGTGAACTTCTCGAAGTTGCGTTGGCCTTACGCTCAATCCTTCTTTGGTCGTGTCATGAGCATGATACACTGATATCCTATGACAATGAAGCTCTTTCTACTTACACACTTGTACACTACAAATATTGCAAAAAATACACTGAATTGTAGCTATAATATTTTGAATACTGGATTTTTAACACAAAAGATTTAACATCCTACATAATCAGTGGTGGCATTTAATATTTCGTATACACGCGGGAAAGCATTAAATTAACCTTTTTACATATCAATGCTGGTGAAGATAAATTATCATAATTGCAATAAAAACATATTTTAACTGGTAAAAAAATGGCATGATAAAAATTAGACGTCTTTAATATGACTATAATTATTATTAAATTCAGTAGGTACATTTCAAATTATCAATATGGCTTGATTGAGACTGGCTCGGCGGCGCAGTGGTCTTTAAAGCGACGGCAGCGCAAGAGGTCCCAGGTTTGATCCCCAGGTCGGGCCAAAAATTTGTACCTAAGTTTTCGGTAAGAAATTCTTAGTGACAGCCCGCAGTCTGGAAGTTGACGGTCTTGAGCCCTCGTGACTCGGAAAGCACGTTAAGCCGTAGGTCCTGTGCCCAATCTCTCTCTGGTCGTGTCACAGTTGTGTCCCATTGGAATATGAGGGTTAGGGAATAGAGAGTGCACTTGTGTTTGCGCACACACTTGAGCACTATAATATATTCTGCGTACGTGGCTGATCGTTGAGATTGGCCGCCGTAGCCGTAATCGGTTGGAGGATATTATTATTATTATTATGGCTTGATTGCACTTATTAAGCTCCATGAAGATATTCGAAAGATTTTTTATTGCTGACTGATATTTATTTCACTTTTATATTTTAGAGAATTGACTCTTTTTTATTTCTTCCATTGCTTGACTGTAAAAAGGCGGCGAATCAAAATATATATTCGTTTTTTTATTCCCTGTTTCATTACTTCTATAAGTATTTTTAAAATAGTTTTTTTTTTGTGTGGAAAAGGTAAAACCGCTACGATATTTATGAAGTAATTCCTAGAAACTACAAAAGAATACTGGATAGGCGACGCATATTCTGGTGAAACCATGATGTTTCATAGTTTGAGTATCCTCTGATCTTAATCCAGTTTCTTTTAAAGAGTGTTTCTTTAGTCAAGGTCGTGGTAACTCCAAACATATTGTGCTGCGCTGTGTTTCGCCGTGTGAGTGAGGTTACCGGAGGCCCAATAGCTTGGCAGCGCACTTGTGACTCCACTAGTGTTGCGGGTGTCCATGGGCGGCGGAATTGCTTACCATCTATATTCCATACCATCTATATATCTATAGATATATATATATATATATATATAGATGGTAAGCAATTCCGCCGCCCATGGACACCCGCAACACTAGTGGAGTCACAAGTATATATATCCACAAAATGTTATTGAGTTACCAACGCATAAATTTAAATCCCAAGTGAAAACCTGTTTAATGAGTAAAGGATACTATAAAATTGTAGATTACTTAAATGACAAGGATTCATGGACATGATGACCTCCGTGCCTGCACACATGTAGTAATTTTATAAATATTTACTGGAATCATTATTATTATATAATTAATCATTTTTAATAAAGTAGGCTTAGCAGCATTTATTATTGTATACAAATTGATTAGTATTGATTAATCAAACAATTGACAAGATGCTAACCACCTACTATTGTACACCTCGTCCTGCAGTTTATTAGTATTGGATTAAGTACTCTGTGACCTATGAGTGGAACCTAAGTAGTCATGCTCACTCAAATGTCTGAGGTGGTGGCGTTATGTGGCGGGTCATTACATTCCCTCTAATATGGTTGAGTGAAATGATGGCTGACACATACGTCATACTTGTGAACAGGTGCCACTTTTGGGGACTGGTCCGCTTCGGTTTACCTCATATTTAGCTTTTAATTAGCTTCATTCTATTTTGTGTTGCATTAGACTGTATGACTTGGTATGAGGATAATAAACCATTGTAAAAAAAGTTGGCGATTAAAAAGAGTAACTGGCGAGTTTCTTGCCGGATCTTCTCGACCAGAAACAACTTTCCGAGCCGGTGGTAGAATCGCATTATGTTTATTTATTTCTTTAGTATATTTTATGTATCAACATATATATGTATTAACATGTAAATTATACATAAGTACTTATAAATAGTTTTAAGTCATTCAAATGTATGACGATTTGTAAGTGCTGTGTACAAGCCTATGCAAATAAAGAATTATTTGAATATATATATATATATATATATATATATATATATATATATATATATATATATATATATATATATATATATTATATAGTATTTTGTTGCATTATTCGGTTATTACAAATTCTCCTGATCTATTTATTTTATTTATTTATTTTTAAGGGAAACAAACATTCTTTTGTAAACTTATAAATAACACAAATACTGATAGAATATGTAACAACAAAGTTTCCACAGATATTTAAAACATGTTACAAGTGGTCACATTAATATTATAATAAGTACTTTATGTGGCTGACAAAATACTTTTCGAATAATATACTAGCTAATGTTCGATTGGTATATGGGTATATATACACTATGATATTTTGAAAACCTTTTCTTGATTCAATACGTATTTAACAACTCCACTGGTTGTGCTTTCCGGCTTATATGCTTTATCGGGAGAATGGAACAAGTTTATTTGTATTAATATTAAATAGATGCCTTTTTATGGCTTCAGCTCCTCTATGACTTTCTTAAGTAACTTATTCGATTTGTTTAGCAGTTCAGATTTTTGACTATTCAAGATTTCCAAATTTTTTTTTCAACGGCACATCAGTTATCGACAGTGAAATTTAGTGTTTTGATATGTATAAGATAGATAGATAGATAAATATTCTTTATTGCACAAAAATAAAATACAAGCATGATACAACAGCAACACACAGTACAATAAGGCGGTCTTATCGCTTGTAGCGATTTCTTCCAGACCACCTTTGGGTAGATTAGAAGATTGTGTATATTTCATAGATAGATAAACTATCTATGAAAGTTAACGATAAATCTTAACATATTGATTCGTTATTACCTACCAACATAGATAATCAATTGTGACGCGTATACATACAATTTAGATAAAAGAATCAATTGTTTTAGCTTATCTATACGTTATAAATTATTATGAACTATGACTCACTATGAATAATGAGTAATCATCTAGAGACTCATAATAAAATACAGTGCCTTTTTATGACTTATCTTTCTTTCTATTTAACTTTTCTCTCAAAATCAAATGTGACTCGAGTGAAATTAGACGTTATCCCCTCACTAATGTCTATCGCATTGCTATTTATTCCATAATTGATGTACATCACAGGTGTTGCCCCTCTAGAGTCTCATAATAAGATGCAATGCCTTTCTATGACTTATCTTTCTTTCTTTCTATTTAACTTTTCTCTCAAAATCCAACGTGACTCGAGTGATATTAGACCTTTTCGCCTCACTACTGCCTACCACATCGCCATTTATTACATAATTGATGTACAGTCAGCATCAGATCAAGTTACTTCCCCTGCAGTGGAAAAATAGCACTTGTGCCCCAGACATAAGGTCCAAAGGTTAACAAGAGAACTCGACGTAACGCCGTGTGTACATCACAGGTGTTGCCTCAAAGGTCGGCCCAAGTGCTCGGCAAGGAATATCCTCGGAGCCTTTTAGTGAAAACTAATTTCCCTAAGGTAAATTTGAATTTCTACCACGACCATTTTGGTGTCACAAAGAAATATGTTGTGGAAATTGCTATTTGGAGTAAAAGGTCATAGATATTTACTTTTACCGGTCTAATTAAGAAAACTTCTACTTAAATACACATACATACTACACGTCGTAAACTAGGATTCCACCCGTACCATCTGGCTACGTGGAGGTCCACCACCTGTGCGCATTATACGTCATTTTTTGCCACGCACCTCCAACTCAACTTCCTGCAGCGGTATTTCCGAACCGGTACGACATTGCGATCTTCAAGAAACGAGCCTATACCTTCCTAAAAAGCCGGCAACGCATCTCCACTCCCTCTGGTGTCGCTGATGTCCATGGGCGGCGATGATCACTTACCATCAGGTGACTCGCTTGTTCGTTTGCCTCCCTTTTTCATAAAATCCCAATTATTTTTAATGATTGAAATATTTACAATGAATTTAAAATGTAGGTACCTAATCCAATTACTCCTTAAGACACTATACTTATTTGAAAGATTTGACAGTTTATACCCAGAGAACAATATTTGCATGAAACAATTGTTAATGTGTTAAATTGCGTAATCACTGTTATCTATTAAGCTAAACACTATAGACGAAACTAGTATACTGTTAATCTTGCTACACCCTAACAGGGTACATGTATCTACTTACCATTACATTTAAAGATCTGTTGACATTGTACATGATGCATTACTCAATAAATAAATAAAAAAAAACACCTATCGATACTATGCTCGATAGGAGGGGGTGTTTTGAGTAAGAAAAAAATCGTTTTATTTTCTCTGCACGGTACTCTAAAAACTCTCTCCTATCGTTCCTCTAGGACTTTGAACTAACTTGTCCCAATTAGTGCTCAGTAACAAACATTTGGGGCAGCAAAGAAAAGCGCCGAATATACTTTCTACCATTTTTGTTCTCTTTTGCTCGCTCAAAACTATTAACGAACTGCCAAAGTTCTGCGTTATTTTTGCTTTGGAACTTTTTTGTTTCATTCTGTCTGAGATTTTAGAGAAAGGGACAACTAACATGAAAATGGCTAGGGATTTGGGGATCCGTTTTTTTTATTCCTTTTTTTAAGTGTTTGGTAGACGAGCACGCGGGTAACCTGTTAGTAAGTGATTGCCGTTGCTTATAGCTCCAGTGGAGTCCCAAGTGCACTTACCTCTTTAACTGACCAGACTTTAAAAAGCTTGTGTAGACCATATGTGTAGACTATATTAGCTTCAGCACACCTGTAATACACGTGAAATTATAATATTGTATCTTGATTGTAAAATCTGCATGTCATGTATATCTGTGATTCACAATAAATACAAATACAAAAATAAAAAAATAATTTATTTCATCATAACCCATACATAAAATATGCAAGGGTTGGCCCTTTCTATTAAGTGCAAGGAGCACCAGAGCCAGAAGAGGCCACTCTTCCTCAACACACTTATACATATATGAAGGTTAAAGATAAATTTAAAAAAACAAAAATATGAAATTGCTACTAAACTATGATAAATGAGAATTAAGCCGTGAGGACAATAGTAGTGAAAGTGTGTGTGTGTGTACAATAAAGATTTTATCATTATGATTACGTTTAGAAATAAAATTGATTATAAAAAAAACCGTTTAAACTTCCCTTCCCCTCGGATTGGGCCTCCGGTAGGTACCCTTACTTGCTTTCATGGCGAAACACTGCGCAGGTGTTGCTTGACGCTGGTTTTCTGTATCACCCCGGCCGATCGGTCCATTCATGCTGAAGTGTGGCTCTCCTACGGTAACGAGAACCGTCGTTGTAGATGTTTTAATATTTGATAGGTGGCTGACGAGCAGACATATCACCTGAATTTATAAGTGCAACTCCAGTTATAAGTGTGCTACCAAACTTTAAACCTTGTCCTCCACATTGAGCCTCCGGTACCCTCACTCACTCGGCAGAACACAGCTACGCTCAACCCTGATTTTTTGTGACGCCGTGGCGCCGTGAACCGGAACCGGAATCATCCGGTCAAGGAAGTATTTGTAAATTCTAGACAAAGCGTAGCACTCCCACATATCTGAGTGGAGACCATGTCTCGTAACCACGTAAACGAGATATAGAACGCACTCAGGCTAGGTGGAGTGATTACTTGTGCAATTTGGCTGGCAGAAGCCGAGAATCGATCAAAGTGATGAACAATTGGAGAGGCCTATGTCCAACAGTGAACTGCGTTAGGCTGATAATGATGATGATAAGCAAATATTGTTTTAATTTAAATTAGGCTATAAGTATACAGAACCTTAACAAAAATATATTTATTTTAAGCGGGCGGATTTGCAGGACCCCAATTCTCGTGCGTGTGATATTTATTTTCATACGACATATATCACTAAAACATGGTTTTCAGGAGCCCAATTCTCGGGTTTGTGACATTTCAAAAACATGGCGGATATCACTTGAAAATCATACAAAAAAACTATGTTTTAGTGATATATGTCGTATGAAAAGAAATGTCACGAGACCGAGAATTGGGCTCCAGGTGATATCCGCCATGTTCTCAAAATATCACAAGCACGAGAATTGGGCTTCTGGTCCTATTTAGACCAGTATCACTGCGACCACTTTGATCTATTGTGATCAGCGCTGTGCTACATATCGGGTTGTATTTAACGTTCCCTCCAAATAAATAAATTGCTAACCTTAAGTAACCTTTTTGCACACCAAAAAATACTAATTC
Source organism: Marasmia exigua (assembly GCA_019059595.1). NCBI lineage: Eukaryota > Metazoa > Arthropoda > Insecta > Lepidoptera > Crambidae > Marasmia > Marasmia exigua. The sequence goes on from CM032473.1 coordinate 24,499,167, forward strand.
TAATTTTTTAGATTTTCGCGTTGTTAAAAATCGACAAGCGAATAAATCGGCAGCAGAACATCTCCTGGAAATGGGAGTTAATCATTGGATGGAACTACATGACCCGAAAATCCTCTCCACTGATCGTCATTATCATACCAGGAAAGTTCGTGAAGCGATTGAGATCTCTCTTATAAGAATTTCAATCGGGAGGATGGATTTAAAAATAACATCGACATGGAATCCAGTAATTAACAAGTGAAAACCCCGTGCTAGGCCGTTACTAACGCAAACAAACACCGATACTGTTAGTGTAGTGTGTCGGAGTAGCTTCACTGACAATTCGTCTAGTGGCGAATTAATATCAAAAAATGTGAGGGTGTCCGAAGATTCACAGCCCGGCCCCAGCAGACGACGCCGTGCTCCGCCAGTCCGCTCGTGACCACGGCAAATGTAACGTAGCCGAAACGTCGAGCCAAATATCGAGTGAGTACGCAATGTTGTATCACATAATAAATGCCGTGTTAATTCCCGTCTTGGTACATTATAGAAATACTAATTGTACCTTAAAATCATAATTTGATGTGCAATACTACTACTACTTGCCGTGCTACACGCCGTAAACTAGGATTTCACCCGTATTCATCTGAATGGGTGGAGGTCCACCACCGTGCGCGATACACG